>CM050665.1:9744203-11002678 GCA_027574665.1 Rhynochetos jubatus | reverse complement strand
CATATTGTTTAGTTTCAGAGAAGGTAACTTCATACACTGTGGAAGTCTTTCCTACTCCCCATTAGTGATTAATACCAATAAAGCTAAAGACAGTCTTAGAGGATAAATGACAGATACCAACCAGTGAGATTTCCTGAAAGAGTTTTAAAAGCTAATGATCCTTGAAATGTATAAAAATAAATTGCTTCATTAAAAACTATTTTACCAAATCATTTCTTCCTAGCAGCCTGTTTTCTTCAGTACAGTTCCCCCGTGTAACTACACCTGGGCAGTAAAATTTGATTCAGCACTGTTTGCATGGGGCCACAGTCAGATGCCCTGTTTATGCCTGTGTCCCTGCGCCTCATGGGGGAGCAGGTTTGAGGCGTAAAATTAGGCATGTTAAAGGCAAGTCTGTTGAAGTTTACTTTTTGCCCAGAGGAGAAAGTGCCCTTCATTCTGGGACAGCAACAACATGTTTAAACGTGAGTGACAGAGCTTTTCTCTAGATGGGCATACTGCTTGTGAGTCACACACATGGCTGAAACCACAGCCATTCTGCTCTAATTAAAGAGAACTACACCAAGAATGCGTAATAATTAGGTTAGCGTGTAATACACCATCCATGTCAACAGCATCTGCCGCAAAGGTTGATTGAAATGTGCTCATCCTCCAAATACTGTGCTCCCTGTTAGAGCTCCCCAACTACTTCATTACTGTCCTGTCATACAATAACATGACTCCACGGAAATCTGCAGAAAATTAGAGCAAAGACGACGTGTAAGTCTGCCCTGGTTTAGCGTAGCTTGTAACTTTAGTGGAGGCAAACCACCCACATAAACATAAAGATGAGAGATCCCTGTCCTAATGAGGATGAATTACAAACAACAGCCTGTTGTGGGAATGCTCTGGGTTTTTTCAAGTTGTCTGTTGTTTAGTTTGAAGAGGCACAATGCTTTTGAGCTGTGAGTGTTTATCAAATGAACCACAGATTATTTTTACTTTTGTCTTTGAGTTATTTAATGAATAAGGAAATGTTCTGCTGGTGGCCTTGTTTGCATCAGTGCGTTTCTGTGCTTTTGCTGTAGGTGTAGGAACCAGGTCAGTTGTCTGGGGGTGGGAGAGGTGGTTGACTTGATGCATGAGAGAGTTGGGAAAGCGGCTGAGGCTCATTTAATACTGCAGTGCACCAGGCTGGGTTCAGCAGGTCATCTGACTGTGTTTCAGAGTGACAAGCCTGTGGAGGCTGTGTCCAGTGCCCGTTGGACAGCTTTGAAGCACTAAGCCAAGAGCTGTAGGAGCCTGCAGGCTGCCATCCCCCCCCGAGAAGGGCTACTTGGAGGACCACGTACATCTGCTGTGCGCATGCAGTCCGCTGTTAACACAGCCCTCCAAGCCAGAAGAAAGGGAGATGGCCCAGCCAAAAGTGTCAGTCACTGCCATGCAGGATTGTCCGTGGGTGGCTTCTCTGGCCAGGCAGGGTCAGCCCCATCAGCTTGGGCTGACATAACCTTGCACTTGCTGACTTGGTGAGGAAATGACGTGACAGCCCTCTCACAGGCCATCGTGGTATCTCGGGTGGGTAGCAAGGGGCAGGGAAAAATGCAAATCAGATCAGCTAAACACACTAAATGAGAGCTGCAGGTTGTGTAATCCTTCTCCAGGGGAATTTACTTGAGGTTTTGCCACCGATATTGGTAGGAGCAGGGTGTGAGAACGTTCACATGGGCTCACGAACATGTAGAAGCTGTTGTAGAGCTGCTGCCATGTGCGCTTTCACATTCTCCTCATTGTTAAAAAAGCATGTTTTAAAATGCTGCAGGCAACCAGAGCTTCTGCATCATGTCCTTCCCTTCTAGGAAGCAGTTTGGGACCCTCTCGGGGACGGGCTGAGTTAGACCCACCCCCAGCTAGGCAGGGGGGTGCCAATACAAAAAAATGGCAGAATCAGCAGACCGTCACAGTCACTGACAGGAGCGTCGGGTGCATGTCACTGTTTCTGACACTAGCTAGAGTGGCAGATGGACCCATCCAGCATTTTAATGTGCTGTGTCTTACCCTGGTTTTACTTTTTTTTTTTTGCTGTAATCGATGTTGTTACTTGGATGTAGCTGCTGTAACTGCCATTATGGGTACAGCACTGGCTCTGCGAGCATGCTTGGTGCCGCTCTGTCCTGAGCAGGAAGAGTCACACTTGGACAAGCATTTTATCGTGCTGTAATCGGGTTTGCGTGGTAGGATGCGACGGTCGTAACTCTGCTGATGCTGTTAAATAAGTAGGCAGCCTCAGTGGGGAGGGAAGAGCTCTGGAGTAGTGCGGCTGCTCTTCTATCTCCTGGCCAGGTGCACGTGTGCTGCCGGGGACAGTAGATTCTGTATCACGCGCTGGGGTCTGCTGTGGGAGCAACGCGTCTGCCTTTCTGTCCTGTTCCGTGCTGATCCCAGGTAGCATGGCAGTACAGACCTAAGCCAGGCATGCTGAGACACAGGGATGGAACCCTTCAGAGAGAGAGACTCAGTTTGTGTTTGAGCTCCTGGGTTCTGTTTTCAGATTTTGCTCACCAACTTGCTGTTTGACGTTAAGAGAGAGTAATATGCTGACCTTCTATAGCTGAAGGATGGAGGCAGGAAGGCATCACCCTCTCTGTGCTCCTAACCACACCCAAACCAAGCGATTGGAAATCGCTTCTTAGTCTAACCTACTGAAGCAAGTCTTACATAGTCTCAGGTGTCTAAAGGTTCTTGTTACATCATCTGAAGCATGTGGGTTGTTACTGGTCAAGCCAAGCCACAGACATCCTTCAAAGAACAGAATTTGATTATCTAGGGGATCAAACGAAGGGATGGGAAAAATCATGCTAAGATACACTTGAGAAAGAAAATCACTTAAAAAGGAACATTCAGAAAGAGGAATGTGTAGATTCTATGTTTGGTTTAAGATCTCTCACACCCCAAAACAAAGAAAATCAAAGTAAATGGAAAAAAACTGATTTTCCCCTAACAGGACACTACGACGTCTGTGCGGATAGGTCTTATGATGGAAGAAATGATCTTCAACCTTGCAGATACACATCTGTTCTTTAATGACCTGGAGGTATGTAGCTGCTTATTTTATTTAACATCTCTCTTTTTAATCGTTTGCATCTGGTCTACAAACTTCTTTTTCTGGCCAAGAAACTTTCATTTTTGACCCCAAAGTAATGGTCCTTAGATGGCTTATTGGAAGCATACTTTACTGTGTCCCTTTGGCATCTTCATTCTCTTAAGGCGTTTTTTTCTAAATATGCAGTAACAATGATGGCTTTTGGCAGTTTTACTAAATCTAGTAATGAGGACATTGCTGCTGTTTCTCCTGAAATTTGCTATTTAATAACTTTATTAAGCTAAATTAGCACAGATCCTATGGAGCAGGTAGCAATTAGCTATGAGCCAATGCAAAGGTTTTAAAAATGGTCTCTGTTCTTCAGGAAGCTGTTTGCACGCAGAGATGGGGCAGGAGGTCTGCTCAAGCTCAGGCACACTGCAGGATGGGACTGTGGGAGTTTCAACAGAAAAGACCAAGAATAAAAATCCTTCCTGTTTGTGGCACGGTTAGATCTGACCATGCTTTACAGAAAGCGAAAATCCTTCTGAATAGATGGTAAAATTGCAGCAAAGTGATGCTAGCAGATTGCTGCCACCAGCTGAGAAACAGCTGTACGGGGCTGATGAAAGGTTGTTGGTGTTTGCAATCGGCAGAAATAGTCTGAATGAGTCACAGAATGAGGAAGATGGGTTGGTGCTGTGGGCACCTTGGAGTCAGAGTGGTGGTTGGAGGAAAAGATGTGGCATCCCTGGGCAGACTTCTGTGGTCTTGTTTCTTCTCTTGGAAAAGGAAGAATTTGTTTCTGTGCCAGATGAATTAAGAGCACTTTTTCTGTGCCTGATGAATTCAGCAAGAATTTCTGGTTCCTTCACTGCTTAATTGCACTGTGGTCCTCTGCGTTACAGGAGGTACAGCCTTTCCCGCCACCTGTCTGCTTACAACTGAGGTTTCACTTGCTGAGAATTTTCATTTCCTTTCAAAGACAAGTAGTGGGTTGCACCTAAACTGACAGAATTTTCCTCTTTCAGCTTTTTTCAAAGAGGGAGTTAGTGATGAGGTTGAAAGAGCACAGTGAAAAAATCCTTCTCGTAGAAATCAAAAAAAATGAGAGCTGCTGTTTGGGAGTCCAGGGTGCTATATAAATACTGATAATATTTAATACATAACCAGCACTTTTCACCCATCAGATCTCAACATGTGGTGCAACAAAGCTCCGTGTCCTGCACAGAGCCACTCTCCAGAAACCCTCTGCCTATCCAGACTTTTGCAAGAATATAAGTTGGCAAATCATTTTAAGTCACGTTTTCTCCTTGCTTCACTTACTGCTCTACAACATGAAATGCAGCAGTAGCAACTTGTCTGGCCTCCGTCAGATTCTGCACATTTATCAGTCAGTAGCAGCTTTGGCTTCTAGGGGCAGAGTCCTTAGGTCAGTTTTGATTCACATGGCCTCTCAAGTTCTTCTTCAGCCACTTGAGTACAGCAAAGTTTTTAAATACAAAAAGTTGTTATGTTGTGGGGTTTTTTTCTTTTGTGGTTTCTAGACATTAAGGAAGCAAAAGCTAAACAAAAATCTGGACTTATCTGAGTCTTTTCAATGAAAAAAATGAGAGATGAGGGGCAGTTCAAGAGAAGTAAATTCTCTTTACACAATTTCACTGTCCAGCAAAAACCATTTCAGTTTGGAGGAATTTGCAGCAGCAGAGTCAATCCATCTCTGTTGATTAACCACCCTACTCCTTCATTTAGGATGATAAATAGAAGTCAGGTTTGAGTATGCACGAAGTGATGTTTAAGGATCATACATCACCCAGTGTTAGGCTTAAAAAATGCAGTGAATGAAATTCTTAACAGAAAAGACACTAATAGAAAGCAAGCACAGAAGCTGGTTCAGTGCTAGACCCACAGGCGTTACCATATACATTAGCACCATCATGTGGTGTGACTCTGGCCTGTGCAAGACAAAATAAGCTAAAACCTCACAGGGCTGAAACCAGTTCTGAAACTGTCTTCTGTGTCGGGGCAGGGCGAAAAGCTGTAACTGAGAAAGCAGCAGGATGGTCACCCCAGTCGAGACCAAAGCAAAAGTGCTCTTCCTTGAAAATGCTAAACATAGCAAAACTTTTCTCTGGCACTAATCCATGGGCAGGTTCAGGCACTCGGGGGGGCCCAGCAGACTGAACCAACCAGAGTCTGGCTGGCTCCCTCCTGACAGCCGGAGCAGGGGGAGAAGGGAGGAGATGTCGCCCATCCTTGCCAGAGAGGCAGGCTGGACAAGGAAATCGGGATGGTTTCTTTTGCTGACTGCAGTTTTCAGTGCTGCGCAGAGCAGAAGGTGCTGCCAGGGTGTAAAGTCCTCTTGAAGCATTCCCAGAAAGTGCCTGATGAGGATGAAACATTTGACCGTAGATACACCAAGATTTGCACAGCCCTTGGTAGCATTTGTGTGATTCTCCTTAGGCTGGTGAGGATGTGATTTCACAAAAAAATGGCTTCAAAGTCTGAGAGAGGAGCCTAAACTGGAATACTCCATTTTTCTGTCAAAAGCTGATTCTGAGACTCTGTTGTTAGCCAGGGGTTTACGTGTTTTCCGTGTTTACCCAGAAGGGATTCAGGCAGTTGTTTCCTGGATGCATTTTTTCCTGCCATGCTCAGGAGTGGGAAACTTGGATTGTTTGTGAAAAGACAAGCCAGCTTTGAACCTGCTTCATCCCATCCTCTCTTAGTGCTGCAGCCTAGCAGAGAGGCCAGTTTCCCATTCAATTCACCCAAATCTCAGGCTGCTTGTATGGAAGGAGGCTGATCACTGGTCCCTAGGGCAGGCAGGTGACTGGAGAAGCCTCAGGCCTAGACTCCTACCAAACGCTTTGGGTCTTCTTACAGAAAGGGATTCTCTGTCACCAGGTTAACTCTGATTCGGGGCAGGGGGGAGGTCGATGCTTGCTGAAGCACAGCTTAGTGGTGTGCCTGCCCGGCAGCAAAGAATCAAGGCACCAAACCTTGACCAGGGCAGCCAGTGTGCTGCACTTGCAGGACATGGAGCGACACAAGCGTTGCCCCGTTCTGCAGGTTGTTAACCCAGGCGAGCCAGGCCTGTGCTTGCTGAGCCATGCGCTGAAATCGTACAAGTGGGGGTTTGCCACACTAATTCATCCACTCACGTAGCACACACAGGCATGTCGACCACAGTGCCTCTGCTTGCAGTTGCAACAGTACAGGCAGTGAGGCCCTACGGTCTGCAAGTATAGGCCATACAGGGTGTTGTGTGCGAAGGGCTCTGATCACGCTGCAGAACATAGGGGCAAATAGTCACTTGAAAGGAGGTATTCTCACTCTCTGTTCCCCTTTTGGGAAATGGGGGAGAAAAGGCGTTGCCCAAGGATAGAGACCACAGTGAAGTTGAAATACAGACTCTGGGCTTTCCAGGGTCTTCCAGATGCCTTTTGTTCACAGTGCCATGCTGGCTAAAGACCAGTACCTCCCTTCCACCCCAGTCCCTCTGGACATGATATTGTTTAGCACGCTGGAGAACAGGTATTAAGGACAGAGGGACTGACCAGGGGAGAGGAATTAACAAACAAGGGGATTAGTGTGTTTACAAGCCGCTGCCTTTCAGAGCTGTCCCTGGAGGTTTTGTGTTCTGGGAACTGTTAACCCCCCTGCCTGCTGAGGGATGCAAGCTTGACCGGTCAGTGAATCCACGAGATGTTTAAAAATCTCTAACGCAGCCCTGCTACACAAACGGACGACCTGTGCGTTAGTAAGGTGGTTTGAGGTGTGTGTGAGACACGCCTTGAGAGTATTCAGAGGGAGCCTAAGTGATAACAGAAGGAGCTTCTCCGTGTGTACTCAGAGCAGCTTGTATTTCACAAGGAGGCAGCAGAGGCTTTCCCCGAGCCTGCGGTGCCATTGCAAAGCTGCATGAGCTCAGGCTCCTTTACGTGCGGGTGCAAGGGCCTGGGCCCAGCCGGAGGCAAGTTGTGTAGCACAGACTGACCTAGAGGTATCACACTAGTACGAAGAGTTCAGTTCCCCGAGTTGCGAGGGTTGGCTGAGGTCTTACACATTAGGCTCCGTTAGAGGCTGTACGTGGCGTACGTCATTTACCTCTGAGGTCCAAGAGTATAATTGTATAAAGTCAGCAGATGTGAAAACTGGGATGTGTCCCCATTCCAGACTTCCATTTGAACAATCTGGACCTTCTTTTCAGCCCAGATATCCTGCCTTGATTCCATACTTGCTGAGATTTCAAGGAAATTCTACAGGAATGAAAAATTAGTCTCGTAACCAAGTAGTAAAACATGGTCCACATTCTTCCTTTAACCAGCTTCCCTGTGTTTCACCCAGTAACACGATAGGCTCAGCCGGCGGACTATGAGGTAGCGTCTCACCAAGTGTCATGGTATTTTATGAAGTCAGAAATGTGATAGCTACTGTTGTCACACTTGAGTGTACAGAACAATTCATTCACAAATGAGAAAACCAGATCCCTCCACAAATACCTTTCCCCTGACTTAATGGCCTGCATCATGCAACTGGAGTGGAGTGGGCTGCGTCGGTACTATCCCAGCATGGCTCACAACAGCTACTGGGAGGGGGGCTTAAAAAATGATGGGGGTGGAGGAGAGAGAGAGGTGCCAGCAGAGGTCTGCTATTCAGCACCGTGGTTCCAGTTATGTACAGGAATGTACACCCCTGTGATAGGTTGATAAGAGGACTGGTGAGAGGAGAACAAGGTAAAATTGTGTGTCTGTTTGAGAACTGTCTAGATAAATGCTGCAGGAAGTTCTTGTCCATAACAGTGAGATTATCTGTGGCATTTTGCCATTGACAGCAAGTGTGGTTACTTGTTTGGAGATTTCTTTCTTCCTTTTTTTTTTTTTTTTTTGGAAAGGGGCTAGTTTAAAGTAATTCATAAAACTCCTGTGTAAGGAAGGTAAGAGAGATTCTTTGGTTTACAGAATACTGAAGTGGTGAAGAAGAATAACTGTACCTTGGGTAGCTGCCATTCTTCTGACTTCAGTGTCCTGTTGTACCAAGTGCTTTTACCTCTGTTGAAAAATCAGCCAGAACAAAAGATAGTGTTCATCACCTTGAAGACTTTCCGTTTTGTTCTTACCTGCAAGAGAGAGAAGAGATGTAAGGTGGTGGGAGAAGCTTCCTGATTTTTTTCTTTCTAATATTAATTCTAAGACTAGGAAAGAAACCAAAGAAATAACATGTCTTAAATTTTTGAGGCAGGGCCTCCACCATTCAAACAATGAAGAGTTCTGGAAGATAAGATCTAGAGCACATACTTCATGCAGGCTGAGTTCCAAGTATATATTCTGGTTAAATTTCCTGTGCACAGATTTCCTCTTTACTGACAGACAGTATTCCTTAACTCTGCCTGTGGCTGGGGCTATGGAAGGGTGATGCCTTCAGTTCTTCTGCACATCAAAGGAAGCTCAGCCCCCTCAGAGCTGTGAAAACACCAGCAGGACAAGCGTCTCTCTCTGGAAATATCTTTGGGACAGATCTTCTCCCCTTGTAATTATGTGGGCATACACCTCCTGTCCAAAGCCGTATTCTCACAGGGGGAGAGGCTGCCAAATCTCTGCCTTATCATGCATATGGAGTTTAAAAAACACAGTTTTCCTGGCTAAAACACAAACATTTCTCTCCCTCCTGTCTGCATAAGGAGTTTCACTTACTGTATTATTCAAGAGCTGTTGTGCCCTTAGATAACAACAGATCACACACCCCGTCTATTCATATTTTGTGCAAGTACTTGTTCCTAGCAATTAGCTGACTAGACTATGCCAGACAATACTAGCAATAGGTAAGATCTTATCTCCTTACTAGTACCCTGAAAGTCATTTCTCATTATATTCTTTCCAAATCTTTTTCAAAGCATTTACTTACCGCTGTATTTTTCTTACGCGCTTCTCAGGACTGTGACCAGATCCACATAGATGATGTATCATCGGATGATAACGGTCAAGATCTAAGGTACGGGCTCTCCAGACTGGAAGCTGCAGGTCAGGTAGTCCCCAGCTGTTTGAAAATAGCAGGGGGCTGGTCAGTGATGTAAAGTAACATTCTCAGCCGTGTGCCCTCTCCCCTCCCTGGCTCCATGCTGTCTGCATTTATTAAGCACACAGAAGCAGAGAGTCCCGTTTGTCACATTAAATACGCCTGTGCCTGCTTGTCAAGCCCTGACTATACTGAGCTTTGAACCATTCTGGGAAACAGGTCTAAAATGAGGTTGAACTCCAGTCAGACTACTACTGGTTTCTGGTAGGATTTGGCCAGCCAGTTGGCACAGGCGTAGCCAAAGTGCTGCAAAAGGTTTCCCACTGCCCAGTCTGTAAAGATGGGCCGAGTAGTGAGTTGTGGACCTTGCTGTGCCAGAGCCTTGTCACTGGTAGAAACTTGTACCAAAACTGCACCAAACATTGTTACATATCTGTGTAGGTTAGATCAGTGTGTACATAAAAACTACTTCTGTACACTTCCATCTGCCTTCCCCAGCGTGTTGCCTGTGGCGCCGTGGCAATTGGCTCAAGAATGAACTGTGCAGAGCTCATACAGAGCTTTATAATTTGTGTTTTTCTGGCTGGTTATTACGAGAAATTGGTGCAGAAGCAGCACAGAAACAATGACATTGTTTAGGGAAGAGACTTTTCCTTCTGCAGAGAACACGTGAAAGATTTTTTGCTGTAGCTGAAATGCTGGTTTGGGCTCTGCAATGCACTGAAATGGCACCTGTGTATGTCGGTCCTTTGGCTCCAGTGGCCTGTAAGCAGGTGAGTCTGGATACTTCTTCAGACCTTGATTAAAACACTAATTTGGGGGTTATCTCAATCAGTGCCCTTACTTTGAGTGAACAAAAAAATCCGTATGCTAACAGCACGTCTTGGCTCCGTTGAAAAGCTGGTCTGTGTCGCTGAGCCTTTCTGCCCCGTCCCTTGCGCTGGTCCAAGCCGAATGTGTCCAAATCGCTGGGTCTGTGACCTGATCCAGCCAGCTGTGCCCCATGCACTGTGCTGCCCTCACCCACTGCAGCTCAGCCTGAGATCTGCTCAAACCGTGGAACCCGTCCTGACACTGTCATCTGGCAAACATTTGGAGGTGATGTGAGCTGGTACTGCCCCGCTTCCCCCAAACCAGGGAACTGCTGTGTTCTCTTTACCTGGAGCAGTTCCCTATCTGATTCACCTCAGTGCTGAAAAAGTGCTTGTGCTGGTACAAAGAAAGGGACCTCAAGGAGAGCTGAGGGCAGGGACAGATGCCTGGTAGGAGGCAGGATTGTTTCTTGTGGAGAAACTGCCTGTTCAAGATGTTTGTGGAGCTGTCCCTTGCCCCCAGTTCATTGTGGTAATCGCAGTTGC
Organism: Rhynochetos jubatus; assembly: GCA_027574665.1. Taxonomy (NCBI): domain Eukaryota; kingdom Metazoa; phylum Chordata; class Aves; order Eurypygiformes; family Rhynochetidae; genus Rhynochetos; species Rhynochetos jubatus. The sequence continues at coordinate 10,992,241 of CM050665.1, read as the reverse complement.
TTTGAAATATTAACTTGGTTATAAAACCTCCGAAGTTCCCACGTTGCAGGCAGTTAAGGCTCCTGTAATTAATTTCTTCATTTTTTTCTTCATCTGATGTGTGTTCAGAGCCTGTTAACAATACAGGCAAGCAGTCAGAAAAGGTAACGCCAGAATTTCCCCCTTTAGGATTTGAGTGTCCCTGCGGTTACCTTAGCAGCCTGGGTGAGAGGCAGGCGAGGCGTTTCAGTGACCTGAGGACATTCAGGTTGGTTTGTGCTTGCTGGCACTGCGTGGGCAGTAATGACGCTGACCTCTCCCCTTCCCTTTCCCAGCACATACAACTTCTCCGCAGATGGCTTTCACAGTTCAACCGCCAGTGCAAACCTGTGTCTGGGCTCGGGCGTTCATGGGGGAGTTGACTGGATGAGGAAATTAGCGTTCCGCTACCGTCGCGTGAAAGAGATGTACAACACCTACAAAAACAATGTAGGGGGTAAGTGTCTGTGGCCAGGCAAGAAGCTTGCCTTTCGTCTCGCCGAATGCTTCTGACCCGGCCAGGGACATGCTGTGCAGGAGGTGAGAGAGCATCATGACGAGAATGCTTCGCACTGAGCTGAGCTGGTGTTTCAGCAGGCATCCTTCGACAGGGTTCTGTGCGGGGTTTGCAGGAGTTACACTGAAATACACCAGGTTTAGTGGTTGGAGGAGGACTGAAGTGTGAGAGTGGGGCTTTGGTTTGTAATTTCTTTGGCAGGAAAGCAGCCGTCTCCAATTTTCAAAAATGTTTAGTAGGCAAGCAAAGAGTTCAAAACTAAATGTGTTTCTTTTTTCCTACAGAACACATGGCTGATTTCTGTCTGAAGGCATTCTTACACCCTAACTACTTTTTTTAACTCCCACAAAACACCACCAGATATCAGGATGCCCTGGGTTCCTTCATCCTAGCTATTCCAGGCAGTTCTTCCCATAGGCTGCTGTGCTCTCTTTTAGCACATCAGTGCCAGGTCTCTGCCTAGAAAGGAAAGAAGCAAAACTCAGATTATCACTACAACCTTTTTTTCTGGTTGAAGGAGTAGCCTACCCATGCCTGCTGGAAATGGGGCATACCTGGTCAGGGGAAACAAAACCATCCCGGCTTCAGATGTCTCTCGGCTCAGGCCACTGCCCAGTGGCGGTGACCTGGGCCAAGAGGAGGGTAGGGGGAGAGGTAGGATGCAGAAAACAGACAGGAGCCCTTTGGCATTCTGCGTACAAAGCCAGGCAAGTCCCCTTCTGTGCTTCTGCAAAGATGCTTTCCCTGCTTACAGGTTTAATAGGAGCTCCTAAGAGGGAAACCTGGCTCCAGTTAAGAGCAGAACTTGAAGCGCTGACTGATCTCTGGCTCACACATGCTCTGAAGGCGCTGAATTTGATACATTCCCGGTAAGAACAGCTTAAAGAATCGCCTACAGGCTTAATCCAGGATCTCCTTTGCTTCCCTTTTTTTCCCCTTCTGAACAAATCGAGACACATTTATAGGACTTTGCTGGCCAAGCCCGTGGGAGGCCAGTCTGCACATGTCGGCCAGACTTGTATTATGAAGGGTTGGGGTGAGCTTCAGATGCTGAACTGAGCAAAAGAAAAAACAGTCCTTTTCCTTGGCTGCCTCATCTGTGGCACACTTTTCCTGTGAGCAGGTGTACAAGAGGGTAGGAAAGGGAGAAGAGGGCCCTTCTGTCCCTGAACATGTTCACTCGGACAATGCCCAGCATGGACATCACAACATGGTGTTTAAACTCCTGCAGATTAGATCCTGGCACGCATGCAGTCAGGCTGCATCCCTGCTTCGAGTTTGGTTAATGGAGTTTTTTTCATCCTACAGAGATGATAAAGAGACATTACCGGTACTTGTATTACCTGCCCCTAGCTGCATAATCTCCCAGTGGCTAGGGACCTTCCAGTTGCGAGAAAGGTTTCCTTCCTGCCACCTTCCAGTCTAGAGTAAAAGAGAGAAACACAGATTGCCACTTCTACTAACCTTTGTTTTCTAGGCCTAACTGTGTGAATGTCTTGGTCACCACAACTCAGCTTATACCAGCTCTTGCTAAAGTGCTTCTCTATGGCCTGGGCACTGTCTTCCCCATTGAAAACATTTACAGTGCGACAAAAACAGGTAAGAGCAAACTAACTCAGGCCTCGCCGACGGGAGATGGAAGTTTTGTCCCTCGGTCAGGCACATCCATCCAACCTCATCACAACAAGCGATGTGTGAGCTTTAGCCTTAGCTCTGTGTTTACACATCTCTAATTCACATCCTGCCTGCCCACGCTTACGCTAGTGCGGACTGGGGGGATAAAAATAATCAACGTCTTCCCCAGTGTCTCCATGGGGGAGTGAGCCTGAAAAACACCCACCCTGTGGAGCAGCTGCTGTATCTGGGATTCTCAGGTGCACCCAGCTAGGAGGACAGGCTGGTTGGCCCTGTTACACACAGAAACACTCTTTGGATCCTCCTGTTCTTGCAAGTGTGCTGAATGAGCTTTGTGAAGCTGCGTGAGTAATAACTACTGCTAGGGTTGGCTTGGGGCTTCTGTGTTGTGTCCTTTCTGGTGTGAGTGTTCGAACCTCTGAGGTTTGTATTTTCATGTTTTCACTGCAACCAGAAGGAACAGAAGAGGGCTCTTGAAACTGAGTAAGATGAGCATCACATCAGTCTACCAACTGCTGGCCTAATCAGTGGATCCAAGTCACAAAGCTTATGGAAAACTTGCAGCAGGTGCAAGTCCTTGGCTGATGAGTAAAACGCTATAGCTGTCCAAGACAGAGAGGATCCACCTCAGGTGAAGAGTCAGTTAAGTTCTAATTTCAGAAGAAAACAAGGAAGGTGGCAGCAAGTTCAGCTATGTCCCAAGCCCAGTACCGGAATGTTAGCCCCACCTACTGTATGTGTCCAGATTTAAAAATGTGTCTTCTCTTCTGCTGCTTAGGGAAGGAGAGCTGCTTCGAAAGAATAATGCAAAGGTTTGGAAGGAAAGCCGTGTACATTGTAATAGGAGATGGTGTTGAAGAGGAACAGGGAGCAAAAAAGGTACAGTTCGTGGATGCCGTGCCGGATTCTTCCAAGTTTTCGATTCAATGTCCTTCTATTTCCCTAAGCATTTAATGAAGCTCTCTCCACTTGAAAGAGTTTACAATTGGTCCCATTTCTTAACAGGTGAAATAGGCAACAGCCTGTGAGAAAATCCCTACTGTAACTGCCCCCACCTGGCAGCTAGTGCCATTTCTCAGGTAGTCGCTGTGTCACATGTTCCAGGGATCATGCTTGCTTAGTAAAGACGGCTTTAAACACAGGAAAAAGAAAACTCCAGCGTGTGATCTCAGATGAGCAAGCAGGGTGAATTTCTGACCTGCAGGCTGCTTTTGTAAATTCCAAATGATTGGCATTAGTTTTGAATTACTAATTAGAATATGCATCTGTACGTACAGGTATTGATGCTTCATTGAGATCAAACTTGTAACATCATTAGGGTGACTGGGAAGGGGCTGAAGGGACTGGTACTGAGTTGCTGCCTTTAGCAATGATTTATGGATCAACGTGATTCATTTCACAAGCAAAAATGGAATTGGGAAGGTGCACTGAATACAAAGTAGAATCTAAACTGCGAAGGCAGGGTGGTGAGGAATAACGAGCCCCCGGTAATATTTCATGCTCGCTGCATGGAAGTAGCCCACGGACAATAGGTAGCCTTAGAAAGAATTAAATGGCCAAACCTGTGCATCCAGTGGAATCCTCCGGTCGTTAGTACCCGCAGTCCACCCACTGGGAAATGGGAACTGGGGTCTTAGGGACCAGTTGAAGCTCCTTTGTTTCGGGTAGACTGTAAGAGGTGAGAGGCTGGAACCCCAGAGCTTGGAAGAGATAAATGCGAAATCTGAGATGACCAAAGCCCACGTTCTGCTTACGGTGACGGGGGTGCAGCTGGAGATACCGCAAGGAATACCGTCTGCCCTGCACACGTGCATCAGGGTAGGAGTGGTAGAAACAACAACCGGACACCTGAGGGAAAGCAGTCAGGTACATCAACTCAATTGCACAACGTGAGATTTGAACAGCCAAAGGTTTAATTTTCGAAACTTTAGAACAGAAACCTGCCTGGAATCTGCTTATTTGGCTTGACAGGGACAGGGATGCAACTTGTTAATGGCAAGCATTATTTGCAAGATGTCTTTGTGCATCCTGGGTCTTGTGCCCCTGATGTGACTGCAGAAACGTGATTGAGCTGCGCTGGCTTCCGGAGCGTTGCACATGAGATGCAGGAGCTGATTGCGTGAGTCCCATCTTCAGCGAACTGGCTCATTTTTAACAGGCACACGGGGCTGATGTGGCTCAGGCGATGTACAGAATCCTGCAGCGCAGGAACTCGGTTATACAGCCGAACCCTGCACTGGGGGGCCTGACCTGTCATTCTGAACGGAGATCCTGCGAAGACTTTCCGAGCAAATTTGAGCTCATTGGGTGCAAAAGAAGTTGAGTAGGTAGTACGCTCGGAAAGTCAGCCCGCATCCTCCCTCGTCTCTGAAGCAGGAGCCTCCAAAATTGTGGAGGAGCCCAGAACAAAGGGATCCCAGCAGTAAGGTGATCGGCGCATGTTCTGTCCCCTGAATTGTACCTCCGCTTGTCTCCAAAGCAGCAGAAACCCACCTTTTATAGTGTATTGCCCCTGGCCCGTGGAAGCAACAATACCCGCACCCACCTTGGGAAACCAGCTCAATCTGGAGGTGGTTCTCCAGGTCGTGAAGGGTTAAGAAGTTGTCAGAGAAGAGTCCAAATCGCATGAGTGGGAATGAAGGGATAATAGCCTGCTGCTCTTGGCAGCCCAGAGCCATACTTCAAAGGCAAGGGGTCAGTGAACACACTGCATCAAAGGCGGCGGGGGCTCTCTGGCCGATGAACGGTGGGAAGGTTCAGCGATCCGCTGTGCCGGGATTTCGAGGGCCCTCTTGCTTGTGGCTCCTGGCCGAAGCTGCTGTGCCATTAGTGGAGCACATTCTTTGCTGGGCTGTCGCCTCCTGTGATTGATGAGAGTCATTAGTCAAGGCTGCTACACACCTGAGCTTCAGACCCCAAAAAACAGGGGGAGGAGGCGGCAGAGAGGCTTTCACTGTTTTGCCGACAGCACTGATAGTATCTCCATTTTTGTGGGTCATTTTTCTTCGCCTGTCTGAGGAGTGATAAATCTGTAAATGCTGAACAACAGGAGTGGCTGGGAGGCCAAGTTTTCTTCTCATTTAAGGAAGAAAAATAGATAATTTAATGGAAGGGGTTTAATACAACCAGGGGAGGGAGAAGGAAGTAACTTTTCCCCTTAATGAGAACTTGCAGAGCAATTCCAGTCGCCTCAGGTGTCTGTGTGCTTGCTGTCCCTACGCACTGACAAACAGCTTGAAGGAAACTTGTATTTACCAATAGACAATCGAGCAGAGGGAAGCTTGGGTTGTGCTTAGACATTAGAGGAGTGTAAATAGACACCGTAAAATACATCTGGAGCCACTGGAGTTTTTTTACACAGGTAGGTGGCCCCTTCATTAGCATCATCTGTCTAGGAAGTATGTGTTCTCTGAGGCCTTGCCTAAGCTATTTATGCAGAAGCAGTATGGCTACAGTTTAATGTATTTACAGTGATAAAATACTCAGAAATTCTATTCCCACGCGGGAAGGGGAGTAAGCTCTGGCAGTTAAGGCTTTCTGTGAAGGCTTTTCTAAGTGTGCTACTGCATACCTATTGCTGAGGGTACAGGGACGGGCATTTTGGGAGGAAGCTGGGAAAATCAGAGTCCCAAATGCTGTTAGAAAATCCAAGTGCAGCTACAAACTGTGTCTTCGATGTAAAGTAAATCTGCTTTAAGTGTTTTGGATAAGAAACAAATCCAGCTCACCAGCACATACCAAGAAAAGCTCTGTTTAACATCTAAAAGCAAGTTCTAATTATTTTGAGGTTCTCTCTTGGCATCCTGGCCGTCGCTGCTGCTGGCAGAACTGTGTGGTTACAAGGCTGCTGGCAGGGTACTGCTTGTGGCTGACCGGATTACAGGTTCCGTCTCGGGTCCCCTGCGTAATGGTGGTAGTGCCGTGAACCAAGCGCAGTCCAGCTGATGCTTCGTCCTCTTTCTGATGCAAGTCTCGTTTTCCTATATTCACAATTATCAGGACATTAATTGGTGTATTATGAAGAAGATACGGTAGCTCACAGGTCCTTGACCTTTCCAGATTTTGTCCAGGTGCTAAGATTGCAAGTGGAACGGGCTGGTTAGAACTCGGACATTTGTATACATGACTGCAGATGTATCAGAGGGAGTATCAGCTGAAAAACGGGGAGGCAGGAGAGTAACAGAAGAGAGTCTCTCAAAAAGAGGAATTGGGAAAGCTTTTCGGGACAGGCTGTCTCACAAGCCTGAGGCCACAGTGCCACACTGAACGGGTAACTGATCCGTGCAGTGATACCAGTTCCTGCATGTACAGAACATGCAGTGTGACCTACTGGTCCAGTTAACTCGGAATTGCTAGGAAGCATTTGGACTCTGTGTGGCATTTTATCCTTTTGTTTATGTGTTTATAAATTTTAAGAACTTCTTTTTAGGATATGTATTGTTTACTTGCCTGCAAAGCACTGGCAACAGCTTTCACTAGTGTTGTTTGCCTAAAATTGTTTCTAGAAACGCTCCTAATTAATCCACCAAAAGAGTTGAGTAGGTAGTACGCTCAGAAAGTCAGCCCGCACGCTCCACCGTCTCTGAAGCAGGAGCCTCCTAAACTGTGGAGGATCTGTCCCCCCCTCTGCAGAGGCGAAATACCAGCAAACCGACGCTTCCCGCTCCCTGCCCTCCTCTCTAGGAGGAGCCCCCTTGCCTGTGGCGCTGTGACAGCCTGGTGGCCCAGGCACACAGCTCTGGTCCTGAGGGTGCAAACTAAGAAAGTTGTTGTGATCTCAGTTTTAAACAAAAACCAAAAAATACCCTCTTTTGGTTTCACTCTAGCACAACATGCCATTCTGGAGAATCTCTTGTCACGCCGACCTGGAAGCTCTTCGGCACGCCTTGGAACTTGAATATTTGTAGCAGACCCCAACATCTTAGCACTGTGAGGGCTTCACTCAAACTATTACATCGGTTCCACCTTTGCCTCAACGTTTTCTTATTAAAAAAATCCCACAGCAACTGCAGTTTTTCTTTTTTTTGAAGGAGAACCCTCTCAGTGGAAGCCTTTAAGAACTTGCAGCCAAAGAACATTGTGTCAAGTCCTCCTTCCTTTGGACAGCGGGAAAGCCTTCCGATAACTCGCTGGGGACCCCGCAGTTACGTGGTTAAGCCAGAGGCGCAGAGCTGTAACTGCCTTTTTGCCATCAAGGACAAACACTGCGAGTCTCGGGTCTACTTGTCAGTTTTCTTGCTTTTGAAAGGGGAAGAGGACACAGAGAGGAGTCTGCACCGTACGTCACGTCTCACGGGACTTTCAGAAAATCAGAGTGAAACTGTTGATTTTTTTTTTATTGTTATTTTTTTAATTTATGAACTAATCTCATTACTCTGGTATTAAGCTCTGTACCTGTGTTTTTAATCTGGCTTTTTGGGGGGTGTGTGGGGGGGGAAGGTCTTGCCATTCTAAATTAATAGCTCTGTTCTCCAGAACAAACGCTGGGGAAGGTCACGTTGTGTGCGCTGATGGCGAGGACACATGGTACTGGTGGTAAGAACCATAGCTGTGTTTGAAATCTTACCTAGATGGTATGTGGACTGTGCATGTGTCTACACGGTGCCTTATGCTGCCATCTTGGTTTGGGGGGCTGGGGGTGGGGGAAAAGTACCTTGTGATGAGTGAAAGGCATTAAATAAACACACGTTTACATTTTGGGGGACTAGATTACCTGCCTGCTCTTCTCTCCAGCCACGCGTGCATCCAGAGGGACGTGCAGAATACGTACTCCCCGTTTCAAGGTGGGGTGAGGCTAGAAGGGCACTGAGCAGAGCCCCTGGGGTGCAAAGCGGATCCGTGGCCAGCTGTTCTGTTGGTGGGGCAAAGACTGAAGAGGGTGACTGTCCAGTGGGAGAGAACGTGGGCGCTCAGCGCGTCTGACCTGTCCTGCGGGGGAAGATGAAGGGTGAATACTGCAGTTGTGCGTGCTTATCTTTATGTAAATAAATGCATCTACAAGCCAGCTTCAGCTTTAGGACTCCTGCTGAGCTGGCCAGTTCATTCCTGCTGTCGCAGTTCTCTGGGCTTGGATGAATCTCCGTTTTCAAAGCTGCTCTTTCTTGCCTGCTGTGGCACCAGCTAACCTCAGGAGGATCAGCCACCCCGGAACAAGGTGTCAGAGATGCAGCAAGTAATATCATCCCCTTATCTATCGTGTGTGAATCAAGATCAAACAATGAAGGTCCCACAAGCGCCAGGTGTGACGCAAGTGCTGCAGCCTGAGTGATGACATGCACCGCGGGGAACAGACGCGGCTAGGGCTGAGGGGGCACTTTCTGCCGGACTGAAACCGAAAACCTGGTCTCGGAATAAGCCGGTCTCAGGCTCTGGCTCCCAGGGCAGCAGCCGTGCAGGTGCGGTAAAGCACGCTGGCTGTGCTCGGCGGCAGCAGGCGTGACCAAAACCCTTCAAGTACCTCCTCGGGAGGCGTCTGCGGAGCTGCTCTCGGGGCCGAGTACAGCACAACACGCTCGTGTGTAGCTGAGGTGTTGCCTCTCTCGGGGCCTGCCGAGACACAAGGCTGGCAGAACTTTCCCGTGAGGCTTTCCTTGCAAGTCAGGGAGGCTGTCACACGCAGAAAGTTTCATCCCGAGTCCAGGAAATCAAACTCCTGGCTGATGCGCGAGATAAGCACACCCATAAAGAAAGCCGTTGGAAGAGGAACAAGTGCCAGGGGTGGCAGACTCCTAAGAACGCCCAATTTCAGCTTTTAACACCCTCTCCATCAGCTAATAGCTCTTCCTTGAAATTCCAAATGTAACACCTGCCGCCTTTGCCTCAGCTGCCCGAGTACTGAGGGGTTTTTCCCTAAAGCTTCTCAGAAGATTTTGCGTTCCGAGTGTAGGTAAAGATTCCCAAACTCTGGTTTCTGCCTCCAGAGTTCTCGGCAGAGCTTTGGGCCTCTTCTCTGGTGGTGCCTGCTTGTGTGCCACGTCCGCTGCAGACGTGATCTTTCCACACTCCTCCCAGCTAATGATTCACCCGCCCGCGGCTGACACCGCTGACGCGGTGCTGTACGCCAGCACTGGGGATGCTGGTTTGGCAGACAGGCCCGCCGCATCCTTCCAGTGCTGTGGCAAGTGTTCATCTCTCACTGCAGTGAGAGTATCATCGGATTTACTGTGCCAGGGAATCTGTGACAGCTAGAAGAGGGAACCTAGGACAGTTTTTTTCGTCGGGAACGCAGGAAAGGCCTGGGGGCACACGCACACCCACGTACAGGCCCTGCTCGTCTCTCTCACCTGTGGCTGTGTGTATTGGTACGTCGTTCCAGCATCCAATCCTTGCTTCGAGCCATCACGCCAGCCTGGAGCGCAGCTCTGATGTGACACGGTTCCCAGGGAACTTGCAGTGTAGCTGCATGGGAGGTGAACAAACCAAGGAAGTCACGTTAGTACCCTTGTTAATGACAACCCTCCCCCCACATGTACACGGACATACATTCGTCTCGCAACCAAGGGTATCCTTTGCTCTATCAATTCCTGTTAGATAGCCAACATGAATCCAGCACTGCAGAGTGAAAGAAAACAGCTTTTTGTAACTACCAGCCACCGATTGCTGCAGTTCCCATCATTCCGTATTCAGATCCTTTCATCACCACAGTCGTAACAGGTTTTGTAACCTTTGGTGAAGGAAGCAGCGCCTCACCTGGCAGGGGGAGGGTGAACACCTCATTGCTGGCGTGGGCCTCTGCCACCTCTTGGGCCCCAGACATAAGTGACTTCTCAAAAACCTGTGACTGAAGGTGCTGACACTCTCGGGTGGTAACCATCTGCACCTCACTCAGTGTCCGGCGTAGCAGAGTGGAGGAGCCACGCCAAAGCCTGTTCCAGAAGGCTGGAAACCGGCCTGGTAGTACAAAGCAGAGCAAGTGTGACCAGAGCTTCGTCTCTAATGATACGCCACAGGCTGGCAAGGCGCTGTGCAAAACTTTATCACAGTAATTCACGGTATCCTTTTTCTTTTCACAGTACGGTTTTCTTGCCTGCCAGGACTCTAAGTAAGAAGGGATTAGTTTCTTTTTAACAGATAATAGTTGATGAAAAACACCATTTATCTCAGTATGTAAAATGTGAGTAGGACAGACCTGGACATGCCTCACCTTTCCCTAAGTCTGGGCTGTTTATGCTGCAGAAAACATGAGCAAAGAGCAGTAGCAGACTCGGATGCGCAGGCCTTTTAGCCAGAGAACAGGGAACTTGCTGAACAACGAAGAAGTAACAAAAGCAGCAACACGCTTCCTGGAAAACTTGCGGCCAAAGAGAGATCATTCAGAAGTGACGGTGGATTCATGACCTCTGCTGTCGCTGGGAATCGGGAGATGAGGGATCCTCCCAGGGGACGGATGGAAACGGCCTCTCTGGGCACTCTGCTCTCCCTGCCACCTCTTGGCCTGGGGCAGGAGTTGAAGGGAGTTGCAGTTGCTGCTCCTTGCTCTGCCTGCTGCCCACCGCGTCAGGCCGCAGTTGTGCCTATGCTTCGGCCTGGCGTAAAGCTGGGGTACGTTTCCCCGCTCGGGGTGCCGTGCCCGATGAGCGGTACGCGCAGGGACGTCCTTTGGGCCCGTAGAGCGCGACCGGCCACACCGCAGGGAACACACTCCTTTTGCTAAGGTCTGGGTGTTGCAGGGACGGACCCACGGCACACCCCTGCTCCTCCCACGTCCTCGAAACACATTACCCTTAGCCTCAGCGTGTCTCCACCCATCTGCTCACCACTGCCACTCGTAGCAAGTCCTGGAGTGGAGCACAAGTAAATACAGCGCTTGACAACGAAACCCGGCTGAGGTGACGGGCACCGAGAGTACCTGCTTGGGCCTCCGTCTTCAAAGCGCGCCTCATGCTGCTAAGCCAGAGCTGGACCTGAGCCACGCCTGAGAAGAGCTTTGAGAAGCCACACGCTGCCCTTGCCCGGCTGGAATAGTTCAGCTGCAGCAACAGAACGTTCCTTGTGCCAAATAACCAGAGAACTGCAAAGACAAGCGCTGAAACGCCCGTCAGCGCTGGCACTGCGGTTGCGCTGTTGTACCGATCTCCTGCACCGATCTCCTGCCGGGTTTCTCCTGCAAGTTCTCCCGTCTGAGCAGCCGAGGGCAGCCGGGCCCCGTGGCAGGAATGCCCGAGCCCTCCTGCCCCCCGACACCTGTCCCCCAACACCTGCCCCACAGAGCCGTGGCCGGGAGGCCAATTCACACTGCGGAGCCACAGCCCTCGCGAGGCGTGTGGGATACGCAGACAAGGCAGGCTCGGCAGTGCCAAGGATCGCCGGGCAAGTGGTGGTTTGTATAAACCCCATTTTTTAAAAGCAAGGAAAACCAGAAATCTGTCTCTAAAATGCCTTCAGTTACGGCGCAGCTGGACAATGGTTTATGTCGCCGTGTGATCCCCAAAGGGTACCTGTTCAGAGGGACTTTGCTCCCAGTTCTGCCCCTGGGTGCAGGATGAAATCCCGGCATTCGGCGGGCTGTGGGTTACCCTCGACCGCGCCCGGATGGCAGAACCCATCGCGCCGCTTCTGAACTGACCCTGCGGCTCCGGACGGCCGACGTTCCCCTTGGCTGCAGCAGAACCACCTGCCTGTCTACGACAGAAGCCTGGAAAGGTAACGCCACAAGCACCAGCACGAGCAGATTCTTGCCCCGCATCCACAGCCAGCCCGCAGAGCTCCGGTTTGGGCCGCCACAGCAGAACTGCCAGCCCGGCTGCGGCTACCGCAGCCCTCACAGCGGTGCGTCTGCTCCCAGCTGCCATATGCCGACATCAGGCTGTTGGGAAACCTTCCTATGGTAAACCGCATCCAGGCCGCACCATTTCAGGAGCTGAATCAAAACCCCAGAGCACCCCGAACGCGGCATTAGCTCCCACCTTCCCAGAGTAACGCTAAAGCTAGGAAAACGCTGCCACCCCTCGGTAAAGCTTTGGAGCTGATGGGCCCGGATGAGGAACACCAGTGTCTCCCTCCTCCTTCCAGCTGAAGGCCCACGGGATAACGGGAGACAGTAACAATGTCCATTTCTAAGCTCCAGGCCAAGTTAGGTGTGTCCCCAAACCCAGAGGAGTCAGCAGCACTATGCCCACACGTCTTTCAGTGGGTTGTACCAGAGGATGGCACATCCGAGGGGCATCCAGCGCCTGTGGAAGGCTGAAAACGAGCTTTCCCAGGACAGTATGTGGCCAAAGAGGCTTCTCGTTATTTACGGTTTACCACCCCCTGCCCCCATCAACTCAGCGCCTGATCGTTGGCCTCACCTTTCGCAGCCGGACGATGAAGGGGCTGCCACCCACACTGCCTTCGGTCCAGGATTGCGTCAGGTACCGCAGCCAGCCAACCTTCACCGTCGGGAAGAGGTAAAAATTCCAGACCTGGCACTGTATTTTTTCCCCAAATACTTGGATCTGAAATAAACACAGGATACACTACACAGGGTAGGGAGACACTCCACACCCCAGTGATGGATGCAGCTGATGCCTGGGCATGGGCAGTCGTACACTGAGTAGTCACAGTCGGATTCACATCCCGTCAGCCATCTCCTCCCGTAATGCCCGAGCCAGGGATGAGCTCTTCCTTCACTTGTTAACGCAAAATCATCTTCAGAAAAGCGATGAATTTCACGCCGTGAACTAGCTGAAATGTGGGGAAACCAGTCGCCAGAACATCCAAGATGATAGATCCATCTTGACCCGATGACTCTCGCTAGGAGTTACTGTATTTATGTAAAACCTCACTAGGATTTGCTCGTGAGGAAAGAAACCCGTTTACAGAAAAAACAATGCCTGTTAAAACCCCGAGGGTGAGCAGGCTCCGGAAGCAGCAGGGCTCCCCGTAACCTCCTTCCTTCTCCCTCCCAACACGGGAGCCCGTTGCAGCGACCCCAGCACTCATGTCACACCAGGAGGGCCAAAAGCCGTTTCAGGATTTGAGCTTCTCTTTCCTCAGCAGCCCTGGGAACCAACTGGGTGGTTTTACAACAGCGTGTAACAAGGCAACCACCGGAGCAGGGGCTGCAGGACAGGGCTGACAGCAGGGCTGGACCGCCAGCCGCTCCATCCGCTCCCTGGGCGTCCTCACAGGTAACGGCCCACCCCGCAGTCCCCCAGGCTGCGCCCTCTTGGAGCGCTACACCCGGACTCCTCAAAGTGCCCGTCTCTGACCCGCAGGCTGACCGAACACGAGCGCGCACGGCCACCCACCCCCGCCAGCGCGTCAGCGTTACACAGCGGCCGAGGACCTTCGCTGCCGTTAAAACCGAGAGGAGAGGGGCGCTGCCAGGTTTTGCAGACAGATGGCTTCTTATTTACAGACGGCCAGCGCGGCGGCGGTGGTTCCCAAATTCGCCAGGGTTCAGAGCTCCCACACTTTGAGACCGACGATCCCAAGAGAAGGGAAAGGATGTTCGATGCGGAGACTGTGCGGAAGTGAACGTTCATCCGGACTGACACGCAACTGGAAATCCAGGAACACAGAACATTTTTCTAAAACAGTTTAATAAAAAAATCGTGACGTTTCTTGAAAAACCTGGAGAAACCCAAAGCGTATCGTGTGTGTCACCTGTCTTAGTCACCAAGAAACACAATTGTCAAAAAAGATATTTAAGTTTAATACAAATTTTATACAAAGAAAATGTGAAAAAATACTTCCATATGCTAAAAGCAATTATGCTGCACAAGTAAGGCCAGCTAGGCTATTCTTGACACAACCGCCGTTCACCAATAGTCTGCTCTCGCTTTTTTTTTTTTGTTTTTTTGCCTCTAATACTCTTTTCCCGCTAAGGTGGGTACTAGCTGGAGACTGTACAAACCGCATTCTGTATAAACAATGGGAGAAATCAACGTGACTAAAATGTACAACAGGATGCACTGGAATGGTATCATACAATTAATTTTCTCATATACATACATCACCTCTGCTTTGTTCAATGCTTTCGTTTTACACGACATACAAAATGGAACTACAGCGTAACAGACGGCATCTCCGGGGTTACTCTCTCTCGTACTGTACTGCTTCATGCTCACACAGAAACATAAACTCCATCATATAAATAATACATGCTCTGGCCCAGCATCCACAGTCCTACGCCCGTGTTTCCCAATCCATGTTTGTTCTCCACACCTACTTCTTGTTCCTTTCAAAAAGCTTTTCAAAGTCCTTTTTGGAGGATTTAAAAAAAAAAAAACCCAACCCTGAACCGTGAAGCACAGGAGAACACACCAGTTTTCTCGGCCTTGGGCAGCGGCGATCGGAAGCCACGCTCTCACCAGCTGGTGTGACACTGCCAACTTCTCCCGCACGAGACGGAAGGAAATTTTAACTGAATTGCAACCTGTAAACAACATCGATTTTAACAGTCTGGCCGTTGTAAAAAACAATGGGAATCTTTATGTATTTCGGGTCCACAGATTGGAAATGTCGTAATTTGCCTACCGCAGCTCGCTGGAGAGAGACACCGCCGCTCGGTGCTCACAGAAATCCTACAAGAGTTTCAAAGTGCAGAAGGTTTTTTCAATCCCAAAGATCCCCACGGCTCCGTGGTCTGACGCGTAACTGCCATTTCCCCAGACCAGTTTCAGCCTTCGCTAGCGAAACGGCTGTTTCAAACCTTCCTTGTCCAACTTCACACGCTCGTTATAAGTTAAAGTCCATACAAATATAAAAAGGAGATGGCGCTCTAACGACATCCACACATTGTACATTATTTACAAAAGAAGCATCGATTCAACGCGGGTCTTACCTGTCCTCAGCTTTCCTAAGCCAGCGCTAATGCTTTACATGAATGTAGTGTAGTTAATGCTTTGTACACGTACGCAAAGCTGAAGTCTGAACCTCTGGGGTTAATCCAAAGAACTGGGTTTACTTTTCACATTCCTATTAGACTGATTTATTCCAACCATTGTACGGACTTCTTGTGAGCAGTTAGACTCTTCGTACTTGGACTGGCACTGTGGTCTGAACATACTGAGCTCCAGTTCGCATTGCCACTGTCCCAGCAGAAGGACTTACCACTACAGGAATGGTCTGTGGATTAAAACCAAGAGAAACACATTGTTATGTTACAGGTCACAGAAACATGACCACAGAGAGATGTATTTTCCAGGGAAAATCCAGAACAAATCCCAGTGCTGTGCAAGAAGCAGTACCTTTATCACCGCAGTATTGCCTCAGTCCAGGGTAGAAAGTAGTGTCTGACTTTCCTAGAGCCACGAGGTTTTCTGAACTATTATTACTACGTAGTTAGAGGGACAGGTGATCCTACGGCTACCGGACACACTCTGTCTGTGCTTGGGGGTTTTCAGAGTTACCACATCCAGTTACGTATTTTCCCCAAACTAACAGGTGGGAAGAGGAAAAAGGGCTAAGAAAATCCTTTGTCATTTGAAAAAGTTCTGACAAATCAAAGTGGCGTACAAAAATACCCTTGTTTATAAGTATATTCTTGTTACACGTTACTTAAATCTTTCTCCCCAAACGGAACTCCCCCCATGCATTCAGCCTACACAGAAGAGAACAAAGAACATCCATCTGAACAGAAGAGTACTGAAGTTAACTTTTGCACAAACCAGTACCAAAACCATCGGCACTACTGGGAACTGTCGCCTACAGCCTGTAAAAATATTACTATAGGATAAACTTTTCACTTCCATCGTACAGCTCACGATTTATAAATCTTGACAAATGGCGTTTCAGGACATTTCTATAGGTGGCAATCGATTCTACAGATGCAGAGACAAAGGCACGAGAATGTTAAACAATCCGGTCAACGTCACGTCACTCTGGAAGATCTGGGAAGGGATTTATGGAGTGTCAAGTCCGTAGTTAACCTTCCTCCGAAATGTCAGCGAGGCTGGGAACGTCCGCTCCACGCGAGCCGCCGGGGTGTGGTGGTCCAGTGCCGGCCATCGGCGAAACGCCCCCGTCTCAGTTCACGGTATTCGGCGGCAGAAAGGGGAAGTGAGATTGAGGAATCTGCAGGGGGTGCCCCGCTCTTCCCCCTGGCGGCAGTGTGACATTCCAGAGGGAGCACAGAGGGAGCAGGATGAGGTCACCGACGCCCAGCGTTTCCCCACGCTGCTTTCAGAGACCACGTTCGTGCCGTAACGGTGCCGAGATCCCTGCTGAGGCGGAGCACAGCCTAGAGCGCTTGTGGGCTCCTTGGCGGCCTTCCCGAAGCCTACTCATTCCATTCCCTGGAACGCAAAGACGAGGAATTCATATTTTTACATTACTTGAACCGCAGAAAGAGTAAAAGCCAAACACGGAACCAATTTGCTACAGAAACGCAAGGTTACTGCCACTCCGTAATGACGCCGGGTGCGTGTGGAGGGTCCAGTGGAAACGGTGCCCGGAACTGGAAGTTGGTCGGAGGAAGAAATTCCGAGTCGGAACCAAAAGTGCAAACTGAACCCTAAAGAAGCCATCGTGACAGTCACTGGTGGTACCGCAGGTGGGGAAGTTCGCCTTTTAAATACACACACGTACACAAATGAAAAACTGACGTTTCGGTCCTTAGAGCGATGGGGTATGGAATGTGCGAGACTCCTCGAACGTGGTGAGATCATTCCCTGAGAGGTACGTTTTCCACCTCTGCCGGTTTTACACGTATGTACATTTTGCATACATATTAAACATGCACCAAGGTTCAAAATCGATTCCATTGCACGTGCAGCCGCTAGAACACAGAGGGGTCTGTCGCTGGCGAGACGAACGCAAACGTGTACAGAGTTTGAAACATGCACAAATAAAGGCTGAAACCTCTCCCTCGCTCCGGTTCCGCTTTACATCGCTCAGCACGCCTTGCGTTACAGAAAACCCAGGAAGGTACCTGCCGTTTTGCTGAACACTACGCAAACCACCTTACGGTCTTACCACCGCTCAGCTAGTCCCAAAACATCTTCGATGCCCGCTATCGTTAACCACAGAAAACCTGGTTGTTACGGTGATTCAGTCCAAGCAACGCAGGGCCGATGCTGCAAAGGTGCACAGTGCTCTCAGCTGAGACTAAAGGAGTGAAAATGCCGCTAGGAACGCGAAGGTGGTGATCCCCACTAAGAGCAGGAACGTCCGCGTGGCCGTAATGGCTACGAAGTGCCGAGCGCCCGCGCATTCACGGACACGCGCAGGCACCGGTACCCTGCAGCCTGGGGGCGTGCACACGGGGAGGGCGAAGGCAGGGGAACGTCTACAGCAAATTAGGCCTCACGGTCGCCGCGGGGTTAGGGTTCACCGTTAGGTTAGTACAGCTGCTGTTACAGATTATCCAACTCCACTCAGAATATGGACTGAAGTTACCCGCACACGGGCTTCGCTGCTGAGCCAACCGAGCCGTCACCCCTGCGGGATCGGCGTGTGCCCTCTTGGCGAGAGGAATGCCAGTGCAGGTGCCTGCTGCCTCTGAAGCTGCACACCACGACCGGTTGAAAGAATGGGCTATTGTGGTGCATAAAGTACAAAAATTGAACTCGCTTCCGTCCCACCGCCTGTGACTGACACTAGGGAATTCAAGTGTCCTCGGTCAAGTCTGATGGAGAAGCCAGGTCTGATTCCAACACTATTTCTCGTACTCCATAACGCTAACGAAGTTCATAACGCTAATGTGCAAGACTGCAGGGGAGATACACGACTGACGGATGCATGTTTTCTTTCATAGTTACTCAGTGTCACAGGAATACCAAGCATAGCTCAGAACTAATTAAATCTCTTTAGGATACCATAGACAAAGTGATATTTAAAAGATATTTCAATCGAATTCTATGTATTTACATCGATGCTGTGGTCAGGTATATACAGGAAAGGGAGAAGTAACTGACACAGGAACAGACAGTCTGCCTGTGCTCCGTGCCTTTGCTATGCTGAATGACAATCTGAACCCGTGTAATGACCAACGAAGCGCTGGGCGGCTGGAACGCTGCACAGCAAAATAGGACATTTTGCACTGCAAGTTGCGACTACACCAGTGAATTCATATCTTGAGAGAACAGCAGACGGAGACAACCCCCCAGAAGTACGGAGCAATTTTAATGCCAGGAACAGCACGACTGCAGACTGCAAACGATGATATTGTACTTACAATCGTGGGCTGAGTAGTTGGAATATAGGTGGTGGTCTGCGGTAGCTGGACCAGTTTTATAGGCTGGTTGCTGGTCACACCTGTTGCTATCTGCAGAGACAGCACAGGCAGCCTCAGTAGAAGTCTCAGCTTTGACATAAATTCCACCTAGTTGTTATTACTATTATAATACGAAATTTATGTTGGATGTTTTGTCTGTGTTAAACATTTGCATCTTAATGAATTCACAGGTTACTTCTTTGTTAATAAAACAGAATCCAAATTATGAACATGATCAATGCATACAGCATGATGTTTCAGGTAGAACATCTCCATGAAAGCAATTCCAGATTTGTGTAACTGGAATATTCCCTGGCAAAAGTTTTGGGTAATTGATTTTCTCCCATCCTCTGTTTCCCCAGTAACACAAAGGTTGTGCTGCCACAGACAATGCAAACGAACATCAAACGAGCCAGAGCGTAACTAACTTCACCAGAGCATTCAGGTGGAACAGCACATCCTTTTGCCCTCTTCCAATGTTTCCCAAGTTACTCCCGCAGATGACATGTCAAGCCCAGAGATCTAACACCAGACAGTAGCAAAAGTATCAAGAAATGAACACAGCTCTCTAGTTTACTATGTTTCCCGATTCTATAGGACTATCTCGGTGAGACATCATGCTGGAATCACAATACTACAAAATTAGTTTGCTTTTAATATTTTAAAATACAACGAGGCTCCTACAGATGTGGGGGATCACGTGTCAGGGTTTGAAGGATCAGGCCCCCTAAACTTTTTCGTTTAATAAATCTTGCAAGGGCAGAAGAAAAACGGTGCTGAAATTGCTAATAGTCAAGCCCTACCTATAAAGCAGAATCTTCTCTATAAACATGTTCTATATATGCAATGTTCAGTCCCTGTGATCAGAGCATCTGCTCGTCCTCGCCTACTGAACGCTAGCGGAGGAGAACTGCACACTGCTCCGTTAACTGCCGATCCAGGTGGCGTGTGGTGTCAGAGCTATGGAACACTGTGGTACCCTAGTGCCAGTCTGTTGTGAGAAAGTAAGTTGGTTTGAATGCAGGTCTTGCGCTTGGCCTCTGAACCCCCAGGCAAGAAGGGCTTGGAAGTGCTGCAGTCAGTATTGCTTATCAGAAGGCAACTTGTATCGAAAGATCCAGACCAGAAGCTACACTGATGGGTCCTGGAGAGAGAGAGAGAAAGAGGTCCAGTCCCCTTTGGCTGGAAGGATGAGTCAAGGTAACACAAGGTTTTACTGGGAATGAGTGAAGGGGAAAGGGTGTTCCCAGAGGACAGAAGGAGAATTTTTTGCCAAGATGAAGGAAAAAACCCCACAACTCCCTATCTCACTCCCCAAATCACACTCTTTGAAATATACAAATGGCCATAAATTCCTGGTTGATCCAGGGAAGCCTTTAGGGGCGGGTTTCAGAGAAGTTTCACATACTGTTTTTGTTGGAAGTGACCGCAGTGATACTCACTGTAACACTCTCTTTGCTTTTGTCAGCTGAACCTTCCTTTTCCTTCGGGGTGCTGGCTGTTTCTGTGGGTGTAGGCTGCACACTCGAACTGGGCTGGGATGATTTATTTAATGTTTCTGTGCTGATTTCAGTATCCGTTTCTTGCTGTGTCGCAGTAGCTAAAATAAAGGCAAAAAGAGAAAGCAGCCGTGAGTCGTCTGTCCCACCCCGGAGCCTCCCTTTGCAGGCACAGCCGCACCCATGCGAGGGAAGAACATCGAGTCGCTCTATTCCACCCCCAACCCCCTCGGCTGTCAAACAGGCAGCCCGGGGCAAGATACCTGACTGTGTGCAAGATTTCATATGCTCAGGCCAGTGAGCTTGTTGGCAGGGGTAGTCACAGTAGCTAGTATTCCAACAGCAGTAAAAAATGGCCTCTTTCTTGCAGTTAGCACACCACTGCTTCTTTTTCGTCTCATCCACTGCTTGCTGCTTCTCCAATTCCAGCTGCTTCTTCACCTCGGCGATCAACCGATCTCGCTCTTGTTCTAGACTCTGACGCATTTCAGCCATTGTCAGTTCTACTCAAAATGCAAAGGAGGATGAGTTCTGCATTTCCGCCCCCCAACAGCAAGGTGCAAACCAGTCATTTCCAGGAGTTTAAAGACGACACGAAATCAAAACTAACAATCAAAAAACATTCCCTGAGTTTGGGCATCTCTGTTTCATACCTCGTCAACAAATGAAATCCCCCTCCCAGGAGGAATATTCTTTTACCTGTTTAAGGTGTACTTGGAATTTACTTCACTGACAGTCTGGCATCAAGACTGAGCCACGGTTGACTGTTCACCTTAGGTAAGCAGGTACATACACCGACAGCTCATCCGCACCAAAACATCGGCTGCCATCCCGGCTACCAGGGGAAGCAGGTTCCCCCCGTGGCTACAGTAACAGCCCTGGCTCACGGGACAGCCAGAATGAAGTAAGCAGCATAAAACATCTCATGAAGAGGGATTATCCAGTGATGCATAAACCAGTTATTTTATCCTATCGAAAGCTCTCTTTAGCCTCACAGGGCTGAACATCTGCTGCTCTGTGCACACAGACAGAAGTAACCCCCTGTACATACCCAGAAGTTGCCCGCTAATGTCAGCGCAGCGTATTGCATAAGGCTTTACGGCCTTCAGTGACCAATCTGCAGTATCATGTGATGAAGATAACAGCTACTACATCCTACAAGCATTTGCACTGTCACCCTGTTTTGGCCGGCCGTTTTCATACCTAGGTTATGCTTCATTTCTGAGAGTTCCTGTTGATGTAACCATTGAAGCTTTTCTATCTCGATCCTCAAACGCCGAATCTGAATATTAAAATTTAATAGTTAGCAATAATCAGCAGGGCACAGTGTACAACACATAATTACCGTACAGAAAAACGCGCAGGGAAGAGCCCGACAGTCACCGCAAGGCTCCTCGATACTAACCCAAGGACAAGACCTGAGCAAACCCTAAACCAAAGTCTGAGACATTCTAAGGTTTTCCTGGCCGAAAAAGAACAGGATGGTCTGGAAACAAAAAGTACTTCTATGGAACTTGCTCTTGCTTCCTCTGAGATTAGTCTGTTCTCAAATTTCTCTGACTGGAATCAAACCCTATTCCTCAGTTTTGCTTGCATTTACTAGTATGACTTTTTTTAAATTAGATGAGGCTTAGGAAAGCAGTTTCTTTGTTCACTGTGGACTGGGAATACAAACATCATTGCTGAAAATTGTGACTTCTTTATTATGGTCCAAACAAGCAAACAAACCATCACACCTTTAACTCTGAGCTATATGTGTTCACGTTTGTACTTAGTTTACTTAATCTGCTTTTTCAAAGTTTAAAGAAAACCCCAAGATACTAAGTGCAGAGACAATTAAACCCAGTGTCCAGCATTTAATAAAAAATGCAGAAAGTATGAAAAGTATCTTGAAGTATTAAAACCTGTGGTCGTAATCATCTAACTGGAATAAGCTACTGCACTACAAGTGAATTCACATCCCTCTTCCTCTGGTGGACAAACACATGCTTAAAGAAAAATGATACTTTCAAAAAAACTACTGCATTTCTGATTTTAAACAAGGTGACCCAAAATTATATCCTCAACAGAAGCTTTCAGGATCTGGGCCTGATGGATTGCTGTTCTTGCTGCTTATCTTACACAGCCCATCTGATACTTTTTCAGTGTTTCTCTCTACCATTCTGCTCATTACTTCTAAAACAGGACAGACATCAGGATCTCCAGACATACTTACAATTTATAATACATTGTAGGTATGGTTATACAGGACTTTTATATAGAAAAATATTATTTTGCAACTTTCAGAGTTAAAATACAAGCAGCATTATTGTATTTTTTATCTACACTAACCTCAGCTATTGTACTTCCAGTGGTATTTTTTGAAAGATCGTTATATATTTCAGTCATTGTTCCTTTGATGGCATCCATCATCTGAAAGACAAACAGAACCCACTTGGGTACATATTTGTAATAGATACCCACTTTCCTTTCCTTCCAACCACTCCAATGTGAATGTACATTACAATCACCAATGCCCCTGTCTCTCTGTATTTATCTGGGGCTACTTTTAGAGGACTATTTAGAAGGCAGAACACAACATTTTTGATCAGGACTCTGATTTGGAAGTGTCCAGAACTGCCTGACCTTCTACTTTTCCAAGAAACTGCCATCTATGTATTTTATGAACATAAAAATACAACCATGAGTCTGGGGAAGAAACTCAGTGCAAAAAACAATGTAAAAAATAATTTAAAGAGACATTTACTGACACTGCTGCCCACTGACAATCCCACCGAGACCGTATCATTGGTTGAGAACACTGAAAGTTCATAGGCAAAATAGTGTTGGTGCTTTTCACGCTTGGCTCCGCAACTATTTCCCTGCACAGTATTCGCCTTGACCTTTTAATTCAAAGATCTAAGAGAGGACATAGGAAAAGCTGATGTCCCATCCCTCCGTCACTATTACGATACCCCTATTACACCACATCTCTTTAGCCGCTGGGCTTCTGTTTCAACCCAGGAGTACACGCGGACGACAAATGGCCATCTGATGAAGCTGTGCCCTGTTCTAAGACAAAACCGCATTTCTGTACGTGTCTTACTGGACACAGATGAAGAAATATCAATGTTTACTGTAAATGTTACTGAGAGGGTATCTACACCTTTAGGAGAAAACACGGAAAACGGTCCAGCACACGTTCAGTGTAAATAAGAAGGAGCAGTGGGGGAACATGGGACAGAAAGGGTCTGCAGTGTCGGAGCAGCCGAAGCCCATCACAGCCAGCCTCTGGCCTGGAATGGCAGCATTCAGCCAGCTCTGAAAGGTGGTTCAGCGCTTGTGTCAAAACCTAGCTGTTCCAGAATGAACGTGCAATATATGATCATCTGAAAATGAAGTTATTTCGGAACCTGAATTGTCAAAAACGTGAAAGTTCACTTCAAAATAAAACGTCAAGAAAACCTTGCTCAGAAACTTACTTTGCTGGTGTATTTGGCAATATCTGCAGCCACATCAGCTGAAGCTGTTGCAATTGGCAGGTCCGTGTTAATTGAGGAAGAAAGCGTACTCGCAGATCCAGAACTGGTAACCATAGAAATAGGCTGAGTACTTGTAACCAAGGTTATGGTGGATGTGGAAGTGCTCTGCGTAATCTCTTTTTGCTGCACGGCTAAGAGAGAACATACGGCAGATCAGTCACGTAAACAATTATGAAAATAAATAGGCAAACTTCTAACTTGAATGGCTCCCTTAAGTGTGTGCCTCATCCCACTTACAGCAATTGCTCGATGGCGCCAGTTAACCGATTAATTACACTGTGCCCTGCCACTGAACTCGTACGTAAATGTAAGGCTAAAGGGTAACGAAGCCATTATATCTGTGAGACTTACTATTTTAGACTGGCCAGTGCAAAAGTCTCCCTCAGATTCCTCCCCTTTTGGGCTTTTTCCATCCCACTTCCTAGGAATTCACTTCCTAAACTCTCAACTCGGAGAACTCCCAACTAACACCGTACGTATCAGCCTAAATCAGACTTTGACATTTTCATTTGCCATAATTTTGAAACACACTACTGAATGTATTTTCTTTTTCTTTCAAACATGGTTCAGTGAGCCACTCCGGAAGCAAGCCCTCTTTAGTAATGCTTCCTGGTGTTATTCCCATTCTCCCGTTACTCACGCCACTAACTGTTATTAGTGCTGCGCGTTTCATACACATATTCAGATCAACGTCAGCCTTCGGTTGGCTGCAAAGCGAGGAATGCAACATTAGATAACTCGGGAGTGACGATATTCCTGGTGTTAATCCAAACACAGTTCTCATCTTTGGTCAATACTTCAAATAATCTTCAACAGTGGGTAAGTAAACAATGAGAGTAAGAATCAACACGCCAACACCCTCACCTTTCCACCCCTAATGACTTATCTGCCTTAAATATTTTTTTAAATATATATATTTTAAGGACAATACTTTACTTTTAATGATTCATATTATGAGACCTCTTCTTTGCCAATATTCTCAAAGCAGGAGTTCCGAACTCTTACTCAGTTTCTATGTACTGTGGTTTTGTTTATGCCAGTTTAGTGTGCAAGAAATGTACGGATTTCACACTTTTCATCTGATACATTTCTAGAATACAATATTTAAGAGGGAACGTTGCCATGACGCACTCGATAGCGAGCGCTGATAAAACAAACTCACCGGCTGAACATTTAAAGCGCAGCCCATATTATTAATCGTTTATAGTGAAGTGTGATTCCATTCAAAATAAGACTTCAAGCTTCACATTTGTTTTTCTCACTGCATATTTATCAAATCTGTGCAGTCTACAAGTATAAAGATACCACGTTGTCACCACTTCTTCAGTGACGGTCACAAAGGAGTTTGAGAGCAGAGACGTGTGCCTCTGGTGAACGATTGTGGGGGACCCCTTCCCTCAACCTCTCTTCTGCGCGACATCGCACCAGCAGTGTTCGCGGAACGCAGCACATCTGTGCGTGGGGCACACCCGTGACCAGCTCCCTTCTTAACTTGGAATTACTGCTGAAGCCAGTTTCACACAAACTGCTGTTCTGTGAAGACAGAGAAGCCTGGGCTTACGCTACCCTGTGCCTACTACTAGCGAAACCTCCCGCAAAGGGATGGTAAGAAGAGAGCTGTGAAAACACTACAATGCCGTGGCTGTTTGCTCGGTAAACCAGCATCGAAGCCTTGCGAAGAGTTAAGCAACAGGGATTTCAAAGACAAATGCAGCCTGGGTAATTTGACTGTTGTCAATTTACACTCTGTGAAAACCCACACAGATCAGCTTCTTGTCAGATAAAACTGGCCCCAGTTTGCAGATATCAAGGTGACAGTGGTAATCACTATCCAGAAAGAATTCAGTTCCCTCTCCCAAACTGTGATGGCTAAGGATGGCAAAAATATTTACACAGATATACACACAAGCTTTTCATCAGTAAAAAAGGAGACATGACCCTACATACACACCAGAAAGAGCAGGTGTGGTAAGATATTGTATTTTAAAGTCACTTATCAGAGTAGCACCACACTCTGAGATTTTGTCTATATGGAGGAACTCGGGGTTAGGCAGCCTCGGAGCACTGCGATGGCTACTGGGGAATTACGGCATCACAGGCACATTGAGTTAGAAAGTGTGTACCTTTAACTGCTTGTCTTGTCTGGTATCTTGTCCCTTGGGAGGACTGAGGCTGCTGTGACTGAGACTGCTGGCTCTGCTGCTGTTGCTGCTGTCTCTGCACCTTCTGCATGTGCCATTTCTGAGAAGATGTCTGAAATTTGTTTGAAGAATTCCACACTACACGCTGCACGGCAGGGGCGGTTTCCTTGGGCAGCAGAGGCCTCTGCTTTTTCACTGGGCTTCCAGTGGCTGCAGACGGAGCACTGACAGTAGAAGAAGCACTAGTAGTTGCTGTCACACCGGCTGGAGGAGTCTGGGATGAAGAGCGGGTAAGTACCGGAGTTTCTGGTAGAGGCTGGGCGCTTGCACTGGAGGAAGGTGGAGTTTTACCTACAACTAAACAAACATAAAATGTAATGCCAGCTTTTCACCAGCACATCTGATTCGTAATTTTCCATCTAATTTTTGGAAGAGCCATATGCACCTTCCTTTGAATTAGTTTCCTCAGAAGACAACTGATATGTAACAAGTTAGCTCAGGTAAGTCTAGTTGAAGCTGGGCGCAATTCAGAAGCACAAGCTATTAGGCGAAACAAAACAGAAGTACAAAACGCAGAAAGCCAGCCCGACCTCCTTTGGAGGGTATGTGAGAGGTTAGCATCTGTTCGGATGTTTCTGGGTTACCCCTTCATTTACACACCTCTCATCCCAATTTCTTTCAGGAGCAGAATACCATTGGAAGGAACAATGACTGAGCAATAACTGAAGGAATAGCATACTGAAAATTTTCTGAACACAGGTGAACTGGCACTGACGACCCAAGACAGTTATTTAAGGTACCTGTGTTTCCTAAAAAAATCTTCCCGAGGTTAGAGTTGACTGTTCCACATATCAGGTCAATTTAGAAACTGGATTATTATTTCAGAGCTGTGGCCAGGAAAAACATAGACACATCTGGAAAAGGAAGCTGCTGGATTGACAGGTTTCTGGAAAGGGGGCAGAGACCTGCAGATTTGCATGAATCAGGTCACTTTCCTGGACCAAGGCATTTTAGTATCTGATAAGCACAAGCAAAGGCAAGGGCCTTGGAATCATGGACAGGACACAAATTATGAGAAGAATATATTCAGATAGGTGTATATATATAAATATTTAAATCCTCTTTTAATTTTATTCAGGGTATGTATTATTCTTTTGCCTCTATACCAAAGACAAAACTTAGGATTACTTATTATTTTAACCATCACTGGTTTAGGCCACTAGTACTACATGAATCAGTGGTGGTGAGATTTATAAATCTGCCTTGCTTAATATATTTTTAAATAAATCAAGAATTAGTCAATATAAACTCCCCCAAACTACAATTCTGTGTTTAGTTTATAAGCTAATTTGCTTGATTTTCTCCAAACATTTATCCATTACATTCCATTTTAAGATTTATGGTTCTGAAGCATTAAGGTGGCTTCTAAACTATGCTTAGTTAACAGATTGGTAACGTTGTTATAAATAGAATAATTGAACCAACATGCTATAAAATGTAGACAAGAAGAGAAAGTTATATGAAGAATAAAATATTTTTCAATTTAACCACTTCAATTTGGTTATCTGTTTTGTCAGAAAGGATGTCAACATGCAGAACAAGCTTAGCAAAAGCACTTTACTCATTAACTGAGATTGCTTTCCTCTGTTAGCAGCACCCAGAAGCAAGGAACAGTATCTCCGGGACAATGCATGCGATTATGCTGTTGCTTTGATTACTACTGAGAGCATTTACGTTGATTTCAACGGGACCTCATGCAAGCTGTACGCTTGGTAAATCCCAGCTTCTTCTACACCTGCAATTTTGGGAGGTCTATAAAAATGTAAAGATTCATTTGAAAGTCGTAACAATTGCAAAAGAAATTCTACGTTTGTCACATAATAAACATGTTGGACATTCACAGTTCTACGCTGCAGAAAGGAAACTCAATGAAACGTATTTTATTTAAACCGTGAACTATAACAGGGACTGAAACTTCTTTCATAGTCACAGAGAATGAAAAATCACTCCTAAGAATTGTTTTAGTACAGCTATTTTTGTCTTAGTGCAAAAATAAAGGTAACAACTCTGGCTTTGACGAGAGCCCTACAGGTCAGACAGAAAAAGGGAAGGACAGAATTTCATCCTACCATCTTGCTTAGGAGGAAGTTCTTTAGATTCTTTCTTGTTTTTCCTTCCTTCACGGCTGCAATGGTCGTCTCCTAGATCGATGACAAGTTCACTCTCCGAATCAGAGTCCAGTCCTAGATGCACCGTTGGAGAGTCTGTTTCATCTTTACCTTTCAGTTTCTCTTTTGCAGTATGCTGTCCACTTTTTCCCTTTTCAGAAAATTCTTTTTCTGTGTCTGAAACTGCCTTTTCTTTGACCAGGTCATCTGATTTCTCCACTTCTGGACTTGTGCTTTTGAGTTCCTCCTTATCTTCATTCTGTGCTGGGGGCTTAGGTTTTTTTTTCAAGCTCAGTGACTCTTTGTCACTCCTTGCACCTTCCTTGTCCTCTCCATCTTCTTGATCATTCTTTGATTTCTGATCCTCATCGCTATACTCACTGTCACTGGTGTCTGATTTTTCAGAATCTTCAGAGTCACTGTGCTCTACTGCAGTATAAACAGCTTCAGATATTTCATTTATTCCTAATTGTGGGGAGG
The DNA here is from genome assembly GCA_027574665.1 of Rhynochetos jubatus. Taxonomy (NCBI): domain Eukaryota; kingdom Metazoa; phylum Chordata; class Aves; order Eurypygiformes; family Rhynochetidae; genus Rhynochetos; species Rhynochetos jubatus. The sequence goes on along the minus strand of CM050665.1, from coordinate 10,964,121 downwards.
AAAGTACATTCCATGCTGACATCAGACTGGCTGACATTACTAAAACCAAAACCTTTATATATACTGGAACAAAGCGTATACATCCCATTATCTTAACTGTCAGTCCTTAAGCTACAAACACTTCCCTCAGTGTCCTATCTGAATACCAGAATGGGTAAGAATTACCTTCCACACATGCCAATTCACACTTATTTCATTCAGCGGCCCTCCTTTCACTGCTTTATTCCACTACCTGCAAGCTGTCTGGTTCAGCTTAGGACCAATGCTGGCAAATGCAAAGGGGAATTACTGTTGCCCACAAGAAGCTACCTTAAAATCTGTTCGAGTTCACTCTGATTAAAATTAATTACATGCATGCCTGCAGAATCAGTTTTAGACTGCGTAAGACTGGCGAGGAGAATCTCTAATTTCTGTGGTGCCTAGAAAGTCTTGAAGTGCGAGCCGACAGTGATGTTTCTCACAGCATTCAGCTCCTGTGTGACTGGATATACTCCTCTGGGCAACTGACCAAGTCAGGTACAGTTCTTCAATTTTTCAGTTTACAGAGCAAACAGACTATAATCCTGACATACTATCTACATCAGAATGATATAAAACCAGATTAAAAAATGAAAGCTTTTTGACAGAAGTTTGAAACATCAGCTCTCACTGTATTTTAAACTAGTTCAGTACATTGTACCCGCCTCAAGGAGTTCAAATATCTTCTACTCTTGCTTTAATGCATAAAATAGTGAAGGTTTTACTATTTAAAAATTTGTTTTCAACTCCAAAATTTCCTCACGTGCATCCTTCAGATGTCCAACCTATTCCTGATGCATACTTACCAAGCTGTGCTTTACAACTCTCTATTGTCTTGTCAAGATTAAGCTGGAACCTACTACGTATCTGCCGTTTTGGTGAGATGAGTTGCACGGGAGTGGTCTGCTGCTGGACTGACTCACTCAACTCTTTGAGATCCATCTCGGCTTTGCTGCGATCTAGAAAGAGACAACGGAACTGAGAAAAACATTTTACATAAAAAGAGATCACTATCCAGACAAGACAAAATGTCACCGAGTAACAACGCAGACAGTCCAAGACCCTTCTTTTCTAATTATGGGCAAAATAATGATTCTAAAATGACTTTACTACGACCAACGGATACTTCCTCTCTGACACTGCATATTTCACATGCAAGACGCATGCTTCAGTTATGTGGATGTTTTCTCCATCAAGGTGAAATTATCAAGAAATGATCATTCAGGTCTGTAAACTGTGTGGCAGCACTCCTAGTGATACTGCTGTTATTTACTACTAGTAGTATTTTCACAGAGAGAATTAAATAGGAACAAAAATCCTTACAGTCACCATTTAAACTGAAGTCATGAGAATAGAAATAAATAAGTGAATTGTTAAACTAGATAAATAAATGTAAGATAAAATAATAATTTTTTCAACAGATGCCAGCAAAATCATCTCTAGAGCTCTCCTATACGTGTAGAGAATTTTCCCTCTGAAACACACAGATCTGAACGCAAAGAGGACAGGCTACAGTGTTAAAGCCAGGACTGTCTTAGCAGCTAAGCCTCACATTTCTGCTTCAGTTTTCATTTTCAGCGGTCATGGTTTTGTCCCATAGTCCTATCCTTTTTGCCAACAGCGCTGACACTCCATTAGTGCCCAGGGCACTAAACCAGTCTGGAGTTAGTTGCTTATTTGGAGGAGGAGGAAGGGGACATGAAGAAGGGGGGAGGAATGGAGAGAAGAATTAGGTTTGGCAGGTTTAGCTCCTTGAACTGTCTCAAGTTGGATCGAAGAGCCAGTGCCACATGCTGGAAAAGGCCAGAGGCCGTGGAGAAGACAAAAGGCAATGCTGGCACAACGTGCATTTCTGCTTCCCCTAGAGGTTCATTCCACAGCAGTTAAAGATGTCACAGGACTGCCAAACATGATTTTTGAAAAAAATATAACTATTTCTACAAGACATGTTTTGTTGATGCACAACTCGGAGAAAAGGGAAATAAATACAAAGCGCTGAGCCATGATTCCTCTGAGCAGACATTCTTTACAAATCTTAATATCGAGGTACACTCCACATTTAAAATTTAAGAGCCACAGTACATAACGACTCAGCCTCAGCAGAAGAGTTGTCTCAGTCAGGCTTGGCCACTCTATCTCCACCAAGCTGCAGTCAGAGCAGGTACCGAAGGACCATTCAACTATTCATGCAGTTTTTGTTTACTGCTACAACAGCAGGTCCTCGTCTCTTCCTAGCGAGAGGCAGCAACTTGTGTGGTGAAACCATGTTTCACACTCCTCGTGTCACATACTCATACTGGAAGAGACAAACCCAATACCAACTCTATCACTTTCAGTGCAGTGCAAAATTTGAAAATAAAAATAAAGGTTCTAAGTCACTTGAGTACTTCTGAAAAATTTGTTCCTTGTATTGAAAACGTTCGGTAAATTAGGTTTCTTCTTCCTGTGCTAGGTCAGCCAATCCACACGAATTGCACAGCAGCAATGGTTAGTCACCCTTAGCACAGACCACAACCCAAGGCCTTCACAGCCTTATTAACCCTGCGGCAGGATACAAACAGAAGGACGAGGGAGAGAGGGGAAGATGAAACTGAGACACTAACAGCTCCCCGGGGAACCCTACATCTTCATACATCAGAGAAGCCTCGCTATCCAAATTTCTAACCTACAAGGAGGTGTCACTGAGATCTGGACTGCCAATCTGTCTCCTGAATGCCGAAGTATTAGTAAAACTGAAACAGAGCCAAAGGGCAGACACGCCCACTGTGGAGAAATCTTCAAGTCCTCATCTCCAAAGTCTACTTTTTCTCATTACCAATCTGAAACTTTTCACTCCTCACTTGGTCAAACCTGTTGTTCCACCTGTTATACGAGGACATGCTATGAGCAGTATGTACTTTTTCAAGCAATCTGTGCGCAGCTTGGCCATTCACACCTCCAGTTTTCCATTTAGCCAGTCTGCCAGTGACTCCATTATTTTTCCTCCCTCATTGCTGAACTGGAGGATGACCACAAGCATATGTAAGTGTTGTCGTTTTCTGGGCTTTCACTGTTGTTTTTCTCAGAGAGAAACCCTGTTTGCACTGTGTAGGACAATGAGACACAATAAGTCATATCTGAAAACCACAGGATTCACAGATTACTCTACGTCTGTCACAGCAGACACTATTAAATGAAGAAGGGCTGCCATTCCCATTTCCTAGTGCCAGCGAGTCTATCTAGCAAGGAAACTCCCCTAAAGCTGAAAAAATAACTGAAAGCATGCTAGCTCTTATTTTATGATATTGCTCACAGACCATAATATCAGATTTTCTGATCCACACTGTTCATTCAAAATACTCTATGCTCCAGCTGATGTCTCCCATCTGTGGCTCAAACTGCAGCACTATGTATTTCTTACAGTCTTTCCACCCCATTGTCACCTCAGATAAGACATCAACAGCTGCAGGGCAGCAGAAGAAATTAATTCTATGGTTATGCCCACAAGGATAGATTAACAGACTGAAAAATATACTTGTGCGCTCGTACCCAGAATCAGAATATCTGTAACTCACTGAAAACATGAATTCAGCACTGGAGCTCAGGCCTTCGTGAGGTACTTGGTAACACCAAGGGGCAGAATTCTGTTTCTCCATGTAAAATCACGTGGAGGTAACAAGTAGCCAGAACTGAATCAGAGTACTCGCAGGAACAAAGCAAGACTGAGGGAACTGATTTACATCCCTTTGACTTTCAGAAGTATTTTGCCAACTTCGTACTTACCTAGTCCATCTTTCAAAATTCCAGAAACCCAAAGTTTACTTGTAGGGATTTTCAAGACATCTGCTAATTTCCTTCATCCATCTATCTCCCTAGGGGGATGGTCAGTGAGGAGGTGAAGGCAGCAAGAGAAGCAGCCCCAGTAAATCCTAAAGACAACCTTGCCAGCAATTCACTTGAGAGACTGAATGGTGAAGAGCAGCAATGTTCATGTAGTTACAACTCTACAAACTTACCTACTATTTAGAAACATTCATTTGTACAGTTCAGCTAAAAAAAATAAATCATCCTTTAACTACTTCCTTTCACCAGCAAGAGGAAACAATAATAGGAACTTTCATTGAGAAAACAAAAAAAGATGACTATATTTGATAAAACAATAATTACACACATTTAAAGCCCTTTGTTCACTTAAAGCCACATACAAGCAAGTTTGTTCCTATTATGTTGCACTGACACCACGTTAATTTATTCAGCTATAACAGTATTAGATTTCCAAAGGTTAAGACTAACCAAGATTAAGATTCAGAATGCTGCCTGGAGTGGAAGTTCTTTCTTGCTTAGCAGAAATTGGCGTTGATGCTTGAGGAGAGAAAGGTTTGGGGCTGCCTGACAAGCTCCCTGCTTGACCCGTTCTTGTTGGTGCTGGAGAAGCTGAAAAAGTACAAAATTGACAGGCAGATTTAAAACTAATCACAATAAAGCCATATTCACTGGGACAAAACAGCTTTTAAATGTACACTGGCAGGGAAAGGATTTTTGTTTCATAATTTCAACACTCTGATCTCCACTGTAAGTTACAACTATCCCTTTAATCTCAGTTTAATAAAGAAATTGTAAGGAAAATAATTTTATTGAAGTTACATATGTGGGCCAACTGTGTGCTTACCCTCAAAACCACTCTGTTTGCAGTGACAGAAAGTTTCTAGCTTTCAAGATTTGGTTATTTTAGATGTTAAACTCTGACACTCTAAATTGCTATCTATTTTAATTCGTGTACGTAGGTAAACACAGAAAACTTCACCTACTCCATTTCCTAGCTACATTCACAGAGAATTAAAAGTGCAACTCATAGTAAGCTTCATCAGTACAGCTGCAGAGCAGTAACCAAATGTCTCCAATACCCTAATTTATCTGCAGTTTAAGGAAAATCCTATGCTCTGAGGCTTTAAAATCTCCATAAAATGATGTTTCAAAAGCAAACTTCTGGAAACAGCCAGTCTAGAAAGGGATGCATTGCAGGCCATGACCTAAAAAAAGGACTAATTTTTGTCAGTAAGAGACTAATCTCTGTCTGTTAAATCTCTGCTTAATGCTCTGTAAATATCATCCTACACTCGCTGCTGGACAGTTTTTCTTCCCAGTACATCCAGGATTGTCTATATACTTTCAGATTCCTAAATGGTAGCAATATCTGCTGTTTCAGTAACTGTTTCCAAGTTATTTTCTACGTATCACTCAAAATACACAGCAGAGGCATCCAAATAAAACCATTCTTGCCTAGGGCTAGTGCAGTCATACTACCTGAATTACTTCTTACAGCAAACAAGGCATTTTATTTACATTTGAATGGAAATACACAGATTCCAGTAATAGGACAGCTAAGTTTATACATAAAGTGAACATTATAAAAGCTAGCAATTGTAATAATATTCAGCTAGAAATTACAGGTAGGAAACTGAAAATTCTAGTTTAACTGCTGTGAAGTCCAATCCAGCGTTTCTATGCACTAGGACAGAGGACAGTAAGGCCTGAGGAATAGTCAGAAAAATCCCCCAGAACTGGTACGATAATCAAGAATCCTGAGTACTAGGACAGCATCTGTCATCCTTCTTCATCTTCACCTGAGAAAATAGCTTTAATGTCACTTATCTCCACTACTGTAAAGAAATACTAATGTGGTACAACAAAAGCTCTGTATTTTAAGACATGAACAGTACCTGTAAGCTCCCTTGTAAGTAAGAGCTGAGCACCCATATATACATGACAATTTATGTGTAAGATGAATTATTCCTTTTGACATGTCACTCTACTGACAAATCCAAGTATTTTCATATATTTAAATTTATACAGTTTTTTTGCCATCATTTGCTTAAGCTGGGCAGGATCACATCACAGACACTTTGGTATCCAAAGGGAGTTTCACAGCCTAGCCTTTATTGGCTAGAAAGAATAAAATTATGATAAATAAAACTTTGAGTTTGGTGAAAGGATGTCTTTGTAGAAACCTAAATATGTTCCATTACAATTTTTAGATAAAATGCTGCTATTTATTAATTTATAACACTCACATTAATGCTTACACTGCATCATTTCTTTCAGGTAGTGATGAACTTGATCTTAGTTTTTTTCATCCATAAAACAAAGTAGTTTGCCTGAGTGCCACAAAACCAGCTAGCGCTTGGTCTTCGACTACATTTTAAGTCTGAGAAGTCCAAATTCTGTATTCTACAATCCTTTTTCTCGTTATCCATTCTGCCTATGGAACTGTTGTTTTCTCGTATTTTAGCTACTCAGTTGGGAACAGTATAAATTAAGCTCACTGCCTTGGAAGAGAGCTAACAACTTTTGAACAGAATACCTCCTAATCATGACAATTCCAACTCTTTCTGTGTTTGCTTCACTGACCATTCATTTACATTCATTAATAGTTACAACTATTGGCTTCAGGGAGACCTTATAGCACCCTCCAGCACCTGGGGGGGGCTACAAGGAAGATGGGAGGGACATTTTACAAGGGCCTGTAGTGACAGGACAAGGGGTAATGGGTTTAAATTGAAAGCAGAGAGATTTAGATTGGACATCAGGAAGAAATTCTCCCCAGAGAGGGTGGGGAGGCACTGGGACAGGTTGCCCAGGGAAGTGTGGATGCCCCATCCCTGGAAGTGTCCAAGGCCAGGCTGGATGAGGCCTGGAGCAACCTGGTCTGGTGGAGGGTGTCCCTGCCCATGGCAGGGGGGTTGGAACTGGATGGGCTTTAAGGTCCCTTCCAACCCAAACCATTCTCTGATTCCTGCTATTTAAACTGAAGGATTTTGGTCACATTTCAAGATTATTTCTTCTTTCTCAATGTGACAGAATGGACTGTTATTTCTTATCTGTGATACTGAAAGTGAAACCCATCTTTCATTCTAAAATTTCTTCATAAAATGAGTCATAATACACCCAGCCTTTAAAAAAGTACGTGGAATAAAGCCAGTGCATTAACCAAATGTAAAGTCCTGCACCCCCCTGGTTTTTACCTGTATTTTTCTCAATGAAGTCCATGGATTCTTCACTGGCACTAAAATGACTGGAAGTTGCTTTTTTCTCTGCGTCCTGTTCAACATCAGACCCAGTGTGAACTGACGAGTTTGTACTCATTGGTGACCGTGGCATGTCTGTCAATGAAATCCTACGACCAGTACTACTGCTCAGCATAGACTTGCTCATGAGAATCTTGGGCGACGCTGTCATATCGAAGTTCAGTTTGATTTTCTCTTGTTTGTCTGTCTTGGCAGTTCCAGCAGTTGGGTTTGCAGGGTCTAACAACATTTGGTATTGATTGTTGGGAGTATATGGTGTCCGGAAAGGTGCGTAATTAAATACTCCAAATTTTCTACGAATGTTATCAACATAAACTTCCATTTCTTGCATTGCACTATTGAAGATGCTTTTAGTCTTTTTCACAGAAAAAGGAATTTCTTTAGACATGAGGTAGCAATTATTTATCGGCACCCAGGCCCTACATATAAAAGAGAGAACAGGAGATAATATAACTACATTTCACACTGTGGATTGAAACTGGCAACTTTTGTGCACATACTGATTTATTCTAGCCTAATCATAAAGCTGTGCTTTGTGATCACTTCAAGAGACTGTCTCTACCTTCTTCTTTTAATAATTCAGTGCTTAGTTTTGGTAAGTAAACTGCATGTCTTAGATTATCACTAGCTTATTTTACTCTACCCAGTAACACACAAAATGTGAATAAACACTGGTCAAACGTGACAAAATATTCCTAATTGGAATAGTCCATGTAACTGTAAAATGACCGTTACTAAACAGTCTTTTCATGTGTCAGAATTAGCACAGAAACATAAAAAACAGGTCAGAAAAAACAGACTTTACAAGCACATCCTTAAAAACATAATATTCTATTTTACACCACATGTTAGGGTGTAAAACCCCTCAGTGCCAGGAAAAGTTCTATCAACAAGTGCTGGACAGATTTTGTTTATCATGAAATGAGGCAAACTCTAAAACCATGCCTTCCAGCACACTGAAAAACCAGGAACTCTGACTTAATAATTTCATGGCCCCACACCGTTGTTTGGGTTTTTTATAGTACGTGTTTTTATAGCTGTATAGATTTGTATGTTCAGTTCATGACTAATCAACACATACTCATCACGGCTTTCATGCAGAGAGTTCACAAGTACAGAAAACTTAACTCCTTTCACAGCAAAACTGGCATTTTCAACACAGACTACATTTTCTATATTATATCTGGTTTTTTTAATCTACAATTGTGGGTTTATTCCCATAGTGTTTAGACAACAAACAACTTCATTGGCCTCTTCCACCTTTAAGAACTACAGTTCCCTGCAGCCCAAAACTAGATACAGGAATTAACTTGCATACTCACTGAGATTACAGATATTAATCTTACAAACACCTGGCTTACATTCTTTTGACACTGTGTAAGAAACTAAGACTGTACATGCTACAGTGTTATGTAGTTTATTAGGGGCAAGGTTCAAAAGACAAGACCCAAAAACTCTAAGAGCACAAAATGACGAGAATTTTGTAAGTACAGCCAAAGACATCCTTTGGTTAAATTCCCACCTGTCGTGTTGGCCAAAGAAACGGGCATCAACTTGCCCATCTTTATCCCTCAGTGCTTTAGCAGGCCAGAATGGAAAGCCTTTGAGTTTAGCCCAGACCAAAGGGTGGGGATTGCTCTAGAGGAAGAGGCAAAATACACAGTAAGAAAATACAAGCAGTACTACCTTCAAATCTGATAAACAACATGATTTTTTTTCTTAACTGTACGTATTGCTTGGATTCAGTAAAGATCCAGCATGCACAAGGCACTTGCCAAACACAAGGTTCCATTTTAAACCGAAAGCAGGGAGATTTAGATTAGATATCAGGAAGAAATTCTTCCCAGAGAGGGTGGGGAGGCCAACTGGAACAGGTTGCCCAGAGAAGCTGTGGATGCCCCATCCCTGGAAGTGTCCAAGGCCAGGCTGGATGAGGCTTGGAGCAACCTGGTCTAGTGGAGGGTGTCCCTGCCCATGGCAGGGGGTTGGAACTGGGTGGTCTTTAAGGTCCCTTCCAACCCAAACCGTTCTAGGATTCTATGATTTTACTACATACTTGACATACACATAATAAAGCCTGAGAGGATAAAATAATAAAATATAAAAAATTAAATAAAACCTTAAGTATCTCAATGAAACACATAATAATCACACTTTTTAATTCACTTATTTTTGATCAGTCCTCTCCAAATCTGTAGCCTGATGTAAATTAGGCTAGGGCCTGTCTTTCAATCTCTCTGATTTTCACTTAAGTCCAAGACAGAACTTGATGGATTATACACTTCTACTGAATCTGAAGAAGTCTTCCCAAGTTCAGTGCAGTATTGAACAAAACCAGAGAACAGGCAACCTATTAATAAGTCATCTCGAAAAATCAAGTCTAACTCCTCACATCCACACCTGCAGAGTCATTCACGCTTCAGAAACCTTACCCTGCGTGCAAGTACCACATGCAAACACAGATGACCCAGGGTCTTATATTTGAGGACAGAGAAGTTGTGAACGGGTTGCTGGCACCCTTTACGGCTATTTCTGACTGAATCAATCCTTTTGGGAAAACGTGCAGTCTTAGAGCTAAACACCTTGAGACAGTCTGACTCCACAAAGAGCACGATGTGCAAGCACCAGCTGCTTGGCAAACGACAGCACCCTTCCTGGACTCAGTAACCACCACAGGTTTAAAGAAATGGGGGGTAACAAGCAACAGTCAAACGAGAACTGCTAGTCTAATGCAGTAGCTAGGCAACCATAATCCTTAACTTACACAAGGCTCACAAAACCAATTCTCTCGTTTTTGGCAAGCAGCTAAATAACATTCCGGACATACTTCAATTTCATTCATCTGAAAAGAGAAAGCAAACACGTATTGAAGAGTTTAAACGAGTCCAGAGTGTGACCAGTATTACTGTTAGCCCATCCAGTTTCTTAGCATAACTTTTCCACAAATTTGTGTCCATAAATCAACATTTCTTGCTGTGAAATCAACACTGTTTTGACAGCTGCTCATCTTTTTCTACTTCTGCAACATATGCATTCCAGTTAATAAATCAGTCACATTTTTACATCCCTCTTCAGACTGTATGCTACTGTCATTTACGCCAGTCAAAACACACCCAAAACATCCCTTCTTTGATGTTGTATTTATCCAGTGGTGAAGAATTATCATAATTTCATCCAACAGCAAAAATGTCACCTTAATTGTGGATTTCAATTTATGCAGAACCAAAACCACAATGTTTTACTCCTTATGCTCATATTATATGAACTAGTTAAGATAGCAGGCTCAGGTTATACATGTATTTTGTCATATAAAGAACTGATCATTTCTCAGAATTATGTGAATCATGCATATTGCTGTGTCAACCCGAGGATGGAGAAATCACTTCTGTAAGTATAAAGCATCAGATAAGTTTTTTCAATGAATACTGTACAAATATATTGCATTTAGAATAGCAAAGTTTTGTAATACTTAACATTATGGATGCCACTGAAATGAAATCAGTGCAAACGATCAGTTAAGAATGCATGCAGTCATTTTTACACTCATTCAGAGGAATTTCATATTGTTACAGCAAAAGAACCACCAAAAAAGCATCTATGAATCAGGAGATGTGAGTCTCTTTTTCCAACTCCAAATATTCATTTAGAAGATTTGTGTCTTTGTGAAGAATCCGTATGTCCACTTTCTTCTCTTCCCTCCCCCCTGCCATGCCCTTGCCAAAAATTATCCTGGAGGCCATGGATATGCATATCTGAACACAGGAAAGCCTACAAAAATTACACTTGTGCAATCCACACCTCAGAAAACACATCTTATTTTGCTCATGAATACATGAAATGGAACACTTTGAAAATACATAACAATTAAGTTAATTGGGGCACACATACCTCATGCTCACAGATTTTGATGATGACTTTTGCTGTTTGTGTCAATTTGTGATTTCCTGAGGACACAATAAAACGCTTTAACCAAGACAACTGTCATGCTGTATTATGATCAAACCAACAGGTTTTAGTTTTAAAAGTTAACAATAGAGACAAAAGAGAACACCTAAACAGACGATGTATGTCTATGCTACAGGCTTGTAAAAGCAGAAGGTAGAGGCAGTTTTCTTCTCCACAGAACATTGTAAGAAGCTTTAACTGTTCCTTTTTGAAGCCTACTGCAGCCCAGCCACCACCCATACACTCTTGCTGTGAGGGACATGCAGTGTCAGCTCCTCAGTTAGGGCTCCCATAAAGTGCTGCACAACGCAAAGCAAGGAAGCCACTTGGGGGTTGGAACCAGATGATCTTTAAGGTCCTTTCTAACCCAAACCATTCTATGATTCTAACTTCACTTTTTTTAAGATGGGATAAGCAAGTGACAGCACTGGCTGTATTTGGTACTACAGTTGGTACGCCAGTTGTTTAAAACAATAACTCTGCTGTGTTTAGGCACTAAGATAATTAACAGGAAGATACTTTGAGCATTTGCCATCTAGAAGTCTACAAATTGCTCTAGGATTTTAACTATCTCAAAGTTTCATATTTGAGGACATATTAATACTTACCCCCATTGTAAATAATGCAGTTGTGCAAAATCCATTTGGCATCAGCCAAAAATGCTTCAGTGCAACCGTACATTTTCTTCTTAACATTCTGTAAAGAAAAAATTAAGAATGAATCAGGAAACAGAAATGAGTAAAGTGACAGCTTCTTCCTGAACATTGCTTCCTATCAGTAGTACAATTAATAAAACTGAATACTTATTTACTGTAAGACTTAGGATTCTAAATACCTAATCATCTGTCAAATTCAGGGTGTCTTTTGACTACCCTGGAAATGTATGAACGGTCTAAATGAACTCTAAATAAAGGATTATTTAGATCAGCATCTTGAACATTTCAATAAAAAAGTGTCATTTCCTGAAACAGTGTTCCATTCAATGCATCTTCAGAAAACCGAGTCATTGATTTCTTCTCCTGGCATAGTATCTCTCCACAGCACTTTCATTTTTAAATTTTTACAAGACCCAGAAAGATTATTGGTCATAGTATACAAGACAGTACGTTTGATACTTCAGTCTACCCGCTGTGTAAGCTTCACTCTCCATTAAGCAGTGGAGAATGGAGACGATCTTCATGATTTGAAACTTCCAAATTACTATTGAACTGAGAATGACAGTCCCATTATCCACCTCTCGACTGTTTCTTTCTTCTTCCACACCTCAGGTGCAGTGGAAATTACAGTATTTGTTGAATGATCAGCAAAATGACCCCTGGATCTACACTCAGAGGGCACAGTGACCCATTAACAGCTTACAGACATGATGATCGAATGCAAACTGTGGTTAATGAAGCCTCCCCACAGGATCATTCCTGGAATTAGATGAATTCACCCAGGAGGAAGTCATCAGTGTAAGCTTGGCTTTTCCATACTGTTTTTCCTGACCATTTGTTACTGGTTCAGACAAAATAGCGGACTTCTTCAGTTGGCATATGATTGGTTTTAAGCTGTAACTGAACTGGCATTTAGAACCATCAAAAAAAGTGCATCAGAACAATTTCAAGCAACCTCTCTCCCCTCCCACCAAACACTCCAGAAATCCTAACGACAGCAATCAAACGTAAGGAACCTTCCTCCCTTCAGCTTCGTACAAACCTTCTCTAATGTACAAAGGTCCATCGGATGAAAGATATATTCCGCATAATCTGGGTGTTGATCCAGTGAAACTGGCTTTTGAAATGGCTCTGTCTGTTAGGAAAAAAACCAACACGCTGACCAGTTTCATCACCAACACAACACTTGTTCTAATACTACTTCCAACTGTGATGTCAGGGAAAATTCTTTAAAAGCAATTATAAAATTTTGTGAAGTATTAAAGTACTGGCAGAACAAGAGGATCTAAAAGGTCTCATTTAACTGTTTTGCTTGTGCTGGTAGTAATGAATTACAAAAGTTAGGGGGTTTGTAAAACGTACTGTTATTATTTACAGCCGGGTTGTGGGGTTTTATAGGTTTTTGTTTGTTTATTTGTTTAATGAGTACCAGATGAGGCTCAACAGATCGTGCATAATAAAGACAATAAATTTCCAACTTTTCAGACTCACTAGAATCTTAACTTTCAAAATAATGGTGCCTCGGTAATGCAAACACATTCAAATTTTTATCAGCGGGACTCTACATTTTATCTGCTAATGTGGAGGGGCTGCAATTCTTCCCACACAACCAAGTAAAGTACCCAGGTACCAAAACAATAGGTTATTAGTAAAACACCTGAAGGGCAAAATATCTCAAAGGCTTTCATTAAACATCAGCTTTCCAAACACCACGTGAATTCAATATAAACAAACATTGATACTTTGCTTCTGAAAAGCAGCACTTAAAGCTTCTAATGGCTCCATCTTACAGGACAGTATTTACCACTCCAGAGTAAATAGATTCTGGGAGCCAAAATCTGTCAGTACTTAGGAGTGATCTTCCCAGAAACTGCCACTATTGTTCTGCTAAAATACTAATCATAGAGAGATAGAGTCGAAGAGCCCATGATTCTGCATATCTGGTTTTCCCAACCTATTTTACTATGACAGTGCAGGCACAGAGACACCCTCCCTGCTCCTCTGACTTATGCACAGGGACAAGAAGGCAACAGGAGATAAGACAACCCTTGGTAATTCATCAACATCATATTTTGAGTTCCTGTTTCCTTCACACTGTGAAAACCAGGCAGTGCTTGCACGGTGAAGAACAACTGACCAGAATTGCTGAAACTTAGAACAGCTGAAACTTTGAGGCATGGTGATTTTGCAGAGTGAGTCTAAGACAGAGATAGGTACACGGAAAACCAATTTTACCTCCGTGATAAAAATCCACAGAAAAGCAACCTCATATTCCGTGAAAGTTAGTGGCACAAGTTTTCACCACACTGAGGAAAATTTCTTCAGCGTTTCAGAATTGTATGACACAACTAATTTCTGTGGTAAGAACAATTTTTACTGACAGACAGAAGCTAGGTTTTCAACAGGTATAATCAATAATACAACAGTATCTGTGCCTAAGGTTCCTGCCCATACAACTGTACTGGTCAGAGATCATGTCCCCTCATTTCCCTTTTATCTCAGAGACAGCATTGTCCAGTTTGGGTTAGTGAGAGACCACCACATCCCACTGGAAAGCCACATTATATTTTTCACTACACCTACCTACTGAAACTATGTCCAGAAGTCACGTCAAGAAACTGCATTTTAAATGCACTCCAGCACAGTATATACAGCCTGAACTAATCTGTCTGTACTAGACAGGTGGCAGCACAGAAGCTGTCATACACAATCTGGTGAAATAAACTAGGTTCACAATCCACAAAAGGATGCAAACCCCAGGATTATGACAAACATAAGATCCAAGCATTTAAAACAACAACAGAATCTTCCTTACCCCTGGCTGTTTCATCTTCTGTAGTGCAAACTTCAGTAAATATGATAGCTGTTCGATGGTGAGCATTGTCATAGCTTTACTCTGTGTTTCTATGCATTCTGCAACTGTGATTTTCTAAAAGTTAAGAATAAAAAATATTTTGTCAGCAAACGTTTCTAGGTAAATTCTTTTCCGCTGAAACATTCTAGAATTCAGATGGAAGATAATAACTACCTTATAAGAAACAAAACATTTCTAATGATGCAATACAAGTACTTCAAAATGCTTGTTTGACTTGGGTTTTGTTCCATGTATGGTAATCAAAGAAGAAAAACAATGGGGAAAAAGACCAGAAAATTATCCATCCTGAGGTCACGCAAAGGCAGTGTGTGAATACATGAAATTCCCAAACACAGTGCACGTTCACAGCAATGTGAACGAGTGAGAAGGTCACCTGGGCTCCAATACAAGAAGTGATCAAAGAAATACATGCGATAATCCTATTTACTGTCAATAAAGATACTTTGACACTAAGTATTCTCTCCCGAGGAACCACTGGAAAGGAATGATTAAATTCTTCTTCAGCCCTGCAGAAAGAAACAGTAATAATACACCCACTTGCTTATGTAGACCCTACAGTGCATTTTTTTCTGCACTGCTGCAGAGCTGCTCAGCACACTAGAAGAAGCACAAGTTAAACGAGTCAGAACTGCAGAATGTTTTCAGAATTAGCGGTGCCTGATGAAGAGATCACTCTTTGAAATGGTGCTTCTCTAGAGATGAAACACAGAGGAAGCTGAAAACTCATGGTAAGAAGGCAAACACAACCCAGGTAAGCACAGAGAAAGTGGTGAAGCAGCAATGGATGCCTCCTCTCCTTCCACTTATTTACCTTTACCTAGAGGCACTATAGGAATAAACCAGAAACATTTCGGAATGCAAAAAAGCTGCTTGTATCTCACAAACAAGAAAGGAATCCACTCCTTATATCAAACTAACCTCACATTCTGGGCAAAACCAATCCCCCTCTGGTTCCGCTGTCAGTTTCAGACACTTAGCATGATAAACCCGAGGACAGAGTTCACAGCAGAGGACTTGGCCTTCCCGATGACAAACCCAGCAATAGAAATCATTCCGTCCATCCTGTGGTACAACATCAACAGGGTCTGTGGTGAGTGGCTGCTTCATATAGTAAAACGGACCATGTCTTAGTTCTGACTGAAATGTAGGCAAGAAAAACAGGTTTGGTTTCAAAACAAATTTGCATTTTTTCAAATAATATTCATAATATATAAGCAAACAGCAGTTTACAGAGCTTGATTAACATTTATGCAAGCACAGTGTCTATTCATTGCACACAATCTTTCACAAAGAGGTTTACTTCTTACTCAGGTGTCAAATGCCAGTTTACACTCAAGACTGAAAATCTGCAACTTCTGTGGCAAGTGAGGCCATCGAGTGCAAGACACACAATCCAACAAATGTCAGTAAACTTGTTTATCTCCAAGAAAGAAGTACTGCTATAGAAGCTAAACCCAGAATTCCGTCGGGCTGAGCAAGCTAAATACTGAGATATGGCTGAGGTAGCTAAACCTGGGACAACTGAAGAAGTTAGTTCTGAAACACCAAGTTGAACACGGTGCAAACCTGTCCTAAGTTGCAAGCAGTTCACAGCTTCGTACAATGAAGCAAGCCAGTGCCGATTTTGATTGGTAAGGCAAACTGTAGAGTAGGATGACAAAGGAGCAAATTCCCATCCTGAACAGCCACCTCTGCTACAGGAGCAGGAACACCGGGAGATATTTAATCCCCCTTTTAAATGCCTATCAGAATTTAAGACTCACAATCTCCACTGGTTAGACTGCACTAGAAAACTGTTAACACTGTAAGTCTTACACTTGAGCCCCAGACAGCTCAAAGATGTCACAGCTGATGCCAAAACACAAGAAGCAAAGAGCCTGGGATGGCTCAAACGGGTCCCAGGACACCCAGAGTCTGTTAGATGAGCTGTGAAGACCTGCTAACGTATTGCAATTTATTCGTTAATGACAAGGAGCTTGAATTTTCCCCTTTGGTACTAATTATAGGGGTGATTTGCTGAGGAGGGCATGGAAGGAAACAATCTTGAGTTTTAGGCTGTATATTTACTGTGATTTGTTTTATGTAAAACCATTTTCTCATTAGATTACTTGTAAGTCCAAAATGCTTGTAGTTGGCAGAACCACTTTGGTTCTCAGGTTGTTCTGCATGCATCCTACACCATTTACACAGCGGCAGGTTCCTAGACCCTTGAGCTGTCCACATGCCCACGTGACTCACAGAACAGCACAAGCGTATGCACGTTCCACACCTTTGCAGCATCCTATGCAAAATTAGTCGCACAGGGCATAAATGAATGGCACCAGAAACCACCAGCATGCCAGCCTGGACTGTGATATTTCTAGACTTCTGAAGTTACAAAGGACAAGGCTTAATTATTTGCATGAATAGAGGACCTTCAAGGTCAAATTGGATGATGCAGAAGTGACAACCCAGCTGAAGTTGTATCTCAAAAGATACACCGGCAGAGATGCCATCTGCAACTATCTAACACTGTGGAATATCTTAGGCAAAGAAAGGATGTTACCCGCACACATTCCCAAAGCATTCTGCTACCTAAAATTTCACTGGAATTCCCATCAGTTTTGGTGTTTCTCATTTTCTATTCTACAGATGATCCAGTTTCTAAAAAGATACTTTGTTCCCACCACGGAAACGGGCAGTGTTACACTCTGTACTTTCTCTGTGTACATATTTAAGCATATAGCACGACAAGACTTTCAGAAGGAAGGTTCTATGAGATCCTGTGGAATAAGAGGGACAGCATAAGGCTTGAACTACATTTCAAATGTATTACTACTATAACCATTCAAACACACACCAAGGCATGTGGAAACCCAGAGTGAAGAAGGGAAAGGTGCAGTTTACAGTGCAGAAAGATGTTTTGTTTGCTGCTCTATGTACCACAGCTGTGAGACCAAAATCTCAATAGTGTATACGTGGAGATGCAGCTATGGGGCATTTCCTCAACTGCAGATAAAGGAAATTACCAGAAGAATTTAATACATATTCTGACTCTGAATAGGTAGAAGCAGCATATCCACACTAACTTCCTAAGAATTGAAGATACTGCTTTAAGACAAATATAAAACCTGCAAAACTATTCCACAGTTCATAACATCCAAACTGAAGTCCCTTTTTGCTAGACCATGAGAGGAATTTAGTATTTTGAATGATTCAACTGGATCAGAGGACTTTTTCACTTGTTTTAATCATAGTAAAATGTTGGAAGACCTTCATTTTAAACAGTTTTGAAAGAAAAGCTTCTCAGCTGTTTCACAACTAGCCAATTCAAGCTCAAGCAGGTGGTACCTTGTTTTAAAGTCTTTATTAAAAGTTATTAAGACCTGTAGAATGACATAAAAAACTGAAAAAACCCACCAATATTTCAGTGCTGTTTTGGGGAGAATAACATCACTATATTCAGTTTAAATTTATACCGAGACTAGTAGTGAAACAAGCTGACAACCTCAATTACGTTATAACTGACACCTTAAGCGTCAGATGCCGCGGATTTTTAACCTGTACTAGCTACATTCTACAATTCCATAGTTCTTTGCTTGCATTTCAGGGTTTTAAATACCTGTTGGCACCACTCTGCAGACCTGTTACTGCATCCACAACATGTAATACGAAGCTTCATGCAACTATAACTTTAGTACCGGTATCTTGAAATACTCAAACATTACAAAACACTTTGTAATGTAGAATATTAAGTTAGAGGTTTCCAGTGATGTTGTCATACCTCAAAATGGATTTATCAGCCAATCAGAACCACAGCTATCAGCTACATTATACTTGGAACTTAACCTGCGAGCAAACTAACTGTACACTTAGCTCACATCTGGTCAGCAGTAGGAGAACCTTTAAAAACTCCTGCTACCAAATACAGCAGAGTTTTGAACCTACTTTAGAAGCAATAATCTTCAGGCATGCCCATTTCAAATTTGACGTGAAAGGCACTATTAAATTAACTTGTAAAAGCTAAACAAAACTCAACAGATGATATTGTCTTGCTAACTTGTAACAAATAGAGCAAAATAAGTGCGTCTGATTGCTTTTATTCATTGGATATACAACTTTATTCTATCCTGTAATATTTCAGGTCAGAGATACCTAGAAAACGGAAGAGGATTTACCCAGGGGAATGTATCAAGTTCAACAACTGCAATTGTGTCTTCCCACCTATTTTAAAATGCATGAATAACAAGTGGAAATCAACACCCTAAGTTTCAATTCCACCGTTTGTAAAATTGTCGCTACACTGCAGAGTTAGAAGCTCAGACTTCAGTGGGGCAGCACCTCCGCAGCAGAGGTTCCGGATACAGAGGAATTTATACAGCCTGCAGTGAAGCTCAGTAAAAGCCAAACTGGCCACCTTACACTAGTGCACGCCTACAGATGCTATGAGTAGAGCTCCCAGTTATGCGATTAGTGACCAGTGATTAGGAATTTCAGTTTTTTCTTAAGCAGTGCAATTGTACCAGGATATTTACCGTGGATGCTGTTACACCAGGAAAAAGTGCTTTAAATGGTCAGAACTTAATCCTGTGTTTATATGACGACTGACACACAAAAGCACTTTGCAAAATACACAGCTATGTGTCATTATTAAATCAGATGAGACATAATTTCAGTAGGGCTAAAGACAGCTTTTGTATCGTCTCCTCATCTCCGCTATTCAATACACTTCATGGGATTCTTTCACTTGCATCATACTATAAATCAGGAATTGTCAGTGTCTTCTGGAGTCAAGTTCTTCTAAGAGTAACAACAAATGCTGTAAATTCAGTATTCAGAAGACACTGAAAATAAGGTTTCAAGCACAAAAACTGGAAAGTACTGTCAGTGTGACAGTACTTTTAACTAGTTTGGTAAGAGTGTACACGGCCCAGCAATTTAAAGGAAGGGGAGAGAATCTGCAGAGTACCAAGGAAGGAGCTGGTCCACTGTTAGTCACTGGCAGTAGGACTGAAAGCAGGTGAGGTACTTCCACTGACATTATGAGATCTTTCTTAATCTAGGATAAGATTATGGCACTGAACATTTCCTTCTAATGGTTTTAATTAATAACAGCTATTATTGTTGTTGTTACTGTTTTTCTTCATAATCCTTTTGTTCAAAATGGCATTTACTGGTTATACATCTTATTAGCTTTATGAACTACAAAACCAGAACACAGGTGGTCTTTCCTATAGACATGTGAAACAAAAGTAAGAAGATCCAAATCCAACTTATAATGCCAACTTCTATACCCACTGCTTTCAAAAATGAATATCCCCTTCTCATGAGTACAAAAACGGAGCTTCTTGGAGAGGAGCGAGCTTCTGATCAGCTACCTCTACGTCCTACATTGTTTCATATTCTAGTGTAACAAGACCATGACTTCTCTTACCTGCTCTTTATTATTACTGTTCAATAGACCAGGTTTCTTTTTCTTTTTTATAGGACTTGTTGATGCATCTTGTGGTGAGTGACCATTAGAGGAATGTGGAGGGCTGGGAAATTTCCTTTTTTGTGCTGTGCGTTCGGCAGAGCCAGGATCTAGAACAGATACAAACAATATGTTTGAAAAGTGCGTATTGATGAAAAATAAGCTTGTGGTTTGTCATTCACACTCCTTCACTGAATAGAAGAAAAATTCTCAATTGTCTTTCACCAAGCCACTGACAAAACAGGAAGCACAGACTTGCTAAGCGATGCCACTGTTAAGTGAATTCACAGTATAGTAATTTAGATGAACATTAAATATTCTTTTCTTTTCCCACAGCATTCTGGCCATTCACCTCATCTCAAATTCTAGCATCCTTTATAGTAAAACAACAACTGTTTAGGTAGTTTAGCACAGTGCTATGCTAATTCATGTCATACACTTTAAAAGCAGAGAAACAACAGTAAGAGTTCTTAACAGCTTCATTCATTTTATTTATGAACATAAGCAATAGAAGTTAAAACATGGTAAGAGGAAGGTCAGTCTGCATCTTTTATTTCTCATATTTAAATAAACTTCCTGAAATATGTCAATAGAAAAAAAACCAAAACTGTGCTATAGTCTGAAAATAAATATGCTACCTCAATTACTCAGTCATTTGTAATATCTGCTAAATTGGACTGTGAAAAGAAAATTAAGACTCCCAGTCGAGTAGTAACTTTTGACAGCAAGATAGAGCAACAAAACAGAAAGGGCCATAACTTTTCACTGCCTCTCTCAGTCGGAGCTCTCACATTCAACCAAGCAGCTGACGAGCAGTTTAGTAAGTCACAGATTCCATCTATGCCTGAAGTTACAATCCCAAGTAACAAAGCTGGCAGAAGAGAGCATGTGTCTGCGTGTCTGTTGCTCATGGATTGTCATCTTAGTGGAAACTCATCACACCAGCAGCTTAAGTAACCCTGCTGGCTCTGAACCAATTTTTATGAAACATGCACATAATTCTTTAAAAACTCAGAAGGCAATTGAGACGCAGCTCTATCAAATTAATATCTGTTATGGTGGCCTTCATGTCTGCTGCACTCCTCCAACGATGCTAAATTATTTGATTTCTTCAAAGATTTTTCAATCATGTTTTTACTTGGTCACTGGTTTGTGTTTATTAGAACATTCAGAAGGAATTATTTACAGCCTAAAAAGTTACTAGTTTTAAAAAAATCACTGGCAACTTCATCAGAAACGTCCTAGGTAAAAGTAAGAGCAGTTGCAACTTCATTTTCTCAGAACAAAATTTAAATGATACGTAATTAATATGGAATGCTCAGCTCTACTACAAAGAACTTACTGACATTTCTCCAAAGACACAAGCATGCAATTAGCTGTAACAGCAATCAGAGCAGCGAAACGATCTTGGCAAAACAGAAGTGAAAGTTCAACAGAGTTGGTTTAACACGTTTAGTTTTTCCTTAAGCTTTTAATGCATGCAACAAAACAAAACCATGGATGAAAGCAAAGGGATCAGAGGTCAGCGGTATCACAGAAACAACGGAAGCCTCCCCAAATGTTTGTAATCCCCTACTCACATGTGCCAGTGCAAACGTTTTGTGGCTGCACAGTAAACAATTGGGGAATAAAACCTGTCTAAAGAATAACTTTTTTCAAAGTGCTTTTCTTCTATGACCCCATTCATTGCTCAGCCCCACAAATGCTCGTGCGCGTTCGGCAAAGCAGTGACACTGATGGGAACATGTAGCAAGACAGAGAAATGCTGGTTTTGGGATCAATGCCACTTTGAAGTAGGGTGGTTTTTTTTTTTTTCCAAACAACAGTTTTTGGCAGCTATCTGACAGAAACCAGAGGCATGACCCTATATCCTTTCCCTCCTGGATCTATATTCTTGCCTTCCAGGCCTCACTGGGTGATGGGCGGAGCGGTCTCAGGCTGCCAAGTCACCAAAAGCTCACTGACACACTTCACCTGAAATCTCCAATGAACATCACAGGTACTAGAACACCCACCAGTAACTGGATCAACTTATCAGAGCATGTCTATTGTCAATAGATTTAAATTAACTACAAAAAGGCCCAGAAAAATACTGAAAGTCCCCCAAACTTGTGTCCCGAGAACACTGGAAACCACAGCACTAGGCCATTGCACACAGGCAGTGCACAGGCACCTTTCTCCCATAAATGCCTCCCAATCTGACCTTCAACTATTTATTGAATGAGACAATTCTGTTGTGCTACAATGTTCCTCTCGGAAAATGATTTTAACACGTTTAAGGAGTCTCGCACACAATATGGCCACTGACACTTTCTCATGAGACAGTCTTACAAGTGAGCTAGTAAAACACCATTTAACCGTGCTCAGAATAACGCCCTGTCAAAGTGGTGTTACACTGGATCGTGTGCCAACGAAGGGTAAATTGTCACACGGCACACACCTTAGGTGTCTCTAGCACAGCGAAGAACTGGATTAGATTTCTACATGATCTCTGTATTTCATCCAAATGTAGAGGGAAAAGTCAATAAGGAGAAACAAAAATTGGCTACAATAATGATTTACACAAGTGGAGATTAGATTAACCACCTATGCACTGACAGTATTTGGAACAATAGTTGAGCATGAACTAACAACAAATGGCTCTGTGCTGTTGTGAAAAAGGGCAAACAATACTGATGTAAACACAGGAGTGATAAATATGATGTAATCTTGTTAACCTTGGAGTGCCGCAATATATGCTTAAGTTTATTGAAAATAATATTATTTAGTGGAAAGAATGAAACAATGTCAAGAAGCCACACAATTATTAACAGAGCAAACACTTTGAAATATATGTTCAAAAACCCACGATGCCACTAAAACTCGCTCATGATCTGAAAAGACATTTCTAGGCTAAATTGCATTTCAAGAACATAGGCTGTTTACATGTGTGGAAGAAAATATAAAGGATAGAAGAGGTGTAGTGGAAGAACTTCTGTGCAAGAAAAGTCGTACTGGTCTACATTAGTTTGTGAAAACACCCATCTTACATACTGTAAGTAGCATCACACTTTTTTCATATAGGTCCAGACACATGAAAGATGTAATTGTTACCTAATCACCTGTGAACATTATCTTTTTCTTTTTTTAAATTATCTCTCTGCACAGAAAAAAGCAGTGTTTTGACTTCTTACTACACAATTCTATGGAAAACGTAATGCTATATGGTGACTTCTGATTGACCAAAAGCTTGGTAAGGTGTCAAGGTATCGATTAAGAATCAAGAAAACGATAAATATGAAAAATATATGAAAAGATAGATGGAAGAAGATATAACTGACAGAGGGAAGAGAAATGTAGGAGCATTTGCCCATCCTGAGTTTTATTCTAGATGAATAAAAGAAAAATGATGAATGAAAAAAGATGAATCCTTTTATACTTGTAGGCAGCAATTAGGACCAGTTATATTCTGAAATGCTTTGGCTGAACTAAACCAACACAATGTGTCTCAGACCACTGTCGTTACCTGACTTGTTCAATTCAAGTGACTCTGCCTCCCCCTCCACGTAGGCCAAAGCTCAAGATTGATTTGCCAGTGCAAAGAATCATGAGGTACGGTATGCCACCTAAACACATGAAAAATATAATGTCTGCCCCCTCTCCTCCTTAAGCAATTATGACCACGAAAATCCTAATACAGGTACAACTATGCTGACAGAAGCCTAGGGTTGAGCTAATGATGCACAGAAGGTGGCAGAACTCCTTTGCCTGGGATAGGTGAAGCATATCCCAAGAGAGCTAAGCCAATACAGCTATCCTGGAAGGAACACTGCAGCATCAGTGTCAGCTAAACCAAAGCCCGCAACTTAACCTAAGAGATCAAATCTAAACTCAAAACAAGCTTTGAATTCTACTCTTTAATTAAAGTTAGAATGGAGCTTACTCAGCAGGGGAAGTGTGCATTCAGAGTGATCAGCAAAACCAGCATCATGCCGTAGCTTTTCTCACCTCACCACGTGGCTCTGAATAGCATAGATAAGTATTTGTTTCTTTATTATAATTTGCAGTTCTCAACAGAGATTTTCCATACACTCCTGAAGGCAGTCATAAGTAAACTACTCTTACTGTGAAGCGCTAACCATGTCTTAATCCTTGTTTTCCCAACACACAGAGATCTGCAGAATTGCCTCTGTCTACAGCAAGCAACCTCCACAAAGTACTTGCAAGGATCTCTAGGCCCGAGTTTCTCTCCAGCAAATAAAGCCCTCACCATAACTCACTGAAGAGGCTTAGGCTTTTATTTCCAGACTGCACATATGCAGGGACAGCTTAAACCCAGAGAATAGTTTTCTGCCCTTTGGCTTCCCCTTCTTACTCCCGGGCCAAGGCTGCCACCAGTGGAGCACACCAGTTTCCTTTCAGCTCTTCAGCCTCAGAATGCGGGGATGACAAAGAAGCTGCCCGAAACACTGAATGTTGTGCCTGAGCTCCAAGTATGAAAAAGAAAATCAGGTGTAAAGTTGCTCATCGTTGGCCTGCCCCTATAATGTGATGCTGTGTTTTACTAAGCTAATTGATTCAGGGTCAGGAAAAGGGTTAAACTGTTACTAGCTAAAGCAGAACTGACCTACAATTCAGTCACAGCCAAATCCAAACTATGCTGCAACAGAAAAGGTACTGATTCGATACTGCTTAAATGGAATGATGACACAGGCATATATGGTTGGTTAAGTGATTTTGAGGACTACGTAAACCAGTGTAACCTTCTTCTGTGGTTCAAGTCTGAGCATATTTTTTTATTTTCAACTCATAGACAACATACAAACACTGACCTGAAATACACCTTTTTCAGCTGGCAAGTTACTGAAATGCACAGAGGTTTTCTTGAGGCAATGTAAGATGTAACTGGAAAACTTAAGGAATAGACAGGAAAACAGCAATGCACAGGCATTTTCTTTCAGATTTAGTTGTGCTAGAGGAATAGGCTAATGCCTTTAACTACCACTATATGCTGTCCACTTAAGAATCTGTGAGGGACCTAATAACATGAACAACCTTTTAATTCGGTTCAAGTAACATGGAAGGGTAGCATATACTTAAATTGAGTTACAGTTTCCAATTCTAGTTAGGATTAGAAATGCTCAAGCTGCATTTTGTGTGGACTTCTTTCCACAGCAGTGCCCCGTTTAGCACAGACTGCCTCTTGTTCCTCCTTGGCTCTTCCAGCTGCTCACCAGAGTTTGCGCAGTTGTGCTGTGAACCAGATCAAGAAATGTATCCCTGTTAAAATAACCTGTCAGGAGGAAAGTTAATTTTTAACCCGGATCACTTCTCCAGTGTAGTTTAACTTAATATTTATTATTTGAACAAAGTGAAAGAAATCCAAGAGGAAAGAACAAAAAAGACCGAATTTAAACACTATGCAATAATTTGGTGACTAGGACAGTTGCTTACAAGGTGAATTCAAGTTTCTGCTCCAAAAAGAAACAGTGAGAATTTGTATGATCTCTTCTGTGTCAAGCAAATATTTTTGAAAAGGTGTTTTATGAGCAAGAACGGTCCCACTTTGGAGAGTATCTCACGGTGCCAGTTTGTCACCAGTTACCACGTATCCCTGCAATCTCCCCGCTTCTTCTACAGAACTCCTATCGTACACCGAGCAAGTCAACCTGCACCAAACTTTTCAGGTGGGCATCAATTTGTGCACGCACCTTTTCTAACTGAAAAGGCTGAGATCACTTGCAGCTACTCAGCACTCAGAAGGTCAGTAAGAAATGAAATGTTCTGTGTACTAAATGAAGGGCATTGCAGTAAAATAATAAATGAACATTTCATTGATAAACCAATTGTACTAACAAATTAATTTGCCAAGCAACCTTTCTCCACTTACTTCTTGATTATTGTGTGTGATTTTGCTTTCTCAGCACTATTTCAAAATCGTGTTTCCAGTACAAGTGAAAAGACACCTGAAGTAACATTTTAAATTCTCATTAACTTACCTGTTTTTACATCACTAGGTTATTATAAACTGCTCTGCAGTGTTGCCAAGGTTGACATAAGCATCTATGAGAATGCTCTCGCAAGCCATCCACTGGGGAACAACAAGCTAACCTGAGTTTCACCTAAAGTTTAAATAAAATCTGTGTTTCAGTATGCCATCAGGTGACTAAAGGATTAGTAACTACTGCTCTCAGGAGACAGATTAAAGCATACTTAAACCCTAAAGAAACTTAATTTCACACTTTGTGACAATTTTAGAAGTCCAACTTTATGTGATCATAATGGAGTATTTAAGCAGATAAGCGATGACAGTGACTTAATACAGTTTAGCTTAGAAAAAAACTATAAAACCAAATAAAAGTATGTTGTTGTTACTGTATTATCAAGGATCTTATCTTGCTGCAGCAGATGGAGCACAGACCATCACCATATCTTCCATGCTCTATACGCTGCCAAGTGCTGTACTGTAAGCATTCAACAGCAACGATCCTTGACAACTAATTAAGAAGTCTCATTTTTTTCAACTGAAGCAGGTGCCAAATCAGAAAATGTGTAGAAGTAAAATGTTGGCTTCCTTGCTTTTCCCATGAAAGCTAAACGTAATTCTTCCTGAAAACGAGTAACTTCAACATGCTTTAATGTAAGGACACAGCATGAACTGCTCAGTACCAAAGCGTTATCGACAGTGATGTCTTACACTCCTTTATGCCCTCCGTTCCATACCTCAATTTTTGGTTTTAATTAAAAAATTTACTTAAGCTAAATGCAATCAAACTAATTCCAGACTAAAACCAAAATCAAATGGTGTCTACATATGTATTCCTAAGCATCTATTACACCTGAATTACTTTCTTTACCAGTAAGGTCTTAATGAGAGCTAAAATCGACAGGAAGTTAAGCAGGTCTAAGCTAAGGCTTCATAGTACCTTTCCATGGATACACTTTCTATCCTTTTCCATTCCCTAGCACTGTTATTTGTTCACCAGGAAGCAAGACGGGTTAGATAGCCATATCAGTTAAAAGCCTCAAAAAATATAGAATCAGCGAATCTTTTAGATTGAAAAAGACCTTTCAGATCATCAAGTCCAACCATTAACCCAAGACGGCCAATACCACCAATAAACCATGGCCCTAAGCAACTTGTCCACAGGTCTCTCAAAGCTCTCCAGGGACAGGGACTCCACCCCCTCCCTGGGCAGCCCGTTCTGATGTCTGACAGCCCTTTCAGTGAAGAAATTTTTCCTAGTATCCAACTGAAACCTCCCCTGGTGCAACTTGAGGCCATTTCCTCTCATCTTGTTGCTTGTCACTTAGGAGAAGAGACCAAACCCCCACCTCCTTTCAGGTAGCTGTGGGGAGCGATAAGGTCTCCCCTGAGCCTCCTCTTCTCCAGGCTGACCCCCCACCCCCACCCCGCAAACATCCTCACCTCCCGAAACGCATTTCAGCTGAATCAGCATAGCAACATGTCCCACAGCTGACGGTGCCAGTACAAAGGAGAAGGATGGCCACGTGGCTGACATCAAGGACCATGCGAGCGTGGCAGGTTGGACTCAGATCAGCATATATTGCCTTAATGTTGCAGCCCCGGTGCAATGGATAGCGAGCCAATTAAGAGAAAGCCTGAGCAGATCAGTCTTCCTATATGTCATGATTATCAAATTCAACCTCACAAAAAGGTTAGGCAAACAAAACAAAAGCCTTCCCAAGTGTGGAAATCACAGGATAAAAGCTTTTGACTGTCAGCAAAGAATTGCCCTTTTTTTGAGACAGTGTTAAAGAAAAGTTTTGCATTTCAGAATAAAGCACAGACAACCAAAAATTCATCTTTACCTTAACTACTTCAACTTTGCCATACGTTCATGAAGAGTATCAGTTATTCAGATTCTGTACTTAATTTTATTATTTTAAATACATGCTCTATGAAAAAAGAGCTGTTATAAAGTGGTAATTTCTACTGCTTGTAGAGCAAAACTTTTCTGTTCTAGAAATTTTCAGAAAGTGAGAAGAGGGAAACTCAGAAACACATTTGTTCAAACAGTAAGAAAACCCCAAAACAACCAAAACAAGCTTGTCAGCATGAGTTGTGATAAAGACGGTAAAATTAGCATCATTTTGGTTTTGCAAGAGCCAGAAACAGCAATGTATTTTTTCAGTGAAAGCATTATTTTAGTCTTCCAGGAATAGTACTAGAGATCAGTAAACTGAGACTTAGTTACACCACTAAAAGTTTTTGGTGATGTAAGCAGGTTTTTCATATCTCAATGCAAGTGGGTGAAATGTGAAATTCTGAATAATGTTGCCAATTAAACAGGTAATCAATTGTTCTGTGTAAGGCAGACACTTGGCAGAAGTGTTACTTATACAGAGACAGCCCAAGGCTACTCCTATTCACATTAATTCCCAACCCCCTGCTATTGCTTTTACTAAGACACAAATAGTTCTGCCACCTTTTGGTGAGGCAGATCAAGGAATTAAATTACAAAATGTAAAGAACAACAATTTCATGAAAGCAGTTGCATGAAGAATTAATTTCATGGCTTTAAGGAACACCTGGCTTAAAAAAGAAGGCAGCTTCTTAAAAAAGAAAGCAGTGACAGAAGGTACAAGAATAAAAAGGTGACTGGAGACTGCTTAAGCTGTCATCACCCCACAGAAATGTGTAATTGTTTTAGGAGGAACAAGAACAAAACCAGAAAACTGACTGCCACCTAGACACTTTTCTTTCTCCTTCTCAAAAGCTCTGACTGCATGTGCTTTAAATGCTGTTGATGGAAATTAGCGGAGAATTCTCAGAGAAAAAGGAGCAACATTAGCTCCACTGTAGGCATCATTACAGTCTGATTGGATAGAACAGGCTGCAATTAGTCACTCATATGGATACCAGAACTGTGAAGTCTCCCAGTTATATTTATTATCCTGAATGGTTGCCAGTAAATTTATGATTTTTCAAATATCACCTATAATAGTAAGGCAAGCTAATTATCTTTAAGACGCTCACAAAATCATGGATAAATCTGTTAGAACTTACACTCAAGTCCGAGGCATTTTAATTCTTATGCTAGAATTTTGAAATATGATGCAGTTGCAATCAACCCCTAAAGCCTTGTTTACATTCCAGAGACTTCAACGGATGCAATTAACCCAATCCAGTTGCTTAATGCAATAAATAACAGAGGTCAGTCATGGTTGTGTAAATCCTGATGAACTCCTATGACATTACAATGTTACACAAGTGCAAAAAACCACTGTTACTTCTTTCTTCATTGCAGGACGTTGGAAGATAAAGAAACACTTCCCAACCACTTGCACTACAAGAGCTGCAAACTGTTTGTAAGGTAGAGCCTGGCTGTAGGCGACGTGTTGCCCCAAGGCACCCCTGAAGATGTCCTAGTGATTACTAAGAAACAAGGGCTCTGCACTAGAGAAAAGCCTGGGGATGCACTATGATTCCCTGGAGGATTCTCAAGTTACCTTTGAGTAAGAATCTCATCTCTGTGTGATTAAATACTTGGTATCACTGCCCAGAAAGTTGATACACAGTGTACTGTTATGAAACTGCTACAAAATGTAACTTGGATTCCTGAAATTCCACTTCACTAGTCATTTTGCATTTATATTCATAATATCTGAACCTTTTACCACTCAGAGAAGCCCCTAAGACTAAAGCCTTCAACACAAACCTGCAGCAATGCAAAAGCTGTAAAAGTCATACTTCTCACCGTCAAGCAGCCGTGTCACAGTACACGGTTTTACCACAAGCCATGACTGTCCAATGTCTTGCTGTCACTGATGGAGCAAGTCTGCTGCCAGCAAGGCCATCTGTCCAACTCCCTAGTAATCTGGTTCAGGGAGATAAGCAGGCAGAAAACTACTTCACTACCCAAGTCCTTAACTGACTCAGAAGAGGGCTGGCTAAGAGCCAGCAGAGATGCAAAGGCAATATAAGGGATGCAGGACTGATGCTGGCAAGAAGAGTTAAAGCGCTCTTTTCAATAGGCAGGCGATGGTTACAGTACTGAAACATCGGAAACCTACGTGGAAATCCATCCACCACCACAGCTAACTACTGTTGGCAGTAAGAAAGATAAACTAAAAGAAATTCAAAAATCTTCCAGGATAAGAGGATGAAAAAACTCAGTGGAGAGGTCACTGCTGTCCAAAGAGAACAAGTGCAAGTGAAGACACAACTGCACCGAACAATTAAATTGGTTATGCTGCTCTGGAACCACAACCTGGAAATACTCAGAAAATTCTCCAGAAAGTCTTGCAAGCCCCATCTTGAAATATTTAATAAACAAGGTTGAAAAGTAGACCACAGGGCTGGAACAGAAATGTAACAAGATGTTTCTGTCCGACACGTTAACGTATCATATGCAGAGGACAAAAATATTGTAATAGTACAATCCATGGTCTTTCTCCTTTCCTTAACAGCCACCCTCTGCCGACTCCGTTTTGCGGTTTTGTCCTTTTATCCTCTTTAACTGTCATTTCCCATTTCCAGTTCGCAGATGCCTTATGCCTTCTTGTTCTGATCAAGAGAGTAGCGTATTTTAAAACCTCGTCTTTAGTAAAGCTGCACATGCAGAGCATGCATGATCAGATCTCATATGGTGAGAGATCTCATATAAGCAGATCTCAATTATAACTGCTACAGTAACTCTCCTTCTCTTCCCTTCCCCACCTCACCATATGCCTGTCCCCACAACTTTTTGCAGACAGGCACTTGTGTGTAGGGTTAATCAGCTCATGATTCAGGCAAAACATCAGCTGCTTTCTATAGCTTACTGTGCAACGGCATAAGCATCAGTGCCAGCCTAAGAAGGAAAATGCAGCTGAAGAGGTGTGCCAAGGGGTGCATAGCTCTGACCACAGCTACAGACTCACCCTCACATGTCACATTATAAAGCATAAGAAGTGTCAGCTATGGCTTTAAGCCCTAGTTTCATTACATCCTAACCCTATCTAAATGCTGGCTAACAAAGCTCTATACTTCCCACACCCAACTGGTCTATTCCTGCCCTCTCGCTCACACACTTCTGGCAGTCTACCAAGGCATTTCAGCACACTAAGCTAGTAGAAAACTATTCATGTTTTACGGTTCAGTTAGTTTCCTGCCAGCTTAGGTATGGAAGGAAGTGGATAAAACTGCTGCATTGAGCAGTCTGACCAGCTCAGGCTGCTTTCAAACCACCTTCCTAAAGTGATTCAAAGGCTATGTTAACACCCTTGTTACAGATTAAACAATGCATGTTTCAGCTTGGCTTCAACTGAACTGGAATTGATTTATAGCAGTTAAAATTAAACTGCTTATACAAAACAAGAATGTTCATGAAGAGGCTAATTGGCTTTAAAGCATTTTAATTTATTTTCCTACAACTTTCTCTAGACATTGCCTCCCAAGAGCTGTACAACAGACTGTAGCAGAGCCAGTTAGGTTACAAACTTGCAGCATATCAGCTTTGCCCAGACAAGTGTGAAGTTACAGCACACCACTGACTGATCTGCTGCGCAGGCTTCTCAGACCATCAAAAAACCCAAACAAACCAAGAAGAGCTGTATGCTTCCCTTAAGGGTTTGTCTATGTAGGGTCAATTTCCTCATCTACATCCTTTCTAAAACACACAAAGCAAAATTCTGCAAAGATTAATGATACAAAAGGAAACAGCGTTACCACTGTCCCATCGGTTTAGAACCCTGCTACACTTTTTCTACATTCCACAGAGTACAACAGTTTCAAAATTCTGGTTTGTGACTTTACTGCTGCAGAACACTGCACTGAACTAACAGAGAAACTTGGCTCAATCCAAATAATGGAAATCCAGAAAGAACAATTTTCGCTGGCTTATAATATAGCCAGCTCTTGTACTAAGCAGATGACATTTACGATCCTTTTACTTTCTGTGCAAAACTACATATTCAACTACTACAATGTTCTACCACTAATTCATAGATGAGGTTGGGAATACAACAAAACGAGGTGGCTTACAAGTAAGTCCCAAGATTTCCTTACAACCCACATCACTACCTCCCGGAAAACAATAAACACCTGTAAAAGCTTGGTGTGGGTAGTTGTTATTCTTGCCCTTAGAACGGTGCTGGCATGGGTTTCCTCAACATACATGTCAAAATTAACAAACCAATTAAAGCAAACAAGTATCTGGTTAAATTCTATTATTGTTATTCAATTAATTCAAACTCTACTAAGTTTTATCTTTACTATGGCCATTCAGATCACCCTCAGTGGTATTCAAAAACACTGACAGTCCCACCATGTATAGACAGTGACTTCCACACAATGACAGCTTGGGCCAATCTAAACTAGCACTGTGGTGATCCTGTCTTTGTCTTTCAAACCACCCTCCTTTCAATCAGTACCAGAGCTTGCCTGGGAGCTGGTTCTGCGAGCTGTAGCCACAGTATACTCACCAAGTCTGAAAACATAAGTTTTTCTGCCAGGTTAGCTGTCCCTGAATTGATCAATTTGATCTGACCAGCACCCGCAACACAAGGGGAGCTGCAAGAGCACGTGGCTGGGAAGGCTGCGAGGTGAAAGACTGAACCTTTCAATAACCATGAGGTATTAAATCAGCTTACTTTGCTGGGAAACAACTTCTTAACCATACAAAACCAAAAGTAAAAAGTTTTCTGTGGGCTTAATTCATTGAAACAGCTCACCTTGCGGTCAGACCAGCACTAGAACTAATGCAAGCGAGCTGCAACTTTTTGTATGGAACATACACTTGTGTGTACGGGCTGAGTAAAGCAACAGGGCTAAAATGCAGACGTCTACATGAATAGGCAACACATTCATAAATGACCTTTAGACTCTGATTATGTCAGTGACATAAGTAATAGTTTAGCTCACCTGACGCATGTGGAATGCTTATTAGTACTAATACATGGGGCAAAGTCTTTCTAAGGAGAAAGGAAGGTGAGATTTCATTAGACGCTAAATGCATCTAATAACCCCTCTTTGTCTCTTATATCGAGTTCCCATGCTCACCAAACTCTTTCCCAAACAAACTGGTCACTACAACAGCAGAAAAATGTATCAGTTTAAGTTGGTTAGAAAGTTCAAGTGGCTGGGATCTGACAAGCACCACAAAGGAAGTGAGCCGTGGGAGTACAAAGCTAGGACCTTACCCCATTCAGCAGCAATCATTAAAGCAACAAAAAATAAGTTACTTTCTGCTGGCTTAGAAAACTGAAATACAGAGATAAGTAAACACCAAAACCAGTCCAGTGATGGAGACTGACATGCAAGAGCAGCAGCAGAGATGGGAGAAAAGGATGGGGAGAAGGAGCAAAAGGAGCATGTGAATCTCTTCTGAGCTGCCACATCATAGGTACTACCTCTTCTAATCATACCACAGGAACTGAGAGAAGAAATTTACTGTCCGCTAGCACAAATAAGCCCTAAATGCAATTTTATAACCATGTTACCTACCCAAGCTACCTCATTACAAAACAAAGGAATGCAGATGATCTGTGCCACGCTTTCAAGACAACTACATCTGCACATTCAGAGTTAACTAGACTTCTGACCCCTGGAGTGGAAAGGTGAAGAGTACATGGGTATGTGCCAGAATTTGAAAAGGAGGTAGTAACCACTGCTGCCATGTTACAGAAATGGCTTTCAAGTACACTGAGCTGCAAAGTCAGCTGCAAGTACAAAAGGAACTGGACAGGCAGCTGGCAGTCAGTTACAATGAACTGGAGTAAACAATTATGTGCAAGTATTCCGAATGAAGGGCATTCCTGTCCCCAAACTCCAAATGACAGCGGGAATATTTTCACTGCTCTAGATAGTTACATATTCTGCCTTCTTTATACTGAGAGATAACATCATTTGCCTGTAGTACCTCAGTCATAGGGAAAACGCCAAAAAACATAAGGACAGAAATTCTCAGTCACCTGCAATTCTACCACCAAGTTTAATTCATGTCATGGCAATAGGATGGCTATGTAAATGTCCACGAGACACATACTGCTCCGGGGATCAACTTTTGTGGAAACAGAAATATTTCTATATTTATTCTTAGGAAAATTAGGATTCCTTACTGTAGGAAATACTGCCTTATTACTATTACTACTGCTACTACTCTTTTCTCCTACATTACAAAAGTAAAAGTACTTTAAGGAAGTCACGATAAGTGAGATGATACAAGAGGCTGACGGCTTTTGTTCATCATTTAAGTCAGCTATTCATAAATGAGAAATTACCAGCGGGGAGGGGGAGGCTTGACATACAACGAAAACCAAGCAAAAATTAAAACACTTTCTAACATACAACAGTCACTGTAAAAAAACCAGTAAGTCTACCTGAGTCTTCACTCAAGAGCAGCTTCATGGTAGGGAACAGTTTCATTATCCTGGTTTACAAATATTTGTATGTTATAGAACACAGATGAAATATTCCTTCTGACTCACCTTTGGATCGAGTGGAGATATCCATCCCCTCCACCACCTCCTGCTCTGCCTTTATTTCCTCTTCAGCCAAGCTGCAGAATTCAAAAAGGTGAATTAGAACAGTTAGAGATGGTGTTATCCCCATGTCTAACTTCATGTACAGAAGTTCAACACAGCACTGTCAAATGCAACTACATTAAAGTTTCTGATGAAATGAGAGGTTTGCTGTCTGCCAGAGTATCCATTGACCAAAACATGTAGAGAAACAACCCAGGTACACGTGTGCTGCACATTACCAATTACAAAGGTAACATCTTCATACTAATGACAGTTATGTACTGAAGAGTATGTCACTGTACGTATAAATTCTATGTGACAGACAAACAGGAATTCTGTTCCTTGTGGCTCCTAATCTAAGGCCTCTATAAACTATGTGGGCAGATGCTTGCCAACACTAAAACACTTCCCAGCATCAGTGAACTGATTAGCTGAAGTAACAGGTTTAGCAACACAGAACAGCTTGCAAAATTAGAAAGTAACATGTAATTTTGAAAACTATTAAATAAATAATTTCAAGGATTTTGAACCTAGACTATTTAACAGAAAACTGAATATACATAATTTATTGGCAATACGATTCCACCAATTATTAACTATAATAAAGAGTAAATGGAACAGAGTTGTTACTATCATCCAACCAGTCAATCTTACATAGGCAGCTTTAATTCACTACAGGCAGGATTAAACGATTAAGTAGATGACAAACTATATCTGAATTGCTGATATTCTGCTTTCTTACAGAGATGCCATTCAAGAAAATATCTCAATTAATTTGGCTAGTTAAGTCAGTTTGGGGAAGGAAGGTGGAAGGGAAAGGAAAAAAGAAGAAAGAATATTCAATTACAAACCATTTTTGGAGATCTGACTATTGTAGATGAAACGTGAAAGAAAACGACGTTGAAGCAAACCCAAACTCACGGTGATAGAGGAATGAGGTTATGGTGCCCGAAGCAGATATAAGGCTGTCCATTAACATCACCAGGGCACAACAGCCAAGCGGGACGTAGATCTTTTCCTCCGTGGTGACAATTGACTGTCTAGTCTGTTTATGTAAGGTGCTGCTGATACCAGTTTACACTGATAGAGCAGACTGAACTATCGCTGCTATGGAGTGGACTGAGATTTTATTCAGCCATCCCAGGTCTAGAGACAGCTTTTTCTACCACAGAGGCCAAGAGGACAGCTAGAGACCTTTGCTTTAGCCACTGTGGTTAAAACTGCCCGAGACAGCTAATCGGGGCTCGGAATCAACACTGAGGACTTGATTACATTTATATCAGAGAAACTTTTCAGCTTGACAAACAGCTTATATCATCAGGAGTTACTGGTATACATTAAAACAGCTTCCTAAACAAAGTAAAACTTTGTCATTCAAGAGAATGACTTTTTAGTCTGGTATTTGCCAAAACTACTTTTAATCAACTATCAGCTTCTGGGAGGTTGAGCTGAAATTCCATTCACACTTCCAAACTGACAGTTATGTCAGCAAAAATTTCAAACACAAATTAACCAAGCTCAATGTATGGAAGACCCAAAGCTGAGAAGACCCATGAACTCCAGCAATCATTATTCTTTACCATCACTGGTACATAGCAATAATTTACAAATTAAGCTCTTTAATGTCATAAAACACTGAAGAGAAGTTCTATTCTACCAGCATCCCATGTCCCAGCTCATGGACTAGGCTGTTAATGTCAGTAGCAAGGAAAGGCACCCATGTGGCCAGAATTACGGCAAATGGATAGCACAGTTGACCGTAGCACAATGCTGCTCAGATTTATTTTGTATGGGCAGACTAAATGCATAACACAGTTGACCGTATATACTACAATGCTCACCGATTTACTGTACATGGGCAGACCAATTATCCTGCACATTTGTTACCCCCTTTCCCAGAGGGCCTCCAGCAAAGAGGAGCTGGCAGTGTGTTGCAGACACCAATCCATTTCATGCACCACTTGCCTCTGCCCATTCTCTTTCCTAAGCAACGGAAAGGGATGCGCTCACAAGATGGGTTCATTGTTCTCTTCCCATGTTGCACTGTTTTTTTCCTTCCCCTCCCCACTTCTAAAATCTTATTTCAGTATCACCAAACTGTAACCAAAAAAACATATTTTTAAAACAACATGTATAAATGATTAATACCGCACACAGGTAAATATGTAATAATACACACTGTTAAATATGTAATAACACGCACTAATTCTGTCAAGAGTGAAGTAACCTGGCAGTACACGTTACCTGGTTTTAAAACAGAGATCCAGTTTCAGCCACAGACTAGGACATACAAGTCTTTACGAGACTCAGGTTGAAGTCACAAGATCATTTTACACAGGTTGCTACTAAAAGGAATGGTTTCCCCAATCCCTAACTTCATGTTCCAGAAATCATGTTCATTTTAACTGAATCAGCTCTGAGATCTAGCTCACTGTGCAGCTGGATGAGCAGAAAAGAGGAGATGGGAGTGTACCACATGTGGGAAGGGGGGGAAAGAATAATATCCTTTTAGCAGCAGCTCACACTGAAGTTACATTACAGCACTCATAGCATTCCAGGCTCATCCAAACCTATCAGATGCCATTTCTGTTCAAATCACAACCTCAGGGGAACATGATACAAGAAGAAAGATACAGTAGTTGCTACAAGTCGGTATTAAAAGACAGAGATTAGAACTGGGTGTGACAGATCAGTACAGCAACACACCAGCAGGAACTGTTCCTAATCCCAGACCACAGTAGCAAGGAAGTTACAGAGCTGACTGAGGATGCTCTACTCCTGTGGGCCCAAACCTGGCACTGTGGGGGTGATACAGGCTAGGACTCCTACAAATTACTTAGAGCATATGAGGCTTCTTCAGCTCTAAGTCTGTCTCTCCCCATCTAATGTGTTTAATTTAGGAAATACAGCCAGTTTCCTGCATCACCTTTTGAGTATTCTTTCAATGGACCTATAGAGACAAGAAAAACATTCTTCAGCTGCAGCTCCAAGACGAACAAAGTATCTTGACTTGACACCTCTGATACATCACACGAAAGATGCCTGAAGACAGGATTCCCCGAGATTTGAGTGAACTGTCAAAAATGCCTTAACCAGATCACACGAAGGTTCTTTGCTGTCCTTACCAATGGAGGTGCATATACCCTACACACACATTAGCACACTGTGCATCACCCACAACTACAACAAAATTCAGCAATTATCTACTGTACTATGAAAACTGAGCCCTAGAGGAACAGATTGCATCTCCATATTCCCTACTATAATTAATCTCACTCAATCTTTTCAGGGCACAAACATTTAAGCATATAAGAAAAATCACTGACATCGTTCTGAAAAAGAAAATCAAAGGGGGGGTGGGGGGGGAGTTAAATAAGCATTAGACTTTGCTATAAAAGATACTTGAAATTCACAGCTCTTCACTAGCATCTCCCATTGTTTTATTTGCTGTAATGTATTATGACTGGCACAACACGACACTGGTTAACAGTGGCAGTGATGATTGTAGTGGTAAGCTTTCGGGCTCAAGTTTGTAAATACATGCTAGCAATTCACAGCAAGCCCACAGCAGCTTTCCCAAAGCTGACAGATCTCTCCACCTTTGCACCTTCCATCAATATAAGCAATATCCTGAAAACGCTTTATAAAGCACAAACTTCCAAACCCAGAAATTTCATTAGCAAAATATTTTAAATTAAATAATTCAAGAAAAACAGGTTGTTAACAACAGGTACCTTAATACTACCCACAACAAAATAATAAAATTAAAACCAGCAGCAAAATAATTATAAACAAGCTATGGAAACAATAACTGTCTGATCAAGTAGACTATTTGAGAGAGTTTTATTTTGAGAATTCGTTTTTGCAGGGCTTAGAGCTGTTAGTTCAGACAGGACGCACTGCTATCATGCGCGTGTACCATGAATATGACGCTCGGAAGTTGCGGATCGGAATTGATGCTGGTATATACTCAAGCACCTAGCTGAATACAATAAATACCTCATGTCATTCTGAAAGCTACTCTTCTTTCCTCGTTAAGATGAATGAACACAGAGGAACACGTTTTAAGAACACAACGGAAACGTACGCTTTGCCAGTTTCCCTGTCAATTGACTGCAACACCAATTAATCATTTAAAACTGCCCTGCTCATATTGACCAAACTTACAAAAACAAAAGAAATTGTTTGCTAAAATGTTAAACTAATTTGATTCACGGGAATTATTCAAACATGTCTGAATGAGGGGAGAAGGGGTGGAGATTATTCCTTTGGGGATTGCCAGGGACAGAAAGAAAAAAAAAATAAGGACTGCAAACATACAGTATTTATTGACGGTTAGGTAAAACTGCAAAAAGCATGTAGCTGCCTGATTTTTACATATGTTCTCTATTAAACTGAAGAGAGGGTGGGTTTTTATCTGAAACTCAGTTTTTCAAATTTCAGACCAGCAAATACTGACTTTTCTGTTCAGGAAAATAATTCCTGTACTGGTAAGTAGCACTTACCGAAACCCCGTACATCTACAAAAATATTTAAAGCTGCTCTAACCTATATTAACTACAAAGTACAATTAAAAGTTGCAGATGAACTACTGCACCTTGACATTTAACCAAGAAAAACTGACAGATATGGAAAACCACTCGAAACAGCTAATGCCCACATACACAATCCAGATGTACATTAGGGAACAAACACATTCATTTTACATCAAGAACTACACATCTATGGAATTCATTTTTCCTTTTAATCCATAGAAAATAAACCAAAAAACCTCTGATGTAAGACCAGAAGCACTAAAACTGAATTTCATCCTTCAGATAATTCCTGCCTCTCCCATATCACATTTGTGAGCAGCAATCCTAAATAATGATTTCAAAAAACTGCATTCAATAAAAATGTGGAAAAAAAAAATATTTGCATGCCATTGCTGAATAAATAGCAGCTTTGTATAAGCACTCACCTATAACAGTCTCTTACTCATCGGTAGCTATGCTATTTATGCAGGATTCTTAAAATGGCGTCTGACAGCAGTGCACTGCCTCATTCCTGCACTGGAGCTAAAATGGTAGCAGTTTATCCAACACCACTCGCTCGCGTTTAGACAGCAGTGCTACATTCGAAGCAAGCATCTAAATATCAGAAATGGTGAAGTATGACAAAAAGACACCTGACATCTAAATGTTTAGCTAAAAAGGCACAAGACAGGGAGTTTGGTGAAGTCACAGGTTACTAAGGAAATCACTCAATTTTAGATTCACTCTCCAGTTTGAGTGCCTCGTATTTCACGTTTTCTTATGCAGAACTCCCTGCAAAATGCTCAATTTGTGTTAAGCAATTAACATGCACAAAATTCTTCTTCAGGTATCTACATATTGCAATGTTTAAGCTAGTTACCTCTGATAACAAGCAGAGTAAATATATATACATATTTAATTTAAAGAACATTTAGGTTCTTCTTAAAACCTCATTCAGGGTGCACTCAAAACACCTCCACAAAAGAGAAAATCAGGGGAGGGAGGGAGATCCTTGATGTCATATTGTCTTCTTTAAGACCATAAACTATCGAGCTGAGGCCCAAGCAAGGCAACCAGAATAGCTACAGATTTCAGATGCTAAAAACATAACTTGAGAACAATCACGTTTGAAAATAAAGGTTTATTCTGGCTAAATTAAGGACATTCACATCCTGCTACAACAGCTTGCTTTTAATCTCACAGTGTGAAACAGAAACCAGGAGAATTGGCAATAAAGGGTTAACGAAAGAATGACAGACAACTTCTATCAAACAAATAATAGTTCCTACGTAGCTATTTCTAAGGCACACTTTAACCCACGAACACCAGACACGTTTAGTAATAAATATATTTTAAATACTTTCTAAATGCAATTTAAAGGGCCAAGCCTGATGGCCTACCACGACAGTTTTCAATCCCTGCAGATCCCTCCAACCCAGTGTACCACTACTAGAGGGTTTGCAGACAATAACTAAGTAAATCAAACCTATTCTACCAGGCTTAAACTCACTATGATGGGATTCATGTGCCCATGGGAAAAATACTAGGGATCCACAAATAAAACTTGG
Organism: Rhynochetos jubatus; assembly: GCA_027574665.1. NCBI lineage: Eukaryota > Metazoa > Chordata > Aves > Eurypygiformes > Rhynochetidae > Rhynochetos > Rhynochetos jubatus. The sequence goes on along the minus strand of CM050665.1, from coordinate 10,923,581 downwards.
AAATTGCTGTCTACTACCTTCTACATGGGCAAAGGTCATGCTCAACTTCCAAGATATTTAGGAGATTCAAATTAAAACCCTGAATCCCAGACAGAGATGGGAGCTTTTCCTGAGATCTATCACCCTTTGACCAGTTATGCCAGAGTGGCATCATTACAATGGAAAACTGAACATGACCTATCACTTTTCAGTTACTGGATCCATATGGCAAATACACTTGAAAACAAAGCAAAAACAAAGGGGGTGGGGAGAGCACACACACACACAAAAACCCCACCCCAAACCAAATCCCAAGCAAAAGTGATACCACAAAATGGAAGACAGCTCAGGAAGACCAGCCAATTGAAATCTGCGGACAGATAAAAGGGCTAAATTTGTAATCTAATCCACCGATTTATGAATTTTGAGCACGAAGTTCCTATTATTACATGCTTCTTTAGCAGCAATGTAGGTTTTCCCCTTCATTTCATTACTCCTGCTTGGGGGGGGGGGGGGGGGAATGTCACATTTGGAGCGGTTTATACTCTGCATTTTTCATTCTCGGTGTGTTAAGTTGTGTCATTTGTTTAAAGAAATCACTTAGTTTTTCCCTAGCACTATTCAGCTTCCAACTAAAACAGTTTGCCTGCAAAGAAAGAAAGACGTATGTTGCTTTTAAAAATCTACTGTTTTCATCATTTATAATCCAGGTCACTCCTTTGTTTTTCCCCCCACTGCATTCTCTGTCCAGCTAATTACAAAAGTAACTGGATCTTGGCACTACATAATGATGGCTAATCATATTCATCCTGGGCAATTCAAATTACTCTTCAGTAGCCAGAAAATTTAAAGTGCAATTATACGATTAACTGCTAGTTACGTTAGAATAATGGCCCTTTGCTACGAGCTGAATAAACCTCAGCTACATTGTTTTGTACACTGTGATATTAACAAGATCCAGTCCTGTAAAAGCTTGGGTAGAAAGAATACGTGCGTTTCCCCCACGTCTAGCACTTAAACAAAACCCCACATTCCATCTGTCCAGAACAGTAGAGAAAACAGCAGAGTGCTTCCTATTATGCAATCTATGAAAGTGAGTGATAACATCATACCTTGACAAAGCACCAAAAATATATGGGATTCTTCAGCTTGGCTGAATTTGCTTTACTTAGATGGAACAAAGATGGTAGAAATTTCCAGAAGGCCTTTCTCAGTCTTGCCACTGCAATTGTCAATCTTTAACCTACCCTCTGCTCCTATTGGCTGCAGCACGCCACGGAGCAGCGCGATTGGGCCGATCTGTAAAACAACACTGCTGTCTCTACCTTGCCTCAGACATCTTGCTGCAATGCAGACATTTCTTTTTTGTGAACTATCAAAGAATTGTATTTGAGTGATTAAAAATAGTGAACTTTAACAGACCGGCGATGCTCCGTTTCACTGCACGCGCAAGGGCAGCTCACACAAACACGCTTCGCCGTCAGCAGTGTGTCTGGAGGTGCGGATTTGAAACAGATCCTGGTTTAACAAAACCTGTGGGAGCCATTTTAATACAAGCTTTCTGACTGCAGATCACTTACCCCTGCTTCCTCATATTAAACAAATATTCTGTTGTGCACTATTTAAGACTGAAAGCAAACTGCTGATGTGTATAAACTACTGCTAGGAAAATTACGGCCAAATGTAAGCTCTGTTCCTAGCAACTTAAGGAACAGAAACCAGAATAACTTCTTCGCTGTGTTAGCACTTCCATGCATGCTGAAAAATGCATTAAAATTGCATACAAAAATGCTATCATAGGAAACTCAGTGGTAAACCCAGCAGTGTTTCAGGCTGCAACCTGAACTAGACATGCTTATAATCTAATCCGGGGCGAGGGGGGGGGGGGGGGTGGGGGGGGGTTTGCTGTTAAGCAAAGTGAGATATTCAAAGTAAGATACTCATACTGCGAACACCTAACCAGAGGTAAACTGCTACATTACAGAATGGAATCAAGTACATGGCAACCTTCTAGAAAAGTTAGCATCTAAGTGTGCCTCCGTGCAGTCGTTTGCAAAGCTGGCTTAGCTCTAAATTCTCCCCCCTAAACTCATGAATGTGTGTGGACTGCTAAAACCTGTGCAAAAATTACATTAAAAGCACAAAAGAGCATCCTTCCTCTGCTCCTGTTACAATACTGGTGTCTACTGAAAAACAGCTTGTTAAAACAAGTGTGCAAGCACTACAAGTAAAATCTTAGAAAAGGGCACAAAAAGTCCTAAATTCGTGATAAATCTAGCAACTTTGTCTGAGATTATACTTTGTGTACCATCAGAAACGTGTGCTCATTAAGCATTATTACTTTACTTCATAAGGTCACTTCATTGCTGAGTACTAGCACTTTCATCACACCTCAAAAGCCTAAGGAACAACGAAAATGCTCTTTAGCCTAGAAACATGGTAATTAATGATCTATGAACAAACAGCAAGTAGAATATTTTTCACTGGCCTGAGGTAAACAGGAAATAAAAGCTTCAAACTTTAGAGGCAAATTATAAAAAAAGAAAATAGTGCATTCAAATTGGAACAGTTTACATATACAGGTCCCTTAAAATGGACGCTAAGCACATCTGATTTTTTTATATAACTAACCACTAACATTACTTCATCTGCTGGACTAACTGACCCAGTAAAAACAAAATGTTTGGAAAACTATTAAAAATGTTGAGAGAGTAGCATGCTGCTTACTTACCAACTGTTCAAGCACCCATCTCATTTTTCCAGTTAAGAAGATACAACAGGCTGGCAGATTTGGGAATTGATCAAAAAGGAATTTCTTGAAATAATTACGTAGCATCAAACCAAAAGTTAAAAAAAAAAAAAAAAAAAAAGGACAAAAAGCAAGAACGAACAACATGTACTACTGTCATGAACCACACATGATTTTATATCCTCTGGACTCCACAACACAGAACTGTGGCTGATACAGTGTAAAACAAAAAGGCACAGATAAAAGGCACATTAGTTTATTTGAACTATGTAAAAGAAGAAAGCTAACAGTTCAAAAACATTTTCCATAAAGAATCAGATTTGTAAACAGATGCACTGCTGCATTTTATTGAGCAGCAGCCCATTTCCAAAATCTGCAGCATAAAAACCCCCTTTTAAAGGAACCAAATATTAACCATACATTGTCCCTCAGAAAGAGAAACACGATGTATTAATTACTCCTGCAAGAAAAAAAGTTCAATCATCATTTTAAGTTAAGATAAGCTGCATAAAAAACATGATGCAACAGCACACCACCACCTAGGCCCAATATCTACAATCTGCCATTAGCACTTTTTGCTGATGTCTAGGTTTTTAAAAATCCCATATTTTCTCAGAGATAACTTATCTTAGCTATTCCATTCACTGTTTAGAAAGGTAAACTTGCCTGTTCTTCTGTCTGCCATTATCCCTGCTTGACTCCCTGTAGGGCAGTTAAATGCATCTGCTCCCTAGCTTCCATTTTCTCTTCAGCAGGCATGTGACACAACAGACAATAGTGCTGGCAAACTGCTCAGAGACAGAAAGCTGCTTTGGAATACCAGGATCTTGATAAACTCTAAAAACACCATCCTCCTGTGAAGAAGTAGGTATGCCAAGGTTTTGCCAGTCTGCAAAATAAAGCTGTGGCTAATGGCTACTAACCATGTGACCCAAGAAAGCAAATTTAAACAGTTCCAACTTAATAAAGTGCTGTGGTGTGAGTTTTGCACAACAAATCACAGAGAATCACACTCTCAACCCACAACTCATAGGTTTTAGAGAAAAAAAAATGTAAAAAGTAAGGCTTACCTCTGTGGATGCATTGTTAACACAGTGTTATGTCAATACTTATAAAACATGGAGGACAGGCTCTCAGTACTCAGGCAGAAAGGGCTTGGCACTTCGGCTTGATGATCTGTCTTCCTAATAAAAGCTAATCCCGGATTGGCTACTTCGGTAAATCTGAATGTAAAGCTTCAGGGGATTGGCTGAAACACTTCCTGAGCGATTATCTTTGTGCAGCTCTGGCAAGCAGGAGCCATCCTGTGCATAGAGAAGACAGGCTAAGCTAGGCCCGTTTCTGCCAGACAAACTCGAAAAGAACCCCCAAACGCGCGCTCCCCGTGTAAAATACCCAGATTTTCATGCAGAGGGAAGTGATCGCAAACCGCCTGCCTGAGCAAATGTGTCCTGACATGCCACTGCTGAAGGCATTTGGCTATTTTAAACCTGAAGGAGGGAGAGTTCACCCAGGTCACAAAAGCTGTTCTTTACAAACAAAAAAGCTAAAATCGCTTTGCTGGTGTTCTGCATCGTGTGGCACGGAGAAAGCAAGGCCACGGCAAGAGAGCAAAACATACCGAAAGCGAACATGCACAGGAGGGACTGAAATTAAGAAGTGAAAATTCTGAGAGAATTCTCCTACTCCGGGATTTAAACGTATTAACACCTACTGTACCAACCACATAGCGACAGTGTGATTGCTTGAGATAAGCCGAGCCTTAAACAGCAAAAAAACTTCATGTCTCATTTCCACCAAACCTACCGCACAACTGAAACTGCGTTACCACGGAGGGTGCGTGCCCTCCCTGTTTATAAAAACGCCGCAGAGCACAACCAAAAATATCGGTATCGCACCAGCTACTGTACTCTCAAATTCCACACACACACCCCCCACCCCCCGGCCCCCACCTTTCGGCCTGCTCAGGCTGTTACTCAAAAATCTGACTTCCGTATTAGTCGCTGCAGCTGCAGTTTCCTGTCTATTAACCCTGTAGGACTTGGTCGGTTTTAAGATACACTACAGGCCCTAAACAGACCTTGGTTTCTCTACGTGGCAAGTTCCGCGTCTGCTTTCACAAACACACGAATACAGCTTTTCAGATGGTTTTGCTTTACCTTTTATCTTTCGCTAAAATTCTGCAAATGAAACAAAATGAGAAAACGGCGTGTAAGCAGCTAGTTTGATCTTGGGCCAATTCCCAAGCATTTGATTAAAAAATGTGATTCAGTTCTCTTCCCCAGTGCAGTGAAAGTGGGAGGATTTATCGCTATGCCAGGAAGGAAGAAAGTCTTAACTCCAGATGAAGATTTTAAAGGTCAAATCTTTAGAAAAGCCCCAACAAGCCTTCACATTTGAGTTCAAAATTTTGCACGTGTGTTAGGTAGCTCGGCATTATCCTGCTATAGCCATCAAAAAATTATATTGGAAACGACAGATGGAAAGGTGGTTCGAAAGCATATTATCAAAGGATTATTTATTAAAAAATAACAATAAAAACAAACGAGTTGAAGAGAGGTATAATATTATAAAGATAATTATTAAATAATGAACTAAAATAATCAAAGCAAAATAAACATTCTTCCAATACAGCATGCAAGATCTAAGATTGTGTAAACCTGGCTATAGAAAACCCTCTCCCATAAATCAAGGCCAGTTGCAAACAGAGCAGGCACTTCACCCTACCTGTACTGAAGCACTAATGATCCCAGAAACAATCACCACGAGTAAAACTAATCCCCTCCCTCAGCTCCAACCAGCACCTTCCATGACAGAACTACTTCACCACACAAACCTCTCTGCTTGAGAGCCGACATGACTCATAATTATGCAACTCAGTGAAATTAATAATCCTACCCTGCACTGTCCCATCCTGCATTCAGATTATTCCTCGAGATAGCATTGTCACAGTGAAACTGCCAAACCACCCTATCCTTGTGCTTACATTTTTTGTCTTCTCGCGTTTTAGGCTGCAACAGCGGATTAACAGCCCAGGGTATAAATTCTCATCTCACAAGTAATTCTGGAGTCCCTGCTGGAAGCGTTTTCCCTTTTTAGCTTTGGCAACGTTTTTCAGGGCAGGGAGCAGGAAGGCTCATGGATTACACTGGCAGTTTCATGATTACACAGTCAGTCGTTAACATTTATGCTCATTGTTTGACTGCTCTAATATCGTTCTGTTTAAAAGTAAAAAAATCCTAATCCTATGAAGTACAGCAAAGCAACAAAACTAAATACACTGAATTTGTCAACGCTTTGTGCTCACCAAGACCCGACTCTGGGCACGCAGTAACGCTGATGGTGCCTGGGAAGGCTGCCAACCTGACACACTTGGACGCGCCAGAGTCCGCATGCAGCAGAGCGGCAGCAGCAGGCTTAGAAAAGGCCTAAGGTCCCGTCCTCTTGATTCAGGGACCTGGTGGCCCAAACGCAAACCTTCAGTCACTAGCCAGAACAAAACCCTAGAAAGCCCATCCGACAGAACACAGCAGCTGTATTCAAGCCACTAGGCTACTTTGCTAAAATGGACAAAAGATTCTGTCAGGAATCCGAAAGGGAAGGCTGGAAATACCTTTATTTTCTTGTCCATACACATATTTTGCAGCAGGAGGTACAAGTCTGGTGTAATGACACACAGGTACACCTGGAAAACTCGGATTTTTTTCTGCTAAGTCACAGGAATTCCATGTCTTTTTGCAGCCTAATTCTTTTACATGGGAGTGGTGAATTTTTTGGAGGGGGAGGGGAAAGAAAGGTAAAGAAAACAAAGAAGTGAGACTGGGGAAGCTAAAAGCTTTGTTAAAGCTGAAGAGAGGGCGGAGAGATTAGATTAGCTAGTATTTGGCCTTTTCAATGCTTTGGGGAAACAGGGAAGAAGGAAAACACGGCTGTAAGGCAGGAAAAAAACAAGGCTGAGGAGAAACTAAAGGAAGGATGGAAAGCACGAATTCGGTCAAAAGGAAGTTAAAAGACAACAATGCTAGAAATGCAACCTACTAAGAGTTCTTTGCAAAGACCTCTGCCCGCTGCACAGAGTCTCCAGAAAGCACACACACCAAGCACCACAGTGCTGTAAGGGACCATACCACACCATACACACTGAAAGCCTCAGAATGGAACAAACACCACTAAGGAAGAGATCTGGCTGTATGACAGAAACAGTGGGGTTGATGCGTACCCCCCCAGAGAGTGAATCATCACTGACAGGGAACAGTGGGGGATGGACAAAAGAAGGAGCTTTAAAAATAACATTTTGAGCAGATAAAAGGAAAGGGAGAATGTCATATTTTCCAAGAATAATAATAAATAATAAACACACACACACACACACACCCCAAAACGCTAGGGGAAAGAAGTTGCGTTGAGGTCTTGTAGCTTGGTCCTAGATTTCCAAGTCATTGGCTGACAACCCTGATTTGTAGAACATGAAATATTGTAATTAATTGTCTTTCATTATAAGATTTTTTCCCACCTTTTCCCCTTTATCTTGCATTTGCCAAGGTATCAGTAACTGCTTAAAGACCAGAAGATAAGACTGCCAACAGTATCCAGCAATAAATGTCTATAAAGGCAGTTCTCAAGTTTTTAAAGCAGGCTGGATGCTAAAATTAATGACCTAAGAAGGCTGGTAATTTTGTAAATTATCAGAAACTACTGGAGAGTATTTATGCCCATAAGCTTACAGGCTTTGTGGCCAGGTGCATGCATGCATTTGTCCTTCTGAACAGTATCTTAGAATACTTTTGGTTTACAGCACTAATTCTGGATCACAATGGTCACTCATCTGCAGATAAAAAAGCTGGGTTTGTTTGTAATATACACTGAATACCTGGTGCATCATGAAGATTCTCTTGACAGCCATGTTTAGTATGCGGTGCAGCTGCCTCATGTACATTTCCGTCTAAAGGAAATCTCCATTCATGTTCAATCATCTGCCAAAAATACCTGAAAAACAAAGCACCCTTGAGCCCTTTCCTTCAGCAGCTGTAGCTTTTTAAAAGAGGTGCTACAGCCTATGTTATCTTAAGGCATAAGCCAATACATTTCATCCCTTTCACCTCCAATTTAAACTAGGCCCTCCATGATTTAACAGCTGGAAGCTGTCCTGTTGGATATACTGTATAAAACAGGATTTTCATTATTATATATTTAAATTATATGTTCTATATTAAAAGCCTAACAGATAGAATGTATTTCATATGCAGCCAAATACTTTTTCAGTTACCTGGAAAGCAGCTGTGAGGCACATGCAGATCTCCTGCATGGCAGACCTAAAGCACAGCCACCACGCAGTTGAACTGAACCTCTGTAGTAAGTGGATGTATCACACCTACTCCGTGATGGCACAGCAATGGCCCCAACTCACTGCACATGGGAGGTCTGTGCCTGTGGGAGTGTAGCTGCCCTGCAGGAGACTCCTGAAAGAAGTCCGTGTTTCACCAAGGGGTTCTCATGCCCGAGAGTGAGACATACTGCATATAACACTTCTGACAATCAAGGTTCTGCCCAAGAAAATAGAAGAAAGTCACTACTGCCTGGGAAGAATTACTTAGGACCAGGTCTGGATAATGTGAAACTCTAGTTCAATTACTATGGTTTCTTTTTCCCTTTGGATTTTTTTTTTCTTTCACATTCAGGAATCACACATGGCTTTTTTTGTTGTTTTGTTGGGTTTTTTTCAATAAAAGTTGATTATCCTCACAGAAGATTCCACCAGCTAAATCTCATACCAAGTATGTGAAGTGATGGAATTACAAATACAGTTATTACACTGATTTTTGCTCTCGCCTCGGTTTGTATGTTATCACAACCCACTGCAGATTTAGACAATTTCACTCACATCTGAATTCTTTCTCGCCCCTCCGAACACTAAATGTGCAGTTTGGCTTCAGCTTTAAGGCTCTGCATATTCCCACCTTTCTCCTCCCTATCTGCTATTCCAGTTGCTGTATTCATCTCATTTCTGCGCTTTGCCCCTCACCAGCAAGAAGTCTGTCTTTCCACCACAAATGTGCAGAACAATCACCTTCACAAGGGCTTAACCCAGAGTTTCACCAACCCTTTTTTTTTTTTTTAAATCAGCCGTACTAGCTGAAGCATCTCACCTTTCCTTCCAGCCACAGCACCCAGCTCAGCCACACTTCTAGCAGAGCTGTCTGTATGGTGGCACAGAGAACAGGATCAGTGAATCAAAGGTTTACGGTGTTAACTTTAACCCAGGAGAGGCACCAATTCACAACAGTTCACAACACTGCTGCAGTAACAATTGTGGCGGCATGACTGACGAGAGTAGGAGTCAGCAGCTCGAGATAACAATGACTAAGAGAAATTTTTGTGAAACCAAGGCATCAAGCACCGCATCCATATTTTCACTCGATTTGTGTTATTAACTATGTCTTCTTCGTGTCCAAATGACACTCTAGATCTCTCCTTGTCTCTTCAACCTCATGGAAGGGCAGGAAGAAAGCAAGCCTTTCCTACACAATCATGTCACTGAAAAGAAGCAACACGTTTTCCAGCTGCAGCTTTGTCTTCTGAAGCCAGGTGAAAGACTTGTCCCGAATTAGCACACATTTCACTCACATTATCTAACATCAGCAGAAACTGTTGAATTAATTTTAGCACCTTTACAGATTATTATTTTTCATGCACTGTTGGACTTACAGATATGTTTACTAAGCACTCCTTACGGGTGACAGAAATGAGGACATTCATTTCTGACACTCATATAGTGTCTAATGCCACTATCAAGTTGTTTCCAAAAGAGAGGCTTACTGTGAGGAAATCTATACCCACAGCAAAAAACAGTTCTGAAAGGGCAGAACAAATCATGCTGTATTTATTCTACTTGCCAATAACATAATAAAATCAAAGTGTGTGTTAATTAGGTCACAAATAAATCTTAACTACGTGACTAGTCTGCAAGCTTTTTTATTAAGTGAATTTCAATACTTTTTTTGAAGCCACAATATCCTCAAATGACATTAGAGTGGACAGATGTCAGAGTTTGGGGGACTCTAAAATGAAGTTGTATGCAACAATTCAACCACATAAGGAGCAACAGAAGTATAGGGGAAATAAATATATTTCTGTGTTGCAGCTATTATAGGTCCAAAAAGAACCATCAGCATAAATGTCAATTTATGCTTTTATAAAGCATTATTCTGACTTCTTGTCTAATAGTCTTGCTTAATCCTGGCTTTTAAAGATATGTTGGAATATAACATTCCAGACACTACAATGCATACTGGAAACAAGTTGTGACCTTACTCTGCATTTCGGAGTGTCATTAGTAATTCAGTATGTACCAAGGTATTTCACAGAGGAGGAAAAAGAATTCTGTAAATATTTCTTAAGGAACTCTATGCAACATCCAGTCACAGGCAGAAGATAAAATTAGTATTACAACCCTTGTTTTACTGTCTTTCAATCTCTCAGCTGTATTTCTCTTAAAATCAGATTCCAGTCCTGCAATTTGCACATTTTTAATCTCCTCTGTGCATTCAGGTAACTGCTTGTTCATTCACGGGATGTGAGAAGGTTTTGGGAAAACAACAAATCCTGAACATTAGCACTGTGCAAACATTTTAACACAGCAGTAAAACACGATTCATGAAAGAAAAAATTGCTAGTTGTTATAATTCTGATTTACAGTGCATTTCACTTCATCTTTACATGATGGCAAAAAATATGTAAACTAAGAAAGGAAAAAAAATATACTAAGGACTCCAACTTTGGGATGTAAATCAAAATAATTTTCATGACTTAAGTAAACTTGTAAACCTGACATTTAGCAAAACACTAATTCAGAAAAATTAATAATATGTTTTCTAAAGTGCAAGTTTATCAAACCAGAGACACTATCTGCACATACATTTTGGGCACAGCTCCCGAATAAGGCCTTAGAATTCAATTAAACAAGATGGTTAAGTTTTATATAAGACTTTATTGCCACTGAAAGGGGTACCATTATTACCAGTCCCATTCCCAGCCACATACTCCCACTCCTTCCACTGGACTGGATTTATTATTCATAGAGTCCTGCAGTGAGCCAGTTCAGTTTGCTCAGTCAGGAGAAATCAAGACGCAATGGTAGGGTTGGACTCTACAGCCACAGACACTGCCGAGAGGAACGGCGATGGCCCCTCTCAACAGCTAGAGGCAGGCAGAACAGTTCAAATTGTCTGTACATCCCACTTTTCCCCAAAGTCACTGCTACAAAAAGAAAAGGACCTACAGATATTAGGCGTTACTATTACAATTACTGTGTTTTGACTTCCAATGCTTCTCACTCATCTACAGTGTTTTGGGTAAGGTCAGTTTTTCGCATTCCTGTGAGCAAAATGAACCTTTCAGCACTTGGTCTGTTCTTCTTTTTCTCTGTGAGAGTATTAACACCAAAACAAAACCATAGAACACAAAACCCACAGTATGTTTGCAGCAAACACTTGGGTCTGTATGCATTTGTTTAGGAAAACTTAGATCTTGCTGGGCGGGTAGCACAGAATACCACCAGCATTTCAAATTGCACCCAAAAAATGATATTGATGTTTTTTCTGACAGCTCAGAAAAGAACAAAGGGACTGTACTGCCGAACAAATATTATGCTTTCCTTTTAAGAGCTGAGCAGCCTGGCTGTGTAAGGCAGGGCTATCAGCAGAAAACTTGAAATGCAGCTAATTTAAAATACAAAGACCCGGTCCTATGTAACTCATGTCTAATAATTAAAAAATCTCTTTAACGTTGCTTCTGTTTGCAAAGATTTGTAAAGCAAATGCTGTAACAGACAATTTCTAAACAGGAATTCCTTTGAAAAGTAAGGTTGTCATTCCTGCTTGTTCGTAGTTCTTTTTTTTTTTTAATTAAAAAAAGCCATCTACATGCATTTTTTACATGATTTTGTTCTTCATGTTAAAATATGATGAAAGTTTTCATAATCGTCTCGGATTTAAATATTTCTATTTTGTATAGTTTTTATAAGCACTTGAAAACAATGTAAATTATTTACAGGAAAAACAAGTTCTAGTGTGGAACAACCAGGCTTGTCCTGAAACATATTTCAGACCTGCAAGTCGTGCTGTGGGTGTTGTCAAAGGATTTTCTAGGATGGGAGTCCTAAACTAAACAAGTCTGTAGCTTTGTATATAGTGTACCTGAACTGTTCTCCACCTGCTTTGGCATGGAATCTATTGAAATGGGATCCTGATCTTGATTTGGATGTTTCTAAAGGGTAGGTATTTAAACTTACTTATACATTCGTACTAAGGACGTTTTCTCCAGACGTCTAGTAAAGAAGTAAAAAATTATCAATTTCTATTTGGTTGGATGCATTCCACTAAAATACCCCTGTGACATCAAATGACCAAAAGCTGTTTTCCTTGCTTTTGTGTGGAAAGAAATGGTAATAACCGCACAGACTTGGCGTTTGCTTCCCTTATAGTTGGCTAACTTTGGAAGAAACGTAGCATCCTCTAGTGTTCATTTACAGGTTATGACACAGGGAAAATACGTGGGCAAATAATCACTCCTATCTAGAAAATGCTATTCAGAACAGTTTTTGCCATAGGATTCAATATTCATTTTCACATCAAGATTTTGGCAGAGAGACTTCACCCACCTGCCAGATAACCATTAAAAATAAGAGAGTGAAATTTTCCTCAAGGGACACAGATACCTCTCTAGTGTAGTGGCATGAAGAGAAGCAATCAAAGAGCATGTTTACGGTATCCTATCCTGACCTGCGTGGCTCTTCTATCAGCACTCACCGTTCTGGGCCTCCAGAAGAACTAGCCAGCAGCATTCAACGCTTTCTTAGTGCAGTAACCATGGAAGAGTCTGTCCTGCCCTTTGATGGAAAAGAAGAGCTCTCGTATCTCTCACGTTAGGGTGTAATCTTCCCCCCGCCACATCAAATGCCTCACGTGTAAATTTAATTCTAAGAAGACAAACAAGGAAATGCAAAGCATTTGAAATCACTGCTAAGTCTCAATCCAGATGTAAGTTACAGTTAAATATTTAGCACGATGCAAACAAATCTTAGTAAACATGGATAAAAGATCTAATTTACCTACTGATGCCATGCACAGTGTACCCTGACATTGGAGACAGGATAGTTTACAGTCACAAACACATTTTTCTTTACCTCTGGCTGGTTTTCTTGACGTCTTTAAGAATTCTTTTTTTCCCTGATGGTGGGAGGAAGCAACCTCACCTCAATAACATTGAGCATATAAACAAAATCTAGAATTCATCCTCCTCTGGATGGCATGACACTGTTTTGCCAGATAAACTGATAGAAAAGAGCTGTACTACAAACAGTTCTTATCAACTTTTCTGAGTAGAAATATGTAGTGCTTTAGAAATAAACCTCTCCACCTGTCAGCAGTGTAAGAGAGCTGCTCAGTTTTGAAACTAAAAAGCCAAAGGATTTTATTTAATCCCATTTCCCCCCATATCTTCCTGTGTCAACAGAACACTTCAGACAACTAGAGAGACATCTAGCAATATTGGAAATGCCCTCGAATATCCCGTGAGGAGTATCCTCTCTCCTCAAGGCCAAGAATCTCTCCTAAGTCTCGTGCCATATGGGTCAGCCCCATGAAGACACCTCACCTCCCAAAGAGCAGTGTGAAATTACACTAGATGCCTCTATTTAGGAAGCTAAAGCCCACCCTTTGACAATTCTTGGACAACGTGATATGGTTGAGGTGCTGGTTAATACCTGCTTGGAACATCGAGGAATCAAGGCTTTCACTCACTCTGGAGAGATGCTATGCTTTCATCACACACGCTATACTCAACAGCCAGAAAAAACTTGATTACTATCTCACCTGGCTTAAACTACCACATCTGGTTTGTGAAGTCCTGTACAATGCTACTTCCTACAGAGAGAGTCTCTATTGACACCGTATTAGTCTTATTGGTAAAATTCTCATATGTGGTTAACTTAGAACAGGAAAGAACAGTATTTTTCAGAACAGACTAATCTTATGAGGGTAAGTAAAGGAAGCAAGAAAGATAAAGCAGGTGCAGAGCATTTCTCCATGACTAAAACCATTAACTCCTTACAAAATTCATGCGGTGGAAGCCATGACAAACACATCTTGTACCATACTCCACTAATGAATACATTTAAAACACACATCACTAAATCACAGTAGCATAAAATAAAGTCACTTAGCAGTACCTACAGTGATTTTTCCTCTTATGATCCCAAGTATGCACCTTACATTATTCCAGCCACTAAAATACTACAGGCTACACCTCTCATTGTTCTGTACACACACAAACAGGAAACATTTCTTCCTTACATTAATACCTCACTGGCTCTTCGGCAGAGTAAGCAATTAAGCTGGGAGAAGCTAATTTGATAACAGATTTTGTGGGGAAAAGAGAAAGCAGAAGTAAGATTAAGTTTACACTGTTCATTCTTGCTCTCTGATATTGCTGCACTGGCCACAGATCCGGTTTTGGACAGAAAAGTGAGGAGCATAGATTCTTTGGTATTTTTTCCATATTTGCTTTTGTGGGTTCAGGTTATACAAGTTTTATTTCTAAGAACACTAATCCTCTATAGTTTCTACTTACTAATTTTCAATTTTTGTTTAATGTTTAATTGGTGTAACCATTGCATAGAAGAGAGATGATGCTATTACAGAGAAGAAGAACAGATGCTTATACAGAATATATTATTGGTTGACAGCTGTGATGGAATATTCCCTGTTATAAGATAAAAGATAACAAGGAAAAATACCCCCTAAATTAAAGATATCAGGGTTTCTGTGCAGCTGGCACTTAGCTATTATTATCTGTGCTGCCCAGGCTCGGTTGGCAGATCGCGTACGTGTGATCGCAGCCTCATAGTTTGCAAGGGTCTCCCATAAAATTTCAATGTCTAATACGAACAATAGTAAATCATGACAATAAATCCAGGATGAAAAAAAAAATTCTGCTCTCAATTCCCTTCTAAAGTTTGTGGTTTACTGCATTTTTAGAAGTGATAAAGGTCAACAATGGACTAATTTTTTTTTTTTTAATTGTTTTATCCCGTTTCAGGAGATTTGCTGCCAGGTGATTCCACATGTAAGCAATACCAGTGTACTATGTTGACACACTGCTACAGAGACACTAGCTCAGCAAGTTTCCAAGAAAGCATAATATATATTTATACATATTGACTCAGGTAGAACACTCCTTAGAATGCTACAAAATTAAGGGAGTTTATCCACCCAGAAAAAAAAGATAATGAAATATCAGATTAAAAAAGGAGGTTTATTTTCAGTTTCAATTATTTCTAGTCATTAGTTTTTCCTTGACAGACTCCTTACCGTAGTAATGTATGAATGAAATATTAGTCTTTGCATTGCAGGGGCATCTATTTAAATGTCATTTTAATAGCTTATTACATAAAACCCTAGGGTGAAATCCAGGCCCTATTATCTCCAGTGAGTCCAGCATTTCACCCAGCACATTCATCTCTTTTTTCAATGCATGGAAATTATAGTCTTTTAAGGACAATAAAATCTTTTCTACGCAAATTAAAAATTATTAATGTATCTAAGCCCTTCTTGCGTCTATTGAAACAATAACAGTTAATAGAAATGTTAAGTTGACAGAAATATTGAACGGGACTGGAAGACTTTTTCCAACTGCAGTCTCATTTTATTTTCAATTTCTGTTTTCTTGTATTACTGGTACCACTTTGCAAATATCAATATTTTGGGTTTTATACAAAACACTGTAAAAGCATTATTTGCCCATTTAATAAATAGTAAAAACACAGAAGGGAGAATAAATTACCTTCCACCCTGTAAACGACAAGGTGAAGTCAGTATTATGAACTGAGTGCTCAGCCTGGAATATGACAGAAGGGAACACAGGGCTCTCTCTTCCTTTTGAGTGCAAACATCCAAAAACCTCTGGAAATTGTTCAGTATTTCTTAATCTGATTTCTGTTTTCATGATTCCTTGGTGAATGATAAAATGCAGGAAAAAGGCCTTAAAAAAACAAGCCTTTTCACTCCTTAGTTAAACTGTACGCTACCTTCAAACCAAAATAAAAAAAAAAAAGGTTAACCATACCAGGTATTAGAAGTTGACGAGCTTGAGAGGGATCTGGGATAGAACTATGACTTCAGTGTCAAGGTTCATCCTGTAACAAGGTCCATCCTGCTTCTGCGTAGCGCTATCTGCACTGGAACAGGCAGGAGTGCACTCTGTAGGCATGAAAATAATATTGCACCGAGATGGGACAAGGGCTTAATCAGAAATAAGGCTAATTGTAGGGAGTTCAGCAGCCTAATGATGCTGGAAGCCCTGCCTGTGAGCTTGGCTGTGATTTGTAACAACATAGCTTCACAAACCAGGGATACACAGATTTTGCTGCCAAAGTTTCAATCATATTTAATACAAACAAAACATGTGAGGTTTTTTATTCTGTTAAAAGCCCCGTAAGCTTTCACAACCTTCCGTCTGGCAAAGGTCAGCCGAGATGACTACTAATAAATGGTCACAGCTCATTGGTCTCGCTATCGCGGATTTCTAAAGGCCTGGCTGAATATCACTGCTGGCTTTCCTTCTTTTTCTGCATCGCTGGATTGTATCAGAGTTTTTTAAAGACCAGGTTGGATAAAGCCATGAGCGTCAAACCTCCTAACGTGATCATGCTTTGGGCAGGAGGTTGGCCTAGAGGCTTCCTGAGGCCCCTCTCAGCCTGGTTGTTTCTATGATTTCCAAATCAGTATATAGTCTTGTTTCTCTACTAATGCTCTCTAAAACTTCCCTAAAGTTCAGGAATCGTAAAGCCTGGAACATAGATGCTTTTTCTAGCTATGAGGTGAAATAATAGTTCTAATCTGTGCTTTCATTCCCATTTATGTTTTCATGGCATTATTAGTTATTCAGAAAGAAGATTATTCGATAAAGAACTTCCTTTATTGGGGGCAGGAAACGTGTAGAGGAAAACAGTTATTCACAAACTATGGGATCATTGTGCGATCTCCATATATCGTATTGGTAGCTACTCCTGTCTCTGGTACAGATGTATACACTGCATTTGAAGATATTCTGCTGCTGCCTCCTTTATTAGCCAGTCATTTAAAAAAATGGGAAAATAAGTACACAGTGCAACTTTTTGTTTGTTTTACTGCTATATTTTTGACCCAGCAGGGAGGAAAAGTAAATGGTTATTATGAGGACAAACTCATACTAATGATGATAAATACTTTCACAAAATAAAGTGCAAATGTGAAGTGTTTTCTGGAAACATTTTAAAACTTTCTTAGCTTAAAATTTTCCCAAATTAGTTCTGGTTTTAAGTAAATCTGCCCCAGATATGACAAAAAAAAAGAGCCTGAAAACCTGGCACCAATTTATTATTATTAACCAAGCTGTAGAAAAAGCACATATTACTCTGACAATATAACATTAAATAGAAGTGTTTACATTTTCTGGTTTCTAGAATGTAGGTGATTTGAAAGGTGTTCTTTGAAGAGCTGCATATCCAGAGATACAAACTCCATTCCAAAAGGGAAATATACATTACAGTAGAAACAACATGAAATGCACAAAGATGTATGTGGAAATAAGGGATTAAAGATTTATAGTGAATATATCAGTTGACTGAATGACTACCATTTAAACAAGGTAAATACAAATATTGTAAAACAATGCAGGTTGAGTGCTAAGAAGACATGTATGAAATACACTAAACACGCAAACAGGATTCTACAACCAATATAAACCAACATACAGATCTGTGGGGATTTTTTAATGTATATTAAAGTAGATCCTAGTCAGAGAAAAATGCAGCATTATCTGGAGAATCTACTTACTACATTAAGTAGCAAAATACTTGCAACCTCTCAATTTTTGTTCTATGTGGGCCTCTAAATTACGTTAGAAAGCGCCCACCTAATACCAACAAATGGAGGCTTTTGGCACAAATATGAAAAATTTCAGCATTTAGACATCAAAACATCTTCATGCCATGATATAATAGTAAGATAACATTTTACAGGATTGATAAATAGCAATTTTGTACTCAAAGCTTTTACTGAAACTTACTTTTTTTGTTGTGATCAGAAAGCTCATTCCAACACTACCTCTTTTTAGCTGTACAGTCAATACAGTACTACAGAATAAACCAGAAAATAATTTTGCATTAAAACTATAATTTGGCTCTTCTAAATAACTGTTCCCAAAACCAGTCATTCTACTTCTAATGCACTACCCCTCCTTCCCTTCTAGAAAACATTTCATGCCATGACAAAAAAATCAGCTATGTTTGATTTTCTAAATACAGTCTTACAAACTAGTTTGTAATCACTTTGTCACGTAATAGACACCCTTCAAAACAAAGAAGTGATACTAGACTGCAAGCAGGTTTTCCGCGTGAAAGGAGGAGCCAGTCTCAGAATGAAACAAACGGTTTCATAGAAGCAGAGAGGAGGGAGCTTGTACTCAACCTCTGATCTCTTAAGAAGGCACTACTGCTTTAGCTATGCAGTTGTTCCACCTGCTCTGCAAACAGAGTATTTACTTGCTTAATAGATTCTAAATAAAAACTGCAATCAGTCCCCACAGAATTTGAACATAATTACGTAACAGCCAGTAATTGATTACCAGGTGCAGACATTGAACAGGATTTCTACTTTTGTTTTTCACAAAACAGCAAGATAGCTTTTCACTTGTATATGCTAGCGAAAATCCAGTACCTCTGCCTTTCCTGCCTTCCTTAAGGGTCTACAGTTATCATTCAATTATATATTATAGTCAAATGGCTTCAACTGCTGTTTAATTGCAAAAGGTTTTTTGATGTATGGTTCCCATTGAGAATTTTAATTACAGGGCAGAGGCACCAATCCATACTTGCTTCACTTCCCCTGTCCCAATTATATGACCTAGCCTGTACATTCTTAACAGTTTACCTTCTTTCAGAGATGGCAGAGTGTCAAGAAATAGGCAGATTTTACTAAAACTGTAGTACAGCATCCTCAGAAATCAGTACTGTACATTGATCCCCTTTCTGCACAGTTCCGGTTTTGTAAAACTGGGAAACACTTTTACGCGAAGACCAAATCCCGAGTTTTAATTCTTACAAAGTAGAAGCCTGCTTCGTAGTGGTTTATGAAGAGGAAGGAGAAGCAAGAAACACCATACAGAAACAGCAATCATTCATGTCTGCAAGAAGGACTGGACCATATACTTCAGAGCAAAGCCTAAAACTATTTCTTGCTATGAAAAACTATAGTGTGACAGAAAAACTCCCTTCTTAGCTCATCTGATAATTTCGTTATTCCCAGCTGGACAATGATTAATAGGCTCTTGTAATTTTTCTCTCAGTTACTGCTGTCTAACCAGGGGTTGTCGGAGGGGGAGGGTTGTTTAATTTGTTTTAATATATTTTGTTCCTACTGGATCTTATTTTGCTTGTCATTAAATGCCAGTTGTTTAATCTGTTGTGTTTAAGTTTTGCTTTTAGGTAAAGAGTAAGTGAAAATATCTGATATAGGAAGTAAAACAAAGAGCAAGATACATATCTGTCATTATACTTCTCAAATTAAGGCAGAACCATTTATGCCCCGTAAACTGGAATTCCATTAGCTTTAGGAAGATTCTGCACAGGCAAAACACATAGTATAAAGAGTGTTTTACAAACACATACACTGGAAATCCTGATCTTTTTGTACTTTGCCTTGTAAAACCTGTATCTTAAGGACAGACAAACAGCAAAACAGGCTCAAACACCTCAACCCCTTACCCTCAAGTATTCCTGCACCAAAAACAAAGCAAGGAAGAACATCCTCACTTTGGTCACACACAGATGAGACTTCCTTCGCCGTTGCTGTATGACTGTAGTGAGAAACCACCCACACATTCTAACCTGAAAGTGAAGCAGAATGCAAGGCAAGAACCTCTGGCAGTTCGACATTTGCCTAAAAGTTTGCCTGACATTCCATCATTCCAGTGGCTGTTTGCCCCAGTCTGGCCTTTATAATGCTTTACTGTACACATGTCCCTCTTCTCTGCTGTTTTCCCATCTTCTTACCCTTTCCTAAGTAATCTCTCCCAAGGTCCCCAAAGAGCACAATGGATGTGTTCTGATGCCATTGCGCTGCTTACGGGGTATTGTACTTCCCCACAGCAATTCTGTCTTGCCTATGTGATCCTGTATTCTGTTAGACAGTCTCTGTGTTATTTCATGTTTATACAATGCCCAATAAAATAACAAATAAATAATCCCAATCTTGGAATGTCTTTTAACACACAAAAGGAAATCATATAGCCAATTTGAATGTATTTGCCTTGTGATTTTTGAACTGGGTTTACCTACCCCAGGACGACGACTGGATCTTTTTTCTTCTCTGAATTTACTCAAATTTTAATTAAGTCATCTTCTTTAACTGAAGCACTAAGTGAAGGAGTCATTCTTAGCTACCTCCATGTGGTCCAGCAGACCTCTGGTTGATTTCTACAACCCCTGCAAAAGACATGAATTTCATTTTCCTTTCTAGATAGTGAAACAACAAATCAACAAAACTTAATAGCAGACTAAGTATTAAATCCTATGCAGCTGTTTTCCACACAGGTGACTGGTGTGACATGACTTTCTAATTTCCTGTTTGATTTCTTGACTAAATATTTAAAATGATAAACCAACAGAAAAGTAGAAATCTTTTCTTAACTATGTTGTTTACTTTTTACTTTCACATTTACAAAACATTTTGTAATAAATGATGTAAAATCATATATATATTTCAATTCTACTTTTTACTTCATTTTTACATTTACAAAACATTTACTTTTTTTACCAGAAAAAGCAACTATGAAAATAAGAATAGCTATGTTCGCTATTTTGTGTTTAAAGGGTAGGACAACAGAAATGGCACTGTGAGCTACATGTGAAACGGGCCCACAAATAACACGGAAACAGTGGAATCAGAGAAATGAAAAATCCCTTGGGTCTTTAAACCTGGGACTTAGAACTTAAATAACAGACAAGCTTAAATAATTTAGACAGAATTATAAGCCGGGGAGAAAGTAGGTGGCCAGGAAAATAAATTGGTTGTCCTTACGTAGGTCTGTCCAGTTATCTCAGTTTCCAAACATGAGACAATCTAAATTCTTAAGAGACACATGAGAAAACAAAGTAACTGTAAGTAATAGAAATATGGGGTTTCACCGGTCTCTTTATACATGTGAACACTGCTTTAAGAAATAGCATTTACTTGCTTTCCAAAGAGTTCAGCACACTAGATTTATCAAAAAGTTGTATCATACACATAGTAAGTAAAAGGAGACCTTTCACTTCACGACCTTAACATGATGCTGTCATCAGCTGCTGGAGGAGGAAAACCAGAACCTGATCACAGGTTTCTAAAGCGTAAAATTGTGGTCTGCAACATCACACTTTTTTTTTTTTTTAATCTTGGCTCCTACACACGTTTTACTGCAAGAATAGGTTCAAGCCTTCTGTCAATTGAAATAATCCATTTAGAAAACTGATCTCTTGAGCATACAGCATATGCCTATACTAAAATTTAAGCTAGTGTATATAGAAAAGCAGAAGTCACTAGGTATCTCTTGAAGTGCCCACTTGAACACTAGTTTAATAGTACTATAAATCATCATATTTGAATATCTCATTGTATCTCATGGTCTAAATCTTCAAGTTTTAGAGCTAGCAAATCTGCCTCCATGTGAATGTTGCTAAGATAGTGTAATTTTTAGATTAATTATGAAACTTAAATTGAGTAATGTATTAGATCTTACCTTATCCTAAAGAAAGTATGCATCTATGTAAGTGAGCAACAAATCATTGAAGTTATCTGCTCCTAAATTGCTTTAGTTTTGTTTCAAAATAAAACCTCAATATTACTTGTTTAGAACTTAAGCAAGTGTAAGAGCTGAAATTTATACCAAAAGTAAAATTATCTACAAATATACAAATATAGAACAATTCTTAAAGCTCTACACCAGGCATCTTCTAGAAAACCATATTTCCAGCCAATAACAATTAAAATAGCTTGCTCACTGATACGGTTCAAAAAGAATGGTATAAACTGGATCAGACTAGTATATTCTGGTTACAAAAAGACATTCAAGTTCCTGTTTCTTGGTTTCTATTTTAAATTTGATTCTTAATTTAAAAAGTAAAATAGTTTCTGAATACATAGCCTGAAACTCAAAATAAGGGTGGGAAAAGGAGTATGACCATTGCCAAACACAACAGCTAAGGAGAACATTTAACAGAAAGCAAATTCAGACATACTAAAATGTAATTGCAGTGAGCATTAAATATGTAATTACCAACTGATAGCACAACTACAGCTGAAGTCCTCTTTGGCAACCAGATCCAGGCAGACCCTCTCTGGATTCAGCTGAGGCCCCGCTCAGTACACGGGGGCAGACACCCAGTTACCAGACGGAAGTTGGTTTTTCCCTTCCAGCCCTGCTCCCTGGGGTGCCATGCCACCCTCTGGCCTCCCCCCCTCCTTTCCTTCACTGACATTTCTTTGATAAATTGCTACGGCTTCCCCCTGAATTCCAGCTACACCCAGCAGACAGCCAAATCTGTAGGGCTCCAAAGCACTCCAAATCCCCTTCTCTTCCTTCCTAAGGCGGGGGGGGGGGGGGGGGGGGGGGGGAAGAAAAAGGGCGTTTCTCAACAGCTTTTGTCGAGCCGTAGGCGAGGGACCACGGCCCAGGTGGAGAAGGATGCTGAAGAGCCGCTTCCCACCGCCCAGGCGGGCCGCAACCCTGGCACTCGTGAGGAGAACGGACCGACCAGCGTGCCTCCTAGGCTTTAGACGAGCAGAGCTACCAGGCCGCCACTGGAGCTGCAGCGAACACAGCCTCCACAGAGTCCAGCCCGAGCCGGATCGAGCCCCGGCGCCCGCTCCGCTGAACCTCTGCCAGCAGGAACCTCCCCAACACCCAGCCCGCGCTGGCGGGAACCAAGCCCCGCCCACTAAGCGCCGCGGCGGCCTTCCGAGCAAGCCCCACCCACCCGCGTGTGGGATTGGTAGAGGGCCGTGTCGCTCACATTGGACCCCGTCTCCCGCCGAAGCACCACCTCCTTAGGAATGGCTCTCCCAGGCCGCCTAATGATTAGTTGCCACGACTGCTAATCACAAGTTCTCTTAAATTTGATTGGACGAAACTCAAGAGGGGTGGGCTTTTTGTGCCGGTAGTGTTCACAGTGCGTGGGGTTGAAAGCGTCTGGAGGGCAGGGAGCGGGGTCAGTCCCCTCGGCGGGGCTGCCTAGGTCCGCAGGCTGTCACCGCCATGCGGTTCCGCAGGAGGATCAAGAGCCCGGCGGTGCTAAGCCATGAGTTCTTCATTCAGAACCACGCGGATACCGCGTACTGCCTGGTGGTGAGCCTCCTGGTGGGGGCCGTGTTTGAGGTACTGGGCGGGGTGAGGGGGCTGGGGGTTGCCGGGCTGCACCTGGCCCTGCTGTGGGGCAGCCGCGGCGTCCTTGTCTTCCCGCTCTGGAACCTCTGAGTACATCGCTCCAGTGCCATTCGACCTCGCTGCTAAGCAGCTCTGCCTCATCTCCTCCGGCCCCGTCTGCCTTTTGCCTGGGCACAGCGTAACATTTCCTTAGCCCGCGGCCTACCTCCGTGACACCCTGCCCGCGCGCCCTGCCCTCACGGCAAGGTTCTTTCTCACGTACTCCCCAGCGCCCCATGTGCTGAGCTGCCCTTGGCAGCTCCCGCTCACTGCAGCCCTTTCTCACCCTCTTCTCTCAGGTTGCTGCTCTTCTCGTGTCCGGTTTTCCTTCATCTCCGCGTACGGTTCATTCCAGCACCCTCCCATAAGCTCCCTTCTACTCAGTGACAGTCTCCTGAGGCACAACGCCCCCCTCGCGCCCCCTTACAGCACGGTCGGTTTCTGTCTGTTGTGCCTGTTTACTTTCTCCGCTCACCAGTCCCCCTGGTGAAGCAGTTGGGAATGCCGCTAGGAAGGGGGTTCGGGCAGGCTCTGGGCATGCGCAGAGTCGCTGAGGTTGGACCTCGCATGACCAGATCGCAGGTAGTTCTGAGTCACCCTTTGGCACCGCGGCTCGGGCTGCTGTTAGGGGCTCGGCTCCCTAGCCGTGCGTAATCTGAATCAAAATGTGGGAGTAGGCAGCCCCTGCCTAACTTCGGACTTCCTCTTTTCCTTTCTATTTGGAAGTTTTCTATGTGCAAGCTGCTTAGTAGTTCCTGGGGTGATGGATTAGTCATGTCTCTTGGGCATCTTTTTCCCACTTGTGGAACAAAAGCCTTGTGTTGTGTGTGTTACTGCATGGATATTTTATGCTGGTGTGAGTATTGGTAAATAGAGTTTAAATTCCAGATATTCCATCTTAAATACTTTACTGAGATAGTTCAGAATTTCCTATCAATTTGATAAGATTAAGACTCGGATCATTTTAAATTGAAAGTACTATTAAATTCTGAGATAAAGTGCATTTAGACTGAAAACATTAAGGATGCTGGACAGAAATAAGGTGGAGAAAGCAGTTGTGATGGCCATATGGTCCGAAACAGTGAACAAATGCAGTGTTGAGGTATAATAAGTTGTGGGATCTGTGGAGGACTGTGTCATAAAACTTAATATATTAAATGCTGAACTCAGTCTTGGGATTAAAAAAAATAGATAGGAGCTTGACACTCAGGCGTTAAGAAAGTAAGTAAATATGTGCACCTGGGATAAGGTAAACCCAGTTTGGGATCCCAAATGGAACTTTTAATGTAACTTTATATGTGGTACTTTTTAAAAGATACTGCTCTGTGTCTTTTTGCTGTTAAAAACAAGTATGTTTTCTGCAGTTCCATCTCTGAATTCCATTTGTCTTAACTCAGGCTTTGTATACACCATGGGATCTGTAACACTACAGGTATTGGATGGGACTGTGCAGCTCCCCTGGGGTAAGCGTTATTATTTTGGTGAAGGTGGTTAATTTTAGAGGAAAAAGAGTCAGTTAATATCAATTATACCCAGGGATAACTAGCAAATTATCTAATTTCTAGTCAGCATAATTCTGAAAGTTCAAATGCAGACTAGATGTTAGTGTAGCTTGGGATATGCTTTTATTGTGCTTGTTTGAATATATGCCATTATAATTATTGTATAATTTAAAAATCTGCATCTCCCTTTTGTTAGTAATCAAAATTACTATTTTGATTGAAAAGCCTTTCTTTTATTATGTAGAGAAGCAGTGATGCTATGGAGCAGGCTACACCTCCCTGTTGCACCTCTGCCTCATTCACTGCAGAAAAGCACACTGGAGTTTTTTGAATGAAATCTGTATTTCTGTTGTTCACTGTCCAGGTTGCATACCCTCTTTATAATGTGTAATCCAGTCTGCCAATCAATCAAAAAAACTACAGGTGTTTTTCTGGTAAGATTGGGTGACATTTGTCGTGGTTCTATATTGAGTGCTTCATAAGTGTTACTGAACTTGCCTACACAGTTGCTATGTTGGCTTTCTTTTTGGTCTTGGTTTCCTCTCTGTATTAAAGTGAAATTAGTTTTAGGTTTTAGGCTTGAAGCACTGGAGGGCAACTTTTCTATTCATCAGTGCTTTCACAGCATTTTATGTTTACTGAGATTTCAGATGCGTCTGTCAATGGCAGATTGTCAAATCTAGCCCATGGTACCATAGCTTATACACTAATAAGCTAAAGAATGTGTAAATGAAACGTCTCACGGTTTACCTGTTGAAACATTTGGGCTTACATAGTAAACACAGGGGTTTAATTTCTAGGTGGCATTCAGTTATCCAAAACCCAGTAAGTATGTTAAAATTACAAATAAGCATTAGAATATCATATATTCAATTATAAGAATTTCTTTAAGCATAATTCTTACACATAAGGTTGTTTATCCACCTTAATTTTACTTTCCTGTACCTTAACTTTGCTGATTGTTATGAGATCTATAGATGTGTGTAGGGAGATTCACTCTAATTATAACATATGGAAAAGTGGCAGTTAAATTTTAGTGTTTTAACTGTTATTTTCTTTCTTCTTCCTTCTCCAAGAGTATTTATAGTCTTCTATCTGACCAATCCCACTCCTTTTCTTGACAACAGTATGGGACTTGTCTTCTATGAAAATCTTTCTTTTAGTATTTATAGCTCTTTTTAAGCTTCTAGTATCACCTCAGAGTTTCAAATGAATTCTCCTAGAATTCACCTCCTAGAATTTACATCATCTTTGTATCTGGGGCTGTCTTGCCACAGAATACCACCTAATGGGGCTCCCATACTTCCAGCAGAGTGAAACACTCGTAGTATTATGTTGTGTGCTTCATGAACAAACAGAAAAGCTAACTTCCTAGGGTCTAGCAAAGTTTCTTACCATTCTCTTCTCCCAAAAAGCATGAATAAGCTTATTTTAAGGAAAGCTTTAATGACGGTGTCTGCTTGAAGTTGGGTGGTGCTGCCTGAATGCCCTTCTGCAAGGGAGACTGCTGCTGTGGGTCCTGAGTGATGACTTACTGAAAGCAAGCAGTTTGGTTTAGGTGGGTGCTGATGACATTAATCCCTATTTTCCCTGTCTTTCCAGGAGTAGCTGGCAGTGAATTTTTCACACTCTCATTCCATGGATGTTTTAAGTTGGTATTGATGCTCTGGCTGCTTATTCTCCTCATCAGGTGCACAAAAGAACTTCTGTAGCTGAGCAGGGCAGTACATTAGGAAATTCATCTTTAAGATTAATAGGGTTTTCTCCTCCCTCCTGTTTTGCTGGGTCAGTTTTAACTTGTGTACTTTTCCTGTTCAATCCACCACACCGCTACTTTTGATGGCACAACTCTGGGAGAGAAAGGCAGGATAGCTCCTTCTCACGGTCATGCTGCCTTACAAAAGGTTAAATTGTTCAGAGAACTGTAGTGTCTGAAAGTCAATTTTGTATGCCAGAAAAATTAGTACTTTCGTTTTCCTTAATGAGACTTCCTCTTAAAAGCACTCTTCAGTGTTAGGACTCCTCGCTGCTGCGTTTCACAGGTGTGCTCCCAGTGTACTGAAGCCATTTGCCGTCTCCTCCCTGTTTTTTCTACAGAGGATCTTTTCTGTTGCTGTGCCTCTTGCTTACTCTGTAGCTGTGTAAATTAATGCTTGTTTTATATACTCCTGAGTGTTCTTAGTTACACTTTCAGAAATTAGATGGTGTAACATCTGAGGAAAATAGCTTTTTTTTTTTTTCAGTTTATATTTCTTTAAGTCCAATCGATGAGGCTCAGTTTAAGAGAAAGTGTAAAAGATAGAAGAATGTATTTTTTACACGGGTTTTCAGATTATGCCTGTTGTACTTCTGTGATTTAGAAACTAGGTAACTGAGTGCTTGCAAACATAACAAATGTATTTGCTGTTGGCAGCGTAGGATGTAATTCCATATTTCTTTTTTTTTTTTTCAGCAAAGGAGTGAGATTTTTGGGTTTTTTTCCGCCCCTTCCATTTATATCACTGCGTTATAGCTTACCACTCTTTCACATCAGCACGACTGTTTGTTTTTGAAGTTGTGCAAACCAGACAATGAAATGTTTTCAACTAAATTAAACGAACCTATTTACCTCTTATCACTCAGCTGTAGGCTCATACGGTAATCCACATTATAAACAGTTTCATTGTTACAGTTAAGGGCTAAATATACTGCAGCATGGGAATGGAAAGACATTTTGAAGAGGGTAAGTGTGGCTGAAATCGTTGGGTGTGGTGGATGTTTTTTGTGTGAGTTGTTTTTTTTGGTTTTTTTTTTTTATTAAAAAAACCCCCAAACTAGTTTTACCGCTGGAGAGAAAGTTACATGAAAGTGTATTATTGGTTACTTGGATTGTACTGTAGTTTTTAGAAAATGCTTGATTTCATTTACAAGAAACTGATGAATCTCATATTTCTGCTACAATGTTTTGAATACTCTATTTATATGGACACTTGGCAGAGCATCTTGTTTTTAATATCTTGCAAAGTTAGGTGAAACTTTGCACTGGATTTAATTTAGACAGTCTTTTAACTTTTGAAATAAATGAAAGCCATTTAGACGTCTAAACACTTCAAAAATGTTATTTAGTAGAACAATGAGTAATTTGATCCTTAAGTCCTTAAAGGACATAATCTGAGTCCTGACCCTACACAGCGAATGTTAAAGGATTTGCAACTAGGTGAGCCTCTATGTTTGTGGGAGATGAATAACCCTTTTGGGACTTCTTCGATTTAAATCATGTGGGGGAGAACATTCGTTGATGGCATAATCTAGTTTTGGGTGTTTATAGTCTAGTTTGTTTGAAAAATCTGAGAGTTTTTCTTTGTTTCTTTTTGAATTTCAGGCCCCAGCCAAAGGTGCCATCATGTTTGTTGCTGTACAGTACAATGTCACCTATACCACTGGTGAGATTCAATCAAATCTATCTCTTTTTCTTGTAATGCAAGAACTCAACTATTAAAAGTTACTTTTTTTTCTTTCCCCCTAAGGCTTCACTTCATTTTTATAGTATAGTAGAACTCTCATATTTGCCTGTCTGGTTTTGGATTTACTAATACCATATTCACTGAAACATTCTAGTGTTTTCTCTGTTGCTTATGAATAATATTGGGTTATTTTTCCCACACTTAACACTGCTACTAACTTGCATTTTAATGTAGAAAGTATGCATTCTTTCCAGTTTTTGATACAATCAACAGGAGTTATCAAGTAACAATATTTTAGTAATCGTCCAGATACCAGTTGCTTATTCATGATTTCTTATGACATAAGTAATGGATTTGTAGTTTATGTTTCAAAACCATCACATTATTATTCTGAAGTAACTTTGATCTCAATGCATTGCATTACTTTATATATATTATATATATAATTTTTTTGCAAAAGTGTCCTGAGATGTTTAATGCTGAACACTTGAGGTGTACGCAGTCAGTGGACTCTGTTGTGCTGGTATTTGAGCAGCGTCAAGGAGCCATCTCTTAAAGCTGGGATAAAAGTGAAGTCCGTGTGTTAGTAACCAGGATGCCTGTGATGTGACTTCTTCAGGGTGTTTGGTGTATGTATGTGTATATATACATACATACAATGGAATGAACAACGTATAGCTGCCTGTAGTTGTAATAGGAGCTGTGGATGAGTTCTGCCCAAGCAATTTTGAGGTCTCAACTCTGGCCCTCTGAAAACCGTCTATTACTAGTAAAGGTCCCCTTTGAAAACAGTGGTAGAGACTAGGCAGAAGTAGCATTTGCTGTGCAATTACTTGTTCGTTGAGTATATCGCAAACTGCTTTCCGACATAGAAATAGGACATCTGGCCCTTAGTTATGTGGCTGTCCTGTGCAGTAGGATCTCCCTGTACCATTCATGTCACAGGAAGCATTAATTGCTTTCTTGACACCTTCCAGTCTAGTTTCCTTTAGGGAAAGAAGTTGTTGTTTATCTGTATTTCTGCTGTTTTGTGTTTGAACAACACAGAGTTTGACAAAGGGTAGAAGACTTAAAGGTAATATTATTCCTGATAATAGAATTTCCAATGAAAAGTGGCAGCTGTAATAGCTATTTTTTACATTTGAAGTATTTTTGTAACAGTGTGAATGATTTTTCTTTTTTGGCAATTTATAGGAACATATTACTAATTCTGAGGAGTTTGTTACTGACCAATACGTTGAACTGCTAGGGATACTATCCTCACTATATAGTTTGTTTTTTCCTACATAGGGTCACGCTTCTTAAGATGGAATTTCATTTGGTCTCTGCCAAAGTATAGAGGATAGGGTGTTGGTGTATTTGGTGCTTCCTTCTCCTTTCCTTCGTGGCCTAGATGAAAGAAATGGATCTTCTTTTCCTTCAATGCAATGGTACAGTTGTAAGCCTCTAGCACAGTATTTAAAGCATTATACACTGAGCTGTAGCTTCAAGTTACCTAATCAGGCATAAAAAGTAACTTACAAAAACGTAAAATTTATGTTAAATTGTTACAGGATACTACTTAGAGCTTTCAAGAACACTGGTGGCTGCTGCCCTTTCTCAGTTGCACAGAGTACTCCTTCATAAAAATGTGAAAGTACACTTTTTTGTTTTTTAGATGACAACAGTGAGCAATTTCATTTTTATGACTATGGTCCAAAAGACATTGCCACAATCTTCTTCTACATGCTTGTGGCTATTAATCTGCATGCTGTAATCCAGGAGTACATATTAGATGTAAGTTTATTATTGGGATATACTTTATTTTTATAAACACGTTATTTTTAGCCATCCATTACTAACAGGTTTTTCTTCTAGGTAAGTGTAAGCCATGGCACAAGGATTGGTATAACATTTAGAAGCCCTGTTATGATCGATCCTTTTGTCCTTTGACAAAAATGCAGATAGACCTTGGTTCTGTGATGGGCTTGGCAGTGTTAGGATCATCGAGTCCAACCGTTAACCTAAGGGTCTTTTGGAACCAAAATGACTTATAGTATTTTTATATGGATATTTCCTCAGTTTGTTAATGGTATAAACTACTGAACCTTTCTTTCAATCAATATAACTTCTGTTTTTCTGTAAAAACAGACACTATGTGTTCATGCCCTGCTCAAAATATCTCTGACTGAGGTCTGCTGCATTAGATTCGTAACACCTATTTGGAAGATCAAAAATGAAGATTACTGCAGTGGTAGATTTCTGTTTGTCAGCTGAGCTTTGCCTCAACAGGGAACTCACACCACCTCTGTTGCAAAGTAGAATGAATTAGTTAAAGCCATTGTGAAGACCATCTGTTGTTGAATAGTCTTAAAATGTCTTCACAGATAGGTCATCTGAGCCACAGAAGCTCAAATGGTTAAGTGTGCAAAGAGATTTGAAAATTTAACTCTGACTGGAGGGGTGGGGGTGTGTGTGTGGAAATTGTATGAATACGTTATCTGAATATCTTCCATGTGAACTTTACCATAGTGGCAAGTCTCAGTGAAGCTAATTGCCATACAAAGTGGTAGTCTTAAATGGTGCGAGACGTGTTTTGTTGAAGGAATGGGAGTTTTGGGAAGAAAAAATTCAGGAGTGAACACTAACTCCCAAATAGCTTTCTTGTTTTAAAATTACATTTATTGATCTGCTTTTGTTTCTAGAAAATTAATAGATGTCTGCATTTGTCAAAACCAAAGCACAGCAAATTCAACGAATCGGGACAGCTAGTGTTTTTCTACTTGTTTTCATTTGCATGGGGGGCAAGTATTTTGAATACAGTAAGTAGCTCTATTTGCTGTTTTTATTTACAAAATAGACTTAAAATACTAAGAAGGTGCTTAAATCAATGGCCTTTTTCTTTAGGAAGAATTTATGATGATTGCAACATCACTTTGGAGAGATTATCCCCGTTCTCGTATGCTGTAAGTGTTCTATTACAATTGGAAAAAATCCTGTACTTCTAATCACTGGATCACTCCAAATTTTAGGGAACCACTCATAATGTAGTGACGTTGGTGCCTTATAAGAATGACAACTACATGGAAATACTTTATTCTGTTTGGCAACTGTGAGCTGTTTTATCCAGAGGTAGGTTTTGATGATTGAACATCTATCCATGAAATACTTAACGTCTTCTTACCTTTCCTTAAGTTAGCCATGGTTGTTGCGTTCAAATGAAAGTGTTTGTGAGGTCTGAGATACAATGGGACTGCTGAACTGTTTCACACTAAAGAAACGTGTTTGTTGAGACTGAATTTTCAAATTAGAGGTGATTTATAGCTTGATTTTTTCCCCCCCCACCCCACCCCCCTAATTAAAATTACATATACAATTTTGTTGTCTGGGCTCCTTCCCCTGTTTTTTCTCTGGCAAATGTGATGGAGGGAAGGAAGATAATATGCATTTTTTAGGAAGAGAGTTCCACTGCTCACAGGTTAAACTGTTTCTGAGTGTTAGTTTTTTGTGATGTTTTTTCTTTCCTACTGTCTCAAAAGGTGATTTGGAACTTGTTGTGAGAAGGTTATGGATGCTAATTCAAAAAATTGTCACCACCGGGTGGTTTTGTATTTGCAGTGCCTGTGATTTAGGAATCACTCTGACTCGATATAGGTTATGAATTAATTTAAGATAATGAAATAAAATCTTGGATCTCATGTTGAAAACTTGAAAACCCATCATCTTGTTTTCTTAACCTGAATTATTGTCTAGTTTTCAGGTAAAATTCTTCTATGTTTGCCAGATAGCCTATTGGTTTCATGCAGTGCTGGAGCTATACTTCCAAAAGGTCCAAAAGGTATGGAGAGAAGTTGTCAGTAGAGTTAAATTTCTATTCTTTCCAGTTATTCATATTAATATTTTAACTATATAAATATCTTCATATTTGTATATTCAGTTATTTATAGACTATTTATATATTTTAATTGCTTGCATTTCTTATCTAATTTAGTCTAGGCGGTCAGTAGTTTTTGATAGTCTTTACAGCAGTGTGACAAATAATCAAACCTAACAAATGATACAATTTCTCTTTGGACGATGTGTTTAAACTGTAACAGCATTTATTATAATTTCTCTAATTTTAGGAAGATATTCCAAGGCAGCTATGTTATATTTGCCTTTACATTGCTCATATCTCTGGTGCCTATATCTTAAAGTAAGTATCTGCATGTCCATTTTGAATAGATAGGTCTATTTTCTTCATAATTCCATTAAAATTTCTAACTCTTCTGTTTTATAGCTTGCATCAGTTGGGGCTAATTCTGATGGTACCTCACTATTTAGTGGAACTCATTTTTCATGTCTCACGTCTTGTCTACCTCATTGACGAAAACAATCAAAAAGGGTAAATCTTGCCTATATTAATTATAATTCAGAACTTTGCTTACTAATTACATATAAATTAATTTGCATGTATGTAAAACTACTCAGGTAGTAAACAATGTCTACTGTTACCTGCTTTGAAATCACAAGCAACTCATTCTCATGACAGAGTCAAAGAAGCACATGTATCACTTCATGATCATTGTCATGAGGTCTTCCTGAAGCTTTTGCTCAAGTACCATATCAAGTATTTATGAATTGACTTCTGATTCTCTAAGTTGCTTGTTTGCTTAAATGTTCATAAATGTTTGTGTGAAGGGATGCTTGTTTCTAAAAACAGTTAACTGAAGAAGTAATAAAAGCAGTATTCCCCGTAAGTTCTTGCAGGTCTCTCTCCTTTTGGTAAGGTGAGAAATGGAAGTATCTGCAACAGAGAAGGTAATGTCTCAAAACATACAGTTGATAAGATGTCTTCAATTACACATCTCTGGAATAAGATTCTCAGCTATTTTTATACTAATTTGCATTATATAAAGGTATAAAAGTAATGGATTTGAGATTGGAAGGAGATGAGGAACTGAGCTATTTCACCATTAGGCACGCTAGGAAGGATTGGATACATTTCACCATTTGAACGTGAAGGCTTTTGGAGGTTCCAGTTTGAATAAAACAGCCTTGTCCCACTTATGTGGACAGCATGAATGCCAACTTGAGATGCATCTTTTTACTTCATTGTGCTTTCCAGTCAAAAGATTGTGTAATGAGGCAGGACTGAATGTTTGCAGATGACCAAGTTTTTCTGTAATTATTGATCCCCTCCTTGAACATTTCTGAGAGAATTTTAATGAAAAGTTCTCTGTACTTTAGACTTTGTTGAGAAAGAAATGCACTGAAAAGGGAAAGCTCATTAATTTCATCGTGTTGTTTTCAGATTTACCATTTGGGCGTTACTTTTCGTAATGGTGCGTCTTTTGACCCTGACTTTATCTGTTCTCGTATTTGGATTTGGTCTGGCGAGAGTAGAGGATCCAGGGTTTTCCATAGCAGATGGAAACTTCCATGTACTCCCTGTGAGGTATAACAAGGCTAGTAGACATTTATGCTTGTATAATGCAGCACTTCAAAATATCTTTTAATAAAACAATCCAGGATGATAATGTGCTGGGAAGAATTTCCCTGAGTCATGTTTTCCTCTTGAGTGTTTAAGGGAAGGGAAATACTGTTCTTTCCTATGTTCTTTTCACAGAAGTAGTAAAACAGAATTTATAGGAAATAGGGACAACCCCCTCCCCCCTTTATTTATGATAATTATTCAAGAAGCCTGGGATAATCATCTCTCTAAACCTTTTTTTTTTCTCCCTCCTTTCTGTGTCTATACCAGACAGTATCTTTTGGTGATATTAATACCCATAATTTTTTAACTCACTATTTCTTTGGTGTCTTCTTAAAATATTTTTTTTGTATCTATTTTATTCTTGCTTGTAAACTTTAAAATGTTTATTTTTCAGCATAAGCTCATCACTAACATTGACCCTTTACAACTTCATGTCTGTAATCAAGGGTGTGGGAGGGATTTTGAGTCTACATGATTCTTATTCATGGATTGCTTGGCAGAAGGGGTGTGAATGACACAATTTCCTATCAACCATTGAAACTATGGTCCTAACTCCTCGATAAACATGATTCCTTCTAGCAGTATACTTACACACACTTCTTGTGTGACACACCTTGTCTTGGGTAAAGCCTTCTGAAAGATCTGGTTTCCCATGGTAGAAAATTTTAGTTGTTTTGATAATAGACTTTTGGAGAAAAAATAAGATAGGTACAGCTTTGCAATCTATTAATGGTTAACTGAAACTTTTATCTAACTTTCTCCAAAATCTTAAATCTTATTAGGATTGGCTGCCTGGGTGCGGTTTGTCTAACACAGGCCTGGATGATGTGGAAATTCATAAATTTTCAGCTGAAGAAGTGGAGAGAGCATGTTAAAAACCAGATTCCAAGGAAAAAAATAAATAACACAAAGAATAAGCGAACAAAAGGAACAAAACAGAGGTCAGTGGTGTAATATGTTTTTTAAGTTGTTTCTAGGCCAAATGTTTTTATGCCAGATGTATCATCATAAATCTTTCCTTCCTGTAAAACAGCAAAAACATGTCACTTGACATGCAGAGAATACAGGTGACATTATGGCTTCTTCAGACATTAGGATGTGTTCTTCTCTAATTCCATATTGCTAACAGGACGGCACACAGTGCTAACTGTATGAGCTGTGATCTTCAGGACTATTGACTGAACTCTGTGTTAATCTAAATGCAAGGAATATTTCATGAAACTGGGCTTAATGTTTTCAGGGTTTTCTTTCTGTTTTAAATCAGTCTGCTATAATGCTGCTATTTTTCTTAAATTATTTATTTAACATAAGAAAAAAAAGTTATCATACAAAGTCCCTACTGAATTGAATAAATTCTGCTTCTATTCACTGTTTCAGACTATTAAAATAAAACACATCATTTTAGACCATTAAAATTAAACACACATCATGTAAAGAACATCAAACCCATTGAAGAACAGCTCCAAAGGAACATCAGAGTAACTGGCAAAGGACAACTAACAAAGAAAGGCTTTTAAATAAATGATACTGTATAATTTTCAAATTCCAGTGTTATACCCATTAAATGAGTTAAATGGGAATTATGAAGGTTTGGTAGAGTGAAATTTCATATTCTTCTTAGTGTATATTGGATAGGGTTCTGTATGAAGGATTGGGAACCACTTTGGAGATTTGGGTAGAGCTTTGAATAATGCAGTTTCTTCAGAGTTCTGCTACAAGCTGTCTCTTCTGAAGTTGATCTTTATGTATTAGTGTCTACTAAGAGGGGTTGAAGCTCTTTGCATTCAGGTATTACTAGCTGAGTCAGCATTAGCTGAAACCAATTGGAAGAGTCTAGACCTTAATGGTGCTCATAACATTATTTATCATTCCAGAGCAGCCTTTCAGCTCTGAATATAGCTGCAGGTGCTTTTTTCTGTTTTTATTTCTCCAGTCTTGTAAATCCTTCTCTCCTTTCCAGATAGCTCATTGCTTTTCTGTGTTGTTTTATGAGATTAGTGCAGTTCTTAAATTCCCAAGATGATTACAGTTTGGAATAGCAGAAGTGATGCTGTAGTTGGACTTCACGTTTACTTCAGTTGAGCAAAACCAAGAATAGCACAAGCATTATAGCGCTCTGACTGCATATGTAAAGAAATGTACATTGTTTATCAGTTCAGTTATTTATCAGTTATTTCTAATTGCAAAAATATGTACACTTGTAGAAATATTCTGAAGGAGAGATTGGGTTTCACTGAAGCCAATAGTTTAGATGCAGGCATTAGCCGTAATTTCTTTAGTCTATTTGAAGGTAAACAGACTGCTTGTACCTCAGCTCTTCAAATGAGAATTCAGCCTTGTTTGCAGTTAAGGTGTCCATACCTTGCTTAGGCGTGATTTGCACAGGATACCAACAGTACAGGAAAAGAATGTATTTTAGAGGTTGTTAGGTGTGGAGAGTTATGTAGCCAAAACAATCAAGTTCAGATTTAATTGGCAAAAAAAGGACTAGAAGTTGTGCACCATAAATGCTTCATATACTGCTTTGTTCCATGTGCCCTGTTGCAGCTTCTTTCCATGCTGTGGCCTGATCTTCTTAAGCTAATGATAAAGCTAGTGTGAAGTGGCAGACTGTCTAGGGTAGCACATGCCTCTACTGCTGCAATACTAAGCATGCCATATTACAGGGAAAAAAACCCTAAGGAATCAGTAAAACTTATTTCAGAAATAATGGGGAATAACTAAGAGGTCACAGAAGAAGAAATATTGATTAATGCTGTGTTAATTAGTAATTATTTAAAACATAAGAATGGTCAATTGGCACTCCAAAGATAGCTGACCAGCGGGGCCCAACAAGTTCCTGCGCTGACGTATTCATAAACAAACTGTTGCGGTAACAAAATCTACAAACACAATCATTCTGAATTTCTTACAGCAGAGTTGCAGAAAGGTCTTGCAAACATGGAGTAAGCAAAAAAAATGGCAAATTCCTAATTTGCAATGCCATTCCTATGTTTCTAAGCTACTTGAAGTAATGCATATTATGGAGAAAGGAAAAGGAAACGTAATTTATACAAACGTAACAATGAACTGCAAACTAGCATTTGTCCCATGGAAGATTTTTAAATCAATGTTGGGTTTGGGTTTTTTTTCCCTGCAAACATTGGGTCAATTCCTTGTTGCAGTAAAAAACACCTCAAAACCATGGTGATAGGAGACACCATGGAGTTCTAAAGCCTGAAGTGATTTTGAGCAGGTAAATACCAAATTACTGTTTGCAGTTTCTCATAACAGTTGACTGTACTTTAACTTACAATTGCAGCTAATTTCGTCCATGGAGCAGCAAAATTAGAAGGTGAAGCACCACCAAGAATAAGAAGATCAAAGCCAGTATGAGATACAAGCTAGTATCTGAAGACAACATTTGACAGAAGACTGACTTAACTGACCCAGCAGAGCTATTATTTGGATGTCTGATTAATTCAGTGGACACTATCAGGTTATATATATATATATATTTTTTTTTTTTTTGTCAATAACGTCAGATTTATGACAAGATCGTCTTTGAGGTACCTTAATCCAATAGTCCTCTGTTGTGGCTTAGCCTTATCTGGAAATGAAGTACCACTCAGTTGCTCACTCACCTCCCACCCATCCCCCCCAGTGGAGAAGGGTCAGAGGAAAGAAAAAGCAAGGAAAGCTTGTAAAAGTTAACATAAGAACTATTTAATAATATAAATGAAAATTATAGGGATACTGACAATACTACTACTGGTAAGGAATTAAAACAACAGAAAATAGAACATATGATACAGTAGCTCACCGCGTGCCGACCCACACACAGCCAGATCCCAAAAGCAGTGAACAATTCTGAGAGGGGAGAAACTCACTCCCCCAGCCGAGAGAGGGAAAAGGGGAAAAAAAAAAAAAGACTCCCCCGCAACTCATTAACAGAAGAACCGGCTTCTCTGCAAACTCACCAAAGGAGCTAACGACCCAGCCATCAGCCAGCCCAAAGACTTAACGATCCTCTGCCTCAGGGCAATTTTGCACAGCCCAAACTGTGCACATGCACCCCCAGCCTGAGCACTGAGCCTGACATGCCATGGAATGAAGCAAAATCCCTTGGCCGCTGGGGGCCGGCCAGCTCTGTGTGGGAGAGGAGCTCCTCCTGCCTGAAATCAGCACACATCTCTTAACTTCACTTAGCTTTAACCATGAAAACAGTTGAATCGGTTCGAACGTGTGGTTTTCTGATCAGAAATTACTACGTTTCTGTAATACTTGCATTACTGACACTTCAGAAGGCTGTCTAAATCTAAGTTATCTGACTTCATTTTTTACAAAATTAAAATTGTGTACCAAAAATCTTATCATGTCTGTCTGTTCCTCCCCTCTTTCCTCCATAAAAATTTTGTCTTTATTCATCCTGCATGAAGTAACAGGTATATTTGAAGTAGCCTGGTAAAAAGGCAAAAATGTTCTACACCTGATTTC
Organism: Rhynochetos jubatus; assembly: GCA_027574665.1. NCBI lineage: Eukaryota > Metazoa > Chordata > Aves > Eurypygiformes > Rhynochetidae > Rhynochetos > Rhynochetos jubatus. The sequence goes on along the minus strand of CM050665.1, from coordinate 10,885,481 downwards.
TCTTTAAAAATAACAGATTTAGAGGGCAAATTCTGACAGAACATCACTAATCTTTCAGTATAAAAATGAACATGTTTAGTAAAACTTCAAATTATGTGCCTTGGGAAAAAAACGCTAGACTGCCTGTTGGATTTTGCAGTGGATTGTACATTTATGTACATTACACCATTTAAATTTAAATTTGTTGGTTTGTTCCATGGTTATGAAAAACTCTTATGCTCAGGGATTATTCCCGTGTGTTAGGCACGCTATTTTACAGTGAAGGTTTGAAACACAGGTCATCAACTATGAATTCCCAACGGCTTGATGATTTCTTTCAAATTACAGCTTTTGGAAATGTGTCCAACAGTGTCTGTCTTTTGAAATGACTTTTCTTTAACCAAATATTAATCCAATTCCAACTCCCTCATGTCATAGCAAGATCCAGAGTCAGTCTAGGCATCTCGTTATGAAATCAATAAAACAAGATGCACAGTAGAATTTTCACACAGTGCTTAGCCAAATGAGGCCTAACTAAGCCAAGCCTAAGCCAAGGGTAGCATGTACATTTATGTCATAGAGGATCTTCAGAAGTCTTAGAAACACAGGTCCTAAGGGCCACAAAACAGACAAGTCAGCCTACGCTTGAGATCTAGGATAAAGGCTGCGGCACATGAGGCTTGTGTTGGTGGACTTTGTTTTCTGGACTTTTTTAAATTCTTGGTTGGGACTTTTTTTTTTTAATTTTAATATAACTTTGTAAGGTTTCGGGGTTTTTCTTTTTTAGAACTAAGCTGATGGTATTTTTCACTTTGTTTCAATATTCTGAATGTCACACAATCAAATTAGGCACTGATTTCTTCCTGTTTCAACCATGTAGCTTTTGCTGAAGTTGCATAAAATCTGGTAGCACAGATGTTGAGACATGTTCCCTAGTGGTGTAAAATTGTAATGAATGATCCTCTCAAGCCCTTTTCACATGTGTTTTAAGATTTTAATTTACATAAATCATAGGACTCTCAGAGCAAATGTGTGTTGCATCTTGTCACAGTCTAATTGTAAATTTAATTCAAATGTCAGAGGTCCTTCGCAGGTAGTCATGTGCACATCGATATATAAAATATTGCTGTGCATCTGCTTTGTTGGGAAACCAAAATTAGGTCCTCTTACTTTTAACCTTCCTTTCCTAATTAATTAGTTTCATTATTTTTCGATAAATGAATTGGGATGGAGGAGGCAATGTTTCCTCTCTATTTGCTTCTTGATGTTTAAATGGGCTTCTGCATCGACTTAAATTGAAAGTACATATGTACTGCCTTTCTCAAACTGTATGAATGTTGACTTACCACAAAAGATTCTAATAGAAATGGGTGAAACAACACTGATACTGTAAATTATGATATTTGAGATGCCTAGCTTTAAGTCTCAGTAGGTGTAACTCAGCTTATGAATTTACTGACCATGGGCAAGAGAGAAATATTTACAAACTAATATTGATGTAACATTTCTTTGTTACCATCATGCCCTAAAATTTGTATATACAGTTACTCTTTCAGTGAAACCAGCTGTGTACTCCAGATAACATCAACTACAGTGACTGTCTGATTGCAACAAATATACTGGTTTGTTTTTAATTCCCCTCAAGATGGATATTTATTTCAGTTAATCAACTTGTCTATTCTCTTCTGGTTAAACAATTACTGTTGAAATGTGTTGTTTTTAAAAAATTATTATGAAAATTGAAATTACATAAACAATCATTGTATAAGCTAAAAATATGGTTTAGTGAAAGGGTGCTGAAAATATCATTAATTATTTTGCTGAAACACTACAGTTTATTTCACATATTTTGTTTTACACTATGTTTTACATAAGGATTTGTTGATTAATGTATAATCAATAGTTCATAGTAAAAGAGCCGTGTTTGCAGTGTATATAAGGTTCTGATTATTCACTTGATATTGCTAAAGAAGACTTTATACATAAAAAAATTGTTCTGTACTGATGTATTTCTGGTGTATCTATTTATAATTTTTGAAATTTCCTTTGTTGCCATTAAATGATCTGTTTTATTATTTTGCTAAACCAGTTACTGTTGCTAGTCTAGTCAGATGAGCCACACAAACTGCATTGCTAGTCTAGGAAGAAAGTATGGGTGTACTTTGGATGTGCAATAGATGGAATGGAAAGAAGTCTAAGCTAGTGTAAAATGAGTGCTCGTTAATCATAGTGGGGTTTTTTTCTGTCTCTAAGAAGAGATGGGCTGAAGAGATGTTTCTCTTGCACTGATGGTCCAAATAGAAATTGAGTTTAGGAAAATTGAGGAGACAAATGAGTTATAGAGAGATGCCCGTGTGGAAAAGAAAATGGGTTTTGGAGCAGTATGGTAAATGATGGAAAATAATGACTGACTGGGTTATGGTCACAATAAAAATGAATGGCGGTGTCCAGAAAGTGAGCTATGGGTCATGTTTCCCAAAGTCTGTGCTTCCATTGGCCTTTTAGACTATGTTGAGGTCAGAATGGATTTTATTAGTACATTTCATAAGTTCAGCTTAAAGTCAGGTATGTCTCTTGTGTACACCTTTGGCAAATTTTTTAATACATTTTGGTTTCTAAGTACTGCTTTGAAAGGAATATGCACCAGCAGGTGGAGCAAATAGATAAAAATATTAAATGTTACTGTTCTAGAGCTACATTTACTATGAACAGCTTTTTAAGACAAGTGCAGAAATGTGGGGGGGGTCTTACTAATTTTTGTGGAGCAACACATATCAGTGAAAAATGAAAACACTTTATCACTGTATCCTTCATTTTATTTATATAAAGTCAGAGCTAACTTTGAAGTTATGTTTATAATTGCTATAACAGAAACCAAAGGTCTAAAGGGGGTGAAAAAGAACTTCGCCTTGAGTCTAAGGAGTCATAGATGCAATGTAAGTATAAGTCGAAGACCTTATGGCCAGAATGGAAGAAATATTAATAACATGCAGTTTGCCCAAATGAAAAACAACTAATCTCCAGTGTTACCACTGCCTCTTATTAACCTATTCCTCCCTGCATATCTCCTTGCCCTGATAAATCATAGAATGCTGTGTTACAATTCATAGTGGAAGAAGAGAACAACCTGCAGAAAAACATTACCTGGGATGGAAGAAGAGGAATCATTAAACAGCAGACGTTGCACTTCCAGTAAATACAACATGGACCTCATCCCTCCTAAGGTACCATAACAACACGGACTCTTTTCTGTTGTGATGACAGGGAATGTGTCTCCAGCAGTTGGCTAAATTTGAGTTCTAAGTACAGACAGACGCAACTGCAAAGTTCTTGTGTAGTGTAGATGCACAGTAAAATCTAAGATGCAGCTTGTTTTTTCCAGAACGTGACATACTAGAGTTTCGTTTATTTATGGATTTGTTTGTTTTGTAATGCCTATTTCAGAGGTAGCTGGGGGCTCCTATTGCACCAGTAAATTGCTCACAGGTGCCCACACTAGTTTGATGTATTTTTTCATAGGGGAATTACTGGAAGGTGTACTTGATGGCTTTATTTTTCTGTCTATCTTGAATACTAATTGTGGCTATGGTCCTGTAATGAATGCTGTATAAATAGCTTGACAGGACTTAAATCCATGCATTTTCATTATTTGACACTTAATAAACTTTTTTTAAAAAGAGTGTTTTTATAGGGCTGCTTTCTAAGTACCTGAAACTGTGATATACCGTGTTCTCCAGACACCCCGTTTTAGTCTGCCAAGTTTTAAATACTCATTCTAAAAGCGGTTATGAAAATAGTTTTTATGCAGGCAAACTGTGGCATAGGAAGGTTGTATTCTGTAAGTCCCCGATCCTTCGCATCTCACCTTGCTGTTTTTACAGACGGCAAGTGAACTATTTGTTACAAGTGAGTCTGAAAACCATCCTTGCTATGTACCTTAAGTGGAAAGTAACTGCAGCTATTTAGGTATGTTTTCTTAACTTCTGTCTGAAGCTGATTGAAGTGAATGTCTAATAAAACACAATAGACTGTTTTATTCCTTTACTGATCCAGAAAAGCGGCTGCTTGGTGTAGCAAACGCCCCACAAACGTCATTTAGCTGTAACTTTCACCTCAGTGTTGCGGTGTGCAGGGCCGATCCCTTACTGTGTTGGAACCCCTCGCGCCCATAAAATGCTCTTTATGAAATACTGCATTGCTGCGGCTCCCAGGATTGCTCACAGCTGCCCCGCTTGATACCGGGCACGGTGGGGGCCAGCCTCGCGTTTACCGGCAAGGCGGGGGGCCTGCCACGGGGAGCTTCCCATGGCACCGCTTCCTCGACCCGGTTTGGGACTGCCCTTCTGGGGACGGCGCTGAAAAGCGGGGGCCATGGCGCGGAGCCGGCTGCAGGCCGAGCCCGGCCCGCTCCAGCCACCGGGCCGCGGCGGGAGAAACCGGGCGGGGCCCGTCGCCGCTGCGATGGGGCGGCGGCCGCAGGGGCCGCTGGGCGCGGTGCCCCGGAAGCCCCCGGGCGCGGGCCGGTACTACAAGTAGCGTGATGCCGCGCGCGGGGCGGGTGCCGTGAGTCCCCGCACTACAGGTCCCACAACGCCTCGCGCCGCCCGGTGGCTCCTCTCGGCCAGGCTGGTTCCTATTTAAATCCAGGCAGCGAGGAAAATGGCGGCGAGGGGTTGAGTGTGGGGGAGACGGGGAGAAGGAGACGTAGCTGAGCTTTGGCTCCTTTCCCAGGTGAGTGGGGCTCGGAGGGAGGGAGGGAGCAACGAGTGGCGGGAGGAGAGTTCTAGTCCTCGTTCCCCTGCTTCTAGCGCTGGGGTGGGAATGGGATGGGGGCGGGAGGGCTACCCCTTGCCGGGGAAGGGAGCAGCTTGCGGCTGGCCCTGAGGGGCGGCTCTCTTCTCTCCCTCGCGCCCCCCTCCCCGCTATGGATGTGTCTCCCTGAGGGAGGAGGAAGGGGAGCGCCGACGGGCTGTGTGCGGGGAGTAACGCCAGGGATGGGGATGCGGGGATTCCCAGGGCGCTGTGTAAATGCTGCTCCCTCTTCCTAAGCGTTGTAACTTCAGCGCTGAGTGTAGTTCGAAGGGGGCATTCCCGAGGCTGTGGGGGGGGAATAGTGCGTTGGGCTGAAGGCTTCCCGTGTCGCTGTGTGATGCATATCGAAGTCGGGTGAGTTTGGGTGGAGGTTCCTCCTGTAACAGCGAGGGATTTGGGGTCGCTATGGATTTGTGTTTAGAAGCGTCTGACCCTCCGTTTCTCAGCCGGAGTAGAGGGGTGTGTGTGAGATACCTGGGCTAGAATGGCCCCACCTGCCATTCATCTGGGTTTATCGGGCACTGAGGCGGTTCCAAACACCTTGTTATCTGCATTCTTCTTCTGATCATCCTGTAGCTTCGGTAAGTTTGAGAGGTGACTTCTCTTGTCTCTGGTAATAACCAGGGGGATACTGCAAAGAAAAGGTTGATTTCCACGCCTCTTACCTATTTCTGCCTCTTACCTGCATTGAAACTGTGCTGTTGAGGGATGGAGATGAGACACTTGTTTTTTCCTTTCCCCTCTGGTCACATACCACTGTAGGTGTTAGTGATTCTGGGGAATAAATGGGGTGAATTACGGTTGGGGATGTTGTCTGAGGTGGTCATAATTCCCAGAGTCCTCTTTGTTTGGTTCTAAAGTTGGTTCTGTTTGTGGTTTCTGCTCCTACTCTTAAGCACAGTCAGGCTTTCTTTTAAAGAGAAGCTTCCCACTTTGTCAGCTCACCCAGTGAACACAGTTTTAAACCAGTCTCTTTTATTCAGGCAGTATCTCCTTTCACCTGTTAAGAAACCTGATTCTGGCTTTAAATCTTTTATCTGAAAGTTAATAGAAAATATTATGTTGGATTCTATCTGGAATAACAAGGCAAAGCTGCAGCAAATCTGGAAGTCTGAGGCAGGAATGTCTAGCTATATAGTATCTGTGATACAGTTAAAATGCACACAAGCTTAAAATTCTGTCAGCACTATTGTAAAAATTCTCATGAAATAATTCTGACTTAAAGACCTGCTACACATGAGACAGAGATTAGAAAATTATATTTTCTAAATATAAACACAAGGTAGATTCCTAGTAACAAATACTATGAGTGAAAGCCTGAGCACAGGAGCTTGGGTTTAGAGGAAACAACAAAATTGCAGGTATGTTGTTGTTTTTGTGGGGGTTTGTCTTTTTCTTTTCCTACTAGACTCTGCATGATAACATATGCTAATTGCATTTACTGTTGGCAGTTGTTGTAATGGGCTGTTGAACTGACTTCAGAATTTCTTTCAGCTCTGTTACTACTACTATGTTGGTTTTTTTTTTTATACCAATGGTTTTTCTGCTGTGATACGAAGACAGAGGTTGGGGGATAGGGCAGGTGATAGGCAGAATAACCCCACTATTCAACCTCGCTTTAAGTACCTTTCCTGATGACCGTGGGCTGTTTACAGTCTGCTTTTATTTGGTGTATGAGTTATGTGGGGTTTGGGTTTGGTGGTGTGGTGTTTTGGTTTTTTTAATGCTTGATTTGAAATGCCCATTCATCCTGGCTTTGGATTTATTAACTTGGAAGTTTGCATTGTCTGCTTCTCAATTTTTTGCATAGTATCTCTGAGACTAATATGTTGTTGAGACAAAATGCAGAGTAGGAAGCAGAAGGAAATCTGTTTTACAATAGAACGTTATCTTTTTGATTTTTTTAAAAATTAATAATGGATAAAAAAATCACAGTCAAGATTAATTTCTATGTTACGGTTGCATGGAGAAGGGTGGTGTGTGGTGGTTTATTTTTTTTAAGAACCCTGAGAAAGAAAGGGTGTCTTGGTCATATTTGTCTGCAAAATCAAGCCATTGGTAGCATGTAAAATGATATTGGACGCTACAGTCTGACACTGGAGGTTGCTTCAACTCCTGCATTTAAATGAGCCTCCCTCGAAGAGGTGATCTTGAATGACTCTGAGATACAGGATGCTCTGCATTACATTCATGGAGGTTTTGTGATTCTAAGTATTTAGAAATATCTTAAATATTCTTCTGACTTGTTTTTATACTAAAAAATGGAGATGAGGGGGAGGGGAGGAATAGTATTCTTTATGCCAAGGATATGAGAGGGTGGGGAAGAATATCTAAACCTGAATGCTGGGGCAGCATGCCTGTGTGCTTTTTTCCTCTGGCTAGACTATTGCTGTTTCTAAATGCAGCATATTAGGGAAGAGGCAATTGTGAAAGAATTTAACTGCTACTGATTTAAATCTATTATGGAATATATTTCCATTGTGATTTTATATGCTGCACTGAGTTAAGAGAAGGTACAACAAATCCTTTTTTACCCCATGTAAATCGAATTGTACTTCAGGTGGACCCTATTACTTTACTAATACTTTTAATTTAATTGATGACTTATTTTTAGTTAATAGTTATCAATAAACTGATTTGCTTTGAAGTGGAACAAAATTACCTTGCCTCCAAACTCAATCTCATGAGGGATTTTTTGTCTTTCGTGTGCAGTGCGTGGAATTATTCTGGGGGAGGTTTTATGCTTTTCGATGTAGACAGACACATTTTTTTATGTTGTCTAGAGCCAACCCTATTTCTGACATTGTACAGAGGTAAGAAAAAGGCAGTTGCTTATGACAGCATGCTATTTAAATGAGAAGGAGAACAAGGTAATGGAGCTACCATTGGCTTTACTGCTCCTTTTGTTTGTACCCTGGAAAGTTGAGTTTGTTACTGCTGATGATCAGCTTAGGATATGGTGTAAGTCACTCTGAAGTTGTGACTAGTTTTGCAATATGCTAGAAGAGTGTAGGTGATAAGGTCAGCTCTACAGGTATCTCTCTACCTTTAAGTGTTCCCTGGCTCTGTGTGTGTGACTTGTTGGGGTTGTTTTTTTGTTTGGTTTTGGTCGTGTGTCCTGTTCCCCCTCCCTCCTCCTTCTTGTCACCTTCACCGTTAAATGTGAGCCTGTTCAGGTCAGGTGTAGTTAAACTGTTTGAAGTCAAACATTCTTTGTTAGGTTATGGATCATTGCCTTATTGGAAGTTCTATTTTAAAGGCTTTCTTACCATCAAGTTTTCTGTTTTTGAGATGACAAACATGGGCAGTGTCATGACTTGAAGTCTAAAACCATCATAACTGCATTTTATGGCTGAGATTGTTCTAGAAATCTGAAAGCACTGCACAAGTTCTCCAGAAAATGTTGTAGTTGTTAGGTCAAGGCAAGCAATTTTTCATCAAAGCTGTTACGCATGTGGGTAAGCTACATAGCAGTTGTGCCCTGATTTATCAGGTGCACCTGAAAATGGGTGAGGAGGGAGGAGAGGGAGGCTGCAGAACTGTGGAATGGAACTGTTACACTGCTGGCCATAATGACTAGCACCTGCGTTACCCCTGGCTGAGTATGACATTTTGTCACAAAGCCTGGACCGTTTACTGTTTCCACACTTCCATGCATGTCAAGATGTGTCAGAGCCATGGAATGAGATAATCTAGTATCACAGGTATACCCAGAAGGCCTTTTAGAGGCACATTTCCAAGGTAGGTTTCTATATATAGTTGCATGGAATATTCTGGATGTGAATTCTGAGGTATGAAGATTTTTTTCCTTCTCTGTTCTCTGCTGCACGGAAGAGAGAAAATGAGTTGTCTGTTTTTTCAAAGGCAACACCGGGACAGGTTGCATGGCTAAACGTGATGTCAGTATAATGATAATGCGTTTTCTCTTGGGTAGTTGTAGCCTAACACTTCTCCCTCCCCCTCCCCTTGGCAGTGGTAGGAGAGGAACTGAGTGGAATAGGGAGGAAAGAAAAAGCAGAAGTACCTTTTATCTGCCTGGTCTCAGACACTGTAAGGCTATTTAATGTGTGCATGAAACTTGCTTTTTGGGATTTGCTATGTTTGCCTGGAATCTCCACAGGGCTACATGTGTGCGCTTTTCTTGTGAACTTTTAGGTGAGGTGGAATAGAAGGAGTTACCCTGTCTTTTGCGATTCAGTGGCTTTCTCAGCAAACACAAATGGTAAAAATGAAATTCTCTGGATTATTTTATCGTTAGGCCATGCAAACATGTTTTTGAACATTACAGATATCAAAGAAATAAGAATGGACTGCATTCCCGTCAACAAATACAGTTAGTTCTTAAATTGTTTCTAATGGAAATCCTCTCTAGTCATCTTCATCCTGGGATTTACTATAGTTAGAAATAGATGCAGAAGAGCACTTAGTGAATGCGGGAAAGAGGGGAAAAACAAGCCAAAATCTGTTGTCTCCAGACTACTTGCCGGTTGTCTTTGCTGAAGAAAACAATGGCAGATTAGGTGTTTGGCCACTTTGGGTGTACCAGTGTAAATTAAGGCAGATCATGTGTGTTCAAACCAACTCTCAAAAGACTTTCAAGAAAGCTTACCCAGTTCATTTAATACTAGGTGTTTCCTTCCAATGCGAGTGTTACTCTGGGTCAGGTGTGCAGCAGAACTGTAACGCAGTACCTTTTTTTTCCCCCTAAGGCAACTATAGCAAAATACGTTAGTTCACATACTGCAGTCCTTCCGAGTATCTTAGGACACCCGTTTGTCTTTGCAGCTAGACAAGGCTTCAGTGTTGCCATGCTGTGTCTAGGGATGCATCTCCCCGTTACTGAACTAAGTCAGAGTTGTGATGATATCATGTGATGCTGTATTTAATTAATGTTTTCTTGGAGGTAAGAGGAGATCACCTTTATATGACCATAGATTTGCGAAACAGCCTTCCTTCTCCATACTCACTAATGGGTAATTTTGAAGTTTAAAGGAAAATATCTCTTTTCCAGACCATGTAGTATGTTTTTTATAAACAATTTTAATAGCATCAAATGCTTGTCGTCTTCACCTAATGAAGAGGGAGGATAAGAGCTTTAAGTCAAAGGGTCTGTCATAATGCTTAATAGGAAACTTTAAAGTGCGTATTAGTGGCTTTTCTTCACAATGAAAGCTTTATGTTAAGTGTGTTGGCTGTATCATAACTCTAATTCACTGCTTTCAGGTAATGCATTGAAATACAAACTATGCTGCCTCTTCTAGGCTTTCATAATATTAAGTCATGAAACATCAAGCCCCTGCGGAGGGCTTGGTGGATATATACAAAACAGCCAACTTGCCGTGCCCTCCCCTTGCCTTGATTCTTTTAAAACCAGTATGGAGGTTTTAAACTCTCAGGTTTTTTTTTAGAAACCTGAACTTTCATAACTGTTGTGACAAACTTGAGAATTAGTGTGTATAAATATTTTTTTAAAACTTATAACTTGCTTATCATGTTTCCAGTCTACCAGATGGTGCGATGTTGAAATCTGGTAGAAATGGGCTGCATGGGAAAATCGAGCAAACTGTTCCTTATCCCATGCTTTTCTGAGTTGCACCAAGTGAGTAAGTAAATACATATCCTTGTTGTGCAGAGACAATGCAGAGCTGGCTCACTAGCACCAGCTGCTGCTAAAACACTGTTGTAGTTCTCGTCTGCACTTTTGGAGACTTGTCTTTTTATTAAAGACTTAAAGGAGAAAGAGCATAATCTTGGGAAGAAATGTAAAAAATAGTTGAAGTGTTTCTGATGTTTCACTATGCCAAAGAATGACTAAGCAGTGGATGCATACAGTAGTGATGTATGGGGGTTTTGTCATTTTGCTCATCTGAAAGCCTTAGAATTTTTGTTTCTCAGAGTCTTAAGCAGCTCTGTAACTGCTCTGAGCTCTAGCTGGAGCACGAGATGTGAAAAGTTGCAGCATAATAGGACTAAGCAGCTATTTCTGCCTTACACTGGCAAATGAACAGAAAGCTCCAAAGGTGCTATTTTACTGTTTACTTTCTGTATAAATGAGTGAAATGTAACTTTAAAAATCTTGTGAGGACGAAAGCTCTGATATATGGATAAGCTGCTTTCTTGGCTTGCATAAGCAATAGTTAACTTGTTCTTTTAGGCCTCTTGTTCTTTTAAAAAAATACTTAAATTATTTCTGTAGGTCTAGAAAGGAACCTTTCTAGACTGCATTAGTTTAATGTTTTGTTGTTGGTTACCATTGGCCAAATATTGATGAGAGGAGGCATTTACACATAAATAATGGTGTCAAGTCAAATCCAATTTCCAGTGCTGATTCAGCATGAAGTTTGGTTATAAAATCACTTAGAAACCAACTGCTGTATCTATTAGTGGCAGCATTAAGCAGAAGGTTCAAGTAAGCAATTTATACATTTTCTTCTTTAAAATGATTATCCATTCTTAGCAGCTTGCATCTTAGAGGTGATTTAAAACAAATTTGCAACTTCTTTTTTGCCAGTGACTTGAATAGACTTCAGCCTTCTTCTGAAGACAAGAATAGGGAATTACGGCTTGTGTTGCACGTTCTTTTGTGCTCCGTCCATCTTTGCTGCTGGAATGAACTAAACAGATATAGCAGCATCTTTTGTTGTAGTACTCTCTTGGTTTTATCTTCTATGGAAGTCTTTTTGATGTCCAGAGTGGGGATTTCTGGCTTGATGGACAGACCTCAGCATATGTCCTGGTAGAGGGCCACACTGTAGGTGACACTGTTAGGGGTGCATGGATTCTTAATCCTTTTAACCAGTACTTACAAAATAGCATTTGCTTGGCTGGCTTACAACTATTAAGTGCTATAAGGGAGAATTCTTATGTCTTATCTACTTAAGAAGGAAGTTTAAAAGTATTTGCTCCAAGTCAGTCTGCTGTATTTCTCATGTAATCATGATTTTTGTAGTAGCCTTTTAAACAAGAAAAGCTAAAACTAAATGGATCCAAGACATTTTAAAGCTATCTTACTCGATTGCAGACCAGTTTGATGCCGTGTACTGGCTTGTGTGTTGTTCTTGCTTTGCAAATAACTTAGGTTTTCTTATTTGAAAGTTTTAGTTTCCCATTAAAATATCTGAATGAGAAATAACATCTTGTAGGCAGTAATTGACATTCCTTCTTAATCAGTATTTAAAGTATTTAACTAGTCATAGATACCTCTAAAAGTAAGAAAAGCAAGAGTACTTTATCTGCACATGGTTTTCTTGATGAAAATGAAATAAAACCAGCACCTCTGTTAACCTAGAATGTCCATTTGATCCTCCTTAAGAGGAGGAATCATTGCACAGAAAACTGAAAAAAGAAAGCATCTGCAGTGGCTGGAGGAGCTTTTGAATACTTTGGTGTTACTCTTGGGGGGTTTCTTTTGAAGCCCCTAATCTTTTGGTGATGCATGTTTGTAGCTCAAAAACAAGGCTTGTAGAGGTGAGGTGTAGAACTGGTGTTAGCAAACTTGCCAGACTTGTGTTGACTGTGTTAGAGATCATAAGACAGTAGTAGGGGTGACGGGTGGGATCGGTGAGATGTAAAATGAGTGGAGGTTTGAGGAAATTGAAGGAGAGCCGTCGCTTCATTAGGACAGGGTAGCTTGCATTGTCATCCACTGTATTTTCTCTTCAAATGTACAGCTAAGGTGGCTCTATTCCTAACTGTTTTGTTTTCTCTTATCCATCTGTCTGTAGCTGGACCTCAAATGACCTCTCTCAAGCATTTAGTATGTAATGCAATAATAATTCAGATTGGCCAAGCAATGCTTTTTGGTATATGAGCAAAAGTTTGGGGTTTTTTTCCTTACCCCTGCCTATCTTAGCACTGCTTTATGTCAATGAAACTTGTGCTTAAACTAAGGATTCTGTCTAGGCAGAAGTGTAAGGTGGTTTGAGCTGCACATTTGAGAAAGCTTTTTAAAAATCTTCTAAAGCAGTGGAAATTTCCAGGCTTCACAAAAAAAAAAAAAAAAAAAAAAAAAAATTAAAGTTCTGGTCTAATAACTGCTTTGCAAGAAGAGAGAAATATGAAAAGGAACCGCAGACATTCTGGATGTCAGCCTGTGAAATTTTCCACTATTTCCTTTAATAACATGCAGGCATGCTTATATTGCTGGAATTTCAGTTATCAGCCTTGTTCTGACTGAAACTTCAAGCTACTTGGTAAGCAAATGCTCCCTGATAATTAATTGTCAAGAAAACAAGTTCTCACTTGTAAGAAAGCGCATAAACCTCTCCCATGCTGAATATCAACTATTGATTATATCAATCTTGCCTTCAGTTTCTTATTTTACCCTGTGTGTTAACTTACTGTTACTAGATGATAACTGCCAGATGACTAGACTAATATTTCCAATAAGTACTGTTAAGTTGCTAAACTAAAAATCCTCGTTTTCATATCTTTGATAGACTAAAGGAAGAAAGCCATTAGGAACATATCCAGTTCTAGTCATACTGTTTTGTAGAAGTCAACCATTAAATAGGTTTTAAAGTTATTTATAACATTATTGTAGCATCAGATACATTAGTGAAAATCAAACTGAAGGGATCTGCAGGTTCAACCTCATTTGTCTACCTTGAAGCTCTTTTCTGTTTAAGTAGCTCTTGTTTACCAAAAGGCTACCTGACCTTTCTCCAAGATCTAGAGGACTCTGTACCTTGAATGTGCCTTGTCTTTCTGTCACTACAGATATTTATTGTTGACTTATGCTCTTTTGGGTTAGGGCCTGAAGAATCCTTTTATAATGGGTTGAGAGGTATTTTGCTTACATGCTGGGGCGGTAGCTAACGCGGTATGTTGTGTAAAAAGCAGGCAGCATCGTAGCAAACTGACGATGTATTCCAGTATTAATTGAAAATGTAAAACCTTTAAATGCATTCCTCTGTAATGCTGCCTTTCCGGGGCAGTGTGGTACACTTCTACAGCTGCTCAAGCCAAATCAGAGCTATTGTGTTTCCTTTCTGTTACCTCTTTCCCTTGCTCTGGGACTGAGGCTCTAGCAGTCAGCAAACAGGTTTACTTCAAAATTGTCTATTCCTTCCTGCCCACCAACAAAAAACCCCTGAACCTCAAAACTAAACAGAACCACCTGTCTGGCAGCTTACCTCGAGTTGCACAAATATCGGTACTGGAGCAAGGGAATGGATGGGATGGGGTTAGGGGAATGGATGGGGTGGGATTAGAGCAGTTACAGTCGTATCAGAATTTAAACTGGAGTTCTGTAAGATGCTGTTCCTGGAGCAAATGCGTTACGAAAGAGAGACTCAAGTGGTACCTGGGTGTCTGCCCTGGGGCATAAACTAAAAAGCGTTGGCGCAGTTACTAATTATTACTGGTAGTTCCTTACCTGCACTGGAAAACTAATTTCACTTAAATCAATAGGGATTAAATAGATACATCGAGTGCTGTTCTGAAAACTGATGTTGAGAAACCTGAAAACATTTAACGTGTATTTGTTACTAGTGTAGTGCATATGCATGTCGCTGAACAGAATAACCGACTGAAAGGGGTAAGTACTGCAATAATTCTGATTTTTAGGTAGAATTAATCTGTGACATACATAACTTCTGTGGAGACTCAGAAGATCAGCAACCCCATGCTATCAGGTCTAGGATTGAAGGATTTTTAACAGGGCTGTGGGATTAGAATCTAATAGGCTTTGTTATGAAAAGCTTTTTTATTGTTTGTTTCTCCTGTGCTGTTGTAATTAGTGGTCCTTCATAGGTGGTAAGGGGCTTCATGGTTTCTAGGTTGACATTAAGGACTAAGAACAGTAGAGATCTTGAATCGCTGGTGATAACATGTTTCTAAAAGAACTTGCAGAGCAGATTGACATACTTGGCAGCATTCATAGAATCAGTGCTTAATAATCTGTAGTGTCACTTAAGTTCTAGCTTTCACTTCCACAAAATCAAGGTCAAACTTTTGTGGTCTGAAGACTTTTTTTTTTTTTTTTAATATAGAGACAAAAGCAAAACGGGGGGAGAGGACAGTACAGAACAAGTTTTATTCTGTACCGAGTGCCTTTCATGTCTAGGTCTAGATAGTTTCTGAAGTTAACCTGTACAGCTAGGCCGAAATAAACAACTGCGTGCAAAGCTGAAGACAGGTTATTGTACTCTGATAAAAGTGTGTTTACTGTAGGAAGCTATAGCTAAATAGAAACCTATTCAGTGTTTGTATGAACACTTGTTCAAGAGGAATCTGTCGATGCCTGTACACAGATTGACAGGTCAATTTAGAATATAGCCATCATACCTGCGACTTTACAGAAATGATGAAAGTGGGGAGAGTGGCACATAACAGTAATTGTCAGGATTATCAATCTCAAATAATACTTTTTTGAGTCAAGGTGGCAATGTTTCCAGGCCACCAAAGGCAGCACAGCTGAACTCTTTGATTGGGAATTCACTATAACACACAGTTGCTGAAAACCCCCACAGCTGTGGGGGTGGCTTTTTTTTAATTATTATTTTGGACCCTGTTGATAGTCTGCTTAGTATTGTCTGGGAACATTTTTTTCTTGCTTTCTGTCTATCTTTAGGCTACAGTTGTGGATGCAGGGGCTCCTTGGCCAGGTACTTGACTGGCAACTAACTGTGGACCAGACTCTAGACTGGAGTAGCCAAAAGCTTGGTTTGAAGCGTATGACTTCACTTCTAACTGGAATGAACTCATAGCTGACACACAGATTCCACTGGTAGGGAAGTTCAGCAAGTGTTTTCCTTTATGATGAAGGCAAGCCCATGAAGTGAGCTGACTTGATTGAAGGCAGAGCAGTCTGAACTCGTTTCTAATTAGAATACACAAATGTTTTATCTATAATAGAATTTCTTGAACATAACCTCTGAAACGTATCTGATTGGCCTTTTCTGCTGATTTGAGTTTAAGAAAAATATGGGTCTTGAAACGAGTTTTAAAGTAAAGTTTAAGGTCTGACTGCTAGGTTGTTATAATTAACTGTCTTAATCTGTTCATTAATTCTTTGTCTTTAAGCAGAAGTGGTTCTGCTGAACGTTTCTGTTAACTAGCACTCTTCAATTCTAGATGTTTCATTTTTATTGACGTTTTAGTAATGATTCACCTCTTTCTTCCTCTTTCAGAGCTCACAAGAACTAGTAGCATGCTATGTAGAAAAAAAACCCTTTGGGGCAACACTATTCCTTAGTGCTAAGTTGATTTGGAATTTTATTCAAGGTGATGGGGTTGCACAGGTGAGATGGCATATTTTGGCATGCAGCAATGATCCATCGTGCTCACATGCTGCCTCAAGTTTGATACAGCAGAGCTCCATAAGGTTTATTTGTATTAGAGAATCTGAGAGAAGACAACAGTCTTAGTTATGTGCTGTTGCAAGGTCTCTTCCCTAGCCTTATTTCCTGAACCAAACACTGCTCTCTGGATTAATACACTCAATAGCTTCAAGTTTGAGTAGTGCATAGTTTTAGGGTACTTAACTCTTGCACTATGTGGACTCGTATAGCCTTAGTCACTTGTATTCATACAGAGTATCCAGTGTTTACCACAGTACAAGAAGGATTTGAAGTAATTCCGGGGAAAAAAATCCAGTCATTTCTTCCTTAAATATTGAGACACTAACACAGGGTAGATGTATTTATTATGGATCTGTTGCACCAGATTGGTGGTGTCAGCTGAGGATGTACCACATTTGTGGTGGTGTTACTATGGCAACTGCCTTCTAAGAGCTGTCTCAAGGTCACTCATCAGTTGTAGCCTGGAGTGCTTGCTGCTTAAGCAAAATATCTACACCAAACAATTCAGGAAATGATCATTCTGCTTTGAGAATGCAACAATAGGGATGCAAAGATGTGTTTATTTTTGGGTTGAGAGAAAGGAGATTCTCTTTAATTATTTTGTATATTCATCCATCATATTTGAAGACTATTAGAATCATTGAGGGATGGATTTTAATTGAAATGTAAATCGTAAATAATCTAGTATCAATGATGTGAAAATTCTATTTGAAAGCAAAACAAAAAATAGAAATTGTAAAAGCTGAAGAACTTGAATAGCAATTGGTAACCAAACCTGAAGTTTATAGTGCAAAAATGACTGCCTACACAGGGGAAAATTTAGACAAGGTGGTGAAAACACGCTGAGTTGAGAATTCAGAGCTGCCTATACGTAAGGGTGGTTGTTATGAGACATGCACATGCATTCTTGCATCTTAATCCTTGTGTATGCAGTTAGGGAATGTCAAATGCACTTAGCAGCATTTCGAGTCTAATGCACAGTGATTCAGAGGTAAGACTAGAGAAGGGGTCTTTTGTGAAGTTGTTCTTATGTCTGAGGTTACAAGAGATTCTTCTATTATACTACATCTATAAAATGGAATCCACTAAAACTTGGTTAGAATGACCAAGCCCTGTTTCCTTGGTGCGGATAGCTACCTGACTGGTAGAAAGCTACCATATTTCATGTGGGTTGTTGGTTTTCATTTGTAGATCTAAACTTGCTCTTCCTCTTTCCTTTTGCATCATTTGATGGACTAAAATAGTAGTATGATAGCAACAGAAGCAGCCATTAGATTCAGCAGTTGATGATATGGCTGGCTGTATCTCAGACATCTTTCACAAAGTGGTAAGCTTTTGTTTTGAGACCCTAATGTATTCAGACCACAATTTAATCCCTCTTCTTGCTTTTTAGACTGAACAAAACAAGTTTTTCTACCTTCCTCTCAAAAACATGTATTAGCTGGTCTCCCTCAGATATGTTTTTTAACTTCTGATCAGTTTGTAGGTTTGGGGGAATATTGTTATTTCCCAAGTGAGTGATCTGTGTATCTTGTACGAGGTAATGCTTTACAGAGCTGTCCCCAGAATCATTACTATTTACATCTCTGGAGCTGTGGGCCAGGAATCGCTTCTTACAACATAGTCTAGATTTGGTGCCATTCTCTAGAACTGGACTTGTAGATGTCTATTTTTAAACAAATGTAACCAAGATGTAAATGTTGTCTTTGAGACCTTTAAGAGTTGTGATTGGTTGAAATTTTCATACAAGTAAGTTAATCAATAGTAGCTGTCCCCAGAATCCAAGGAGCTCCATCCTTGCAGTACTATTAGCACTACACAGGAATGATAGGTGAGCTGGTACTTCTGTTTCTAGGTTAACAGGATATACACATATTTAAAGAGGGAATGAAAACATAAGAGCTAAGGCTATTGGGTTAGTAATCCAGTCTCCTTCCACCCTCAGTAAAACAAGCCTAGACTGTAGTAAGAGGGTGGGAAAAAGGTTGTATGTTCAAACTTGGTAAAATGAGGTTAAGAAAATCTGTGTCTTATTAAGGTTGGTCTTTAAGAGACATTCATGTTAAGTGCCTGTATCTTTTTTCCAAAGTAAGCAGTCTGTTCAAATTTTCACACACTGTAGCATGAAATACTAGTAAATCCGTTGTTACAGTGTGAGGCTATAGCGAGAGAATAACAGCTCTTGGCTGTGCCACAGAACAGGGGTTTCCAGGCCGTGGTACACAAGTAATTTCCACATGATATGAAGTAGTGGCATATGCAAGCACTTCCTTGTCTACAAAACGAAGTCTTACACAGGCAACTAAGAAATTGCATACAGGGAAGTGTTTACTGAGAGACAATTTGACCCACAGGGCTGGCAGCTGCGGCACTAATTCCTAGCGACATGCTTGTAGTCTGAGGTACAGGTTTATCACCCCGAAGCTGTCAGTGCAGTCCGCTAGCTGTACCACCACAGGATGGCTAACTTGTTGCACTGAACTGTGAGCTAGTGCTGAGCTCCAGGGTCAGTTAATCCAGATTGCTGAACGCAACATCTTGGCTACACTGCTGGTAAAATGTAACTTCAAAGCTTCCTAAGGCATATTCATGCAAATTTCATAAGCAGAGCAGATACGGTTATTATCTGCTTAAGATAAAAAACAGATTTGTATTTCACTTTATGTGCACTCGAGGGTTTTTCGAAAGTGAACAGGCTAGACTTGTGGGTCAGCCTTACGCCTGTGTTTTATGGTATGTTACAGTATGTCATTCCTGTTTGAGAACTGTCCGAGTGTTCATGGGAGAAACAGTTTGGTCTTCCACGGCTGTTAAGATTTCTAGTTCATGTCTTCTAACAAAAGCAGGTGAGATAAGATCATACAGAGTGGTAGTGTTTTATTCCAAGTATACATACTGATTATGGCCAGAAGAGACTCAAGTTTAGATGCACTAATTGCTTCAGCCACTTTAAAAGTTTTTTCTTTGCAGTAGCAAGGCTGTTTCAAGTTTATAATGTAATATTTTGAACAAAAGGTTGGATACTTTCCTGTAGTCATACTCACTCCCCTGAATTTTCTTCTCTTAGGGAGCCTTGCTATTTAGTAATTCCAGTCTAGACTTGTTTTTTTCTGGAATAACAAAAAACTTGCAAATCTTCCAGGCTTTTCTTCCTTCCCAAATAAAGTTAGCAAGCCACTTCACCACAGATTGATTCATTTAGGGAAGATTTTAATCTACTGCTATTGTTAAAACCAACAAAAAAACCTGTGCATGAAATGGAATGTTTCTCTTCTAGAGTTACACTGGCTCCATAGCATTAACAGTGGAAAAAAATAAGTAACAGCCCTGGAGAGACTTCAGCTGCATCAGTTGAAACAAGGATACAGCTAGGGCTATTGGTTAGTCTGAAACAAAAACAAAACCCCACCCACAAAAGAATACAGCTGAAAAGTGGCTTGTTCTAACTTGCCTAGTCTATTAAGATAGCATTTTTAACATATTCATGTGAAATTAACACCCACCTTCCAACCAGGGACTTCAGAAACTGCTCTGCCTGTTCTCTGTATACTTAGCATAGGGAGCCCTCCTGCATTTCAGGATTCCTTTCAAGAACCTGAGGGGGCATGGAGCGCAATTAAGCAATTGCTTAAGTTCTTAATGCAAAATTGGCCAACATTAGTTGGTTTATAGCTGGAGGAATTTGCATTCAGATTTGTTACACAAAACAATACTGTAAACAGATTTTGCAGAACAGAAGAAGCAGCTTCAATATTTAAACTTTATTAACTCTTAAGAGAGGATACACCGAGTAGGCTCTGCCAAAATGGCTACTTTTCCAGAAAAAAATGTACCACTGCCACTTTTTTTGAAGTAAGTCTGGCACAAGCCTAAGGTGTAAAGCTCTTTACCTGTGTTTCTAATCAGCCTAAATTTCTTTGTTGGCAGCTATCTTAGCAGTTCTTGCTAAGTCCAAGAAGAACTTCTTGACAAAGTCTGCTAGAATGTGGCATTGTCTTGAATCTGCTTCACTCCATGCACTCAAGTTTGCAGTCCTAGGTCATATCTGTTTGTCAAAAAGCTAGAGAAGCGGAAGGACAAAGCACAGATCAAGAGTCAGATAAAACAAAGAAACAAAGTGCTTTAATAATTTTAGATAAGCTGAAAATACAGTTTCTAGAATTAGGATGGTTTGGTTGTTTTCCATTTGGGATAGTTTGGTTACCTTGGTTTTGCTGCCATATAACCAGATGTGAATAAACTGTTTCCAGGCAAAAGTTTACCACAACACTTTTCTATTGCTCTGGCTACAAAGATATTCGTGTCATCTTGTAAATGTTAATTTCTGTATTAGTTACAGTGTACCACGACAGAGCAGAAGATAGTTTAATCCTCTCAGAGAAAGTTAAATTATTACTTATGTGCAGTAAAATAATGTGGAGATGGCCACTAATTCACTGTTTTGCTAGCAGTCATGTGAAAGACTTCAGTACCTGCCATATGCATGTAAGTGTGTCATGGTATCTGCTATCTCTAGGAAAAACAGGTAGTTCTTATGCCCCAGACTTCTGAGTTGTGGCCTCCAAACAAGGCTGGCTATCATGATAAGAGTGCTCAAAACCACTTTGTCTCTTAAAAACAAGCAGATGCTTATGCCTCTCTGTTAGCATTCTTGAAATGCAGAAGTATTGGGTGTGTTTTCAAAGGCGTCTTTTTTTTCTGTTCACTACTATGTAAACTCTGCTTTTTCTTAGTAAGTCACGAGACTGACGGGGTTGGTTTGATCATGTGAAATGCTTAAAGAAGTATCTTCAGCAGGTCTTACAGCAGTGTCCTTAATTCCAGTATTAAAAAGGTATGCTAAAGGAGTTGTTCCTTTAGTGTCACACGTGGTTGTGAAGGCTACGCTTCTCTGAGCTACAGCAAATGGGGAGTCCAGAATTTGTGAGGATTCTTAATTTTCAAATGAAACTTATGCGTATGAAGCACACAATCATTATGAAAAAATGATAACAGGCAAGTAGTTACTACTTTTTAAAGCAATCTGTAAGGCTTGATTTGGTATACTGTGACAGTGGGACATTATGTTAGTTGGCTAGGTCTAAATAACTATCTGGCTAAAAATTTGATTTTTAACAACATAAATTTCTATATCAAACTAACTTTCTAGCTCCTCCTAATCCTTTCTCAGATGTTAAGTTACTGCTAATGAGAAGGGACTTGACTAAAGTTAAAAATAGAGCACATTGAACTTGACATGAACCTTAATATCTTTTCCATCTTTTAAAAGAATTGTATTGTGAATTGTGTATTGTTTAGTTGGTTTCTCACTGATTATAAGTATTGAAATAAACTGTGCATTGTGAAATAAAGCTGCTGTCATAGCTTTTGTTTACATTTTGGATATCTTATCTAAATGTTACTTTACAAATTTGATGCGAAGTTCAAGCTTGGAGATGGGATTTCTAAGTCTTAGTAAGACTTTTTTTTTTTCTAAAGACAAAATATATTGCTGAAGACATAAGACAACTGAAATGTGTTTATTGTCAAAGCCTAAACCAAACTTGTTTTGTTTACTTGGGCTTTGGATAAAGCCAGTGTGGCAGATCAGATATTTCACTGTATGGAGTTTATCACTGCACAAGTTCCCAGTGTTCTTTGAGCTTGATATAACATAGACCTTGCTTTATTCTGCTTATTGTAAGCACATTTATTGACTCATCAGTTGAGTTTGCTAATTACTTTTCAGTCAGGATCAGTCTTATGTCTATAGCAATTCTGCAAAGCTTATTGCATGAAGATTTGGTAAACTTTTAAAGACAACACTTCTCTAATACTTGTTGTTCTGGGAGTAGGTCCTAATAGTGGCTTACATACTCTCATCTTTTATTCTTCTCCTCTAAGAATGTAGACTTGCTAAGTACAGGTAATTATTGTAGTCACTGTTAAGGTGGTTGGTCACTGAAGAAGAAACAATGGTGATTTAACAGAACTTCCTCTTCTGGGTGAGTGGCTGTATGTATCCCTGGCACTTGATTTAGGAGACTGTGTCTTTATTCCAAGTGATGCTTTTGTCTCTATGCCTAGTGATGTACTTGGGGGAGAAGCAGGCCTACTATAAACAATAGATTTTTGCCCAATTTTCTTCCACTCCATTAGACAAAAGCCAAAGCAAACAGAAAAACCCAACCCAACAACACCTCCACCCCCACCTCCCCAAAAAAACCCCAAACGAAACAAAAAACCCCCACTGAATCAGTTATTCTGTCAAAATGACAAAGGAGTGCTAAGTAGTGCTCCAAGTTGTGTTGTGGGTTGTCAGTGAAGAAAAAGAATACTAAATTGAAAATACTATACCATACAGTCACGTTGTGACTTCTTGAATGTAAGTGAGCCAGGTCTGCGCCGTATCAAAGGGAGTATAATGGACTTCAAAAAAAGAATACAGAGAAAGATAAGGATCAAAGCTAAAATTTTTTTTGAGAAACAGAATTTTTGCTTGAAGAGTATAAGGCGGATCTGTACAAAATAACCACGAGTGTCACGGGAAATCAACAGGAAGAAAGTGTTTTCCTCTTCAGTCACTTCATTTATTCTCCTCCTCCTTATTATCGGATGGCAGGGTTAAAAATGAAAAACTGATACTTTCACATAGTGTAGAGCTCAACTGCAGAACTGACTGCCACAGAATATTTTAGCTGTATTACTTTTCATGGGTTCAAAAATAAACTTATATAGAAGAGAAATCCAGCTGCTGGGAAACTCGTCCTTTTGAACCAGGAAATTCCTGAGCTATGGAGTTTAAAGTTTGAGAGTATGCTGAAACACATTCATATGCTTACCTTTTTCTTTCTAGGCATTCCTACTGGCTTCTGTTGGAGAGGGAACACTGTGCTAGGTAAGTCTTGTGTTTGACTGTAATGTCCAGGGCTACTTTGACTTATGAGAATTGATCCAGAGAGAACATTGATATTTACGGGGTTAGAAAAAGGGAGAAAATAACTTCGATTCCTTAAAAAAAACCCCACCTTTATTTTTCTAATGTTCTCTGTTAATATTGTACATAGCTTGCTTTCTTCCTCCTCCCTTAAACTTGAGGAAATGCATGGTATGTATATATAATAGATCTAATGCTAATAGGATTTTGGGGGATACTTGGGCTATTCAAGATTGTTGCTTTTAAAAGTTGTGGAATGAAGTGGTAGCATCCCTCTGTCTATTATATGTGCCTTTAGTTTATAGTTACCTGTATCACTGATAGTTTTCTTGGTTCTGAAATGAGCAGTGATGCAAATACTTTGCTCAGATCAGCTGCTTTGAAATAATGGTGATGAAATGGGTTTTCTTAGCTATAGCTGATTTGGGACCAGAGTGGGTTTGATGCTCATCACTGGTGGGGGTTGGGGTTTTTTGTCATACCTTCTGGGGTAACCGATTTAGCCTTCAACACTCAGATTAAAATGTCAAGCTCTACCTGTTGCTTGAGAGTAGTGAAACTGGTAACTTGTCTGTATATTCCATTCCGTGGGGTTTTGGTCTCAGGAAAGGAAGCAACTCCTTCAGAATAGTCTCCTCTGATTAGATCAAACTCTTGGCTCTGCAGTTTAGCAGGTGCCCTGAAATAAAATTGAAGTGAGCTGTCTTGGTTACAATAAGGTAAGGTTAAAGCAAAATGAAAAAAAATCAGAACAGACAGTGGAAGGAAAACCTTTGGAGAATGATCTCAGCGCCGAGAGGACTGTTCCATTTCAGATAGCTGTGCTCATTAAAACGTTACAGTTCCTAAGCAATGATTTGCAGGCAGATGACCCACTGAGGTAAATAGTATGTGGTGGAGAGAAGGGATAAATAACTTTTGCTCTTGACTGGATGGAGATACTTGTCTAAGCATTTTGTCTGTCATAAATCTACTTGCAATGGAAAAAGCCTAAATCCAGGCTTTTTATTCTGTAAAACAGAATTAATGACATCAGATTTAAGTTTTGTATATGTGATCCCTCCACGGTGTGCTGTGTTTATCCAGTTATTTAGAGGCTTCATCTATATGAGAAATTAACCAAGTAAGCTTCTGACTGGTGAAAGCTCAAGTGTAGGTAAGGTGTTGTAGAAAAGAGACAATAGTAGTAACTTTTCCCCTAATAATGTTGGTGGGGCCCAAGAATATAAGATTCTGACTGTGATATACATAAACATAACTTCCCTGGTTTTTGAAGAGCTTCATGTAAGCGTGATGTACTGCAGTGGAAGGTCACTTAACCGGACAACTGCAGTGTGGTGTCTACTGACAAGAAAACACATTGGATCAACTATGCTGATATACTCCAGTTGTGTGACATAAATGCATGACTGGTGCTAATCAGTTAGTTACCACGTTTGATGTACTTACCAGATGCTAACATAAAACCCTCCGAGTGCAGAGGTGTGGCTGAATACTAACTTCAGAATTTAGCAGCAAGTTAAACTTTGAATTAAACAGCGAAATGACCTGAAAGTCTGGTCAAAGAGAACATGAGTTGCTTTTGTGGTGGTGGATGCATCTTGGATGTCTCGTTGGCAGACACGCTCAAACAATGGTTCCCCAGCTCAGGGTTTTATTGAATGTAAGGTACGATTCAGTTGGTCTACTTGTATAGGAATTAAAGATACGATGCACTTAAGAAAAAGTAATAATAAACATTCAACAGCTCTATCCTGGTGTTTCTTCCAGGGCACTATATAAAAATACATAAAATTGCTTCCTGATGTTGTGAAACTGCACAACTACTTAGCCATTTATCTGCAAACAAGGAGGCAACTGGATCTGAAACAAAACACTACAAATGTTTTTGGCGTTTGAAGGGGAAGGATGTGATCCCTTCTTCTCGTTTTGGCAGTCACTGACCTCTTGTACTAATTTCCAGAATGGCTGCAAATCTTCCTAAAATTACTTGGAATTTCTATGTCAATGATGCTAGTGTAACTTTTGAGAATTCTGCAGATAAACATCAGTGTTTGAGAAGTGCTATTTGTATAAAACCTTCATGAGGAAAACTGATTTTTCACGTGCTGCAGGAATCTTAGGGACCCTAGTGGGATTGTGTTGAAAAACGTCTTTTTAATGAAAGTATTGCTGCTTTAATAGAACATTGAAAAAAATCTAGAAGTTTAAGGGTTTTATGCAATGGAATTCTTTGTAAAGAATAGATAAGTTTGGACAAAAATCCAGAGGACGTTGAGAGCCTTGTTCAAAAACATGCTGCCTTTTCTCATAAATGGAAAAAAAAAATCCTTGATGGTAGGAATTAATGTTGTGGTCAGAATACATATTTGGTTTGCAGTAAAGATGGGAGTATTAATGGATGTATGCATAATCTGAAGAGTACATGAGATTAATAAAACATGCCTGCTCAAATCAGTACCAAGAAGAATGTGATAATACATCTTAAGACTAAGATGAAGTAGGATCAATTGTAAAGTTCTCTTTTGTCTTAGTAGCCCATTACAATGGTACCGGTTTCTTGTTGGGCTGCAGAACATGATTCTCTGGTAACAATGTTTTACTAAAAACCATGGAGAAATGATGCTAGCATCAATCCAAACACTGTGAACAAAGTTAGAGCTTGTGGATCAGGGTTTCCTTCAGTCAAATTTTGAAGGTCTCTTAGGATAGCGATTCCATAGGCTGTCTAGAACTGGTCCCTGTGTTTAACCACTGTTTGGAAACTGAAATTTAAGTTGTTGCAGGGAGTAGAGCTTGCCTCTTCACCTTCTGTTGTAGGCCTTGCAAGAGATTGTGACTCTCCAGTCTAAATTTCTCTCTAGGTGCTCTTTTACTGTTTTGTATAGCATTGAACAAAGCCACCAACCTTTGGGGTTTTTTCATCTCCCTTTTGCTTAATTTTTAAATAGTTGACCCCTGAAATCTAAGATTTAGATACAATTTGCACATCTACTGGTGACGTGCAAAATAATGTTACAGCTTTCACTTCTGTGCAGTGGATTTTAGCAGATGCCCTGTGTTAGAGTCATTGATACACAGCAAGTGAGTGACATCTGAAATATAACAAGACAACCTTGCAGATTAGCTGAAGGTACTGAAGGTATGAAGTGTAGTAAGGTATAGAAAGTGCATTTTTAACTAATGAAATGCTCAGATTTATTGGTATGCTAGAGATAAACAACGAACACTTCAGATTTTGAATGGTAAGTATTTGTGTTGAACTAATTGAACACCTCTCGCAGCCATACTGTGTCCCTACGTACACTCACACTTAATCAGATTTTAATTACAGTACTGAGCTAGGAACATTTCCATGTTTCAAGATCAAATTGTGTTTTAGAAAGGTCACCTTTGCATTAGTAGCTGTATTTATTCCTTACAATGAAGTAAATTATATATAAGCACTGATACTGTGCATGGAAAATGTAAATTAATTTATTTAATTTCTTCAGTAACTTCCTTTGTTTTTAGTCTCTAATCTTGTCATCTCGTATTGGAGAGTCGTGTTATGCCAAAACCTCAGGAAACTTCATTAACAGGCCTCATTATTATTATTAGAGCAGAGGATAACGAGATCCAATTTTAAAAGCAAAGATTATGTTCTTTTTTAAGAAATAATAAAAAAACACAACCCAAACTATTTTGTAGCCTGCTGCAAAGAGATACCAAGTCGGATTCTCGAAAGTACTCCAACACCCCAAGCACCTAGCTCCCACTGAAGCCGGTCTGTGGGTATGTGAAGCGGGAACAGCTAATGAACAGCTGCCTGCCCTGCGGTCTCCCCGTAGCACTCAGACACTTTTCCAGAACATGAATCTATGTTTTTAAAATGGTAGTGTATCCAGAGCTTTGATTTAAAATTAGTTGGTTTACAGTGTAAAATAATATATTTACTGACGTTAATTCTACAGCTTACTTCTTGTGCACACTTGTGAATAAATGTCCATGAGTACTGCACCTGCTGACTAGCAAAATGTGCTGCAGGCAAGTCAGCATGATTTGTGGACTCTATTTCTTTCCTGCTCATGTCCCCCTCCTTTTTGACGGGTGGAAATATTTCCAACAGTTAAATCAGTGATTTAAATGCCAGTTTAAAGTCTGCTCTAAATGAACATTCTTAATTGAAAGCTGCAATCTGTCATAATCAAGACAGTATGTTTCAGGGTTGTTCACTCTTCATAGGAAAAACTCCGGTGTCCCAATTGGAATGTCACTGGAACCCCTATGTACCCACGTTGGGCAAGGGCCAAATTAGGATAAAGGTCCTTGACAGACTTCAGCTCCCCATTTATGAGGCCATTATCCTTCACTGCGTTGTAACGTGGTTGCTGAAACAGTAACGCGCTTTGGAGATGATACGGTACACATAAGTAAGTCTGTAGTAGTCTTTTCTGTGAGCTGATGTGTGCCAGTCCCACATAGATTCTAATAAGCAGTTACACTGCAATGTGCTTAATTAACTACATGCAACAAGGGTTAATGGAAGTGTTGAGAGTTGGGGTTGACAATACCATTTAAAGTGTTTCGAATGATCTCACCACCTTAGTATTTTCAGTGTAGCTTTTTTTGTATACTTTTAAGAAGCACATGGAAAAACCTGTATAACTTGCCATAAGGAAATTTGGAAATTTCTGCTGTTTGCCAGCAAGGTAGTCATCTGGCACCCCACGGAGCAGCGCGTTGGTCCCTGGCCTGTGCTGCTTTGTCCGTCGGCCAGCCACAAGAGGGGCAGGAGCAGAGTCTGCCGGCACTGCTGGCCAGAACCTCCATCTGCGGTGTCAACTGGGATCTTGAACTGGGAGGGAGGGAAGGGTGGCTTTGCCTAAGCCCTTGATCCTCCTGCTGCCTCGTGTTTTGTGGATGCTGTGTATGGGTGGGGCAGTATAAACTAGAAAAATGTCCCTGTTCACTAGCTCCTGTGCTGCCAGGCACTTTAACTGCTTCGTAGCTGGCAGTTTTATAGAGAAGCTGCTCTTGGTCTTTATAATGCGGTGATAAAGCATGTTCTGTCCTGTCAGCATGGAGGAACTGTGTGGTGACAAAGCTTAATCGGTTAGTTAAAATACGTGAGGGTCTTGGCAAGTGGTTTAAACCAAAAGTGAGCAGGTTGAAAGACTTTACAGGCACTTACCATCTGTACAGATACCATTACTGGAGCAGCAAGATGGAGTTCAGCTTGTTCAGACATTTATCACTTCTAAAGTTTTAACTTCTCAAATGCTCCACTCTGTTTTAAATGTCTGAACCAATTTTATGCAAGTCTTCCACCAAAAGTAGTTCTGAGGGGTGTGTGAGAGACTGTCATTAAAGAATCTGAACAGACTTCTGTGATGGAAAATGTTAGCCATCCTTAACCACAGATGTGGCTGTGCCTGCATAGGTAATAACATGCTTTAGTGCCTTTTTCTATTTTGGGCAAAGATTCTCACCCGAAACAAGCGATGTTCTTTTCTTTTCAAGTGCACCAGTTTATCAAAATTAACTTTCATTCAGTAGATCCTAATTTTAGCCTAGTGTGAAACTTTAGTCACAATGTTGGGTGTATCAAGGCTGTGTTAAAGATGAAGTGTATTAAATTGTGTATGTGTTCACAAATAAAGTCACTGGGGCCCCTTCCCTAGATTAACAGATGCCCTTGTGAAATGTCTGGTGGTGTAAAGTTTTAAATATTTTTCAGCAATCCACCTCTCGCATCCCCAGTTTAGTACTCCAGATAGCTTAATCTTTTATTTGTCCACATAGAAAGCAAAAAACAATGCTATTTTTTGGTTTGGTATGGCTCTTATTTTCATGACCTGTAAGCTTTAACCGTGTCTGGGAATGGAAGAAGCTACATCTGTTTGGCCTCGCGTGTAATGTGAATGTGGCATTTACAAAAACTTAAAGATATTTTAAAAGTTCAGGCACGCATCTAACTTCTAATTGGGTTTGTAAACAGCAGCTATAGTCTTCAGATACTGGGAAAAATGCATGCTGTAGGCTTTTGGAAAGAGCTTGCATGCTTTCCTGAAATGTTTTTTCTACATGGCTTCAGAATACCACAGTGTAGATTGGGTGGAGCCTCACAGTCTCAGTAGGACTGAGACATGCTGTTAATTCAAGGGCAGTCAGCCTCTTATTATGCAGCTCATGAAGCTAATAAAACATACACAGTTTAAAAAAAAGTGCATTTTCATGGGAATTGCATAAAGTTCAGAAAAGGGTCCTCAGAATTACTTGTTTTTTGCAGACATGCTGGTGCATCAGTTTGGTTTTTTTGCTTGAAAACGTGATTATACAGACTCAGACTTCAGTTAATTGGTTACTTAAGTGGTGATCTAGTAAACACTTTAAATATTACTCGTTTAACAATTAGTGTATTTTTGGAGACAGTGTTAGAAATTGCTAGTGTCGTCTTCCCATCCCCCAGCCTTTGAGCTCAGAGCAGTCTAGTTTGCTTGCAGCTGCAGTGGTAGGCATCTTTCAGGAAGTGACCTTGGCTTGTATTAATCAAATTCAGAACACACAGAAAAGCTTCTTGGTAACATGCTGACTTGATGTAAAATTTTATAGCATCCATTTTCTTTTAAAATGAGGCCATCTTATAAAAAGGGAATTTTATTTATGATACCTCAATTTGAAAGAATTTCTCTAAAATTGCATGGTATTTAGAGAAGGTAAAACAACAAAAACAAACTGCTCTTTTTACTGAAAGGAAAATAGCTTTTATATATGTAATTAAGTCTTAAACTACTGTTGGTAAAACTGTGTTTTAGCCTAGCTAAACTATGAAAATACAATGTTATTTAAGAGCATTTTCATTGGTGCCTTACCATTTGTGAACTAGAGTAGAAAAGCTTGGTAGTAGGGCATAATCTGAATCAGCTAAGACTCTCATCATGTCTTTAACTTTGACTTGATGTATTTTAATCACTTACTGCATCTCTTGTTAGCAGCTCTCGAGGCATTAAACTTACACTAGCTGTATTGAGCTGCTATGCCTGTTAGCATAGATTAAGAAAGGATTCCACCTCTGCCTGTTTAAGAAATCCTTGTTTCACCTTGCCCACCAGCTGGAAATTGTTTTTCATACTGGCTGCTCTTAAACTGAGTTGTTGACTATTCCTGAAGCAGATTTTAAGAGTTTTGCATTATTATCTTCTTGCCCAAAACCTTTTTTGTGAATCGAGTTACAAAAAGCAGATTTTTGGCAGTATTCTCAGCTGGCATAGCTGTTTGTAAGAGTATGTCTTTATCCCTTCTCAGAACCTATACAGAGGGCTGAGACCAGAATAGCTTTCATCATTAGAAAGTGCTGTGAAAGCCTTTAAGGTCCTGGGGTAAGAGAATTTACCATTTTCAAACTGCATTTTTCTGGAAAATTAGTAATAGCTGCCACCTGACTAACATGTTTTTCCCTTTGGTTGTCATGTGCTTTTTTTTGAACAATCTACCATCTGGTTGGTTTCAGGGTTTGGAAAACTGAATTCCACTGCACATTTACTCATTTTATGTCTTCATTTATATTCAGGTTCTTGTCATTCTGCAGTCTGGTGGAGATCAGAGTATCCTAACATACATGTTCTCCAGAGGTTCCTGACTTGACTGCTGCCTATTTTGGAATGGTTTAATTCCATGCTGTTTACCTTGCAAATGTATAAAATGGTTTGCCATTCTGCTTGGTATTGTCAGAGTTGCCAAGCAGTCACTTCAAGATCTCTGTAACCCCACCCATTTTTGCTGTGCTGAACATCATCTTTGGGTTACTTTGCTACTGAATTTACCCAAACTACATGCTGCCTCGTCTTCTGTTGTCTGTTCTTGCACCAAGCTGAGAACTCTTCATCCACATCTTCACTTAAAGTGCTTTAGTCCTCTTTCCCTGTAGTCTGCAAGGCCAGTGGAGAGGTGATAAATCTGTTGCTCTCTGTGCTTAAGTGTATTTAACAGACTTTCCAAGATCAAGTGGGTGCTGAAACACAATCATAGATTATGTCGTTCAGTATGTGCTGTCATCAGCATTTCCATCAGTCTCACAGAGAATAAAACTGGTCCCAGCACAGATTTGGGGATAATCTACAATGGACTGCTTCACTGGGTAGTCCTTGAGGTGAAACTACAGTGCTAGTGATGATATTTGACTCTGGAAAGCTTGTGTTGTAATTCTTGGCATTAAAATTTTAAACCCAAACTGCTGGTTAGGAGATGACGGAACCTGGAACCCTTGCAGCAGAACGGAGGCGTACAGTGCAAGAAGCCTGGTCTGTGTTCTTCCTCTAGTTCTGTAACCTTCAAATGGGTGGAGACCATAACGCGTCTCGTCTTTCCGTGCCAAGGCAAGACGATCT
This sequence comes from Rhynochetos jubatus, assembly GCA_027574665.1. Classification (NCBI taxonomy): domain Eukaryota; kingdom Metazoa; phylum Chordata; class Aves; order Eurypygiformes; family Rhynochetidae; genus Rhynochetos; species Rhynochetos jubatus. The sequence goes on along the minus strand of CM050665.1, from coordinate 10,854,102 downwards.
ATTACAAACGCCTCGTGGCCAGGCCATTTGCTACTCCTGTGGCCAGGTATTACTTGGTCTCCTGTGCAAGACTGAAGAGCTGAGGGGTTTTGTACCCAAGAGCCGCACCTTCAGCGCCCATCTTTGTTGGAGCAGATGGGAGATGACTTGTTTTGAAGTCAAGGTGCTGAAGCAGAGTATGAACGGTAGCGCAGGGACTGGACAGTGTGCAGCGGTACTCCTTGGGCTGCCCAGCCTCATGCCAGGGCGATGCCCATTCCTCACTTGACAGGGAGCAAAGGAAATCACTGCAGCTCTGGGCTGCGCGTGCGGAATCCTTTCCGACAATTCTGTGCTGATGGTCTCCCTCCCTCCCCGTTCGCAAGGTCAGTCCTTCCTGTTTGCCAGCACCATCTCGCTGCTGTCCCTTACAGCTCGCTCCGCAGCTCAGTGCTTGCTTTGGTACTGACCCTTAGATTACTGACCTGGCTTTCAGCTAAAATGGGGGGAAGGGGACCCGCTTCTGCCTGCCTGGCGTACAGCTCCCGTTCCCTGTATGGCCGTGCTGAAAGAAGCGCTGGCCTCGCCGGGGGCTGCTGGCAGGGAACGGGCGGGGGGAACCTTTCCGGCCCCCGCTCGGGGCCGGGCCGCAAGGAGTTAAGGGCCGCGCTGCCGCCCGCGGTTCTGTCTGGAGCCGCCGCGCGCTCATTGGTTGCGGAAAGGTGAAATTGAAACCACGGTAAACTTTTGACCCTGTAGCAGTTCTTGTGGAACGCCTTCCCCTTGCCAAGAGCGGAGGGCTTTTTTCCCCCCTTTTCCTGTATTTATTCCCTGTGATCGTGCCGTGCCGCATGCAGCCTCTCGGGGGGGGGGAGGACAAGCACAAGTTTGCGTGTCCGGCTAACGGTAAAGCCGGACTATGTCCTGCTGCTAGTGCCAGCTATCTTCCAAAACTCGGATCAGTAAACAAGTTGGAGTCCGTTTTTCAACTTCCCAGCTGGTGGTTGTGTGGTTAAAAGCAAAAAACAACCACCAAATTGATGCTGACTGTTACGGCGAATGAGAAAGCGGGGAAGGGCGGGTGAGTCATCAGGCAGGCTGGCTGCAGCGAGCTCTGCTGCTTAATAAACGTGCTCTTCAAAAAAAGGCTGGAGTGGTTCCTCCCTGCTCAAATACGGCCTAGAAATGCTTTATTTTTGCTACTTAGTTCCTAAGTTACTGTATTAAATACATATTTACCTAACTGTAACTGTTCTTCTGTATCTTCCTTAGAAGAATATATTTGTTCAGCCTTGGAGACAAGTAGTACCAGCTGAACTTCGCTGCCAGCTGGCAGTGTCAGAGGCCCGTGGTAGCCAGTTATGGATTTTTATTTAGGTAGGGCGACTCTTAACAAATTCTGGACCTAATTAGAGTGTCTGTCACTTTCAGACTCTCCGGAGTTTGTCACAAAAAAAAAAAAAAATCAAAAGTATGTGTGGCTGAGGGCATTCACCTTCCCTCTGTAGCTTTGCCAAACCAGACAAATTAAAGCAGCATTACGTTTTCAATGAAGTATGAATATGAGATTTAGTTAATCCACGTTTTTTCCCCCTTAAACATGTCTGTCTTTTTCACTGACAAAAGAATAGCTGACTTGGTTACTTTGCTGCATCAGCAGCCGTTCTCCCGCCCCCACTGCCAGGCGCAGGTACCGGCCTGCTCTCCTTGCTGGAACATTCAACTTGCTGAATGTTAAGTGCCACTTAATCAGGGAGTCACTCAGCACCTGACTTCGAGATAACGTTCAGAACTCTTCCTCAACAAAGAAACTTGATTCCCCACTACTTCAGGCTTATGTCTTCACCTCTCCAGTGGCTTGTTCTTGCAAATAGTTTTGTCAGATTGCTACAGCGTGTTCATTTTTCTAATGAGAGAATAGGGTGGGGAGGAATCCTCAGCTGCTGTTTCGGGTTTCTTAAGAATTCCGTTCAGTAAGAAGTGTGTAGATTACGTCGGTGTTAGCGTAGTAGGACAAGACTGTGAAGGCTCCGTGTGGGCTGTTCTCCGAGTGCCCCTGTTCTCACCGCAGTTTTATCTGGGAATTGAGGGAGTCTCCCGAAGCATTGCCAGCAGCATCAAGGGAACAATGAATATAATATGATTAATAGCAGATCCCCTGCCCCCTCTTGTGTGCAATTCTCCTTGCAACTGCAAGAGGCAGGCGCTTGTAATGATAGTTGGTGGCCTCCCTGTTTGTTCCAGCTAGTGTTCCCAAGCAGCAGCTATTATACAGTTTATTTTTCCCTACTCCCTGTGATTCTTTGTTCTGTCCTCCCTGCGCCTGTGTGCGTCCAGTCTGCTTCTCATTGTCTGTTCCACGGCAGCTCGGCTGCTTTCTCAGTGGAGCTGCACTGAAGCTGCAAATCGTATTGCCTATCACAGTGAAACGGAGTAAATGCTCTTCTGAAGGGAGGAGGAGTGAGTAACAACTGTTAGGAACTAAGAACCACTTGTGAACTCTTATTTCTGAAATGTCATTTAAACGTCTCTATCTGAAAAGCTTCTCTTGAACAGTTGCATGATTGCACTGTGGTAACATGGGGTGCACATGCCTTTTAGCATTAGAAATCGGTGATCTCTAAAAATACTTCTGTATGTGCCAGTGGTAGGGTGGGAAACTGGCAAAAAATGGATACTGACTCTCAAGCGAAAGAAACACGAACTTCGCCAGACTTTGGGGGTAGCGTTGTTGAAGACTTACTGAGAGCGAACTGCTGATCATGAGAAAATCACTGGTATAACCTTTACTTGTAATGAAAATGGCCGGAAAGAGGCTGGGGATACTGTCAATGCATTTTGTAACCAAAAAGCATGAAACGAGCAGTTGCAAACAGAAAATAGAATGTGGAGCTCTACACAGTTTTATTCTGTGTGTTTATTTAAATTTTGAGATCTCAAAATTGCAGTCTGCTGCTTTGGAGCTGCCCTTTCAGAATATTCTCCTTCTACCAAGATTTCCCAACTGTGAATAAGAAATTTTAAAAGAAGTCCACACCACGGTGCTTTCTTCTGTTCTTTCTGTTATCTAGAGTAAGCAGGTCTTACTGTCATGTTTTACTGAGGGACGGAAAGATGGTTCAGAGGAAATTCTAGAGTACAACCTCTCAGTTTGTAAAATTATTTTATATTCTAAAACTCATCAGTACTTCTGTTGTGTGCTTCAAATTTCTGCTGGCTTATTGCCCCTCAATCTCCTGGCTTTGGTTATGGCGCTGTACAGTGAGCTGGATTCTGGTATCTAGTATTGAAGCTTCCCACTTCCCCCTAAATCCGCCCCTAACTGTCATGCTGGCACAGATGATGCTGAAAAAGAGTAGACCTGTAGTAGCTGGAATTTAGATTGTTGTTCGGTTTTAAAACGTTACCACTGTACCTGTCTTTGCTGCTTTTATCTGTTTCAGTTGGTGATGAAACTATCTGCAGTCCAAGTGTTTCATCATGGGAGGCAATAAGTGGCTTTTTTTCTGCTCCTTCCTGTGTAGGTTTGTCTCAAAGCTGTCCTGTCTGCATCCTTGTTGCCTATCTTCAGTGATGAGTGAATTCTTGGTCTTCTGCAACAATGATGGGTTGGGTTTCTGGAATGTAAATCCCTCTTTGAAGAGCTGTGTTAGATATGGAGATGTACCTTTTCTAAGGAATACATTGATCAGATCTAGTGGTCCTCAAATCACTCAGAACTTGGAGGTCCAGTTTTGCTCTCGTCTTTGCAGCAGGTTTATAGCAGCAACTTCTTTTAAAAGACTAAAAAAAAAAAAACCCGACATTCTCCCGCCTTCTCTGCCAGCATCAGAAGTTTTCTAAGTTCTCTTACATACTGTTGGGATGTAGCAAGAAGAATAGATGTAAAAGATTTTAAGCTGCAGGCATGCTAATTCATTTAAGCATATGTGTACATACGCATAGTGCTGTTTCTCTGGCACTGAAGTTCAGGAATCAGTGTCTAAGAAATGTCTTTTTTTTTTTTTTTAAACACCCCACCCCCCTTCCTTTTAATATACAAAACAGTATGTAGAAAGCAGTGTTTATCAGACAGAGCAAAGCAGTGTGATCTCAGAGCAGCAGACCTGCTGAAGTTGTGTTTTGGCTCTCGCGCTCTCTTGAAACATCCAGGGGTTGGCTGCTGCAGCTGAAAGGACATTATGCATTAATAATCTCAGTAGGTTGCATCACCTATACGGCAGGCGCTCATAAATGTTTCTGGGCGGAGGTGCCCAGCAGCCAGGTTGTTCCTAGCTCCTGTTACAGGCTGAAGTCTTCTCAGGCCAGAGGGACAGTAGACAGTAGGTTTCCTTACTGGCTTCTGCTGAAGTAGCAGACAGGGATAGGTACTCTGTAGTCTTTTTAGAAGAGTGCTTTATTTCTAGCACAGTTTCAAACTGCTTTTAGGTTGTGTGGGTGTAGTGGGGGTAGGACAGGACAAGGATTACTCAAAGCAATTCCATATGCTAATGTGGAACCCTCTCTGCCATTCACATTCAGCTCTTTTGTCTGTGTTCTGGAAAGATCTTATCTATCCTATTTCGTCATTACCTCTGACTTCTCTAAACTTTCCTTCCGATGTTTATTGAGCATACAGTGTTTGTCCTTTAGGGTGATAATCAGTCTAACCTAGCTGGCTATTTCTTAAAGCAGTACATGAATTTTAAATAGCAGAGAGAGCACGTCCCTGAAGAGATGGAGGAGGGACAACAGAAGGTTGGCTGAAGTGCTCCGTAACTGCTGCCTTAGCTCATTTCTGGATGTAGTTCTCCTTACAGTGGTCTGCTGAAGTCTGGATCTGGAAGGCCAAGACAACAAAAGGGATCAACTTTACAGTTTGTGGTATCAAAAATTCTTCGTGATGTATCACTGCGCCGTGCCCGTTGTTCACGCTTTGCAATCAGATGGCAGTAGAAACGCATAGTTTTCTTCAAGAGGAGTAAATCAAAAGCACAACACAATAATCCTTATAGCAATAATGCTGTAATCCTTACAGTAGATATAGTTCTCAAGGTATAAAAGGGAAATGTCCTGATAAATCAAAGGTGTGACAAATATAAATAGGTTCAGAGCGAAAATGACGTGCCAGCAAAACCGGTATGTCTTTTGTCTTGCTGGCTTCATGTGCCATTGTAGCATTTTGGTAATGATGCTGCGAAAGAGGAGCAGTATTTTTCATTTTGGATGTTACTATTTAAACATATCCCCATTTCCAGCAGTACAGCAGACAACCGTTAACATTCTTTCCTAATAAACAACAGGGCTGTGATGTGGTAGAGAACAGGAAAATTAGTGATGCCTACCTAAGTTTTTCTCTAGTGCTAAGCTTCGTCTGTCCTAGGGAATAGGAAGGAGGGCCAGTTGTACTGAACGTGGACAGTTACCAAAAGTTTATTTTATTTGAGGGAAGAATTTATGTCTTAGAGTGGGAGCAACAACGTTGCTTTTTATTCAATGTCTATTTAATGTAATTATAAATTGAGGGGGCAAAACTGAATTATTCTGGCTATGCAAATAGTGGAAGAAGGGGAATTGCAAGCTCAGTGATGGTCACAGTATCTTTTTAAATTGATTTGTGACCGTTGTTCGTTAGAAAAATACCCATGTGGATAGGAACATTTCTGATTATACTAATTTCAGAAATTTGGAATAAATACTTTTACATTATATATATAAAATATATTGATAACTTTAATTATGCTTCTTTTTATCTTTTCCAGCTTCCTGTATGGAACATTCATTAGGTGGTTTGTTATTTCCAAAGCTGTCGTTTCCCTTCTTTTCCTCACAGTACTGTTAAAGTAGGGAAAGCAGTTCTGTCCCTTTGCTTCTGATTTCTTTTGTTTTTCACCTTGATTCCTTACCACCTATGTAACATCGTCCTGCTGGGTCCTGTGTCCTGTTGTGACAGGATTAGAATTGAGAAGTTCAGACAGAGGAATCTTAATTTGAAATAGCCTAAAGTTGAAAATGAAGAAAATTAAGATCAATATGAAGCTTGCTTAAGCCTACTGTAAGAGGGAGAAGAGAACATTTGGAGAGAAAATAAATGTTAGGTTTTCAGAAGCTGACACATAAGAAGAGACTGGAGACTTGTGTGTTTTATGGGGAGGACAATGGGGCCATCTTGTTAAATGAAAAGCAAAACCAAAAAAAGCAAAATTGATTAAAAAAATCAATTGTACAGTTGTCAGGCACATGACAGCAGACAAGTTGTTAGTATACTAAATAGCATTTTGTATTTTTTAATACGAGTATATTTATAGTTAGTAGAGTTTATATTTATAAGGCTGTTCTGTGGTATATGTTATTCCCTACTGATTCCTGGAAGCTAATCCTCCCTTCAGTAGATTCACCCTTTTTCAGTACTGAATAAGGCGAGGCTCTGATATGATATGGTGTGGTGAATTCTGTGTTTCTATGGCAAACAAGTATTGATAGTGAACACATTAGTGACAGAAATGCCGTCTTTATTTGGAGGAAATAAACCTCTTTTGCTTTCTTGTTATTTTATGGGCACATAATATAAATGTTAATTATGTCTTTTCACGTGTGCAGAAGACATTTCTGATCTTTCTAGAAGTAAAGCATTCTAAGTTGTAATTCGCTTTGTTGCTTGCTTTTAGAGTGTCAGAGCAAAATTAATGCTGTTTAATGGCACTGTTTTACGCAGTATACCATTCATGCTGTCTTCATGTAACAGTTTCATAAAATTTCAGGAGAGCTTCTGAGAAACTTTGGAGGATGCTAGCTGTTCGTTGGCTCAGGAGGTTACAAAGAAGTTGACTTGCTTGGCTGTAAAAGCAAAATTAGTCTTTGCTTTTAGGAAACTTAATTCAGTGTGTCTTTGAAGTGCAATCATTAAAAAAACAATCTTTTTTTTTTTAAGGTGTTTTAAAGATTTCTCTCAGTCCCAGCAACTAGCAGACCTATGACAATTTTTTTAATAGTCTGAGTTCCTAATCTCTGATGACAAAGAACTTCTGCCCTGCTTTTGAACTGTGTGACAGTTATTTTTCAATCCTGAACCGCTGCAGTTTGCAGAATGTTGTTAAGGTACCAGTTTAATTTTGCTTAAAACACTGCACTGGTGAGGTGTGACATCTTCGTGGCTAATTACAAGCAGTTTGTCAGAGGGTAGCTGGCCATGCAGCCATGGCAGGGCAGGAGCTGGTAACCCTTCACTTGCCCAGAGATACTGAGAAATCCCCACTCCTCGTCTGGAGTTCTGCAAAGATCCTTGAATTTTCAAGAGCATCAAGAAGTGTAAAGCAGTAAAAATAACTGTTTGGTGTTTACTGCAAAATTGCAGGGTTTGTGGCTTTTCTGTAATCCAGGGCAGTGTTGTCATTCATAGATGGTGGCATTTAACCCTTCCGTGACAGATGGATGAAGTTTACCTCTCACCCAAACTTTGCTTTGGTTTTAAGTGGGTCAGATTTCACTGCACAATGAATGAAATCATCTAGCAATCTTTCTAAAAGATGTGAGGTTAGAAGGAAATACATCATTTAAAGACTAAGAAAAAAAATGTAAAATTTCTCAGTGAAGTATTGTACATCTTCTGTAGTGCTTCAAAACTTTAACCAGTTATGACTAACTTGAATGAGTTGTTTTCCATTTGCAGGATATTTTCCCTGGTCGGTTGTGGTCCTTAATTTGGCAGGTTTTGTCACTCTTAGTACTTCTTTCCTTTTTTCTATGTATGTCACACTAATGTGGGATAAATTTGCTCATCTGTCTCTTTGAAGGTACCTATTTTGAAATGTAACATGAGGATTATAGCATTAAGAGGTACGTAATGTTAGATATTTATTTTGAAACAGCACATACAAATGTTAGTCTTCAGAACTATACATCTTCTTGCCGGTGTTCATAGGCAACTTATTTTAGGTTACAGCCTTTTCATTATATTTTATGTCTTGATTATTCAGCTCTAATTTCACATCACCAATGTTGGTTTCAGAGCAGATGGAATGAATACTGTAAATTAAATGTGCAAGGGGACTTTTTCATACTTCATGTTCTTTTTTATGCCATAAAGGACTTGAAGAGCGTTTGTGTTCTGCTGAAACTCTATAGTTTGCTCTGATTAATATTTACAATCACTTCTGTGGGTAAAGGATGTTATTTTGATGTTTACATTGAAAAAAAAAAAAAGTAGTTTTCATAGCCTAGGAGTTAAGTTGGAACTGCTTTCAGTATTGTGGTTTTGCAATGGTGTTCAGTGTAGTTGATGGAAGAGCATTTAGATTGCTTATCAGAAGTAGTGAATGGTTTTAGTGGGTAAAAAGTGTGTCTTTAAATAAAAAGCATGTGAACATTGTAGGTTACTAGTGATGTTCTTAGAAAACATCAAGGAGACTGGAATAATAATTTTAAATAGGCATTGTTCCAGTTCAGACACCAGGTTTAACCTAGGTAGGTACCAGAACGTTCTTAAACAGTGCCTGTTGAGGAAACAGAAGTATTTTATCTGTTTTCCTAAGCTCTGTGTACAGTGCACATCTCTGTTTCTAAATAACTTGGGAAATAGCTCTAAATGAAATTAGAGCTATAGTCTTCAGAGTCTTCTGACAGGACAAAACACACGTACTGTAGCTTTCTATTAGAAGTTAAAAATATCCAGGTAAAAGATTTTTTTATTTTTCCTGCTGAAGATAAAATTTTGAAAGAAAAACTACATTCAGCCTTAGTATTTCTGCTGGAGCTATTGATAGAATTCTCATTGAATTAACAGAAACAGACCGATGGGAAGTGCTTCTGAAAATCCCGGTACAAGTATATTAAATTTCAATGGATCAAAATACTTAAACACAGAGAAGGAAAGGCATTGATATGACACGTGTATTCGTGATCTTTCAACACAATGAGCTTTCAACCTGCTCAGGAAAACTAGGTAATACTTTAATAAAAATTCACTAAAGACTCTCCTAGAGCTTCAGATGTAGCTGTGGAGGAAGAAACCTGCTTGTTAACATGGTAATCGCAGTGAAATTTTCAAGTACATTTTGCTGTTTGGCGCAGTCATGGTAGCATAGTAATAATTTTTTATATACACAGAACGATAAATTATATGTACTTTTAAATGGGGGAGCTGGGGAATGAACAGGTTTTAAGTGGAGTACACCGTAGATAGGGTGATTGGTGTATTTATATCATATTAAAAAGGAACATTTCTTAATGGTAAGTTCTGCCAACCTGATCCCTACCCCACCCTTTAATTGTACAGTTAGTGTTCCAGGGCTTTGCTCACTTTGTTGGACTAATTCTGCAAGATACAATTAGAATTTCGAGTGGTTTACTACAGCAGAAAATGTTGTTCAAGTAAAACTGGACTGTAAATATACAGAATTGGTAGTGGATATAAGAACAGCTTTTTTCCCTTTTAGGTTCTTTTTGAATTGGCTTGGTGCTGAATGTGCCTGTTTTGGTAGAATATGGATGTCAGAGTGTTGTATGTAACTTTACCTGAGATTTTGGAAATACTGCCATTAATTTCCACCTGATGACAGCGTCTGTGTAACAACACCCTCTTTGGAAGTTAAAATTTGACAACGCTAAACTTTTGACCTTGGGTAGGTGTTGCCATGTATAATGCATTATATTCAGCTGGTGAAGGAAAAATTGCATTTTTCTGGGCTCCAGTTTGTGGAAAAAGTAGTGTATTGGGCTGCGATGCCTGACAGCTGACATCTATCAAGAGTAACATGAGCTTGACTCATTCTCACATTTTTAAGCAGCTTTCAAAGCTTTACATGTATACACATGTTCAGCATATGTCTTGCAGCTTTGAACATTGTGTTCTAAAGATGTTAACTCTCGTTAGGGTGAGAATCCGGACTATAAACCCGTAATGAGTTTTGTTTATCAAATTTAGTCACAACGCTAACATTTTGTAAACTGGCGCTATAATGTAAAACAGTGAGAGTAATGTTTAAAGCTTAAAAATACTTTTCCCCTATTAAATGTTTTAGTGAGCTTTAGACCAGGCTCTCAGTACACGGGATTGTTTTGGATGTATGACACACTTTCAGAAGCAACAATTTCTAGAAGTCGTGAAATGAAATACAGTAAAAAGGCTATTGCTTATTAGAATAAAGTACTAAATCTTCTCTTAGAAAAGAAAATGCATTTTCTTTTTTTTTTTCTTTTTCAGTGATGAACAAACAGTCTGGTAGCCATTTTGCTATCTTTGTAAACAATTTGTGGGCAGTAGCCAAATAATGAAAAACTTGTTCTACTTGCTTTAAATGTTGTAAAGAATTGCGTAATTGTCTTGAAAAGTTCAAAACTCTGTATGTAATTATGCTTGCTTAATAATCCTCTTAAAGAGAGAATTGTCTGGAAGAAATTATTACTTTTATATTTGACAATTTTTCTGTTAGCCTACATAGTTTGCTGATCTATTTTTAGACTCAGTTTCCTGTTACTTCAGTAACTCAGTGCTCAACAGATCACGCTGGTCTGATGCCAGGTAACTTGAAACTGTAGGTGACTCCTAAAGATAAAACGGATGGGTATGATTGTGATCGTCACCATCATTTTAGCTGCTGGTCAGTGTATAAGGTACATTTCTCTCTCCTTGCTAAATACTTCATGCTAACATTCATAGCAAATAGTTTTAGTTTGTCACTTCTACATGGAAGTATTTTCAGACGATCTAAGAAAAACACTTTTTCTTTAAATAATACCCAAATTACTGAAGTCAAAAGATAAATTAAGGTCTGAAGCTGTTCTGCAATTCAGACTCTGCTGCACCAGTTTGTTAGAAGTTGGAGACTGAATATGGGATTTCTGTATTTTCTGTGTTGTTTTGGATTGACCTCAGCCAAAATTGTGTCCGTAATTGTAACAACCCTCAAATCCTCCCCGTTTGATGAATTTAAAATACAGAATTACAGTTATTGGATCATTTCAAGTTATTACTGATGCATAACCAGGTATTAAAAGTCATACAGGCAACAGACAAGTTGAAGATGACAGTACAAAATAGGTGTCTGTCTTGGGCTTGTTGGTCTTGAAATAATCTGTATATTTTAACTACTGTCCTTAAGTTTTGCACATTCATTAGTTGAGTGCATTGATATATGACACTTTAAAATGTCAAAATTTTTGGAAATTTGTTTGGACTCATGAGAACCCTAAACTGATGTCTAGTAGAATTTGGTCTTGCAGAGAGAATAAGCTGTATGAACAGCAGGAAATATCCTTTTATAAACAGGAATAAAAGTCAGTGTAGTTCTCCCAGCTGCTTTGATTTACTTGTGACTAGCTCTGTGTTACAGGTAGTGCAGAAGATCGCTTTTTCTCTGTAGCAGTATCCCTCATTATTTGTTTGGTGTTTATGGAGTACTGGTAGAATGATGAGCAAATGGATTGCTTACAAATACTCACTTTCTCCCTTGTCAGTCTGTGTCCCTATACTTTTATCCTGTAAAATCTTTCTTCCATGCATCCCTCCATGTACGTGTGCTCAAGAAAACTAGTGTTTGATATACATATGTACCTCTTTACTGAGGAAAGCTGCTCTTACATGACTTTCCTTGAGATATTCTGAGTTACTTTATTGTGAAAGTCTTAAAAGTATACTGCAATATAGGTATAGTATTTGCAGTGTATTCTCTCGTGGGTTACTTGACTAGCCATAGGCAGTTTTTCTACTAGATATACATTCGTTCCCTTACAATCAGCCTAGGAAAGGGAGGAGGTGATTAGCACACAGGTAGGTTTTGAGTAAGTTGGCCAGACTGTATTATCATTCCCTGGTTAAGGAACTTGGCTGCCTATTGCACAAATAAATGGTTGTGTTTACCTACATGGTAAGATGTACCAGTGTTACTGTGCCACTGTATGTAGACTCTTGTCATTCTTTACAGTGGAAGAACATTCCCAGCTGAACATTTGCTCTCAGTATTTACCTGATACTAGGGTGTTTTAAGTCCAGCTAGTTTGTTCTGAGGTAGGTGTAGTGTAGAGATGTGTTACTGGTATAATAATGCTAGGAAGTCTTGCCATGTAAACAAGCCTGCAGCTTTCAGTTTTGCAGCCCCTTTCTGTGCATAGTTTCTCACGATGCACTGATGGTCAAGCACTTAGTTTCATTCATGCTTTAAAATACATATTTTTTTTTTTCCTAGGCTTATTTGCTTATTTTTGTTTGTTCATGACCAAAGTAATTGTAATATATTTTTTTCTTGAAGCAATTTTGACAATTAAAAATCACAGGTAGTGTTGTAGATTTTAATATTTTTTCATACTTCTCAGTTAATATAGGAAGGAAAACAATTGCTGCTGCTTCACATTTGTATGTCTCTGTTGCAGGCTGCAGCTTTGCCTGGCTTTTTTTTCTTTCCCCAAAACTCATTATATTTGCTCCTTCTCTTCAAACCCCAACTGTGACAGTGACATGACTAGCAAAGCATCTCATTTTTCATTTAAAAAGAAAAAGGGATCCCATTCCCCCAGCACTGTAAAAGAAAATTTGAAAATATGGGCAGTTTACCTTGAAGTCTGACTGAAGAAAATGGAGACGCAGGCAGCTTTTTTTTTTAATAGGGAGAGAAATGTGAGTTATAATTATACATAGTCGTAAAGGGGAAATGAAAAACAAAAAACCCCGTGAGTTGCACAACTCAAGGTTTCACTGAACTCTTTACTCCTCTTTCATTGACCTCTGGCTCAGAAATGGTTGAAGCTTTGACTCCTAGAAAATATTAGATATTCAGAATGACAGTGCCATGTCTATCCCAGTAGTTTTTCTTAGGCTTAATCTAGTAGTAGGGAAGCTTCCTGGTAAAGCCCTGTTAACAAACCTTAGTAAAATCACATTTCATACTTGCAAAGGAGTGACTTTACAAGTTCCCTGAGTAAAATAGGTTATGTGGGTGAATATATTTTTGCTGCTGCACTAAAGCAATTTCAATATTAAAACAAAACAACTTAAGTTTTAACAAATGTAAAATGATAAAAAATATTAGAGCAGTCTGAGGATCACAGAGGTCACATAGCAATTCTGTGCAACTGTGTTTTTCCTCTATTAAGCTTTCCGTATTCAGAAGTCGTGCCATGTTTGCTCTTTTTCTGCAGGCTTTGTTTATTCATGTGCTCAGTGCTATTATTCCTTAGGATATCTTCTACCATCGTACTATGGGTGGAAGTCAATCAGGGCATGAGTGTCAGATTCACTGGTCACAGGTCCTGAGTCCCTCTGGATTCTTTTACGTCAGTAGGAGCGACACCTGCCAGTCCTCCGGTAGTCGCTGTGTGTAAGGGCAGACTGTGCGCTTTGGCCGGCAGTTCTGAAGAGGCACATCTGAACCCCTCCTTGGATGAGGGGTGTCCTGGTGAATGATTACCTCCTTGTGTGTCTGGTTTAACTCTTCCTCTATAATTCTTTAAAATTCGTTTTGCTTCTCCAGCCAATTTGCTACAAAGAAATGCTGGGAGTGGGAATCTCTCCAGTATCTTCAGTGGTGAAAGCCCACAGAGATTTTGAGAGCTGTGGCTTTATCCTCTCTAAGTGCACATTTCATGCCTTTTTGCATGCAGAGGTCTGCTGTCTCCCTAGCTGGCTTCCTGCTTCTGGTGTGTTGTTTAAATAGCTTCTTATTATCAGTTGGAGTTTGGTGCAAGGCACTCTTCTCGTTCTTTTTTTAGTCCTTTATTTCCTGTTTACATGCAGTTTACCGGGTTCTTATGGGTGTTTCAGTTCTTCCCATGGAGACAAGCTTTCCAATTTCTAAATGCTACCCTTTTCCCTGTGATGTCTCCCTTAACTTCCTTCCAGAGCCATATAGGTGTTTTTTGTCATGTTTTTGATCTCTGCTGCAAGCGCTGTGTAGGTGTAGGAGCTATTACCCAGAATCCACTTGAGGGCCTGCATCTTTCTTGCCTCTTCCTCTCTCTCACTGTTGTCATCACGATACAGTCATATGCTGACAGTGTAATCACTTTTCCATCTTGGGGGCTGGGGGTGTGTGGTGATGTCCTCACGTATCACCAGGGATGTGTAAATTAATATTCCACACTGCTTCTAAGCTGCATGTTGGTTTTTAAACACAGCTATCTTTATAGGACAATAATACCATCTTGGAGAATGTCTTTGATTTGTGTGTGCGAGCATGAACTGATGAATATGCTGACTTCCTGTTTTTTCCGTGTTAAGACTGCTAAAGATACTTGGTTTTAATAATTTGAACTGGAGCTACAATTGATGTGAAGAAATAAATACAACATGACGTGCTAGATGTTTTAGAATATATATGTCATGCAGTCTGTATGTCTGTTTAATGTGGAAAAGTGTTTTGGCAGGATTCTAAGTTTTGAAAATGAAATCTAAATACATTTAGTAGGACTCAAGACTTGTAAGTTTTAAATAGCTGGGAATTTGTGGTGATAGTCTTGCTTTCTCAGTCTTTTTAATGTGCCATTTCCTAGTAAAGTCATACTAAAAGTGAAGCTTAAGATTTGAAAGGCCTTTTTGAACTTACAGTAGATGTATTCAAAGCGGATTAATTCCAGTTTAAGTAGTCCTCATGTTAGTCTTATAAAGATCCCTAATACAAATTTGGAATTAAATGTAGAAAGTCGCCTACATTTTAATCCATGAACATCTGGTGAGTTCTAGTAAGATTTTGGTCTTTTTTCTTTTCTGCTTTCTTTACTTCAGTATTTCTTTAAGGTTCTGATCTGTTTTCTCTGATGGCCAGGCAATAATGCTTTTTGAGGTCCATAGAAATGCGAGGCTTTATTTTTCCATGGATTTACCCTTTTGTTTGGTGGCTTTTATAAAATGTGTCCATCATACCTAGTCGGTTACTTCTTCTCCTGCAAAGACTCGTGGTTTATTTCCCGTTTCTCAGTGTTTGAGTCTGTTTCATGACTTCTGCCTGATTCTTCTAAAAACAGAGTTCAGCTAAGAAAGCCAGAAATAAGACTAATTTAGTTATGGCACATAATGCTTTCTAACTTCATTTTACTGAATTATTCACATCTTCATGTTACAAACAAAAAAGGCTTGCTAGCCTTCCTCCCCCACACCCTCCATCACAGCCCTATAAGGCGGCTATTGTCTCCATTCATATTGAGATGTCACAGATGTGTACACTCTTCTGGGTCCTTTTTTCTCTTGAAGCTCTAATGACCGCTACTCCTTTGATTCTTTTCTCAGGCAAATTGGCGTAGGCTCTACAGAAAGAAATTTAGGTCACAAATAATCTTTAAATTATTCTACTCGAGGGAGAGGAACGTTTAGCTGACTCTGTATTTGTGTGCACTAGAAATATATGGCAAAAATAGTTTCATCCAACAAATACTGTTTTATCATCTCGGAGATTGTTGACTTAAAAATATCACCGAATGAGTGTGCAGTTTGAGTGTCAAATAAAGTGTGCAATTGAAAGTTTTAAAGGTATATCAGTGCTTTTTTTTTTTAAGAGATTAAAAGCAGGTGTGTTCACCTGTACTGGTAAAACAACTAGCATTGTTAGGAATGGCTAATTTTAAATACTTTCGTTCTTGTGTATTTTCATTTCAGAATGAATATAGATACTTCATTCTGTTTTGAGATTAGCTACCCTCAGTGCCAGATTCCCTGTCTGCCAGGACAGTGAATTTAGGATTTAGCTCTATGTGTGGATGCAGGTTTTGTTGAGAACCGCACGGATGACTATTAGCTTCGTACACTGAGGTGTCTGTTTGCTCATGGACCATATTAGTTGCACAGATATGCAGATGAGTGAGCAGTAACAGTGATCTGTGCATCAAGAATGATTTTTCTGTTAGCAAACATTCTTTTTTTTACATGCCTCTCAGATATGCTGCTCGTGTGTAGAAAAAGCAAGCGCTCACAGAAACGGGAAACTATTTCGTGCTTTGCATTGCATCTGATCTGTCTTCTACCAACATCCTTTTATGGGTGGCTACTTTATTTTCCAGTTAGAACTAGTATTGTGTTTACAGTGTACTAGTACGTCACACTCTTCATCACTTCTGCAGGCTGAGTTTTGTCTGTTGTGTAGCCCTATTTTTAGAGTTAAAAGTACTCCAAAGGTAAAAAAAATCCAGATACAGCAGCATTTCCATTTGTTTTACAGATACTGTGATTAAATCTAAGCATGTTAGCTAAGTTATTTATGCTGCTTCTCACCACCGTTTGTCTTTGTTGTTCTTTTGTAGTAACAATACTATTCCCTCAAATATTGGTGCCCTTGAACGTGTGTATTTCAGCTGGTTGCAAACTCATGGCAGCAGGCCACACAATTTATGTCAGGCTTTTTTTAAGAGGGTGTTCGATGCTGCTGTCCAGTCCCAGAGGCTTGGTAATGTGGGGTGATGGTATGTTTTGTGTGGCTGGCTTTGAGTGTTTAGGAAGAGGGACAGAAGTCACTGTGAGCATGTTTTGGGGGGCTAGCATTCCAGCTTGTCTGCACTGGACCCAGAGCATCACTGGCAAGGCTTATTTCTCTCTGTTCATTTGTTCATGTGTAACTCTGCTACTAATACCAAAACCTGTCTTTGAAGCATCATGAAGTCTGGAACCAAAATATTTCATGAAGTGTTATATTTTTGTTTTCTTGGTATTTGTGCTATGGAAAATTTGAGAGATTGAAGTTTTTCCAAGGTTAGTAACAGAAACAAATTTGTTAATTGTGTAACAAATTGTGTTCTTATAAATGCAGAACAAAAGATTGTTGTCTAGACAGTAACATAAAAGATTCTTGAAACTGCAGCCCTGGATTGCATACTTCGTAGACCTAATGTTGTGTCATTCATAAAATGGAAAGGTTTGCCTTTTAGCAGTCAGAATCAAAGGCTCTTTCTATTGATGGCCAGGACATTCCAGTAAATTTTGAAATTGATCTGATGTATTTAATGCTCAAGTGTTTTCACTTCAGAGCTCTCGAATGTAAGAACTTGCCTCACTTGGTCAGTTTGGCTGAAAGTGGTCTTTTTTTGTAGCATCCCCCCAACAAAAGGTTAGTTCTGTTAGAAGTTTGCCGCATCTGCCAGGAGGCTCTATGTGAGTACAGAAACAATTCTATTTTCCTGTTCCCCAGCACTTCCACACAGGCAAAATGACAGAGCTGTGCAGAAATACAAGCATCAGGACTTTTTTTCCAAGGATTTGGGATTTCCAGCTGCTGATAAATTTTTGTGCTTCTTAATAATTTGTGATTATTGAAGTGCTGGGAAATGGCAGATGAAGTGAACAG
Source organism: Rhynochetos jubatus (assembly GCA_027574665.1). NCBI lineage: Eukaryota > Metazoa > Chordata > Aves > Eurypygiformes > Rhynochetidae > Rhynochetos > Rhynochetos jubatus. The sequence continues at coordinate 10,836,886 of CM050665.1, read as the reverse complement.
GCTGATAGGCTACATGTATGGTGGGATGATTAATGGCAGTGCTGTTTAAGGCACGTGAACATCAACTAGATCACATCTGATCTCCCAAGATAAACAGTTGCCTGAAGTAGAATGGGGGAAACAAAACTATTGATTGTTGCAAAAATTCTAGATTGCACCCAGCTTTGAGAGATTTGCATTCTAATTGAGAGGCTTGCTGTTAAATATGCAAATATAAAAACAATGGTTAGAATGGATTTTTTTAGCTGTGCAATTCTAATTAAAAATATTTGCTCTGCAACTTGACACTTGAAAGTGTTTACTTCTTCAAATAAGCAGTTTTCTTAAAAGCCAAGCTCCATACCTTCCGAATGGATGAATACTTTCAACTCACATACAAGATTTAGAGACTAAATTGGAAATACTGGAGGTGAACATCTATTGCTAATAATAGCTGTAGAAAATGCAACATTCATCTGTTTTGAATGCTTTTCTGAGTATTACTTGTAGAAGTTCAAAAGCTGGCATTAAGCTTGGCATCTACTTAATAGACATCACGTGTCAGAAACTGATAGTGTGTACAGCAAATGTTTCATTCTGTCAAAACCAGTCAGTTTTTCCCCTTTGTCTGAAGTCATTTTGGTATTGTTAGAGATTTTAATCTGAATGTAAAATGATTTCTGTCTACATTTAAAAACTTGGAGATTGAATTCTTACTATATTGAAGCTATGTTTGGGAAGTTGCTTCCTCTCTTGTAAGGGAAAACTAATTCCTTACATATTGTTAAATTAAGGTAAGAGCTCTTGTGTCTTGATCAGATCATGTAGAAAAATGTCTCTGTCAGTGTTCTTCCACAGGAGCTGTGGTATTCTGTAAGAAAATGACACCCTGTATTTATGTGTGATCTTGCTGCCGTAAAATATAGTTCTCCCAGTTTTACAAGTTGTGCCACGAATCTCATTTAATATCATAGAATCACAGAATGGTTCGGGTTGGAAGGGACCTTCAAGATCATCTTGTTCCAACCCCCCTGCCATGGGCAGGGACACCCTCCACTAGACCAGGTTGCTCAAAGTCTCATCCAGCCTGGGCTTGAAGACAGTATCTACTAGTAGTTACTGCTTCGTGATTGCGTTTGCTATAATTGTCACAGAGTGTCTGGCAGTCGGCCCTTTGCACTGGGCTTTATGATGGCAGTGATTAAAGTTTGTACTGAAAAAAGAGATAATTAAGTTATTGTAACGTGTAGTGGTCAAAATTGTGTAAGAATTGAAGTCTTACATTGATAAGGCATGAAACAAGCTTTCATCAGGTAAGTTAATATAGCCGCTGAAAAACAACACATGAAAAGTTAGAAGTGATTAAAAATAAATAATGTTTCAGATTTATATGGTCAAACTGGCAGTTTCATGTTCTAAGGCTCTCAGTTGATGTCCTTTTCTAATATAGAGAGACTCTGTGCTTTGGATTAACTTTTAAATAATTTAGGATTATGTAATTACCTTTAAAAATTATGTAAGTGTAATTCCTAATTGAGCTGACAGTGTAATACATGGGGCTGCATTACACAGCCTGCATTCTTCGTACTAACCTGTGGATGATGTCATGTGTCAAATGGCACGGAGCCCCTTATGAATTAGGTGTAGGTAGAGCTGGAAAGTGACTCTTCAATACTGTTATCTCGACATTCTTACGTGAGCTATGGCGAGGGTGTTCTGTCTTGTAAATGGAACACTTTGGTATAAATTTCCTGGTTTTTTAGAATTTTATTGCTAGTAGAGAATTTTATTGTTAGTGGAGAGGTTTGTGCATTGGTCAGTACAATCTCTCTCCGTAGAACCCACTGGTTTTGGCAAGGATGATGGGAAGAAGTGCTTTTAGAACTTTATTAAATATTAATATAAAACCTAAGTAGACCATATGTATCTCAGTCAGCTACTGACTTGCCTGTGTTTCTTCCGCTCTTAGTGTCTGGCTGAACAGAAAAGAATGGTGGTGGTCTGTGGTTTCTTACCAGTTAAGTAGTTAGCAAGCCTCATTAGAGTAGCCCAGACATCACATCCTGTTTCTTTCTTTGTGGTGTCTGAGCTGGGATTTTTTTCTTTCTCTATATATTTATTAAATTATTAATTATTAAAAAAAAAAGCTGTTTACTGACTCTTCCACGTACAAGTCTGTAAGGACTTACCTATATTAAAAACATTCTAAAAACACTAGACTGATGCCATTAGCCCTATCATAAGCCCCTTACCTCACCCATACGGTGGCTTGGAAATCAGTCAAGGTTAAAGGCCACCTTCAGTATTTTTTTCGCCAACTGTGTTTGAGCACGCCACTTGTTGCCAGTGTCATGCAGGTTGGCGGAGTGGCTGCATCGTGCCCAGTTGCCATATTCCTTACAAAAGCTGTATCCTGACAAGCACATCTAGCCAAAGAAGTTTGATACCATTTCATAGCTGGTCTGTGAGGGAAGCATTTGTTTCGAGTCTAGAATGTGACTCCCATGTCTCTGGACCTGTGATGAGATGCAGTAACCGCTTTACCACGGTGCTCTGTGCAGAAGCTGACGGGAGACATTTTTACAAATGTTCTGCAGTGTATGGGGAAGGCATAAGGATGAAGACTGGCCTTTTTTATCACCATGAGTTCACTGGAGCCCCCCTTTTCTCTTTATACATTTTGTTTGTTTGAACAGGCCTCTATATCTGTAGCTGTGAGTAGCAAACAGGGATGTATAGGAAACAAATTAACAAATAATGACTCCAAAAATAGACCGCACGCATTATTTATCAGTGGAACAGGAGACGCACTTGGAGTGCCTTCCACCTCTGACCGTCCTTTAACCGAAGGTGTCCTGTCATTTTAATATATGCAAAGTGAACAAGGCTCAAGTTAATTGTCATGTCTGAGAAATAGCCGAGGAGTGCATAGGGCTTACTAAGCACTGCAGGGGAAGTGGTAAATGAAACCTGACAAGGCCTGAAAAATGGTAGTCTCCCTAAGACGAAAGCTGTAATATAAAAGGGATGTGTGCTGAGTTAAGATTATTTAACAGGTTGCAGCAGGGTGTGCTGCACTGGCTCCCGGATTAGGGCGCTCTTTTTTTTTTTTTTTTTTTTTTTGTTTTAATCTGACAGCCTTGATTCAGTGAAGTCTCTGTTGGAGTCTGATTTTTATTATCTAGTAAATGACCTTTTAGGCTGAGAGGGTGGGGAAAAAACAGTGGAGAATGATGCAATGTGTATCTTTTGAAATAGCATTTTATTAGTTATTGTACTGATGGAAGTGCTAGATTAGGGTATCAATACAATTAATTTATAATTTGCTGCTTGCTTCATAGTGTAAGTATAGCTGCTTTAATCTTGAAACATATGTCAAGACTTCTAGTACTCTAACAAAAAAGTTAGAGTACACCAAAACCTCTTTATTAACTTAGTGTAGTTGAGTCTCATTATCTCAGTAGTTTGTTCCATTGTGCTTTCAGGTTCACAAAGCTGTAGTTAAGGTTCAGTGGCATTTTTTATCTGCTGCGTTTTTGCCCTCCCCCAGAGGTTTAAAAATATGTTGGTTTTATCTACTGCAGTTTGAAGTGTTAGTATACTGTATTTGCTTTCCTTTTTAAACAGCCACGTTAATTATCTCTAAACATTTAAGGAAGATTACAGATATAATCCTTTTTACATCTTCTTTCAAGGAATAACTCTTGTGTTTACTGTATCTGGCACATCTGAGTATGAATAGCTATATTTTTAACCTTAAAACCAGTGTAACTTTAGCTCTCTGTCATATTGTTGCCTGTGGCAATATGGCTTGTCACTTAGCCATCCTATCCAAACTCTAATGTAATCTTTTTTTATGTGCTTTAAAAAATGGGTGGCCAACTGGACTGTATGTACCCTTCAGTTTGGCAGCCAGGTGATGCTGGGCGCCTGCTTTCCGTATGGTGCAAACTGAGCATCTCGGCAGCTCGCGCTGAAAGTGAGGAAATCAGTCGAAGGTCGCTGTGTTGAGCTCACTGAGATCAAAACAGACCGAGCAATGTTTTTGTGTGAGCACTCTGGGGTTTGGTTGAGCAGTTTGGAGCCAGGAGGTAGTGTGCTCACATGGTGCAAGTGGTGCTGGTGTGGTGAGAGCTGATGGAGACGCTGGCTGCACAGCCTCAAATGCCAGGCTGTTAGGACAGTCTCCAAGACCGGCAGTCGCTTAGTGCGTGACTGTGCTTTGATACAGGCACTCTGGTAACCTAAACTAATTCACGTGGAGCAGAAGTTGGCTGTTCGTTCTGTACTCAGAAGAGGAAGCATGTACGTTTAGAGTAGGGATAGCAGAGTTGAATGGTCAGCTTCCAATATATGAGAGTTCGGGCTTTCATTCGCGGGAGAAGACCAAGTTTTGCTGAAAAAGTTTTTTCTCATTTAAATGTTGTAGATGATAACAATGTAATGACTTACTAGATGATGGAATTTTAGTGCCCTGTCTTATTTATAGTGATAGTAACTTGAGGTCTTGTTTACTTTTGATATATGGCAAATTTTTTCTGTAGCATATTTGGTGTTAACTTTTTGGTTTACTGGGTAGGGTTTTCATCCCTACCTCAGGTTGCTTTAATTTCATCTTGGTCTGCAGAACAGAATTTAGAATATCTGTCTAGCTTGCCCTACCAGTTGCCAGTTCTCGTAAGACAGTCCTCTGCAGTGTTTGGCCAAATGGGTGCAAATGCTGCTCTAGGGGCTTTCCTAACCCTTCAGGAACCTTCAGGTTATTCAGAAGGTTATTTTTTAGTTACTTTACTGCAGTAGTTTTTGAGAAGTTGTATTCCATCTTCTGTTTGAACAGCTCACATATTGACATCCATAGAATGAATATTTACTTGAGAAGAACATAAAGGGAATGTTCTAAAACTAATTTAAACAGTGTTAAGGTTTTTATGTGGTCTTCAACTTAATAAATTTTCAGGGTTCTTCTCTTTCCCCTTGCCTTTTCAGTCATACAGAATCCTTTGGATACTTGTTCCCACCTTTAAGTGATTTGGTGCTGTTCATTTCTCCTGCATAGGTCAACTTCTCAGCGAGACTTTTGCTTGTGAGCCTGTAGAATTGCTTCTGTTCCTGCGCAGGTCTGTTCACCAGTTTATCAAGCTGTAGTAGAAATTTGAGGAGGAAAACTGCACATCAAACTAAGCAGTGAATGTAACTTATGCTACCTTTTAGTTTCATAAATTCTGTCCAGTGGAGACATCAGAAAATCGCCCTTGTGGGCCACCCCAGTTAAGCTGCATAGCAAGCTGTCACCCAGTGTAGTACAGGTCTGGTTTAGCATTTTTACAGAAATGAACGCTGGAGGATTTAGTTTTCTGTGATGTCCAAATGTTTCTGATACTGCATCTTAAGATTTCTTAGTTTTTTTCTTTTTATTTGTGTGTGCTTTTGGTATGGTTTTGATGATTAGCAGAGGTTGACTTAGCATAAAACGGTGTTATAGAAGTCTTTAATTAGGAGACAATTTACTCTTGGTGCTTACTCTTACGTGACCGCATTGTCAATCAACCTTCTAATTGGTAATTCCAGTTCATAAAAATAAAGCAACAATCAGTATTGTCAAAGGGATGGTTAAAACAGCAGATGAATGCATATGCAACCGGTTGATATGAAAAGCTTCAGTTTAATTTCTTAAGAGATGAGCTACTTGAATAAAACTCCCTTACCTGCCTGCTAGTGATTACCTATTAAGGAGTCTGGGTAGAAGGACCAATTTTCAAGCTCTTGATTTTGGATAGGACTGTGGTGTGTGCTTACATGTGAATGTGTCATAAATATTTCCCAAGAGCAATTTATTTTTCTAATTAGCTTGAACAGCCTCTGCTTTACATAGCACTCTAAGCAGTTTTCAGTAAATCAATTCAATCACACAGCTGTTGTTTAAAACTTCTCCTAAGTTACTGAGATTCTTTATAGAGACCCAGAATCTCACTAATTAGTACACTTGATCATACCTTGTATAACATGCATGGTAATATGGATTAATCATTCCTAGATTTTCATAGGAAAACAGAGTAACAGAAACCTGAGCGTTCATAGCTCAGGAACCAGTTTGCTGTCCTCATGTAATAGGATGTACCAAGCAATGTGTACCGGGTGACAGTGAGTGGCTATGCACTTAAGTCATATTTGCCGGTCATAACTTTACAAAAGTAGTTAATTTAAGGCTGCTGCTTGTTATATTTAGAAGTTACTAAGATCAAACATCTACAACAGTTTCATTATTTCTTCCAAAGTTAAAAAAAAATTTGCATTTAAAATAAACGCATGTAGTTCTTGTGCGAAAGGAAATCAAGCTTACCCGGTGGCTGTGCTGTTAGGGTTCAGGCTTTTGAGCTGCTTAGCATATAGCAGAGATGACCATTAGCTACGGTTATGGTGAGTTCTAAACTCATTTGGTATTACAATATCTCACTATTGAGTGTTTACTTTTTGGTAAGATTATTAATATTGGATGAAAACAATTGAAAAGCAATCACTTTTAATGTCATACAGCCTTTTTTGTTTTTCAGGATGTGACTTAAAATGACTTCTGATTCTGAAGGTCCTGTGAAAATTATGCTGTGCTTGAATGTTTGCTAAGGACAAGTAAGTGACTGATTTCATGTTTGAACTATACATACTTGAATAGTTACTTGCTTACCATTTTAAAGCTACAATTTAAAATCTGTACATGCAAGTAGATAAGCAGCATGTTCTTTGAAAGAAGAAAGGGGGCAGGAGGGAAGAGAGAAACAACAAAACAAAGAAAACTCCACAGCCCCAACCTTACTTCACTACTGCCAGAGAGGATTTTTCTCAAATTGTTTTCTTGTGGATTCCTGTCTAGGTAAATGGCAACACCAGTTGTTTCTGTGGCCAGTCTTGTAATAAAAGAATCTTTGCGTAGTTTCAAGAATATTTTGAATCTGAAGTTTCATTGGAAAGTTATCAAACTTTTTATAGATGTATTTTGAGGGAAAAATAAGTTTGAAATAACAAATTTTCACTAAGAATATGAAGTTGCTGAATGGAATGTCTTCTAGTTTTATTTATATCACATACAGTTTAAATATTTGGGGCTGCTCTTAGCGTAAACCGGTTAGTTTATGACAATTTGCATCTTAAAAAAAAAAAATAGTGAATTATGTCTTGGGCTTTAGAAAGGAGGATTATATTTAATATTTTAACGTTATATACAAGTAAAAAAATTCCAGACCATCTTCATGATTCATTGAGAAGGACTGGTTTAATTTAATTCTTCATAATTGGCTTATTCTGGGCAGTGCTAAGAGCCAATTTATGCTTTTTCCCTAGTGAATTTTGCATTCGAGAAATCAGCTCAGAAGTGCTTCCAAGCATGCAAGATACCATGAATACATATATTTAGTATAGGAAAAAGTTAACGGTTTCATGGGATCAAAGTAGTGTTAAAAATGTTTTTATGCACATAATATGATTTTTAAAATGGTTTGGATATGTTTTAAATTAGTATTATATGGTTGTGCTTTGTGAGTTTTGGGGTTTTTTTTTTTGTGTGTGTGTGGTCAACTATTTCAGCTGAACAAATACAAAATGAAATCTGAAATATCTAATTGTTCTTATTTTTGGACCCCTGTGTCATCGTTTAGCCCCAACCAGCAACTAAGCACCACACAGCTGCTTGCTTATCCCCCCCACCCCAGGTGGGGATGGGGAACAGAATCAGAAAAAACCAAACTTGTAGATTGAGATTGAAAACAGTTTAATAGGACAGCAAAAGGAGAGGAAATAATACTAATATTACTGATAAAGAAATATAAAACCCCAAGGGATGGGTAATGCAACAGTTGCTCACCACCCAGTGACTGGTAGCCTGTCCCTGAGCGGTGATCCCCCCAGCTTACATGCTGAGCATGACGCAATACAGCGTGAAATACCCTTCGGTCGGTTTGGGTCGGCTGTCCTGGCTGTGTCCCCTCCCAGCTTCTTGCGGAGAAGCTGGGAGAACAGGGGCAGTATGAGAAACAGAAAAAGCCCTTGGCTTAATGTAAACATTGCTTAGCAGCAACTAAACCGTCACTGTTATTGACATTCTTCTCAGCACAAGTCCAAAACATAGCTTCATACTAGCTGCTATGAAGAAAATGAACTCTATCTCAGCCAAAACCAGCACATCCTGGTAGGACAAATTTTTCCCAGTCACCATGTCCTATTTGGTGAATAGGTCCTTAATCTACAGCTGCTGAGAACACAGTGAGGGAATAATGCTTGAGTTGGAGAAGGAAACCAGTGTGTTGACAGACAGACTAGCAGAAAGTGATCCAAAGAATGTTGATAAGTTAGTAGCTTTCCCATTTGTGCCAAGGGTGAGGTAAGACCAGGGAAGAGACTTGTATCAAGCTGAAGACTTTCTGCTCACTGTGCTTAGTACTTTCCACTCGAATGCTCCCTAGGAAATGGCCTCAGGAACATGCGCGATTTCAAACATACTGTATTGTTGACATGTGCATCCTTTTCTTGGTAGTCTGGGACAGAATCTTGGAGTGTGGTGGTGGCTTTTTGTTTGTTTGTTTGTTTTTAAGCCTGTCAAAACCTTGAAACCCAAGCAGGTTGAAATATGCTAGTCCTAAATGATGGTTTCTTTAAATTCTATGTTTATGTTTGGAAGGCTGTACATAGATGGTTGCAGTGGATGGATTAATAATTACCAGAGCTTGTTTTATCTGTCACATGCAAAACCCAGTACTTTTTAACTATCCATTTATGGTTTTCACTGAGAAATGAACAGACCCGACGTGTGAAAAGTATATAGTACATTGCAAAGGATGTAGCCATTTGCACTTCCTTAAGTAAGGGCAAATGTTTTTTTCAGTGCGCATATTGATGAGCAAACAGGTCTTTGTTATTTTTTGGTTTCTTGTTTCCCCTTTTTGGTGAGAAAAATTTTGGAAAATTTTGGCTATCTGAAAAGGTAAATCAGAAGGTGAAGCAGGAATTCGTACTTAGTATTTGCAAATAATCGTGAAAGTTGGAACTTTTTCTCCCAATGTTGCTGCCTTTGGTTCCGCTCCACTGGTGGGATTAGGGACATCATTATATAGTGGTTCATTGCTGTTAGAACCGTGGAATTAAACAATGTCTTGCTTTGAAGACTTTGAACCATCTCTTACGTCGTCTTGGTTTTTCTCAGATTTGCTTAAGCGTAACATTTGGAGGGCTCTGGACATACTTGCTTCCATTCAACTTTCACATTCTCTATTTCATACTAATGTGTACCTTTCTAAATTATTTGGCAAGAGCTAGGGCTTTGTTTTTCCCAATAACTTCTGGAAAATCATATTGGGCAGAACAAAGTGTGGCTTGTGATTTCTGTTTTCAATAGGTAAATGGAGTGTAGCATGACAATGGTTTTATTAAATAAAAGCAATGCTTTTATTTTCTAAACTGTTTGATGAAAATGGCAAAGTATTCCAATACAGTGGCGTGACATGGGCAGTTTAATTTAGAAATTAAAATTAGTTGCTGCTACTGATGACATCTGACTAGCAAACATTTAAATATTATATACATAGGAATTATTGTTCATTAAGTACCTGGCTTTAAAATTTGTCAGTCCTGAGAAATTCTCTACATAAATATTATAAAGTAGAAACAGATAAATTTTAGAAAAAATCTAGTTGTTTATAACTGGATAGAATTAATATTCAGCATTTCTTCACCCTTATATGTAATTTGTGTGCTGTAGCTTCTTGCATTTTAGGCAAATATGTGCATACAAATTTAATCTGTAAAGTTTGGTATGGTATTGATAGGTCAGGTTCATAACACAGTCCCACGGTTAGTTATCCTTCTGTGCAGGTTTGCCAGCCACTCTTTGAGCTTATACCTGCAACTGAAGAAAAACAGCAGAACAGATTATACATTTTTTTCATGGAAGTGGTTGCTCTCCTAACTGTATTTCCATTATTCTGAGTAAGAAGAATATTCTATGGCAGAAGATTATCATTGCTGTGTTTTGGGTAACATCTGAAATTTAATATAATTTCTTATATTTGTCTGGTTTTATGTAGTAACTGAGCGATTCACTGAGTCAAATCAGCCTAGCTTTTAGGTTTATTTTACTTATGCAAATAATAGAATTTCACTGTGTAATTCTTTAAAAGGTGCTTCACTTAGGTAGGTAACATTGTGCAGTCTAACTAGCAGAGGAGCCTTTCTACCAACGTGATAGGTTCAAGAGCCAGAAACAGTGCTATTGCCGGTTAGCTCAAAGTATGTTCGCAGAGGTGGCTGTGTTGAGCTTCTCTGGTTTAAGTGGTAAAAGTCCCTCAAGCTTTAACCTTTGAAAACTGTGTTTTGGAGCTGTCTTTTGATATAATTATTAATTTCAGGAAAATTCGCCATCAAAAAGAGATTTCTTATTGGAAAAACTCTTTAACCCGTTCACAATTGTAGGTTCATATTCAGCAAATAAATAGAACGCCTGGTACTTTTTAACTGGCGATTTCTTTCATTATTAACTCGCTGGTAAATGGCTTCTTTTGCTAGTATTTCCTGTAGCAGGGAAATTAGTTTGCTCACAGTTTGTACTGTAGAGCTGTCTGTATGGGGAACCACCTTCTGTAATTTTCTTAGCCAGGCAGTTAGGGTTGTTCTAGGCATTATGTGCCTTCCCAGCTTGTAATGCACTCTGAGGGAAAGGAAAAATACATGTGCCATGTGCAGGAGGAACTTTGCAGCTTCAGGCCTGAATAAAGCAAGCTGCTTGGGTGTAATAGCAGGGAAACAGCCTGTGCAAATTACCTCATTTTTCCTTCCTTCTCCAAGCTTCTATATTTAGGCACTGTAAGGTTTTCTTAAATAGAAGGGTTGTACTCTCTGATACATTTTGTCTCAGAAACATGATATACAATGATGTTGTTTTTCTGTTTAAGCATGTTGTGAGTTATCTGTCAGTACAGGTGGGTGTTAAACCAGAGATAACATTTCCATTCCAAACTATTTAATGCAACCCTGTTACCTGCAAAATTACGTTGTGGTATATGTCTGTCCTAGCTCAAATTTTTTACTATTTAATGTATTTTAAATCTTTCCTCCTCTTCAATAGAATTTACTCTTGGCTTCTGACATAGTTGCTGTGCCCACACCCTTCCTGAGCTATCCTTAAGTCTGATATTTTAAGCGCTTCCTTTCTCTTTCCGCAGTAGCATTTAACCCTGCAGCTCTATGCTCTGCCTGGGAACGCGGTTGCAGGGAGGGAAGCACCAGCCCTGGGTGTGCGCAAGTGGCACCCAAAGAACGGCTCTTAGGACACCGCGTTAGCTGCGAGGCCTGCAGGCAGCAGACCTTATGAGTCATATGTTCCGTGGAGTGAGCTTCAGATAATTAACTGCTTTTTGCGTGAGCATAGCCTGGTTTTGGAACGGCTTGCTTGTTGAGATGACTAGATTTTCATTCAGCTGTTGTTTAATTGAAGAAAATACCGTCCCTGCAGTTGTTCAGAGCCATGCTGACATCTAGTGGCGTAACAGCTTATTTGTCTTCACCTTCACATAAGGTGGCCACTGTGAATGTATCTGAGAGGATTTTTGCCCAGGAGGAATATGTGATTGAATAGAAGTCTTCAGGCTTGCTCTTCCATCTCTCTGTATATAAGGTTTTGTCTTATTCATCCCAGGTTTGTATCAAATATTTAGATGTAAAACCCACTTCTTACCTGTGCAGTCCATGACCATAGTTACAGAGTTAGGCGTCTCTTCTAATTGTGTATTTCAGATGCAAGATTATGTTATATTACTGTTGCTAATTTTATCGTGATGTACAGAGTATATTATTCTTCTGCTCCTAATGCCTATGAATTGGCACGAGGACTGGTTACGAATACAGTTTTATGTTAAGCGTTGCCACGTTTGCTTAGCTGCACACAGAACACGTGCTTAAAGAGATGCCATTATACTTCTGAGCTTTGTGTACGTGCCAGAGTAATCCAATGTCTGCTCCTCAGTGCAGCCGGCAGCCCTCTGGCCTGCCTAGCTCCCAGAGGTTTGTACTGCTGTAAGAACAATGTCCTTTTCAATTCTCCACCCGTAGCTAACATCCTGCAATAACCGCACCAGCTACTGCAAGCACCCCCCTTGCTGCTTCATGCAAGTATGTCCTTGGGTGTCTTTGCCCTTTCAGTTGAGACTGTAGGAAGAACTCAAGCAGTATTATATTTTTGTGCCACACAAAGCCAGGAAGCAAAAACGCCAGTCGGTCAAGATTAGTACATCAGAAGTAATACACACATTTATCTATTTTCTTTAGATGTCTTGTTCTGGAAGCACTTAGTTGACTTTCTAAGGGGTTGGTTTTCTTCACTGCAAGGCTACACTGCTGGCTTGTGTGTAACTGACTTCTCGTTCAGCAGGGTGCCCCGATCCTGTTCTGCACAGCTGCATCAAGTCAGTTGGCTACCAGCCTCTGATACCTTAACATACCCCACACTGAGGTGAAGGCATGTCTGCCAGTTAGGCCCTTGTCCTTGTGTGATCACAGACTCCTAGGGATTTGGTCGTCCTCAGGCAGTTTTATTAATAACTGTAGTAATGGTGGGTTTGCTTGTGGAGATCCTTAAAGAACTTTTTTTTACTGAAAGATTTATTAGTGCCTGGGTTATATGTTATGGAAAAGTTTCTCTCTAACTACCAGTATAACTGTCCTACCTAAATATGTAAGACCAGTTGCTGTATGGGTAAAGAAATGTGGTCTGAACTAGATTGCAGTAAATTAAATTCACATTTAATTTGGCATTTTCTGTAAAAATGATGAAATAAAGCAAAACTTCTTACTGCCTGGGTGTGTCTGGTTGTCACTGTGGTAGAAAAAACCAAATACTTAGCTTTGCTTATGTTGCTAGAAGGCTTTGTAAACCTGTGTTTTGGCAAGATACAAAATAGATTTAAAAAAATGGTAACCAAATATTTTTTAATACTGAAAAGGTGTACAAATTCCCACTACAATACTGACTCATAAATCTAATAAAAAAAAATCATTTATCTGGATAAGTTCTCTGTTTTTAAAAGTACTATTTTGAGAGGTTCATTCACAATTCTTACTGCTTTTAGTTGCTGATGCGTGGTCAAGATGAGTGGATTAGGAGACAACTCCTTGGATACCTTGACCAATGAGTCAAGGAAGCGCAAGCCATTGCCCTGTGATACACCAGGTGCAAGGTAGGTCTGGTTTCTGTCATGAGTTGTTACAAGTATTTGTCAAGTTTTCATTGCAATTTTGAGTAAGTTCTAACATTATTTTGTTCAGTTGAAAAATTCTGTAGGCCAGCTTCTGTTGTGAAGATACAGAACTTTACTATTATGTATAGATGTGCCAGAACTGATGAATTATGCTCTATAAATAGACTCTTGTGGAAATCTTAGAGTGAAGATAGAAGGAATCACTGTTTGAAGCTGTGATTGCAAGGCAAAAGCAAAACCACTTCAGCTTCACATAAATTTCAAAGGCAGTATCTTATACCTGGTATGGTCTGCACAGAATACTGCAACGGGCTGAGCACTTTTGTTGACTTCTGTTTCTCCAGACTAGTTCTTTGCAAGCTGATATTGAATTTTGGCATTCCATGATGTCTTCCTGCCCCTCGCTCAAGCCTGTTGGAGATCGTTAGCTGATGGAACGTGTTTTCTGTCCCCTCCAACCTCATGGCTTTCTATGACATGTTAATGGTTTTTTGTTATCTTTTCATGTTGTTCTTCACACAGAGTATTAACATTTATTACATTTGTCTTCAGTTTCACCAAAATACCAGTTGTCACATGTACACATACTTCGCCTTTTTATATATGTCCCCGCTGTCCCATGCTGATTACCCCGGTTGTGCAACAGATTGTGTATGAGATCCTCAGATTCTCCCACTGTATCCCAGTATCTCTTTGTGAGTGTCCTCCATTCCAATTTCTCTTTTCTCCAGTGTCTGTCTGTCCATTCAGGAATTCTGTTTTTCAGTTTGTCACCCTTCCTAAGCTTTCTTCATCTTTCAAGCTCCTGCTTTGGCATGTATTTGTTTTCTCCAATACTGGTCCATGCGTACTTGCCTAACCTTTTCTCTTGGTTTCTTCTCAAAGAATTCTTTGGTTGCCTCAGTGTGCCCGTTCTTGCCCCTTCCCTTTCCTGTGAGTCCTTGTCCTACTTTTGGCATGCTCTGTGTGTGACACTGTTTTCTCTGTTGATTTAGGCTGTAGACAGTGTCTTTACTCAGCACATGAATCTGTGTAGGAGAAGGAATTTCAGAGAGAGACTTCATCTAGCAATGTTAGGTTACCTGGGATTCTGATTTTCTTGGATGTTGAGATGGCATTTTTGTCCTAGAACTCTCTCTGAGGTATCACCTTCTGTAGTCATCTTGTAACCAGCAAACCAAAAGAATCTCCCAGAATGTTATGATTCCGGTTAATTTTTCTAATAAAATATAAACAAATCTAAAGTACCTTTCAACGGTTTTTAACAGGCAATTGATGTTTTCATTAAACTTAGTGATAGAGTAATCACAGGAGGATTTTTTGGATAAGTAACTTTCTCATATTCTCTTAAGATAAATTTGTAGAGAATTCTGAAAAAAACCACAAAATCCAATTTAACAGCAGTGTTAAACCCCTCTTCCCTTCAGATTTATGTCTGCTGGAAGAATAACTGCTACCTAGGTTTAACGTGTAGGTGTTAGGTGAAGTACATTGAAATGCAGAGTGAGTACAGCTTTTGTGTATGACAGTATGCAAGCACATGAAATGGTTTTTTTGGTTCCTAGCCTGACCTGCAGTGGAGAGAAGCGTCGGCGTGAGCAGGAAAGCAAATACATTGAAGAACTGGCTGAACTGATATCTGCTAATCTGAGTGACATTGACAATTTCAATGTCAAACCAGATAAATGTGCTATTTTAAAAGAAACCGTGAGGCAGATCCGACAGATAAAAGAGCAAGGTACAGTTCCCTGCTAAGCCGAAATAATTTCCATTTCTTGTGATTCCTTTCCCAGAGCAGTAGTTACTTGGGAAATTGAGTAGTGATTTTCATAATAGCATGTAGCTGAAAGTCTTCAGACTCTGACTTGGGGCACACTTCCAAGCAGATATATTCAATTTTATTGCTATTTTTTTCCTATTATGTTTGTATGGACTTTGCTTTCTTGTGCTGTTTAAGACATGATTCTGAAATGTTTAAGTATGGGACTCCTATGTATTTAAAATGTATTTAGCCTGAGATCAGATAATTAAATAGTGCAATGGACTGTACTCAGGATATAGTTAAGTCAACAAAGGAGAAAATAGCAATGCATCACGTTATGGTATTTCATGCCAGCTAGTGTAAACCCAAGTGGTACAGGAATATATATATTTTTAATGGACGAGTATAGACAAAACCGGTTGTGTTTTTTTTCAAATGTATAATGAGGAGTTTAGATACTTTTTTTTTTAAACACCACACTCCTCCTACCCCCCTCAGTGCCTATAGACTGCCCAAGTGTACATATTTCCTTAGGACAGTAAAATCTTATAAATAATCAAGTGAGCTATAGTGTATACTTTACCAGTGTTGGTAAATTGCTACATCTTTGGAAAACATGTTAAAGCAATTCTTAAAAAAAACCCTCAACTTCTGTTTTAAGGCTTTTCTAGTGTAATGTAGTGTATGCTAATGTAATAATTGTTTTATTATAGAGCTGAGTATGAGAGAATCTTCCCTTCGGATGTTGTACTCCTCCTCTTGTGGTCTGCTTAGCCAGCCAGCAAGTACCACGCAACAAAGTTTACTATTTGTTTTCTGAAATTCTGCTGCCTGGTGTGGATTCCCATTCCACCTTCCCCTGCAATCAATTTATTTAGGACATTTTGACTCTTAAAATATGATTTTGTTATACACACACACGCACACGTATAATAATATGAGGCAAAGCCTTTTTGTAGAATAGTGGTGATGGCATCTGAAAACTGCGACCAGTGATGATATGATCAAAATAAAACCAGAAGGAAGAGAGATATATAATGAGTGTGTTTAACGGCCAGTGAAAGATTCAGCAGGGATTCATCAGACAGATGATCCCAAAAGCCACCAGAAGAAATATTGTTCACAAAACAAGTTGATGATCCAACTTTAACTGTCAAGTCAATTTTTATAAGCAAAGGGTATGGCATTATGTAGCCGTGACATTTTTTCTGGTCTTAAGCAATTAACAATATATGAGACTTCATCTCTTGTGCTTTTTTTGCCTTTTTTCACACACTTCCTAGAGTCTGGCTTGTACTATTAAAATGTGGCCCCCACATGAAATGTTGCTCTACTGAAACGTATCTTTTGGGTTTCAGGAAAAGCAGTTTCTAATGATGATGATGTTCAGAAAGCTGATGTATCTTCTACGGGTCAAGGAGTTATTGATAAGGATTCTTTGGGACCTCTTTTATTACAGGCAAGTACAAATTGGTCCCTAGTTAAATCCCTGTGGAAACAAATACTTAAGGTAGGTGAAGGTACTACAATAAAGCCTGCAATTTTATAGCAATAAATAGTAGAGTAGCTATACAGAACTGTGTTTGAAAGGGACAGGAATAAAATCTATCACATTTTCTGAATTCTGCTGAAATTCACCATAAAAGAGAAGAATTGCATTCGGCTCTTTCTCATGTTCTTGTGCTTTATTTTCTCCAGCAGTCGTTAGCAAATTACTGCTAAAGCAGTGCTTAGTAATACAGGGAATATTTTGCCTTTTTTAGCGGGTAGACATTAAAATAAATGAATGAGGTTTTGCAAAGACTAGAGGTTGGGTATGTGTATTGGGGTTTGCATTTCGAAATTGTGAAGCATTTTAAACAAACGTTGCTATCAAGTGAAATAATCTAAGAATAATTGTAAAAAAAGGAACATAGCAGATACCTTTTCTTTATGCCTATAAAACCAATCCCATATTTACAAGTCCATTAAAAAACACTTTTGAAACGTAACTGTTTTACATAGATATAGAATTTTTCTTTCAGTTAAGAAAATACAGTATTTGAAGATATGAATAGCCTTATCTTCTGTTATCACTCACTGGTAGAAATGTCTCCTAGCATGTCTTGCTCCTTGTTTCTGCTGAATGTCGTCTTGTTTCAATTTGCTAGCTATTGAAATAATGTTGCAAAGTCATTATCTTGTGTTCAAATAAAGCAAGAATGAAACAAGAAGGCTGGTTATCACTGTGAGAGAGCTCAATGGAATAACAAGTGAACAGATTAATTTTTAATGTTGAAATCATTCCTTACCAGACAGTTTTCCTCAGAGAAAAATGTAGAACTTCAGCTCTACCCTTGGAAAGAAATGCATGTGTTGTAACCTGACATTTATTACCCACATAGTTTTTTAAACTCAGTTATCTTCAGAATTGGCAGTGTCTCTTTTATGATACGTTGCTGTGTTAATATTTAGGCATTGGATGGTTTCCTGTTTGTGGTAAATCGAGATGGGAACATTGTATTCGTGTCAGAAAACGTCACACAGTATCTGCAGTACAAGCAAGAAGATTTGGTTAATACAAGTGTCTATGGTATCCTGCATGAAGAGGACAGGAAAGACTTTCTTAAAAACTTACCTAAATCTTCAGGTAATAGAAGCTGACTTACTATTTAAAAGCAACTTGTAATGATAACCTTTCAAAACAGATCACTTGTACAAAGAGTATTTGACTACAGTAGTGTGTTAATCTTGAAAGTACTACTGCGTTCACACTAAAGCACACCACCAGAAATAAACGTGCTGGGAGTTCACACTCTCCTTCAGCTCTCGCCATTTGTTTACCTGTAACGTAAAACAGGGATACTAAAGGAACACATTGCCTAAAGCCACAAGATGAGCTGAGGGAACTGCTTGTTTTCTCAATATGTGAATGCCTTCCCAGTTGTCCTTCAAGTGACTAAAAGTGACAAGTGACTTAAAAGTGACATTCAAGGGAAAGAGGTTTCTTTACTTGGTTCTCAATACTGCTATTCCCAAGATATGACTGATGGTATATTGGGAATGCATCTTAAAACATTCTTTAATCACTCTAATGTAGGAACAAGGTATCTAAATTAAGGAAAAAAGTTATGAATTGATTTTGTGTGAAAATTTTTATAAATTCTTACTGTGTTCTTTTAAGTTAATGGGGTTGCTTGGACCAGTGAAACACCTCGGCAGAAGAGTCATACATTCAACTGCCGGATGATGGTGAAAACCTCTCATGAGCTTCTGGAAGATGTAGGCAGCCACCAGGATACACGCCAGCGATATGAAACAATGCAGTGCTTTGCTTTATCTCAGCCAAGGGCTATGATGGAAGAGGGGGAAGGTAGGAAATTTTGTGGAATTACTGTGTACAAAAGAAATCTGAGTTAATGTGGTGGGTTGACCTTGGCTGGAGGCCAAGTGCCTACCAAGATGCTCTGTTGTTCCCCTTCCTCAGCTCAACAGTGGAGAGAACTTATGATGCAAGGCTTGTGGCTTGATAAGAACAGGGAGAGCTCATTCAGCAATTACCATCACGGGCAAAACAGACTCAGCTTTGGGAAAAATTAATTTATCAATCAAATCAGAGTAAAAAGAGAACTTAAACCCCAGTCTTAAAACACCTTCCTCCCACCCCTCCCTTCTTTCTGGGCTCAAATTCACTCCTGCCTTTCTCTGTGTCCTCCCTCTGAGCAGCACAAGAGGACGGGAAATGGGGGTTGTGGTCAGTCCATCACATGCTGTCCCTGCTGCTCCTTCCTCCTCAGGGGATGATTCTCACACTCTGCCCCTGCTCCAGCCTGGGGTCTCTCCCACTGGAGACAGTCCTCCACCAGCTTCTTCAACATGAGTCCTCTCCAGGGGCTGCAGTTCTGCCTGAACTGCTGCAGTGTGTGTCCCTTCCACAGGGTGCAGTCCTTCAGGAGCAGCCCGCTCCAGTGTGGGCTTCCCATGGGTCACAGCCTCCTCTGGCATCCCCCTGCTCTTGGCATGGGGTCCTCTCCAGGCTGCAGGCAGGTCTCTGCTCCACTCTTAGCACCATGAGCTATCGGGGAATCTCTGCCCTGGGGCCTGGAGCACATCCTCCTCCTCCTTCTCCACTGACATCGTGTCTGCAGAGTTCTCCCTCTCACATCTTGATCTCTTTGTCTGCAAAAATTCCTCGTTGTGTTTTTTTCCCCTTCTTAAACATGTTATCCCAGAGGCATTATGAGTGCGATTGGCCAGAGGTGGGTCTGTCTTGGAGCCGGCTGCCATTGGTTCTGTCAGACACAGGGAGGCTTCCAGCAGCTTCTCACAGAAGCCACTCCTGTAGCCCCCCTCAGCCAAACCCTTGCCATGCAAACCCAACACATTGGTATTTGCTGTGTGTTATGAAATCTGTGGCTTCTCCAATCCGTTTTTAAGTAGGAATAGAATGCAAAATCTTAAATTCTTACTGTTTTCACAGTATGCGACACTTCAGTATTTTATTAGATGCTTTAGTAGAATGAAACAGGATAGAAATTAAAGAAGAAACATTCTTTTTTAACACAGATTTGCAATCCTGTATGATTTGTGTGGCACGTCGTATCACAACTGCAGAAAGGGTGTTTCCAACAAATCCAGAGAGCTTTATTACAAGACATGATCTTTCAGGTGAGAAATGTACCCAAGGTGAAGGTGTGAAGGAATCTTTTTCTGTCTGTGTGCTCTTGTTTGAAATAAATCAAGTATGTAAATAAACCTGTATCTGTAGTGACAAGCAGGATTCGTACTGAGAATTTCCAGCTGCTTTTGCTCTCTACTTCTGTTGGCAGTGGGGTATAACAACCGTCTCTATGCTAGTATGCTGCTGTTTGGCAGCTTGGTATAAAGCATTACTTTTGTTTTAACTTGTGTCGTGGTTTAACTCCGGCCAGCAAAATACCAGGAAGCTGCTCTCACACCTCCCCCTCCTCCTGCAGCGGAGGGGGAGAATTGGAGGAAAAAGACAAGGAACCTCGTAAAATTGAGATAAGAACTATTTACTAATTGAATATAAATGAATTATATACATATAAAAATGAATATATTCAAATACTACTACTAGTAATAAATAATTAAAATAGTAGAAAATAAGACAGGATACAGTTGCTCACCACCCACCAACCGATGCACAGCCAGTTCCCCAGTAGTTAGAGCCAGAGAGCTCGAGAGCGATCGCAGCAGAATCTGAGCAAACCCTGTCAGTGACAGCATGACCGGGAAAACTAACAGACCCACCAACTCACGAACGAGCCAGCAGAGGAGTTAGCGAAGGAGTTACGGAGCTGACAAAAGAGTTAAGGAGCCAGCAAAAGTGTGTAATGGCCCCTGAGCCCACTCCCCGCTTAATTCCCGAGCATGACGTACGAGGGAATGAAATCCCCCTTCGGTCAGTTCGGGTTAGCTGTCTGATCGGTGGTCCCCCCCACTTCAAGCAGCTAGTGTTCAAAGTGTGTTATGCTGCCCAAGTTAAGATACTTACATAACCTAGATAGGGCTTCTTCCGATGCCAGTTAGTGTTTATGATCATTTGGGGATGCAGTTGGTCAGTATTTTTTAAAATTGTTCTGTGTATCTATTGGGTGCCTTTAAGCAGAGCTCTGGCATTAACCTGCGGGGGCTAAACGCCCTCTATTCGGTTATCAGTCTTCAATGGGATTTACGTGCTTTAACTAGCAATATCGTATTCTAACATGACGGATAATCCATAAATGAAACTTCTGCATACTCAGAATTTGGTGTTAGACTGATGAACAATTAAAATGGTGATACTGGAGCGTTCCCAACCGCATCATATTTATACAAACGGATTATCATAGTCACTAAGAGTTTAACTTGCGACTTTTCTTTCCTGTTGCAGGCAAACTTGTCAACATCGATACAAACTCATTGCGGTCTTCCATGAGACCCGGCTTTGAAGATATAATTCGTCGCTGTATTCAGAGGTTCTTATGCCATAACGATGGACAGTCGTGGTCAAACAAACGCCACTATCATGAAGGTGAAACCCTGTTTGCAGTGTGGGTGGTACTGCTGCTCCATGTAGCTGCATTTTTTTCTGAAAAACAAAAATGTTAAACTCTGTCTGCATTTAAAAATACTTTTTGTGAGTGCTAGTTGCTGAGGCTCATTTACAAGCTGAAGGAGGATGACCCCTTGAGAAACAGGAGTTCGCGTAGAAGTTATTTGGTTTCCTCGTTTTTCCACGGAAAGTAACAGATGGATGATCTGGGAGCCTGAAGTGATCTGTGTTTCCACACACGGACATAGCAGCGACAATGACAGCTGTATTTCTGTAATAACGTGTAATCCTTAATTACCATTAGCTTGTTAGCTTTGTTTGACATCAGTTTGACTTTCCGTTTTCATCCATCCCTTCTTTCGTTAAAGGGTGGCTCGCTGAAAGTGGTACCAGTTGTGTCAATGCCTTTTTCTTATTCAAGACACAAGGGTTCAAAATATTTTCAGTGTTCCAGCGTAATGCATTTTGTAATGCTAATTTTATAACCTTGATAAAGTGAAGTACAGCCACTGTCTTCAGTAAGAAGGATGACGTTTTCTGTGTTTTCTAAACCCCAGTCTTTTTGAAGGATTCAGGAATAAATTTAAGTAGAGAGGGTATGAAATAAAGAGAAACTTGGGCTGGCAGAAAATGGAAATGGAATTTCCATTTCATTGGAAGTTCTTTGACTTAACTGATTAAATAAATCCTAAATTAACAAGAAATTTGGAGCTCAGGTTACAAGCAATGGCTTCCACAATTTTTAAATTGAAATAAAACTTTTAAACTTAAAAATACTCCATTTGAATGCTTCCAAGTTTCATTTCTGTTCCATATTAATGACCTGTGTATCTTAGTGCAACTCATATTTGGGTGTTGCTTAGTCCTTCTCCCCAAGGAGGAGCCATGGAAACCTGCTAACCTATCCTTGGAAGTCTGTTCACAAATGTAGAACTTGTTTATGTGCACGGTGAGCACAAAATACTGCAGCATCGAGATAACCTTGTTGGCTTTTATCTTCCCTCTACTAATGTCGGAGAAAATGTGGAAAACTTTCTTTTTCTGAGTTTCAATCTTGGGTGTGTCTTCAAAAACAAAAAACCAAACCAGTATATATTTAAATCTTGAGCAGACAAAGGGTATTTTATTAAAACTCTGTAGAGTGCATATGAATAATTGTTGAGTTTTTAAATACGAATGGTATTTGTGTGTTTCCTTTACAGCTTACACACAAGGTCATGCTGAAACGCCGTTGTATCGGTTTTCTTTAGCGGATGGTACTATAGTGACAGCGCAAACCAAGAGCAAACTATTTCGAAATCCCGTAACTAATGACCGCCATGGATTTGTCTCGACCCACTTTCTTCAAAGGTGAAATCAGTGGTGTCTGTTTGTCATTTGTGTCATAGCTTTAAAAATATATCTGACCTTGAAGGTGCCTAAAAACCATAGCATACCAGAACACCTTATCTCATTAAAACTCGGAGGGGACATAAGTTGGGAAGCAGAGTTGCACAGCATACAAATAGATGTGTCAGCCTCACACTGACGCTCCCAACTTAACTGGGTGGCAGAAAGACAGTCCCAGTCAAAGAGGTTTCTCCTCAGTGCCTGCACGGAGCCTGTATGATGTATTCGTTATTCTTTTGGGTTAACATTTGTAGTGATGAAACACTGAAAATAGAAATGCTCAGTTACGTGATTGATCTTACTCATTTTAATTGCAGACCAATTAAAAAGACAACAAAACCCCCTCAGATGCAGCATCGATGACTCAAAGTTAAATGTTCCTTAAACAGCACTTCGTGTGACCTGTTCTTGTTGGTTGGAAGGATAATTGACATGCCACTCTGGAGGGCATCTGTCTGCTCTGGCATTAACGTGCCTCCAGGTGCTGAAAAAGGAGCAGCTGCGGCTGTTCAGGGCACCATCAGTGTGCACAGTAGACTGGTGTCATGCACTGGCTCAGGAAGGGAGGCAAAGAAGGAAGGTGTTTAAACTGGTAACTCTGAGTAACGACTGTGATGAAAGCCCTTTGCAGGGGTGATACCGGATGTGCTTAGAACTCCAGCCAGTAAAGCACCAAGCACTTCTGTAATGGATAGACGGGTGGCATGGCTTAGTTCTGCTTCCGTGCAAGCTTGAATTCTCACTGCTCTTCTGGAAAAAATGTTTGGGAAATTATTAAAGAATGTTGTTCTGTCTTTGTAGCACTTGATTCCAAATGAGATTTTAATTTATTTTCTTGGGATTTCTGTGGATGTTGTTGAACTTTCAGAGAACAAAATGGATATCGGCCAAACCCGAATTCAGTTGGGCAAAACATCAGAACCCCTGTGGCTGGAAACACAAATTCTGTTGGTGGTCTTATGAACATGTCCCCAGGCCAAGGCATGCCGATGCAGAACAGGAATTATGGGATGGGAGATCCCAGTGCAGTGGGTCAGCTCAGCAGCACTCGATACGGAGGCCCTGGTAATATGGGGCCAGTGAACTCTGGACCCGGAATGCAGTCCTCTGCTTACCAGAACAGCAGTTATGGGTTAAATATAAGTAGCCCACCACATGGCAGTCCTGGTTTAACTTCCAGCCAACAGAATCTAATGATATCTCCTAGGAATCGAGGGAGTCCAAAAATGAGTTCACACCAGTTTTCTCCAGTTACAGGTATGTTGTTTTTTCTACAAGCTTTTTTTAAGTTACCTGAATTCCATCTTTCAGCCTTTTTAACAGTTCTCTGTGACCTTGTACATGTTACTGAAATGCAGTATACCTAATTTCACGGTAAAAATTTAGTTGAAAATAATTACCTCCGTGCAGCAGTCATACATAATCCAAAGGAAAAGTAGATACAGACAGTACTGTAGTCTAATACGTTTGATCTCTGTCATGTGATACAGGTATGCACTCTCCCATGGGATCTGCCAGCAACACCAGCAACAGCACTTTCTCTAGCAGTTCTCTCAGTGCTCTCCAAGCCATTAGCGAGGGTGTTGGAACTTCCCTTTTGTCAACACTTTCTTCACCGGGTCCGAAGCTGGATAATTCCCCCAACATGAGCATAGCTCAGCAAAGTAAAACGAGTACCCAGGACTCCAAAAGCCCTTCTGGGCTGTACTGTGAACAAAACCAAGTGGAAAGTTCCATCTGCCAGTCAAACAGCAGGGAGCTCCTTAGTGAAAAAGATAGTAAAGAGGGAAATCTGGAGGCATCTGAAAGTCAGAGAGGACCATCTGAAAGCAAAGGGCATAAAAAACTGCTTCAGCTACTCACATGCTCCTCAGATGAGAGAGGACATTCTACAGCGTCAAACTCGCCTTTAGACTCAAATTGTAAAGAATCTTCTACCAGCGTTACCAGTCCTTCAGGAGTTTCCTCGTCAACATCTGCAGGGGTGTCTTCCTCCTCCAACGTGCACGGGTCGCTCCTCCAAGAGAAGCATAGGATTTTACATAAATTGCTGCAGAACGGTAATTCTCCTGCAGAGGTGGCCAAGATCACAGCTGAAGCTACTGGCAAAGACACGCATCATGATGCTGGTAACACAGCGCCCTGTGGAGAAGGCACTGTCAAACAGGAACAACTGAGCCCAAAGAAGAAGGAAAACAATGCTTTACTGCGATACCTGTTAGATAAGGATGACGTTAAGGACCCGCTTTCCAAAGAGTTGAAGCCTAAAGTAGAAAGTGTGGATAGTAAGATGGGACAGTGCAGTAGTTCCACAATTCCTACTTCTAGTCAAGAAAAAGAGATGAAAATAAAAATGGAGCCAGCGGAGGAGGTACAGTATGATGTAAATGATGGTAGTGAACAAACCTGTATTTTCTTACTGCAGCCAGTGGCTAAACACAGAACACTCTTTTCAGTGTGTGTGTTAACAGTTCTAAGTTCTGTGCAAACGGTGTGAAACTAAACACTCAGGTGTATTGTAACCGAAAAAGCACAGAGAGAACCACAGGGTGTGTATAACCAATGTGCTCTACTGCAGTCCTGGACTAACGTCGTCTTTGCGTTACGGTACAGTTAAGGTAGCGTATGTTTACAAGTGATTCCTTAAAATCAGATCTTTAACATCTGCAGTTTCACACAGAACACGTCTATTTTTATGGTTTATTAGGAAATGGAACTGTAACTGCCTCTAGTTGGCAGTACAACACCAAAAGGTAAAACATGATTTCATTTTGAAAATATAAACAATATGCAAAAATGTGTAATATTTAAAATAGCTACAGATTGTTTAGTTTATTCATTGGTTTTAACACTCCTTTTTTTTCCCTTAAATGAGGGAAATGTTGTTCCAAATACATCCACCTTCAGCACTCAATTATATGCATATTTATTTGTTTCAGTGTTTCTAGAGTTGAAATTCCAAGAAATGTCATGATGTAGCAAACTATGTCACCATGGAACAACTCTCCTGAAAGCAGCAGCACACTTGTCAGGGACAGCTGTTCTTAAAATTCTAAAGGGTAGACAGTATTTCTTTTGTATTTAGTTCCTAAGCCACATTTGGAACTGCTTCAGAGTAAATAATTCTGGTCAGTATGGCAGAGTTTACTGAAAACATGGTGATATCTTAGAGCCTGGATTTCCCAAGTCAGTAATAACGATGTAAATAAATTACTGTGCAACTTTTGTATTAGCTAATGGCTGACTGCAGCTGAAACACCTTGTACCCTTGTTTTGAGTACCGCTTACGTGGTGCAAAGTCACTAAAACGTGTAATAGCACCCAGGGTGTAGTTCCCATAGTTGTTCCTGGCATGTAATTAACGTGTTCAGAGGAGCTTGTTTTGTGAAGATACAAATCCCCTGTATAAGCAATTCTTTCTCTGTTAAAACTGCGTCTGATTTGGAGACACATCTTCAAAGGTGAGGGCTCTGACTGACCAGAAAATCCTGTGGGTGCTTTTCACGTGTTGTGTTTACCGGGGATCACACACCCCGTTCTGTGTGTGACACACGTTCCTTGTCAGTGAACGGTACGCATTCCTGACGTTGATTGCTCACAGCAGTGTTTTTATCTTTGTGATTTGTCATAGCTGAGGTGTTTGAATATATTCAGAGGTGCTTTTCAGTTTATTTATCTGTACCTCCAGTTTCTCTCAGTTCTCAAAATTAGCCAAGCAAAATTCTCTGAAGCGTAGCTAAATGATATCTGAAGTTCTTTGGAAATGGAGAGCGAGTGAACTGAATGTTTCGGTGAACCGGGACGTTTGTCTCCCAGTTGTATCTTCTGGGATTAGCGAGGAGCTAAACAGAAGCTGAAGGATAGCCATATGATAGTAAATAACCTTGGTACCCACCGCCTCTTTTTCAGATGAGCGGCGACTTGGATAATTTGGATGCAATTCTAGGTGACCTGACCAGCTCGGAGTTTTACAGCAATGCTATGTCTGCAAATGGAAGTAACCTCGGAACAAAGCAAGCATTATTTCAAGGAAATGCTCTGTTGGGTAAGGAATTGCACCTCATGGCGCTCTGGCTTTAAGGCTCGGGTTTCCTTCTTACCCAGTGTGAACATACTACATCCTCAAATCCTTAGCGGAGGCTTCCTTGATCTCCTGTATCTTCCAGGACAAATGTAATGCAAAATGGCTAATTACGCTTTCATAGGCTACGATGTACACTATTAGCTGTCCGGACAGCACTCATCTAGCACAGACACTGTGAATGATGTTAACTTCAGCTCCTTATTTCATGGCTTCTTCTGGGTTTGTCTAATGTAGGTTTCTCAGAGACGAGCCATGAGGAAAAATGTTTTGTGAGTTGTAAATTAAAAGTAAGAATGTTTATTCCTTACAGACAACTGGGGAAATAATACGGGATTGTGCCAGGTTTGATTTCCCACTCATTCTACACAAACACATCTTGTGTCCTGCAAATTCTAATCAGTACTCCTCCTTGACATGGAAAGGAATGTCCTTAGTAAGAAGCTGAGTAGGAGGGGAAGAACCTGGCTAATAGAGCAGTGTCAGTGGAGTCGTCACTTCCTTTTATGATGTGACCACGTCATGTTAGGGTAATGGGTTGCTGGGGAAAGCTAAGGAGATGAAACAGGGGTAATGAGAAGTGTAAAAACGGCTACCAGCATCCGTAAGGCCGCTGACACTATTGGCTGTAGCACACAGCGATTTCTGGGTTGATGAGTGCACGCAGGACACTGTGCTCAGGAATGCACGGTGTCTGGACTCGGTCTCCTCCAAACAGAAGCGTTTGAGTTGATTCTGTCTCTGTGTTGGAGTTATCCAAAGGCCTGGCAGTCCACTCACATATATCAAGGAGTCTGCAATACTAGTGTGTTTCAAAATGTTAAAATGATGGTTCATTGCAGAACCTTAATTAAAATGATCGGTTTTATGTCTGGGCTCGTAGGGAACTGCATTTGGCTTTTCCTGTAAAGGGTCCTAACTGTGTACCCAAAATGTGATTTGTGTAGTGAGAACATAAGCAAAATAACTACTCCTGGCTTGTGTAAGGTCAAATATCTGTGCCCATAAATCGATTAGACTGATTTATTTAAGTCATTAATGGTACTTTCTATTCAAAACATAGAGTTGCATGCATCTTTTAACTCTTTAACAGGTATGAGGAGTCCCCAGGCTGTGCAGACCACCCGCCCGCCTTTCAACAGAGCCATGTCTTTAGACAGCCCCGTGGGCTCAGGTGCTCCGGCGAGGAATGTCAATGCCTTCTCCATGTTACAAAAGCAAAACTTGATGTGTGGAAGTCCAAGGATGATGGAAAACCAGGAAAATTTTGGCGCAAATCTGGGTTTGTTGATTGTGTACAAATACACGTCATTGTAAAGGAAAAAGCTTTCACGTAAAACATGTTGCAAGTTTATAGTAAGAGTTTTGGTTAGAAGAAGCCTTAACATTAATTTTACTACCAGCATATAAGCACTTTTTAATTATTATCCCTAGCTAAAATGATAAGAACATAGTTTACCGTTTGTGTATAATTACCAGCACTTCTGTTTAGTATCTAAATTATTGTTTACTATTTCAAGTTTTGAATTTAATGTATTGTTATTAATACAGTTGTTTGATTTAGACCTTGGCATGGTAAGCTTTAGATGCTTTTGTAGGAGTTCAGTGAGTTCCTCTGTCACTGGCAGGTCTCCTTGCCGGTAAAACAAAACCAAACCCCATAAAAATAATTCTAAACCCCAAGTACGTAATGTATTCTGGACGGAAAAATGACTGTGTTTTCCGCTCTGCGTTACAGGAAATGCTCCCAACAGAAATGTAGCGATGACTCAGCATCAGTCGGGAGACTGGGGTTTGCCAAACTCCAAGGTGAACAGATTGGAACCTGCGAGTTCTGCCTCGATGCTGAGAGCAGGACCCGAGTTTGGTGCGTCCCTTCCCAGACCCACGGTGGGCGGCTCCATGTCGGGGCTGCCCGTCCGCTCCAACAGCATGCCTGCTACGAGACCAGTGCTGCAGCAGCAAATGATTCACATGAGTAAGTTCTTCCATTCTCCTTGTCCTCCTTAGCACGTCCCACCAGCCTCTTATAAGCGTTGCGCCTCAGAATCTTCCCGGGTTTGGTGACCGGTCGCTTTTATCCGAAGGGCTTTTGAGGTGGAGACTCTTACTGCTCACCGACTGGGCTATCTGATGACTATTTGGTGTTCTTTTTGGTTTTTTCCTGTCGATATCCGTGTTTTTCATACACAGACGATCCACGCTGAGTCTCCAGATTCTTGGGGGATAATTTCTGTAAATTCTTTAGTGCAGTACTTCTTTGCTATATCCCAGGGACCAAATGCCATCTGTGATGATATTTGAAGATACTAGTGTTCTGATTAATTTAGTTCATTGATTGATATAGATGGGTTTTTGACCGCTTGTTGAATTCTCGTTAACCAGGGTTTTTTAAACCGGAAAACTGGTTTTGGATGTAACGTTGCTGTATCTGTCAAGTTCCTACCTTCGGGGTTAAGGATTAGAAACAGCAGTTCTGCTCTAACAGGGCAGCAGCGTTAGAGCACTGCTGTAGTTCAATCTGTGGTCTGCTGTATTTCTGGAACGGTGCTGGGTGGGAGGTCAGGTATGCGTACACCTTAGAACGTGCTAATGGGGAGCTCGTGAAGCTGCTTGGCGATTCGTGGTATCACCCACTACGCTCTGTGTGAACACTGGGAGAGCACCCTGACACCTTCTGCTTTAAAAAACACGCAAATGTTTTACCTTGCAGGGCCAAATGAGATAAACATCGGCATGGGGGGGAATCCCTACGGACAGCCAGGCCCCTCCAACCAGCCAGGATCGTGGCCTGACAACGTGCTGTCCATGGAGCAAGCATCACGGGGTTCACAAAACAGGTAGAACGGGGGAAGGTTTTAAGATAAGTTTAACTGCAACTGTTCACTGTTTGTCAGAAGGATTTCAGACCTGGAAAAAACTGAACGTGGCACGTACAGTGGGGATAACAGATCGGAACCAGAATCCGTTTCCATTTCTACTGGTGATATGACACTGGGTTTCTTTTAACCCGGCTCCACAAAAGGCACTGCTAAGAAAATCAATCAGCCCTTAAGTGGGGAGGCATGGAGCAAAGGGGTGGGAAAACCTGAAATCATGCCTCCGTGGCACATGCAGAAGCCAGGAGAAAACAGAGTTTACGTGGGCTCAAGGACACGTGGCAGTTGATTGGACATCTTAGGACCTAAGTTTGGGACTTAAGTCTTCAGTCTTCCGGGTGATGACAGTACTTAACCCTCTCTGGGTCAACACGTTCTGTCAAACCTGCGTATGTGCCTTTAGAGTCCGTCACGGTTGTAATGTTTTTATATTGCCAGACAATTAGTTAGAAACTCCTTGGATGACCTCTTGTGCCCGGCACCAAACATGGAAGGCCCGACTGATGAAAGGGCACTTTTGGATCAGCTGCACACGCTGCTGAGTAATACGGATGTCACAGGTCTGGAGGAAATCGACAGAGCACTGGGAATTCCAGATCTTGTAAACCAAGTAAGCAAACAGATTTTGGCCATTTCTTTTCCAAACGCTAATATTGTTGTGTTGCTTGGAAAAAAAAGTGAAGAGGGCCTACTCACTCATTCACTCACTCAGTCTCCTCGCTTCCTTGTCTTCGTCTTCCTAAAATCTGCCTTTGGAAGCATCGACACTGAGTAGTGATTTTCACTGGCGAAGCTCAGTATTAATTTAATTTTTTGTGCCGTACAAAACCATAAAATGGCATCGTCTTACCTAAGTTTATTGTCATCTGCCTTGATATATAGGGGGGATTTTTTGGGCGTAAACCACTGTAATGCTGTAAGCAGAGAATTGTGTTTCTTTAGTGTAAACCATTGTCAACTGAGCTTGGGTTGTGAAGTGTTTGACTGGCGGTGACGTGTTAGTGAGTAGGACACTTCGGTCTCCGCCAGCTTGAATCTGCATGGCTAGCAACTAGGAAAAAGAAATGGGATGAATCATTTGAGCTTGCTAAAACCCACAAAATTGCACTGTCTTTTGTACAAATAGCAGTTAAAAAGTGTGGAAGGGCTTGATTAGTGTTCCTGGCCTGCCTGTGGAAGCGGTGTGCTGCAGAACCAAGTTAAAAAATTATTAATAATAACAACTTCTGCTTCATTTGTCTGGAGACAAAGCTAGCAGTCATCTGCCCATGCTGTGTTCTAGCCAAGAAACTCGTGGTGGTTGTATGCTGTCTTAGCTTGACTGTTTCTTTAGAAATTCCTACTTAAAGAACATACTGCTAGTGAACACACTTTTGTATCTGTTGAAGGGACAAGCTTTGGAACCCAAACAAGATTCATTTCAAGGTCAGGAATCGTCAGTTATGATTGAGCAGAAGCCTTCGTTATATGGTCAGCCCTATCAGGGGCAAGGGGCAGCAATGCCAGGAGGTTTTAGTAACGTTCAGGGACAACAGCCATCCTTTAATTCAGTGATGAATCAGATGAGCCAGCAGAGCAATTTTCCACTTCAGAGTATGCATCCTAGAGCAAATGTAATGAGACCTCGAACCAATACACCCAAGCAGCTCCGCATGCAGCTCCAGCAGAGGCTTCAGGGGCAGCAGGTAATCTTTTGCTCCTGCATTTACACTTTCTCCTTGTTTCGGAATGGAATAAGGTGCACACGGAATTGTGTTGCGTCACGAATACGGAAACTGTCATTACGATTGCACGGACGGATCTGTCACTTCGGCAGGGCTGTTCACGCTGCGCGCCTGATGGCTGTAGGAGGGGGAGAACCTTTATTAGGAGAAGCGTTACTCCTTCATCAGCCTCCTCAGCTACGGGCTGGCTTGGTTCCTGCAGCACACAGCGTTGCTGCTGCTTAAACCAGTGCCCTTGTGCCGCGCAGCTCTGGATGAGCTCGTTACCCCTGTCAGGATGTAGCGTTTCTCTGAGTCTCACCGGTGTCACTAACTGGGCAACTGCGTGCCCCATGTAAATTAAACGTTACTACTTCTTCCACTGTTTCCTAACTAATCATTTGGGCTCACTGAACTACTGGTTTGCTTTCCTTTTATTGATTTGATGTCACGTAAGGTATTGCAGGACGAAGGGTGAGAGCGTAGACACAGCCACGCAGATCTTGACGCTGGGTGGAAAGCACTGCTTGAGGAATTGCTGTGTGTTCAGCACTGCATTCCCCATGTGAGAATGCAGGCCTGGTGTCGAATCCAACGTACAGATAGAACTGGGAAGGCTGAGACAGTGCTGTGTGGCCTGGAACGACAGTGCCGAACCCTTAGGGAATTCTCTTGGTTGTTCCGTGACACGAATTCAGTCTGTGTGGCTTTGGGGTTTTGTGATGGAGAGGGAGGGAGATGGCATTTTATTACTGTAAGTGGTTATACCCTCCTGCCCAAAACATGATTTGGAACAAATAGGTAGTCTGCTATGTATTTATTCTTAAAAAGCCCTAATTTCAAGGGAAGGAAAAACGCAAGCCAGTTAGCGCTGCGCTGTTTGGAGGGTTTTTCTTCTTGTGTGTGCCTGAGCTGCTTAACCAAGTAGTTCAGTACCTCAGGTACATCAGACAAAGCAGAAATGCACCACTGCACTTTCTGTATTCAGGGGGTCTGTAAAGAATGTTTTTTGGAGGAGCTGCCGTTGCTTTGTTCAGATACTGGTGTTTTCAAGCTAATAGTGCTAAAATGTCTTTTTCCAAGTTTATGAATCAGACTCGTCAAACGCTTGAAATGAAGATGGAAGCCCCGGTCAGTGGCAGTACCTCAGTGATGAGACCGGTTATGCAGCCGCAGGTGGGGGCGCAGGTAAGGGCATATTACACTCGCCATCTGAAAGAGCAGCTTTTAAACAGATGCATCTTTCATGACTCTGCTCAGGATTCAGACCTCCTTTCATGGTTCCACATTCCTTGCTTGGGGGGTTTTGCCCCTGTACAATCAGCTCTTCTGAGACTTCAG
This sequence comes from Rhynochetos jubatus, assembly GCA_027574665.1. Lineage (NCBI taxonomy): Eukaryota > Metazoa > Chordata > Aves > Eurypygiformes > Rhynochetidae > Rhynochetos > Rhynochetos jubatus. Next base: position 10,804,480 of record CM050665.1, on the reverse strand, counting down.
GGGGATGTGTTCATTAGGTGGTGCTGTCAGTACGCTGTGCCAAGTGTCTTTTCCAAGTCGGATATGACAGCAAATGATGAAACAGATTAGCTTAGCACTAATGACAACTTAATGAACCCCTTGTCTGGTATTTTGATGATTTTTTTTTTTTTTGGTACTGGCTGTGGGTTTTCTTAACTTCCTGGCAATGGATATGCTGTGTCTTGGAGTGTGGGTGGTGTGGCTGACTGACGATTTCATTGGTAAAAGTGTTTTCTAATCCGATTTTTCTTTTCTTTGGGGGATAGCAGCAAGGTTTTCTTAATGCTCAAATGGTGGCTCAGCGTAACAGGGAGCTAATAAGTCATCATTTTAGACAACAGAGGATGGCAATGATGATGCAGCAGCAACAGCAACCTCAGGCCTTCAGTCCGCCACCGAACGTGACTGCCTCAGGAAGCATGGATAGTGCTTTGACAGGCCCTCCAATGGCTCAAGTTCCTCCACAGCAGTTCCCCTATCCACCTAATTATGGTACTAGTACTAATGGGGTTTTTGTCTCTCTGGTTTTCTCTTCCCTTCCTTCGTTTATTATCAATCCCAACTACCCACATACCAATCATTCTGTAAAATGGAAAATGCTTCTGCAAACCAGGATGACTTTGTCCCTTCCCATCCCTGCAGGAAGATAAACTAAAGTAGGAGGTGACGGTAACTGAAGTATATTGTCTGTCCTTTGTCTTTTAAGGAATAAGCCAACAACCTGATCCTGCATTTACCAGAGTATCAAGCCCTCCCAACCCAATGATGTCATCAAGAATTGGACCCTCCCAGAATCCTCTGATGCAGCATCCTCAGACAGCAACGATGTACCAGTCTCCTGAGATGAAGGGCTGGCCGTCGGGAGGCATGGCCAGGAGCAGGTGAACTTCACAGTTGGACCCTGGAGCTCCAAAATTGTCTTTCATGTGGTTGAAAGTAGAAGCTACGTTAAATAGCTTGGAGTAGGAAGAGGGTTTGGAAAAGGGTTTAGAAGAGGGTCCCTGTCGTGCCTGTATTTTCCTTGATCCTGCTCTGCTGGGAAACAGGCCGATGAACTCTATCTTCTGCTTAGCTCCGTTTATTCGTATTGGGCCTCTGCAACCTTTGTAACGGGAAGCAACATTCAGTCTTTGAATACTGAAGCAATAACTGGGGTGGGGGGGCGGGAGGGGTAGGAAAGTTCAGAGAACAGTGTTCGAATGGTCGGTACAGCGCTGCCAGAAGCCTCCACAAAGGTTACAACAGGAAATGCATGCACGTATTTCTGTGCGTATCTAAGAATTCAGAATTCCTTTTGGGAGGAGAATGTCTAGGTTAAGCAGATATTAGATAGAAACAAGTAAATGTAAAACTGGTTTTATCTTCCACGTTGTTGGCAGCTGGTGCGGGGAAGGCAATATATCAATGTGTAAGCTTCTGGGGAGGTAATCTTGTTTGCCCCTTTGTGCTTCAGTTCTTTCCCACAGCAGCAGTTCAGCCATCAAGCTAACCCAGCGGCGTACAGCATGATGCACGTGAACGGCAGCAGCGGCCATATCGGACAGATGAACATCAATTCCATGCCTATGTCAGGGATGCCCATGGGCCCAGACCAGGTATGTTGTACATAAAGAGCGACGGAAAGAGCTGCTGACTCTTCTCCCATCGAGCGCACTTTGCTTCAAGCCGTTCCCCTGGCACCATCCTGTTCTCTGTTATCCTGTCTGTGTTTACATCTGTGGACCCACCATTCGTACGCCCCCAAGAGACACCTCATTTTTGATATTTAAATCAGATCCATGATGAACCCAAGCTGTCTGCTGTGATTAGCTGCTGGCTTTGAAGTATCACAGGTAGGATCAAGGCTTATACTGCACAAAGGATGCTTAAATACTTCTGAGCCTGGGGACAGCCCCGAGAGCAAGATACGGAGATCATGAAAAGCATCTTCAGCAGATGCGAGGGATTGTACATAATAGCTCTCGTGAGTCAGACCAAGAATCCTGGTGGTGCAACATCCTCCTCCTGGCAGAAGCTGATGATGATACCTACCCCTATAATACCTTAGAATTGCTTGTGTGTGCCTAACAAGGAACTATGGAAAATGTAGGCCCCGTATTTAAGGGAAAAATGAGCTAACAGCAGGCCAGCAGGCAGTGTGAAGGAGGCTGACATGCTAAATACGCTTTTGCTCTCATCTTCCCACAAAATACCAAGGGATGAGCAACATAATATTGAGCTGAGCTACGTTTATTGAAGTAGAAAGTACCTCGTGGCATCTTGTCCAAGGTACCCAAGGCAGCAGCCAAAATAATCTGAGGACTGCTGGGGGATAGGAAGGTACGGGGGGCTTTGATGTAGCAGGTACCTTTTATGAAGAGGGAGAACAAAGGTGAAATATTCGATGTTCAAACCCACATGTGAAGACACCCAAATAACGTGTTTAGGAAATTCTGGGACAGCATTTCTGTCCTACAAATTTATCTTCCAAGCGGAGCACTGAAACGCTGCTGCGCTGCTCAGACACCGACTGCCAGGACCTTCCTCTTCAACATGCACCGTGGTGCCCAGGTGGGGTTTTCAGCCAAGATGGGTTTTTATTCTCTCTGATTATTTCTTCTTTCCGTTACCAGAAATACTGCTGACGCCTAGAACCGCGTCTTCGAACCAGAACGCGCCGTGTTAACAATGCACTAGGGTTGCGAAGGAACGCCGCGTGGGCTCCGCGGCGACTGGTGCTGGCCTTACGGAAGGAAGGGGTTGTCCTGTCGGTCACCAGGATGTCCTAAGTTACTTCATCCTGAGGGGGGGTGGAACCCCCAACACATCCATTTTCGTAGAAGCTGTCTCTGTATTACTGTATATTGTGGTGTACAAAAAAGGTCATAAATATTTTTGGCGCTCTGCCTCTAGAAATGCGAATTTGGCGAGGGCAGTTGCGTAGATCCGTGCTGGGGAGGCTCCCGGTGTGCCTTCGCTAGTTACCGTCACTATCCAAAGCCCTTGAACTACAGGCAGACGGAGGTGCCTGGAGAAGTCACGGTGGTAAGGAGGTTCTGATTTCTCCAGTAACGCGCTCTGACAGAGAATGTAGTTCCTAGCCTTGACTCCTTTGTATTAATTCCTGAATATAAATGCTGCTTTTCACCTCTTACCCCCAAGAGTCGGGATTTCCCAAGCAAAGTAGCAGTGCAGATGGAATTGGCACACACGAGTCCAAAATCCTGCCCGTGGAAGCCCGGGGGTAAAAAGAGAGGGTAGTAAATTTAAATTATTTAAACACAATGGTGACTAATATTTACATGTCGACGTGCAGCTGAGTGCACTTTATGAGAGACTATATAATGGATTAATGCAATACCTTTGATAAGGACTTCACGTGAAGGTCGGGTGTGCTCACGTTCCTTCTCAAACGCAATCTCGTCAGAGTTCTTTGAAAAGACTGCATCAGGCAGTGTTTTGTGTCTGCGGCAATCGGAGCAATAATCTTTCATCGTTGTGGAAATAACTTCAGAAAACTCAAGGCAAGGCGCTGCAGTCTGAATCAGAAATTTGCAGTCTCTTTGTGAATACGTTTTGTAAATACGATCTTTAAGATTATGTATTATATATATGACTTTTGTAGGTCACTAACTCATTTTTGCAGAGTTTGTGAAGCTAAATATTTAACAAAATTGATTTCTGTAAACTCAGTGTAGTTGAGGTCCAAATAGGGTTTGTTTTATTTTTAATTAAATTTAATGACTTTGAAGCTGGGTGACTTTGGCCCACGTCCTTCTTTCCTTTGGTCTTCAACACTTCATTTATTTTTCCACCTTTAACATCGAGCTTTTTATAAAAGACCAGTTGTTCAATGCTTTCTCCACCCGCGAGCGCTTTGTTACTCCTCGGTGTACATGGGGCAGTTTGACAGAAGGCTCTGCGCTGGAGGGTGCGGTGCCGTCACAAGGGTCACGGCTTCCTGTGAGGTGTTGCCTTTTCAGTTGATGAATCTGGATTGTGTCTTTTCTGGTCGATTTTAATGAACTCTAAATGTTCTTCAGAAAAGTTTTGTCTGTTGCAAAATGTTAGTTGTTACGCGACATGCAGAAATCTTTTAAGGATATTAAGCCACATTTTAACCAAATGTCTGCACCTCATTGGACTGTTCTAATGGTGATGAATGTATTTCCTAAGCAGGTCTCTCTCGTATCAGTATTTAAGTCTGGTTACAAATTTATTCATGTTATTTGCCGATAGGTTCCCCCCCTCCCCGTTTTGGTTCCCTGAAATGAAGCTTCCTCTGTGGTTTTTCCAGTTTCAGGCAGTTACAGCCAGTCCAACCTCTGAACTTCCATGAGGGACGGCCCAGACGTGTAGAGCAGGTGTGGTGCTTTTGTTCTGCTGTTCACTGGGGCACGGAAACCTGACTTCTCCCAGGCGAGTGGAAAAAACCAAACCCTGTGTTCCTGATTGCTGCTTCTTGGTGTGTAAGCCAGAGGTGGTGGCGTTCAGAACGCTCGGCGATCTGCCGTCGTAACAGAAACAACCTTAACTAGAAGTACCCTCCAAACGTTCGTCCTTCGCATCCAGCCGGTCGCGTTCCGAAGGGAACGTGGATTCAGCCCGTCCACGTTATGCAGCCCCGTCTCTGCAATTAGTGCTGAGTGTCTAGGTTAGGGGAGAGTGTTCATTTGAAACCTTCAGTCCAACTCGTGTCTGTTTTTAACGCAGAACTTTTAAAAGCCTAAGGAACTCTTACCTTTTTTATTTCGTAGAACATACCTATCTGCCGAGGAAGTGCTGCCTGCTGAAGGCAACAAGCCCTTGCTTTTTATATCGAACCGGAGTAGAACGATCTCCGTAGTTTGTTGTTGTTCATTTTGTTGATGGAAACTGCAAACCCTGAGTGCTTTCATCAGGTGAGCTCCGAGACTGCGTGCTACTTCACACGTGGTGCCCTCTGGATTTTTTTACATGAGTGATTCTATGTATACATCTCTGTAGAACTGGTACCTGACCCATGTCGTAAAGGATCCTCATTTTCTCATCTGTGTTTAGAATGTTGGAGCTTTCCAGTACCTACTTTTTTGCTGAATCCAAAGATTTTTACTTTAAACTTGATCAAGGGAGGAGGTGGGCGTTTTTGAAACGCACTGCTGACACCGTTCTCGGCAGCACTGCTCCTAAATCCTACATCCAGTCTGAAAGTCTTACCTACTGCAGTAAACAGAACAGACCCTGGCATCTGTTGCCATTTAATGTCTCCCCCGGTTCCGTTTTGGTCCTGTAGCAGCAGGTTTTCCGGAACCTTTTACAGAACAGCCTCGGTGATGTTGTTGAGCAGCGAGGGAACGAGCGGCCGCCTCCGATCGCTGCGCGCGATGAGCACATTTTGCCACGTGTCTCCGTTACTCTTCTGACCACAGAAACCAGGGGTTTTAAAATTCACACGGAGTGGGGTTTTTTCCCAACCTTGGGCTAAAATACTGCTTTTGAAGTTAGAAAATCAGGACCGTTTTTCAGTCATAAGACAAAACTGTGTGAATGTTGTACCAATTAGGACACATTTTATTTTAGAATTTGTGCAGACTACCCGATGGCAGTGATACAGCAAGTATGAAACCATGGAATTCGGAGAGCAATATTTTAAAAAATTCTCAGGAGAAGGCGTACAGTATTGAGAACTGCTTTTACGTTTAGTTTACATAAGTATTGCTTGAAATATCTGTATCTTTATTTTGCAAACCAGAGGAATCATGGGGACTGATTTATAAAAGAGTTGGTTGTAAGGTATTACTGCTCTTCTGATTTTTGTGTTTGGATGTTAATAATAGTGTAAATAAAGGTTTCTATTTAAAATCAGAACTTGGTGACACGGTGCAGTCCCTGTCGAATCCTTTAAGGCTGATAAATGTATCCTGGAAGGGTCAGAGAACACCCGGTGCTGTCACTGAGGAAACCTGTGCGCAGCACGTGGCGTTCTCCCCGGTGGCCGTAGGAGCTAAGGGAGTAACGAGCGAGACCTTCCACTGCTGCCACCCACGTAGCAGCTAGGGTGGCACTCACGCTGGAGTCTGCCGTTCGGGACTCACCTAGCAGTCGTTCTTGGGGAAAGGTGCGTCTCCCTCCTGCTCTCCTATCACCTGGCAACAACCTACCTTCTGTAAAACAACAGCTGCTTCTCGTCCCACAGCTCCGTAGGGTGTAGGAGGGGGCACGGGAACTTTCCAAGCTTCTGCCTGCCAGCAGGAGCAGTTGCGGTGGCCAGGGAGGGTTCCGAGAGCTGCGCCCTCGTCTCGGCGAAGGCTGCAGGCTGAACGCCAACGGTAAGTGCAGAGCTGTTCTAATCTGAGCTGGCATTCTTCCTGCCTACTCCCTGGGAACCTCGGCAGCCAACGCTTTTCTCTGGAAAGCGGTGAAAGCGTGTTTCTGTTGGCGACTTTAAATTCAGTATATTTTACTTACTGGTACTGATCCAGGCTCTCACCATCTACCAGATGTTTCTGATGACCCATGCAACCCGTAACAGGTCATAAACCAATCCTGCGGCTCGATCCAGACAGACATTCAGCTGTTACTTCCATAATCAAAAAGACAACTTGCAAGACACTTGTGGGAAGTGTATTTGACTTACGTGTGAGACAAATACAAGCTCAAGCCTAGTTTCAGTGTACAGCACGCACGAGCAAAGGCCCCGCTGCCACTTTTTTCCCGCTCCATTCCTAAATTCAGGTGTATTCTCCGAGTATGGGGCTGCGGTGGCAGAGAGCTATGTCCCTGGTGAAGTAGTTCCCCTTGAGTGCCCTAAAGTGCAAAGCCAGGAAGGGTATGGCAGTAATTCCCGTGATGACTTCTAGGCTGTTTGGAAGCAGAACGCCCCTGTTCGGAGCGAAGGCCACAGACGGTCGAGGCTGCCGCGCGAGCTCCTGCTGCCTGTGCCTTGGGGACGGGTCCCGGTTACCAGGACAACACTGGGACTACACACAGCGCCGCGGGCGCCTGTACTCCAGCGTGTCTAATACCGTCTTGTGAAGATACTCAGACGCTGTACGCTGTGCTTCCTTACACAATGGGCTTTCCCTTTAAAAGCCTTGAAACAGTAACTGCCACGCAGAACATCCTCCTTCTCCTAGCCTGAACTACACCACCTCCACCGCTCCTTCCTGGCTCTAAGTACTGAACGCCCTGGAGCTGCCTTTTGAAAACAAATGCACAAGTTACACTGTAAGCCAGTGCTGCTTTCCCAAAGGAATTGGTTTGGTTCTCAACATACAGTATAATATTGCCACATAAGAAACTTGGTACAAACCTGCTTCCGTTAAAATTTGAGATGTGCACTTACTGACACCTTTCGGTCCTTCTAAAAATGGATAAATTCGGAAATGTACTATGCAACATTAAGCAACATCTTGAGAAATGGTGGGTGGGCATTCCACTCTCTTTATTAACAAAATTCTTCACAACCTGAAGGAATTTCTTTTCAAACAGTATAGTGATCCGTATTTACACAAGACTCCAGAAACCTGGCGTCCTGTTAGTCAAGCTTTTCTCTAATTTTCCTAGAGGTTCAAGAGGATGGACAAGGAGACGTGGACCTAAAACGTATCCTCAGAGGAAATCTGAGAGTATCGCGGTGTTGAGAGTATTCAATGCTGCTCACTTCACTTCCTCAATCTCTTAGAAGTCCTTTTCCACCATCACCTTTACCCCAGTTGGAAGCAAAAGCATCCGTGTTCTCCAGCTCTTGCTTTGGAGTTGTAACTTGGCTTTGAGGTTTTTCTCATGACAGCTGAAGGTAGAGCTGAACGGAACCCCGTGTTCCCTTTCCTTCCCGTGTCTGTGCGCACTGCGCCCCCGGGATGGCAATCCTCCTGGGGGGCACCCGCGCCTCCTCTTCCGTCAGCTCCTGGCTCGCTGCTAGTGGCGTCACCTTGAAGTACAACGCCTCGTGAAGCAGGTGAGGTACAATCCAAAGCAAAGAGCAGGTGCAGTAGTGGATTTGAGACCTGTATTTCTGACAGCATTCCCATCATCTCACTGTCTCTATTTAATTCGCTCACCAGTACAAACATTCTATCTACTTCAGCCTCAAAGTTTCTCCCGTCCTCCAGGCTGACGTTCGTTCTGGAGTCATACACGTTCGCATTTCGCCTGTACATGGATTCAAGTTCTGGCCAGTTCGTATCCTCGGGGAGGTGCAGCGCCTGGGGGAGGTTAGCCCTCCCAGCCTTCCCACAGCTGTCCCCTTTAAAACAAAACAGAGAGGATTTAGTGTACGGCCTTCTGGTGGGAAGTACTTAGAAACACGTTTTAGCGGTTCCATGCGGGGAAAAGCCAACGGAAACACTGCGGCCCACCTATAAAAACACAGCAGGCGCAGCTCAAACAATCCAACCGTACCTGAAACCTCAGCCACCACAAAACCTGGAGCTCATGAATTCCAGCTTCGTTTTGGGTGAAAAGCCAGCCCAGTTTTAGCACTAAACCAGCTGATGCTCCTCGGGGAGCGGAGAAGGCTGCGCTGTGCCTCTGCACGATCTGAGCACGCCGCGGGGGCGTTAAAGAGCTCAGCACGCTCTTCCAGGGGAGCTGCAGAGCCAGGAACGGGCATGGCAGAGGTAACGACTTCTCATGTTGTTGTTGCCTTTCTGTGTCACCTCTGGGCTCTGGCAAGTTGAGATCTGAGTATCTTCAAGCTTTAAGGGGCAGTAAAGTGAGCAGAAAGCAGTCTTAGATTTTGGTCTGATTTCGGAAGAAACCAAAAGTCACAGACGTGTCTTGCAGCCCGCTCTCTGCCCTAACCGGCTGTTCTGCCTGACACCGCATGAGGCTGCGGTTGGGTAAACAGCAAGAAAGTACACGCTACTCTCTCTACTCCCAGAAACTGCCACCAGTTTTGTTCTTTCTGGATGGTGGGAGGCCACCAGGTCCCTGCTACAAGTTTAAATTTAGGCAAAACCAATAAACTGGTTGCTCATTTTTCACAGAGTTAACTGTAACTGGTTTCCTCAACTGAGCACCCACGTCTGCTCAGGTGTGAAACTGCCCTGACCTCAGCGCTCCCGGGTTCCCAGAAAACAGGTACCAAGAGGTCTGGGCAGCACTAGCTGTGACGGTGGCAGCATGGTGTTTCATGCACAACTGAGAGGACTTCCCACGTAAGCATTCCATGAGAACAGATGATGATGGTGGCAAAGGTGCTGCATGCAAGAAGAGAAGTGAAGGAAAGGAAGGTGAGCAAAAGCTGAATGCTTTTTGTGAACCGCTCCCAACTCACAGTGACTTGGCAGACGATGGTCTCTTCACATCTGGCCACTTTCGACGCTGAAACTGCCTAGTTTTTAAGCAGCAAAAGGAGAAAAAGGTTAGCCATCACCAAGAAAACCACCAGCACTACAGTCTGAAAGGCCAGGAAGAGGAGCTGAGCCTGAATTTTGACTGCACAGATCAGAACATGCTCTAACAGGGTAAGAGCAAGCGCTCCCGTGGAATGGAGAGATCCGATTCCAGGCTCCCAGTCCCACGCTCCCTTAGTGTGAAGACAGCGCTGCAGAATAGTAATTTAACTTAACAAACGTACCTGTACTGCTCGTAGCTTCCATCTTTGAGCCCTAGATGAGAAAAAACGCACAGCGTTACTAACGGTTGCCTGCAGCAGAGCAAGGCGTCAGGTAAGGCAGCGTTTTAGAAAGAGCACCAACACATCAACGCGTATCGCCGTGCTGTTTCCACACATGCTAACGGGAGCTGTTGCTGTCCGCTGAGCCTGTATTCTAGGTAAAACGGGCTGCAGATCGGGAAAGCTGCCTTTGAAACGGTTCTGTAACTGTCCTTCGGTGCTGGACTGAAACGCCAAAAGCTCTTCATTCAAGAGGTACAAGCTCTCTACTAAATAAGACCCAAAATGAGATTTTCAGCTTTAGGGGGGACTCAGATAACGGTGGTTTTGGGGTGGGGGTCCTGAAGCTCTAAAGGCTATGATTTTTTTAAAATAGCCTTTCTTATGCCAACTTGATTGTACTAAGGGGTATAAGGAATGCAATTGAAAAAGAAGAAATACGAGTACCTGTACGTTTTGGTTTGCTATCATCATTAAACATAAACACCATCAAAAAACCAAACACCCAAAACAGGAAAAAACCCAGAAGCAGTATAAAAACCAGATCCATTGAGTCAGACCCAGAGAAAATCTAAGGGGTAGAAAAGGATGAAACTAACCCAGAACCAGAGTAAAGGCCCACTGTGCTTTCTGGAATTCAAACCCATAGTTACACATCCACGGTTGCAGAGCGCAGCCCCTCTTAGGCGTGCTGTTCTTTCACACCCACCCTGCAGGGACGGGCAGGGGAGAACCAAGCTTAAGCACCAGCCTCCTTCTGGAAGGTGAAGTTACTTTAAGCCAGTTCAGCACAGGGCTGCACGGCCCGCACTGTCTGTAACGGGCCTTTCTAAACCCTGGGCCTTCAGTTGGGATTGCGCACCATTAGCCCAGAGCGGTAGCACAGTCTCCATCCTTGGAAGTTTTCAGGATGGGGTGGACAAAGCCCCGAGTAGCCTGGTCTGGCCTCACAGCTGACCCTGGCTGAGCAGAACTTAGACTAGATGAGCCCCAGAAGTCCCTTCCAAGTGCCACTATCCAGAGTGTCTGAATGTGGAAGTGGCTATTCGGATTTCCTTTCCCTCTTTCATCAGTTTTGTTCCTTCCTCACCCTCCCCCATCTCAGCAATGCTCCTCACTGTGCTACTGAGGTATCGTTCTGCATTTGGGAAATGCTGCACAAACGGAACCAATCCAAAACTTGGGGCAGCAGGACCCTACCGCTATAGATAACACTACAGCCCTTTTGACTGATACCAGTTTCATAATGGTAAGCAAGAGCCCCATGTCCTTTGGGGAGTTTCTGAGTGTGATGGGAGAGGCACTTACCCAGATCCATGTTCCTAGTTCTTGGATTGCACTGTTTATACCCTTTGCAGCTTCTCAGTTCCATCAGCTGGACGTGCAGTTGATTGAGAATGTCTCTATCCAGCGTATTCACGGCGTTAATGAGCTGCAATAACAGGGGGTGGTGTTAGTAACTGCAGCTCTATAGTTGGGTGACTCTCCTGGGTGGAATATCCGTGGTTCATTTGTGACAGCACCGAAGCCAGGCCACACTGCGTTCAATGGTTTAGGCCTTCGCCACATCCTGCAGCGCTACCGTGGTGCAACACAGAACATGGATGTACTTCCAGAGCTGTTCCATGATCAAGTACCTGATATGGATCCGTGTTGAGATCAAAGTACTCCAAAAATCCAGTAGCAAATTCACAGAACAGGAAGTTGTGGGTCTCGTTGATTGTCCTCAGACACCAGTAGGTGTTGTTGTTGGCACTGGTACAGGCACAGAAAGGGCCCACTGCGGGTGGAAGAGGTACAGAGACGTAAGCAACAGGCTGTGGCTGTAGGCGCTGTCGTTTGCTCTTGGGGTCACTGCTCACACGCAGTTACGCTCCCCGAGTCCTGAGCCCTAAAGCAGAGAAGGCCTTCCAGCATCAGCCTGGCCTACGCAGCCCTAGCCCACCCCCACGGCTAACATCACGGCTCGCTGCTTTCCCTATCTTCCGTGGCTGGGAAACGTTCCAAGGGTGGGATCCTCCACACCGCTGTACTGTACACAACGTCTGGGGGTGTTTTCCTGCAGCTGGTTCTGGTTTCAAGTCCCCCGCCTTGTGCAGAGACAACGCCAAGGCTGAGACCAGTGTGAGGAGGGCTGCGTGGTGTTGGCTACAGCACTCACGATATGCCAACTTCTAGCCCCCAGCACCCTCGCCCAGCCCAGCCCCTACGCGCCCACCCGCTCCTGAGGTTAAAGCATCCTCACGTGTCCAGAGGGGAGCAGTTTGCCAGTGCTGGTTGTCGTGGGTGAAGCAGGTCAGCCCAGGCATGCTGCACGTGTCGTTGTTTTTTATCCTCTTCAGCAGTTTGCGCAGTTTCTTCTTTCGCCTCTGCTCTCTGAGCAGCCACAGCCTGTCCTTCTCCTGTAGGGCTTTCCTGCACACAGGAAACAGTAGGGTCATGCAGACTCTGTTAGACTCGAACCCACCTATAAAAAATGAAGCAGCTAATAAAATAGGCTGCTTTGAGGGAAAGCTGTAACCGGCACTTTTTAATTACATGGGTTTGGTTCCAACTGTGTCTGGCTGTAACTCTGCAATTCAACGTAAGGCAGCCAGAGGGGCAGGCGGGCTTGCCTGAGCCCTGTGACGTGACGCTGCCCAAGCCAGGGAGCCCATCTCGAGTCTACGAGCATTTCAGCACGGGCTCAGTGCCTTGCCCGGGTGTCTGGGTGTCCATTCTTGGGAATACAGGATACATGAAATACTGCTGCTCTTGCTGAGCTTGGAACTGGTGTGCACCAGCAAAACACTAACGTCGTTGCATCCCCTCTTCCAAAGGAACAGGCCTTCACTTACTTGAAAGGATGGAGACTCGATCCCTTGTGCCTCAGTTTGCCTTTGTGCTTTGAATGGTAACTGGAAAATAAAACCAGCATTGCCATGAACAACAGAGACAACTGCTCCGGTTCGTACCACACTTCCGCACCGGGTCTGAAGCAGATTTAACCCAGTGTCACTTCTCCCGTCACTGTGATCAACAGAAGCACCTTGTAAGCTCAGGCGCTCCTGAGCCTTGTGCCTCTCCCTTTCCTTAGCTCGTGTGTGCAGTGACGCCTGGTGCCGTAGCCCTGCAGTGCAGTAGCTGTCCCCAGGTTACTCCAGCTACAGTTTTCAGTTCTGGATGTCATCGGTGCTTGTCTCCCTGCTCGGGGCAGACAGGAGCAATACGCTTCTTGGTCAGATGGTAAGACAACAAGCATAAGCCCACCCCTACGGAGTGCAACCGGTATTAAACCCTTCCCTTCGGAAGGAGAGCGCCACAGAGGGGGTGTTTCTCCACTGTTACCAGCTAGAAGTTCCAGCAACACTTTAACAAGATGCATGGGACCCTCCGGGCAGCAGCAGTGCCTGAGCACCGGCTGGGGCCGGCGGGTGTGCGCAGGCACGCTCATCCTAGCTGGGCGGCTCTACTGCTCTGGCTCTGCCTCCAGAAACTCACCTGAGATGTTGCAGAAATTTCCTTTCTGTGTAGTTTGCAAAGTTAAAAAAGGCAAACCAGCCCTCGTCAATGGCAATGTTTTCTAAGTGATAAAGTTCATCATACCTACAGAAATCAGCAACGACAAACCAAGTTCAAAGTTCCTTTCTCAGCAGTACCTCAGAATTCAGTGAGGTGTCAGACTACAATTCCCTTCAAAACATCTAAATTATTAGTGCTACTGGGAGCTTGAAGTTAATCCTTACAGCAAATTAACAAAAATAAGATGATGAAAGAACTACATATCTTCAGTCAGTTTTTTCATCTTGCACAGACCCTGGGTGTTTCGTTAACCAATCCTAAGTGCCGTTTCCTAACTCAACGCACCCCTGCAGACACTTAAACATCTCTAACTCATCTGAGGAACTTCACTGGCTTCGGCGGATCATTCATCTTAGTAATGCCACGCACAACGAAAGCGCCTCCTAGGTGGGCCTGAAAAACTAACGTCCTTTACATCTCCTCTAACGCACTCATCATAAAACCTTCACCTCTGCAGCACGTATTCAACAACTCGGTTGTTAACGTCAGGTCTGAAAGCAGTGGATTAGAAGACAATATAAACTTTTGGGGGACTTGCCATTTAGAATTAGACTGATTTCACACTTTTTGCCGTGGGTTCCACGTGTGGGTCGGCACAATCCGCGACATGGATGTTCTCCTCATTTTCATGATCGGTCGCTGAAGCTACACTGCAGAATCCACATGGGCCACAAGGACCACGCACCTCACGTCTGTGACCTGGGGGATGCTGCACCCCGAGGATTTACGGGTTGTGCTCAAGACCTCACGCCGTTACACCAGTGCGACAGAAGCACCATCCACGCCCTCTCGCAGAGGCTACTTAGTGAAAGCTGCTTTAGCCACAGAGACCAGCACGGCTGCTTGGCGCGTTTGCGTGCCTGCAAGCACGGCGCTTTCTGTGACATTCGTGCTGCTGCTCTGCTCCTGGTGACATCTGGCTCAGAGCGGCCTCCAAGATCGCGCTGGGATCACTGATCAGCACCAGTTGCTCCTGGCTTCTTTCTGAACAGCTTTCCCAGGGGCAAATTCTGTTTGAGTTAGCATTTGGTTTTGCAAGATTTTTCTACTGTGCTTATTTGCGGAGCAAGAGCTTGCTCGCTCCCCTCCTTGCTCGCACCTTCTCCCCACGGCCTGATCCTGATCCTACAGCCATTCTGCAAATATTTGGCTGTGTGAGAAACCAACTGCGGCTGAGAATAAGAACCGGAGTGCAGCTAGGCTGGGATCCCACCAACCCTTGACACATAATCACTATTTTAGTATCATCTGCACTGGGGGAAAAGGGGTCTTGTGCTCTAGGTCAGTGGTGGTTGCAAAACCACAGTTACTCTGCACCAGCTGTTACATTTCTGCTTCTCCCACCTGGCGTAACTGCAAAACGTTGCGGTGATGGCATCCCATCAGATCATACATCCAGCCTTGGAAAAACTGAGCGGAACAAAATTACCTCAGCTCCCCACCCTACTACTGCACAGGCTTTACACACGCCTCTTTACAACAGGTTTGTCTAACACTGCCCCGTACTGACAACTTGCCCTCGTGCAAAGCAAGAGCTCAGGCAAAACCTGCAGCTTAAAATGTTCCTCTCTGGTACCTGACAGCAGCATCTTCAGTACAAGAGCGGAACCAACTGGTTTATAAGGCGTGTTACACGTCCCGTTACATCATCGTGCCCTGACACAGCGGCACCTGACCTCCTGCCTGGCAGAAGCTGGGCAGAAGGAGGCAACCGCTTACCCAAACACATCCTGATCCCTCCGCGAAGACACATATCAGCTGCAGTGGCACGCTACACATAATTGCCCTGAAGAACACAAGAAATACCTTATCTTGTTACAATCACACTCTTCAGGTCGCTTCTTCTTCAGATGACCCCTCACCTCCCTCAGGTTTTTTATTTTATTTTGCAAAGTTTCAATCTAAAAACAAGTAAAGACACAGGTTAAAAAAATACAGCAGGTTTAGTCTTACTGCAACCTTCTCAAGGCCATCCTGTTGTCACCAAACGCTTCCTTCTCAGCACCTCCCGACTCCACCACGGACGAGCGTTTTCTGACTATCTCCCCTCCCAGACAGCAGCTGGGGCGGGAGGAGCCCTCCCGGAGCCCCTTGCCTGCTTTGACTGCTGAATGTGGAAGTGGGAGGTGGCCCGGAGGGCACGCAGCCTCGGGGGACAACCATTCGGGGTTCCACTGCGATTCTCCTCGTGCTCGATGGCACATTTGCATGGGGAGGAAGGTTACTCAAAGGAAAATGAAGCCCTTACATTTCAGCCTGCTATGAGAAGGGGATGGGGAGGGAGCGCTCTGAAGTCCCCTCTTCAGAGCTTCTGAAAAAGCAGAGCAGCAAGGCTCCGCGCTCCGCACAGCAGTCGAGCAGCGTCTGGCCGCGTGGGATATGGATTAGCAGTTAATTGTGTGGCCCACGGGGTTTATTTTTAACTGTCTATTTTTCTCGGTAAGTGAAACTCCTGCTTTTGTGCAGTCCCGCTCACACAGCGTGGCCCATTTCCACCCCGATGGGGATTACAGGCTGCTACCTCGGCTCTTTACACCGCAGAGAAATCGGCGTGATCCAGTGTGAACGAAGTCCCTGCAGAACTACCACTGGACATCAGTGACCGTAGGTCCAGGGGAAGCACACGGCTGCGGAGGCACAGCCCGGGCAGCGTGCGAGGAAAAGACACAAGGAATCCATCCCCGTGACCCTAAATCAGGATCAAAGCAAGCTCTCGTTTGCTCTGGCACTCCATACAGCCTACATTTCCTGAAGAAAAAGAGTACGGTGATACTGAAATTGCCCTTTTTTAGACCCAGCAGAGCTACGAAGGTTTTTGGTGTCTAACTGCCTTGCTACGGTCAGCCTGTGCTGTGGAAGGGGGCCTGCACGTTCTTACACAGGACTGTGCTGGGAATTCATGTGACTTGGTAAGACCCTACAGGAGGTGCTTTCTTTGGGCTTCTCTCTGCCATCTCTTCTGCCCTTAGCTGGCCCTGAGAAGTCTGCCTCTTCCATACACAACACGCGTGAGGGCTTTGAGCTTATACTCTTCAATACCAGTGACACAAATGTCAGATTAAGGTTTATAGGCGAGTTTCATACAGCCAATTGTCTCCCGGTTCTTGATACGCACAAGCCTAAGGAAAACGAATTCAATTCCAAAGCGCAAGGGTCGAACACAGGCATGCAAATTAAATACATCTAGAAGCACAGAAGCTATTGAAGCTCACTTTTCCTTGGGCTTGTGTTTGACAGCTGAAGGTCTCTTTCTGATTGGTACACTGGGGAACATGGCTATTAAGATGTGAAAAAGATCCAGATGAATTTTTTCCCAGGATGGGGACACTTACAAGTCTCCCATTTATCTTGTAAGGGTTCTGACATTTCTCAGCTGTCCCTTCAGCTGCAGTTCTCTCCCCTTCTCATCATCTCGTCTTCACAGACTTGTAGTAACTATCTCTGAAATATCTACTCTGAAATTAGCCAGCAAGGTCAAAAGGTTCCAGGGAGGCACAAAGATACCCAGAGGCAGACAGACAGACACACACACACAGAGCCAGCAGGATCCTATCGGCCCACAGAAAACCACGCTCCAAACACACACCGACAACGCCTGACTCATACCGTCACTGACCTCGTGGTCAATATGGAGTTTATGGTCCTTCCAAGCTTGCAGTGACCTGTACAGGTCGGTGTCGCACTGAACCGTATCGTTCTCCAGGATATAGCACCTTGGCACGGAAGAGCAAACAACGGTTATTACAGGGGATGCACGCGAACAGCAGCGCAAACAGCTGGGCTTGACAACCCAGCTCCAGGAGAGATGAGAAGCCAGATTGGCAATGACATGCAGAATTCAAAACAGCAATGCTCATTCAAGAGAAGAGGAATGTGCTATGAGCCAGGAGAGAAGTTTGGGTGTGAGTTGCCATGGAAATTTTTCAGAAGTAGAAAAATTCAAGGACAATATTCCTACCCAGCAGAACCTGTTGACTGCTTAATTTCTATATGTAAATTGTGCTGCAGAGTTCTTGCTTATTCATTAGGCTGTCTACATAAATAATCTCCACTAACTAGCAAGTACCAAAAGCATTACTCAGAAGCAATTTCCCAATGCATAATTAAGGATACAGGGGTAGAGGCAAGGATAAAGCACCTCTATGGAAGATGTATTATTACACCATAAAGAAAAGGGAAAAAAAAAAACCCCAAACCAAAGACATTTTGCTGCTTTCTACAAAAGGGATAAGATTTCTCAAAGATCTCTCCCTGACCTCAAAGGCAAAATCCCCCCTGACAATTTCAAGTCCTTATGTTTAACTAAGGTCTAACACAATCCAGATTTTAAAATTCTTTCAAAACCAACCAACCAAAACGCTTGACAGATTTACCTGAGAAGTTTACTAGGGGCCAACAAGTACCGTGCGGTCATTTCTGATTCTCTGTTTAAATTAAAGTGGAGTATTTTCAATACTCCTTTATTTTCTTTAAGCCACCTCATGCACGTTGTCCCGCTGCCTTCTCTTCTGCAAGCGTTCCTGGGGAACGCTCCCCGTGAATTACACACAACCTTCCTGACAGTTCCTTGCATGGACTTGGGATTCACCCAGGAATGCAGCAAAAATCAATTTAACTTGTTCCAGAAGAAAAGCACAAATGGGTCCCGAACATTCACCAGAGCTGGGGGCAGAGGGCACAGTTCTCGGATGTCATCCTAAGCCACGCTACCTCGTGTTAGCGAGTCTCTAGCCCTGTAGATGGGAGTCAGATGGAAACCACCGGTTTGAACAGCAGCTCACTGGCTCACACGTGTTTACATGAGCTGGTCATTAAACAACATACTGCATGCAATCAATAACGATTGGTGGATTTCCTGATAATTCACAAGCGGAAATGGTGACTAAACCAATTAAATACAGTTGAAGACACATCATCGGTCCCTAGACTTGCACACTGGGGAAAAGACCTTTAGCTACTGGAGTGCCCAGCCACTTCCCTCGCCTCTCTCGACATGTTCCATTTCCCAGTGCTCCCGCCCACCCAACTTCATTCCTAACACCGATTTTCCTTTCCTAGCACTGGCTACAGAAGGCTCTGAGGGGGCACTTCCTCCCTTGGGACCCATTTGGTGTTTGAAGTACAAAGCAACCAACAACACGAAACGGGGTCACACTCCAGGTAGAGCCTCTGGTCTTCAGCCAGGCCAGGTTACCGCTGCGGGCTGAGCCTTCCCTGGGCAGAGCCTTTCCCGATTTCACGTAGCTGTGCATGCAACGGCTGCCAACAGCTTTGCTTGCCCTTACTGGGAATGCGTGCTGGTCGGCGATCACTGCCTCCAAAGTGCAGAAGACATAAAAGCACTGTAGTTTTCAGGACCTTCACGCCCCTCTGCACAAGCCAAATTTAAAACGAAACCAAAAGCCGCTGTGTGGGTAAGAACTGGAGGGAAGCGAGGCTGGGATCCCAAAGGGACACAATGCGCTCATCACAAGTTAACGTACAGTGGCCACTTCAGCAGCAAGAGCTTTAGGAACCCACCACGTGCGCTCACCTGTGAGTCACCTTTATGAGGTTGGGGGCTGCATACTCCGCAATGCCCCCAGTGCCACTGTACTCCCCCGGGTCTTTATCTTCCTCCTCCCGAAGAACAGCCCTCTGCAGCTTGTGCCGCTTGGTGATGTTCCTTGGTAAGACAGGCTGGTAGCCGTCCTCTAAACCCAGGTTATAAATGGCTCCGTCCAGCTCGACAGACACAGAACGGATGGAGCGATTCCGGACGTAGCTTGGTTTGTATTCTGCATGGAAAAGGAAGTGAAAGGGTTAGGAGGGGGAGAACCAGCATGTTCCAATTTGGTCCCCTGTGGTTCTTGGGAGGGAAGAACCAGCCCGATTTGGAGTTAACTGGATGACAAACGGGGTTTGTTGCAGCTGTCCAGGAGCTGCTGCTCCACTGCCTTTTGCGTGGGTAGACGGGTACCCTGAGGCATGAGCGGGAGGGCAGATGTAACGCAAACGCACGGGGACGGCAGAGGGGAAAGAAAATGGTACTTGTCCAACACGGCTGAGAGCCAACAGCTCCTTCCAAGAGACGCTGCTCCTCCCCCAGGAGTCACTAGATGGCAGCAAGACCTTACAAGCTAACCACGGCAGCTGACCGCAAGGCCTCCGGCCACCCTTACAGCCCGCTTCTCCCGGCCTGGCTGCCGCACGAGGCTCAGGGCTGGGACTCCCGCAGCACTTCCCCGAAGGTGTCCCCAGCGTGCAACCCCAGCCCTCTCTCAATTCTCTGCTCCTTCTTCGCGGTGAGGTGCTTGATGTTTCCGGGAGGGATGAATACCTGAATCTTCTCCCTAACCCACATCTAGTCCTTTTCTTTGCAATTGTTTTCCCGATGTGCAGAGCAGTCAGTGAGTTCCCACACGAAGCACCACCCTCCAGCACTACACACTCCCTCGGACTTTGCTTCTGCGTTTCCAGCCCAAAGGCAAAACAAAACATTTGCTGCCAAATGTCACTAGGCAGTACGGGATTCTCATCGATCTTGTACCATTACTGCTTTCCAAAGTTCTCTGTCCTGGACCAAATACCCAGAGATCCTCTTCTGTTTGATCTGGAATGGCACAAATATATCCTAGTTATGGAGTCTATATCCATACCTGAACTTCCCTGCTGTAGGGTGGGACCCATCCCTGACCGTACTTCCTGCTCACCGCCAGCGCGTGCTGAGCACAACCCGCCCATTCCGTGAGAAAAAGGTACCACCACAGCATCTCCTCTCCCCCCGCCCAGCGCCTGAGTCTTTGCTCCGTACATGAGGCTCGGAGTCGTCTAAGGCATTACTGGAAACAATCGAGTCCCTCGGCTTCCCCAGTCACCCCTCCTTTACACAGAGCTAAACACCCAGCACCTCTCACGAGAAGGGGACTGCCGTCTGCAGTCTGGGAAGGGGAAACTCCACGGGTGTGCCAAATGACAGCACCTGTCCTTGCAATCCCAAGCTCCTCAGAAAAGCAAATTTCTCTATGGGACAATCTCCCCAGCAAAACAATCAGGGGAAAAAAGGGAAGGGGAGATAGAACAACCAAAACTGACGAAAGAAATATTCAAGTCAACCGGCACGCTTCGGCATTAACGCAGGGTGGCTTTTTTCAAGAAGCCTTGCATCAATTCCAAATGGATCGCTCTTTGGCAGACTGTGGGAAGAGAAGTAAACATCTCCTCCCACCTGACACCAGTCCAGGCGCTATATTCTCGTCAGCGCCACACACAGAAAATAGAATCCCAGCTGGATTGTCTGGCTTGCTCATTTTCCACCTGTGGTTCAAAGTTTATTGCTGATATTAAGCCAGGTGAGTCACCGCTAAAGGGAAAAAGAAAAAAACCACCCAAGACCAGCCCGATTTCAGACACCCTTTCAGGAAATGTTTGACTAAATGAGAAGGAAACTCCCATCTTTCTTAAAGTAGGAGGAAGTTCCAAAAAGCTACGCCCTAACAATTATATTCAAAGCATAAACTCCCATTTTTTAATTGTTCCCTCATTTCACCTTGTTACGCTCAGACAACTAACAATTTACCTTCCTCCCAAGTCTAATACGCCAATCCTGCATGTTGGACCTCAGCGGATAGCTGCAGGGAACTGTGTTCTACAGACATCCCTGGGGAATCAGGAGCAGGGAGTTACTCCTCCCTCGCAGCCAAACCAACCCAGCCTTACAGCGAACAAATTGGTCTGGAGCGAGACAGCTCACCAAGGACTTTGTGTGTGGCTGCGTTGACTCAGCGCTGTGATTAGTACCAAACTCCGCTATATTCAGAGGCAGTGGTTAAAACGTTTTCTAAGATCAATATTCATCTGTGCTGGGCTCTCTCCCCTGCAATGTGCACCGCAGGCACAAACTCCAACGTCTACTTACGTATTAGTCGATCCTGCCCCAGGTGTCGGTTTGACTCTCCAGTTCATTTACCTGTGCACGCAGCCCGCTGCGCAGACCTAGGGCTGTCGGATGGTTGGCCCCCCGCACCTATACTCCCTTTTCCAAGTTATGGAGTTTGGCTTTGGCAAGCCCTCCGAGTCCTGATGCCTCTCTCGCTCACAGAAGTCAGCTGTCTCACCAAAGGCACTGCTGACAAGTTGCACCCTCAGGACTGAGTCTGGAAGCGGAGTCTGGAGAAACTTAAGCCTAAGCAAGCTAACTACGTCTCGGTGCCGCGCTCTGTGCCGCCTTGGCCCACCTGACAAACATGCTGGTCTTTGCTGGAGCCTGCAAGGAAGTACGCCGGCCTGGTCCCGACTTCCCCAGGCAGTCGAGAGACTCACACGCACCTGAATTTTCACTAGTTTTTGGTAGCATCTCAGGTTTCAACACTGCCCAGCGAAAGCACAACTGCAGTATCCAAAATCCTTATGCAAGTGCATAAAGGCAGGCAATGTACTGTAAAACCACGAGCTTCATACGGGACGTAAACGCGCCCAGCCGTCGGGTTTACACTTGACTCTGCTCACAGCCTTACTGCGCTGCCGCCACGTTCACGATTCGGCACCGAGATCGTCCGGAAAGGGTACTTGACTCAGGGATAACTGAGGAGATTCTAACAACTCTAACTACGGTACGGACACTTCCCCGAAGCAGGAGCATGGCTGCTAAGCAGGAACACTGACGAATACTCCGGCATTTTGGGCTGGATGTCTTTTCCATGATGACAGAATAAGCCAGTATACAGGGATGCTGCTTCTACACGTGCTACGAGGAGAATATCCACCGCTAGCCTCGTGAAGTCCTGCCTGACATTTCCCAGGATTTTGTAGAGCAGCAGCCTTTTTTTATGTAACACCAAAGTAAAATTGGCCCTTCGGAGTCAATTTTTTGAAAATATCTCGTGTCTAGAAAAAGGTTTAAAGGGTTTTTTTCTTGGGCATTAGGTACCTGGGGATTCCTAGATATCTGATTTTGAGTTTGTATCCACAGATATTTCAAAGAGGAAAAAAACCCAACCCAAATAAGCTTTCATACATCCAGTTTCTCAAAACTGCCATTAAAAATTATACTTCAAATGCATTATCTTTAAAGTAGCTGATGTTCAGGTTGGTGAGGGTTTTTTAATAACAAAGAAGGTCATTTTGCTCCAGCATTGAGACCACCTCAAAAGAAAAACGAATGACATGAAAATTGGAATAATTGGCACTAGCCCCTTTGTACACACTTCTGTTTGTTGTTTACCAATCTGTGTGGCCCATCATCATTTCTCTACACGCAGCTTAATAACTCCTTTAATCACATGCACTTGTTCATCACAGGAGGGGGAGATCAAATCCACAGCAAGAAAACCATAACAGACCACAACACAGCCAAAGATTTTAAGAGCTCGCTATTACTTTAAACTTTCTTCCTACTGCAAAGCTTTGTTTCATCTTTCGTATAAAGATAAAAACATACTAAAGAAGACATAGAAATGCAAATATTCCTGACATCCAAACCAACATTAACGCTTATGTGTTTTTAGCATGGAAAAGCTTTGCAGGTGAGCTGTCGATCTGTACATGGCCCAAATAGCATGTGCATGACAGGACTGTCTTTTGCAACTGAATTTACTCGATTTAGGAAACATTTTGGCCTACTAAATGCACTGGTGCACCTGACAATGGTTCTAGACCATGCCCACCTTAGTAATTATTTTATCAAAACATTCGGTGCCCCTCTATCAGCAATGTGGTCTGATTTTTCAGGCCACATGCTCTCACCACATGGGACTGGGTTTAATCTTTCTAAAACACCAATCCTCATACCCTGATTGGGGTTTGCAGGTTGATGCACCCCAGACCAGGGCATCCAATTTAGCTTTCTGCAAATGACCATAGATTAGAATCTATCCAGATTGCTCTCTGCAAATCCAGCTCTATTGTGCAGGACAGAGGGGAGTGATCAGGGTGTTTCCTTCCAAACTCCACTACTGCTGTGAACTAAAGCATTAACATGGACATGACCCTCATCCCGTTTGAAAATTCCATTTTCTAGTTAGCTATTGTTCAGTCTGATGAACAGCATTTACTGGCATTCAAGCAGGGCTGCAGCATGATCCCATGCACTCATCAAATTCAGAGTAGCAGACCCCAAAGATGCCCTCAGAACTCTGCAGCCCGGCACAGACTGCACTTCATCCCAATCTCATGGAACAGCTCATAAAAACCCAAATGCTCATCATCGCTATTCAGGTCACCCTCTCACATTCTCAGTCCAGTGAGCCAGCATTCTGGGTAAGCTCTTTAAAAAACCTTGCTATGTTACCTTGAGCGTTGCTTTGCGCTCGTTTGTGTTCAGTGTGTGATCTACTAGGTAAGTGCATGTAAAAGAACTGCCAACACCAAATCAGAGAGTCTATGCCAATAGGTCCAAGCTGACCTCTTCCACTGTAGGGCACACCCCGGCTGTGGGCAGAGGGACAAACAAAACATCTGTGGAGCCAATTGTTTTAGTTGAGACACAAGGAATGGGAACGTGATTGTCAAGACCCTATCTCACGCTGCTGAAGTTGATGCCCGATGGTTCAATGAGGCAAGGGAACTGAAGGGTATAGTACAAACACTGCCTCTTCTGAGCAGAGCATGGGGAAAACCCCACCATTCTGGTCCCTGGGTGCAACCTTCACTTTTTTTACCTCAGCCTCCTCCATACTTAACTGAAGGTAATTATTACACACTTAACAACCTCCTCTGGATGTTGTGAAAATTAGTTAATGTTTAGGAAGCACGACACAGATGAAAAGTACTTAAGTGTTAAGTGTTATCAGATAGCACAATGTTGCCCTCACTTAAATTGTTCTCCTCTTCTTACTTAAGTGCCTTTGATCTACTCCTGTTATTTGACTCTCCATGACTGAACTTTCTTCTGTGCGACTTCAAAAAAAAAAGTTAATTGAACTGCAAGTTCTAGTGTTATTTAAAGATTATCTGCTGTGCCACATATTTAAACAGCAAGTATAGTTGAGTAATTTCATCCTGCAACCAATAATTTTTTTCTACTAAAAATTAGCTTAGTAGGTACTAATCAGCTTGCAAGGCAAATATAATGGGAGAAAATCAATTTAAACTCTCTGTTTGAAGCTTGTGCCAGGTCATTATACAGAAAGACTAATCTGCTAAATAATTAAGGCTCTGTATTTGTGGAGTGAGACGAAAGAAACATTACAAGTGAATAATAATTCTGTGCTGCCATTTGCCTCTTTAATCTATAATTAGACTGTGTACTTCAAATATAGATGTTAGTCTGACTAAGGTTTAATACAGAGCCAGAGGAATGGGCTTTCAGAAAAAGCACCTGATCTGTGCCAAGGAAACGAGAAACAGAGTCATCCCCTTTGGACGCGATCTCTGGTTAAAGTCAGCCTTGTCTCTGCTGACTGAGCACAAGGAAAGGATGTCAGAAGCAAGCAGCTTCTGTAACAAAGCACACACATCCTTATTAAAAATAAATTACTGCAGTAACAGCTCCAAGCATTGCAGTACTCACTGAAAATTGGAGTATTTGCTGTAAAACACTGTTCTTGTTTCACGGCCTACGTAAGGATGTGCCACCTGCCCTTCCGCGTGTGTACTGTATTTCCCAGTTTTGAAAGACATAAATATAGATCCTTGTTTTGGATCAAAACACTCCTCTTCCTACAGAGATATTTTCAAATCCGATTGCCCAATATGCAGCACACTGTTTCATGGTTAGACACACAGTAAATATGCTGATAGAACTCAATGCCCATGAACAGACAGAAGATACAGTGGGTTTGCTTACTTTTCTTGGAGAAGAGTTTCTTTCTCCGTCCGACGTGGCTCAGCTTGTATTCATTCTCTTCACAATTGCAGTCTTCACTATTCCTGTTGTAATACTTGGGCAAAATATTGGAGGTGCCTTTGCCATTGCCTGCAGCTGCCAAGTTTGCCATTCCCTTGCACTTGTGTAGCTTGAGCTTTCCGCTGGCGTCTTCCACACACTGCCATTTCTGGAAGAAAAATCTGGTCATTAAACCTCTGTCCCAACTGTGCTTCATCTAACGGCCAGCTCCAGCAATCTATTTGAGATTCCTCGTTGTAGTAAGCTGGGGCTCTTCTATCACCTATTACCGAACCAGAGATTTTATAATCTTCCATTTTCAGGCAAAACAGGAGCTCTTTGGAACACTCCTGCATTTGTTTCTGATTTTGTTTCTTGGAGGCAGAACAATGGGAAATTCTTAACAAAATCAATATTATGGCTGAAACCGTGGAGGTGACACGTGACAACTTTCAGAAGCCTAACTGTGAACCGAGGCTGTTCAAGCCTTACCCATGGGTTTGAAAAGAATCCATGCCTGCCAGCAAGTCTGTTTGTCAGGCTGGTAGGAATCCATGCCACTATTATGCCATTGAAACAGCCTCAAGCTACAGGCCTGTATATAAATTCAGCCCCATCCCATATTCTACAAGGCTGGAAAAATCCTTTACTATAAAGATCTGGTCTCAGCTGGTTTTCTAGACTCATTCTACAGCCAAAGAAGAGGAACAGTCACTTCCAGGGAACAATCCACTTCATCCTAAGGTGGTCATATAAAAGAGGTAAGAAAAAGGACTGGCCTACAGAAGCGCCCGTTCCTCTTTACTGACCTTTCAAAGGGTTGGTATGACTGGATCTGCTATGGAAGTCTGTAGTTAGATGAGTTTATCTCCATCTTGAGTCTTTCTCTTAATAGCTTTTCCCATTCAACACCCTTGGGCTTGACTAG
This sequence comes from Rhynochetos jubatus, assembly GCA_027574665.1. Lineage (NCBI taxonomy): Eukaryota > Metazoa > Chordata > Aves > Eurypygiformes > Rhynochetidae > Rhynochetos > Rhynochetos jubatus. The sequence goes on along the minus strand of CM050665.1, from coordinate 10,778,587 downwards.
CAATGGCGAGCCAGTCCTAGATCCCTGTGAAGTGAGAATCCCCTCCCTCTTCCACTCAAACCAGAGAATATCTCATCTCATCTCTAATCTCCAGTTCCTTCTGTTACTCAAAACCTGAAGTAACTTGCTTGTAGCTCCCTTTGTGTTGCTGTCAGAGCTGTGCCAAGAGCAAGGGAGTTCGGCACCTTCAATCTGGCACAGTTTTACCCACTTCCCAGGTACATCACAAAATAATTTCACCTACTCCTTTATTTACCAACACACTACTAGCTACAGAGCTAGGCTTTGAGATACATGAAACCCCCTCACAGTAGCAGTTGCTCCTACTTTAAATAGTGACTCTCAAAACCACTTCAGCTTTTGGCTGAGTCTTGAGAGGCGTTCCTCTTTTCCCGTGTTACAAAATCCTAAGTAAGTGCCTCCAGGACCCACTGGAATATTGAGAATTTTCCAAATAAAAGAACAGAAAGAAAAACACCAACAGCTCCCAAGTGAGATGACATTTTACAGCATCCTGCAGCTCTACAAGGGAGATTCAGTTGCTCCACTCCCACAGAGAGGTGTGCCCAGGCTCGGACAACAAAGCCTCCCTTTTCCATTGTTTGCATGGCAGCAGTCAGAAACGAGTAGCACGGTGCTTTTATAACAGAATTTAAGTGTTACAGTGGATTTATCTATGTCCACAGGAGAACATCTCATTTAAAATGATCAGAGTTTTATGGTGGGTCCACTTATTTCCTCAGACAACTGGATGCCAGGTCTCCTGAGCTGTAATTACTTCTTAGGTGCAGATATTGTGTCCAACCTCCTGTACGATCCAGGAGGATAAACCTGGCTTAACTTTCAGCACAAGGAATCACAGGAAACCCACCAGAGGCACCGACAGTAAGACATTTGAATCAGACATCGTTGCCTGACTGTGTTCGTCTGTAACGCAGGACACATTTACCGAGATGGGGCATAGAACAAAAAGAACCTTTGAAGAGTAAATTGCTGAGCCTTTGTTATTGTTTTTTATAAATGCCTAACTCGATTGATGCACAGACTGAGGTCTGGAGTAAAAGTTATTTTTGCTAGAATAAGCAATGGTTTCTTTCACAATGAAGAAAAGATGTAAAAATGTTTGTTGCTGTTTCCCATTTCAATTTATCTGAATCTTCTTTTTGAAAATACATGAACAAACTGCATTTTCTTCTCAGGAAAAGCTCTATGCTGGAGGTGTCTGATAGATGAAAAATGAAGATTCAGCAGAGGGCAAGTTAAATGCCATGATGAGAACGACTGTAAATAAGTGCTCTGATGTGTGGCCCAAAAATATTTTTTCTGTTTCTTTCATCTCCTGACAAGAAAGTGATGCTCTTTTTTTCCCCTCCAGGTGAACTGGAAAAAAAATCCTTTAATTTTTGGTGCAGTTTAAAATCTTTCCAGGGCAGCTGTATGCTAGAGTGAAAACATCTTAAAGGCTTTGCTGGAAGGGCACACTGTATGCATTAACAGGCCCACTGCTGGATGACTGCAGTGCAGAACTACGTAAATGACTGCAGAAGCAAACACTGAACACATGCAGGGGGGAGGGGGAAAAAACTTTTACTTTTTTCCCAAAACAGATATGGGCAAAAATGTGTGAATGTGTCTGGGATTCAACAACTTGGTCTGCTTGGAAGTACAAAAATTCTCTAGGTCAGTATCACGGCTGTTTTGGTTGCAGTCATTTCCACAGGATGCTTTCAAACTTAGGGAAAAAGGGGAGTAATTGCAAGGGAACTGAACTGTGGAAACCTCTACTTGACAGTCCAGAAGGTTTAAACATTGTGAACTCTGGCATTTTAAGTTGGTTTCTAAGTGCACAGTGTACCATCACACAGAAACCTGTGACGAACCCTGGAAGCAACTAAAATATAAGAGGTAAGCACTTAAATAATTAAATCCCTGTAAGAAGAGTGCCCCTGAGATATTTTGGCTCGCAGGTACAAATGATAACCATCCAGCAGCAAAACATAATTACACCTAAATAGTGGGTTAACTCAACCAGTCAAGAAAACAAAGTGCCTGTAGTTCACTTGCTCCTAACTCTTCAGATCTTTTCTTCATTAGATCAAAAAATGTGTCCCTAATTCAATTTCTATAGCTTCTGATGTCTCACAAGAGCTAAGTCCTGAAAGGGAGGGCAGTTTAACGCAAGCTAAAAGTCAGTGGAAAACCCAAACTCCCCCACAATCTTCATTCCAGCTCCTATCAAAATTCCAAGGGAAGAACCTGTCTTTCCTCCTGCAAAGCCTTGCAGAACAATGACTCCAGCCATCAAATAAATGGCTTTTACAATACATCCTGAAATCCATCAAGCTCAGGTTGTGCAAAACTTTCCAGACACCTCATTTAACCATTCAAGCTGTTCCAGCTGGAGGTTTCCACCATCTCCAGGCAGGCCAAGGTAGCTGCTGTGCTTGTGCTTTCTGCCACCTGCTGCGCTGGGCTTGTTCTAACACTCCTGCTCCATCCTCTACCCTACCTCCCACGGCCCAACACATCCTGCTCAGCTCCTTGGGTGCAAAGCAGAAGAGCCTGGGCTTTAGTTTAGTGGAGAAATGAGCGGTACTGAACACAAATCTTGTTCAAAGGTACACTGCAAAGGCAAAAGAAGACCGTTTGTAACTTATATTCTCCTCTCCAGCCCAAACTACCTGCTGTATCTTTCAACAAGGGTAAATTAGGTCTTCAATATCCATGAAACATGAAGCTTAGCAGCAGTAGTTGTAGGCTGAACAGATGCCCTGTTTCTCTCCAGTAGCACTATTCACCTTGAACATGCAAATGACCCCTTAGCAGAAAAAGACATGTGTTTTCCTGTGTGTCAAAACCCCATTACTTCCTCCACAGCCCCCATCACCATGAAGTGGTTTTTGCATTACTGTGCATCAATGTCTTCTTACTGCTACCGCAATCACAGATGTTAATTCAAAGTCATTACTTGAGGCCCCAATCAGAAATAATAGCCATGACCTTCCCTGTAGGATTTTTTCCTACAATTCACTCATTTCCCTCTGTGACTGTCTCTCAATTCACCTTGTTTTCTTTGGGGAAAAAGGGCTGATCACACAAGCCTCGCTAAGAAAAGACTCCAGTTGAAACACACAGCTTTCAGAGCTGAAACCTAAATCATCATGCTGTGTCTCATCAGCTCCTCTTTTTTGTTAAGTGAAAGAGATTCCATTCCCTTTTACAGAGATGTGGTAAGGGAAACTGGCTGATCAGTCAGCTGCCAGCAAGGCTCCCTCCCTAACAGTTTTTGGAATATAGGCTCTAGGAATCAAAGTTTCTGCAGGCTAATAAAGTCCTCTCTCCCTGCCAGCAACCCGACAAAACCACTTCAGCAATATCCATCATGTTTAGTTTATGTGGATGCCTTCTGAATGCCGCCCTTGCTGCCACACTGGACAGTGAGCTAGAGACAAGCTGCTTTAATGCCTAGAAATAGTCTAACTTCCAGTCTAAACTCATTCATGGGTCGTCAGGATGCATTTTTTCTTGTATTAAACAGTACAGTTAGTTAGCTCTTCTCCTTTCCTTTGGTTTGCTCCTTGTGTTGTTTTTTATTGGGCTAATGAGGACAAAACAGGAAAATACAGAGAAAAGCAAGCCCCTTCTCTGCAAGAGGTAGTTCTACTGCTTTTGCTGGCGGCTTGTCCTACTGCTCAGATGTTACAAGTTTCAGGAAACGGTCCCTGAATGCCCCACTGTCTGTCTCACACACATTCTACTTCTCTGTTCTTGCTGACTGAAAATAATTGGCTCATGTCTTCTGCATAGCATTTCTTAGATTCACACAGGCAGATTCCTCTCTCCACTAAGTTTTAGGCTGAATATGCCCAGTTCCTTCTCTCTTCCCCACACGTATTATTTTCTTAATCTTTAAACACTTTTGTTGGTTTTAGTTCTCCCATCTGTACCTTCTTCCAATTTATCCACAGGCAAAGGGCGAGTCTAGTTTCCTCTGTTTCATGTCATCAGTATATAAATAGCACTGCCTGGTCTTCATTCCAGCTAGACATTATTTCATTACAGTGGCTCATGATTTTTGGACATTCAGACCTCTGGGCTCTCAGCTCAATTTCAGTTGTCAAACACTATGTATCACTCAAACCTTAAAATTATGAGGTGGATGAACAATTTATGACAGAAAATTTGGAGGGCTTTTTAATGGCAAACTGCAGCTGAAGTGAGGCAGGTGGGACAGCTAGCAGGCAAATGAAAAATCAGGTGTTCAGCTAAATTTAAGATTACAATTATAGAATTCATTTATTATTAAAATAATAATTGGATTGTGATATCAAATGGTCCCAGCTGCTATGTTAGGTGCTGCAGAAGCTAAGGATCGAGTGCAGCCGAGTGCAGCCTAAGTAGAAATCACATTAGCGGTGGAGGGAAAAACCAGCAGCACCAAAAGGGGAATTGATTTGTCTGAGGTCCCGCAGCGAGTCCGTAACAGTTCCGAGACTGAAGCCAGTCTCCTGACCTCCAGCTCACTGTCGTTCTGCTGCTCCTGTCAGGATATTTGAAAAATGTGGCGTTTTTATTAAATGTTGGCATTGATTTTGTCAAACTGCTTGCAACATCCACTCCTGTAACGGCACGGAGTTTAAAAATCTCAGTTAACAAGAGCCACAGATTTCTTAGTTTTGTGAAGCAACAACAAGCAAAAAAACCTGTAAGTAAAATAGCCTCTGGAAATCATTATGGGCTATTTCTGGCTAAAAGAGGAAAACAGTTTTGTTAATTACAATTCCTGATAAGGAATACAATCCTTGAATAACAGCCCTAATAAATCATCACTATTTTAATTTTCATGGTTTGTTGCCTCCTAATGTTATCAGTTTGAGGGCTGATAAAATTTTTAATGTATGAAGTTAGCAACAAGTCATTTCTTGTTGCAATTACAGATTAAGAACCGGATTCTTAAAGTTGCTGAGCGTGTGCAACTTGCACTGGAATTCAGGAACTCCAAAGATCTGCCTAATGAGCTATTAAAATGATGTGGATTCTAGCTGGCTTGATATGCTTCACTTATCAACAGAACCTAAATTCTTTAGTAACCTCAGGATATCGCTGCTAGGTGCAAAGGAACTGGACAACCACACAAGATACACAGATCAGCAACTTTCTTCCCAGTTTTTGAAGAAACTCCTTACAAAACCTGACTTAGCTTCCTAGGTCTGGGCAACGTAAGTTCAAGCTACAGCATCCTCAGGAAAAGAACAAACTGTGAGTAATTTTTTCTACTGCTCCACCCTTGGCACTAGGCAATGGCTAATGATGATTGCGGTGGCAGGAATATGATCTAGAGGTACCACTTATGAACTGCTGCAGGAAAGCACACATTGATCAGAACAGTTTTCATCACTGCTGTGCCATCTGTGTCAGAGAACTGGGAGGATCAATTGAGTAAGCGACACACTTTTACGTACGGTATCTTCACCAGTTACAAAAGAGAATGTCTCTTCACGGTCCTGGTACAGCACAAAGCAACGAGAGGGAAAACTGTGTATCAAACCTTTCATTTGCAGAACATCCAAAGGAAACAAAGTGCAAATTTTTGCATTTTCAATGTTCTCCGAGTGGAAACTGTCCTATAAAACAATGGTTTTATGCTGTTTAAAGGGAAAGTCCAATTGTATCAGATTTTCACATAAATAGAGCTTTGAAAATAAAGAGGATTGGAGAAGGAAATAAGGTGAATCCAGACAACTGTTTATCTTCACAAGTTAGCAATATTATTGTACTATGCCAGGTCCTGCGAAAGGGAAAAATTGGATTTTTTTTTAATTTTACATGCACAGCACAGATTCCCTATAGCAATCAGCAGTGCTGCAGGTATTGCATGTTTAACAAATGTGCACAAAGTTGGCAAAGGACTTAGAGGGAGATTTTGTGCAGCTGTTGTTATGATACTGTGGAGTTGCTGGAAATACTCTACAGAGCAATGCTGATATCATAATTGGCTTTCACAAAAGCACATTAATGCAGGCCGCCAGATGAAAGTGGGTCAGCTTCCACTTACCAGCCAGTTTAGAATGAAAGGCCGAACTATGGTGAAGAGAAAAAATTTGTGTGGAAGCCATTAGGTACTAGGATAAATGTTTTTTATTTCATGTGGGAAGAAAGAGCTCATCTCTTTTAAATCCTTGAATATAAATGCTGAGCTGCTCTTTCATCTGAGCCTACAGTCACCCTTTGTTGGATGCAAACAACTAACACAGACCAAACCCTACTAACTGGAAAAGAAAACATGGCAACATACCGATTCTCACTGCACTCAGAAGAATTTACATATATTAGTGTTGCCAAAAAAATCCCACATAATGGACTCTGAAACAAGGTTTTAAACAGCGTGAATAGCCTCATCTCCATGATCCTGGTGCTCTCTTATCAAAACGATTATAGGTCAAGGAGGGTGACAGAGATTTGCAAAGGAAGAGCATTTTGTGGGGATAGAACTGTATTCACAAACTTGCACGCTCACAAAGCAGAATTTCAGATTCTCCCTCTCACATTCAAAGCTTTCTTTCCCTCTCCTTTACTCTAAGCTCTGTCCTTGTCTCCTCTCATTCACTCCCCTTCTGAGTCTTTGTCCTCCATTTGTCCTTCTTGTCTCCTCACACTTCAGATTCCCTGGCACTGCTCTGTGCATGGAATAGCAGGTCCCCAAAACTTGTCTGAAGAAAGAGTTCAGTGACTTAAGCAAGATTTTACCTATGTTCTGACCCAGAGTTCTCTTAGTCTTTGTATCAGGATGAGAAAATTCACCCTTTGCACTAAACACCCCAGATCCTGCTAAATGCAGTAATAACAGCGTCCTGCAGGATCAGGAGACGTCTGCTAAATGACCACTGTTCCTGTATAGCATAAACTCCCCCGAGGCAGTAGTATGTTATTCATTTGGGCTCATTCTACTTACTGTGCAGAGCTGTGAACAGCACCCGCAAACAGACAACACCCATTTGTCATTTGAGAAGTTAGACTTGCTTCACTCCGAAAAGACTTTTGGGTGCACCCATATTTAGACACAATTTATCCTCAAATAAGCACATTCATCTCCCACTATTCCTGCTGTCTAGACAGACAGCTAGGACATATTCTCTAGAGCAGGGGTTAGATGGATTGAGGCTCCCTTGAGAGCCCTTCCCAGACTCTAATTGACTTGATTGTTCAGCAATTTTTCCTGATGTCCAACTTAAATTTCTTTTTTGCTCAATTTCATCCTATCACTTCCAATTATGTCTGACTGAACTGCTCAAAACAATTCTTCTCCTCTCTGTCTCCTGACAAGGAGGATGCGGCACAGACATCTCTTATTAGCACACCTTCACTTCGGAATTTATTGGCAATTCTGAGTACGGAGTTGACATTTTATGCCCACTTCTTACAGATGTCAAAGATATTTTATTATCCACCGAAGGAAACATAAGCCTGTGAATGTGCGTAGACAATACAGGGCCTTCCCCCTTTCTTCCATAACCGAGACATGTGGTAATTAGAGTAAGAAAGCCTGAATGCAGCTAGGTTACCTTATGCAAAGAGACAGCTTCAGTGACAACATGGACTTGGAAAGCCTCTCTTCTCCTCTGTTCTTACAATAATGTTAAAAATAATTGGGAAGATGAAAACAAAAGGAAGAAGTTGAAACATCTCTCGAAGGGAGAATACTGATGGAAAAAGAAAAGCTGTATTTCCCCAAACCACTTACTGGATGATGCTGTAGCAGAAACAATGACTTTTCCCCCAGTTTCTCAAAGAACACTGCAAATTCAAACAAACAATGGCTTGCTCCCACCCATCTAAAATTTCAGCTCAAGACATCTGATGACAATAAACTACTGCAGTTCAGTTTTTTTAGGAAGAGGAGGACATTATAATCTCTGTGCATACTTAATCTGACAAAGCCGCCATAGGAGGAAGAGAGCATCTGGAACATGCTTCTACATATAAAGTAGATCCAAACACCTAAGGATGGTGGACTCATTTCACAGGTGCACTGAACTACATGATCGGTAGAGCCAGAAGCAGGGAATCTGGCTTTTGACAGTAGAAAATGAAATACTGCAGCCTAAGTAACCTCTTACTGTCTGTGGCCTTGGTAAGACATTCAGATCATGTCTGCAAGAACAGTTACATTCCACAGACTGACTTATTCTGACAGCCCTTGGAGCTGCCAGGGTACGAGGCAATGTCCGCCTAGTGACACACCAGGATGGGGGCCCATGCACCTTCACCCCTTCGTCCACATGTCCCCGGGTAGAATGTGCTACTCTCCGTGGAAGGGGGTACTCTGACCGGTACCTGGATGAGAAAGCAATGGCACGGGATCAATTTTGCTATGTTTCCAGAGGATGAGAATTCCCCCAGGAATGGAGAAATCTCTGCAAGAGCGGAGCTGCTGCAGATGGCTTTGCTAGGCCTTTGCACTGCTCTGGTAAACGTGCAAAACCTTCTCCTGCGCCGAGACCATATACTGCTACCACTCTAGATTTTGTTTCCTGAGTTTCTTCCACATAACTTGGATGGAAAGTGAACACATTGTCCTATCTGCCCGGAAGTTACGTAACAAGAAACTACACACAATCAATGAGCTTTGTGTCCACATACAAAGACTGCCTGCAGCCATAACTGCATGTGTGTTTTCCGTGTATTTTTGTTAAGAGGGATATACTGAGTTCACAGAATGTTAGTTTCCCATTATTATATGTAATTCCAAATAATAACAACAAAATGAGTTAAATTAAGAATTCAGAACAAAGGAAGCTATATGTATTTGGAGGAGGCCAATCTGTTAGGTTCATCGTAGCCTCTCAACGCCAAAGAATCCCAAACCACATTCTATTTGGGGAATAAAATGTTGAAACACTCTAGGCCATTCTCTTAGTAGTAGTCAGGAATCAATACAAAGGCACGCGAATCAGCAATTTCCTGACCGACAGTCGATCTCGTAAATGCTGTAATACAGTTTTGAGCAAAGGCCACAGAAGGAGCCATTTGATTTACAAGCTGGCACGGGCGACAAGGTGAAGGACATTGTCACAGTTAAGGTGTTACGCTTAGCCCAACTACAACGGCTTGTTTCAAGTCAGGGGTACAATGTCCTACCTGGCCAAGTTGTTCACAAGCTGTTTGATATTCAGCTCGCTGACAGAGGTCTTTCACACGCTGGTACTTGGGTAGGAAGTTTTCTTCTTGGGCATCTACCTTCTCATTCTCCCTCTTATGCAGCAGTTTACTGGAAAAGAAAAAAAAAATATTCATTCCAAGATATACATACAGTTTTCTGAAAAGGCTCAGAGGAGTAGGTTATCTGCCAAGTCCACAGCATCACTGGTGGCCAAAACTTACCAGTCCGGTAGAAGCTAGCACTTATTATCATCTCTCAAAACACACAAATCATTCGTATCATGCTCTCAGGGAGCGTACAAAAGCATACAAAACCAAGACAGTATGTTTCATGTCTGATTGGCAGGCAGTAACAACAGTCGATATAGAGAGGCCATATCCTCCTCACTCTACAGGGCTGCACTTGCAAACCCTCCGTGCCCTGTGTTGTGTTATTAAGGCAGAGGTGTGGAGGGAATGGCCAGCAGGGAGGAAGGGTTATTCATACTCCCATGATAGAAGCAGGAGGGTCGGGAGGCACCAGCTGAAAGAAAAACAGGATGCCTTTCCACCTCTCAATCTGAGTAAAGCTCCCCTTCCCCCACTCCAACAGCACATTTATGCACGCTGTAGGCAAAGGCCATACATTCCCTCCTATCACACAATCACGGCCATTAGGCATACCGCAGCCGTATCCCTGCTGGCACAGCTAAATGGCTTCAGGTCTGTGGTAGAGTGCTGCCTGGGCTTTAGCTATTCAGTATCCTTCTATTTAAAAGACTGGGCTTTGTGATTAACACTTTCCTTACCCTCTTTCCACTAGGAAGGAGTCTCTCCACACCTTCATCTTTTTCTTTAAATGGAACCTAGGAGGAAATGAGGACAGGAAGAAGCAACTCCCACAGAACAAGTAATCAAGTCATGCCCTAGTTTTTTCTACCACCCCCAACACAGATGAGAAACATTCCATGCAACAGCATGAGAGGACATCCAGCTTTCCGAAGTAAGCACATACGCCTCTCCAGTGCAAATCATGGACAAACACAGGGCAGATATGTTCTCACAGGGACAAGATCCACAACAGATTCACACAGCACAACTATTTACCATAAGCACGTTTAAGGCACAGGGGATTAACTGAATTGTCCTTGATCACAAAGGATTGCAAATTAAATCAGGATTTCCTGACTCCAGTTTGAGCTCCTAACCTGCACACTACCCCATAGCACCCTATTCTAAAGCAGCTGCACCCTTTCCTCCCTCCCTCCACCCAACCACTTGTAACAGAAATAATCTTCCCTTTTTCTGCTGATGTTCTCTAGCAGCATCCAGTCCAATTCTCTTCCTCAGTCTTTTTCCAATGCAAGTATTGATGGAAGGTCTCAGATAATAACTGTGCAATTCTGAGTGCTAGCCTTTGTATTATAGTCTGATACACAACCCACCCTTTCAACGCAATTATTCTACAATTTATTCAGGATGAAATGCTTTGCTACAAATGATGCCACAGAGACACTTAAAATCTATAACTCATATAGCTAAAGACCTTCATGTGTACCCCCCTCACTGCTACAAAGATTACATTTAGTATAACCAGATGCCATACGTGCCATACAGCTAGTGTATGAACCTGACAAAGTTGACAATAAATAGCTGAAGCCCGTCGCGTATTTCCAAAGAGGCCTTTAGGTTTTCCAGTGAATGATGCACCCATATAGACGGTATTGTTGTTGTATTTTCCCTTTAAATTTGCTGCATGATTCTGAATACTTGCTCAGTCTCCCGTACACAAACATGCATGTTTCAATGCACATTTCCATTTCTTACCTATTCACTGGTCTCTCGGAATCCAGAAGCTTTAGAATGGATTTACCATCCATATCAGATGGAATATCCAATCCAGCAATATCTAGAATTGTGGGTGCAAGATCAATATTCAACACAATGTGAGGATTCCTGAAAAAAACATATATGAGAACCTGGTTTAAAGCCTGTGAAATGATACCAATTAACTCCAGCTCTTCCACAGAAACCAGGAGTCTGAAAAGGCTTATTTTGGGACATGTGCAAAGAAGAAAAGAGGACACAATCCAATTCCTTTCCATCAAGGGAATTAAAATGTGAAATACAGGTAAAGTTGCGTAACCTCAAGAAGGGCTAATATGAAGATTTAAAACTTCACCACAGAGCATTTTTGAGAAAGCAAAGTAGTTCATATGACAAAGTTAGTTAAGTATTGCAAAAGAGGGTTCAGAAGTCTTTCAAAACATGAGAAAGCATTGGAAAAACTCCTTGGGTGTCTTATGGAATCAAACTGTCTGCCAAATATGCTGATGACTTTATTAAAAAGTAGATTTGGCAGGTGGTTCATGCTTTATCTGTTTCAAAATACAGTACAGAAATAAGTACCTCAGATCATATCACAGCAAGCATGTTCTGAAGGGAACGTGAAGAGAAATACTGCTAGACACTACAATAAATAACTGAAAGTTGCTGTTAATACAGAGCGTGAGACAGAAAATGGAAAGGGATCAGGAAAGAAACAGCAGAGAGAACTTAAAAAAAAGAGAGAGAGAAAATAAAAGCACAGCTTTAATGGAAATAACAATCTTCCCAAGTGCACAGTTCTCCATTCTGCCAACACTGGGGAACAGCCGTACCCTGTTACTTAGCAAAGTATGGCATATGCTTCTCAGCCACCAGGACAATATTGGAACTTAAATTGACTTCAAATCTAGTTAAAACATTGGCATCAGCTCTAAGGAGTACAGGCAGCGCCTCTCCCCAGATTCCTTGAACTGCACGTCTAAATACGAGTGAGTTCACGGGTCGGAGCATCTAGTTGCACAGCCCGGCATTCAGTAGCTAAACGAATGTCCCAATTTCTAACCATGTGACTTGGTTTTACCATGGGTCTGGTTTTGCAGAAACATTTTCTGTGTACATTGAATCTCTCAAGCTTATTTCAAATATGTCTATGACCGTGTTGTGTAACTACTCACAGTATTACACATATACATACTGTTTATCAGCTGTGTATGTTTTCTTTTCCCTATTTCTTAAAAGAAAAAAAAATCAAGAAAGGCACTTAATTTCTTGAAAGTGGGTGGGGGGTGGGAGAAGCAAGCATGCTGCTATGCAGTCTTCTACAGCACTGAACATAAAGAATCACCATGCTATGATTTGCAGGCACAAAGGGAGGATGGGACCAGATGGGCTGCTGTACATGTCAGTGCAGAATTCTAGCTCAAAACACAGGACAGAAGAAAGCTGCTAAATTCACACTAATTAATGAGACACCATTTCAAAATTACTACATTTTTGAGCGAGCGAGCAAACAGGCACTGACAAGAGCACGGATGATGAATTAAATTGATGTACCTAATTTGATTTTAATTACTAATAATTGTGGTGTAGCATATTTGGTAATAGAAAGGAGAGCTTAGTAATGACTTGCTACAGTGACTGCTATTAAATCTTCGTTGGTATCAAAAGGGAGTCATGACAATTACTCTGCAGGAAAAACATAAGGTTAACGGAAAACATGGATGATTGAAGTTCTACAATTTAAAGAAAATCAGGCTGAAAGGGAGGATCAATTTATTATCTGATATATTCCCCCCGCCAAGGTATTTTATCCTGTTCTTCCTATTGCACCGCGATGGGCTCTGTTCTGTTAGTCTCTGTCATGCTGACTCCTCTGATTTTAATGGAATTATTTTTCCATCTTCAGAAGCCACTGAAAAATAAAAATTCACTGGGAAGATTTCACAGCTTTTACATATGTCTGAGTGTAAAGACCCCTGAACTAGAGCAGACGTGAGGTGGCTGGTCTCCAGCATTGCATGCTGCACAAAAACTAGCTCAGTCTGCTTGGGCCGTATTAGCATTGCCTCTCCAGTAAGACCGACAACCGGAGTTGAAGGGAATGAGAGCAGGGTCTTAGAAGGCTAATCCTGCCCGCCTGAAATTCTGTGCTGCTGCAGACAAACTTGTTTCAGTACTGAGGTAATAGGTTTAATTCCACCTGAGGGATCCTTCCCCTGCTCTTTCGAGAAGTAATATTGTTTATTTCACAGGCATAACTGCTGTAAATAGATTAGACACATAGTGCAGCATCTACCGAATTTACCATTTTTGTGCCTACTGATAATGTGAGCCAGTGAATTTAACCAGCAAATGGAAGGAGACTGTTTTATAACCATTTGCCACTGTATTACACACTAGATCTGTTCCTCTGTGGTAAAGGAAAAAAAATGGTGTGTGGAAGACTGTGTGTGTGTTTATTATGCTAAAACATGCACACTGATATAAATAAAAGGCAGCAAATTATGGCACTCTGTCCAAAATCATTACTTAAGTGCAAATATTTGCTATTGAAATAATTGCTTAGAAAGTGTATTTACATAATTTCTTAGCTGATCAAAGCTACCATTTTAATTAACAGTCATATTCTGCATGCTTGCGTGCTTCCGACAAACAGCCCTAACCACGTTATCTCCAAGGATGAACCAAAAAGAATCTTCTGTGGGTGATAATATATGAACTATTACACACATTCCTCTTCATAACCTGAAACAAGTGACTTCACTTTAATGTTCAGCAATAATTATGTACTGTGGCAGCGAACATTATAAATTTTTTTACCTTGAAACCTCAAAGTATTATTTGCACCCCTCAAAAAGAGACAAATAAGCGTTTCCTAGATAGGACGTATTTCGAAGTAGCTTTTTCAACGATATCTACAGAAGTGGCTTGTGCTGCACACCTACACAAGCAAAGAGGCAATGCCATAAAAGCTTGACTATGTTATACCAGCATGCGCTATCGGTTCTGCTATCTGACTAGATGTATTTTTCTGCTGAAGATGAACAGGAAGACAGTCAGTATGGGCAGAACTTTGTGCCTCCGTTTGGACACCAGGTCAACACAAGTAGAGCTGGGAATATAAAGGATTTTTTTGGTCACTATATACACACACAATAGTCAAGAACTTACAAGGATCCAGCCTCCACATTTGGACCTCGGACATAGAAAGGAACTCTGATATCAAATTCATACGGCATGGACTTTCCTTTCACCAGCCCAAACTGCCCAATATGATAACCATGGTCTGCTGTGTATATTATATATGTATTGTCCAGTTCACCTGTTTCAACCAACATATTGTAAATCTGAAAAAAAGCAAAACAAAATATGAATTTCATTCCCCTGAGTAGTACTGTATATAGAATATTGGATATAACTCTCTGCCTATGTGTAACCTACAAACAAGTAACAGTTCAGGATGGCACTGAGTATCACAATGAACCATTCTCGATCCATAATCACGTAATGATTTTACTAATTTAATATTGTGGCTATTGCAAGGCAAACTTCTGGTTTCTGTTTTAAGGTAAAACGCATTAGCATGCCACGTTTTCAAAAGCGTTTGGGTTCAGTATTTGGCACGAGAGCTGTCAAGACAGCACTAAATGCGTATGGTAACAGAGATGAAAGTTTCAAGTTGATACGCATTTTTGCGGTTCTCTCTCCACCTTTCTCTTTTTCCTCACAGCAAACAATTTCAATAAAATGACAGCACTTTGAATCTCATACTTATTTAAGCGACACTCAGTGACCTTGCTTTCAGACAAACGAGTCCTCATTATGCAGAATATTTGCAAAACCTCTTCCAGGTAACACCACTCGGCCATACTCTCTCGCTAGCTGGACAGGTAACATGGAGAGTTACAAGAGGAACTTTAACCCTGTTTGTGGTTGTTTCTATGGATTTACATGAGAATCTTTATGTGAAATGTACCAACTTGAGCACCACAGGTCAATTTTTATGTGACACTTTCACTTGCAAAGGTACCAAAGTGGTGTCTCACACAGATCCAGAATGTATCAGCACAGAAGAAAAACTATTTTGTTGTTGCTCTGGTGGCTTTTTTTTAATTTTGAAAGACTAAGAGGTGCATATAATTCAGTAGAAAAGATTGAGCTAATTTGGCGATTACAACTTAGAAACAACTCAACTGATTTTGCCTGCAGTGAATCACCTGAAGTAAAACATTTTAATAATAGAAAATGAAAATAGTGTAGTAAAATAGCCAGTCTCCCCTAATGCTGGTATCTGATCCATCTGAACAGGTTCATTAATATGAAGCAGAGATCAAACTTGCCTGAATCAGTAATTGTAAGACATTACTAACAAGTTGATGCAATGCCATCCAGATAATCTCATTTTTGCCTTACAGGACTCATTTTATGTTCTACCTTTTTGGAATAAGAATGCCAAGAGATAAGCAGTTAATTGCAACACCTTTAAATCTGCCTTCCTACAACTGGATACCTGTTCTTTTTCAGAGTATCTTTTAGCTAATTCAGACATTTTGTACAAGACACCCAGCTTGCACTAAGAGATTTCATTGTTACATAATACAGACTTCATTAAAAAAAAAAAAAGCAGCTACCTATGTATTTATTTACATCTAACATTTAACATCCTGGGCCTGGTTTATAATGGGATTTTTTCCAGTTAGGACTCCTGTAGCATCACTTTCTTTTGCTGTTCTCTCAGAGACTCAGTGTTACAGGATCAAAATAGGCTCACAGTTAGGTAGTCATTTCCCACACGTTGTAGGATGACTTTTCATTATCAGATGACACATTTTTAGAATTTATGATGGACACTTTTTCAGGTGATCCCTCCCTCTACCCCTTAATCAGTAGTAGCTCTGTGGCAACAAATCAGCTCGCTTACACCACCCAACTCATGGTACCTGTCCTTAGGAGATGAGGATTCTTAACACATTGAATAGAGAGACAAATTCTCAGAGGTGAGATTATACACTTTTAAAAAATTGATGCAGTCTTCCCCCTTCCTGCCCTCTTATCTTCATATGCAGCACAGCTTGGAGTTTAACTCAAAAACCAAGCACCTGTTTAGCCAAAAAGCAAAAGCGACTACTAATCTTACCATCTCCATAGAGTCATCCACAGACACGAGTGTTTGAAGGCGCTTTCTCTGCAGCATGTTGGTGAACTCCATGTGTATAGGCTTCATGGGACCTGTATACCTCATTATCCAGTGCTTGTCTGGGTTTGGAGCATAGTTGTAACTAGGAGTGCTAAGGAACAGAGAGGAAAAAGGAGTGTTTTAGCAGTGTAGAAAAAAGTCATAGCAATGTACACCAATAATTCCTATGTGATCAACAGTACAGCACTCTGTCTCGGAGGTGCACAAGAAAATATTAGATTTACTTTGGAAAAGTCTTATACTTTTGTGCTCTATATGAAAGATGGGAGAAGGAAAACAACTCTGGGGAATAAAATCTATTATAAGAGTAAATATACATTGCTTTTGCAGTGCCTTCAGACTAACATGGATACGTCTTGAGGCCAAGAGACTAGTCTCGGAAGTCTAGCTCCACACGTATGATCTGGATGAAGCATATACTATAGAGTTCCTATTCATGTAATTGTTCCGCTTTCACTCTGCCCACATTAGCACCAAATACTATGGCTTGTGTAAGCCGTTTAACAACAATTATAGAACTTGCTGAAAAGGCTCTACCATGTGCTTTAACAGCTTTTTAAAATTCAGCATGACTGGCGACTTGAAAACTTCCACACTCATGTACCCAGAGGAGCACAGGCACCCTACCTGGTGGTATCAAACTGCATGTGAGCTCATGGCAAGCAGAAGTGGATACATAGCCGGATTTTAAAGACCTGCCAAGAAAAGCAGGGGTGAGGGGAAATAGGACTGTATTTTGCAGACACTTTCCAGCCACCAACTCATTTGTGTTCATCAAAAACTTGTAAGTCCCTGCAAAATCCCAAGGGCTAGATTCAATGTCTTCCTGGAACTCACAGACCCTCCAAGTTCTTATGATCCTGTGACACCATTAAAGTGATGAGGAGAAATATCCCCTATCCATAAGTTCAGATTGTTGGCACTCCCAGAGATTGCTTTTCTACACATAAGTAAATTGCTGTAGGTTAGGTGCACCTAAACAAAAGGCTTCTTTTGGTGTATCATTACTCTCTGCATCACCAACTCGGTAGAAAGCTGTATTACAGCTTACATTTGCAAGAACTATTGTTTTCCCCTACTATATCTATTCCTAAAAAGTTGGTTATTACTTAAGATTGAGAACTATCTTTGTCAGTTGTGTCAGATCCTGGCCCAAACACACCACCTGAAGAACCTAAAAAATTGCAAATTACTTTTCCTAAGTGATTTGTTGAGAATTCCTTTTTTCATTCAAAGTAATAAATTCAGTCTCTGTAAATGTGCAAGCCAAGAGGGTAACACAGTAACACAGGAAAAAATAGCATACACTCAGTTATTTTCTTCTTCCCAACACACAAGTTCCTGATAAATTCAGCTCCTATTTGGCAAATAGCTACTGTTGGTTTTGTGTATGTAACAGAGTGGCAGAGTAAGTTACTAAGATAAACAACAGTAATATAAGTTGAAACTTCTCTGCGATATACTGTGTATCTAATGTATCTTTGAATATGACAGGTAGTCTTAAGAGCTGTAACATAAATATGAAATTAATAATCTGACAGTGCAATGTTTTATGCCGGAAGCCTCTGTTAGATACTATCCCAAAAATGTGTGTAGGCGGCAAATGGAGGCTTCTTCATACAGGGAGGAAAGGGCTGGTGTTATTCTCTCTGTGTTGTTAATAGCCTCTTGAATTTCAGAATGTTATTGTGGCTGAAATAATGACATTGCTCCTTTGAAAATGCTGACAGTTATGGAAACTGTTGCTATGTGATGCCCAGAATGAATCAAAAATGCTTGGCAAACTCCTTTTCAGCTTACTTTGTGATTTCCTGGCTGATTTGAAACCTCCTGCTGTTTAATCCAACCAAAGCCCGTGATTTTCTTTGATTACTACAAATGTAACCCTCTTATACTTAACAGATTTGTCTGTCTTATGGGAAAAGTACACAAATGTAACATCCCTAGAAGCTGGTTAAGATAACCTCTTCAAATGTACTCAAAAAATAAGTCCTAGCCTGATCGCGTTTGACCTTGGGAAAGATGGGTGGTAAAATGTACCCTCTCCAGAAATAACATTTCTGATCACTGTTAAACTGCCCAGCTGTTGCATTCTCTGCAGCTATCGGTGTAGGCAGTGAAAATGGAAAACCAGCCATGTAGCCTAGGGATTTGCTATGTGAGTTCTGGTTGATGTGAGTGATTTTCAAACAAAAGCCTGCAGATGCACAGGAACAGGAGCTCTACAGAACGAGATGGAGAGACTGCAGTCACACCACCTAGTACATGTAATAATAGAAGCAATAGAACACAGCATAAATTAGCAACAGAAGTACATACCAGGGATCCTAAGCAAAAGCATTACTCTGTCAGTCTATGCTAAAGTCCACGTGCTAACTTTCAGCTATTATTAGCAATGCCACACAAAGCACTATGTGTGTCAACCACTACAGTCACCCCTTCACTTAGCTTTGCAGATACAGCTCAAGAATCTGCTTGCAGACTTTGTCAGCGCTGCCACACGAAGAGGTACAGCTGCACCACGTGACATTCTGCCTTCTGGTCTGGGACCAGGCAAGGGCTTTTTCCAGGGCATTGCTCACTGCTTTATAGCAAATCATAGGCTGAGTTCTACCTGCGTTCTCATCCTTCCCTACCATACCCACATGACTACAGAACTACCTCCAGCCCATTAGCACTGACAGATTTATCTGTCACTGAGGGAATCCTTGGAATGTGGGAACAAGGGAAAAATGAAAAGCAGAGAACTAATTTGTACATGCAGTGAGGGAATGACGCATGTTTTTGTATTGAATCTTAAACCCAGACCACTGAAAATCCTTACAGATTATTATTAAGTGCTGTGAAAATGGTTTATAAGATTGGCAGTTTCTTTGCACAAGATGTACATAAAATCTTCTTGTTCATATCTAAAAGAACACAGTTCCTTAATCCACTATGTTCATTTGTTTCTGTACAAACAAAACTTGTTTCCATGATGTGACACCTCCCGTATAATTGTTAGCATGGTAAGAAAAGGCACCTGCAATTACAAACAGTTTTATGTAACTACCTTATAATCAGGAAGATAAAGCTAGTTTGTGTGCAAAATAAAAGTTAAACTATGAGCAAAAGAAAAATAGCTGCAGTTTATATTTTTCATTGCTGGCCCTCCTCAAACCCTTCTAATCTTTTTCATTTGGCCAGCATAATTAAAATGCTACAGAACATTGCTTGATGAATGATTAACTTCTCCGAGATATGAATGCCTTCCAAAAGAACTTCTAATAAGACAGAGGTCAATATGGGGTATAAGCTATAGCACAAGTTGCTCATTTGGCATTTCTGTAATTTTCATTTCAAAGAAAATAAATGAGCATAAGATGGCAAACAAACATGAAACCTTGCATTGCTGGAGATCTAGGACACAGATTCTCTTCAGTAGCACAGCCCAAAATAATGAAATATATAATTCTAAGTTATGCAATACCTAGACAATAGAAGAAAGGAAGCTTTTTCTTTCAGACTCTACTGTAAATAAAGTGAAAAAGGTCAAATAGATTTCACTGGACTTTGGGCCAGGCCCTAGCAGCTTCGGCTAGCAACTGATTATTATTTCGATCAGTTTCCAGTTCCTTCACAAAGCCAAAGTAAACAGAATTTCCCTTTAAAAAATCAAACTAAAAATATAAAAAGGGCACAGAGGAAGAAAGTTACAAATGTTGGACATCACTGAAGGCATGAAGCCAGTAACGAGAAAAATACCGGAATGTTGTCAGTTGTGCCAAAAGGCGATTTGGGAGAACCATTCATTTTATCAGCATGAGGAGATGCCTGTCATGAAGCATTACAGAGCTGTACCTGTAAAATGTCTCTGTGCTATAAACAAGAACCATCTCATCATGGTGTTTCACTGGAGCTTATGAACGTGTTCACTCAGTAACTGGGTAAATACTGCTTTTGAGACCTGTTCCAGACCTTGTACTGGGTCATGTATAGACATACCAGCTTATTCAGAAATAGCCTGTCTAATTGGTGCTGCAGGTCTGTATTTCCTTCCTTTCCATATATAAAACAGGAGTAATAAATATTGCTTTTTATGTGATTTTTGGTAATACCCATTAAACGACATAGCTTCTGCATAAGGACAGGGAAATAGAGTTGCTTCCCTGGAAGAGATTACAGCCCAAGAACCAGATCTGGATCCCCCTGCTCAAAATAAAACAATGCTTTACTTCACAAACAGGTTGCAACAATGTCCAGTGAATTCAACATGAATCCTTCCAATTATGTCAGTGAAATACAATTCTGAGTTCTAGATGCAGAAGCCATTCTCAAGATACTTGTACTAGTCTGAAGAGATTAAAAAAACAAACAAAAAAACCCCCACCCTCAAAACCCTTCTGCATTTGTGACAAATTTGTACCAAGAATATTATAAAGCAAACATTGTTCCCCAGAGATACCGAGGACTTCTCTACTCCTGAACTTGTAAATGAGAGGGTTTTATTTTTCCTTACATGTGTTGTGAGGCATTAGGAAAGAGATGTGAGTATTGAGGGGCTGAATCTTCAGGACCATGAGGAGCAGCATGGCTTATAACCATCAGCACAGGCCTGTGAGGATACATCTTCTTTGAGATTCTGAAGAAGGTAATGCTGTCGTTGGTAATCAGATCAGTTAGATAATCCTGCAAGTACAAGTAAAAGTATAATGAGATAATTGAAAGATAATTTCATACTGGGGGGTGAGATGGGAAGGGGAGGTCTGAGGTATCATAAGAAACAGGAAAAAAGAAGCTACTTCCCTCAGAGTGGGAGGAGGAGGGATTAAGTTACGGATGTTAAAACTTCAAAAACCAAAGCAAAATCATTCTTTCTTCACTGCCTAGAAACATGAAAAGCAACACTTTCAGAAATGAATGACATGGAGAGAGCAACCTGGTCCAGTGGAAGAGGGTGGAACTAGATGATCCTGAGGGTAACTTCCAACCCAAACCATACTATGATTCTATGACATTAAAGAAGATCAAATAGGACTCTTTCTTCCCAGAGTGTGTCATTCCATTATGAATATCACAATACTCAATACAATGACCAGGTATCAATTAAAAAAAAAAAAAACCACCAAAATTACAGGTCAATTGCTTTGCTTTTTGTTGTCAGTACCTTCAAGGTGTATTGTCCAAAGTTACACCACAGAATGCTTTGAAAATCCAAACAGCTTGATGTTCATTTTTCTTAACCTCCTTCTGAGCCAGGAGTCACTAAAGCTAGAAAATGCTGGACTAATTGGTTTAAAAATTTCATTCAATATTAGAGACACAGTGACAACCTGATAGACATATAGCTCTATCAATAAACTGCTGAGAATTTAGAAAACTTCCTTTGGAAGATAGGGGTCATCTTTCTATTTTCTAGAAAGCATCATTATTCTTCTGATATCTGCTGGAGCAGATATGGATTGAAGACAGTATTTTAAATGACAAGCCACGTACCCTCTTACGCTGCATCACTGTCTAAGTGAATGCAAATTTGAATATGCCTCAAACTTGAGAAGCATATGAAACTGCATTTTTAAAAGCAAAACAATGACAGTCACGTCACAGCCGAATGTAAAATCAGGCGTAACATCGGCTTCTGGTCAAGTGAACAAGTACGAGGTGTGGGACATATCGGATTGCATTTCCTTTTAAATACAGCTTTCTGTCCGTGGTTCAGACACTTGCTCCTCTTTACCACTGCCAATATCCTTGAGCTGAGAAGGCAGCATATCATTCAAAGGAAACCTTTTTCACTGACTGCGTTTACCTTCCCCAAGTTATTTCCCGTGTATCCCAGAACAAGGCTAAGTCTCCATTTATATTTTCACACACTGGTCCCAACATGAGGCATGTCTGTTATGAAACTGCCGTGATTATGACTGTTACTGATGATATTTTCATTCATGAAAACAGGTGTAAATAGGTGTAATTCCATCAAAGTTAACCGAAAGCCCTCCATTCGTAACCATATGCAGGGGAAGGGAGAGCATACAATAAGCCAGACCAAAGCAAAGCTGACTTCTGAACATACTTTCAGTACCTGAGACCG
Organism: Rhynochetos jubatus; assembly: GCA_027574665.1. Lineage (NCBI taxonomy): Eukaryota > Metazoa > Chordata > Aves > Eurypygiformes > Rhynochetidae > Rhynochetos > Rhynochetos jubatus. The sequence continues at coordinate 10,756,355 of CM050665.1, read as the reverse complement.
TACTCAGAGCTAGGAATACCGGAGTGCTCTCAAAAAAGCACTGACATTTATCTAAAACACACCTGTTCTTTAAGGTCACTTGTTTAAGTGTGAAGCTCATCTCTGATCCAGCCATTACAAAGCATAGTTTTCAAACTCCACTTTGAAGATGAAAGTTTTAAGATGATTTAGTGAAAATCATTCAAATTTAACATTGAAAACCAGTGTTTACCAGGCCAAAAGACCAACAGAAACATTTCCCTTAACCGATTTCTCGGTTTTTTTTTTAAAGATCCAGATGGTAGAGGTTGTAGTGGACTGTGCATATGCGTACAAAACAAAAAATTCATCTAAAAACATTGACAGACACTGAAAAAGAAAAATCAAAGTAGAATATATCCTGTTAGAAAATCTGAAAGAATTAGTAAAGACTTGATTTTCAGAGGAAAAGTGCTTAGCAGTCACTTCGGAGGACAGAATCAGTAATGCTTTTTGCTAGTTTTCCACTGACACATAACTATGTCAAGTAGATAGGGCTAAAAAACAATCTGATTATATTGTTCACTGCTGGAAAATTAAGTTTCCAGCAACAAAAATGGCTGGAAAGAAAGAGCAGCAGTCCTGTATTTCAGCTTGTGTTGTTCATTTTAACATCAACAAGTGCTGTTGCTCTGCACGCTATCATCTGTTTATTAGCATAGCTGTGTATTATGCAAGAATAAGAAGATTATCAAAACATTTATGTTTTCATCAGACTTTTAAAAAAAAATTTAGTACCAAACTGGGTAAGAAAAACTAAACCAAATGAAAACCTTAACATTTTCAAGTACTGCATACACACAACAGAGCTGCGGATGTTGGACCATGGAGTTCCCTGTTGGCTCCTTGGTACAATGGGGAACAGTGGCCTGTGAAATCACTTGTTGGAGACTGTTCCCATTAAGATATATTTCCATCACAACATTTTTGGTACATGGCTGTAATAATTAGCTCTCTCATTAGATCAGAAGAGAAATAAAAGACCAATGATTCTGCAAGTCAGCTGCCCCTTCCCCGTAGCAGCTGGTGACAGAAAAGGAAACCCTAGAAGCCTCTTACATTTTATCTCTCAGCACAAAGTACATTCAATTAAAAATGGCAAATAGGGGAGGGGAAAGGGAAATCACACAGACATCAACCTTTTATAGGAAAAACTATGAACACATTGCTAATGAAACACAGAGGCAGGATTTGTGCTCAGTAAGAGAAAGCAAACCGAATCCCTGCGAAGCAAATACACCTTACAAATCAGTGTCACTCCAGCGTGAGTCAAGCTCAGAAGATACTTAAACTACAGCGGTTTATGGAAAACTTTATTTATCATCATACTTCAGAGACCATCTAGGCCCATTTTTGGAATTCACAAAAGCGGGTTCCTTTGGAAAAGTTAACGCTTTTGGCTGAAATAAACTCCTGACTGCAAACAGGTAACTGTTTCAGCTGTAACATGTGCTAGATGAGGAAAAAAAATGATACTGCATTTGACAGTGATTATCAAGAATGTCAGTAAGTTTGGTCAGTGTGTAACATGCTTGCAAGGATATTAGGAAACAAAGATGCCTGTAACAAGGCACAGAGATATAAAATTAATAGTTAAATTCTCCACTCATTCAGAATTATCATAAGATATACCAAAATATTATTAATTCTCTATTATATTATGGCTGTGAAATAAGTTCTTTAAACTAACATAAAAAGATGGGTCTAGCTGGAGGGAACTGGATTCTTATCTCATTTACGCTTGTGTAACTCCACTGGAGTCAGTTCTATACCAGAGCAATAGATGACAATCAGACTCAGCAGACAATAATTAAAGTACAAAGCCCAGAAATAGTTATCATGCAGCATTTAAATCCATTTTCACATCTTCAGCTCATAATAAGTAATACAGGCTCAGGATGCTTTGTTTGTTTCCATTGCTGCTAACAGTGTTTTCAGTAACCTGACCCTCCTGGAATGGAAGATAAGCAAAAGCCCAAACACTATGCCTGTTGGGTGGTAGCTAATGTTACACGTAGCAGCTTTGAAGTACAAAAAGAGTTCTTTAGTTAGACTGAAACCATAAAGAGCAGCTTTCTTGCAGTCATGTCCAAATGTTAAAAAAATAGAAATAAATCGATAGGACGTACCCTGGAGTAGTCATATCCATGCTTCTCCTTCACTCCATTTCTACAGAGCGTGTAGTTGTAAAATCGAGAGTTTTTAAGTAATCCAACCCATTCTTTCCAGCCGGGAGGCACATAGGAACCATTGTATTCATTGAGGTACTTTCCAAAGAAAGCTAGGGGTAGAGAGAGCAGCATGGTAAGAAGGCAGAGCAGAAACACTTGAAAGACACCATATTTAACCACATTCTTTCTGTCTTTTCTGAGAGGAGCTCTGTTTTCTTCATTCCGATACATTCTGGGTTCCAAATTTGCCTGAGTGTGTTTACTTCAGAGGTCCATAATGCAGGTCTTTTGATTTACAACCTGACTACATCGGAGAGAAACTGGACCACAGTTACCATTATCTTTTCTTTAGTGCCTGATACATTTAGAGTCAGACAAACGAAGCAGAGAATGCTTAAAACAGTGCCAGTTGCCACATTATCTCATCCTATTCTGAATCACCCAATTTAGCTACATTTTTCATTTTGGTTACACCCATTTAAGCCACCTCCACCTAAGGAACTAGCAGAAGCAGTGAAGTCACCAAGAGCTTGGGAGAAATGATGACAAACGAGGACCATAACTGTGCTGAGATTTTAAACTTGCTGCATAGAAGGAATGAAGCAGCAGCCCGTTTGGCAAAGCAAGTGCAGAGTGAGTACAAGGATTCCTACAGAACACAGGGCAGGCATTTGTGCCATCCTCCCCAAAAAGCCATGTATATGCTAGCCTTGCTCTGTAAGCCACAAGTGCACAGACACAAACTATTTTCCAGAAAACAGTTAAGGAAAACGAAAAGCATTAGATTTCTATGAGAAGAACAGAAATTACCTAAAGTACATGATGTACCCAATGATGCTTTCACACTATTGCAGTAAAAAATTAAATTATTTAAAGGAACATATCTCTTAGTATTAGTTTATGTGTTATAAAATCACTACACAATTACAGGATAAATTATACTGGAAGACTTCATTTGTCAAGCTAGTTTTTTTTAAAGCTTAAAGGCAAAATTCTGCTCTTGGGCCTGCATACTGCACCGCGATTCAGCATGTGACTTCGTGTGATCAGAGCTCAGCTTCTGAATGGTCTGGCAATACAAGTCAGCATTACCATAGTGACTAGCACAAAGATCTTTATGCTTGTTCCATAACTGTCTTTACAGAAGTTCTCAAAGCAGAGGCATACAGTGTGTGCAGCACCTCACGCTGGCCGTCCATCAGGGAACGCTTGTGCTTCTATAAGGACAACAGAGTGCCTACGATTCCGTTCTTAGATTAAACCTCACCTCATAACCTATGGGGTTTGAGCACACAACTCACAGTTCCCAGGTTCTTATTCTTTTTTAAGCTTGCAGTCTACAGTGCCTGATACTACACCTTCTTGAATTTATACAAATGCAAGGAGCAATACTGTGGACTGAGCAGATCTGGTTTTCAGCCAGCGTGAAAAGGGGCAGCCTCACTGAAGTCAATGGATTTACGCCTATTTGTAGTACGCTGAGTATCTGTCCAGAAGACAGACACAGTGAGAAACAGTGACACAAAACAGTATGTGAGAGCTCCAGATTATTACCATTACCTGATAGTGGTTTTCTTTTCTAAAAAAATGGGAAATGTGATATTAGCAACAGAATAATATAGTGGAATAAAATAAAAAAAATTACAGGGAGTAAGCACATTGTACGTTGACCAATGTTTTTGTAAGATCCAACTCAAAGCACTTAGGTAGAATGCAAAAACATATTTTGAATCATCCGCCTCATCAAATTTCGGTATATCCAATTAATGCATAAGGTGAGCCAACAGAAAGTGAATGTTCGAGATCTTTCAAAGTGTTTGGAAGAGATGAAAGTGCTGACGAAATTAAGATCGACAACAGAGAAGATGAGAAGGGCACATCAAGTGGGACACAACGAAATCCTTAAAATCACACTGGGATTTCAAACTATTTTGAAAAAGGCGGTAAGGTGTGAGGGTCTATTTCATGTGGTCTATCTATTTTATAGATGAGCCACTTACAAAAGGGTTAAGTGACTGGTAAACATGCTGCAGAGAAGAATTTATTTCCCTGTACTGAACTACCTCATGACGCCTTCTTTAACCAAGCAAAGTAAACCAGCAGCACTGAACAACACAAAATCTACTCTACTGTAGGTGAAAACTGTCACATTACTCAGGGATTGTACTTTTACAGTATATGCACTTTTCCCAATTATTTTGCTTTATGAACAATTCCGAATTTTTAAAGAAAGGCAGGCAGCTTGAAGCAGTCTCAGGTAATTAAATGATATAGATGCACATTTTTTCTTGTCCTGGTAAGAAGAAACACAGGATAGAAACACTGACCACCTCCTAGAGGAACAGGTAGGCACAAGGCAGTCCAAAGCCTTTTGTCCCCCATTCAACAGATTATATCCAAACAGAGATATATTTGGCATTTCTGCTCACGGGAACCAAACCATTCCTAAAACTTCTGGCTGAGCCAGCTGAGGAACTCAGGAAAGAGGCATTCTGTAAAGAATTACTTAATTGTTATTCTGCAGAGGCATTAAAGGAAAGTCTGGCGGAAGTTCCTTCCAGCACCTTTTGCATACCCCCCATTGTACATTCAGGATGTCTTTATAATCTTCCATGGACGTCAAAGGGCTTTAAATAATTTTCTCTGCTGTTTCCAATCTTCCATTTCACATCTTTTTCTTTCCCCCCTCCTTCTCAGCTGTTTAAAGGCTTGTTATTCAAAAACTGTTAAATGTCACTCCTCTGCAGTACAAAATATTGGGTTACAATAAAGCTCACTTGATGCTGGAAAGATTTTGATTTTGGATTGTAAAGACTCTCTCTAACACAATTTCCCCCCCTCATCAGATTAGTTCACCACCAGAGACAGCTGCTCACTAGAGTACACATGCCTTTGGTACATCCAATTTCAAACCACTCCAAAATTTCATTAATAAACATTCTCAGAGGCTGCTGTTTGATATGCTCAGACACGCTCCTATATCCAGTCTATGAAGTGATCATTAAAAACCATCCAAGTGGCTGTTTTTAATAAATGAATTAAAAATGTGATTTTCCTTTGCTTTAAATACTATACAAGGTAGTTTCTCCTAAGACTACATAAAACAGGATATGCAAGAATGGAGTCCTTTGTACACTGTTACCACTTCCGCAGGGGTTCATAACCTTCTAAGGTTCTTTTCTCAGAGTCTCGCCCTTCGATGATAAGCACCTGGAAAATTCTTTGGTATAGAATGGAATTTTTACAAGAGGTTTTGTTTTTTAAACTCTTCCTGTAAGGAAAAAAAAACTGCACACAAAAGAATTTGCCCTGTGCTATCAATTAATACAAAGGTCTGTTCTGAATGTAAGACGACTGCAGACATATCTAAGGCCACAGCTCATTGCTCAAAAAGCAGGGATAGCATATTGTCAAAGGTAGTGTAAAACACAATCAAAAAATGGACATCACATCATCATTTACCACCACGGGCAATGTTCAAGCTAGTTCTATCATCTATCTATATCATCCACCAAACTCCACAAGTTTGTTAGTGCTTCTTCCCCCGCTTTTTTTTAAACACTAATTCTTTCCCTGATACCTAACAAAAATACTTAATGCAACTAAAATGCAGCTACAAAGGATATTCACAGAACTTTGCATTAGACTGAAAACTTAGATAATCCAGGACGCATCAACAAAATGATGCGGGGGATCACTCATCCCTCTTTAAGCCATTTGGACTGTCCAGCATCGGGGTTGGATATAACAGACCTTTATCAGTTTTCAGACTAGAAACAGGAATGCAGTGGAAGTCAGATTCACCAGTGTACAATTGCCAGATCAGACTCAGAGGCAGAATTTCAGTCTTTCATTCAATTTCCTTGACTTGGCACCTCTGAGTCTAAGCATACTTAGCCTGTTTAGCCACTGTTCTGCTAACTACTGGCCAAGATCACTTATCCCTGCCACTAAGAACCTATTTCACAATATGATCATAGAGTTTATGCTCATTTTAAATAAAGCAAGAAGATGAAATCAAGAGCGAAATGTACGAGAGGAGTACTGGTACTAACTTCCTGACAGTGACAGGTTACGTTCCGTTGGGAAGCAGTGAAAGACAAAACTCTTGCTTCACGTAGAGCCAAGACAGGCTAGGAAAATGTGCTCTGTAGAGCAAGGTTGGCCCGGCTTCAGGGGGACCTAATAACCTTTTCACCTGTGAGGAGATTATTGAGAAGACAAAGCCAAGCTCCTCATGGTGGTGCATGGTGGAAGGACAAGAACCAGCATACATTGAAATAAGTGAGGTTCAGCCTGGATGTAAAGAAAAGCTTTTTCCACAAAGAGAAGAGTCAAAGAGTGAAGTAGGTTGCTCGGAAAGATTGAGCAATTCCAATCCTTGGTGTTTTTCAAGACTAGACTGGATAAAGCCCTCAGCAGCATGTCCTGGGGCAGGCTTTGTGTGAGTAGTGGAAAAGAGACCTCCCGAGGTCCCTTTCAGCCTGTTAGCCAGGGATCCTGCGCAGGACTTGGTGACTTATGAGGCCCATCATCAGTTGAATATACATGATTCTAGGATTTTAGAGATTGTGAATAGAATTTGTAAATATTCATGCTTTCATAATAAAACCTGAAGCTGAGAAAAAGTAAAATTCGGCTTTTTGTTAGTCCAGGACAGTAAGCTCAGTATTTATAGAACTCAGCCCTTCTCCTGGAGTCTTCTCTCTTCATACCCTTCTGCTACGTAGCTGCATCCACCTATTAGCACCCCATTAAATTGCACTTACCACCATGACTGAAGTTAAATGCATGTTTTAAGCTACTAATCCTTTACATTTAAACATGAACGTTGTGCATTAAGTACTTGAAAGACATATTTAAAGCCCTGTTTTAATGCCATATTCCAACAGCCAACTTTCCAGGCATTAGCTTAGGTTCTGAGCTGCAAGTCTTAGTTACTCATAGGGATTTGTTTGCCTCTCTAAAATCTTTTACTTCCGTATCTGATACTGATTCCCCAGCACAAAGTTGAACAATCAGCTACGTTTGAGCAATCCCTTAGTTTTGGACTGGGGCGGAGGGATAGGGTATTTCTGATCTTATTTCTGCTGTGTATCCAGAAAAAATTACTTTTGGTACCTTTTGTCCTCTAAGAGACAATCAGAGGAAAGCAGATGAGAAAGCACTCCCAGCATGGCTCAGGACACATGTAACAAGCAGTAAGGCCAAAGGTCAAGCCAGCTTTGCATTCACATCATGACCAAATATCCTCTCAAACTGACACTAGAAAAAGTCAGTGAAATGAATGGATTTACAACAGAAGTATGGGCATTCTGAGAGAAAAATCCTGTAATTTAGTATTAAATTTGGTTCCATGGGAAAGATTTTTCAAGAGACATCAGTTCACATTAGGTATCAACTGACCAGATTTTCCAAAACTCAGTAACTCCCAAGTACTGAAGTCACCTGAATAAAACTGTCCCAGTTGGCGCCTTTAGTGACAACAGGAGATATGACAGTACTGCAAAGATTAGAAGATGCAGCATTAGTATTAATACCTCAGTAACTGCAGTAAACCTAATGAGTTGCATAAAATATACAGTGAGTTCCTCACTAGAGTATTTTCAAGAAGGGAAAGAGGGTCTTTATACCACACTTTGTTCTCAGATCCGTGTAGTTCCATCGGTTTCAGGATGCTAAGGAAGACTGGGCTCCAAGTACCTTTTTTGCTATTTCTTTTGTACATCTGCAACAGTCCTTGAAATGATGAATTCTTTTAAGTACTTAATCAATTAAACTAGGGAGAGGAGTACAGGTACATAGACACACACATTACATTTTAGTCTATTGCATATGGTATCCAATTTTTCTCTAATCTACAGTACAGTGCTAGCATAAAATGTTCTTACAGATCACATGCTCCATCCACTATCACAGGGACATAGAAAGAGTAGTAGTAAAGGCAAGAGTCTTTACCTGCACAGCCGTTCTCTGTAACTGGAATAAAAATTACCATTACAATTCATGAAACATAATAGTTGTAAAAACTCTTGTACAGGGACTGGTAACCACTGCAGCTAGAACAGCCTACAGGCTTTCTTATTGTGCCAGGGGACTAGTCTGATACCTAGCAGGACAAAGGCAATGCACAGTAATCTTTATGACACCTTTGTTCCCCTTCCTGAATTTGCATTGCACATTCCTTGGTTGTGACCAAGGATCAGTGCCAAGATCTATTTAATGAATCAGGGGAATTGGCTGAAGGGGAGCAGATGAAGCCAAATAAAACAAAAGGGCTCAAACCAAATATTTTGAAATGGTCAACAAGGAATCAAACAGAAGAATGCTGATAGTGAGCCAAGTCTTGCTTCTCAGGTGAACAAATTCCCAGTGGAATTGGGGCCAAAGCCCTTCTTCACTAATGTCTATGGCACAGCTTACAAAAACGTAAACAGAACTAGGATTGTAAGGCATAAATACCTTTGTGAACATCCCGCTCACAGACACCCTCTGAAAGTTAAAGGAAAAAAGATCTAGAAATGGCAACCTTCCTATCATCAATCTTTATTACAGTTCAGGAGAAGACGCCTTGGCGTATCGCAACAGCCTAATTTCCTACCCTGGGCAGCACAAGAGAGAGCAGGAGTGCTGGCTGGCTGTGTGGTGTGGAGTGCTGGCTGGCTGTGTGGTGTGGAGCGCTGCTCTACAGCACAGTTCACTGTGCCAGTCAGTCAGCTCATGTTCCTTTGCGGCCAACCCTGACCATTCAGATCTTCCACAAGACACTTGCCAACATTAAAACCACCACAACGACGAGACATTTTATTAAAAATTTACCATGGATATCATTCCCCACTTGTATGTATCATGGGCACAGAAGAATCTTAACCTTTAGATTTATCCTCCATGCATCACATGCAACATCTCCTCCTCCACGTATAAAACCCAAAAACCTCCCCAACAGTGGATTATCAGACCTTTTTTTTTAATAACAAACAGCCTAAGCAAAAGCTTATCCAGCTTAACACTGGATCTTTACTAAAATACCAAAGTCTGCACCATGCTATTTGGGCCAACTCCAAAAGAATTTAATTTAGAACCATTTTGTCTATAGGATTCACAGAAACCCCCATTGCCAAGTTTCAGGGAGCTACTAAGATGTGCTGTGCAAGAAGTAGTTTTTGCTGTATTTTAGTGAAGGTGGTTTTTTCTACCTAGCAATAAACTTGGGAGAACTCTACTAAAAGCATTATTTCATAAATAAAACCAATAAAGTTTTACTGAATCCAATTAGGAAAAAAGTCTAACCCTGGTTCAGTATAACTGCAGGAGTCCTTTCAACAAGATATTCATCAAAAGAGAAGAAATGGAGTTTCTACAGTAGTTTATTGTCTGTATGTTTAACTTTTACTTTTGACAAAAAAAATATTTGACACTTTTTCTTTTAAAATAACCAGTCACCTCTTACCGTCCTGAAATGCATCCATCTCAGAAACATACAGTCCCCCCATGCATAACATATACACAAGGATGGGAAGTGCTATTACCTCTAACTTGGAAGATGAGCCAAAAGTGTCAGGGCAGTACTCATGCTACTAAAACATACAAAAAGATATGAGGACGTTCCAAGTCAAAGAAATCGCAATTCAACTTCCAGAAACTGGAATTAGAATCTATCTGCAAAGTTTATACTGTAGGCACTGACGAGTCTGAACTCATCACTCTTCTCCTCTACACTTTATTAAAAGATGGCCTGCAGCTTATTGTTCCATCTGAACCTCCATACCACTAAGCCTTTCCAGTGCCCACTAAATTGCGTATTGCTGCTATCCAGGGGAGGTGTATAACCATGTGGGCCACGCAGAACACTCACACCTTTGAGAACATAGGAAAGACAGCTTAGGAAAACTATTCAGCAAATCACATTACTAAGTTAAATTTGATGATTTTGAAAGACTTGTGCAAACCCCCCAGCATTCTAGAAAAGCAAAGAAAAAAAAAATGCAAGAGGATACCACAAGGACTTAAAATTGGTGGTTGAATATACAAAAAAATCTTAAATTACAGTGGGAAGCAGGCAACCTCTTCTCATTTTTGGCTGATATGTTACCTAATATTGAACACATGGCACTGGGAGATGAAAAACTTGAAAGTCAATAGGTTCTTCTAAGTACTGCCATCCTAAAAGATCTAAACTAACAATGAGTTTAAAAATATTTTCATCATGTGCAAATATGATGTTTAGTTTTTAGCTATTTTGAATGTTATGAAATGATAATCTCATTTCTGATGAAATATCAAGCTATGAATTACTTCTTGCTTGAAATGATGAATCAGTATGCCAAAGCCATTACACTTTAAATGCTAGAATTGACTTCCTATCAGAAGAGTGCATTACAGTGGGGGGGGGAAGAAAAAGATGAGGTGCTTTTCACAATCTACACTGTATGTTGAAACAGGTTTAGGGCAAGAAATAAGAGAGAAGGTAAGAAGGAAACGAAATATGACTGGAAATAAAGGACACTGGCTTATTTCTGTAGCTGTGGATGTATTAATCTCAGATTCCTCAGAAAGTTTTATTGGATTGCAGACTATCTTGTGGATTTCACTCACTGAGTTATTCACAAAAGTGCATATATTCCACTCTTCAGGGTGGTTAAAATGTGATTTAAAGAAGGTAAAGCTACATGATGAAACAGTAACTGTAGAGGTAAGTTTCATTTCTACAACCTCTGCATAAAACTCAGGAGACCACAGCTCTACTTAATGTGTTCTTATTTTAAGTTATCATACATTATAATACGTTTAAAGTGAAATTACCGATGCTTAGAACGCAATTCATAGAAACAGTGGGAACAGATACATTCATATCTGACTAGAAACCAACTTACAGTATAGAACTGAAGTTAGAGCGGGAAGGAAAAAAATAATAATAATCAAAAAAGCCTTCAGCACACGAGGCAGGAAATCCAGAACTGCCGTTCGTTTGAAAATGTCATTCTCCAGAATATTTGCAGGATACTGCAGCTCAGTAATTCCCCACCACGGACCAAGCCAGCCAGAAGTAGTAACATGGACAGAGTCAGTGGGTTTGGGCTACACATCAGGAGTTTTCGTACGTACTTTCCAGCACAGATCTTTGGTTTCCTTTTGCAGTAACAGCTGTCATGATAGAGCCACTATGCTGAATCTTTCTTTCACACCATTTTCAAGTCTAATGGTCTCAAACCATTTAACAGATATAATTTGGCTGGCAGATGTTGCTAAGATAGTATTTCTCTAAACAGACAGCAAAAGATCTACGGAAACTAATTTACCTTCAGGATAAATAATTCAGAAACCTGATACCCAGTTTTAAAAAGTCACCTAGATGTCCTGAAGGCAAGTATCATAACACTTCAGCTCCTAATTGTGCAAATCCCTTCTAAAAATTAGGTCTGACTCTTGAATCACTTGGTTATTATTTTTAAGAGTGGCCTTCAGTTCTTCATCAGCGGCACAAGCCATCCATCCCACATACAGGATGTTACTTTCACTTGGATAATCTGTTTTCTGTATATGCCTGTAACAGTACAGAGAAGTCCCACATGGCGTAGTGGCACGGCGAGGGCACCGGACTGGGAATCAAGACTTGCATCTCTTCTTTATGTTGCTTTTCACCTGCATGTGACCTTGTACAGTACTTCACTATCCTGTCTCTACTTCTGGCCATCCTTTGACTCTTTAGGTCACCAATTATTCCCTACCAAGCAATTATACAGAGATCAACTTCAGTTAAGTTTCTAAGTATTTCTGTAATAAAAAAATAGCAACCGGCAATTGTTGTGGAGAGCAAATGCTACAGCAGTGAACTGATAACCCAGGAATTTCTGTTACCTAGATATCAAAATCTGATCACAGAGTTTTCAGGTTTATTCCTCCTTTAACAAACATCTACCAACAGCCTTTCTCCTCTTTCTTACAGTTTAATGTTAAAATCACTTTAAAATGTCAAAGGCTCAGACAGTGAAGTGGAAAAATAATTATTTGAACGCAGTCAGCCACTGTGTCTTCTTAGCCTGATATTAATGGGAGAAAATGGAAGATCGTCACTGAATTTTAATGAATTCATTAGTTAATTATTGTAAAACCCTATGAAAGTGCTAGGAATGATTATTACTTTTATTCCCAAGAACTGTTTTACAATCGCAGAGATGGACCTCCCACAGTGACTTTTCTCTAGGTTCAAAACATATGACTGGTGCAAAATGGCATTTATTCATTCTCTGCAAATTCTAGTATGGGCTTACCATCAGGGTGAGACGCTGACATACAACCACACCTGCAGCAGCTTTTTCCTTCGCTAATAGGGTCATTTAACCGAATAGGTTAGCTGTGGTATAGGGTGCTGCTCAACAAGAACAAGGATGGTAAGTTAGCCAAAACGTTTGCTGCACACTGAGCCACATTAAGCCCTAACATAAATTAACAGAACTCTCTCAGAACATTCACTGAAGCAAAAGCGTCCTTCTGCCAGGCCAAATTTGGCCCACCATCTCTGATTCTGTTGAATTTAATAAGATAAACATGTCTTTTCATTTCCTGACTGCAGATAAGGCTGACAAAATATTCTGGAATCAGTCACCAATTTTAAGACCTACTCGTTCAGGCAGCTAGGCAAATGGAAAAGAGAAGCTTTTCTCATTAAGTAATGTCTAAGGGAAAGTTCAAATCTGTATTCCAATAGAGCATCTTGGTCGTTGTTGCTGCAACAATGCATTGTGCATTTTAAAAGCTGTCTCACAGAGAGGGATGTGCATGTTCATGGGAAACAGAACCTTTTTTTCTGTAAATGTTTACACAGGAACCTTTGGCAGAGAAATTCCCTGACATTCAGCAGTGTTTGCCACAGGATCTCTTTGTTTCTTTTCCATTCTAATCATCTCCTGCTCTGAGCTGAAGTACCAGTGTCCACTATTTTAACTTACTGTGATGTTTCAGGTGTTGCTTACACTGACTTTTTCTAAGATTAATCCATCAAATGACTTGGTTTGTTTACCTAAATTGTCCTTCTTGCCTAATTTCACACAGTATGTAATAGGACAACAATGTGAGAAGTCCTTCCAAAGTGAACCGCTTGGTTCATATACTGAGGTGTGGAGCTTGTCCTTGCGTAGTGTCTAAGTGTAGTAACAAGAACCCGGCCTTTCAGTCATTATTTATGACACTGACATTTTTTAGATTGTGAGACAGGTTAATGCAGAGGAAGACATACCCGTAACACCTACTGCCTCCGTGGCTTCCATTACAGAAGGAAAACCCATCCTTTGCCTTGTCATGACGTTTATTTTAACTGATCCACATAAGTGACAGTGAGCCCTATCCATGATGGTCAAAATCCTTCCTTAAGCCAAAGAAAGAACTTCCCTTAAGCTCAGCCTCTTCTCATCTCTGTTCTGCCTAGTCCGGTGCTTAACAAAGATGGTCAAACTGTTTAAAGTGCTGAAGGTGAAAAATATGAAACTGACAACCAAGGCTGAAACTGAGAAACAATTATAGCAAAAATCACACCTTTTCCATCTCCTCTCATATTTTTTACTTGCAAATTGTGCCGTAGAAACCTGCACCACACTGCTCCCTCCTGCCCACATACCACCCTCATATTTCCCACAGGTGTCAGCAGCAGCACAGTCCATATAGATCCACACCACAAATGCCACCAACACAGGGAAAATACTACAATGGAGAAAGAATGGTTCCCAGCAGAATCATCTTCAAACAAAACACAGGGAAATCACAATGAATAGAGAAGAGGGCAAGGAGATGTGAAACGAGTGGCAGAAAAGAAAAACAGAAGGATGGTTAAGTGGAGTAGCAGAGTACATTTTCTTCCTTCAAGTTTAAACAAAAGAGAAAAAAGAAGAAACACAAGGAGAAAGCCTGGCTTATGAATTAAGAAAAAAACCAGACTCCCTTCCAAAATAACGGCTTTCTCACTCCAAGGCTGTGAACTTAAACAGAAAGCAAGCCTCAAAAGGTTTTATACCTCATGGCCTCTTTTTCTTCTTCTTCAAAAAGAGGCGGGATCAAGAAGCTAAACTGTATGTTTGCAGGGCAAACCAGTACTACCATGAACCTCAAAAAAAATACACCCCCCATACAAATGAACTCCTGTGTTTTCCAGTCCCTTTGTTCACTGCAGTTCAAGGAGGACATCCCATTTCAGAGAAACTGTATTCATAACATTCAAAATGCTCTCCTTAGCAGGTTACTTTTGAAAACTGAGAAACTGAGTTCTAAAGTACCATTACCTCCCTGTTTCTGAAGCAGGTAAATGCGATCAGAACTTTGGGGGGAAATAAAAGGTGAAAAAATACCTTCTTACTGCTGACATCCTTCACAGTGCATAACTCAGGACTTGAACTGGAGATCAGAAATGAACACTAGCTTCCAATAATGGCGATTCCCAGTTAACTTTGCATAATAACATGTTGCATTTAACTACATGAATGAGGCTCTCATTTACACCTGAAGTTTGCTTTATTCTTTTAAAAGTACTATTTTTGTGTGTTCCAATAAATTTAGTTTGCAGATTCAGAGAAGTAGACTGAAAATGTAATACAGATTCACTAAGATCTTGGGTCTAAATTTAAACGTTAACGTAAAAATAAAAGAAACATGAATACCAGGACACTTGCAACAGCCGTGCAAGTGAGCAGAAACTGCAGGTGCTTGAAATATAGTCACTAAAAATTATTAAAATAGACAAATATCAGTAAACACAAACCAATTAATCTACAAAGAATAAAACATTAACCTTGGTGTGGTATTCACATGATCATTGGTATTAGTGCCAGGAATGATAAATGGAGGGAAACAGCAGCCAATTAATAACGTATGTGCACTTCCCCTCATTTATTTTTTTCCAGATTAATTCAGGTCTTTATTTCAGAAAAACAAAACAAGGAAATTACCTATTTGTTTCAAGATGAAGACTTTGCCGCAATTACACGCAGAACTCAGATGAATACTTAGAAACTTATGATCTTGCTAGAATTATTATTCAAGATTCATACTAGTTTCTGAAAGCCTCAAATACTATAAATTCAAAGCACAAATGTATACTACCAATAACAACTACACTACAATAGTATAACTACTATAAATAACACAAATAGATCCATGTTTATGCCTGTTGCTCATCCTGACAGAAGGCATTAGCAAGAAACGTGATGAAACCACTATAACAGACACGGACCTGAATCAGTACATGCAGTACAAGGAAGCTAAACCTACGTGCACAACTGAAGCTCTGGCATTCTGCACTGCTGACGCCCACTGCGAGAACTACTTAAAGTATCATAAACATTAGCCTCTCCAGTAATATGTCTAGGGAAGCTTTGATGGAGACAGCCTTGATCTTACCTGTCCTGTATCCTGTGTTGTTGAGGTACACTGCAAATGTACGTATTTCGTGCTGAGCCTGCCAGGATGGAGAAGAACAGTTCTCATTGTTAGTGTAAGTGTTGTGGTTGTGGACGTACTTCCCTGTAAGAATAGAGGAGCGAGACGGGCAGCACATGGGTGTTGTCACAAAGGCATTGATGAAATGAGCACCTCCATGTTCCATGATCCGCCTTGTTTTATTCATCACTTGCATAGAACCTGGAAGACACAAACCACCTCAATCATTTTCTTGTTTCAGTCACAAGAGCTAATTAAGTCCTCGTGTTACATCAGAGATCAGAATGAAGCATAGATAGTAAGGGCACTGGTAATCTTACAGTGAACCCAAACCCAAAGAGATTATTCTCTTCCCTCTAGCAAAGTTCTCCCATTGTTTTGAGAACCACCAAATACTGGAGTCCTAATTTAAGATTTGACTCAAAGCGGTTGATACAGATCATAATGCTTTCTTAATTTCTCTAAGCTCAAGATTTACCACTGTAACTATCTGCACCAGCTGTGCAGCCTTTCTGGAGCCACTAGTACTGTTCCAGTAGCTGAAGGCAAGCACCAGTAGGAATTGGGCTGAGACAATGTTGCCCGAGGGTGAAATTCACTGGTGCACTGCCGTTTGTGCCAATCTTCTGCAAAAAGATGAGGGTTGTAATCACCAAACCGCTGAGGTTGGAAGGGTCGTCTGGAGATTATTTACTCCAAGCAACATCTGCTAGAATTGTTCTCTAGATAGAATGTTCTTTTCTCTAACGTGAGGTATTAGCAGGTATTGATTTCTAGAACTTTCACCAAACCAAAGACAAAGCAAACCCCTCACAATAATTTCCATAACCAGCCCACTGAGTTTTATCTATCCACTTGACCCATTCTGATAACCGTGTTACTAAAACTCTCTAAATTTTCTTAGGCTTCGTTCTGCAGAATCAGATTTTTAGATGACTACTCGGGACAGATAACAACATGTAGTTCACAACCACCATCTGAAACAAGCAAGCAAGTTTAACCGGCAGGGACTTGGATGAACTGGAGTAACGGGAGTGGAAGTCTTTTTGCCAACAATTACGAAAAGCCACGCTGCTGCCAAATGGCTGTTCTGTTTCCAGTGTAAGACAAGGCTCTGGACAAAGACTGGATCTTTACCATAGACATCCACCTAGCTAAATCTGGATCCATATCAGAGTTCTTCCTACATGCAGGAACACCAAGGATCAGAAGAAAAAAAAAGACATTTCGTTTCCCTCATCTACAGGTGCCGGAAGCTAAATTGGCATTGGAGAGAGTTACATTTGATCCAGGAACATTTTCCATTTTCTAAAGAACTTGGAACGATACCTGCCATCAGCAAGACCTTGCAAAGGAGAGCAAACCTTTCCATCATCAACCCTCCCTTCTTGTAATGAGCAGGGAAAGCCAATAGACAACATCAAGGTATAGGTTCATACTGAAGCAGGGTTGGGGCTAACCCTACTGAGTTGGATAGCTCAGCTTTAATCAATGCATCCTGCAACCATCTGGCACAAACTGTATGTTGTTTCTGTCAATAATGGGTTTAGGTTTCTTCTAAGCTCTTTAGGCAGGGATTTTATTATGGAATTGCAACAGGAAGTTGATTTGATACAGGGCACATTGATACAACCAGGAGTCCAAACCTAGAGGGAAAATGTTCATGAGCCACATAGGAAATGTGACTCTGGCACCATCAAGGAAGGTCAATTGGTACTGTACGTCATTTCACCTAAAGATTGCCATCGTATTAGTTTTCCTGAGATCAGTTTGGAATGAATATTAAAAGAAAAAAAAAAAACAACCAAAAAAACCAAACAAAACCCACTGTTTGTTCAATTCTCATGTCAGAGCACGTCTGTCACATCCCGGTGTGACAAAACCAAGGCATGTCATTGCACCCCCCCTTTAGAACTTGCTAAACTTCACATATCAGAAGGAAGTTTCTGAAGAAAGCAAGATTTCTTGTATCCCTAACTGTGAGTTAAGTGTTAGTGCTCAAAGGCACTAACAACAGCGTTAATTATAACAGTCAATTATACCTTATGTGAGCCTGAAAACTGTGGATGTTTCCTCTCTGTTGTCTTACGAGCTAGCCCAAGCAGAAATAGGCAGACAGAAAGAATATTTTGTCATCCCAATATTAAAACACAATTTAACAACCCCCTTAAATGACAGAGGCATCCGTGCATAAATAACAGTACATGTTAAGACTCCCCTTGGGGACAGTAACCTTCTTTAATAACACTGCTGTAATGACAAGGCCCTATATATCAACAGTCTTTAATACAAAAACATATGATCTAATCTGCTTCCCCAGCTTGAGAACTAATACAGAGTGACAGATCAGTGGAAGGTAAAAATCCAGCATACTCTGCTGTACAATCTTAAATAGGCCAGCTTTAAATATTTTAAACAGCATGAAACCAGCCACCCAAAACTTACTTTCTTCAGCTTGCCTCCACTGCAAACACAGAATTGTGAGAAAAAGTAAAAATTGATCTTTCTGTGACAGAAGATTAGTTATGTGTTAATCACCAACTGGAACCTCACCAAATCACTTTTTCCGTTGGAAAACCTTCTGGGGTTTCATTAGTGGATGTACCAAGGGAAATCATGCTTTGAGATGTCAATATTTAATTCAGAAAACGTTCAGTTACCTGTCTAAAACCACTGATAACAAATAAAAATGATTTAGTAATTAAATTTGAAATGTCTAAGCTATTCAAAAAATATCCAGGGGACTGCAGTGAAAATATGAAAGTTTAATCAGTTTGATGCATTCAAGCTGCTCACTGAACAAAGTGAAGCAAAACCTAACTTGAAATTGCGCTTGAAATTGGTGCGGTATCCGTAACTTTCCTCAATGCATCTCCTTAGTTCACTTTAGGGAAAAGGCTGTTATTTTGACTAATATTAATAGAGAAAATACACCAGTTTTTTTAATGACATAATACCGACTTTCTCATTAGTTGTGTTTTGTTGTCAGAGGTCATAATTTACATGAGTTTCAGGGAGCTCCAGCTGTTGAAGAACTTGCATTAAGTCTCAAGTGGCAGTTTACTCTGAAGCACAATTTAAGAAGTGGTATCCATACACAGATAAGTTAACTGAACCCCAGCATGTTAATTAACTATCCCCTAAAGCCTTCTATTTTTATCCTATTTGAACCTCATTAGACACCCTTTTCACATCTTCATTTCCCTTTTTTCTCATATTTAATTTTAACGAAGCTCTACGGCCCTAATCTCCCTATATGATAACTGAGAAAAATTATCTTTCTTCCGTGGTTTTTCAGTGGAAGGTGTAAACCACATACAAATCACCTCTCACTCAGATTTCTCTAACGTGGCTGAAATATATTCTAAACAACCAGGTCTTTCTCCAACTATGAGATAATGAAATAAGCTGGTTTGTTAAACCACAGCAATATGGTAGGCAAAGCTAATTAAACTGTAGATGCCAAGTCCATCACACAGGGGACATCAGCATTATACTAACTTGGACTTACGTGGCTCTAATGGTGGAAAAAAAAGGTCATTGTTTCTAATTAATTTTTTCTCCTTATCAGTATATTCCTCTTTATATTCCGCTTGCAGTACAGCTCTTTTCATTAGAAAGACAGTCAACTGACTGTTTCAGTAGTTCCTGGTGTTCTCATTTGTCGTCTCCCATTTGTATCCATTACAATTTACACTTGTTCTCCTTTGACCTGGAGATTCTGCATCCTCTTCATCAGCCCTGCAACAGTATTCTCCTTTTTTTATTGATATAAGGCTAAGGTTTGAATTCCCAAATAAAACTCTTGATTAAAAGTACTGCAAATTAAAAATACAAAAGTTGTACTCCTTTTGTGAAGGGATGACATTCTCTTTCTGGTAAACTCCACCCGCTACTGGCACACAGTTAAAAATCTATCTTAAATTAACTAAAGGGAAGGCTATTAAGAGCACTTGAGATTGTATTGTCCTCCCTTTTGCCTCCAAAGTAGCCCCAAAAGAACAATGAAAGCTACAATGTCAGTTAGAGAATATTCTTAAAAACAGCTGAAATCATAGTTATGCACAACCTTCTCTGCTACACCTTCATAGCTTCTAAGTTCTCCTTAGCTTTTATTTGTAATTCACATCTTATTTTCATCTTTCTCAAATCCATTAACCACAATCGCCATAAATGGCAATTTTGATTAACTTGGACAGCCCAGCAGACAACAGACAAGAATAAAAATTAATTCAAACAAATATTGGGTCTCCCAAAGCCATTAATGGCAAATGACGAATATAAAATCTCAGCTTCATCAAATGAATTTTCCTTAGTTAGATCCTAATTTGTGTGGACACATGCCCATTATGCTTGAAATTGGAAAGCATCAGGTTATCAGGGAAGAGAAATATACTGCCCAAAGGACTTAGACAATTGCATCAGAAACAAGCATGCTAGCATAAAATAGAAGATGATAAATTTTTTAGGACCACCTTCTGAGTCTGCAAGATAATGTACTTAGGTTCTTTTGGATATACATTATTGAAACTGCTTTATTTGTGATCCAAATAACCATTAAAAAAAAAAAAGTGATGACAGCAACAACAAATTCTTCTGATCCCACTGATTTCAATTATATTTGGTGGAGTTTTTTTCAGGCTCTCACCCCCTTTAGAAGAATGTGACATCTATGACACTGCAGACATGCCGTAATACTGACAGAAAGGAAGCATCTGTAAAAATACTGCCACACTGGTGTGATTAACTTCTCAGCTAGATGAGTAAGCGTGTAAGTAACAAAGTTGATTAACTTTGCTATTGTGTTCTGTTTCTTCTGTGAGGTCTGTTTTCCAATTGTTCCCATCCATACCAGAAATTTGATGCAGTAACTGTCAAAAAACCCCACCAGACCACACATATACAAGCTCTCATCTTTCAGATGATCCAGGCTTTATACTCACTTAAAAGCATATTTCTAATGCAAATTTATTAATGTAAACTGGTTTGTGTTAATGACTCCTCCTAACTACAGACAACATTTGGTAAATATAAGCCTGTTCAGGTAACAGAACAAAACCCAAACTCTGACGGTTAATTCAGTATTCCAAATCATTAGGCAAAGCGTGTGTTTAATCTTCATCTCCTTTCTTCAACAATTAACACTGAGTCAAATAACACAGTAGAACCTTTTCATACTAAGTGATTTTGGTCAGTAATTAAATACATATCTACATGGACAATACCAAGAATAGTATGACTACGTTAGGCAACATTTAAGTAATTAAAATTGTGTATGTAATGAATGCCTGCAATTACACAAAAAACCTTGGGTAATTACATGCTGCAATAATCAGTTATGAATTTAAACCTACTGCTTTGGCATGCAGCTTCCCAGGTTATATTTGCAACTGCCAGAAGCACAGTTTAGGTGTGTAGATAAAGACAGGTAGGCAGGAATCTCGTATTTCAACAGAAACAGGAAGTCTGACATTTTAAGTTGAGACTAACTTTTCTGTCCTTGAACTGCATGCAGACAGAAAGTAATTTCTATATAAAGGTTGGTTTAAACTTTTGCTGCTTGTTCTTCCTATCATTTTTCACACTGAAAAAAAGAAGATAATTAATCTGAATGCAATAATGTATCTTCAAGGAAAAGCAGTGCCGTATTCATTAGCTCAAATTCTCTTTATATTGGGCTCTTACCAAGTTCTACATCCTGATCATCAGTTAGAACAAGGATGATGTTCGGGCGGATGTTTCTACGGTCTCTTTGAAACCTTCCCTTCAGACGCTGATTTAACAGGAAAGCTGAACTTCCATCCAACAGTGACAAAACAGTCATCATGAATAATCCAAGGACAATACTGTGCTGTGCCATATTGTGCTGCTTCAGTGTTCTCTGTGAACAAGGTGGGTTAATGCCTTCTATGTCTTTTTTGGTTGCAGGTCTCCTATAAGGGAGAGGGAAACAAGTATTTATTTATACCTTGGCCTCCCTCCTGCCCTCCAGAACAGCAAGATTCTCTCCGAAGAAGTAAAAAACAATATACCTGAAAGGATCTAGCTCCTAAAGAAAAAACCCAAACCAGGAAAGAAAAAAACAAACAAACAAACAAAAAAAACCAAAAACCCAACAACAACAAACCCCACCACCCCAAAAACCCACCCAAATGCAACAAAAATCCCAAGCCCGCAACAAAGCAAATGAATGTTCTTCTAATGCCAGTTAGAAGCAGAGACTTGAAAAATTCACAGTTCATCAGCTGTTATCAACACAGGCAATGAAGTTTCAGGCTATGCTCAAATTTGGCAGCAAGTTCGAGGATTTAGCAGGGTAACAAACTCTTACTTTTGCTTTGATACATATAAAAAGCAATCTTCTTCCTTAAGGTTCTGGGATGTTTTGAGATGACATTTTTGTCTACTGCACCAAAAAAGCAGATGTTGAAGAAAAAACCCTCTACGTCTACCCATATTTTTAAACAGGACTCTGTAAAATGGACTGAATTAACAACACATTTGCAAATTCATAGAGGATCTTCAGACAGATGACTTGTTATACACTGATTTATCTTACAAATTTCATTAGAGTGGAGCTGCCCAGATTTTGGAACTATGGCATGATGCTGTTTGAAGTCTACTGCAGCTTTGATGTTAGTGTGATATCCCTTCAGCGTTTCTGTTGGTTTCCAAGATTATTATTTTTTAAAATATCATTATTATTAATGAACATATTTGAAGGCCCAGTACTGCAAATGTTTGGGAACAGATGCACCAAAGTGATTTGCACTGTCTATGACTTCTCTCCATCATAAATACAATTCCCCAAAATTGACTGGTTTGCAAAACAGAGCACGTCTAACTCGTACTGCTCCTGTTAATGAGCCAACAGAAAGTTCTTAGCAGTTCCTACAAGGAGATTCCAAAAAATGAGTAAGTGTGCTGAAGACTTTTTGAAATTGTAGTTTTGCTCAGTGATCTTCTGGTATGAAGGGATTTTCTCTTGCTTTCAGAAGTCAAAATAACAGTATGAAACTGTATTGAAAATATCAAATACTAATTATTTCATCAGATCCAGTGATCAATGAGTCTGTTTTTGATTAATTCCCTGCTTGCTCCCTGCCTTTTCCTGGACTGGTGCCAACGATCTCTTGTAATGCAGTGAAAAATCAATTAAAAATGACACAAGGGAGACTATCTGCTTTTCGTAAAAACCAGAAATGCCTGAGTAGAAAGAACCTAGCACAGTGTGTTTTACCCAAAGAAATACATTGGCTATTCTGTCCCTAAAGCCACTTGGGAAACAGTTTTTCCTCCAGCAGATTATTTCATAGTCACATCATTACTTCATCTCTGTCAGCAGCGGTTCTTTGAGATAAACTTTCATTAAGCAAGCTCTCCTGCAATAGCAAAAACCACTGGCCTGAAAAATTATACTTGGATTCTCAGCCTATTTAGGAAATGTATATTGAATTTTCATGTAAGTCAACAGATACATAGCTATAGTATGATGCAATATTTATTAAGGCTGCTTTCCAAAAATGTACACTAATAGGGTTTTGAGGAAATAAAAAAATCCTTCTTCCTTACTAGTCTCTCCAGTGGATTTCACAAACAGGTGAAAGTAACTTTTTCATTGAAACTAAAAATTGATTTTAAATATCCTAGCACTTGTTCTGATGGGTAGGAAAGAGAAAAGTCCAACTACCTAAGTTTACAGATACAGCCTTAGTACCTTTGCTGCTGCTCAGAGAACTGCCAGGCTACAGCAGAAGGAACACTGACAAGTCCTATCAATTTTCATTCCTTGTACTCAGAATTCCATCTGCAGCAGTACAACTGGGAAGAATCATGTCAGATTCAATGTGTTGCTACTGTCCAGAGTAGTCAAAAGCAGCTCGAGAGGCAAATCTGGACCTGTTTCAAAAGGGGAGGAAAAAATTAAAGTTAGTTTAGCAGGCACGTATTCCTGGACACCAGCATTTTGGGGGGAGGGGATAGAGAAATGGCTTCTGCTCTTCAGAAATCACTCCATATGTACTTCTGCTTAAACAACAAAAACAACTGACAACATAGACGTTTCCATTACACACAAACATTTTTCTGAAGGTCTAGAAGTTAATGTGGTTTTTTTTCTCCTCTATACTAGCCAAATGCTTCTCGGAATAATAGCATTTGCTGACTTTTCTTGTGGCATTTAAGAGGCTGTCCACTCTTGTTATATCTGCTCGTAACTACATCCACTGGAGAGTATTGTGCGTGTAAGTCTTCCTTGCGTTTTTCTCACTTTGTTTAAACAAACGCATGGAAGTCACCTCGTGACCTCACTGCCTCTCTCCCCTCAGATTCTCTTTTCCTCACAGTTTATTGTCCCTCACTCCATTGTAGCTAAAAATAGAAGTTGTCCCCAACTCAGAGCGCTGCTTATCCATCTATACAATACTTAACGCATTTGGAGATGTACATAAACTGCTATTCCACCGCTATTTTATCTACACTTGTATATTTATGGTTAAAAGAATCATCTCTGAGAGGATACTGTGGGTGGAGGAGAGAATTTCATGTCAAGTACAACAGGCAACTTCTACCAAACCTGTTATCTCTTTCTCAACCCCCTCCTCAATGAAGCTTTTTCAACTATTCTGATGTGTTATGTTCCTATTATTATCAGGGTAAGTACTTCTGGGAACCAACTCAAAGTATGTAATTATGTGTAAAACTCATACCAATAACTAGGTAAGAAAATTAAAGCAATTTTAGAAAATAACCTATTTCTTGAAGTATGTATTCATAAAAGACAGACATGCCCCAACTAACAGCATATATGCAGTAAAATCTAAAATCCAGCTTTAAATAGTTCTCAGAATAGCAATAGAGGAGTCTCCCGTATGGATTGCCAGTGGTCAAATACAGATTGATTGTTTTTTTAACCCCTAGTCTTTGGTGAACTTCAGGGAAGAGATATGACAAAGTCTCTATTAACAGTTCTTACCCCATGTCTGTCAACAACTTTAATCTGCAACTTACAGATAAAACCAGAAGAGGTCCACAGTAGTGCCCCAATCTGCCTTCACGTTTAATACAGCACCCTCTGCAACGATGCATTTTCATCTGAGTGGTACAGATGGTCCACTGCTTTATGTGCCTCTGCAGGCCATCCTCCAATATTAAAGACGCTTAATCTGTAGTGGCTCTCCTGAGAATTAGGTATGCCTCCTATTTTCTCCCAGATTACACATCTGAACTTGACAAGTCTGGTCACTCCTGGCTTATATTAAGGAAAGTGCTATCAGTAATTTACGAAATGCTCTTCAGCTGGGGCATCTAGCTGAGCTTTATTAAGCTTATGAAGCCTCCTAACAGGCTGCTTTAGAGAAAGTCTGGTCCTCTTATTTTCTATGGTTTACGGTCAAGTCTGACAAGTCCCTGACTCCCTCCATAGCCTGAATTAGATACAGCTGCCTCTTTGTGTTCTTAACTCCTGCTAGTATGGGGAATGAGAATAGAGCCAAACTTAATTCTCCTGAGTGGCAACACTGAACATTATAAATGTTGAAGAGATAAAGCTAGACTTCAGTACACCGATTCTATTTATTAAAGAACGGAGCCAGGTTCTGTTCCCAAATAGCATTAACACCAAGGAAAGACTTCCTTTTAATACTGCCCTCGGTAATTAGTGTCAGCTCTACCACAGCACAGGCAGGATGCACAGGGATGACCGGTGTCAGTTCTACCCCCAGACGGCATTTTTAACATCAGTAGTGCTTGGTGGAGATGTAACAGGCACTGTGTGCAAACCCTGTAACCGACAGTGGCTTGCACCCACTGGCACTCCCAACCTCGCCGATGCAATCCTAGCACAACTGTGCCAACGCGCAAGCCCAGCACAACTCCCCTGAAGTCAAACAACTGTTATTCCAATATAATCGAGTCCTATCTGACTCTCACTGTAACAGAAAAAGTACAAACGTGTAACAACTTAGTTCTTGTATCAAAGTTAACCCTGCTTCAAGCCTACTTCTAGCTGTCTCCAGTTAACACATTAACTGATTCTTTTAAAAATAAGCATACTGCAAGACACTAAAGGCAAAATTGGTACGGCAAATTCAACACACCCAGCAGACACGACAGAAGAGGGCCACAGTATGTAAGCCACAGCAGAACTGCATGAGGGAAAACTGGTTAGCAAGGAGCAATGCACACCTGCTCTGAATACAGCTGGAGCCAACACCAGGTGTATTATTTAAGCAGACTTCAGTGTGCCATTTGTCCAATGTTTGAATTCATTGAAATACATGGTGCTGGATCCATTTCCTAGCAACCAACCCAATTAAAACCACTTTGGCAGTTAAATGGATTCAGCGGTGCTGCTGTTCTTTTAACTCTTGAGTCACTCCTATACACCCAGGTTTGGTTACGAGAACTCCTTTTCTACCAAAGCTGTCAACCATCGTTTAAACCATTGTATTCTGTTTCTAAGAGATGAACACATTTTTATATACGGTTTGGGAATAACCTTGTTTGCAATCAAACAAGGTTCTCAGGGGAAGGCTGGTATCAACACAACTGCTGTAATCTAACAACATGCTGTGTTTTCTTATAGTTTTATACATTCTGATTTTTTTCCCACCAGGCAGTCAAAAACTTAAGAGAAAATACAAAATCAAACCCCCAGTGCTAAATGTGAATCTAAATGACTACACAGTTGTGCTGATTTACCTACACAAACTATGGCTAGAGTATTTTTATTTGCCAGTATCTCCAATTTCTTCAGAAGTCAGGAACAGAGCTCCCAGCCTTATTAGAGCACTGAATTACTATTCAGACGTGTTCTTCTGACTCGCTTTCCTTGTGCTGGTGAACTCTATACCAAAGCTAAATATTTATCTAAGGGAAGCTTACTTGCATTACAGCATTTCTTCCCTATTCTGTGATTTCATTTTAAAAGAAAAGTCATAAATTAATTACTAAAATATCAAGTTCTAAAGAAAATAAGTGTTTTAAACAGCACAATATACTTTCCATGAATCTATACTATTCTTTCTGTTCATCGCTTACATGTTATTGTTAAAGCTTCCCAATAACAGACATAAAATTAGATAATCCTCAGATAGGTTAAAGTGCTGTTTGGATCCTCCAAATCCACAATAATAAACACACTCTCCTGCACCACATGCAATGATAACCCAGTAACAACTTGAAAGAGATTAAGAATTATTTCCCTATTATATTTACTACCTTCATGTATTTATAAATATTAAAGATACACAGTCTTTGACTTTAAAGATAATTATTTTAACTTGTATTAAGTACAGTAATAACTACAGACTTCCACTTCTGAAAATACCAGTAGGGAATGAAGGCAAGTGCTGCAAGACAGAAAAAGTAGGCAAGAATAATTAACCCATTACACAACTACATTCTATCGAGTAAACAGAATTTTTTGTAGCCGCATACAGACCCCCCCCCACACTGAGTATCTGTACATATGCAAACACATACAGACACTCCGATACTCTGATATTACCCGGATGCGCACGGTAATTCGCTAAATGAGAAGCCAAGTGCTATGGCATCAGTTGTCTCGGACCCTCTTCCGCACAGCCACAACCGGCGCGGCTGCCCCCACCGACCGCGGGGGCTGCATCCAGCCCGAGAGCGGCCCGCGCAGGGCTCCCCAGCACCCCCGCCCGCCGGGACCCCACTGGGCCGCCGCCGCGCAGAGGGGGGGCGCGGCCCGACCCCCCAAGCAGGGTTAAGCTCCGCCGGGCCGGCAGCGAGCGCCCACCCTGCCGTGCCGGGAGGGCCGAAGGGCGGTGGCACTCCGGGGGAGCTTCCACCGTACCAGACGGGGCTGGCCAGGGGCAGCGCGGGCACAGCCATCCCAGCGGCAGGACCGCATCCCGTCGCCTCTCCCCCAGCCTCCGCCGGTCCGGTACCTGTCGCCCTCCCAGCCCCGAGCCCCCTGTCTCCTAACACCTCGCTCAACTTCCAGCCCCGCCCGTTACCTATGCCGCGGGAGCACGGCCAGACCTGCTCGCCGCGTGCTGCATTAGACCCTCCGCCCAGGATCCCCGCTATGGCAGCCTGGCTCGGCCTTCGGGAGCCCCAGATGCGGGGGCATCGCCGCCCAGCCGCTCCCAGTCTCCGCGCAGTCCCTGCCTGGGGAGGCGGGCGGGCTCCAGCCACCCCCCTCCGGCGCTCCCTGCGCGGGCAGCGCCGCACACTCACCCGCGGAGCCGGCGCTCAGCCGTGCCGTGCCCCGGCCGCAGCTCGCAGAGCTCGCCCGCGGAGCCCGGCGCCCGGCGGGGCGTGGAAGCGCATCCTCCGGCCGTGGCGCCGGGCAGCGGCCGCAGCCCGTTTGCCGAGCAAGCGTCTAGAGGAAGCGCTCGGGCGAGTGCTGCCCCCCCCGGTCCTTCCTCCTCTCCCTTCTCTTCTCCTTTTCCCGTTTAAAAAGTTCATTTACCTCGAGGATCCTCCTCCCCGGGTTGACGCAACGCCCCGGCTGCGCGGAGAGGAAACCTGTTCCCCCAGCCCCCGGCTGCCCGGAGCCGGGCGGCAGCAGCGCGGGCTGCGGCTCTGCCTCCAGCTGGACGCGGCGGGCGCGCAGCTCCGCGCTCCAGCGCGCAGGAGGTGCAGGGGCGGCCTCCGGGACAGCCCCCCTTCAAGGGGAAGGGGCCGACGCGGAGCGCACAAAGCCGTTATAAGCAAAGGGGACAGTGAATTCATCACCCGCACAGTTCATGCTCTTCTTGGCTCCCGTTGCCAGCGTTTGCGAGCTCAGTCGGGCCCCTCGCAGCCCCCCCAAGCACTGCTGGGCTGATGAAGGAGGTGGCAGAGGGGCTGGGGTCTGCCTGGTGTCCTAAGACACCTGGAGAAGGAGAGCCTGATGACTTCTTAATGTCTTGGTAACACTTGTGCGATTGAAATTAGAGGGTCCAATATTCATCAGTAATTAAGAAAAGTTTAGCCAAGGTCTTTGAGGCAGGACCGTGTTTCCAGCAGGTGCTGTCTACACTACCTGGAACTGGCTACATCCTAGCCCTGAATTTAATAGTACATAGTTAGATATCTATCCAAGCAATCTCTTCAGTGGATTATTGAAAGGATCTCTTAAATACATACATTTCAAAGATACTGGTACATTAATATGTTCAAAAAATACAAGAGTATAACATTTTCTTCTAGCATTCCCATGCTGACAGTGTCACACAAGTGACACCGGTAACCTCAGAACTTCCTGACACTTGTTATTACCCCTAATACAGATTGTGCATGGAGGAGGCCACAGATCACAGATTCCATCTATCTATGAATTTTTATTTTGAATTTGTATCCTTAAAATATGCATTAAAAACATACATCTGAAAATAAAAAGAACTTTAAGCCACTATTTTTATCATAAAGCAATGCTACAGTGAAAATGGTTTCTGTGGTTGAAAACGGACAGAATATAGTTTTCCTGGGAAAGAACAACAATCAATGGAAAAGTAGTAACAAACAGATTAGAAAGATTGTATCATTTCCCTACTCATGTCAAAATACACATTACACAGGTGCAGAACCTGCAAGGAAATACGATGGTCCTGAAGATGCTACAGGAACATGACTAGTTTTAAGGAAAAAAGCCAGAGCAAAAGAAACTTACAGAAAGAACTATAGAGTTCTGGAAGTAAATATTTTGAGAAGCAATTTTTTATATATACAGAAAACATTCACGTACTTCTGTTCCATCTATGATTTATTTGGATTTTTGCTTTAAAGCCAACATTGCTTCCAGTGACCTAATTCAGACTTTGATGAAGAAGGCTAATCATCTTGAACCTTTTTTCATTGTTGGCTACACTCATTGCTACACACAGACTGACCCTAAATTAGCGAAAACTGAAACGGCACAATCCCTGCAAATACAGGTCTGTCACTACTCAGGTAGCACGCAAGCTGCTGGCCAGGCAGGACTAAGCGACGCCGGCGAAGCACTTCATGTCAGTACAACTGGGTCCACACTAGGGGCTGCAACAGTACAACTGGATTGGTACAAACAAACCGCTCCCGAACAGCGAGTTACACTAATACAAAAGCTGTGAGTAAACCCGGAGCTACATCTTGCTAACGTTTTGATGAAATTGTTATATTGCTTTCCGAGATAACATCCGACCTTGTGCTAGCGACTTTCATCTCACAATACAACAATTTACAGACAATTAGTTTTTTACAACACACCTGTGAGCTACGATGTTCTGATTCTGCACATTTTAGACGTGAATTAGCATCAGATAAGGCAGCTCAGTCACCCAGAGTCAGGCAGACTTTCAGCAGCAAGGCCAGCAGCAGAACCAGGAACCCAGCGTTTCTCTGTCCTAACCACAGGCCAGCAGTTTGTCACCTGCACTACATCACCTCTACAAACTCTCCCTGAAGGGACTGCAAACAGTAACTATTAAGCTGAAAAAAATTACAGTTTGCTACACTGTGGCCACATTCTACATTGGAGAAGAAAATGGGGAAGCTCCTGGTTAAAAACAATATTTCTAGAGCACTGTAAATGGGATTTTCCATTCTAAGAAACACATGACCTAATATAAAGCTACATTGTGAATTTTCAGTAATATAAACTACAAGCAACAAAGGTACTAAAATTAGCATTAGTGACATTAGTATGGCAATCTAAATTTGATTTACCATCACTGGAAAATCTGTCGAAGCTCATTTCAACAAAAGGGTATATTCACCTCACAGGGAGTGCATGTAATTTCCATTAATGTTAATGGGAGTTATGCAAGTGCATTAAGAGGATAATGTACCCCCTGGTCTGAGACAACCCGGCAAAGTGAAAGGTGCTTCCTCTTGAAGAGAATGGGGTTTCCATCTCATGCATTTCAAAAGAACTGGTTCTGGCACTGTTACAAAACAGGATGGATAACAACTATTATGCATACTTGGTGAACAGTTTCCAAAGTTAGAGCAGTTTAGTGATTTCAGCTAGTCTTCTTATTGCCAAAAATTCGAGGGATGCAGATGTATTTAAAACACTGTGGTTTATTTGAAGTCTAAGGCAACAAAATCATGTGAAATTACTGGTAAAACAAGAAGTCCTGAAAGCTGACTGGTGCAATGGCGAAGGAACTTTTTAGGTATCTACTTTATAAATAAACCAAACTATTTTCATTCACTACCAGGAAAAGGATTCCATTGGTGCCTATGGATCATCACAACTGATCAGGAGTTCAACAGGTAAACCGAAGAGGCAAGATGATTCCCTTTCCCACACCAGAGCTTTTTCAGTGTGCATCATCAACTACATTTCAGATCTCTCACAGCACGCCATTGAACAGCTTGGAGTTATTTTACTGTACCTCAAAACAAATCTTGCCTATTATCTAAATAAATTATCTAAAAAAAAAAAAAATTAATCCCAGGATATACCATTAAAATTAGGAGAAAACAGACCTGCAGGCATTTCTTTAAATCTCATCACATATCTGTCTGCATCGCTGGGCACATAAATCCCTCCAAAAATTTAACCTACAGTTTCTCTGTCCACATTACCTTTCAAGTAGTGTGGCACAGAAAAATATATTGCATGTTGGACTGTTAAATAACTATGGGTTTGCACTTTGATCCAGTTGGCAGCTAGTGCAGACCCCCACCAGTAGCTTTTAATCAGTCCTGAGACAACAGCTCACACTCAAGGTGTAACAAGTGCTCCTGGGGAACTGTCCCCTGTCACGGAGCACAATGGGACAAGCGATTCAGGGAAGCAACTTCTGGGAAACAAGATGACAGACAGAGTCCAACATCATTAAAAAAAACCACCCCAAAAATAGAAGATAGGCAACATGCTGTGTGAGGCATGTCTTTTTCACTGTTGCCAAATATATTGTGCTTTCAGAGCTCAAATATTGTTCTCATGTTGCATGAAATAGAAAAGAAGGACTGGCTTTCACATTTTTACATCCTTCAGCCAATGCCTTCCGACTCTTCTTCAGACTTGCTAATCTGTATAGTAACTCATCACACGTACCCCTCTCAAATCACTACCCATTTTGATTTCTCCTCTCCCCTTTCTTTTATTTTTTTTTTTTAATGTATACACACATGCTCTGAGCCATTTTTAAAGACCTAGAAATAACGCCAGCTACAGAGCACAAGTCTGATCTCCCGTGCGCTTCCTCAGTGTAATTCATTACAGTAATCAGTCGAGAGTTATAGTAATTACACTGGTCAGAGCCCTTATGGCAGTAGAGAGTTTAATTTTTTACTTCTTTAAACAACTATGTTTCTGGGGCATAAAATGTGAAAATACTGTTTCAACAATAAATCAGAATGGTATTAGGAAAGCATAAACGGCACAACACGCTCCAGCCCTTGATCCCTCACACTGCATGCGTTCCATATCGCAGACTCCAGCTCTATATGATTTTATGGGCAATTGGTCTGCTCTTATCTTTTAAAGTCAAGTTGCACTTTCTATAAATATGCAATCACATTATAGGGCAAAATGGTTTATATGTTTTGAGGTACCATGAAAATGGAAAAGGGGAATGCAGCCAAGAAAAGCAGAAGGAGAGGAAAAAATTGACTGATCCAAATGCTAAGCAAAGAAGTGCTTCTGTGTGAAAACAAAGATTAAGTATAGTATACTGTAAGAATTTAGTTACAACTGTGAGTTTACAATGTGCCAAGACTTAATATAAACCTTGTTAAAGATTAAACAAATTAATTTTGATCATTACTCACAACAGTGGACGCAAGTTACTCAGTGAAATACTGAAGATGATGGGGAAGTTGTAAAAGTAATATAAGTAGCACCCCAATACACTGATTAAAGTAATTGCTTGTCTGTTTGGACAACAACCTCCAAACAAATCTTTCCTGGAAAGCCAAACACAAATTTGTATGAAAACACTATTAGAATGATCCTGAAGTTCACATACACAATTACTATGTGTTCTGAGCATTAATATTATTAATAAGGTTCAAAGATGCACCTGAAGATGTATACAGAGGATGTAAATTCAGTAAAACATTGCTGGTCACACAGCCCATATGAAGAGGAAAAGAGAACAGCAGTGAAAAAAGCAGGTCTCCTTTTCCCCCATTTATAAAAATTACCCTTAGAGTGGCTGCTTATAAGCCAGCAATGACTCCATAAGATAATGAAAATAATAATTGTTTATTGAACTAAGAACTCAGGGGTTTTTTGTACATCCTGACCCCCATCAGAGCAGCAGGCCTCAGTGTCACCTAACACTACAATGTCCACTCTCGTGTGGCCCGCTGTACATTTACAGTTAGTCGAGGACCTACCCATGTGACCACACTATCTCCATCTACCTCCAGTTGAGCACTCCCAGCACCCTGAGCTGAGCACACCTTCATGTCCTGCCTCTGAGGAGCTCCCGAACTGGAGCAGGTACCCAGTGTATGCTATGTACTCTTCGCCACAGAACGGTTTGATCTGTTGCTTTTAGACTGAGGTGAAGTTGCTGCAGCCACCGCAGAAGTACCTTCACTTACAAAGACCTGTCCTGTAGCACAAAGTCCAAAGGGATGCAGCCAGACCTCACCTCCTTTAAGAAAGCTATGGCTTACTCCTGACTTACACTTCCTTATGTCTTCTAATTGCTCCTGTTTAGCAGTTCTCCCTCTGCCTCAAATACTTTAAATAATAATAGTAGATAGCTGCAGATGCCTGAGTACTTGTATGTTCCAAGATGAACTTCAAACGCACAATTTTACAAAATACTAGGAGAGCAAATTACACAATTGCCAGCATTTTGCACATTTATTTTCTTGCTCAGTTACCTCAATAGCACAAGTGAGGCAAAGCTTATGGTGGGATGTGATACCTGTTATTAGATCAACTGCTACACGTGGGAAGGAACAGACACACCCTCAGGCACATCAAGCACTTCTCCAGGTCTGAAACAGAAGCAGCTATCTTCAACGCTAAGCTGCTCGAGTTTAACTAATGTGTTAAGCCATCTGAAAGTAGCCTGTATCTCTGATATAGGAAGGCTTGCTAACAACGAAAGAGGAGATGACAGCTTGATCTGTTAAAACATAGTAGTGACTCATCTCCTGAAAAATGCAGACTTACTACTGAGGTGGGGATACAAGAGAAATCAGGAGAGAGGTTAAGAAAATTTTAATAACTATCAAACCAGTATCTCTAACAATGTCTATAACTTTTACCTTTTAATAGAGTCATGGATTTTAATACTGAGGCTTCTCTTTTCAAGGTGCTTTGTAGATGTCCCTTGAGGGTCAGCACTGATTCATCCATCAGAGAGAGAGTGGTTACTTTATGAGAAATGCACACCTACCAGTCACTGGCACCTCTCACTTACTGATCATCTACAAGGACCTTGGGGGTTTCTCGACTCCCTCTCTGTAAGGTCATTTGGTTATGCAGGTTGTTTCCTTTGGGGACTACAGAGATATCAGCAAGGAGATAGGCAGTTTTGATAGTGTTATGGTAGCTTCATTATTCTCAGTACAGGTAACATCCAGTCATTTGAAAGGTTTAATGCATACATTATGCATTCTTAAAATATAAAATGTTATGTTTTGAAAAAGTTGCTTTTTAATTAGAAATAAAAAATTTTGATTTTTTTCTCCCTAGGTTTTTATATAATGCCTAAAGGACACTAAAGCCATGCAAATGCTCTCTACTTCATTTAGACAAGAAAAATACCAAACAAACGTGTCCCACCCCTGCTAAAGAATGCTTTACTTTCATTTCCAGGAAGTTAGAAAAAAAGGTTTGAATATACATGTGAACATTAGCAGATTTAGATCTTACAATCTCCCATATGGAAGTGACAATTGAGCTTCCTGCGTGCAAGAAAACCTAGATCATAACTACAATACTACCCTATTGACAGCTACTGACTCAGTGATGTCTGAAATGTATCTTGCAACCACGTTTCTTCCTCTTTTCATCTTCTGTGTTAAAACTTTTAAAATACATTTGTATAAATAGTTCTGATTTTTGTTCATCTTTCAAAAATTTCAGGCTGATTATAGAGTTGTCTGAAGTGCTAAAAGTAAGTCTTCAGCGACTGTGTTCAGAGTCCTGTGGAATTCGGTTCTTCTTTCATACTTTATATAACAAGATAAAATTCCAGTTCTGTAATCTCACATCCTGGTCTTCTACATAATTATCTTCATTCCAACCTTTTATTTTTCTTCTATCACATAAGTACCCATTTCAGACGATTTCTATCTGTTTTCTTCATGTGTGCAGCATGTGACAAGATCCAACTGAGCCCCTTTGCTATTCAACACTGTCACTTTGAGTTATTACTTGTAATCAGAATTTCTCTTCGAGAAAACTATTTAGTTCTTTGTCATTTACTCTAGATTCACAAGCAGCATCCTCCCTGTTTACCATTACAAAACCCCAACCCTAACTAGGAGCATCACTCGCTAACGCCATATCTGGCGAAGAGGAAATAGAGCCTGATCGGTCCCTCTAAACATTGGTTTGATTTTTTTAAAATTGTTTAAGCATCACAGCTGCCCTTTTCTAGCTTACAATACATATTATTTCTCATTTCAATAATTCCTTAAAAATTATGTCTGATCCTGATTTCAGAGAGAATTTTATTACTAACTTTAGTGGAAGTACAGTCTGTACTTGTATCACTGCAAAGCTTCTGCATTACCAGTAAGCAACAAATTACAGGTCAGATATCTTACATATAGTAAAAGCCTCATTTACACACCTCAAATGGAGTCCATTGATTTTTCAGATGTGGTTAAACATCCACAGTTCTGAAAATTTAGGTAGCTTTCCTTCGGTTCTGAAATAGTAGGTGAACTCTCTTGACATTTGGCAACACAACCTTTTCATTTGTACTTCAGTGAGCTCTAGATTATTTGTATGCCTCATCATTCTTGTGGTTGATTACAGTAATAATTCTTGAGAAACTTGCTAGTCCCAAAGTAAGAGAGAGATGAACTACCTCCCCTGCCAAAAGGGAGTGCCTGACAAATCACAGAATCACGGAATGTTTTGGGTTGGAAGGGACCTTAAAGACCATCCAGTTCCAAGCCCCCTGCTGTGGGCAGGGACACCCTCCACTAGCCCAGGTTGCTCCAAGCCTCATCCAGCCTGGCCTTGGACACTTCCAGGGATGGGGCATCCACAGCTTCTCTGGGTAACCTGTCCCAGTGCCTCCTCACCCTCTGAGTGTATTTCTTCAGGAATTGAAGAGACCGTTCTTCAAGACAAGACTAGATGCTCTGAGCTGGAAGAAGTTCTTACCATACACTGAAATAGTGATATGTAAACTCTAGATACAGAGCAATTCTTTAAAATGAGATTTTAAACTCAAAAGCTGTTCTTGTAGATTGGGCTCTTAGGTTTTTCCGAATAAAGCAGTGTAGTATCAGCAAAAAGCTTCTGGAGGATAGGTACCTATCAAGTCATCACACAGATTTTCAGCTAATAAGAGTGGTAAAATAAAAAAATTAATTGCTTTCCTTCAAGTATGAATGATGGTAACGTGCCAGTCAATGTTTACAGCTCAGTATTAAAATGTTTTGAATTTTGTTTACTAGCAAAGAGATGAGTCAAGACAAACTTCAGGTCTGAATTTCCAGCTGAATGGATTTAAAAGGCCAACATTTTCTGTGAAGTGGAATGTTTTACCCAAAGAGCTCTGGCTATAATAGGATGTAGTTCCAAGGCAGACTTCCCACTCACTAGCAGATTTCTGGCTCCCATGCTTCTAACTGCACACAAGACCACAGACAAATTTCATTCTGACTTGTATCAGTTTAATACAACATAACTGAAATAGCCTACTGTATTTTACCAAGAAGAAAGTATTTTAAATGAACAGAAAAATATTTCACCAAAAGCACCGTGACACACTTGCTAAATGAGAATCTATTCAACACTCCCAGTTTTATGATTAAAACCTCTAGAATGCCTAGGGCGATTTTAATTTTTAAAAAACTATCTTGGGCATAAAATTCTTACAAAACATGGTGGTTCCAATATCCAAGATACGGAAAAAGGCAAAATATATGCAAATAATATCCCACTCTCAGATTCATCAAGTCAAAATCAAAATGAGTTATATCAGGTAGTACCTGTTTAGAATGCTTGCTTTTAAATGCTGCATGAGTTCGCAGATATTTGAAACTTAAAGCAATGTGTCACCTGCCAGAAGGGAGCTGATAACACTTCAAATGCTAACAACAGTGGAAAACACGTTAATTTTTTATGGACAGTAATCTCTCTTAAAAACCATCTTTATTTGAACCATATTAAAACGGAATGATAAGAAGTTAGAGGTAATATTTATTCTCCTTCTCCAGATGTTTCAACACATTATGGCCTACAAAGAGACTGTGAAAGACTTCTCACTGACAACTGGGATAAAGTGTTGTCTCAAAAAACGTGCTTATTTTTACTTATTTAATGTAGATCGATACCTAGTCTATTAGAGTTCAAAACAATCAAAAGCAAAAGCATGCAAATAATCTTTCAAAATTTGGAAAAATTTCTATTTAAAACCAATATGTGCAAAGAAAACAGGGAGGATTTTCAGTGTTCTTAGATTTCAGTCAGCAATTTGTCAAAATCAGTCAGAAGAGCAGAGATGAACGATATATATTCATTTGATATATTCAGCTGTGGTTATTAAAGACAAAAATCTTAAGGTTGGAACCTTCTCCTCCTGGCTAACTCCTCCTCCAGCTCCTTCTCCCTACTTGATAATTCCCCTTTCTTATCCCACTGCTATAGATATGCCTAAAATAAACCCTCTATCTGAACTCCAGATAGATAAGGGCCAGAATTTGTGGCTTGCAGCTTTTCCTAAAAAAATCAGTCAATTCCATACACCTCAAAAACCCCAAAAGTTCCCATTTGGAATTAAAATCAGTAAGGTCAGTATTGTTCTACAGCTGGTTTGGTGTTTGGTTTTTATATGGGCTGGGCCCCCCGATCCCCTCTCTGCTATGAGTCAGGTAGGTTTTGATCATGAATTTTGGTTTAGAACATTTTTGGGCTGAGCATCTTCCTTTGCAGCTCAGTGTAAATTCAACCTGTATCAGTATATGAACTGCGCATACCAATCGCCCCGAACAAGCCCATGTGGAATTGCCTGGATGAATCCAGGTACTGTGTAAGCAATTCTGCAGGGAGAAACACCAGGAAAGCTATACAGTTGCTGTTACAGACTGCCAGATCTGCGTACGAGGTGTGAACGGCCAGTCATTTCCCACTGTATTTGACCTTTTGCAACTCTAAGCCTGTTCTTCAGCTGACACTGCAGAACAGTAAGAGGACGTGTGCATCAGGGCACTACATTATCATATGGCAGTGTCATTCGGATCCAAGGTCATTTTGCAGTTAAATTAAACTTGACTATCTTTGGCTTTTGCTAGATGCAAATATAAAAGCTATAATTCTGTTAGATTTTTAGCTTAACTGGTTTCCATTATCTTACACTCCCTAATAACAACTTTACTTCTTACCTATTGCTTTTCATAATTATATCTCAAGGGGTTTTACAAATTAGGTATGGAATATTTGTTCTATTGATTGAGAAACTGGGCAGTAGAAATGTAAAATGACTTACTCAAGGTCAGTTCAACATTCCATTCAGTGGTCCACCTAGGAATCGACATACTGGGCTCCAAACCACTGTTCTGCTAGGCTAGCAGTTTCCAACCTGAAGCCCACGGACTCGTGGGGCTCAGCAGATTAAATCTCCATTGTAACCATTTGCTTTGCTCACCAGAGTTTCTACATATGCATTAGAACACACCAACTATCCTGTGTAACAGCTCTCCTTGGTACTCCAGCACATGGAAGGTCTTTCAGGTTCATGACAGCTAAGGTCTCAGACACCTATGCTCTGTCACTCCCCAAGATGACTAGGGCAGTAAGGCAGGGCTGATGCTATTGAGGAGCACGCACACCACAATGGCCCTGTGCTCTGGAAAAGCTTCAGGGCAAACAGGCACTGCTGTTGGGTGGTGGCTAAGGTGTGCTCCAGCACTACCGCAGTGGGCAACATGCACAGATGCTTCTGGGGGCAGGGTGAGGCAGAGGAAGGGGGAGAGTGAGAAAAACAAGGGGAACGCTGGGGTACAGCATCCGAGGCAATAACAACCTTCCCATGCAACACAGATCTATACACCAACTGGTGTTATTTTTAAAACCAGAAAGACTCCTTAGCATAACCTTAGGAAAGCAGTTTATACTTTGTGTAGCTGGCATTCTGGGCCGTGTGGGGACTCAGGTAGACACATCTGTATTAATGACACAATGCTCAAGTGCTCAATTGTGCAAGAGCCATGAAGTAAACTGTTGGAATAAGCAAGTAACTAGGATTCTGATGCAATCACATAACTCCATGTACTTATAACTTATCCAAACCCTGTCCAGTTTGTGAGTTAAAAATGGCAAGTGTGAAAATACCAATGTATTTATGATGGAAAGTCACAATTCAGGATCTTGCCACAACAGACAGCAGGCAGTCTGTTCACTTGGATCTGTGCTGGTTGTGGCTGGAATAGAGTTAGTTTTCTTCATAGGAGCTAATATGGGGCTATGTTTTAGACCTGTGATGAAAACAAGTGTTGACGACACACAGGTGTTTTAGTTATTGCTGAGCAGTGCTTACACAGCATCAAGGCCTCTTCTGCTTCTCACACTGCCCTGCCAGTGAGCAGGTTGGGAAGTCCCACAAGAAGTCATTCCACAAGAAGCAGGGATGGGGTGGGACACAGAGCCAGGACAGCTGACCCCAACTAACCAAAGGGATGTTCCATACCATATGGCATCACGCTCAGCAGTAGAAAGCTGAGGGAAGAAGGAGGAAGGAAGGACATTTGGATTTTGTCTTCCCAAGTCACCGTTACGCATGTTGGAGCCCAGCTGCCCTGAAGATGGCTGAGCACCTGCCTGCCCAACAGAAGAAGTGAACAAATTCCTTACTTGCTTTGCTGGCACACATAGTTTTTGCTTAACCTATTAAATTGTCTCTATCTCAACCCATGAGTTTTTGCTTTTTCCCCTTCCATTCTCTCCCCCACCCCACTGCAGAGGCATGCAGCTGTGTGGGGCTTAGCTGCCTGCTGGGGTGAACCCACAACAGCATCACAGGCAGCAAGCCCAAGAACAAAAAAAAGACAGAAAAAAGTTTGCAGCTGAGTGCTCAAGATCCAGAAGAAAATATCACATTCCAACTGAGTCCCTTTCATCAGCCCTTAACTGACGCCTCTGCTGTAAGAGACCTTAAGAGACTAAAACATTTATTAAAACTTAAGCATGAGGCAGATTTGTATGTTGCAGAGCTGATAACAGGCAATCGTAACGCACAAAATTTGCATAGCTACACTAGTTTGTACCTAACTACAGACTGCCTTGAGGGTGCTGACACGTGTCGTGCACACTCTCTTCAAATCATCGAGACACTCGGCTGCTGCTAACAGCATCTGAAGTTAGAAAGCACTGCTCATCAGTTTTTACCCTGTGATCAAATCTGAACATCAGAAAAACCTCAAGGGCTTGTTTTGACTTCTGAAAACACTCCTTGCTTAAACTAGAACCTTTTTCTTCAAGTAGCACATTTTTTCTTCCCTTCCCAACAATCTCTGCAAGTTCTAACTTTCCACACACGTTTCTTGCTGTGTGCATGTGGCTGGCAAATTCAGAGGTAGAAATCACAAGTTAAGTGACAGAAAGCTGTTTGCTGCTGGAACCATGATTGAAAAAAAAAGAAATTCCACGGAATTTTAGGACGGCCTGAATGGATCAAACCAATAACAGAAGGGCTGACTTTAAGCCATTCTGCTAGTTCAGACATTCTGAAAATGTTCTTGTCATAACTTCATCCCAGGAGATGCTAGATGAGGTAACACTTCTCCCATAGTTCATCAGAATAAATCATGATCTTGGTTCAATCTGGCAAAAAGACAGATCTAAATCTAGTTTATACTTCCAGATAATCCAGTAGTGCACAGATCTAATCTTAATGATCACAAATGCAATCTGCAAATGTTATTCTCCTTGCTTTAAAACAGAGCTAGGAAGCAGGAGTGTTAACATTTGCTTAGCTGACATAAACAAAAGGCAAAGAGACAGAAACTCTCTGTGTAGCAAGCTGTGTTGCAAAGTAGGAGCTCCTTAGACCTTTTACAATAGTAGTCTCGCAGCAAGCCTTCTCAAAAAATGTATAGCAGATACTTCTCTTCTTTCAGTTTGCAATGTGCTATCTCCTTATCCTCTCACTATTAAGCCTGACAAAAATGAATTCAGAGAAAAGTTCATTAGACCTGACCCAGTGACTCTAACAGTGATGAACTAAAGTTAGAAGCTTAAGTTTCTCAGTAACTTCATCAGTTTAATGGAAAGGAACAATTAAGTACTGTGGCAAATAGTTATAGCACGATGTAGATACTATTAAGTTAGATTTTTAAACCTTATGTTGCTAGTTGCTTCTGATTTCACTTAAGATACACATTAGTCCCTGACTGTCCCCTTTCACGTCAGCTTTGTGACATAAACCATCTGTTACCTTGGTGCTTTTTCCACACCACTTTTACCAAAATAGGTCACATCATATGAATGGTCCATCTCCCTGGTCTGAGGCAGGGCACAGAAATTGTAGATCATGTTTAGCAGCACTATTATGTAAGATGAGAATATCTAACCTCTAATTTTTACAACCTGAAGCGTATTGCATTTAGAAAGTCTTACAGGTCATTCTACATCTGTGTTTGTATGATGATGAATCCTTCTGTAATTTAAGCATTGAAATATTTTGTCCCCATTCTGACACATTATCATAAAGTCTAAGGATTGCAGTAGGGATGGCTATTCCTAGGGGCATAATATTAGCTGCATAGGAGATTGATGTTGGTAGCTACAATGAAGGGCAATACCACTCTCTCTGCTATAACAGAGCATTAGAAGTTCTCTTGCTGACCTACAGCTCTAAAAATAAATGCTGAGTGACTCGCATAGCTTTGCAGCGGTTCCTAAGTTAAAAAGGTTGAACTAGAATACACAGATTAAATACAGCATTGTAAACTTTACAAGTACAATTAAGATATGTATAATTTGAAGCTTGCAATTGTCACACACTGTCACACATACCAATACTCAGACAATGCTGCAATTCGATATTAAATGCACACATGAAGCTACATGACAAGCACTCGGGTCTCATACCATCTCGATCTCAATAAAGAAATGATTTTCAACAATTTGGACAAAGCTCCCACGCATTTAGCAACTATTAAATTTTAATAAGTCCATAAATCAACAGTGATGCATCCTCAAAACCTGTAAATACTCTCTAGAACTTTTGATATTTGTAACATTATTAATACTTCTTTTTACCTTTTCTGACTTAGTAATACACATG
Source organism: Rhynochetos jubatus (assembly GCA_027574665.1). Lineage (NCBI taxonomy): Eukaryota > Metazoa > Chordata > Aves > Eurypygiformes > Rhynochetidae > Rhynochetos > Rhynochetos jubatus. The sequence goes on along the minus strand of CM050665.1, from coordinate 10,714,357 downwards.
GGAACAGTCTTACCACAAAGGTCAAGCAGATTATTAAGTAACTAATTCTGGGGAATGGATGAAGTCTGAGTGGGTGCCTCAGTGAGCATCTTCAGGCAGGAAGATGTATTTGTTTATTGTGATTTTAAAATTCATAAACTTGCTGTCCCAGTTTAGAATACAGTCAAAAGTATCAGAATGCAATCGTCAAATCTGAGAAACACAGCAGTAACATAAAGCTATTTTCCAAGTTGATAACCACTAGTAATACAAAGAACAGATAAAAGTCAAACTGTTTTCTCTCCCTCTCAGAAAGCTTCCGTAAAAAATTAGACTTGTGGACGTAAGCTATTTCATGCTACTATGGCGCACTGCCATTCAGCTCACACTCTACCTCCTTGTCACTTCTACTTTCCCATAATTCAGAAACTTTTTGGGATGCAGTCTGGCTATCTGGTACTGGCCCCCTTCCCTCAGCTGGTCTAGGCAGTAGGAAAACAGCATCTTCTAACACTCACGGCAAGCAATGCAACAGGAAAACCAGACTGGGGAAAGAAATAAAGACTCCTCGACAGAGTAGTCAACTAACCCAGATAAATAAATATTTCTAGGAAGAAGAGATAACTAAATCTAGGTAAGTAGGTAGAGGAAGCAGTTAGCCCAAGTTTCCTCCCTCCAGTTAGCCATCTTACTTCATTCAGTCAACTGAAATAATATGTATGGTTAAGGATCTTCTGTGAAAGGAAGAGGTTAGGAAAATAGACAGTATCAAATACACACTGAGTGGTTTTAGACTAAATAGAATGCACTTAGAAGAAAACGAATGGAATACTGAAGTGTCATCTTAGCGTACATCTGCCTACAGTGCTGCCAGTATTTCTTCATACAGCATAAACCACTCAAAACCTCTGCCCACCTGATGTGATCTTGCCAATACAACAGTGGTGCATAGCCGCATCTGAATAGAGACTTAGCATGTTCTTCTGTCAGCAAGGTTTTTAAAGACACAGTACTACAGATGAGAAGCTCATAAGTATGTTTCAGTGCCTTTGTCAGTAGTTTCAGTGTCAAAGAGGAAAAAAAAAACCAAACCCTGAAGCAAATATTTGGAATCTAAAAATTCTAAAGCTCTGGTCCCCAGTAAACCAGTTTGAGCATATAAAGAAACAGGGGCACTGAGACTAAAGGTTTCTGAGAAAACCTTTCCCTGGTTAAAAAAATTCAAACCTCACCTCCATTAAGAACAAACGACACGTCAAACTTCTTTTTTATAATAAAAGAATCCTATGTATGTTTAAGTAAAAAAACCCCCAAATCTACTGAAACCAAGGATTGCATTGCACATCCTCTTCTTTACCTAAATTGAGGATGAACAAGAGAATTAACCTAGAGGACAACTGTTAGTTATGTGACAGCATGCTGCAAGATACTAAGAGATTATGCTGAACTGAATGGTGTAAGAATCAAACAGCAGCAGAATGGTTTCAACGCTTCAAAATGCCATTCCCAAATTTGAGTCACCTAAGGTCAGCAAACCCGACGGCTAGCAGGCTTGCTATATTCTGGGATATGACAAATGATCTCATCTTTCCAACTCACTTGCTCCAGATTTCTAGACAAGTCATAAATTTACAGTACACCTAAAATTGGTGCACTGTCTGTTTGCAGCACAAAGCTCATACCAACTCTACTTCCCCTGATGTTCTCATCTTTATCTGTCAAAGCGAAGGCCTTATCAGAATGCGCTGACAAGCATTTATCCATATTTAGTTAGGAACTTTCACATTTTCCCCTCTATTCTTATTTTTCTGTTCTGTTCTATTCCTTTTATTGTTCTCCATCATATTTGCTACACTGCAAATACTCAGAGTATGCCAAAACCATGAACTTTCACCTTAAAAAGATGAAGGGAAAAAGAACATATTCTACACAGGGCCTTATTGTGCAAGCTCATATTCTTCCACTCACACTTTAATTCAAATGACAGCAATTTAGGAAACACTAGCTTAAGTTTGAACAGCTGATTGTCACTCATCTAATATGAAACACTGTGCCATCCTAAGTAACTTTGCCGTTTATAAAGACACTTTTCTTTACAATAATGCATGAATGTAAAATGTTTTTAAGATGAACTACATACCTAATTCCTAGAATAAAAGATTTCCTCCTCACTCACGTTTGTTATACTTCAAAACTAAGCAAATGTCAAGCTTTTGATACTGCTTGCATGACTGATTGGAAAAAAGGCCCAACCACTTAATTTCCAAACTAAGCAGCACCTGAAAAGTAAAACACATCATAGAAGGTACTTTTGAAATGTAACTGAATTCAAGCAGCAAGGCTGCAATTAGTATTTAATTCTGAGCTCTGTAGAGCTTAGCACATGAAGTTCGATTGCATGCAGGAATTTGCTCGCCCAAACATCTGCCAATAGAGGGGTGTTAAAATGAAAGCCATCCTAACACTTAGGGCAGCAGCACGCATTCACCACAGCAACACACGCTCCTTCCCACGACTTTAGAAAGAACAAATAACAGTTACTGACATTTCAAACAATGAAAACTTTGAAGTTCTATTTCTGTTTATATATTTTCCACTCATGCACTAAACACAACAGGGTTTACCTACACGAGCTCCCTGGACAAACCTAACCAAACAGCATGACCAAGGAGAGTGGCTTATTTTAAATGGTAGGAAAACCAATGCGGCTGTATTTGGAAGCAGTATGCTGTTGTGCCCCTTCATTAATGACTCTCAACAGGCAAGATGCCAGGCACACAGTTTTCTGCTGGAAGCATACCCATTATACCTCTGGAACACTTTTTTTCCATGTCAGTTACTACTGCTGTTCACTTAGGTCACAACGTACAAGGCTGTGTTTGTAGAGCCCAAGGTTATTTCCTTAGGTAGGTGGAGAGCTATACGTAAGTACAGGTTGCAAATGCACTTTCTACTTCAGAAGCAGCTTAACGTGAGTGTGTGTGGGTACGTGTGTCTGAAGCGATGCAAAACTGGGAATTAAAAAATCCTCTTGAAACCCTGTACATCTCTCGTGAAATTAAAAAATGTGAATCATCACTTGTCCGGTGAACCTCTCCAGGAACAAATATCATCACATACTGCGCTGTCTGAGGGAAAAATATGGCATCTACAAGACTACTTTGAGCTTTTAAAGGAAATATGCCCTGACAAGCTCAATAAATAAGCCAAAGTTTATATGCCAGATATATCTGTGAAACTTTAGCTTGGAAAATTCCAGCATAGAAGAAATGAACCCTTTCGCAAAACTGTTCATTTCTAAGACAAACAAATAGAAAAAAAAGACAAGAGGGACAAATCACAAACCAGCCAGGTTTAGGTATTTAAGAAACAGATTTAAAAAAAAAAAAAAAGAAAACAGAAAATTTTGGGGGTCATCATTTTCTTAAACTGTTTAAGGAGGAAAGATTTTTATTGGGAAGAAGCACAAAGTGCGTGCCCATGTTTCTTTAAAGAAACAACCCCAATACTGCTTATTTATCAGGCACTCTAGGGATCTGTAAGGTGAACACATGCCAGATATTTTAGAGAAAAGGTACTAGTCTGTTTATACTCCTATAAACCATGCTGCTGCGAGCAGGCATAACAGCGGGCATAGTACACATACTGGTCTTCTGAGGCAATTATGAAGCCTGAAATGATATTGTCCATACTCTGACTTTGATTATAATTTCATTTTATATATTGACTATTTCCTTATTTTCGTGGTACATCTACAATCAGGAGTCTTGTTATCTTAAAATAAGAAAAAAAACCAGAGTGGAAGCCTTGTTAGAGAGCTGTTTTATCTAGAAAGCCACATAGAAAGCAGATAATTAAACCTATATTGTTTGTCCTCCAGCCTCACACTTATTGTTTGCAATCAAATTAGATGAGAAGAGAGGCTGCATCTTTTTATGCATTTCTGTGGGACTTAGCATCCTGAAGCCTTTACTAAAATACAGCCTCTTTCAGCTCTTCTGATATATCAATTAATCATTTAGAAGATAAACTACTACAAAAAAATCCTAACAATTGTGAGGCGTAATGTACCTGCAAACAAAGAAATCCATTTCAAATGCCCTTTGAAATGCACTGGTATTTGTTAGAGTGGAGTCTGATATGCCAGGCTTGCATTTTTGCACACACCTGTCATTTCCACCAGCATTCACTGCTACCCTAACTGAATCAACTCCTTCGTTCCTCACCAATGCACACTTTTGTCTGTGAAGTATCAGGCTGTTTTCATGATTTATTTATTTCAAGTCATTTGGTAGTAGCTAGAATGTCAATAGGTACATGTTAAAATGACTTTTCTTTATCTACGGCTTCAGAAGATTTTTAAAAAATAATCTTAACATGAATTGAATTCATTAAATAACGCTCAAAGAATAAGAACTCCTACAGTCTTTTAACGAATAAATAAGGGACCTGACCAGCTAACTTTGAGCATAGTCACCAGAATAACTAAGATTCCTAGGAACAGTCTGCCCCTCGTGATACAGGTTCCCACTGTTGCATACTGAGTAAAACCCATTGATACTGGTGCGCTGACACTGACAGATAAGCAACAATGAAGATGTATGGCCACCCTCTTCTAGCCTTAGGCGTTGAAATAACATCCATTGTGTGATTAATGGATGCTGCATTTGTGAAAAGGTGCTGTCATCATTAAGGATTTCTGAAACAATGTCTGTTCCAACATGGGGGGGACTTTTTTACAAAGGCTTGTAGCGACAGGACAAGGGGTAACAGGTTTAAGTTGAAAGCAGGGAGATTTAGATTAGATATCAGGAAGAAGTTCTTCAGAGAGGGCGGTGAAGCACTGGGACAGGTTGCCCAGGGAAGCTGTGGATGCCCCATCCCTGGGAGTGTCTGAGGCCAGGCTGGATGAGGCTTGGAGCAGCCTGGTCTAGGGGAGGGTATCCCTGGATAGTCTTTCAGGTCCCTTCCAACCCAAACCATTCTATGATTCTATGTTTTTAATGCAGCTAAGGTCAGCAATGAAAGATGTCAGCTGAACAGCAGGAACTCCTGAAGCAGCTCCTGAGAGACAAACAGTAGTGAAGGTGCAGCTGACATTCAACAGCAAAAGGCCTTGGAACCGTAACTGTCCCGGTTTTGAAGGTGTGTGCAATTCAGTGAAACAGTATTATGAACTGAAATGAAGTTGGCTCATGCAGAGTACACAGTGAGACTCCTCTAGTAAGATAAAGAAATTGTTATTGAGTAAATAAAGTGTTATTGCCTAGCAGGACAGAACCGCATACAATGATCAAATGTTCATTCCGTTCTACAGAGAAGTACGTTAATACAAACCCTTGTCAATCAGAAGTTCCAGAAGCTTTATTCCAGATGAGCTGATCAACAATGTTTAAAGAATGAGAAATTTGTAATTTAACAAATTTCCTGTCACAACTGCCTATTGATTATAGCAATACCTTTCATATGAAACTCAAGTTTAGATTGTTTAGAATTATGCCCAAACTGATCCAGTAGCAAGTTCCCACACAAACAATGCCAGCACAGACAAACTTTAACTTGCTTTCCAAATGCTCCCATGTGTTTCATGCTTTTTCCAGGAATGTCAGTAGGGGATTTAGAGGAAGGAAATTTGTTTCATACTTTATAAGAAATTTCCAGGCTCTCCTGTATGCCAACTGCTGAGTGTTTTTAATATCTTGCTAGCAGCAATTCTGAGACCATGAGTCATTTTGAGAGGAACAAGATGAACAGGATATGACTGGCATAGTTACCACGTTGTTTGAGATTTCATGAAGCCAAGCCTTCCAAAGAAGCAGTAAGGATTCTAACACGATGTATAAACTACTTCCCAGTATGCACAGAAAACACTTGCCTTGAGGAGAGAAAAAGTTGCTGTCAAGCAACTTTTGCTGCAGGCAAAAGATGTAATATAGTTAATGTGCCCAGGGGAAAATCAAATTCAACTGGCACAGATAACGATGACCACAATGTTTGGTGTAGTTAATCTATGATTAAGTCAGTAGATTTACCAACATCTGACACTCAGGATTAAGCGTGCTTGTGCAAGGAACACAAGGAAAACCTATGCACGTGTTTAAGATGCTTAATTGTAGATCTGCAATTATTCATGACAGAGAAAGTTAATAGGACCCAACTGTTAGTGCTGCTATTTACCCTAGCTGCTAGATATCTAGGCTGACCTCCCTGTAAAATGATGGTTTCATCCCCATGCTCCTCAGCATGAGCAGATAAGCAACACACAGTGATGCCTTTGACAGTGAAGGCTGAGCTCTGCCTGCATTCTTAGCTGACACTTTCCTGAACTTCCCTGTGCCTCTCTGAATTCAGATGTATAAAAAGGGGTAGAAGCAGCCTCAGGATAAAGATGAAAAGGCCTCTTTCCCTCCCAGTGCATCATACCATCTAACAGAGACATGCTCCCACAATACAGAGCTGTTGGCAGAGATGAGCATACTGTCCTTTGTGGATTGTCATAGAATCACAGAATTATTCTGTTTGGAAAAGACCTTTAAGATCAAGTCCAACCTTCGACACAGCACTGCCAAGTCTTCCCTAAACCATGTCCCTAAGGCACTACTTCAACTTGCTTCTCAAATAGCTCCAGGGATGGTAACTTCACCTCTTCCCTGGGCAGCCTGTTCCAGTGCTTGACAACCCTTTCTGCAAAGAAATTTTTCCTAATATTCAATCTGAACCTCCCTTGGTGCTCTCATAGGCTCTTCCCATCTCTCCACATCTGACAGATTCAGAAGGTTAATGTGTCAGGAGGATGGGGTCAGGCTCTGCTCAGGGGTGTCCAGTGACAGGACTGGGGGCAATGGCCATAAACTGGAAAACAGAAGGATCAACCTGAACGTGATGAAACCCTTCTGCCCTGTAAGGGTGACAGAGCACTGAACAGGCTGCCCAGAGAGGGGGGAGTCTCCTTCTCTGGAGAGAAGGAGAATTAAGATGGATCAACAGGAATTAAGATGGATCAAATAAAACTAAACTGTACATATGGACAGTAAACAAATCCATGTGTTTAGATCCCTTCCCCTAAAACACCTCCAAAAGGCAGCAAAAGCCAGAAAAAAATGAGAAAGAAACAAACACAGAATTAAAGCCAACAAGAAACAACAGACTGCATGTAATCGAATTTAATAATACAGTGCAGTTCCCATTCACATAGGAGTCTAATGATGCAGCCTGACTGATCATATCAAACATAAATGAACTGCCCAGGCACACAGATAACATCCTACTCAGCAGCATTAGGCTATGACTGATTTGCTTCCTTTCTTTGTGCTGTCTTCCTTCTCTTTACTGGTAGAATACAGTTTCTGACAGTGCTTTTGCAAGCTCTTCAAGAAAGCTTCTTTTTAGTTCCTGCACCACAGTTCAGTGAAGAATGTTAAAGAAAAAAGGGTGGATTTATTATTTGACAGTAATTAGGAAACACCTCAGGATACACATTCTGCTCTTCCAAGGAAGAAGGGTTAAAATTAAAATAGCTGATTTTAATGGGACTGAAAGATCAAACCAGACCCCAAGGCAAATTAATAGTATGTGTAATAAATGAAAAGAGGTTACTGCCTGAATGCTGAGAAGTGTCACTGGGCAAGGGATCTAGGGAACCAAGTTGGCTGCAGGCCATGCTGTACCAGCTTCCTGACCTCACTATGAAAGGGAATTGCATATCAGAACCACTGGATAAATGAAATGTACAGCATCTCTCAAGTTCCACAGAAGAGGCACGAGTCCTCAAGAAGAGACCTGTATGAGTGGATTCCATATACTTATGGAAGACATACATATGTATAAGATAAGTGGATTCCACGTAAGTACTTGGGGTGAAGAGAGTACACAAGTAATAGATCAGAGTAGGAATTTCTCTGAAGAGCTAACAGGTCATGGGAAACATAAGGAGTGAAGAGATCTCAAAGTTAAAGGATTCTTTTGTAGGCAAGAAACCCAGAACAGAGATGATGCATCTCATTAAAAAACACAGGATGATTTTAAGCATCTAGAATATAACTGTGTGAGAAGGTAACGAAGCTAACGATGAGTTTCCAAATTCAAAATAGTTGAACTCACCCAACACTTCTCATACTAAAAGACAGAACAAGTCCTAACACCACATTTTAATTTATTCGAAGGTAGAAAGAAAAAAAAAAAAACACAGAACCTTCACCACTGCTCCATTTCTCCTACTGAATGAAGAGCCTTTAAAAGTCTTCAGTTTGCCAGAAGCAATTTCTTCACAGAAAGAGGTGGCTGCAGCCCCACATCTATAGAGAAGCTGCATCACACAGTCCTCAGGGACTTCCCGCTATTCTGTCTGCCCCAGGAAAAGACTTCTATGCTTCCCTGTGTGGGTGTCAGCAAGCTCACTTCTAGCAACGCAGATGTACTTCAGTATGTAGGGATGGCTTGGAGATACCTTAGAAATTGCTCTTTGCCAGGCTGAAAGTTTAAAACTCTTAAAATATAGGATTTCAACCAAAATCCAGAGCACTGCTTCCTGTAAGAGCTGGGCTGTCCTGGAAGGTTTTCCTCTTCGATATGGACTACTTCCAGCTCTGAGGGGCTACAGCTACAAACAGCCAAGATACCTTTTTTAAGTATGTAATACTGACACACTCTCCATTTCTGTGTATTTTCCTCTTCTTCGGAGAGCAAGGTAAGGGCAACTCTTCTGTTTATAGCTAGTCTTCTTCATCAACAGCCAAGCAACAGATTAACTTACAAACACTAGGCATTGTTGAACATCTATCATTAAATTATTCCCATTACCCTGTAGAAGCCCTAACCTTTAAATTATCTTCTTTGCCTTATATCCTTGAACAGTTTCTCTTTTCTCTCTTTAAGCCATATTCATTTTTTCCCGTGTAATTACCATCCGAGATTAGTTTTGTAAAATGGGACTATGTCAGTCATTTGGTACCATTTCAACATTTGAATATCGGCATCCTTGTACGCACATTCATACTAATTGATACTAGCTACTGTTTCTTCTCTGCCAGTCTTAACTTTAATTTTAACTACGAAGTTTACATACCAATTTCCTTCTGTAGCACGTGTTCAATACTACAGAATAACTGGACCACAACAGACAATGAGGAGGAGGTAAGACTTCTTTCGCTGCATTTTAAACTGCCTGCAGCAGATGCCTTTTTTAGTCCTTGGAAGATTGATGATTCCATTATTTGTAGTACTCAGCAATAAATCTCAGAGTTTAGGCTAAAGTGAGCACTTTTCTCTACTTTGCGTCTTCCATTACACTGTTATTCATCATGTTTAATCATTCATTTACCTCTGACTGCTACTGCACTTGGGGAGGACTGGCACATTATTGATTTTTGACTTTTACCCTTTAGAAGCTGGGTAAAGGGCTTTGCGACTGCTTAATCAAAAGTGACACGACCAGGGCAGGAGAGCTGCAGACCCTGGGAAACAGCAGCTAAACAACATGCCAAGTTATGATGAAATGAAATTAAGAGTCGACAAAGAAAGCAAATTATAGTAAACTGAAAATTAAAGTGGATACCACCAGGAGACCACAGAGTACAAAGGACTCCTCTGCCTAGTGGAACACAGTTGTGGGAAAGAGGAGACTAAGATTAAGCAGAAAGATTTACAACTTCAAATTCCCACAAAAAGAAAAATGCAAAGCAACATTCAGTTATAGAAGTGTCAGATAATGTCATTTGGCTGAAGTATATTCTCAGTAGCTTATAAGTCTTTTCCCTCAAACACAGCATCACTTCAGCACCCCACTAAGCAAGCGTGGAACAACAATAACACACAGTGTAATAATTTTGATAGCTGGCTTATTTTCTGTTTACCAGAAAACTGAGATGTTTAAGAAAGTCAAAAGAACCCCCATTCACACATTTAAAAATAAAGTGCAGATAAACCCTTAACTTCTGCTACAATATCTAGCAAACTACGCAATAGATGTAAGTGCAGTCATTGACTCCATCAACATCATGGTAATGCTGGTTTCATGTTAGAGGAGAGGTGAAAAAATAAAAATGCATAAGATTGGGTTATACAAGAAGCTGAACAATTTTACCCAGTTATATGTATGTCCTGTCTTTAGAGAGGAAGAACCGAAAGTAAGGGGACTTGTGGACCCAGAACTTGAGCTCTTCCATTTGCCTCCCCTGGAATCCTCAGTTTTGTTTTGGTTTTTTATTTGTTTGTGTTTTCTTTTTTTAATGTGGCCCTTGATATCATCAACTGCTTAAGTTATGCCACCCCAATCCCACTAGCATCAATGTAAAATATCATGCCCTATCCAACAAGTGTGGGGTGTTTTTGTTTTTCATGTATATATTGATTACCATTTTGCCCACCTGTCATACAGTCAAAACAAAAACATCAAAGTACCAGGTATCTCTTGAACATTTATCTCACACATTTTACCCTCTGCTGCTCTGGATTTTACAGATCATCTGAGCACAGGTATGAAAAGAAACCTGTTTGTTACATAGAGTCGTGGCAAGATAAGTAAGCACAGGTCTTGTTCACAGTAACGATCCAGTAGTGCAAACCACGCTGGCCTCTGCCATTACTGTTAAAGCAACCTGTCCACATTGTTTCTCTTGAAAAACATTATCCGTCATGTACTAATTCCCATGTAAATGTATGTCACTCGTATTAACTTCACATTTTACAATAAGTTCTCAACAGATTATCCTGCGTTTCAGATATCCACAGCCAGGTAAACGCAACCACGTTCCATAACCTTCGCCACAGACAACCTGGAACTGAACACCCTTTGCTGGGGTAAGCCATGTCCAGTCACTCTAAGGACAGCGTATTGGAAAGCTAACCCGTCAGAAAGTAAAGAGAAGACAAAGTGGAGGCTTCCAGACATGCAAACAAAACTACTGATCATATAACAAAGGGTTTTGTTAGCTGTCAGGATTGATCAAGATTATTAAATCAGAAACATGATTCCTAAAACCTCCTCAAGACAAACCGAGTCCCTGCTTTATGTTTTTTAAATAAAAATTTTAATACCAAAAAAAAAGACAATTTGTTCTTAACTTTCCCCCTCCCTAGAAAGCAGTTGTACAGTCTTCCCCCCCTATTCAACAATGGCCACCTGCCAGGAAAAAGTCCTAAGAAACCTTAACATATGCAAAGCTCTTAGAAGCTCAGGCAGAGTGAGCAATGTAATTGTAGGAGAGAGTACCTGTTTTTTCTATAACAAGAATGTGTATTCTGCTTCCTGTGGCCTGTTGTCAAGAGACCTGTAAGACAATGTCCTATAATCTTTATCTGAATCGTGCTTGCAAAGAACTTAAAATTATGTTTCATTTACAGTAAAAAGACCTCATGCGATATCTCTTTCTTCCTAAACATTTTCATTATTTACAGCAATTGTGAGCAGTGGGGACTCCTGGTTACTCAAATGGAAACATCTGGTGCTACATATCTGTGACAAGCACCACGAAAGTTCAGCATCACCTTCCAACCTTACTTCAATCAAGTCATTTCACGGGCTCTCAGTTTGTCAGGACAGTCAGGCTAGCTCACAGTAACGCTGTGACCAACTGCAATGCAGGCGTTTTGAGCAACTGGCAGGGAAGTAACAACTGGCTCCACAGCTGTCTGAGACCTGATCAAAAGGATCCTGATCACCAAATCCAACTGAAAAAAGACAAAGCTCTGTACAATTTCTCATTATTCCGCCCCGGTTAAAAGATGACTACAGAGAATATAAATGTTTCTCCATAATCACGATAGCACATTTCCACATTTATATATTTCATTTTAAAAATAAAAATGTCTTCATCTTAATAATCCTGTCAATTCACATTCTGCATGATTTTCAGTTCCCCACTAACAGAAAAAAACGCTCTGGAAGCAAACTGAGCCAGCGCTTACAATAACTACTTTGCCCAGATGATGTGGCAGAGTACTGCCATTTTACAGCAGTCAGCTGTTGGAGTACACTACACTGCAAGAACAGAACCCAATTATTACCCTATTATGTTTAATAATTTGAGTAAGTGAAAGCAAAATGCTCAGCACACACCAATCGGCAGCAGGAAGCCTCAGCAAAACCAGTTCAATCTGGACTGCTATTTTGTATAAAAAGTGTAATTTTTTAATATATAAATAGTAAATCCTTTTGATTGGTTGGTTTTTATGCAACTGATTTAATGTTATGTTGCACTGCAGAAAACCTGAGCCAAAGGAACACAGTGGAACAGAGCTGAGATGGGGGGCACATATTTGCTTTTTGAATGGGTGACTTTATTTTTTCACCAAGACTAGACCACTGCTATCCCAATGACATATAGGATGGACAGATGCAACTCATCATAGGATCCTACTGTTTTCATTGGAAAAAGACTTCTAATATCATCAAATCCAACTGTTAACTTATCACTGTTAATACCACCACTAAATCATGTCCTTCAGCACCTTGTCCATATGTCTCTTAAATCCCTCCAGGGACAGTGACTCAACCACCTCCCTGGGCAGCCTGTTCCAATGACTGACACTCCTTTCAGTGAAGAAGTTTTTCCCTGCTATCCCATCTGAATCTCCCCTCATGCAACTTTAGGCCATTTCCTCCCATCCCATCATCAAATGCCAATCAGAAAGCTTGTCTATGCAAAGCTGTCAACAGCCTCCCGAGCACAGCCAAGGTTTCTGACAATTGTTTTGCAATTACACTTTCATAGCTTGGCTCTGATGACAGAAACTGCCCAGCATTCATCCTGCTGAAAACATTGGCACCTATCAGTTATGCAGAGTACTGGTCATCTTCGTGATCCCAAGGCAACACCTAGATTGTCCCAAATTGGCTCACTACTGCCTACTAGAGAGACAGGTGGTAGAATCACAGAACAGGTTGGGTTGGAAGGGACCTTATAGATCATCCAGTTCAAACCCCCCTGCCATGGGCAGGGACACCCTAAGCCTCATCCAGCGTGGCCTCAAACACTTCCAGGGATGAGGCATCCACAGCTTCTCTGGGCAACCTGTCCCAGTGCTTTACCACCCTCTCCGGGAAGAACTTCCTGATATCCAGTCTAAAACTCCCTGCTTTCAATTTAAACCCGTTACCCCTTGTCCTGTCACTACAGGCGCTTGTAAAAAGTCCCCCCCCCAGCTTCCTTGTAGCCCCTTCAGGCACTGGAAGGTGCTATAAGGTCTCCTGGAGCCTTCTCTTCTCCAGACTGAACAAGCCCAATTCTCTCAAGCCTTTCTTCATAGCAGAGGTGCTCCAGCCCTCTGAGCATCTTCGTGGCCTCCTGTAGATTCACTCCAACCGGTCAATATCCTTCTTGCGTTGAGGGCTCCACAGCTGGATGCAGTACTCCAGGTGGGGTGTCACAAGGATATCAATATGCTTCTTTAAGCAAACAAAAGCACTTAGATTTATGGGCAGTTGCTTGCTGTCCTAGGGCAAATAACCTGTCACCACCACTTCTTTACATCATTATCCTACATTGTCAATCTCTACACAGTGGCTGAACACTCAAATAGCGCTTCACTGAGCCTCTGGAACTGCTATACACCAGAGAAACTCTCTTCAGAATTGTCTAACTTATTTCTTTCTTGCCCTGTAGCTTACCTCCTTAACTTCTTTCACTCAAGACCAAATACAGTTTGAACACAAGAGCCAAACCTATTTGCCTATACGACTCAAAATGCATATTCACCATTCAGGTTCAATTCTAATGATTATAGCTCCCAGCAATGAGTTCTCCACATAGCCTAGAAATCTGAAAAGAGCAGCAGCAAAATTAATGGAAGCCAGGAATGGAATAATGGAAGCTTGTTAGTTACTTAGACCCCAGAGACCCTGAATTCCACAGTTCCTGGTTGGCATCGTGCAGTGAATTATAGAAACATCCAGAGCGAACAAAACCGATGATGAAGTACACTGCATCATACGATACCTGCTCTGACTACTAAGCAGTTAAGTCAAACCAGTGCAGAGTTTTGAGGATTTAACACCTAAACAAACTATCTAAAGTCAAAATAATAAAGTGCTTGATATAATAGACACATTTCAGGGTGACAGTGCTAAATCACTATACCTAGAATAAACAAATTCCTCTACCACACTGAACACAGAGATAACCTCAGACATAGCAGGAGGAAGGCTGTTGCATGTGATAGCGTTTAACCACAGCTCGGAGACCAAGTAGCCAGAATCATGGCATATCTGCTTCTCAGTCCCCAGAGGGATACTAACTGGTCAGAAACATTTATTTAAGCAAACAGGTATGTATCTACTACAGGCAAACAAAGAGCCCTCTAACTTACTAATGGAGCAACTTTGTGTGGGTGGCTGCTCTTAGAGAAGATGTAGCTATACATTCGTGTTGCTTTTTCAGTGGCCATACATACATGCTTTTCTTGAGTCCAGTTGCATGCTCATGCAGCCTCTGGCATGCAGCTTGGAAAAAGAAAAAAGAAAGCTCATTTTGGCAACAGGAGGCCTTCCTGAAAGCATAATGCTGAACTCTGACACTACTCAGCTTCTCTGAATCAACAGAGGCCATTCAACTCGGCATCTGCACAGCAAAGCTAATCACATTCAGTGTTTAAACTTTGGGGTAGACAGTGAGATGAATTAGAAATCTGAATTCGTAGCAAGTAGAATAGGAAAGCATTGGTAAGTTTTGAAAAGCCAAAACTTCCCAAGGATCCCTTAAATGCAGAAAAAAGAGAGATGTTTGCTTTGGAGTTTTAACTCTCCACCCAGTAGACATACGTTCTTCCACTAGTTGTCAAAACAAACGCATTGCTGGTCTAACACCTCCAGTATTTAAAGTTTACTTTACTTTGCAAATCAATTATTAAAACTTCTCTCTTGTGAAAGACCCTTCCTTTTCAGCATTTATTCCTCATTTTTAGCACTATAAATGAACTATTTTATAAAACAAGCAGTATTTCCAATAAGGCAAATTAGCAGAGATAGGTAAATCACGGAAACTCACTGACAAGCAGGTTTATGAATAATTAAGTAGCTGATATACAGCTGCATTACCATGAGCCTCTTATTCAGATTGCCATATTTCTCAGCATGACACAAGGCAAGACTTTGTTTCTGTAGTATAAAGAGACTCTTGATTAAATCTTCATTCTTTGGTGTACCAAGATTTGTCCTTCTTTATACAAGCTCAGAGTATTATATTTAATGCTGAAAAAACATTCATTTTCTGCTTAAATTCACCAGATTACTGATGGGAGTGCCTTACAATTTTGTTCCAACTTCTTTAAAATAAAATGCTAAACATTCCTCAGGAAGAAGTGACACGTACTACTCCAGTCTCCAGAGTAGTCATCTGAATATTATCATTCCCAAAAAATTTTCAATTTAACATATTGTTAGCATGTCGGAGTGATCTTAACCTGCAGTCATACAATTCCACATAATTGCCCATGTCTTAACGACCTCGGGCTTTGAATACAATCATCGGTGTCTGCACACTGCTTGTCACTTTTAGTGCTCGAATATTGACATTGTATCTTTTTTAGGTTCTTTGCAGCCCTTTAATGACTATGCCAATTAATAATGCATCATTCTCTCTCCTCTAGCTAATTTTAATCGCTGTAATTTATGTCCCCAGACAATTCTTGCACTACAGATGTAATCCATACCACCAAGACTGAGTTAGAAGATCACACTCTCAAGGTCTCTAGCAGATAAACAACACAATTTCAAGTTCATAGACATCATCTACAATTGACATCAATTACTGTTCAAGGAAACAAGTCATGACGATACAGGTAACAGACAGATCATTTTTATGTTCTGGAGCAGAGTGGACTTCACCGTCAGGGCTTTGGCAATTAATTACAGCTTCACAGGCAGTGCTTTATGGAGATACTCCAATACTCTGAAAGGGTAAAATCCACCTAAAATGAGCAGAGTGGTTGGGCTGTTCTTCAAGAGGGGGAAGCCTATACCACTACACAGATATACTCAAAAATATATGAACACCACCTTTGAGGTAGTATTAGTTTGTGACAAACACTACAGTTCCTTACCTAAAGTCCGAGCCAATGTACAAGATGAACTTTAGCTTTTTATTACAACTTATCATAGAATCACAGAGTGGTTTGGATTGGAAGGGACCTTAAAGATTATCCAGTTCCACGCACCCTGCCACGGGCAGGGACACCCTCCACCAGACCACGTTGCTCATCCACCTCATCCAGCCTGGCCTTGGACACTTCCAGGGATCGGGTATTGGCAGCTTCTCTGGATATTTGCAAAGCTCATAGGTACAAACAAAATAATGCAGAAAAAAAAAAAGAATATTTGTAACTAATTTCTACTCAGGTCTGCAGACAGCCCAAAATGAAGGGTATAACCATGAATTTTGTTTGTCTTGTATTATTCAGTTCATCCCCCTGGTAGTATTAGGGAAGCTTCACAAATCATATTCCAGTGTTTCACTGAGTATAGCTTCCTTTCATCCATAGCCCTGTAAAGTTCAGCCCCTCTGTTTTTACTATCATGTCTTACGACCTTCAGTCCACTTCATCAAAACCATAAAGCTCCTTGTGCCAGTTGCTTCCACTTCTTTTCCAAAGCCACTATCTTTGTGGCCCAGCACATCACAACCTCGTGTCCCTAATAATCTTCCTCAAATACACTGCCTGTTCATCTCTGTCCAGAGGACACAGAAACATTGAGACAGCCTACAGCCTCTATCTAGGTGCATCTAACTATGCACAGTATAATCCACTCAAGTTTACTGGGTAGATTCTCACAATGCACTAGAGCATTTTCTATTCTCAGTGAGTCAAACCCCATGAAAAATATAATACAAGTGTCAGGTTTAGACAAAATCGTATTCCCCCTTTGGAATGATGAAAGCTTCAACATCAACAGCCTTAGAAATCCTTGAAAGGCATGTCCAACAGCTAACTTGCCTGTTCAGTAGCAAACTGTTCCCAGTGGATATAACATATTTGGAGTTCACCAAAACACAATGCTATTGCAGATTACTTAAAGAGGATTCACCCCTGCCTGGGTTCAGTGTTGTAACTGAATGGGACTAAAGAACTAGCACATAATTTGGTATTTGTGTTATTAGTAACTATATTTCATGGGGTACAAAAACATTAAAAGTGATTGCCCTCAAGCACAGCAATAACCATAGTTCTTATGTAACAAATATGCACCCTGTTAATCAAATAAATTTACTTGTGCAAGTGCCACAGACAGCGTAATTTGTCCCAGTCATCTTTAATTGATTCTTTCTCTTTAAAGACAGTGTTGTTTTTTAATACATGGGATCACTAACCAAAAGAATGAAAAGCGAAACTTACTGTGGCTTGCAATGCAGCTATCATCATTCAACTTCCAAGTGCCTCCTAATGAATCTTCGACATAGTACACATCTTTAACTAGTCTCTGGTGAACTATATCTTACATGCTATCCTCAGAACTCATCTAAAATGCTCCATAAATTTACTGGCACAGAGCCAACATGTTGCATTTCTTTAACCTGTTTCCTCTCTTCTAATAGAAGTGAGGCACTCACTTGCTGTTAATTATTTCTAATAGGCAGAAAAGGTGAAAGGGCAACAGAAACAGACAGCTAGGGTGGAACTGAATCTAGGGTCCTGCATACCTCCCTCTGGAACTTGAACGTAAACTTAGAAGGCCTCTGTTGCTGAAACCCTCTTTCTATTGGCAAAAAGCTATTTAGGCTGCTGGCCAGACTCACCTCATTGCCTTCACTCAGCTGGCTCATACGCAGAGGATAACAACCTGTTACTATAGCACTTACTACACTCGTTGAGTAGTACACAATGGTATGAACCTGAAGGTTCCCAGCACCCTTCTCACATACTGGCCTGCACTAGTCTTCCTCGTGACAGCAAAGGCAAACAAAACCAAACCAAAGAATCCCAAGCAGTAACAAAACAACCCTACCCCACAAAAAGCATGTTTAGCTGTACATGGTTACATTAATGTTTAACTATTAATGACTTCTGTTGAATGTCTGAGAAATGACTTAAAGCAAGGCTTTTCCACAGCTGATAAGTTAGATGGCAGTGGCCAACATCTCCTGGGTGTTTAACTGAGTATCTCAGCAGCACTGCACATGCTAAACATCAAATGAAGCCAGAGATGTGCTTATGACAATTATGCTGTAAAACGCTACAAAACTGCAAAGTCATCTAGATAAATCAATCCCCCAAATTCCTACGCTAATCACAGAATTTTAGTCTGTATTGTGTTGCACCCGTCTTCCCTCATCTGAACTAGTGGCAGTAATGATACCTGGTTTGAAATGACTCTAGTATCACCAAGTATTTAGGTATTATGTCGACAGTCACTGTAGAAGAACCAAAGAGGTTAATAACTCTGCATTCGGGTTCACTATTGTATAGTGCCTGATAAGCCAGGCATCAGGACAGAAAAAAGGAAGTGCTGCAGTTACCTGTGCAGTAAGGTCCGTCCATCTGTCCTGCATACTGAACAAGGGAAAACAAGACCAACCTCCATGACATGGTCACAAGGGACTAGGAAGAACTAAAGAACTAAAACTAAAAGAACACTTGAGTGCTCAACTTTACAAGGATAAAATTAACTTCAAAAGGGGGTGGGTGATGTTCACATATTTAACTACAGGAGAACCTCAGCTGTTAAAACAGTTGTGACAGTCATTCACAATCAGTTCAAACTCAAAACTGCAACTCTCACATAAAGACATTCATATCTCTCTGACCAATCTCTCTTCAGTGACAATCAGTTTTCACTACCCCACTCTGAGCTTAGTTTTCCAGTGAGCAGAGACCAAGTTGCAAGACCACACACTGCTCTAACACAGTCAAGGAGCATACATGCAAGTATAATGAAATTGAATATGTGCATGCAAGAGCGGCACAAGAGTAACTCTTACTAGCAAGATTACTGGCGGTAGAAAAGTCAAGGATTGGAGCCAAATGTACAACTGCTTTGCACTAAAACTCCCCATTAAAAAGGGAGACAAAGCCAGATTCCTAGGACAGTGGAGGAAATAATCATAATAAGATGTAGTTCTACTGAAAGCCACACACAATAGTGAGGTCAGGAGTGGTGTCGCTGTATGATTTAGAATTAAACTTATAATAGGTTTCTTTAGTGGCTCACATGTGAGCTGCTAAGCAATTTTTTCTTCCTCTTGTGCTATATCATACTAGGAACAGTAATAAGTATGTCAAGCAAAGAAAATGCCTAACACTGCTTTATATAAGAAAAAAAATCCCCCAAAACCCCAAACCAAAACTAAAAAGCCCCTTAAATCTACTTTGTTGTATTTCTTTAACTTCTGAAAGATTGAGCATAGCCTCTACATCACTGCCAAAAGCCTGAGTTAGAGCAAAGCTAAATCCTATGTGCTCCAAATTCCTAAGATTGGAACAGCTACAAAGAAGTTTTCAGCCACTACAACTAGCAGCTGCTGGTCTTGGAAAAAATTTTATTTTAATTAGAGAGGTTTTGCAGTGCTTCTCATTATCCATATACTTAAATACAATCAGGCTGAAAGGCTGTGCAATTACTTCCTTGGTGTAAAACAACAAATCAAGCTGTGCAAAATATTCACAGAGAAACCTAAAAGTTTTGAAGGTAAAGTTTTAGAAAATGTTAGACTATGCAGAAAGCAATGAGGAGGGAGTGACAAAGATAAAAGATCTCTCAAAATGCAAGAGAAATTGAGCAGTACAGAAGAGGGAATATGAACAGCTTGTCTAAACAGAAACATCAGAGGCAATTAGCAAAAAAACAGCACAGATGTTTGCTTCCCTGCTCCAATAAAAGGTAAATGAGCTGATCTTTAAATAGGACGTGCTTTAAAGATTCCAACCTGGCCAAGAGCTCAGCTATAGTATTAATTACTCCAATTTGTCATCTGAAGTTATTGTGAAGATCAGCATTTAGGACCAATGTACTGCAACAACCTCTTTCACAACAGTCATTCTTGAAATATCCTTCCATGAGTCGGAGATCTAACAGCAAGACTATCTCCCAGAGCGAGGTACATAAGTAAAGCATCTAGTGCAAATGGCGAAGATCAGAGAAGCGGAAGAGGGACTACGCTTCCGTTACATTGTGCTGGTGTGCACCACCAGAGTCTCGCAGCCTTGGTTTCAGATTTGGGCCACGGGTCTTAAACTGATGAGACAGACAATTGTCTGCAAGTACATAAAAAAGATTCAGTATTCCACGTAAAACACTGGACACAGGACAGACTTTCTTCAATATAAGGCAGACATGACCTAGTTAAAAAAATTATATCTTACAAGATTATTTTAGCAACTCTGAACACTGGAACCACAGCTGACAGTTCATTGATGCTGCGACTTCTCAGTCAAGCAGTACTAAAATACACTCTGGACTCTATGAAAGTATATTCAGAATTTCAAATCCCTCCTGCCCACACCAGATCATCAATTGTCAGAAATCAACCAAGCTTGATACAACTACACTGATTGACAATAATGCTTACTTTTTTCGAGTTTTCCCAGAAAAGCAGCTCATTCTGTGCAGACCAACCATCAGAAAAATACTTGACCATTTTTCAACTGTCAGGAAAATACTTGCTTTCCATTATTTTGCAAAATAAAATTATTTTCAGTTTCCATGAAATCTATGTTTTGCAAAAATAGAAAAGGAAACCTTGAGTTCTATTCCTCAGACAAAACTACTCATCAGTAAATAAACTTCGAACATGTCTACAGATCTTCTCACAGAATAACTGAGTGAATTTTAAGTGCCATAGACACTAGGCAATTAACATAGTACAAGAGGGTTTTATACTCACAAGGTCAGCAATTGGTCTTCTATAGAGGAACACTGAGGCGAGTAATCAAGCTTTCCAGTATCAGCAGCTGTAAAACAGGAGCATGAACACATTGGTAAGTGATTCACTAGTGCGCACAATTTTGCTTTTATTTACATACTTAACTAAAGCAGTCTACTCAGGAAAATCAGACTTGAGGAACACATGCCAAATACCTTAACTTGAGGTTTCCTCCAGAGACAGCATAACAGCATTGCTATATTCCCCCTTCTAAGGTACTAATTTACTCAGGACATGAAAAATTGTACTTATTAAGTGCTAACAGCACCCTGTACAACACCTGCAGGAACGACTTCCATGCAGCCATTAACTAGCATTAAACAAATACTGATATGACTGATTTCTTTGGACAACGCATCAGGCAAAGATGAGAATATCACCATCAAAGAAACCAGGCATTTTTGCAAAACTACCCAGAAGCAGTCTTCTATTTCACTGTTGTAGAATTAGTTTTAGAAAATACTGCTGCTAACTTCGGCCTCTCAGGCATTTTCTCCTTCAAAACACCAAAGCGTTTTTTTTCCCCCTGGTACACAGCACTAGCTAGTGTCCTCCCACAGTTCCACGTACAGTTGTCCTACGAGCATTAAACAAGGACTAATATGTTACTCTGCTCACTTCCAAGTTCTTCTATCACTGATGCTGAAAGGGCATGATATTTAGTACTGATGGTACTTGGGGATTCCAGAAAGAATTCAAATCTTGCTGAACTTGTTATTACTAATACGAGTTGAGAAACAAAGATTCTCTGCCAGGACAGTCTGCAGTCTCTGCTGAGCACGTGCAGTCTTGCAGGCTGCAGCTCTGACATGGCAACAACACAATTTCTTGAAGTCCAGAAGGCTGCTCCTAACACATTTCATATTCCTTATGACTCTTTTAAAAATATTAGGATAATCTCCAGATCTGGTATATAGGTAGAATTTTCAATCTCTACTGTTACAGACAGAAACACAGGGTGTTATTTCTGACAATACTCGTTAGTGTTGCATGCCCAAAGCTGAGGAAAGCAAAAATAAGCCTCACTAGGGCACTACAGCATCAGTGCTGCCAGCGGAGCAAACGTATCTGTATACACAGACACAGCCAGTTCAGACAATTCTCAGTCAGTCTAATTTTTAGAACGGCTGAAGACTCACACCTGCAGATAGGGGACGTAGAGCTATAAACAGTCAGCACAACAGAAAGTCCTGGATCATTAAAAGCCTGTTGAAAGAAGCAACTGTGATTCATATTATACACCTGCTGTGATTTATCTTTTAAGTCTAAATCAAGTCATGATAGGAATAGCTTACTCATGTGAAGAGGAAGATTTGATTTTTTTTAATAACAATTATTAAAAGATTAAAAAGTTACCACCCAGCCAGTATCATTAATTTTCACACCAGAAGCAACAGTTTAATGTCAGACATAACATGCTGCTTGAAGGGAAAGAAGGCTTAAAAATTGGCACTGTGTTAAGAAATAAATGCATTACAAAAATAGTTTACTATGATCCAAAACCCAGCTTGTAGACAACCCAGGTGTCTTGAAGCTTGTATCAAACTGAGGACTTTTGGTTAAAAGTTACTTAATATAAGTAATTTTTTTAAAAAAGTTGACTACATATAAATCTCTTGATTGTAGCCATTCTAGTGTCTATTACAGCAGACATGAAACTGAGTATTGTTTTTTCCCTGAGAAAGAGGTGTTAACTACTGACAGCAGATACAGTTATTTAACTACTTTCTATTATAAAGTGGTACTCTGGAGTTCAGCACATTATGCATTTGTTAGGCAGCATCAAGATCACTTTCAGAAATGGTACTGAAAGCTTTGGCCATGAAAAATTGACATATTTTGAGATACATACGAACTTCTATAAAGTAATGCAGTAAGTTCTCCTTTAAGCACCTGGCTAATGCAAATCTTTCAATATCTTATAGAAAATATTGGAACCAAGCCATAGTAACCTCTTCACACTTCAGGCTGTTCATGGATCCTATTTCACGGCTCATTCAGAAGGAAGATTAGAAGGACTTTTTCCATTTCATATATTAAATGGTTTAATTCACAAGGGATTCATGTCAACGTAAGTATCCAAAAATAGCATGCTTCCTGGATAAATCGTATTTTTTCATCCTGATTAAGCCATGTTGTACCTGCACAGTCACCCCCTGCCACAGCTTCTCTGTGTTTGAAAGCATAAACCCTGTAAGTAGGGAACTACCCTTCCTGGATCTTTAAACTGAACTTCTGTTTTCTAATAGAGTAAGAAATATGCTACAAACTCATTTATTATGTCATCAATAATAATGTCTTCACAGAAAGATGAAAAACCTCAGAAAAATACTTATTTACAAGGAACTTGGATCTTTAAACAACCCAAAGAATTTGCAGTTGTGTTCTTTCCATAACGACTGAAACTAATGTCCTTCTACAGAAAGCAACACTACACATCTTCGTAGAGACTAACAGAAGTTTGGGGGGGAATTATATAAAATTCTGTTGAGCTTTGCTGCCGTTTGTCCTATCCTAGAAACAAACAACAGAGAACCCTAAATAAACAAGACCTCTGATGTCACCTTTGTCTCACAAAAGCAGGTCTTTCTAGAACATCTGAGCTCAGGCAACTCTGTTACCTCGTGTCTAACAAGATCACAAATGGAACCAGCATCACTGAAACCCATAAATACCTAAATAATGTGTAAGTAGCTTTCTTCAACAATTAAAGGAAGATGTAAACAGTTTACAGTAAATTCCAGTTTTCACACTACTTGTGCTCTTGGTTTTATTAAGTGTACTTACAGCTTTTTATGAGCAATATTGTAAACTGTACCCAGCTATTTTCTTGCTCTGTAACAAAATATATAATACATTGATTAACCCATAAATTCTATTTACAGCTTTTGTCCAGCAGTAATGTATTTCACCATTTACACAGCTGTTACCATAGTAAATCATTGCAGTAGGTGAACACATGACACTACATCAGATTCAAACCTTACTCTCTGCTCTTAATAAGGAAGGGCTATTCTGCCACTGAATTGTCCCAAGGGAAAAGCAAAGAACAAACCTGTGTTTCCTGAGACTCACCACTGCCTTGTCAGCCAACACATGCCAGACTTCACAGCAATATGTGCCTCTCATCCCCCTATAGTGCTGGTTCCAAGAAAGGATGACAACTTACTACTCTGTCAGCCAGTCTTTTTTTTTTTTTTTTTTTTGCTCAACAGCAAAAATGTCTTAGGAGGAGCTAAGTGACATGTCTACTTGTTGGTACAATATGCTATGTCTGATTGGGCTGCTGTGTTTAGACGGCAATGCCGTGCAGTATGCATTACCTTCAGCTGCGCAAGCCCAATGAGTATGCTAATGCATTGCCAAACACAATTAGTGAGCCCTGAATCTAAGCAGGGCTAATTAATCCAACTGCAAACCTTTCACAGCTCATGACTGCGTGCTCCCGATTTTCTCTACAGAGGCATTAGGAATTGAGAAGGATTGAGCTTGGACTTCAGAAAAGTTCCTGTTAGCTTAGAACTGTGGCTGAAGTCACAGAAGGGTTTAGGTTGGAAGTGACCTTAAAGATCAACTATGAAATCTGTCATCCTTCACAACATGATATTTTAGAAATAATGGAAGACAGGTAGGGAAAACACCCTAGTTTCTCAGAAATACAATAAAACCAAATATATTTGTTTAGTTACTCACAGATTCTCACAAACTTGCTGAGCTGCATTTTTATGGGGCAATTATAAGTCTTTCATCTTCCTTTCTCCCAGGACATTCTTAAGGCTATCATTAGACCCTCAGCAACAGAAGAAAAACTAAGATACCTCAGAGAATCAACAATCCGAGTCAGAATGACACTATGTTTGTAGTCTCAATGCAATGATCAATCAATGAATAATACCAGCTACGGTATCATTCCAGCATTAAGAGGGACAGCATCATAAACTGGCAAGATTAATATAATGTCCTGCTTCTTACAGATGTCATAGCTCTATTTGCAAAATGCAAGATTCCCAAAAGTTTTCCTTGAATTACTCCTAAAACGGAATACGAGATAGTTCATTTGTATGCTACATTATACCCACAAAGAGAGTACCTGAGCTTTGACACTGTTTTCTCAGTTTTTATTATCTGTAGGCTCTTCAGCTCAGGGGTTAAAAGGCTTATTTCTCTTATTACGGAGCTCTGGAGTAGCACCCTTAGCGCTGAACCATAATGCAGTATCTGAAAGGGCAAACAAACAAGGTGGCTCTGCATATTTTGTTTCTTTCCCCATGACACATTCTTAATTTACGCACATAACTCATGTCTCAATTCAGGGATAAGCATGGATTTCCAAGTAGATCTTCCTCCTATAACAGATACTATTTCCATACCCTTTCAGTGCAGAAAGCTAAGCATACGGACAGGATATCTAAATTACAATGTTTAGAACACTTTGTAGGAAGCATATTTAGTCTTAATTCTTGAAATTCTAGACTTCCTATTATCATACACAAAGTGAGAGTTGTAAAGCAAACAGAGGTACACAAACTTCACATCAGAAGACACACTCACCTAAGGAATGAAGAACAAGCATTTTGTGTGGAATTTCAAAATTACTATGAATTATCAAATCCATGTCCAAAACACCCTAAGGAATACAGTGCACAGGATGTATGCATCTTGGTAGTGTATGTTGAAGAGTAGCCATTTATCCTTTTTTATGTTTTATTTCCAAGTAAGACTATCTGGTCACCCCTGCATCTGAGACACCTCTGATAAAAGAGGCAAATGTTGCACATGATCCATGAGAGCCAAGATTGTTTGTACTGCACGTCACTGGTCTTATCTCCAGAAACTGCTCTGGGACAAGATGAAAAAGGATAGTCTTCTCAGATTAATAACTGCTTTGGGGAAAGAAAGAATATAGCTGAGAAAATTGCACACAATCTATTGTATACAAGCCAAGGAGGATAAATTATACCAGCAGACAAAACCAACAAGAACTTTTTTTAATGGTCATTTAGAATTAGATAAAACATGACATTATTAAGTAAATTTTAATTTGCATTCTTTAAGATACAGAAATTGATCAGTTAAACTATTTAATTTTTTAAACTATTATTATTAAAGTGAGGCCTCCTGTGATCTTTATTCTCCAACAATATTCTTCATCACAGGATAAGGTGAGCTCTGAAGATGGCAACCATTAACATCCAGAGAGTGTTAATGTAATTAAGTTCAGTTCTAAACCTCCTCTTGTTTCAGGAGTCTTTAGAAAGCCGCTTTCTTTTGCATCAAAGTGAAATTTTCCATCTAAGGTTTTAGGCTGTACTTCCAACAGTTACAGAAGACACATCACAGACTGATTAGAACTCAAGCCTGTTGTACGTTGAACCGATCACAACTCGTATCAATTCATAAACCGAAAAAAGAATTTTCATAAGAAACTTAATAACAGTGTGTCTAATAGTGGAGAATAGAGAAACTACTGCAGAGAAGCAGTATTATTTAAGATATTTAAATGCAGAAGGTCAAATGCATTTGAAAAGTACTGCATAGGTACTCTAACACCTTGCTTACCCAAAATGCAAGCTATTTCTTGGCATTTCCTTCCTATCACCCTCTAGGTAGCTATCTTCAGGCATGCGGTAGGGGAGAACACACTAGGTCTGTCATTATCTCCTTTCTGAGGTATCACAGCCAAACTGTTGTTATAGGGGGTTTCCAACACTAAAACTTCAAAATGTTATCGTAAGAACAAATTACCCATATGTTTAACAGATGTTAAACACACAAACTTCCCTATTCAAAATGGTATTCCCAGTTCCACTTACTGAGGCAGAGATAAAAGGATGACAAAATCAAGTATGTATATTACAGTGCTTAGCTTTGCTTACTATGCTTCATTAATATCCAGTAGACAAGAAGAGTAAATTCAGTTTCATCTCTTCTCCCTTTAGCTAAGAAGTTTCCATTTCAGATTGTGGCATTGCCAACATCCAAAACATTTTAAGTATTCTGCAAGCTGTGTAGTAACATCAACAGCTGCATGAGAGCATGCAGCCTTAAGACATATCACCTGTCAAAGATGTTGCTCAAACTGACTGTATTACATCTCACCTATCAGTATTGTAAATGTTCTTGCTAATGAATAGGATACACTCCTGTCTTAAGTAAAGGAAACTAGAGGTGTAAACATTTTCCCTTTACATCCAAGGTTCTCGCCTGTGCTGTTTCTAAGAGTTCTTCTCATCATTTTTCATCATGTTTTCAGTATTTCATGAAGTTTCTATTTCATCTAGGAAAAGACAAAGGTGCACTGAAGGTGTACACGGCATGAAAACAGCACAAAGGTCACTCTGAAATAACACTCAGATTACATTGGTGTCCCTGCCCATAGCAGGGGGGTTGGAACTAGATGATCTTTAAGGTTCCTTCCAACCCAAACCCTTCTGTGATTCTATACCCACAGCATGCCTGAAGTATTCCACTGATTCAGAACAACCACTGATATACAGCAGAATTGTAGCAAGTGGCATGAGAAAGCCAACCAGTTGTCTTACTAGGAGGCAGAAGGCTTAAGAATTATTAAACAGCTCAAGTTTCAGAAAGCATACTGGAACATGGCAGTAATTTGTAACTTTAGTTACTCAGGCAAGTCCTAGCTCAGCAAGGTAATGAATACTATAGGTCACCACATTTCAGGACTGGATTCCTAATGACCATTCTTCTGCACAGAACCTCGAGGTCAGAGGTTAAGGCTTGTAGCTGGTGTTTGAGCAGTGGAGTACTGTGTATTAAAACATATGCCTATATATGCACGTACATGTATATTTCTGTATGTATACATTCGTATATGTGTGTACATAAAACGAAACCCCACACAGACATCTTTACCCTTGGAGATTTTCAAGACCAGACTGGAGGAGCTCTGAGTAAACTGGCCTGACCTGATAGCTGATCCTGCTTTGAGCAGAGGACTTGACTAGATGGTGTCCTGAGGTGCCTGCTAACCAGAATTTTCTTATGATTCATATATAAATATCACCCTGCTTAAAGAAGTTTTCAAGTTCAAAATTTATTTAGAATACCCAAGGCTGTAGTAGGTACAGAATGCACTATCATTAGTATCTGGTGATAGTATTGACTATGATCAAATAATCAAATGTGAAGCCCATTATATTCATTATTTCTCCTCATTTTCTCAGAAGTCAAACTAGTCAAAACAGCACAAGAGAACAATATGTGATTTAGCACATTTGCTGAAAAAGCTGATTACAACATACAGCAGAGACTAAATTTTTAAAAGGGGGAAGAATAAAAGAAATTGAATGTCTAAGTATTATCTGTGATTAGAATAACTAATTTTTTTATCATTTACATAGTTACTGACAAGGCAATTCCCCCCCCCCCCCCTCCCCATGTGAAAGGGGTATGATAAAAATACTATTAGTGTTACTGGTATTATCTATTCCAGATAATGAATTTCTCAAATCTTTCTACCAAAAAAGAATAATTTGGACAAAATACCTTCAGGAATCCAAAATTAAGAAATGTGAGGAGGTATTTGTTGTACTATATTAGCCCTCCTCTTTGGATGCCCAAGCTATGATACGGCATTCAGGTTATAAGAAATGGAATAAAGATGGGTTTCTCCAGAAAGTAATCCAGGGCTACTAATTTAGGAACCAAATTTTAGAAGTGGAAAAAGTATCATTCGAGCCTGGTTATCTAATATACACGACGCAACTCTTACTATAAATAATCATGCAGTCTGTGATTTTAATACCTAACAAACCGCTTAGACACCACTGTTAACTCTGTGTTTATTTTGTTTCCTCAATGTGAGACTTTCACACCTTTACATTTTACCGTAATTATTTATTCCCATAGTCATTGATACCCCATAAAGTTATGAGTAGTGCTTGTTGTTATCTTTAAAAAAAAAATCAGGGTTTTTTGACAGTGCAAACATCTTTATATTTGCAGCTGGTTATTTCTGACAGCTTGCTAAAACGATAAAGCAGAATATTGTTTCACAGTTCTCCCTCACCAATGGATTTATCAATATCTGACAGGAACATTTTATGACTTTCCAGCACCTGTATGAGTGCCTAACTCCCTTCTGAAATCAATCTGGGAGCCATTCGCTATAGTTTAAGTTCACCATTTGCTTTATTTTCTCTGTCCAGCTTTACAACAGACAAATACGTACCATTTTTGGTAGAGAGGATTACATCAGGCAAGAAGTTAGCTGAAATGATTGCTGAACTGAACCACGAACCCTTCATGCACACTGATAAGCAGTCTAGACACATGAATAGTTTCATGAAGTATAAACCACGATAAGTCTTTTGCCCAATGTGATCATACCATAAACACCAGCTGAATTATGTAACCAGGAGAGTTATCTAAGAGGAAATTTCCTTTGCAATGGTAATTACAAGCAAAACAATGAGGTTAAACCGCTTAACCAATACAGGTAAGCAAACCGCTTTCTGGTCTGGGGTTGACTGCTGTGCTGTCTCATACTCTGTACTCCTCATCTGCCATGTATGTATTCTTATTAACAATCATGACAAAAGCCACAGGTACTTTCAGAGAGAGGTAGATCCACCCTTGATCTCTGACATCCATTGCAAACACATCAAGAAATAGTAACTGTAGGTTAAAGGTCCATAAAGTTTAGAAAACACTGGTCAAATATGTACCTTCAGAGTGCTGACAACCATACGAAACATCACTGAGGAAAGTACTGAGGTTGGAGACTGATTAGACTCTGAGAAAGATGCTTCAGTAGTTATGCATCAATTCGAAGTTCTCAGTCTATGTTACACCTTTGCCTTCCTGGATTACTGTGGTAGTTAAAGATTATAATGCCAATTTAGTGAAAAGGCAATACAATAACTTAGAATACTGGACAGCTTGGGTTTACCAAGTACTAAGAGTTACGAATGGAACTTTTCAACCAGACAGCAAGTTCTTAGGTGGTTCTTGTCTATTTTGTGGTGGCAGTTGAAGGAAAAAAGAGGAAGAGAACTCAGCTATTAAAGGAGGAAGATTTTACTCTGTGGTCCTCATAGACCAAAGAAAGGGAGTCCAAGCGCACGTAAGGGACGCCCTCTCCTTCACAAGGCTTCTTCAGCTACTGCAGTCATCTTGTGTACCTCAACAGTGTGAAGAATATACTGCTGATTCATCATTTAGAGTATGCTGAGATGCCCTGGCAGGCAGAGACATGGATCTTAACTTCTGCTCCCAGAATGCACAAGAGTCCCTGAAAGTATTAAGAGATGAAACCTCTTCTACTAAGTATGGGAAGAAAGGCAGAAGGAAGTAATTAAAAAATACATCTCAGAGTATAAATGTATATGTAGGTATACTTACACACATGTACATACCATCCCACCACCACACAATTATCTTTATACACACACGTCTATGCCTCTGTATACAGAGACACACACAAAACAGCCTTACATCCTTTGCATACTTTCTATATTCCTGGAGTTCAGAAGACTGGTTTCTATTGCAGATTAATATTCTTGTACATTTTACTGACCACAGCATAGGAGCATTGTAATCTTTGTGAGAGATTTACCATGCCCTTGAGTAATCCCAGGAAATTCAAATTCAAGCATGCTGCAAGAATCCTGTATTCGCTCAGCAACATTTTTTTTTCACTTTGACAGTCCATACTGACATCAATCTCAAAAAACGCTGCTTTGAATTATAAATACCCAGATCTCGTCCATTCTGCAGCTCTAATGGCACTGAACCATTGTCCTTCCTACCAACCTTCATATGACTCTGAGATTAGACAAACTTAATTAGAATTTACTAATTTTGCTTGATACCTTAGTCTTAAGCAGTCATACTAAATACACCTCACAAAA
Source organism: Rhynochetos jubatus (assembly GCA_027574665.1). Classification (NCBI taxonomy): domain Eukaryota; kingdom Metazoa; phylum Chordata; class Aves; order Eurypygiformes; family Rhynochetidae; genus Rhynochetos; species Rhynochetos jubatus. The sequence continues at coordinate 10,683,654 of CM050665.1, read as the reverse complement.
AAACCCTATATAAAAAAGAAAGAGCCATCTCCTGGATAAGCTCTAGTATTTCTTTACCTGTTTGCCCTCTGTGATCCTCACAGTCCTGGTGCGGGGGAGGGGGTGGCATTACAAATTGGAAGTTCCAAAGAATTGTTTCTTAAACAGCCCTTCATGATGCGAAATATGCTGTCATTAAGGATCATTAATTTATACCACTCCCATCAAAATTACAACATTCATTTAAAACTCCACTGCTCTAACAGATTGGTGTCAAAATAGCCCAACTTAAAAACATCCTATCAGTTTCCTTGTGACCCAGAATCAACACAGCTTTTTGATGCTATATATTAAAATAATTGAAATACTTGTCACAAGACTTCTGCCTCCTAGCTGCTTTGATGAGCCCCCTTTCTTTATGGAAGAAAAGTAATTCCTACTTTCTGTCATGCCATCTACAGTTGTCAACCAGCCAGGCATCTCAGGAATCCTACTTTTCTTCCCTTCTATCACACTACAGTTCAAAGCTCCATCTAGTAAAAATACCATAACCTAGATTATTAAGAAGCATATTTTTTCCTTTCTGATAAAGGTTTTATTAGAAATTTGTATAACATTAGAAAGTCAAGATTGATCTAGCACTGAGAAGCACTTACTGTCGTTCACCTTTTTACAATTCTGCTGAAAGTAAAAGCTTACTGAAACTGAAGGCTACATGACAACCCAATAGATAAAACCGAAACTTTACTGAAATAACACGGAAACTGCAAAATGGTCAACATTTCCACAGCCAAGACCAGCAGAATTCTGAAAACAAGGAAGATGATAAAGTCTTTCAGGTAAAATACCAGTATCCACTTCTTCCCTGCTAGGGGATCAGAATTTTATTGTAGTTGTTGGCAAGTCTGTTTTTCTTTTACAAGGCACCTTTCTTTAATTTACACCAAACTGCATACCATCCTGCATACCCACAGTTAAATGTCTTATCTATGGAATTTGAAAAATAAAGTTTATATAAACAGCTAAGATTTGGGAAAATATGAAAAATTCAAGAGCCAGTAATTGGACTGCTGCAGTTGATTGCCCCACATCTACTTTGTACAGCATACTAATTCCAAAGATAGATTCTGTACAGCACACTAGAAATTGTTTATGCAGATCACATTTACAATCAAGAGGAAATATGCTACTAACTTCTATAACTTGGATAAGGTTTGATTAAATCTTCCCACCAGAGTAATAGGTGCAGCACTAGGGAACGCAGATTTTGCAATTCTGGTCGAACCCTTGATCATTTTTATTTATTTGTATCATCACGATTCTCAGGCAAGTAAGCAAACACCTCCCAGCAACTAGCTGATGGTTTATTAGCCTCAAAATTATCTTTTACAGAAGACTTGGCTGAAAGAAGTAATTAAATGCATACTTCCCTTTGTAAGTCTGGTGATTTGTTTGCATGGAGATGAGATGTGACAACTGCCATTCGCATGGCCACAAATGAAAAATAATTTCAGATTTGAAATTCAGTTCTGAATCACTGTCTGTACATGTTCACCTCAAAAGTAAATCTCAGCAACTTTCACCTGTTACTTTTTATCGTTGGTAAGTGTCTTTACCCTAGAATTTCATCACAGAATGCTCATACGGTAATAAGTCACAGCAGTATCATACACGAAAACCTCAAGGAAGAGAAAAGCCAGGATACGTCACAGCAACACAGTGAACACAGCTACAGAAACTGTTAGGTCAGCTATTGCATTCATAACTCATTCTACAATTAGACGTGTTACACCTGAAGAACTGATAACATCTATATATGCAGACATTGCCATCACCTACTGTTACTGTAACGGATTACGATTTGCCGTATGGGTGGAACGGAATTGTCACTCCCTGCAGTTATGAATGGCTGGCTATTGCTAGACTATTGCAATTACCCAGTACCAGGTTTAGAGTGATTACATTTCGACGTTTCTAACATCTTCTTCTTTGCAGAATGGTAGTTTGATGCATCTCTACATAACTCCACTTCTCCATTATGCCAGACACAGCAGAGGCAATTCACTAATTCACACTGATAAAGGGATCCTTTTACAAAGTTAGTTCAGAAATGTGTGATTGTGCTGGTTTTGGCTGGGATAGAGTTAATTTTCTTCGTAGTAGCTGGTATGGGGGTCTGTTATGGATTTGTGCTGAAAACAGTGCTGATAATACAGATGCTTTTATTATTGCTGAGCAGCGCTTACACAGCATCAAGGCCTATTCTGCTCCTCACACCACCCCACCAGCAAGTAGGCTGACAGAATTTAATCACATACATTGAATTGTGGCCTTATGTTTGCAAAGCCAGGTGTTATTTTTCAGTAGTTCTGATTACTGCTGTGTACGTGTCTAGTGCTTAAGTTCTACTACAAAACAGCACCTTTTGTAAGCCATTCCCATCATGTGGGAAACTACTCTATCAAGTGAGCTCTTTAAAAGACTCTTTATTAAGGAGGATGAAAGGGAAGAAAGAAGCTTCTTTTCCCTTCCTAACCTGTCAGGTACCACTGCAAATTTCAAAAACAGATGCCATAAGTAGGGACTTTTAAACCTTGCTACTGTTCCCACTTTTCCCTTCCACTTCTATGAAGCAAAGTGTGTTGGTTAAGAAGTTCCTTGAAAGCAGAATCAGTCTATGTACATCAAGTAGAGACAGACTGGGGCTGTGTGTCTACACAGGAAAGAATAGCTGCGGGGCACACAACCTGGCACTGAAAGAGGAAGATTAGCAAGTGTAAGCATGGATATTCACTTTTTGGAACAGGAGGGCTGAGAGGAAAAAGAGATGGAGGAATGAACAGAGAAAAATTATACTTGAAACTGGAAAAGAATGCAGGAACAAATACATAAACTTCGTATCAAAAAGAAGAAACCATGAGTAGGACATTAAGAGGAAAGGAAAATAGCACATCTAACCAGAACAAAATCACTCCATTACTCCAAGAACAGGAATATGGAAGTTTAACACACAGAGCTAAGAGAACAATAGAGTCAGCACTTCCTTAACGAAGCCCTTGCTTCCACAGATGCAGGTGTGTTACAGCACTGTAGCACTACAGAATTTAGTCCCAGGAGCCAGAGATACCTCTGTGCACATTTCAGAATGTGCACTCTAATTCCACTAGAGACTTAAAGTAAGCATAATTATTTATATACACAGAACCTAGTACTCTTCATTGCTCCATATAGACTGAATTTAGGTTTTAATATTTATTGAAATGAAACCCTTTTCATTTATGCAAAAAATTCCTGCTGGAAACAACAAACTCTTCACTGCATTCTATTGCGAAAGGCTCACATCAGGCAATCCTTGACACTTGTGCTATATTTTGATTTAAAAAAATCCTTTCCTTCAGAAACAGTAAGTCTACCATTTATTTTTCACTTGTTAAAAGAGTATATTTTTAAAATAGATTCTCCTTCTATTAAAAATATTTTGAGCTGGAACCTACAATAAAGCTAATAGAAATTTCCATGTAGGACTGGGCTTTTTTTGTGTCATTGCAACACTGAAGAAAGCTATTTACATCCATTGTATTTTGGCTATTTCAAAAATAGTTTCCTAGTTTAGCCATACTACTAAAAAATTTGTTTCCAGTGCAACAAATACTACTCATACCTGAGGACAGCACCATTTTCTTTAAAAAACCCTGATGATATATTATTTTCATAGTTGAAACAGTATTTAATTGGTGATGTTTTCAAGTTACCGATCTGCACACTGGTTTATTAACCCTTCCTTGTCCTTTCTGCATCTAGTGTCATGTGTCATCATTCACAAAGTTGAGATTTTTGTTTTGTCTGCGCCTCCTGTTATTATCACTTATAATCATGCAAGAAACTGACCTTGTATAAAAATATAAAGAAAACCAACTTATGCATGAAATGTCATCCAGTTCTTACGCACCCAAGGCTTTCAGAGGAGTGCAGGATGTAGAAGTTTCTGATAGTGAGTGATGGTGTCTCTCACATGCTACCTACAGGCAAAGGAAAACATCTTTCTAAGCTTTCAGTCATTCTGACGGAGTGCAGTTGTATATATTACCAGTGTAGTTAGCATATAACTGCAAGGAATATAATATTTGCTATAAATCATTCTGCTACAAAACAAAAATACCAATTAATTCTGGCCTAAAGGGTCCCTCTCAGTTTTCAAACTCTTGTATTTTGCAAGCAGAGCAAAGTTGTGCAGAAAAAAAACTCAAACATTAAACAGACTGAAAAAGAAGAACAAAAGGCAGGCACCTAAAGAGACCAAACCACAACGAATAGAAGGGAACAACAGAATGATTACTCACGCAAAGCAATCAAGAATACAGTTCTGGCACATCTCATACAGAACAATCTTGCTAGACTAATTTTAGCAACTGGGTATTTGAAGTCAAAAATTATAAGGCAAGCCTAAATTCTGTGTGTCTCACATACAGATTCAGTAATTTAAGTAGGCTATGAACAGAGAGAGAGCTAAGCACCTATCATTAATGCCAATAATTCTAAATACTGTATATGAAGATGTCAATATACATAAGAAACAGTTATTACAGACATCAATGTACTATGAGCACAGGAGGACAAAGTTAAACATATCTAAAGGAAAACAAAAATGCCTGAAAGTCCTGTTTTTAATCTGTTACTATGGTAAGCTAATCTATTAAAAAAATAAAATACACACATGCATAACAGGTACCTGACAGATTTGATCTATACCCACTCTAGACTCTCGGTACCATTTGCCTCTACCAATAATTGTCTGCATGTATGTAACATCCATGAAATACACAACACAGATGGTGAGAGTTAAGGCTACAGTAGAAGTCATGGGTGTCAGAACCTGAACCTTGTGGCACTGAATTAGTTGTGGTTACAATACAATCTAGGGATAACTGTTTGGAAATCTCAGCATCTCCCCATAATGCAAGAGTAAACACAGACAGCGAAGAGCTTGATTTCAAAATGTGTTTTCCAGAATACAGTCTGCATTATTAATGCTAAACTGAGTCTATATAAAGCACTTGCAGGTGCAAGAAAAACTGACATTTATGAAGAGACTTTTGATTGGGTCAATAATATAAATAAGGAACAGTAGCATTATTAAGTAGAATTTTATACAAATGGTAACTACAGACCTCTATCAATAGCATTGCTTAAATCACGTTCTCCAAGTATGCCAACACCACCTATTCATTGGGACCAGCATCACCAACTTGAAGCGCAAGCAGTGTCTGGACAGGCATTTTAAAAAAGCATGATGTCAATGGGATCATCAGCTTATAATGTTGCTCATCCTACCCCTCTCAAGTGCCAAAATGCGGTATTTCAGAAAAAGGCAAACTCTTTATCACCCCGATAATACACTCTCAGTCAAAGAATCCCAATTTACACAGGACATTGTCATTCTTTTTTTATTTCTAGAAATTATCAACTTACATCTGCAGCATTAGGCCCACCTCAGATTGCTTCAGCATTATTGTCCAAGTCATTTACATATTTTTGTTGTAAGCAACTGTGCCATACATCTGACACTTCCCACTGTCATGAACTGCCACAGCAGACGAGTCAGTCAGGAGGTATATACTTCACAGTCCTATCTTATTGAACATTCTGCAGTTACTTCTTTTTAGTGTCACATACTATCTTATTCTCAGGCTGGGGGAAAGCTCAGCTCTGTGTTCTTATCTGCTCTAGTTCTGACAACTCCCTCTACTTATTCCTCTCACGCTTAAAATGGGTACACATGCACGTTCTCTCCCATCTTGCAGAAGAAATATCCTATTCCAATCTCCGCTACCTTCCTTTAACCTCACACACTCGCCCCCTCTCCTCCTCTTCTCAGTCTGTAATCACAAACGCATGGCTGACAGCCACCTTCCTTTCAGTACTGCATCTGGGGATAGCCAACACGTCAGACCCACAAAATGAACTGATTCCTTTTTCTGTCTGCCTGCAAACAACTCCCCTTGTCTCGAGCTGACAAATTAGGATCTTTTCTTCACATGGTTACAGTCTCTGCAAACTGCTGACAACTCAGTGAGAGGCCAACTAAATAAATCATTCAAAACGAAAGAGCTGCTTAAGCTTAAGTGACCTGAAACAGCTGGTAAATTTTTGAATGCCCACACCCTCCTCTCAAAGCAATGCAATATACGGTATAAACAAACAGTGGCTCTCCAAGCCTGCTGGGCTATCAGAAAACAGGGTCAAGAAGGAAGCACAGGAACCAGGAATCATCAGGGATCATTAATTTTTCTTGAAGGACTGCAACACTGCCATTAGTTTCCTTGAAGTGTACAGAACATAGGAACAGCCTCAGTTAAAACTGATGTTCATATGCCAGCTGTGCTTGTCCTTTAATCACACGCTTTGCATATTGATTTTGATATAAATGTGTATTATGGGATATGATATTTTTATTGTGAAAATGCTTACAAAAAAAGGTTCCTTTGGGAAAAAAATTCAGCATTATTTCATGGACACTAACAGGCACCTACCGTATTTTCCACAAGTTGTAACAACAATTGTTGGTCTTGCAATTTAAGCAGCATTTATCTTCCAAAATAGAGGGCCAGTTAGAGGTATTTCATATAGGACAATGTCTGCTTTTGTCATTAAAGTGAAACATTTTAATAAGAAAACTGGAATGTGCTTATAAATTCCAATGCAGAGCTCTCAAAAACTTGATGCTAACTTCTTTACACAGCTATTTTATACTATGGCCTAGATAACAGAGGATTTGAAGAAAATAAGACAACAAATCATGTTATTAATCACATTTTTGTAAACATTTTGGGGACTGCTTGGAATACAGTATTCTATGCAGTAAGCTGTGAGTGAAAGACAGCTACTTTCAAAACTAATAGTGGTAGCAAGAAACAGCAGGAAAAAAAGAATGAGGGGAAAAAAAAAGTATTGTAGCTTCAAAGATCCTAATACCAGGCAGAACCAATCATTTGTAATTTTTCATTTGCATTTTCACCATCAAAAAAATTGCCATTTTATTTAAATGAGAAAGAACGGAGGTATAATCTAGGCTTATACATCAGAACCAGTAAGGATAATCTATAAAATATGATGCACAAGCTTTCCCCCACCACTACCTTCATTTCAGTCATCACATCCCTTCCATATGAAACAGAAAAGACATTGCTCTGGTCATCTTTAACCGCTTACCCTTGCCAACAATTGTCAGCTATAACTCCTTTTTTAGCCACCAGGATGGAGTATGTTTGATGGTTAAATTAGCTAAGTGCAAAATAAAGTTCCAGCAAGAACAGGCACTCACTGAACCCAGCACAATGCTAGTGGAGGGTAACGGGAACTAGCAAGGTAGCACATAAGTTCAAGACGTGACAAAAGTGGATAAAGTGATCTGCAGCCTTTGGGTAACCCTAGTTTAATCACTACCCTTGAATCTGACAGCAAAGCCACTTTAAGCATCTTCCTTCCAGTTACAGATGACAGGATGACTCAGTTTGATCCCCTCAACTAGGAAATAACTACCATCAAGCCACAACAAACCAGAGAGCTCAGGAGAACCCTTGTTTTGCATCCTGTACTTCATTTAGTTCAGCTTCCTCTCTCTTTTCAGGTTGGGTAGTAACTTCCAGAAACTGACTCTACCCAATGCGAGGCTATCAGATAGGTCACCTCTGCTACAGGAGCAACACAATCTTGTAAAACTAAAGTAGCTGTAACAGCACAGATCTCCACACAATCTGCCTCCTTCTCCTCATTCTCTTTGGCACATGCTTTGGTGAGTAGGTGATATTTGCAACATACTCTAGACTTGTCATGTGGAAAACTGTTGTACAAGAAGTCAGGAAGCACTCTAGGTTTTCCCCAACGTACATGTAATGAAGGCATCCCTGTTGCACTCTGCATTAGCAGAGACATTGGAGACATCGGGGTGCCCATCTTCATAACAGAGGCTGACTGGATGGAATTAACAGGTCAGACCTAATGTTACTTCACTGCATCTCACTTGGAAGGAGACAGTCCACATTGAAGCAAAAGACAGGAGCAATGAATTACAATTTAATTTTGAAGTCATCTCCCACTTGGAAGGAATTCAACTCAATGACCTTTTTGGTCCCTTCTAGTCTAAATTATTCTATGATAGGGAAGTACAGCCAAAAAGTACCACATGAGAATTCAGTTTACCACAAAAATCACCGAAAGGTTTATTTGTTAGTGGTATGTACAGCCCCAGCACAACAAGCACGAAATATTTTGTGCATGTAAAGCTATGCAAAACAGAATCTAGTGACAGAAAGCTATTAATTGTATTGATTTTCAAACAATTTCTATAACATTACGAGAATGCTCAGAAGGAATTCTGAAGCGATCTAGTGTCCAAGGAGAAGGCTTCCCCCGTTTCTAACATTTTTATGCAGTTAATTAAACACAACTTAAATTTGAAGCACAGTTCATTCAGACTGTCCTAATTCATCATATATGACATATATTAGACATGGTCTGGAGAAACATTATGAATTAGCATTGAAAAGAACAGTGTTGTGGCACAGACATGTTACTACAGCTTCCTTTACTATAAGGTGGCATCACAAATTTACAGATAGAATTTGCTTCAGGCTTTTACTAAGAAATACTTACTGTTCCTCTTAAGAATTTGGTAGGAAATAGAAGCCAGCATGTCACAGCTTCTTACCAAAGATGAAACATAGCCACTCAGAGTACAGTACATGCAAAAAGCAGAATCGAAACTGTCACAGACTGATCAGATGAAACAAGTCAAAACAAATCTCCAGTTGAAAGAGATGTTAAAATTGAAACATCCTTGCTGTTGAGTTGGGGGTTACACTGGCAGCACAAAACTGATTCAGCTACTGCGGAAGACTAACAATTTTCTAGCCATACTGTAACCAAGCACAACACCTGAACTCTGTGATCAGCACAGCCTCACACATGACAATCATTGTCCCAAATGCAGGCACAATTATGGTAACTTTGCAAGACCCAATTTCACATCAAGCGAACCAAATGTCTACTGCATTTTGCAATCTAGAGAAGGTAACATCATCTGCAGAAAAAGTAGATGAACTTGGCATTCATCTCTGCATAAAACTCTTGGTGCTTGGTCCATTTAAAGTAACAAATATTAAAAGAAATGCTTTAAAGGCATATCTGTATTTTGGACATTAAGTTGCAGCACTATCATATATACAGTGTGCATCTGCAACACTAATTTTAGAAAAGAGGAAGTTTAAGAGCTGTGTGGTACAACATAATAAATAAAAAATAATCAATACAACTCACCTATGGCATCCCATGTATGATGGACAACCTAATCCAGTGCACACAATCACACCCTCTGCTGGGCATTCCTGTGGAATATGTAATACACAAACTAACTTGGACATTTGTACTTATTTTATAGCAAGTCATATTCCTTGCTGCCATTTCTCTGTTGATCTGTTTCATCTTTGTTTTCAACCAAATATAGGCTCTACCTACCTATACCAGCAGACAAAGCTGAAACACATTTCTAAATTTATCATGAAAGTATCTTAGATTTCATTATTTCTAATGAACATGAATGGTTGAAGATAATTCAGTAAGGCAATCTTTACATACTTAAGGTATTTTAATTCAAACCTAGCAATAAGCATGTAATGGAAACCACGTAAATTTTTATACATTGGATGGGATGAGCAACAGTTGTATTAAAAAAAGCCCCAAAAACCAGCCCAAAACCCACACAAGCCCAAGAATATATTCCTAATATTAGCAGCAAAATAATAAATGGCAAGAAGTACATTGTCTGAAAGTTGAGTCCTATATTTGTTTCCTCATTCTTAGACATGCCATCACTTCCTAACATTAAATGGTCAGACTAGACAAATAATTCTTTCCCTCTATTTAAATAAAAGGCAGACTGAGGAGGATTTGTTTCATAGGCAAGTCATTTATGCCTAGCCTCTAACATCAAGTGCATATCTACTTCAACATCTAGTTCCCTACAATATCCTTCCCCATCTGACATCTGCTAAAAGAAGTAACATTAAAATTCATCAGCCGTGCACCACGTCAGAAGAGAGATCACGGTCCTGCAGCCCACAGCAGTGAGTTAAACTCTACTGCCAATTTTTCAGCTGATTTACAGAGAACGTTTTCCTAAAATAAATGTTCAGCATAGAAGTAAAAATAAAAAGGCAAAAGATGAGGAAAGCAGCCCATAAACACAGGTTAAGGGTTAAATTAAACATTGTTCAGAAACAGTAGATACAGCTAAGATTATCCAGCTCTATTACACCACTTTTTCAACTCTTCAACCTGAATCTTGTAGGGTGATGAGCCAGTTTGGTGTCTATAACCTCTCCTAGTAGCAACATACTACTAGAAGCTTAAGGAGGTAAGAGGCAGATTCAAACCCAGTAAAAGGCTACACCACCAGTCCATAAGGCAGCCAACCCATAAAGAATCTCAAATACGAGCTTCTGTATACTCAGATTGGCTCACTTTGTAACAGCAAAGCAAGAAGCCAGGACAGGATTTTTCACAGACTGAAGTCAAGGTCACCTGGCTGTGTGACAGTAAGAAAAACTTGTTGCCTTACAACGAATATATTGCTATGTGTCTAGGAAGGAAGAACGAAATCTATTACTTCACTAACAAATTCAAACCCAGTTTTCCAGGAAGAATTCTTTCCTTTTTCCAACTACTTTTAATTGTAGATTTACAGTTCATAATCAAGAAAACACTGTCCTGTCCCCCCCTCCCCATCCCGTCCCCCCCCCCCCCCCCCAAAGATTTAAACTTAGTAAAACCTAGAGATTGTCCAACAAATCTAGTTTTAACTGTATTAAATACTGGGGCAATATCAAACACAGCTGCAAAGTGTGTACACGGGAACAGTCTTGGACTGACAACTGTCTTTGCACAGTAACCCAAATAGAGAACATCTGGTTTCTCACAGCATCATTTTTAGAGTTTCCCAGGAACCATTTTTCCTATCCCACGATATTCTATCATACTGACTTCAAAAATCAACCATATCAAAATAAAACTGAGACCTTCTAGGGAGGGAATGAGAGGAGGGCAAGAGTTGCTGGGTAAAAAGGTGTGTGAGGTGTCAAATATATCCCCTAATACCCGACTGAAGTGGCAAATATTTAGCATGGGAAAGGAAGTTCTCAGTCTCAGTTCTCTCACACCAGTTTAATGGTTTGCTCCTGCCCCTGGATGGCTACTGGCTACACTAGAATAGCACTCACCAACTTTCTGGGTTCGGAAGCAGATGTTCTGTCCTACCCCTGAGAACCTCCTTTTCAAACCAAAGGATGCAGAAGGCTCACGTGTCACGTAAACATATTACACATCAAAAATAGATATAAATTTTCACAAACTGCTTTTATATGCAATAGGAAAATAATGTAAAATAAGAAAAAGATGTTGCAAAATGAAGTTTTATTTTCAACTAAAGATAAATCAGATGTTAATGAGTTACTTTAAGTATTATTCCTGCTCATAACCAGCACAGTAAATCGAATTTGCACTGTTAGAATAACGTTTTGGGCCTCACTCTCCCAACATTCTCTAAATTGTCATGGATGCCACAATTATAAACCAAACCATCTAACAACCTACTCTATTTACTTCAAAGGCATTACATACTATTTCATCAAAAAGCAACAACTCCTAAAGAGACTTTAAAGCTCAAGGAAGCTGTTATTAAACCAAGATTTATATGGTATAAACTGTTCCCAGTTCCATCCCTAGAGTGTGAAATTAGGGACTGAGGAAAGATTTCACAGGAACTTAATCTGAGTGCAGTACTTTGCAAAGGATTTGCAATTCTGGTCCCTTTGCCAAATCCTATGCATTCGCAAGCTGCTGTAGTTATTCATGCAAAGCAACAGATAATCAGCAGCGTCTAAAGCTTTTTTACATTTATATTGAACATGAAGCTCTTTTCTCTCTATCAGTGTGTATCTAATACCTTTGGCATGGCAAGGTCATATCTGAAGCAAGCACTGGGGAAATTCCTAATGCCACAAGTCTAAAAATGTTTCTGATTTCATGTTTTAATAAAATTCCGGAAATGTTTGAGTTCTATTTTACAGCCAACATCAGAAAATGATGCAGAATAACGAAGCTAGAGTTAAAACTTGGAAGTTCAATGTACAAGTAAATGATCAGCATTTGCATTTTACTTGTTCACGTGGTTTGTGCACTCATTTAATAACACTTAACAGTAAATTTAAAATAATAAATCCCAAATTTCTGTAACACACCATCACACTGAAACACATGGATCCCTTAGACGAACAACCACAGCTAGAGCAACACTGAGACTGACAAGGCTATTCCCTCCACTAAGCATGCTTCAGTTAAGTGCCAAGAACACACACATACATTCACTTGTGGCTCAGTCAAGCATCCCAACTCAGTGGCTACAGAGCTAAAAGCAAAGGCTTCCCAGACCTCACATTTATAGTGCCCCACAGTCTCTCCTTTCCTAGGCTGTTCAGAAAATTCACCAGCTTCATCTGAAAAACAGCAGCCGAGAACAAAAGAAGACACGGCACTGTGCAACAGCAAGGGAGCAGTGCACCTCCTGGATCTGCCAGGCGTCCCTGTAGAAGGCCACCGTTCCATAGCAGAGGCTGTGCAGTATAGCCCCTGTACAGCCCATGAGCTGGATGCATGGCATGTTCACCCGTATCAGGTTATTCCAGACTCGTGATTTGAATGGAAAAAAAAAAAGAGGTTTTGTTCCTTTCATTATCCCTCTTGAGTTTTAACAAACGGTAAGTAAACAAAATGCCAAAAGCCCCCCAACCACACAGAGAAAGAGGCTTACTTGGGGTACAAGCATCAACAACATGCACAAGAGAGCACAACCGCCTGAATGCCAACTTTTTCTGAATGGTAACCAGGACATCTTCAAAGAGAAATGTTATGAAGAGGTAAGTGCCTTATCTCTTCATACTGAGGTACCCTAGTGCAACTGTCCCTTGACTCCAAATTAGTACCAGGGAAACAGAATACAGCATTAACGAGAGATTAGATTTGGTATTAAATTCATGGACTCAATGACTACCTCTCCCCTCACCTTCCAAAACAAGAATATTTTTCCATACATCATCTTTCCCGTTTGCTGAGTTTTACTCTGACAGTCAGATATTACGGAAAAGTGACATTTGCAGGCTTCAAGTCAGTTGGATGGGGAAAAAAATTCAAGTTATTCTATATATATTCAAGGGCTGAAACTGCGAAAACTAATTTGACAAAATTTGACACAGTCATGCTTTATTCTTTCTATAAACATGCTGAGTAAGGTGTCACTTTTGCACTGCTGTGGTTTAGGAAAACATTGTAGTTGCAGATAAGTTTCTTTAACCAGTGTTATCTTGAGCATCTGCACTACCCGGAGACGGCATAGTGCCTTGCTAAATTCTTCCTTGAAGAAAAGTGGTTTAACAGAAGTTCCTGAGATTCTAGACTCTGTGCTGAAAACTCCTTGACAAATGAAGTGTTACCCTGCTCACAGTAATTGGGGAGCACCAAGAAGAAAAAAAAAAAAGAAAAGGCAGCAGACAGTAATAAAAAGCTAGGTATTTTGTTTCAGAGTTTGCAGGTATATTGTTTAAAAAGAAAACTGTAGCAGGATAGATCTTATACACTACATATGTATTTAAATCTTGGGGATAGCAACGGAATCAGTGCCCAGAAAGAGCAAGTACTAGCATCCTGTATTCCTCACTCCTAGAGCTATATGGCAATTTACATTTTAACTTTGGGGAAGGAGGTTTTTGAAATTATATCCACCAGGCTAAACAAGCAGATTCATGAATGTCATTAACAGACTACTCAGACATGCCTGCATGATCAAAATCCAATTCCGCTCACCACATATTTGTTTTAAATAAAAATTTAGTCCCAAAATCATGTATTGTTTCCGTTACAGTGTTTACACTTCAGAAAGAACAATTTTCAAACACAAATATTTGAGATGAGCTTCCTCATACCACACCTATACTACAGAAATTATGCAAAGTATTTTCAGTCCTTTGAGACAGAGGTAGTACCGAAATTCTCTTTAATTGTCCACACTGTAGGCAGTGTCAGTTAAGTTTCCTGTAAGTGTTGATGTAACAGTGCACCGAAGGCGGCAGTCAAACGCAAGAGGAGAAGTTCTGAAAAGCTCAGTGAAGTACTTGAAATAAAAAACCATTAGGAAGGTAATTTTTCTTCTATAAACAAAAGCAGTTCAGAGATATTATTTATTATGATATTAATGAAATATTACATGAAAGCTCTTGTAACCATTCAAAATATTTAAATAAGAAATCTCTTCCCTTTTTGCAAATAGATCTGCAACAGAAGTAGTATTCAGTGAATATAATTTCTAAAATTTCTTTCTACATTCCTATTTCAGAAATGTGGCTTTTTCCTTCATCTTTCTGCTTCCATACCTTCATCTGCGATAGCTGATCACAATTAATTGCACTGCATTGTTAGGTGTTCAGAAACTACTTGTGATAGGTTAATATGTGATGTCAGATTGACCCACTGACCAGAGGACAAAACTATTTTTAATCACAAAACTTAATCTGAACACATACCACATGAGAACATTATCCAGAGCACAGTATAGCATAGTCAATATGTTTCTTACCAGGTGCTGAAGGAACTCCGCTTAGGCCTTCAATCTGAACAAGTTCTTCTCCTTACAGTGGCTCAACAGCACTGATCACAGATTTGTATGAATGAATAGAAACATCACATACATCTACACAGGAATAACTTCTCCTATTGATTTATTTTTAAATACAAGCAAAGACAGTAAAGAGCTATCATTGAGCTTGGAATATACTTCTCAGATATTTCAAATTCTCTTACAAAAGTCTGTGATTTGGTTCCTCTCAACCACTGACCAAGGGAAACAATTTCCTTATAAATTTACGGGTAAGGGAATTACACACAGTGTAATTCCAATCTTCTCGGTCACAATTGCTTTTTTCCTCTACCAGTAGGAATACTTAGAGGTGAAACAGGGAAAGGACCCATGGAGACCACCAGCAAGTCTGAAATCCTGTTAAACCGCTAACAATACCAAAACTAACAGACCCTGACAGAATAAGCTCATAAACAGAAAAGACTAGGGACTAAGCTGTGGGGCACTGTAGCTCCCTTTGTACTCAAAATTCCCTGTACTCTGATGACTGACAGAAAAAGTTTTCATTTTCAAGATGCTCCAGGTGGTAAAGAGGCAGGAATTTAATATCTTGTGACTTAAAATTCCTTTCGTTTAGACTTAATTTTCAAGAAAAACAAGACAACAGAGGCTGATATTTTGCTTCCTCATCCGTCACAAACAAAACCATGAGAATACAGGACCCTTTAAAATCATTTAGGTTCAGGCACAATGCGACATTGTGGCAGCATAACAAGCCGCTACTTCAGTATTATTTCTACAGTGTCACGTAATTTCCACCCCCTTAGTGAGAAGGGTAGCAGTGCCCAGTAGGACACAATGTGGTGGATCCTTTACAGACAGGCACTTAGGAGAGAGGAAGAAATTGGCTTAACCACCCGGCAGAATATATGCAAAGTCCTATCTGGATGGCAGGGGTTTCACATCAAATGACGAAGCTTGTACAGTCATCTCATGAATGTTTTTTCCATGTTTAATGTTTTTCCACAGGTAACAAGGAAATGAGGACAGGTAAAAAGAGAATTCCTGTCCTCCTCAGGTGGTGGAGATAGCTGGTCTCTAGCAAAATTGCAGAATACAGCCAAAGCACACGCACAGCACAGACACTAATTCTGCGTGGTGCCCCAAGCCGCCTGGCTGAACAGAGCAAGTTCCCAAGAATCTGCTCATGTAAAATTCTCTTCTCCCTCTCAGTGCTACATATTTTCAACATATGATCACCAAGCAGCAATTCTTAGGTCATAAAAAGTCCCAAAATAAAACTTATAAGTGTTTGAACGAGTGTCCCATAGCTTGGCAAAACAGCCCAAGCTTCCCCACTCCCCCTCCAGACCCATCTGTTTACACGACCAACACGAGACTCAGGATTGCTGTAGGACTGAGATTGCTGCTTCCATCTGCTCTTTGCAGAGCAGCTATCCTGCAGCATAAGGCTGAGCACTCTGAGCTGTTTCTACCTGTTGCTGCCATGGCCGAAACAAAAAATAAGGAAGGATTCAATCTCCAATGAAAATTTGTGGTAAAAACTTTCAGGAACAGAGAGAGCAGAAAGGATTGGCTCTAGAACAACTGTCCCCCAAGGCCTCAACCTGCAAGCACTAGATGTACTACATGGCAGAAAAGGTTCAGGTTCGTTTGGACTATGCATTAGTTAATAGCCCCCGTGACACAGACAAATAGGGACTGTTACTACGAATGGGTGTGGATAATCATTCCGCCTTGCTCTGCCGGTTGTTTTATCAGTGTAACTTCATTTCCTGAAAAAGAACCTATACTTCATACACAAGCCCACCCAGATGCTAGAGAATCCTATTTGCATCAGAAAAGCAGTATTCATATCTGCCCTTAGACAAGACTGTCATTATTATTACTATTTTATGGTTATATTCAGATTTATTTGCATAACATAGCTGTGCAATAACAAAATTGCATTTGTTGCAAACTTCCCTACCAACATCTGTACTGGTTCTAGTTTAATTTAAAGCATGCAGAAAAGAAGGGAGTCTCTGGGAAGCTGCCAACAACAATGTCTTCCTGCACGTTAAGCAAATAGTTTGTTTCCTCCACAGGAGACAGATCAATACTCAAGAAACAAAAACAAAACCAAGAAAAGCTAAAAGCTTAGTCATGTAAATCAGGGTGGAGGAAAAATGAAAGAAAACTCCTCATTGGCATTCTACAACTTCTGCAGACCCCCATGGCCCATTAGCTAATTTCTATTAAAACACACAGCTCTAGAATAATAAATGCCAGTGGCACATTTCTAAAGGTTTGTGGCAACTGAAGTAAACATGTCCCTGTTCCCAGGACACCAAGAGACAGAAAATTAACCAGAGGTTAACTGGGTCATTAGCTAGAGCACAATATAGGTCACTGCAGATTTAATTTAGTTTGTATTCAGCTAAAGAATCAAATACAGCAACCAGTTCTCACAGCAGGAAAACAAGTAACTTATCAGCATGTTAACGTATCTTGGATACCACGGCACCAAGCCTGTCATTATGATTCATACCACTTTTAACTGATTTCACATTATTTGGATGAAACAAAGTACAGTGTATACACACACACACAATTTAAATGACTCTGAATGCAAGTATGCAAACACACACAAATACAGAATGTGACATTCTCTACAGCCAGCCTTTGGTTTTTTTATATTCAAAATATTTAAGTAAGCTTTCCTTAACAAAACAAGGCTGGCAAGGAAGTAACTAATACATGAGTCTAAAATATGGTAAGTGGTGAAAAAACCCCAAAACATTTGCTTCGATCAGGACCTAAATAATACATACAGGAGTATTTTGCCTCAATACAGTCTTTCATGAGCAAAATACCTCAACAGCTGTAACAGGAGGAGCCCAATAGCCCAAACACGGCAAGAGGTGACAATATTAAACAAATTAAAGATTTAGGACCGGTTTGTATCCAACAGAGCTGCATCACTTGAGGAAAGTCTGCACTAAAGAAGATGGTTCAAGAAAGGCTATGAATTATCAAGAAAGCTATAGCTACATCAGGTTTAATTAAAAGACTACAAGTTTGGTCTGTTAAGAGTATTAAAACTGCCTAATTTCCATGGCTCCTGTCACGTTTGTAGCTGGTCTCCTGCTCTTAACACTTTCTCCTCCTGTTGCTGTGCAAAAAAAAGGCATCAGAAGTGGCTTCAAACAAGATATACTAGTAATTACACAGAGAAAGCAACCCGACATAGCTGAATGATGGGAGTGCATGGATCAAAATTCTAGGTAACATCTGGCACTAAAACTCTGAGGTAGAGACAAAATGATTGTTTTCCTTCCAAAAGGCCATTTTTATCCAAAGTGCTACCTTTTCAATAAAAGTAACAAGCAGGTATAAGGATCTAGTGTCAAACACCTCCTACACAATTTAAAACTGAAAGTCAAAGTGAAAACTAAGTCAAAATTAAATCAGCGCTAGACTTGAGAGTAAGCTTAGCAACACAGGTACTGTATTTTGATGCAGTCCAGTATCTAGTGACCTCAGAACCCAGCAAATAATTTAAATTACATCAGCAAATCGTAAGACAAGTATTTATTTACCAAGAGCGACCTAAAACAATTAAACAAATCTGCTTGAATACTGTACCTTCATCTAAAATGCATTTTTACAACAGCATTAAATTCATCAAGACCTGAATTGCAGAAAGAGAAAGCAACAGTTCTGTTTGTTCAAACAAGGCCTTTTTGTAAATAAACACAAGAACTTCGCTTGTTCAGGAAGTGTCAATTTAAGGGAGAGGAAAATCCTTCACTACCTTTGATATCACGGTTTCAACACTTCCTGTTCAGCAGCAGAAGGAATGATTTCGGCACACCTCAGCCAAGCACTAGAACATACCTAACTTGGTGGTCCAGCCCTATCTCCTTGCAGCCCTCTGAACAGCCATTTACAGCCACTACATTTTCTTCTTGAGCTGGAACATTCTCCCAGCTCCCCTTCAGCTGAGTATCTCAAGGTAGCATCTTCCCTTCGCTGAAACTTCCCGTCTCCCCAGAAGTCTGCCAGTGGCTCCCCTCACTCAGGAACCCCACACAAGCACACACCTCAAACATTTAACCTGCACAAACATTGATCTCGAATGTTAAAAGTCCTTAAAGTCAGACTACAGTCTTAGTGGTAGGTCGGCATTCAGCCAGTGTGAAGTCCTGGGATGGGATCAGCAGACAGCAACGGTGTGCACCGAGAACTGCACAGACAGCAGGAAAGACCAAAAGCTTTTTGTTCAGAAAACACCACACTTTGCTTTTTGTTCAAGTCCTTTTACTACTCCCTCCCTTTCACTTCTTCAAAGATGATTTTAAAGCATCTTTACTTTTACCTCCAAAGTTGATGGTTTTGCTATAGCATGTGTTTAAGAATCTTAAAATTGTCACCCCAATAGTCTGATTATAGTGACTACACTACTGGGCTCTGTGATCCCTTCTCTATTCCTGTTCAGTATACTCGCATTACTACTCTAGCATTTGCATTCTGGAGCGATCAGGTGTCCACTTGATTCTTTGTATTTATCTTTTGCTGAATACCTAAATAATCATTTGTACTACATTTCACTAAATTATCAGTCTGCGGAATACAAACACCTGCCTGAAAATTAACAAGGCATCTCAACTAATTCTTACTACAATTAGTTGCAACAGCTCACGGAAGCAGCTTAGTACCACACAAAATTTGGCCACGTCACTACTTTAGAACTTGAACTTATTTTCTTTATATATAGTCCCTGCTGGCCATAAACAGGGCTTCTTATGCCACATAATCACTTAGTAAAAAAGAAAACTAAAGGAAGTCTTGTAACACTGAGAAAAAGCAAGAAATTGAAACAAGAACTGAATCAGAATCAACCTGAACCTGGATCCAGCTTACAGAAACTCCAAGTGGCTACACATAACTTTATAATGAAACAACTAATCTATTTCTCTCTAACTTATTGTCTCAAGATGAGTAAACTAAAGATCAGAGCTAGAAAGGGTCTGGACGATCTACTGGAACTTTTGTAGATATTTTGTAGATTTTGGTATTCCTGTATCTTTACTCTCAACAAAAATCACATTAAATTCAGGGGACATTATTACCATTCAGTACACCATAACAGGTTTTACTGAAGCTTACCGAAGACTGAATGATCTTTCCTCCTTCTACAGTTGGCATTGCTTACAGTACACCTCGAGAAACAAAAGGAGTACTTCATGGTCTGAGTGCATGAACTTTAACTAATGGCAGGTGGTTCTTACAATGCTAAAATCAAACAACTGCATAACCAGTCTCCCTCCTTAAACATTATTCCTCCACCTGTGTCCCAGTATATAAGGTTTCATAAGTATAAACAGAGCAATTCAATTTCCATCTAAAGCATTCATAAGAAAAACAAGTGTAATGAATGATTTGGGGTTTTTTTCCTGTCATGGTAATATTAAAATAGGCTAAGATGCATGTTTTCAGTGACAACACTTGAATCCTCAGATTCAAGATTAATAATGTATCACACATGCTGATGAATGCATGATTCATGAGACACACAAATGGCAAGTTCTATTTAAAGCTTAGTGTTCTATTCATGGCCATACAAAGATGTATACACTGGAAGGCAAAAGGGGCAATTTGCGAGAGAAAAAAGCCTGCCTGCATACAGAAGTGAGATCATGTTTTGCACACCAAAATCTCTGCCCAGTTAATATATTAACAAACCACTGCTCAAAAAAATAAAGCTGTCAAGCCATAGCCAAGTATTAGCCAGCAGCCATACTTGTGGCAGGGGCTTGCGTAGCACTGCAAATGCAGACTGCACTGCTCTTCTGTGATTTTCTTAAAGCTCCACCTGCTAGAAATTAACCCAAAGGAGAAACTGATCTCACAAATCACTCAATTGCATCCCGCAAACTGTAGAAGAGACCAAAAATTTGTACCTAAACACCTCAAAGAACAAAAGCAAAATAACACTATATGGTTTTGCAATCAAGTATAATCGATTTCAAACCAAATGTATTTACTTTTTTTTTTTCTTTTTAAGTAACTCAATTTTAAGGTCTTGGAATGGGCTGAGATAGAATAAACAAATAAATAAAACCAAAGCAACAACTTCAAGACTTTTTATTTCCTTCTGAATTCTCTACAGTAAAATTTTTGAAAGCTTATAGTAAACATGAAGCTTTCCCAGAATTCAGAGACATGGAACGCCTGCATTATGAGCTTGTAAACCTAATATTTTCCTTCTCTACTTCTCGGTGAGCTACAGAAACATGACTCGAGTTCTCTTGCTGAAACTCACACCAAGATTCCAGTTTTAAAAAGAAAAAAGCCCAACCCATCAATAAAATCAGTGTTTAATGAAACCAAGTTCTGCAGTACTATCCATTCTAGCTTCATGACCATGTGAATATACAATTTCTCCACAGGATGCCTAGAGCAGATGATGTCGAATGTAACAGCATTTAGCCAACAGAAATTCCACTAACCAAATCACCACCCTATACAATAGGGTTTCTACACCATATGTTTTAGTGTCATTGTTTGCAGTTTGTTTTTCCCCCTCCATCAGATTATGTGGAATGTTCAATAACACCTAAAATTTACAGCCAACTAAATTATATTTTGTTTGAGCCACCTTTTTCACAATACAGCAGTAAATCAACCTGTAAAACTAAATTTACGAAACGACTTGGTGGGAGATGGATTTAACAACTGCTTCGGTTCTTTGCCTACTAAGAATCAAAGAATCCTTATCATATTTCAACTTGAAACAAAATCATCTCACAATATACCAAACACAATAGTAAGCGATCAGATAAGCATTTTCAATTGCTGCTTCTTCCAAATAAAAGGTTTCTATGGGACTTGGAAGATAGTTTTAAATTAACAAGTTTCGTTTAATGTTTTTTTATTTCCAACCTAAGTCACAGAGAATCTTTAAGATCCTTCCTCATCAGAAAAATTACCTTTCAACCAGCAGTTTCTGACTAACAAAGAATTTCCTCTCTTTTTCAGCTGCTCTATTTGTGGGGTTTTTTTTTCCAAATAATGTTATTCTAATCAGTTACTCAACTATCTTTTAGTTAGTTTCCTTCTCTTCATATCACTTTACTGATCCCTACTCCATGAAGTGCTCAAACTCTGAACTACCACCCAAAAGAAAGCTTCAGGAGTCTTTGGAAAAACACAATCCAAATACAAATGCTCAAAAATTGTTGAAACAGTAAAACAGGTTCAATTTAGTGAGATATATTTAGAGGCAAAGAAAAATCAATCAAGAATCATTAATTGCGACAGCATAGGCACAGTACAACTTGTAGAACTTGCTGAGCCAGAGGGAATTCTCAATAACATACCTCTCTACATTTGTGTTCTTCTTACACACTGAAGTGTCTACTATTGGCTGCAACCAGAGATAAAAGACTGGGCTTGACAGACTGCCAATAAAATACACGAAGGCATTTTCCAATTTCTACTGAAACAAACTGAGGTACCCCATTGTGCAAATCCTGTTATCACCATCTTCAGTATATGCATGACAGTATTGCTTATAAACCCACCCCAAATCAAAGTCTTGAAACAGTTATGCAACATCACTGCCCTATTTAGTAGGGCAGAAATGGGTAACGTTCCCTCCCCATCCCCAACTATGCCAACGTGAACAGAGCACGCCGCAGCAGGCGCTGTCCTAGCTACTTCTTCTTTCAGTCTCCTTTAAAGAGACCAACTACTCAGACATCATCACACAAGTTATTCTAAAGAAGCAAAGGCAAATGAAGTTACTCAAGTAGGTCTAAACCTTGACCTATCACTTGCAGTGAACTACATTGTATTGAAAGCGATTTTGATCTCAGCCTTATTTTCTGGAACTTATGCGCCAAGAAGAGGATTACTGTAATCTAGTGATCAAATCCTACTTTAGAAATGAAATGACAAGTTCACATCTGCAGTAAATAGTTTCACCTTGGAACTCTGTTCAAGGCTCCTACCACAAAGAACAGCTGACATCATCTTCAGAAGTTTCCACTTTAAGTGCAATAACCTTTGTGTCAGCGGTTTCTACAGCACACATGCTCACAAAGGAAAGAGGATAATGAAGAAAAAAAAGGTTGAACTTGTTCAACGAACAAGAGATAATATAATAGAACAAGTAAACTTGGACTATTTCCTTCAGAACACGATGCAACACTAAAGCCACATTTAAGCAAGAGAAGTCTTGACAGTTATTCTTCCTAAGGCTACTGTAAGAGAGAATGAGATAACTCCTGCCAAGACCGAGCAGCAGCAACAGAATCTGGGATCAAATGGGCAGAGGAAGTTACTTCCTCAGCTGCTGATCTTTCCCTCTGTGTCAGCCAAATACAGAAGGTAAATACAACAGCTTGAACACTGCTTTGCAGTGTCATGGGCTACTCTAGGGTATAACCTTTCTAGAGGTAACCTGAGTTCACTCAAAAGTAAACTAAGTCTAATTCATAGAGGACAATATTTTTTTCCTCCTTCCCTACAGATTATTCATTTCTTTTGATGGATTCTTCTACTAGAAACATTTCTTCAGCTTGTCAGAATAGTGAAGTGCTGGATTACACAGTACAATTTTCCAGGAAGCTGACATATGCTCAAACATTTCATTATAATTGACTTGGACTTCGCAAGCTTAGTTTGTGTTATGCAAAATACATCAAACCGAGACAGATCATTTTCTCCTAGTGTATAAGGAATGGGTGGGGAGTAAGAGAAATCAAGAGTACAGAAGCTGGCATAACATGGTTCAGTGTTTTTAAATCCTGATCTGCCAATTGGTTTAGCTAATTCTAACTGAGTCCACCTCAACAGCAAAAATAAAAAGTATGATCAACAGTCAAATGAACTGAGTCACCAAGACAAATCAACTGAATGGATTTTTTTGAAATTAAGTTCTGGAATATATTTTAAAAGAGACCAGATGTTTGAAAGTCATTTAACTATCTTTACCTATGAAACATTCAACTTTTATGTCAGGTTTGGGGTTTGATGGTTTTCTTAATTCAAAAGCATAACTAGAAATTCACTTAGTACTACACCACATAACTTATGCATGACAAACCCCAAGGAATGAATGTGCTAGACACCAGTGTTAACAAGGCACTTAAATTTATATGGCTGACAAACACCTGTCTGTAAGGACAATCAGCACACTGGAAAATTCAGACCCTGCTTTAGATTGATTTTAAATCAACACTGCTTTCCAAGCATTTGGAATCTGTCAGATATAGAAAAAGGAATCAGCTTCTTAGTTCACTAGACTGAAGCCTGACTGTAGGTTGCCCTTCTTGAAGATTTTAGTCACACCCCGTTTCTATTGCACACCAAGAAATAAAAGCATGGACCACTGCTCACAGAAGACAGATTAATGTTTTATTACCCATCATTGGATACTTCTAGAGGGGTTTCCTTGATAAATTGACCGATACATCCAGCTCTCCCAGACATGCCCAGCTACACTGAGCCATTCGGGCCTCTGTTTGTTACCCATTCTTTAAACCTCCGGAGGTTTCAAACTGCTTTCAGAAATCTATTCCATATTTGCAAATAAGAAGCTCTTCCAACTATCTAGCCTTAATATCTAGTGAAACTTCATGCCATTACTTCATGTCCTGTATCCAGTGAATAAAGATCCTCTTTACAATAATATTTGATACATCTGAAAACCTCCATCTACCCACAGTCCTGCCCTTCCTCGACTATACACCTGTTTCTACTCTTTCCTCATAAGTCATGTTTTCCAGGGCACTGGAGAGTTTTTGTTTCTTAAACTGTGTCACCATGTGTGTAGAACAGGCCACTCATGACCAGAGTTTACAGAAAAGAGTTATTCTGTTATTTTTTCAACATTTGAGCAGCTACTGTCATCTCAAAGCTGCTAAAGAAATTAAACTAGAGTATCTCCATATTGGCAGCATAACTACTTTTTAATGCACCATTTCTGAAATGGTTTAGCTCACATCCTTGATGATATCATCACCTGACTGCATTCACTTCTTAGAAAGTCACATTCTTCCAGCAGTCAGTATTTCTGGTTTGATTTCACTGCTCCTTTAGAAAACAAAACCTATTCTGGAATGCTTTCAGTGCAAACCAACATATATGAAAAACATGATTTATTTCAGTGGAAATTCTGAAATACCTCAGTGGAATATGTATCTGTCATGCACGAACTTCCCAGCTGCGCCCCCTTACTGTGCTTTGGCTTACGCTGCAGAGCCATCTCCAAGCACACAAACAGGACACTTTTCAGATGAAAGTAAGCCGGAAGATGTACCTTAGAGGGCCATTTAAAACCTACTACCGATCTTAATTCAAATTCAGCTCAAAGGACCAGACTAGAACTGGTATCAAGACAAAGACAATAAACCACATAGCGTATGATAGTTGGTACTGAGCACCTGACATCCGTGCTATCTACAGGGCTGCTCAAATTGCATTATTGAGTAACACAGAATAGCATCTAACTACTTGTTAGCTGACATAGGATGAAGCAACTTAGCATATGGTAATATATAAATCAAGAGCCAAAAATTAGTGTTAATAATTTCTCTGCTTTTGATACAAAGTTCCCTTGCCATATAGGCACAAGTCTCCATTATACTCCTTCACCAAAGCAGTTAAAGCACGGGAGTAACCTAGCTCACCCACCACAGTAGTCACAGAAAGCCTCAGGAGCCTCAAAAGTTTCAGCTTCACCATCTTTTCTCTCTGGGTTCTCTAAAAAAACTTTAAACCTTTAACCCACCTACCCACCCACTCACCCACAGGTACACACATGCCCCTTCCCCCCCACTTCAGAAATTAAGATTATGAATAGACGGCAAATCCTTTGTTTGCTCTTTCTATAGGCAATGCCTTAAGTTATTAAAAAACATTCTTCCTGCTTTGAGATGTCATTCATCAGAGCTGTTGCTTCAGCTTGGCTTCTGCTTGACTGCTCACTCATAGTTCCAAAAACTCCTGCAGTGTAAAGGCAGGGTCAACAGTTAACAACTGCAACACTGCACTACACATGCAAACCAATCATTTTCTGGTTTGTTACAGTGGCAGGAAAGACCTGGTTTATGTTCAGCTATCTGAACAAAAACGTAAAAGTGAACTAGTTTCAAGACAGTAGCCTCACAGCACTTTTTTTTCCTGAACACTAGGGTCACTGTATTTTTTATTTGGTTATCTTCAAAAGTCTTCACAGACGTTAATAAAAATATTGCTCTGGCAGACAGGTAGTTTGGAGAGAAGAAAATAAAGAAACTAATTTGAAGGTGGCTTAATACTGAAATTCGATTTGGACACCTGATTGGTCCAATTTGTAGAGTTCCGTGCTTCCAGTGTTTGCTGGTTTTGGCTGGGATGCAGTTAATCCTGCGACAGGGGGAGTCAAGCAAGCGGGTGTTTCTTTGCCAGCTGGGGCTAAACCACGACACAGTGAAATCAGTACAACTTCACCGATATTTCAAGTCCCCCCAAAAATTTAAAACAGAGATATTCAAATGTATTTATTAAATATACAAAAACACATTAGCCTGCTGTATAAGAGCTAATTCCAAGAGTGCAAACATCTGCAAAATCCAGACAACCCGTCTCCTCAGATCACAGCTCAGTTTTGAGACACCCAAATTAGCTCAAAGTCATTTAACCACATTAGCACCGAGGTCTGCCAAACAAGGTGAGCGCATAGATCTGCTCAGGTCACTAATATAACCACACTGCTTCCAGTGCTCAAAGAATGCCGTTTGGAGCTAGCTTAGCTGTACTGCATTATGCACAGCAGCTCTCTCTCTGGTGATCCACAGAGCAGAGGGGTAAGAGTATCCAAGTATCCAAGGCTAGATTCCCAGGAGTATCCAAGCAACAGCCAGGGCAGAGGTGGGGGCTGGGGGGGGAAGGATGCAAACAAAAAATAGCATGGGGACACACTAAACTGAAAATGGTGTGGATTGGAGCCCATTAACTGGAATTTTTAAGCAGACAGCATCACAGACACAGCCCATATTTTTGTCCCTTCCCCACGACACTCAAATGCATCTGTGGTAAATCAGGAAACAAGATTTGAGGCAGTAGATCCAATGTGGGGATGTTGCATCAGATCTATGCTGGAGATTTTTCTGTGCAAGGAAACTCCTCGTTTCTTGCCTTAAAGCAAAACAGGAATGGCAGGGGACTAGAAATAGCCAAGCATCTGGCCCAGGGGTCATTATTTTAGAAGTATTTAAATAATAGAAAACCCAAGAATCAGACACCTGTCACTCTTAATTCAGTCAAGTTCTGCTGCTGGCTCTGAACCCACCCTAACAAATTCAAATAAGCATATCAGGGACAGGAAGAGGAGGAAAAAGCCTTGCTGTTCAGTCAGTGCTCAGAAACGACTGCCTTACAGCACACTGGAAGTGAAGACTTGAGGCAAAGAAAGACTAGCCTAGAACTCTAGAAGTTTTGAGTCCCAATTCCAAACGGAATTCATGTTGCTACTTGATGAGCAGAAGTCCTCCTGTCTGCAGATCAGATAGCTGACTGTCCAAGTGTAAATACTACCCTCTGCTGAGGGATGAAATGGAGAAAGCTGGCATTATGTTGTATTGTTGCAGAGAAATCACTGAACACAGTCTGGAGATAGTCACTTTGCCTTTTGTAGTGCTGCCTTCACCTGTGGCTAAGGGTTTTTGGAAAGTGAACAATGCTGAACTGCCCGATATGACTGAAAACAGAATCAAAGAACACCTTGCAAAGAGGGTGCTGGCGCTTATCCTTCAGATGCCCATGTATTTAAGCTCCATTTTACCCTAGATGGTAGTAAGTTAGTCTTTAATGTGTTAAGATTTGTACCCAGCTGAACTGGAATCCTTCCGGCAACAGATCTGCATCCACAAAAGCAGCCGGCTGAAACTCACCAAAGCCTTTTTAATAGGCTTCCTATTAATTATGGGCTTCAGGGTTTTCAGCACTGAAGAATTTATTTTATTAGCACTAAGAAACAGATATTTTTGTCTTAAAATCAGCCATCTTTCAGTACGGCCTAGTTTTCTCAAGACTATCTCCACAGCTCTGCTGTTCCTTAGACGCATGATGTACGCACACTTCCTCATTAGCCATGCACAGATTTTTAAGTCAGTGCAATGGGTACGAGAATTTCAGAAGTTTCTTGGAACTCATGTCCCTTATAGTTCCTCAAAAGCGCATCAGTAACGCAAGTTTTAATGCCTGGAGAAGAACCAGAAAAATTCTCTACAGGCAAGCTCACCATGTGAAACACTTCCAGCGGTAGAGTGTTCGATTCCTAGCACTGCATTACTTATCTTAACCTCCAATCATAATTATTTAATGAAGGCTACAGCTTCAGACATCGCCACTTCAAAATAATTTTGAATAAGTTATCAAGTGACAGAAATGCAACAGTTGATTCTTTTTATTGTAATAATAATGGCTTTTAATGAAGCCAGCCCCATATTCTCGCATCCCATCAGTATTTTGCAGGTACAGTGGCAACAACTCATGTTATAAAAACAATGCATTTTGTTATGAAGAGTGAAAACATACCACAGAAAGGGAGATTAAAGACTTCTACCACAGCATCCACCACGCCATTCTCAGTCTGGGAACATCTGGCAGGCAAGTAGTAACCTGATATAAAAAGACAAAGGATATTCAGGAGAGAGCATCACTTTCGTGGTCCTTTAGCAAGTCATCTGAGACTTTTAAGGTCTGAGTACAGAGTTTCCAGTTTTCTTTTACCTACCATCTAAAAGCAACCTCTCAGAACTCGTTTGCAAGCTCTCCCTTCCCCACTCTGCAAAGTCCTCGCTTTTGTACAGCAACTGTCCTAATTCGGCTTTTTCAAAAGAGTCTGATTCTACAAGTCAAGTGACTGGCTGCTGCAGTAACTTCTAAGCAAAATACAAGTACATAAGTGCCATTATAACACAACAGAAATAAGACGCTGCAGTTAGTCACGCTCAGCAGGGTGACTAGCAACAGAGTTGGAGGTAAGTCTGCAGCTTGTCACAGAACCACAAAATGGTTGAGGTTGGGAGGGACCTCTGGAGATCCAACCCTCCTGCTCAAGAAGGGCCACGTCCAGGTAGTTTTGGAGTATCTCCAACAATGGAAACCTCTACAACAGCTCTGAGTGGCCTGATCCAGTGCTCAGTCAGCCTCACAGTGAAGAAGTTTTTCCTTTCACTCAGACAAAACCTCCTTCGCTGCCTCATCTGTCACTGAACACCACTGAGAAGAAGCTGGATCTGTCTTCTTTACACCCTCCCTTCAGGTATTTGTTGAAATTGAAGAAATCCCCCCAGAGCCTTGTCCTCTGTGAGCTCAACTGTCCCAGCTTTCAGCCTTAAACATCTTAGCAGCCATTCAGTGGACTCTCCAGTTGATCCATCTCTCTTCTACTGGTGAGCACAGAAATGTACACAGTACTGCAGGTGTAGCCTTACCAGTGCTGGAACAGAGAAGGATCAGATCCTTTGACCCACTGGCAACGCTCCTCCTAACATAGTCCAAGATAACATGAACTGCTTTTACCATAAGGGCACATTACTGGCTCAACTACTGTTCACTGTTTTTGCTTTGAGAAGCACAGTAATTCACAGCTGTTACATTTCCTAAATGTAGTCTGCTTTTCAAAAGAAGTAGACAAAGACTGACAGTAACATCCAAGGACAACAAAAACCATGGTTTCCTTCAGTCAAGTACCAAAAGCACCCAAACACTCAGAACCACATCATCTAAGCCAGGGTACTGGGTGCCTGACGTTCCATTTCTGGAAAGTCTTGTGCACATTTGTGCCTACCCTCAGTACAGCTGCATTCAGCATCCTAAATCTGGAGCCAGTCAGAAAAGGAACAGAAACTCTACCCACATTTTAAAATTTTTAGTTTAGCTTCTTTGGCTTAAGAATCATCACGTGTTAAACGTGGCTTACAAACGCTTATTGGATTGCAGTGAAGGGTGATCAACTAATGTTTGAATGGGTTTTGGACAATGACAAATATTATTTAGTGATATTAAAACTTACGGATTTATCTACCGCTTGTTGCTACTTATCTTGTCTAGTGCCAGTTGTTCCAAGTTTTCTATGTTGTAAATTCATGAACATTTAAGCTCAGTAAGCGCAACAGCCTATTTCCTTATGTTGATGACACATCACTCCTCATAAACTTAAAAACCCAACCTTATAGCTTCCTATGTCATATCCTGTTTTTAAACTTTCTGTACGTTTTATTGACTGTGTATATTGCAGCTACTTATTGGAAGAGACAAGAGTCTCTGCCAAGCATTTAGTTGGTTTTGAGGATTTTTGTTTTGTGATTTTTTTTATTTTAAATGACCTTTATATGTAAAAACAAGCCTCAAATTCTGAAAGTCCCCAACAATATTGTATTTACATGAAAAAATTCTGGCACGGCTAGTGAATTGCTAAACACTTTCAGGATAGTTATCTGTTAAGCATACCTGAAAAGATTTCAATTAATCAGTACATATTATAACTTAAAAAGTATCACAAAGCAGAAACTATAATTTTGTATCCTTTCATATAATTTAATTTCACTCTAAAGTTAGAATTAAGGTGGAAATGGGGGTTGGAGAAAACAAAAGCCAGAGAGGCACGATACACAACTGAAAGGAAACAACTAACTCTAGCATGACTGTGGAAAAATGATGAAAAATCCCAGCTAGCAACTGCAGCAGATTTTCGTTCTAGCAAATTAGATATCCCTTTTGCCTTTTCACAACTCACTCAGTAGCCCTGTCACACGAGGCTTAAGATGCTTAAGACTCCACATGAAGACAAAACTCCCACTGAGTTATAAGTCTGGGCCCAATGAGACAGGTTTCTAAGCATCAGCTCCCAGTAAGCATCTTGAACGCTCCAACTGCCATCTCATCGTTGCAGATGCAATGAATGCACATGTGGAAGACTAATGGAAGTAAAGATACCAACATGATAATGCTGGTACTTAAGTCTTTGTCCTGAGATAAAAGAGAACAGCAAAATTCAGCACACAGATGATGAAAGAAACACTTATAATTCCAGCATGATGAAAAGTTATTGAGCATGAAAACTGCTGGCTGGCAAGCTGATTTGATGTGGATTCAGACAAGATTAAAAAGATTTTCTTACCTAGCAGTGCAATTCATAGTAGAAAGTTTTCCACTTATAGATTTTATATACATATCTTTTCTGTGCAAATACTTCAAAGACCTGGGGTTTTTCATCCAAGACAGGAAATCTCCCTTTCAAGTATTCTCTTTCTAGGTTGTAGCAGGTTTCCTCTACACACACACGCTTTTATCTTTCCGCAGTATCATACCAGGGAAAAATTAGAGGAAGAAAACTTACAAATATTCATGTTTATGAAGGATTTTATATGCTGAAAAGTAGGAACAGTACTAGTGCTCTTTTGTAAGACACCACAATGCTCCTGGCTTACCAAATTACCCACAAATAACACTTTCAGTTTCTTACTATTCCTATCACTATGTTGATTGTGATCTCAGCTAGTTTTAAACTGACTTAACTTGATATTATTAGAAGCCTGAAAATATGCAAGCGCTATAAACCCAATAAATTTAATCTCATTTCAGGTAGTTTTGAGATCTACCTGTGATCTCTGTCACCATACTGTATCAGGAACATGCAGTCAGAGACACAGTCAAACAGAACCCACAGTATAAACATACTCATCCTGGCAGTGACACTCTAAGACTGAGAAATCAGGGCTACTGAATTTGGTAAAAATCAAACCTAAAGTAAGTCTTTCATAACTGAAGGAGTTTTGTTAACACTCAGAGCAGAAATATGTCAAATACATCAAAAGACTCAAAAGAATACTTATTCAGAGAATTCTGTACAGAAAATTGATTAAGCAGCTAAGTGATAAATGGAGAAAGTGTTAGAGTTCTCTTCTTTTTAAATGGAACGTTCCCTACAACTCTGCTGAACATTACTGGAGTGATACAGGGTTCTAACAAGGAACTACGCTTTCTAAGTAACAATGTGGGAAGCATTATATATTTACACCTCAGCCATCCAATCAAGTACAACCTGATCACAGAGGGCTGATTCAAAAAAGAAGGGATCGCTGGAGTTCAGCCAGCCTACGCCTTTGCTCCATGGGAGCAAGGAGACATAGAGCTCTTCTCCCTCTGATATCTGTCCAACCTGTTAAACTCCTCACAAGGTTTCACAACTTCACAGGTACTCTATGCCTGATCTGTGAAACACAGTGTGGTAGAAGGCCAAGTTCACCCCACAAATACAAACACAGAGTGCATGTTCATACTACAAGCTGTAAGGCATGATGCATGAAATTATAAAATAAAAAGCCATTGCAAAACACCATCTGCCAACTGGGATAGAGTTTTTTTTCAACCCCTCTGTGTAAGTTGAATGTGCAAAGTGTTATCTTAAAATGCCCCACGCTTGCCCAAAACCTCACTCCGCTGTCATTTTGCTCTACTCTGCCTTATCCACAGTATACACAAAGCTGACCCATTTGGGGCAATTTTAGACTCTCTAGATTAAAGTAATCAACTAATTGTCTTCCCTTATTGGGGTAATAATTATCTTAGATCATTTTACTCCTTTCCTCTGGATATCTCTTAGGGAGTTCCTGGGTTACGTTTTCAGGATAGATCCTTAAGAGGAAAAAATACTGATATTTGACAGCTCCTGACAATGCAAGATGAAAACCAGACCCTCAATCTCTAGAAATATAACCAAAGCCTTCAATGAGGGAAGTGTTTCATTTCAGGATCAGCCTTTAAGCATTACTGGTGCCAAGGCACTCTGTTCATTGCCTGGTACCAAAGTATCACGGGGCATACCTGATGCTTTCCTGCCCAAAACTTACTAAATTAGGGCTCTATTCCCATTTCCTTGTCTCCCTTTCTACAGTTCAGCAAGTGTTTGTTTAAAAATCGGAGTCTTCACTTTTTTTGAAGATTCTGCTGTGCTGGAGAACATTTTCTTGCTTACCACACTATTTCTGAATCAGACTTTAAGTAAACGGTGGTACATTTCAGATGCATCAAAATAACCATGAACATCACATTGTGCTGGGCTATTAGTTACGTTAGCATACATCAAATTACATGCCTTAATAGCTTGGGAATCATAGCCTAGAAAAATTAGCAAGAATCCACATTCAAACACTGAAGTATCAGATATTCCGGTCAATGGAATTGATCAGTCCAATTTTTGGGCGGGGGGTGGGGGGAGAGGTCTGGTTTTGTGTGTTTTCTTTTGTTTTTTTTTTTTTTTAATAGGCCTTTAATAATCTTATAGGGTTGTTATTGCCAAATCTAGTTTCCAAAAGAAGGGAAGAAAGATACTGCTGCTACCTTACTGAAAGGTAAATATTTTGGCCATTTTAAAAGTTTTTAAAATTGAATAGAACTGTTATTTTTATTGCTTGTAGCATCTCCATTCTTGTGAGCATTAGCAAAAAGTCCTGAAGTCTCTGAAAATTATTTTTGCCATTTTGAAAATGACAATAACTATCAAGTCAGTCCGGTTCCTTTTAAACTGCAGTGACATTACAAGACAAAAGCGGGATGAACTCACAGTTCAGTTCTATTGTTTGATATCACAGCAACTTCAGCTGTGGCTTTAATGAAATAAAGAGCAGTGGCTGTAGTACTGTACTCAGTCATACTTCAGAACATCAGTGCAGAAGGCAGAAAATTTACTCATTAATTGCACTACGTAATAAGCCACTGCACATGCATTGTATTGTTGAAGCTTTTATGTTCCGAAGCTAGTGATGTTAGTACTCTAACCTGACCCTACAAATCCTTACACAGCTAGGGACAGGAAGAGTAAGAAAGTCACGAGCATCATCTGAAACTAGATTAATCTTTCCCTAAAGCCACAGTAAACACATTCATCAGTTAACACGCAAGTTTGTATTGCATGTAGTCATCTGATGGAAACAGCCTTACTATGTGTGCCCCTACTTTAATCTCTTGCATAACAGCTGATTAAAAAAAGTGACCCAGAGCTTTTAATAACAAAAACATTGAAAATTATCCAGAAGATTATAGGAGGAGTTAATTGAGGCTACAGCACTTTTCTACAGTGCACTGCTGGAGTACTTGCTTAACAAAACCAGGACAAATCCCAATTCAAAAGCAGTGCCTGAAAGAAAGGAGGAGACGTCAAGATATGCATTAAGTATGTAAAAGAGTCTCCAGCATTCTTCACAGATGTGAAAGGAATATAATGAATTCTTCATCACTTACAGGGGAACATTTTTGTCTTGCCACAGGACAGATTTCCAAAGAATGATATTTACATTTTCCTACAACTTGTAATTTCCTCATTTATCATTTGTCAGGGCCCAAAGACCTTTTATTGCACATAGGATGTTTGCATATGTTTAATGATCCTTTTACCAAACAAATGTCACAGTCTGAATGAGGAAATTAGTTAATATTGCTGATGCTGCTAATTTAGCACCATTAATGTCATACTGTGAACAACTACAAAACCTACAGGGTCTTGTATCACAGTTAAGTTCTCATGGCTGCAAGTCTGTTCTCCAGCAGACAGCACCAAGATGATAACCCATGCAAATATCACATGCAAGGAAATGCAATGAAGTCTTTACAGACTGCTTTGATTCTGTAGTTAGACTACCAGACAAGAGACACTAAAGACAGACCATTTGACAGAGATTTAGAGGCACTAATTGGAACTCACTTATCTACACTCTTACAGCTGCCTCCACTTTTATCAGCGTGCTAGAATTTGAAAGTCAGAAAAGAATCCAAGTGGATAACAGAAACCACAGCAGCATGATATTTCTAGCTGTATGTCAAGATCCAAAGATTTACCCAATGAATTAGATGGTAGAAGGCACATTGCAGCCTTGTCTTCAGTTGCAGCTACGCCTTTTCACCCTTCTCTATTCACAGCTGAATTGCATTTTGTAAAGCAACTTGTCTATGAAGATTTTTTCATAGATAATATGTAAGAGCAGTACCATATAGTTTTTCTGTAAGCCACGGAAGTGCTCTACATGCTTCCTCTGACAAAGAAAAATTGACATAAAGTTGATAATTCTAAACATTACAGTCAGCAACATAGCTGGCTTTTTGTTCTTACCCTACCCAAAGGCACAAGCTGTATGTCGGTTTCAAGACCATAAGGATGGTAAAAGCTGGTGATGAATTTGACACTGTGTAGTAAAGTTAAGGGAAAAAAAGAAACACCAAAGACCAAAAAAAAAAAAAACCAGCCACACACCACAAAGAAATGCCCTGAACCCAAGGCATTACCAAGCAGTGACAACCATTCAGAACTTGCCTTGTGAAACTTGTTTGAACTCTTATCTGACCCAGCTGACTGAAGATTTCAACGGTGCAGAAACAATTTTATTAGATTTCACCCTGTTTTGCTCACCTAAGTAGATCTGATGTAGCCTCCATTTTTGTAATGCATACAAACTACAGTGAAATCTCTTAATTCAAACACATCAGTATTACAAGAAAGTAACCTGAACAGCTTCTTCAGAACACCCTCAACTGAGGCCTGAGCCAAAGAAAGCGAACGGTCCATTAGGTAACCCACCTAGTTTTAAACTAGTTTTTTTCTTATCACGCACCTTTCTCTGAGACCTTTGGAGATTCATTACTTTGGGAGAGATAGAAACATTCATATTCCCAACAACTGATGCTCAAGGCACACATCACATGCCTGGCACAGTGAGACTTGAAAGTCTATAATATTAAAGGGATTTCAAAACTCAGCATAATCAAAGAATAATGTTCCTGACACAGCAGAATTTAGAACAGTCTGCACCTGAAGAAGCTCCCAATTTGCTTCATACATACATAAAATCCCAACTTTCTCAAATACTTGAGATATTTCCTCAGGTCCTTAATATAATTTAGGTAAAAGCAACAAGTTGCATCAAGAACAAAACCTCAAGTGTTCAAAGTATATCCATTTTTAAGTTATACTTTTTTATACCAACCAATATGCAGTTTTTCCCCAATACAGTAATATTTTTTTCCCGGATCAAATTCAGTAATTTTAACTAGATGTTACTAGAGTCATCAGAACTGATTTCAGGATTAAAGAGATTTATTCCCCAGATTACCTAAAAAAGGAAGAAAGAGGATACTATACACAACCATGTATTGAAAGGCTCATCTAAACATTACTGGGAGAAAAACAAAGATGACCATTCATACTCCTTACAGCAGTCCCGGACAACATCACCGGGGCTTGCAGGTATATGACTTATGAGAAAAGCACAAAGATTTTTCTTCCAATTACTGGACAAGGCAGATATGGACATTTAACACTACCTTGTTCACTACTCAAATTCAGATGACAGGATCTTGTCATTAAGATCCATATATTATTACTTTTGGCATAAGACAACTTCATACTCCCATTGAAAATTAATGCTATTATAACAGTGCAACATACACTTGTTACTACTTTTAACCAAGCAAAGAAAGCAGTGGACAAGGAAGAAAGGAAACTAAAATGATAAAGCTTTATGAGATCAGCTGATGTTAAATCCATCATTTTTAAAGAATCCTACCAAGTATTTGGTGTGGGAGAAGGATCAGAACTGTAGTTCTTAGGTGTGTGCTAAGCTTTACGGTTTGGGTACTTCAATCTTCCTTAGAAGCAAGCTGTAATTTCCCAGACTGCATACTCTTACTCCTTTCACAGTCACAGAAGTAGAACAATTTGGGTTAGGATTCTTATATTAAAGCTATACAAACAAAACAACAAAAAACCCACCCTAAAACACCGTTCTGCCTTTGTGACAGAATATAAAAACAAAAATAAAAGCACACATACACGTCACCTTTTTTTAACACATGAATACGTGTATATATATATGCACACAGAGAGGTAAGTCTAGGTTAAACCCACAAACTATTGCATTCATTTAAAGAAAAAAAACCCAAACCAAAACACCTTACCCAAGTGCATGCATTACTGTGCTAATACAGAAGAGAGAAGTTTGCATTTCACTGTGATACCAACCACTGCGGACACTAGCATGCAAACATCACACAATCCATGCATGAGTGATCCCAGGGCAGCTGCACGATGTGAACATACATTTCACACGACAAGAACACTAGAACTCCAGTACAACTCCTTATAACAGGGAAGGGAAACGTTTCTGTTTAACCAGACATTCTCATTGCCTCAAGAAGCAACACTTCTTTGGATGCTGCTTCTGGCTGAAGACCTTTACACTTGCAGCACCTGTATTTGTAGAAAGGCATAGTTAAATCTAGGACTGAGACAAGTCCAAAGTAACATTTTTACGGAATTAAGAAATATTACACAATTTTTCTCCCACTACAGAGGTCAACCACTAATTAGCTGAAACCCTCCCTTGTCAAGCTTGCACTATCTTTCCAGAATTTCTCCCCATGCCCCATGGAGAGGGGGACAGGCAGAGGAGAGGCAGTTAGCCAGCAACAAACTATAATGAGAATTCATATGATGTCCACAAGTTAAACAAAAATCCAAGTTTATTAGAGACTAATGCTGATGGAGAAGGAGGGAACAAAGCAAAATAAAAAACCCAAACAAAAACTCTGCTCATTACAGCTTTTCAGGTTTCAAATTAAATCATGACTTGTATTGGAACAAACCCAAGACATTCTCAAAAATGTGAGAATGGAACATCCATTACTGGAACATCCATTTTTATACTGAAAGTGTAGGTCTGTATTCTCATCCTCCAAAATGTCTACTCCAGCCTAAGAAACTGGCCCAGCATATTGATAAAAAAAAAAAAAAGAGAATGTGTTCTGTCAAGAATACTGCAAGGGACAGTTTGAAAGGCAGGTCTTATCTAGTCTTCAAGGAAATCGGCAATGGCGTGGAGCATTCCCCATAGGGGTATGATCCCACCAGCATCTTTGACCAAAATTCTCTGAAGGGTTTGTAGCAGTTCTTGACCTTGCTTTTACTCTATTCTGAACTTCACAGAAGTGAGGCTGTATCTTCAGGTGGCTGATGAAAGGATAGCAAGAGGAAAAAACCAATATTGTGTCTTCTGAGGGATACAAATATAGAAAAAATATTTTAAGCATTCTATGCTATCTGCAGAGTGAGAAGTTAGAGCTGTCTAGAATTCAAATTAATTACTTTAAAAACAATTTGAAGGGAAAATAAAATATAAATACACACCCTTTCCAAATGGTGTTCTTAGAGATAGTAGATATGAAATCTAGTGTCTCAAAAATACACACCTACTATCACACAGCAAAAGTAATTGCTTTATTCCATCACCTTCTTTCTCTTCTGCAACAAAGAAAGGTCTTACTCATTCATATCCCTAAATCACTTATATTTGCAAATTTGATATCACCAAGTCCATTTGAATTTCTGCTTTTGTGGCCATAATTCTTCTCACCTAGGATCCTCATAACAGAGGTGTCTGAAAGGAAGACACAGCAGTGCAATCATAGACTTTCTTAAAAACAAAACATACAGGGCCATAGCAAAGCATCATCTATTCCAACTTAAGATTTTGTTTAATGAAGTAATATTAGCTACTTAGGTAGAACAGCTACAGACATTTTGCTATCCATTTAGAAGAAATGGAGAATCTGGTACTGAAAGACCAGATTAATCAAGTTGGTTTTATACAGCAAGGGCAAACACTTTCAGCTATAAATTACTTGAAGTAAGATTCCTTGCAAGGAATATAAAGCAGCAAAAAAAAAAAAGTATTATGTAGACAAAACACAAGCACAACAAGAAGGTGGTTTTGTTGGGTTTTTTTTTTTTCCTCTAAATATCAAAGACCAGGGGAAAAAACTAAATTCCATTACATACTCTTTATAATAACACTATATTTTCTGAATGAGATTAAAACAAACATACACAAAACCCTCCACGTTCAAACCACAACGCAGCTACAGTAGGAAGACCCCACCATGCCAGGAATCTTGCCTTGAATCCCATTATTTGTGCAGAAGAGAGTCCAGTGTTCTCCTGAACTCCCTCATAGAGATTAAAAATGAAGCTGTCCTAGTTACACAAACATTTTCAGTGTTTTCCTGAACCTGTCTCATGTTCCATCTCCCCAGCCCCCCAAAACCAAGCAGAACAGTTAAGGTAAAGTTGAGAAGGGCAGTAGGGGGGTTAGTTTATTTTTTTCAGAGCACACTTAAACTTTCAAGTTTCACTGCTGCAGGACAGGTCATGAAGTGTAAGGATCAATCATATTCTATGAAGAGGACTGACTCAGAGGACTCCCATAACATTAAGTAAAAACAACATCCTTACATGTCACTTTTTCTTCCACATAATGAGAAAATCAAGAGAAACACTGAACATTAGCAGAGATACAGTACAAATATCTTTACGTAAACTCATTAAAATTGTATTTGGGGATGAGAGAGGGAAGGAGAGTTGTTACGCATACAGCTAGCACTACAATTACTCCTGTTGTATCCTTCAGAGAACTCTTAATCACCTTATACTCTAGTGTGTAAGTTCCTGAAGTATGGCCCACCATACTTTTTATCTCACTTGCACCTAGCATGAAAACTATTGCACTGCAGATTAATTCTGGAATGCAGCTGACACCTAACAAATTAAGGGGCTTTTCACAACTACTGTTTAATGGCATAAGAAGACATTCACTGTTAACAGCGTGGGCATTACTTATTGCCGCAGTAAAAGTGAAGAAACACATATTTTCACCAGCAATTTCTGGTTTTAATCTACTGAATTTAACATCAGTCACAGAAAAGCCAGAGCACATATGCATTCATTCACACGTTTGCAGGTTGGAGAAATCAAGGGAGATGGCACGGACACTGCACCTCTGCACGGTTTCACATCCGTACAGAACGCTTTAAGGGGGGGGGGAGCTAATTAGCGAATTAGAGACCTACCTACAACTCTACCGCGTCTACGCCTGGAGCCATGCAGCTTTGCGGTGCTGTTCAACAGCTCAGCACAGGATTAGGAACCAGAAGTTTTCAACACAACGCATGTTATTTTCCAGCTCAGCCACTGCCTCGCTGCGTGACCTTGGGCGAGTCACTTCCCCCGCACCTCGGCTCCCCCCCGACAGCCTCCCCCCGCACAGCGCCGGGGCGACCACTCGGTAATCGTTCACAAACGACTCCGCATCGGCGAAGCTGGAACAGAGGGGGGCAAGGGGGAGGCGAATAGGAGTCGGGGGGGGGGGGGGGGGGTGTCCCTCACAGGTGATAAAAATCTGCCCGACACCGATCCAGCCTCCCCGCCCGGGGTGGATCTCCCCCCACGCCTCCCGTTTCCCCACTGTACGGGTTAAACCGGAGGAGAAGCCGGCAGCTCCGGCTCGCCCGCCCCAAGCGCTCGCAGCCGCCGGGGGAGCCGAGCCCGCCGGGCCTCCCGCCCCCAGAGCCCTCGCGGCGGCCCCAGCCCGGCTGCGCACGGAGGCGGCGTTACTTACAGCACCCGCCGGGCGGAACGCTCACAGGTGGCCCGGAGCCGGCGGCGATCAACTGCTGAGGCGACCGACTTCTCGGGGTGGAGATCACCTCAGTGCCCGCGCGGGAAGCGAGCAAAGCGGGGCGGGGGCGCTGCACTCCGCTCCCCGCCGCGGGGCCGCGCCGCTCCGGCCGCGCTATCGCCCTCCCTGCGCGGGGCCGGCTCCCTCCCGCCCTTCCTCCCGCCCGGCTCGCGCCGCCGGCCAATGCGGGCCGCGGCCAGGAGCCGGCTTTAACCATCTGTTGCGAGGCGCCTCCTCCCAGCGCTGCCGCCTCCTGTGCCGGGGGGGTCCCGCCCAAGCACCCCGCCGAGGAGGTGGGGAGCCAGGAGGCAGCTTTACCCCCCTCCCACGAGGAGCTCTTACCCCCCACGCCCTCAGGGGTCGCCGCCTCCCCTCCCCCACTCACCTCAGGGTTGCCGCCCCCGCCGCCTCAGGGCCGGCGCCCCTCACGCACAGCGCCCGTCGCCTCCTTCTCTCCCGGGTGGGCGCCTTACCGCAAACCCCGCCGCCGCCGTGGGGTGAGGGAAGAGGAGCACGGCTGAGGGTGCCCAGAGCGCTGCGGCCGGGCCTCGGGCAGCCCCCCGTTAGGAGTGCCAGGTGGGGCAGCGAGGGGTGTGTGTGTGTGTGTATGGGGGTGTGTGTCGGTCGGTCAGAGGAAAAGAAGTGTATGTGGGGTGTAATACTCCTCAGTTTGGTGGGGATGAAGTCCTGATAAAAGCCCTGTGCTCCCCACTGAATAATCGGGGTTCTGCCCATGTGATGTTGGAGGCCGGTGGCACAGCACTGGGAGATGCACCTCATCCTGCGTCAGTGGGCATCAATGCGGGCTGAGACCTGTGGTTAGACCTCTGAGACGTCTCCTGTGGAGAAGCTGTCCCAAGAGAGTCAAAAGTCTCTTTCACTACTTCATGGCTTTGACTTTTAGCCTTTTGTGTTCCTCATTTGAAGTTTTTCCAGTAACAGTGTATGCACAGGGTCCCTGATTTTGGGTCCCTATCTCAGGGGTAGTAATTCAGGCCAGGTGATAGTGCCAGGTGATGGTACTTCAGGTGATAGTATTTCAGATGTTTGCAGTGCATGCATAAACTTTCCCAAAACCAGAGCCATAGTTCCTCTTTTACCTCTCCTTTTATATTATAGTTTCCTTGTTACAGACCTCCCTGATCACACTTTTTAATCAGGTCCCTACGTTCGAAGTCGGTTCTCCACAGAAAATCCTGGGAATGAGAACTAACTTTATTCTCAGCTAATATTTTTATGAAGATGTGTCAAGAAAGTAAAGCAAATTCTTTTTAACTTCCAAGAACTTACAAAACAGTCTTGAGATGCATGCTGTGGGAAGGGAGAAGTGTATGTTTGTTGCATGTTTTAACACAAGCTCTAAA
Source organism: Rhynochetos jubatus (assembly GCA_027574665.1). NCBI lineage: Eukaryota > Metazoa > Chordata > Aves > Eurypygiformes > Rhynochetidae > Rhynochetos > Rhynochetos jubatus. Next base: position 10,642,069 of record CM050665.1, on the reverse strand, counting down.
TGAGTTTTGCCATTTTTTGAAATGGTCAGGTTCTTATTTCTCACCAGAGCAGTGTCATTAAATTATGGGTTCAAAACCAGAGTATGGACCAGGTATGATCTGCAGGACTTGTAGGATTTGAGTTATATTATAATGCAAATTGTAAGGTTATCTTTTCTCATTGACATGTACGTTATCAGTAGCTGGGTAGTCTTGTAATTAAATTAATCATAGGTCGTTTTCCTTTATTATTTTAAAAATATGATATCTGGAACCAGTCAACGTCCTGTATTCCATACCAATGCTGTTATGAAATGGCTTTTAAGTAGTACAATGTTACTCTAAATAGACACTTTTGAAGATGGGATATATTTCTTACCCACCAGGAAGGCTTTATTTTCGCATTAAAGAATCTCAACACAGCTGAGATTTATCTTATTATTGCACAAATGTCTCAAAAATACTCAAATTATTTGAATTTTTCTTATGAGACTCCAGATGGGTGACATTTTGCCCTGATGCATGTGGAATGCCTATAAATCTGAAGGGAAAATTTGGCATTACAAGATATTTTTAAGGACTGGTTTCTATACAGTCATAATTATTGCAATGACAACTTAGCTAGTGAATCTTCCATTAATCTTACAAAACTATTCTCAAGCCTAAGTTATTCCCATATATATTCTAATCAAGCCTCATCATAATATTTTTGTGATACATTGTTTCTGACGTTACTATGAAGTTTTGTCTTGCTGCTCTAAGAATGTTGTTGTTATTGATTTTATTAATACGAGGAAATCCCAGCTAACATATTAAACCAATTTTTCTAGGTGCCAAATATATGCATAAAAAGATGATCTTCGCTCGAGTGCTTTGCATGCCGTCATATATAGATGTCAAGGGATGGTTGGAAACAGAACATTCCATGGGCAAACAACTGGTCTCTGAAAGAGTGAAAACATAAATAACTTGAAAGAAGAAATCTTGGCAGAATCCAAAAGCATATGCAGGTAAGTAGTGTCTTAGTCCACTGCTGTAATAAACACTGCTGTTAAATATTAAAAAAGCATGCCTTAATTCTCAAAATAGAATGTTTCTTTCAGAATTCTTTCAAACAAGTACTGCGAAGGCAGTTGCTTATCTTTTATAAAATATGTATTCATTCTGGCTCCTTACAGTTGTTATTATTTATATAGATTAAAAATGTGACAAATTCTGCATGCATACATTGTCAGTATCATGTATGTCATGGATGTGATTGCGGAAAAATTCAAACAGACCATCAGTTCAGGGATTTTCTTCTGTACTTTTACTTGCTTCTGTCATGTTACACGGCCTTGGGCAATTTGGTGAACTCGTCTGTGAATCATTCTTTCATCTGTGAGATCTGGCATAGTCATACTTGAAGAAGTACACTTTATTAGTAATAATAGTGAATTTATTTATCTATAACAAATGAACTAGTAAATAACATCTTTGAATATAGGCATCCGATCATTATTCATCGTAACAGGATTTTCTCCTGCTTCAGTCTAAGTGGCATATACTTTCTAGTCCATAGTGCTTAAAATGAGGTTTAAAAACTAGGAAGTATTTTTTGTCAAATAACATAGCAAACATCTTTAAATCATCAAAGATCCTGTGTGAAAGACTTTGAGAACAAGCCTATTTTTCTAATTGCTCAAGCAGTGCATTAACAGTGTGTGCCGAGATAAAGCTGCATGTGGTTATAGTTCAGGAGACCAAAGACAGAAAGGATGAACAGTTTTCCGCAGAGTTCATGGTAAAGAGCAGTGTATCCCTGAAAAGCTTTGTTTTCTTCATGAAAAAAGATTGCAGTGCCTAATTATAAGGGTTTAATGAGACTAGAGTCTGGTACCTCCAAGCAAACTATTCAAAACCTATTTTGGTGTGGTTTCCATGTGCAGCAGGTGTTCATCACCACAATAAGCTGAGAAAACAGCATCTCTTGCCATTCCCACACTCTATGCTTGTACTAAGAATTTTGGGTTTAGGGGGTGCTTTCAAGTTACTTCCAACAAGAGATTGTGTGTGCATGTTACATATAGTTACCCTGTAACTTTCTTCCCACATCTTTTCTTCATGCAAAGTTGAGCAAAATGCCATCTATTCGTCTGATGCTTTCAGCAGAGTTCAAAATATTGATATGCATTAGCTGTAATAATCAAATTTTTTAAATCCCTAATGTCTTAGAAGTTCCATTAACCTTAATCAATCCAACACATCTGATTGTGCTTGTCAACTGCCCTTTTCCAAATAAAGATGTATCAAGTTACATTAATAGCATCAGTAATTAAACACTAGGGTGAATGCAGAATCAAACCCTAAAATCTAAATAACATGGACTTGGACCACTGATTTAGTTCTAGATCTTGCAGCAGGCTATTCTCTGAAGTGAACCAGCCCAAACCATAAAAGTGGAAATCAGCTTATGAGGGCAAAGTCAAAGTTTGAATTCTAACATCCCCCCTCCCCCCCCCCCTTTTTTTTTTTCCATGTGAAGTATGTTAAATACCCAGTGGAAAAAAAACCCTCAGGATTGACTAAACTAATCAGAAACATACCTTAGAGCCTTAGTCATAAAGACATTGCTCTGTTATAAAGACAAAGCAGATTTGTGGGAATGTTGCCACTTTTTATAAACTGTCGAAAGCTGGGAGTTGTTTTATTTTGGTTATGTGCCAGTCGTGAGTCAGGAACTGTTATGAAAATGAAATGAATGTGCTATTTCAAATGTTGCAAGACCTAGCCTAGGTTTAGATAGTGTAGCATGTTTACCTAAACCACCAAATTAATCTCAGAAGGGGCAGAACTGAAACTAGTCCGAATGTTTCTTAGGTGCTGACACTACTGAGAAAACAAAAACATGGATGGACAGCGTTAACCACTGACAATGCCAGCGGATGGTAAGTGAAATGTTATGCTCCTAGCCCACAGGGCCATGCATTCTGCTGGAAACAGCTGTATCTGTTAGGGGAAGGGGAAAAAAAAAACAAACCCGTAGCAATAAAAGGTACAACAAGTACATAAGGAAACAGTTGTGTAAACTTCAGAAGACAAGACAGTTGTGTATTTGACTCCAAGATCAGTCTTTCTGTGTAAAGACAGTTATCAAAACTGTGAGTTTTTGCATGTTCTTTGGTAACTGTGGTAATTGGTAACTGCAATCTCCTGTTTCCTATCCTCTTACTCAGAACACATTAAGGGAAATGGATTATAACTCCAGTGCTAACAGGGAAGTGTTCTGCAATAACAGTCTGTAGCTTCTAGAGCACTTTTCTGTTTCAAAAGACTTTGCAAACATTGATTAATTAATCTGTTCTGTGTTCAGTTCTGGGGAAGCATGCAATCCTTCTGCTTAACAGTTGAGCTTTGTTATGGTTTTTAAAGCCTGAACTGTGCTGTGGGTCGGGTGAGTGAGCATGTGCGAGGGGCAATACTGGAGTGATCGCTGCTGAAGGCATGCTATTTGGGTAGCTACAAGGACCATGCTGAACAGTGGCTGTAAATCTTTCCCTTTCTTGAGGTGCCAGATGATACACAGAGGTAAAAAAAAAGCCTCATTATCTCTTTCCACAGTTAGGTTTCCTCTTTGATGTGTAACACATAAAGGCAGGTCACTGCTGACACAAGGATCACAGTCATCAAGTTCCCTTTGCTGCTCACACATGCTCACAAATTACTTCGCTTTTCTGACTTTCCACATGTGCAAAAGCACAACTTACTGTATTGGTTTCCACATTTAACCTAAAATGGATTTAATTTTAGTCACAATCCCCTTGTAATGTGGAGCTTGCCTTTTCAGTCCAGTTCATCACGACACACCTGTCTGGTGCATTCACTTGCACTGACTGCCTTCACCTTAGCTAAGAACGGGACTCTTTGGTTGTACTGTCTACAGCTTCTCTCTAAGAACATTGATCCTCTCTTTGTCAGGTGGTAGCCTGAGTGATCTGAATGATGTGTATCCAAAAGTTATCTTTTAAGAGCCTGTTTACAACATCTGCTACTGGCAACTAAACCAAATTACTTAATTTGAAATGCACAGTGCACTCATGATGTACTTCAAGTGTACCTAGTTAGAGTGGAGCCCTGCCAGTGACACTGTAGGAGCAATTGCATATATTGCATGTCTGCTTTGATACTGTAGCAAATGTGGGACACTTCACAGAGCAGATTTTTTCAAGGCTTGGATGGAAGACAGAGTCTGAGGCACCTTAGGTAGGCTATATAAGATTATTTTTTTTCCTATCTCTAGTACGTTGAAGAAAAGCATCTTAAGGAGGAGGAAGACATGAAGTCATTTCAGTGGGGAAAAAAGAGACAGAGGGAGAAAGAACTTTATATAGTTTAAAAATATCTGCCAAACTGCTTGCTGTAGAAGCTTCTGCAGACACACTTTGTAAGCAGATTCCTTGGACTCTAGCAGGGGACTGAACATTTTTGAAAAGATGTACAGCTTTACACTGCAGGACAGGGTTCACATTATTTACTGAGAAATATCTGGCTGCCTTCCAAGCTGAAAAACACTCCCTTGCTAGCATTTCAGCTGAAGAAAAAATGAGGTAAAATAAATACCTCAATATTACTCTGTTACAGTGTTTAGACTCTACCCTTCAGATGGAAAAATGAAATTTGTTACAACAATAAATGACCCCCTAAAGATCTGACAACTGCCAGGGCTTTGTGTCTCATCCGTTCTAATGAAGCTTTGCAATTTCACCCAAGTCAGAAAGTAGTGATTGTACCAATAGATCATGCCTGTGCATACATATGCAATGTGTATGGAGGAGTGACATGTTTTAATTGTATTTTTAATGGGAAAGATCAAATAATCCCATAAAATACGCTACAGGTCTCGTGATTGATGATTTCATTTTGAACGAGGAAAATTAAAAATGCGACTGAGAGCACAGGGAAGCTGTGAAATTACTCACTGTTGCATATACAGATTTATGCGTAGATGTAATATTTATATTTGGTATGGGTTGAATGTGCATGTGGCATCTTATTTGCTTACAAGTTCATGGATCTTTCTTAGTATTTGTATACTTCTAAAGTAATACCAATCAACAAAAATGCAATTTCTGCATTCTTAAGAAATGCTTGAGGAATTGAACACAGTTATCACTGGGAAATTTTTCTTAAGCTATCTGAAGCTGTATTTTACGTACACAATGCTATTGCAGGTACACTTGTATATTAACCAGTAATCTGTAATTTGCAGATGAAGGACAGAAAGGTATATACTCTTTAAGCCTTTTAAGTCAGCTCCCAGTTTCGCTCTTCACTAGCAGCCAACACTGGTCTACTACTGTCTTTGCACAGGTGAATTTGCAAACTGTATTTAGACATTTTCTTCTTTTTTTTTTTTTTCTGTTTGAGATCTCAGATATAGGAAACAGTATAGCTATAGGCTAGAGTGCACAAGCATAGATTTGTAGACATTAAGAATCGCAGAAAATGTTGTGACAGCTTAACTTCATCTTCTGGGACCTAGGTTTTCTGGTTCTACAGCACATCTTTCAAGCTTCACTGGTTACCATTGTGTCTACTATGATAACTGTTCAATACCACAGATATTGTTAGGCAGTATCTTCCTTACATATATCAGTGTGTTTCTATGCATTGACCCTTAAAATCAAACACTGCCTGACCTTTGAGACATGCAGTTTGAACCACCGTCACACCTGGATTTAGCCTTTCCTACTTAAAAATCTCAACAGAACTGCCATTTTCTTTTTTTGACTTAATATCTGGACTCAAGCCAGACCGGCATTTGTGAGATACATCTCAATAAGTATGAAGCCATATTTGGAATCTCCAGGATCTCAAGGGTAGTTGACTTGAAAGTATTTGCTTATGCTAGGGAACAGAAAACGTACGCAAAAGCAAAATTTCTTTTGGATTTTATTCTTCTCAAATATATACACTGAACGTATACATATATATACCGTCTTGTTGTAAATTTGTATGTAGGTAGCGGTTTTTCTGGGACAATGTGGGTCAGTATAAACATGTCTTTTATTGAAGGATGGGCAAGTCTTGGGCTGAAGTCAAACAGCTTTAGACATAAGTTGGATTGCCAAGCGTAAAACAGGTATTTGGGACAAATGAGACATCACAATATCACATCCTTTTTTGCACATACCCTTTCTTTAGGTAGAAAGCAAGCGTACAGTCCCATGCTGTGCTCTTCTTGCTGCTCGGCATGTTGACATAAAGCATCACAAATAATAAACTATTTCAGTCGTTTTCTTGTTGTATAAGGAAGTTCTTATTAAAGAAATTTCTGCTGCCTTGATAGTAACATCACATGCTGCAACCCTTAATTGAACGAATCCTCAGCTTTTGTCTTTTAATTCTGTATTGGCAGAGCAGACAAATCGGAATGTGTATATGAAGGGGGAAGGGACTGAGCTGTGTAGCTTCTAGGAAGCAGGAGCAGCAAATGAGAATCCCACCCAGAGGTTTTCATTATATGGTTCTCATGAAAGAAACTACATTGTGGGATAAATGCCTCAGCCATTGTTTGGTTTTTAACCCATTCCTCACTCAGATGAAATCCTACCTAAGTTAGTTGAAGTTTCCCAGCTTGAAAAACCATGGTTTGTTTTTTTGCAATAGGGTCAAACTTTTGTCCGGAAAACCCGTTGGAGCACAGGTCTTTTTTATTAAACAGATTTTACCAGATAGGATCCTTTTTCAATACAGTATCCCAAATAATATTCTTTTATTCCCAAAAGTTATTTAGCAAAATTTAGTTTAATATGCCTAGCACAGCAGCTGTAAGGTTCATGATCTTTACAGGCAGAATATAAACTTAAATATTCATAATTATTTGTAATAATATTTATTTCCATGCTGTGATGGTATAACTAAGAATAACTGAAGAATATATAAAATTGTCACATGGTGTTTGCAACCTGAATGTGTATGGGAACTGAGCCCTCACCATACAAGAGCTTTGAAATTCATACATTCAAATTTGGTCCTAAAATACATAAATCATGGTGTTCTGGCTACTGAATCATAGAAGACAATGAGCAAATGCAGTGCAAAGGGATTGCAAAGAGTAGCATTATTTAAAGCAGTAAGGATTTAGAAAGAAAATTCAAATTAATTCCTGCTGTTGAGTGGGTGGATTCATTTCTAGGTTTGATTTTTTTCTGAGTTGTGACATGCTTGTGATGCCTGTAAAAATTTTTTTAGCATAAACAATAAATGATAATGCTTCCTAAATGGAACATTTTCATTTGTGACAGATAATTTTGCAGGAAAATTGCATATAGGAAAACATCAGTAAAATAAAATTCCTGATCCAATTTGTATTTTATTCCTGCTGAGAACTAGTTTCCATTTGAACTTTCATCCCACTGCCTGAGCACACTGGTTATATGTTTATTTAACCTATTTCTTAGCACAATGCACAAGAGAACTGAATATAAAGGGCAATTGCTTATAAATTATATTACATTCCTTTTAGAACACAACATCTGTTGTGTTTCTCAGTTTGTGATTGCAACAAGAAAAAATTACTATTATTTTATATTTTCTTCTGCTTGATTGTAATATTCAAAAGTCAGCTCTCAATTTTTATCAATTGCTCTTAAAGTGAGGCTGCAGTTGGGGTTTCTGAGTACTGTGGTCAGCTGACCTCGTTGTAAAGCCAGAAAATACAAATTATGTCTGGTTGCATAAACATTTTTAGATTACTTTCTTTTATTATTTGAAGAATGAATCTAGAAGTCAGTCCCCCTGCTTTTTTATGCTGCCCATTGTATGCCCTTTTAATGCTGGGTAATACAGAGTAATACATTTGAAGCATAACATAAAAGTTTTGACAGATGACATTTTGGATCTTCTGGAAAACAGCAACACAGTTAAGAGTACTGACTGTTTGTTGGTTTTAAGTCCAATTCACTCTAGAGTTCATATGTCCTATCTTCTAGTTAATGTTATTTGCAGCTTTATGATTTATGTATTTATCTGAATATAGTCTTTTGATAGTAACAAAAGGCTCAGTATAACAATGGCCAGAAATTTCCTAGGGGCTTTTCCTCAGTTTTGCCATGACATTTAAGACTTGGCGAACCCAAGACAAGCTCTATTTGTTTAATTTCCATCTTGTTTATTCCGTATAATAAAGTCATATTCTTTATAGCTTAGATAAGTTTAAAGAAGATACCCCAGTTGTGCTAACAACAGGTGGGATCTTCTGCTGGAGAACTTGTGTATGTTCTTCTGTTTTTGAAGAATAAAATTTTGTGTAGGATTTTCATTTCTTCCTCTTGCCTCCCCAAGTTTTTGTTTATCCCCAGTATGAAACAGGACCCTTTTGTTGTTCACAGATTTATGCTTCTGTATAAACAATAAACACATAGGCTAACATCATAATCAGAGAAATTCACATGTGTTTTGTTACCTGTAAAAATCATCAGACTCCTTTAAGTCTTCCCTGGAGACATCACTTTCTAATGCTTTAAAAGAGTTTAGGCACATTTTCTTCTGGAGTAGAGACAATCTGATTTGCAATGGATTTACCTGGATGTTACATGTTCCATTTTACTCATTCATTCTGACCTTGATAGCCACTTGATTTGAGAGACAGTGAAAAAGCATAGAATCCAAAGATCAGTACAAAAAGCATGGCATGAGAAGACCACAGAAGAGCAAAATATGAGTGAGGGAGACAAAAAATAAGAAAGTCTGTTAAAAGAAATAGATTCTTAAGATTTATTCCTTTCCTATCTTTACCTACACTTATGCAAGGTCACTGCAAACTGTGAATGAAGAGCTAAATGGTGTCATTTCTGCTTACACTGAAGTGGTGGTGAAAAATTAAGCTTCAGATAAATTGCTGAATATGGGACTTGGTCTTTCACCAGCCTTTTTTTTTGGCAAGGGTCTTCTACATGTACTAACTGCCATAAAATTGACTTAAGTAGGAAAAAAAAATAATTAAGCTCTATCCTGGACTGTGTGCTGGCTCCTTTGCACTGACAGGACCTATAAAGTTTCCTGAGTTTGGCAGCTGAGATTTCTCCTCCTGCAAGAGGGAATCCCCAGCTGAGGTAGACCTGGCTTACAGCCACCTTAACATCCATAAGTGCCAACTGGTATTAAGAAAGAGATCTGAAATATTGTCCTTCAAAACTGAACCTCCCATAGAAACACAGAGACTTGCACTATGTTTTTAACTAGGTCGGAATCTTCATGACTCATCTTCTCCCTGTGCATATGTCCCAGACATGTATTTATATGCTGTGCGTGTGAAAGGACCCTTTCAGAGTTCATGATTTTGCAGCAGTTAATAGGTTACATTTCTTTAGAGTATTTATCTTTTCTTTTTTGTGAAGAGTTGTTTCTCTCTTTATGTGAATGTTTGACTGTGAAGAAACTGGGTACATTTCCTTTGGGAAAACTCATGCTCATTCCAGGTAGAAACTTGTTTACAGTTCCTTTTCCAAGCCCTATCCATCTTAATATTTTATTCATTATAACTAGTCTATTACAATATGTTGATTCAGAGTCAAAGAAGAGTAAGTAGATTTGTTTTTGTTTTTTTTTTTAAATTAGTGTTTTAATGACAAATTCAAATGCCTGTATTTTGAGCCCCTAAGATGGTGTCTGAGCCCACAGAGATACAAAATGATAAACTTAACATCTTTAGGTTAAGTATATGATTCAGAGACACACAAAACGACAAAAAACAAAGAGCTTTTTTGAAAAATACAAACACCAAAGCTTTCACTGGTATTATTAATGTAAGGAGCTGAAAGCAGATTAGAGTTTATGTGTTTACAGCAATACATGTGAAGGGAGTCATCCTTACAACAGATAATGTGTAAAAGATTGCAACCACCAGTTATGTAATAATATGTAATCTATCCTTTATAATTGCTTCCTGTTTTGACATAAAGAACATAATTGTTTGTTATCTTGCAATACATATGGTTTTGTTTTAAAGCTTCTTTGATATTTTGAACCTGACAAACGCTGAGGACTCTTATTTTACCAGCAGCCATTGACCTGAGCATGTGCAGGCGAACTGTTATATGACTGCTATGTTAATGCAGGCAAAAAGTTTCAGAATTTCAAGCGTTTGTGTGCCTTTGTCATTGAGATTCAGAAGACATTTTGGAGGTGGCATTTTCAGGTACCAGATATGTGAAATATATCTCCTTTGTAAGCATATCCCTGTGTCCCTCGAGCAAGGAGACAGCAACAGAGAGAATTCCCAACTTTACATGACCCCTCAAAGAAGAGCTCTCAAAACCAGTTTTCTAAACCACACTTACTTACTAGACTAATGCATTCCTCCAAAAAAACCCCATTCAAAATAAAGTCCAGGTCTTGCTCACTGTCCTGGTGTCATATCAAGAGCCACTTCACCTCCATGAGGCTGTTCAGTAGTGACTCTGCGTCAGTGTTGTAGAACCACACTGAGAATTTCCCTGACGGTACACTGCTGGCACTGTTTGGTCAATGCAGGCATGGTAGTGATACATTTCATATTGAATACTTTGACTTGGAATTACTAGCTTTTCTTTCCGAGCTGAGCCCATAGCATTACTGTGCTCTATCCCAGCTTGTAGGTTAGTGGTTTACCACTAATCTTTCAGTATCCCCAGCTGAGCCGTTTAATTACACTTCTTGCTCCCTGATGGCCAGTCTGGCCTGACTGTTAAGAATGGTCTCGCATATTAGTGTCTTATGTTCTATAAATATCTTATGATGTTACTAGATTGTAACATGGATAAACTGATTTGTTCTGTAGATGTAGCTACTGTGAAAGGTAGAAAGGTTGTGGCATTTTGTACCATGGGATGTTTGGGCCAGATCCTCAGCTCTTGAATGTTGATTTCATTGATACAACATACCTTTTCCTGATCTGTACTGTATTTTTTTTCTATTCCACCTTAAGTTCAGACACCGGTAATGTTATTGCTTATGATTTGGGCTTTGATGTATTCTGGTAATGGAGGTGAAAAATTTCTTCACTTCTTACCAATCCCTGAGGCATTTTATCTTTAGTTACATGCTAAGTGAAACCCAGAGTGCCAAGGACCAAATCTGGGTGTTGTGGAAGATAAAAATCTTTTAGAGATAAGAGTCTACAATAATTTTGTAGGAGAGCTATAGGGCAGGAAACAGGACTACTCCTGTATAGAAAGATTTATTTTAGAAAGCAAGAAATTTTGTCTTCTTGTGTACAAGTGTTTTAGAACTTTGCTAATTATTTCGAAGTACAGGAACAAACGTCTTCTGCCACTAACCTGGCCAACACTTTATGCAGACAAGTCCTTGTAACCCTAGCTGAAGCTAATACGGCCCATTTCCAGTTACTCAATGGACGACTTCTTAGTGTTTACTACAGGTATGTTGGTAGTTTGTATTGGTTTTTGTACTAGTCCAAATTTTAAAAATCATTACATGTTAACTGTGGGCATAGGTAAGCTAATTCTAATTAAGCAGCAAAACCTTACAGAAACCTATAGAAAAAAGGGAGCAATGGCAAGTTTTTTCTTTATACTGCCTTCTGTCTTTCACAAAAAGGCATGACCTACTCTTTAATATCTCCTGCCAGTCTTTTGAATTAAAGATGTCTGTAGTTTTAAGGTGATTTTAAATGTCCCAATCCATTAAAACATTTATCATTAACATTCCAGCCAAATAGTCCTCTTTGTGATTAAAATAGTATAAAATGTTGTCTAATGGACCCAGAAGGGTAACTTCACTGTGCATTTAATCTCTCTCAAGTTTTTATATTCTGCATATTATTCTTCGCTATTGCACAGCCAGAAGCCTGTTACATTCCTTTTGCAGAGCTGTTTGATTGAGAAGAAATGAAAATGAAAGGGAGAGATTACATTTTTGGATTAATACTAGCTACAAATCATCTGTGTTGGATTAAAAAAAAAATCCCAATATGTGGGTCAAGAGGTCGGGAATAAGATACGGAATTGTTCATATGAGGCTGTAAGATCAAATCAGTTTGACCCAAGTTGATTGCATCCAATGATTGTTACTATTTGGTAATCTTTGGGAAACAAGCTAATGGGAAAATGACTATATAATAGAGAGATGAACAAAACTATCTCTGCACTTACTATGTTCTGTTTCAAAGGAAAAAGAAAGAAGTATGTGAGGGATGTAGCTAGAGCTTACTGAACACAATGGCCAAAATGTCAAACAGGCAACACATATGCTAATCGGATTTTGTATATGGAATATGAACCAATTTCTGAAAAAGTACATGTTTAAATAGAATTGTAAATTCAATTCGAAAAAATCTGTAATGAAAGTGTGTATTTGGTATGCTTGATAGAGAAGAGTGCAGGAATATTTATTTACCAATCAAATATCAGTTTTTATTGGGCAAATATGTATTTACTTTTGTAATTACTTTGACGTTTGTCCCAAACAAGTCCAAGATAGGTTGTCAGTGTCTCTAAATATTTAGATTTATAACATTTGTTTGTAAATTATCCACCAACTTTGTAATAGGAATGATACAAAGCACAAGTGAAATCTTATTTGTATGGCATATGTGTACATCCTTTTGTCAAAAATGTGTAAGTTTAGAAAGCAGCTAATGCAGTGCAAGAGTTTCAAGAGGAGTGGATGGCATCATTGTGCTGGAAAAGATTTGGAGGGATAGACTTTATACCTTTGCATGAAAACATCAAAGGATAGAGAAGATGATGAATGCTGAACAGGTTTCAGGTTTATTTGATTATATTTGTGACTTTTTCAAATTTCTTTTAAAATTGTGCTGACATTTGCTGTTTTGTGAGCAGTTCAAGACCAAATAACCATGGTTTAATTGTAGGCTTTGTTGTTGCCGTTCTACCGACTTAGTGCAGAGGCATTTATCAATCTGAGGTTTGAAATTAACTTCAAAATGCAAAAAACACCGTTTAACCCAGGGAAAAGGAGCTTGTAAGCATATTTTTCTAACATAAAAAGAATGTTAGGATGTGAATCATATTGGGAAGTTTGTTAAATGTCTAGAAAGAAATTGCTAGATATGATGTTATGAAGCTTGAAAGTCTTCTGAAATTTATTTCAGAGGATCCATATTCTGTAGCATTATTTTTTGACACATTTTTTGTGTCAGCTGATTTACTTCAGTTTGTAACGTTGTTACAATTTAACATTTTACTAACATGAGCAGAAATATTATGACATAAATTACAATTTATAACATAAGAAGTTTAAGAAGTATTGCAAAGGAATGTGGATTATTACCCTCAATCTGTTGTTTACTCCTCATTTCTTTCACTAGTCTTTAAATCAAATCCCTCAGATCTAACCTCTTTATCTCTCATCCCCCCAAATCATGATAATATGTTTCAGCAATCATCCCAGATGTGTGCAGTACTCAGAAATTAAACTGTAAATTTGGGTTGTTGCCATAAAATAATGTCAGGCTTTAGGATGATGATTCTTTATAATTTTGAAAACAAAACAAACACTTCATGATTGGATCTTCCAATTTGACTCCAACACCTGAGTAAGTTACCACATATTCAAACCATATTGTTAATTTCTCTACTTGATTTTTATCTTCTTGGACCAAGAATCTTGTGTTGTTATATGCCTGTACAATAATCAGCATAGTACCAGCTGCATACCATTCTGCTCAGATAATGTGATGAATTTGGGTTTCTTATCTGTTCATCTTTTTCTATGTGAAAAGTGGAAACACAGTTCAGAACTTTTATCTACCTGCAAAAAAACCCCAAACCCTGAAGAGTAGTATCTTGTTTATAACTTTACATGGCTCAGAGCATAGAAGTCAAGATTGTAATGGTATAGTTTAAGGCAAGAAAACTAGATCTTGGCTGATGACAACAAAAGGCCTGGCATGACAGGCTGTAGCTTTGCTAAAAAACTGACTAATACTGCTTCTTGCTCTTTAACAAATGGGCAACATCTCTCTCTCCTTCGTCCCCCCCAGTGTCATTCTGCTGATGTTTCTGCTGCCTTTCAACAAATCTATGAGTGACTGCAAGGTGCTGCCTTTATAGAATACATTCCCAGTAGGATACTGGTGCCCTCTCAGTTACAGCTTCTCCTTTACCATCTTAATTTTTTTTTTAAGAAAGAGAAACTTTCACCTAGTTACACATACTCAGAATTTTCTTGTTCGTGGATTGCCACAAAGTCTATGTTACCTACTGACAGGTATCTCCCACAACACCGTGCCATCTAAGTCACTTGTTGATTGATGTCATTCACTCCTTGTGAAATTTGTCCTATTGCATTGTGTGCTCTTCAGTCACATTGAAAGCTGTAGCAAAAAAAAGAAAGGAAGAAGACCTATGTCTGCCTCTGCAGCTGAGGTTTTAGTGTCTTTAACATTTGCGTTTATCATAAAGCTTATAGACGATGCTGTGTATGTATGTGGTATATTGGACAGATTCATTCCCTAAATCAATAGGTAAATTGAAAAAGGCAGGGTAATGCTGTAAAGCTATTCTTCAGACTACAGCATAATTTGTTATGATGTATGATCAGAAGGGTAAGCTTTGAAGAACTGCTTTGCTTTGCTGTTGTTAACTGACAAATATTAGCCAATGCAGCTAAATATTTTGTCTTACTCAGAATCAAATGCTGGTACTTCTGCCCCTTTCTGTTTCAGTAGCCGAGATGTGGCTCTCACCTGAATTCCTTATCTTTGCTTTCTGATAAAAGGTTGGAAAAGAATGGAAGTTTTATCCCTCATACATTACTTGCTGTTACAAGTTCCCATCGTTTAAGAAACAGCAGTAACTCTTTCGTTACTAGTTAGTGTAAGGTATTTTCACTGTATCAGTGACACATCACATTAAGTGATTTGAAAACGTGTGGCATCTGAAAGTCTTGCAGAGGTTTATTATTTTCATTCTGTGTGTAGAGCTTCCGCTGATACAGTCAGCAGGGCTGTCAAAAAGGCTGTGTTGCTTTCTGGTTTTTCTTAAAGATTTTTACTTTTGGTTTATAGTCTTAATAGCTTTCAACATGTCTTCATGGCCTCCTCCTTCAGCGATTGTACCCCAGCTTTGCTCTATAGGTTTATACAGCACAGCTCCAACTGAAGAAGTTTATGTTACTGCTGAAATACAATTAATTTTACATTTTGCATACATCATTGGCTTCATCATTGCAATGAAGTGATGTCACCTATGTAATTTAGGATATCCTCCTTGGTCAGGGCCTGGAGTTTTCACTTGATGTGTCTCGGAATAGTTAACGTATTAGAGGTTGCTGTCATATTTGGCTGATATTGGACAAAACATATTTTTTTCAGCAGAGGTAGTTAATCTGTATGGAGGGCAATGTTGCTAGCTTTAGCACCTGAGCTCACTGACGCATTTCTGCAGAGTCATGCATTGTATTACAGTGACATACATTCAGGAAGCCATTTTGTTGTGAAACAAAAAGCAGATTTCCTCACAGGATTCAAGTAATGTTCTCGGTCATGATTTAAGGAATGTGAGGGAATGGATGTACTATGTGAAAATTCTGACACATGCTAATTTTTGCCCTTTATATTGTCTAGTATAATGAAGTCACAACTTTCACCATAATATCAATAAATGTAAGGTTTTACTAAACTGGAGGTAATATGTGCAACTATAACAAAATATGTGTTACTGACCATAAGTTGTTGAGTTGATTTCCAACTTAGAAAAGTGGGTGATTAGTGCAACATTGCCATACATGTTAGTAGGTGTGAAACTTACGCTGCTCATAGTGGATTTTTATCAGATCCAGAGGGCAGAATATAAATTTTATATAAATAAATTGAAATTACAGACCAGAATATGTTTTCTATAGCCATCCACGTTTGGTTTTGTTTGAAGGAACTGCTAAGAAATCCCTCAACTGATGACTCCATTTCAGGGTCCATTGAGTTACTTCTTTGGAAGGAAACTACAAGATGAACCTCATAACCTCTACTACAAATGAAGGCAGTACGCAGTCATCTTTTCCAAATAGCAGAATTTTTGTCTGTGATTGTGTTTCTTCGTTGTGTCTTTGAGAGAAAAAAACATTTGATTCTACCACTGAGTTTACTTTAAATAAGTCTTTGAGCCATCACAAAGAAATTGAGAAATTTACTGAAGATTCATTCAAAGATCATTAGGTCCAGATTCTGGACAGTCTAGAGAGTCAAAATATCTCCAAGTGGAAGTGGGAGCAGCCAGTAGCTGCCAGTAGCTGCCAGTAGCTAGATGATCAAGCAGCCAGTAGCTAGATGTATAGCAATCTGCTCTGCCTTTGAGCTAGAGAATTTTCCAGGTGTTCCTGTGTTCAGGGTGATTAGCATCACTTCTCCTCTCAACCTCTCCTTTGCTGAGAAACCATATAGAGCCTCTGTATTGTTGCACTTAGGAATTCGGACATTGTCCTCCTTTCCCTTGCAACTAAACTCTGTGTCACCAACATGACCGTAGGCAGAAGCTGTGGTGGATGCAGATCGTCTTTAAAAGGTCATTCCATTTCTAATGCTGCTTCATTCTGCTTCTTCCAGGGCCCAGACACTGTGGTTTACAGCATGAGTCCTCCTCTGTTCTTTGCTGCTTTCACCATGCCTTTTGTCATACGCTTACCTTCTACCCTGACAATTGACCTTCTCCTCTGGTACACACAGTTCCAAAATTAAGCCTTTCTGCTATTTTTTCCCCCAGCTATAACCTGATTGGCAATATCATGCCATCAAAGAGGCACTATAATGCCAAGATTCTTGCAGTATTCTGTCAATTCCAAGTGCCCTTTACACTGTGAAGTAAATGGGCGAGCAGCATCTTTTTGCTGCATCAGTCTGCGTGTGATTATCAAGGAGAGTTAAGACACTATTTTCTTTACCCTACACAATGTCAGTGATCTCTGTTTCACTTAAATATCCTCTAGGGAAAGTTGCTGTTTAAACCACAGCCTCAGACTTTTGGTTGGAAAAGTGGGAAGGACCTCTGGTTTTGATTCCCAAAGGGTATGGTTGTCATCATTAAGGCTACTCATTATATGCCTTTTTCTTTCAGATTTCTATTCATAACCATAGCATTCACTCTCCACTTGTCTGTCATTTTTAGTGTTTGAGAGGAACACAGAAACTATAGAAAGTCTTGCAATTATTGTGTGTCAAAAGTCAGTGTCAGATATGCAGTCTGAATTTTAAACTGCATTATATTACCGAGCAAATTATTAGCTAAATGTCATGAGGTCCTTAATTAAACTCTGAACAAATCTATCTGTTGGTGCTAAGGACTTGCTCAGCTGTGGCTCTAGCTGTGATATCTAGAAAGATACCCTATTTACTTGGGGTGGTGCTTCAGTCTGTGTTTTAGAGAGTAAGAAATGGTGAATGCTATTCTATCTTAGGAAGATTTGCATTTGTAACAAAAACACTGTGTTCTACAGGTGATATACAGGTGATTGGATATACTTGCTGTACCCAGCTGAACCTGTAAGTTCTGCCTAGTTGCAGTAACAAAATAGAAAATTAAGAAGTTACATGCAGGGTATCAAAGCCACTGGAATATATAGTAGTCACAGTGTATAAAAGCCTGATAAATTACTTGCTGAGTTGCACATACCAGTTTGAAACTAATATGTGTGGTAGCTTTTATGATTTTCTGCACAGGAAATGTGCTATGAGGTAACTCTTAGTACAAAGAATAGTATAATAATATGTGGTACCTCAAATGGTGTGGCTCTGTCACACTAGATTCAGTGTGGACATCTGATTAGGAAAGATCCTACCCAAATTAATGTGGTATCTCATTAAATGATGCCAACAAAAATTAGAGTACATGAAATAATAATTTAAGAGAGCATCATGTGATTCAAGCAAGTTGGCCAGCAACAGATAGGATCTGTGTTTGTCAGAGGTGAGAACTGAACACTGGCTTTATTGTTCCATGTTTTAATTTTCTAAAGATTTGACATATCACATGTTAACAGGAGAAACAAACCCTGCATCATCTTACGGAGAGTTTTTGATTTGTTTAGGTGTAAGTGAAACACGTTATGAAAGGACTATGACCAGGGACTTTAAAGGTAAAGGGTGCAGTTCTTGGTAGTCACACAATGTGTTTGGTCTCGGGGTCATGAGTCAGGAGCATAGAAAGTCCAAGAATTCTGTTCTCTGAGGAAAAAAATAAAAAGAAATGCATTCCTATCAGATAACAAGTTCTATCTTACTGCCATCAAGTGCTGTTGGTAATACGGCATGTTTTCTTTAGTGAAGAAAAAATGGAGAAAAGGTTCTTCATGTAAAATTTCTTGAAGTAATAGCATATGTAGCAAACACCAATCTATTTATATCATGACGCTCTGCGTTATAATATTGTGAAGTCTTAAGCACAGAGCACAATGTGCAGAAGACTCAGGAAACTTTAATGTGTAGACTTCAGGATTTCACTATTCCTATTTCCTTTTCTTTCTGCCTTCCTTGCTTGTTTGCTTTCACTCGTCAATTTCTTTTTTCTCTCTCTCTTTCATCTTTTTGTCTTTCTTTTTGGAAACAGTTATATTTTTTGTGTTGGTTCATGCTGGCACTGGACTACGAAACCTCCAGTCACTAGGCTGAACTGATATTTATGACTGCCCCATTGAAGTTCTGCCATGTACTGTTGTTTTTCATGTTAATGAAAGCCAGGTTGTATTGGTCACTTTCTTACCTCATGTGGTCTGGAGAAAGCTACAGGGTACAGTCTGAATGTGGAGGAAGAGTACATCAGTGCTTAAGTGTAGAAATAGTTTAAAACTATGGTGAAGTTTAGAAAAAGGAGAAATTAAAACTGTTATATTCTGTAAATATTATGGTGCCTGTTTGTCTACCTGTCTTTGCTGGGGCCCTGTTGAGGAGCTGAGACGCATGCAATAAGCGGAAAACCTGATTAAGTAAATAACCAATCTAACTGTGTGTTTCAAGGTGTATAGATTACCTGCCAGTTAATGCCACTGCATGTGGATCCTTCTGTGCATTCTATTAGGCATTCTAATATGATTGAAATGGAATTTCTTGAGCGTAGATAGGCTGCCAGATTCTTTTTTGACTGAAAGTTTTTTGTGAGTTATTTTGCTTAGTTAATTTTTCTATGTATAATTGTAAATTTCAGTAAATTACAGACAGAACAGCTTAAGCAATAATGTTAGCATTAGTTGGAATTGCTTAAAAATATACTGTCAGGCTCTCAAAATACATGAATACTGATTGTCTAAGAATTTCATTCCCAATGCAGATAAAATTATCGTATTTTTGTTTGCGTATTTGCAAAGTCCAGTGAAATGAGTTGCAGATGCGTGCTCTCTGCCTCTTCCTGCCAACAATGCTGCATGTAAATGAAGATTGTTACATTACCAGGGAGCTATGCAGCTGTACAGTCACACCATCTACCACAAAAACACATGGTCCAGAGGGTTAGGAGCAAAAAATTTCATCTCAGTCTTAATCCTGGTTATGCTAGGGATTTGCTGTGCAATCTTGGAAAAGTCATTTCACCTTTAAATGCTTTGCTTTTCCATGGTAAAATTGAATTCATTATCACAGAGACACGTAGTGCACACTCCTTATCATTTCTGTACTACAGTCTGCAGGAAAGTGTTGTGGGGGTCATTTGTTACTGTGATACCCAAAGTGGGCAAATATCCTCTGTAAAGAAATCCTTGTAACCAGTGATTAAACATGTGCAAATCCTACTTGTCATTATCTTTAAGAAAAAAATAATTGGACTTCATCTCTCTTTCAGATGAAAGCTTAGGAGATGACCATAACTACTAGCTAGCACGTCACAAAGGGATCCAAATTAGGACAGGAAAGATTTTGCGTAAAACTTCAGTATTTAGGAAATCACTTCTAAGATGAGGTATATTTCATTAATTATTTTTCTAGGGAATAAAGTAAGTATTTAAAAATTAAGAACCTTACACATGATAAAAGTCTTTAGTGGTCTTCAATAAGATATTAAATACTGTGGTAGTGTCAGGCAAACCCTTCCTGGCCATTCTTTTGTGGGCCTGGAAAGAACTCCCTTTGTATGAAATCCACCGCAGCAGAGAATGCTGTTGCAGGGCACTACTCATTGCCAATGTCCTATAATCAGACAGTGTCATAAAGCCACGGGAAGCAATGCGTGTATGTGTTTGCTGAGGGATCTGAATGCTTCCTTTATGCTTTCCCCAAGAATGCTTTGCTATATTGTAGCTCTTTCCTGAGTGTGGTCTGTGAAAGGTTTTCTGAGGCTGATGGCAAGTCCTGTCCTACTGCATCTGCAGGACTATTATCTCTACCTGAACTTTTGGCTGTCTCCTGCTTTTCTAGATTTTACTTTTTTTTTGTCTGTGGTGTTGTGAAGTGGGGCCTTTGGATGCCAGGTGTGCTGCTCAGGAGAGGTGTGGAAGAGCTGGAAAGCTGACTTCAGTTGGTCAGTCATATAACTCCTTATGGTTTTTTACTTGCCTCTGATTGTATAGAAGCCTCGTTCGGTTCAGCTCCACTGCTTTTTGTCAAAATAGATTGTGGTAATTGTCAAATCATATACAGGCATTTGAGGGCCAAACAACTCTTACTCACGTTGTGCCTGTGAGCAATGCTTTTCAGGTAGTATGTTCAGATCTTGCAGAGCTAGTTTTCATAGATATATAAAACGGCAATGTTCTTACCATTTCCTGTGCTGCAGCGCTCCTGGTGCTCATGTGTTGTGCCTGTGCTGTATGAGGGATATCCAAAGGGCATTTTGAACAGACGAAATTGCATTGCTTTGAAAAAATTCTCACTAGCAAATTTCACTTGAGTGAAGCCTGTTGAGATGATCCTATTTAGATCTCAATAAATATCTTCTGGTGTTGTTTCCAGACTTCTGTTTCATCACTGAGCACACACTACTAGGCAGGAGCCTCGCCTTTCACATC
The DNA here is from genome assembly GCA_027574665.1 of Rhynochetos jubatus. Classification (NCBI taxonomy): domain Eukaryota; kingdom Metazoa; phylum Chordata; class Aves; order Eurypygiformes; family Rhynochetidae; genus Rhynochetos; species Rhynochetos jubatus. The sequence continues at coordinate 10,621,162 of CM050665.1, read as the reverse complement.
CTGAGATTAAACACTTAATTGTGCTTCTGCTAGTTTGAGAATGGATTATTGAACTTCTTTCCACTTAATGGGCTCCCAGACAGGAGCTGTGCAGAGATCACAGTGAAGTCAAAATGACATTGCTGGAGGGCTTTATGGAATGAAATCTACTCAAAATGGACATAGCTCTGGCATGTCAAAACAGGCTGAAAAACAAACAAAACCAGACATGATCCATGTCTACAAAAACTCCTGCTGTTCCCGGTTTGGCATAGCAAACAGCAGCTCTTGTGCCTTTGACTCTTGATTTGCAGCTCACATAGTCCTTCCGATAAGTCACCCTTACTCATGCTTGTATTGAGGCTTGATATGATGCTTGCACTAATGTCCTGATTTATGGTCATTACAATATGGTACACCTGTCATTCCCCTTCTAATTTGTAAAGGTGCTTTAAGATGCTTTTTGGGATACAATTATTATTGCATCTGGAGATTTAATCTGTAGGAGAGCTGGCATTCTGCTCCCTCCGCTAGTTCTTAGCAAAGTGTTGTTTATAACAAATGACATCTTCAGTTACTGTTCTTTGGTCCGTATGTAGAAAACAAGACAGTTGATCAAATAAGCATGGCTATCCTACAGAAATGGGACATACATATTTTGTATGATCATCCACCTTAGTTCCCAGAAACTCCAGGCATAAATTTGAGGATCAAACATACTATAGCCTTTGCACTTTCTATTTTATGGAGTAAAAGATAAGTTTAGAAATGCTTTTGAATAAGAGTGTACCAGACTATTTTGCTTACAGAAAAAAATGTAGAATATTTAGCTAAAAGTATTGCAAGAAGTTATTTTTTTAAAACTGTGGGTATTTTCTCCTCAGTGTGAATGAATTGGTTGACTGGCTGTAGGGGGCAGAGTTGGGAGAAAAACCTGATTCAAGGTTGGCTGATCATTGAGCAACAATTATGTATATGAGATGCTGCCTGAGTTTTCTACAGATTATTTTAACTGGTACTTTTGCCCTTTGACTTAACTAATGTTTCACCAACTTTAACGACCTGAATTAATCACATATGTTACCCTTTATCAAGCTTCGTGTACTACGGCATAGTTGGATGAGATTCTGGTTCTCAGTAGTACTGTTAATAGCAAAAACCTGTCTTATCCTAGGCAGGCATTACTGGTTTTTGCCAGTCTTGAAACTAGCGTTTGAGAAAACATTGTAGAGTCTCAGGAACAAACATTATTAAAAAAAAAAAAAAATAGCTAGCACAAATGCTGAAGATTTATGGGTCTTTAAAGGAAAACAGATTTAAAATTTGTATGACCTTGCATCTACTTCTTTGTTTATTGCTAGGATTAAAATGATACTGTAGAAGTGAAATGCTGTCTGTGACAAAGCAGAAGCAATAGTGTTACGTGTTAGGGCTAGAAGTACAGAGCCTGGGAACACTGTCAGTGTCCGTAGTTCAGCTGTACCAGTAGAGGGAGCTTATGGTTCTGAGCACCTAGAGAAGTACCTAGCTGGGCTTTCTACAGTAAGTTGCTGGTTGTCCTTTGCTTACTTCTCCTCTCTACTGAAGCATGTTAGGAGAGTAATACCGATAAAGGCAGAACTACTTTATGCTGTTAGTTGCCTTTGCAGTGACTTTAATGACTGTCCTTGCATGTCTCCTGGCAAGGAATGTCTATCACCTCAAGAACCTTTTTGAGACTGCATCATCCACATTATTAATTGCAATTTTATCATGGCTGCCCCACAGCTGGTAGATTCCTTGGTAAAATAGACAGCCATAGGTTGCGGTCTTTCCACACCTCTTTGTAATTGTTTAAGATATCTACAAATAATAAATTGCTTTTAGTATATTAGCAGCTATTTCCTTAAAACACTGTTACATAGATCTGTATGCGTGGACTGATGAGGGTTGAGTAGTGGATTACAGCAAAGTATGAATTGACAGCTGTAGATGTAAGCAGGATGTTTCAGTGTTCTTGCCATGTACTGTGAACTTAGCTACCATCTGTATTCTAACTGTTATATTTACACATGAGGACTGAATAATTCAAATGTAATATAATGCTCTGGGAGACTAACTAGTCTGCTGGCAGCTTAGTACATAATGAGAACTATTTCTGGTTTATGTTGGATGATGAATAAGTATGTAGTATACAATATTAGGCAAAAGGTCTGGTCTTCAGGAGCACTGTGGAATAATTACATTTGCTCATTCATGCAATGCTTATGGTGACTGCATTGGATGAGGGTATCTTTTAAAAAACCTAGTGAGCATAGGATTTACCCAACACATCATGTAATGTCACCAAAATGATGTGAAGAAAATTGTCTACAGTAAAGATCTTAAAATATTCCATTCATTATTCTGTGACAGCTGTCAGATGGAAAACATGCCTAAGTAGATATTATCAAAGGGTTGGTATTCTAGAGGAAAAATTCTTAATGAGGCCAGCAAGATAACCAGATTGGGATGCTCTGAAAGATCCACTTCATAATTCATTAGATGTCAGTGACCCTACTCAAGGCTTCTTTTTTTTTTTTTTTTAATGAAAAGCTAGTTGTTGAAATGGTTCTAAAATCTTAATGTATGATTATAAAATTCTACTGATTTTTTTTACCAAATAGAAGAAAGAAGTGTTGGGAGGAAACAGTTTTCTCCTGAAAGGAGGCGCACTTAAGTGCGTGGCTTACTTATGTTTCAGGCATTGTACTCTTCCAGACAAGTGTTAGGTAGATGTAAGACAATGATACAATCGTTGCTTTTCAGTTCATTTAATAAATGCTATCTGCTCTGACTGAGGTGCAGCAAAGCCATGTCTACTAGAGCTTCGTTTACTGTACTGGAAACACTGCAGCTCCACAGATTGAGTTGCTGATGTCCTGCAACCTCTCCCTGTTGCCAGTTTCTGTGACTATCTGAACCTATAAACCTGAAGGCAACATCTGAATAGAATGGCCAGGTCTCTTTGTCCAGAGACAGAAAGACATCTTCACCTGAAAGATTTTTTTGCAAAGCTCAGGGTTTGACAAACTCTGTGCTCTGGGACCCGTTGCCTCCAGTTCAGACAGCTGAGCTACATCACCTGAATGTCTCAATTCAGCAGGTTCCACAGACCTGGCATGTAACAGCTGTATCATGGCTATTTCTTTTTTATTGAAACTGTCCTTCACCTGAAGAGTTTGCATCCTTCTTATGCTTTGCAACTTATTTAATATTTTCCTTTCCACCTAAAGTGGCAAATTCCTTCCCTTTTTCCTTTGAAAAGCAGCCATAATGACTGCATTATTTTCTTTTCAATATGAAAAATTCTCACCTGTTCATGAATGCCAAGCAGCTGAGGGGAGAGATCTTATAATCCTTGGAGGTCACTTTCAGCTGAGCTTGTTGGCAGAGTGAATTTTAATGCAACTTGATAATTCTTCCTGATCTCCAAATTCCTCCTCATTATGATGCATCGTTTTTCATTCCATTTTCAATACCACTTTCAGATTTGTAGCCAGCTGTTTCTCAGCTGACATGTTTATGCATTTACAATAATGTCATATTTTAAGCTGCTAACTAGTCAGATTACAAAATCCGAGTGCAGTAATTAGTTTGCAATATAATGTCCTTTTATTTCAAAAGTTTGGGGTTTTGCTGCAAAGGACATTCTTTTCTCTTTTCAAACAGCCTTTTCATTTTCTAAATGTGTGTATGAGTATGAAACACTAAAGTAAAGCAAAAGTGGCAGTATTGTCAACTTCAAATTTTGAAATTTTGTGAGTATGCCCACCCGTTCTTTCCCCAAAACCATGAGATTTCAAAAACAAGCAAGTCAGAATTTTTTTTTTTTTTTTTTAAGGAATTAATTATTTGGGATCTCCCTCATTATACTTTTTTTCTTCAACTCTATGGGAAGGAAATTGTTAAAAACGATAGTGACTTTCAGTAAATGCATGATTGTAAGAATGGAGACTCTCAGAAGTATGGTATTAACCTGCTGTGGTGCAATAAGCTGGCAACACTGTGGATGAGCATAGAACAGCTGGGTGGAGGAGTCTGGCCTGTCTTGATAATGTTGTTTAAAGGCATGAGGAGAAGGAAAAGGGAGCTGCTCATACAAGTTTTCCTTCCAGGCTTTCAGTGCAACAGCCATTAGCTAAGCAAGATCATGCAGGTGTTTACTCAGTAGTAACTAAGCCTTGGGGACAGGCTTAGGAGAACAGTGATAGGCACTGTCTTTCCCAAAGTCTATGGTAGCTCTTGAACTCGTACGGTGTTTAAATCCATTCAAATTAATTGATGTTTTGTTAATAAGAGCTACAAAAATCAAGCGCTACAGGAGTTATTTCCAGTCGCTGGCACTAGAAGCAGGATTTGAATCCTGTGGCATTTTCTAGGTGCTGTACAATTCAAATATTTATATTTTAGCAACTGACCTTCCTTCCTCTGCCCTTCCCCAGATTTGACAAATAACCTTTTTAGCAAGAGAAGCTCAATCACATTCAACATTGAAAACAAACCTTATCTCTTCCTTTCTTTCACTGTCATCCTCTGGTTAGTTTTTAAGTTTCCATTTAGGCAAATTCAGACTGTTGATTGTGTGCTTCACAGCAGAGAGGGGAGTAATGTATTATTACATGCATTGCAATAACATGTTCAAGACCTTGTTGGTCTTGTTTTAAGTTTTCTATTCTCAAGGTCCTTTTCTTTTGCATAACACAGAATAGTAAAACAATTGTTTGAAAAAGATGTGCAGTGACATGTTGATCTTTAAAGGAAATGAAGTGATATACCTGAATAGTAAGTACTAATTCATTATTGCCATTAATAGATGCCTCTAGCCACAATTTATCACTGTTTCTTTTTGCTGAACATACATTTCTCCTATTGATTTTTCCTATTGAAACTTACCAAGGCTCACTGAAAGTTATCCCTCTATCTACTCCTTAGCTGTGAAGCTGGCTCTGTCTTAATTGTATGCCCAACCCTTTGCAGTCGCTATTTCACTTGTTATTTACTGATTCTTCCTAGGCCTTTCAACAGCATTCACTGAAAACCCACAGACTGCTAGTGTGGATACTTTAATTCTAAACTATGAATATTTGGAATAATATGATTTTATGAGAGGATATTTAAAATACAAATACAGCGTTTGAAAACGCTTGCTGTTGGGGTTTGTATTAGTCCAGACTTTAGTGTCAAGATATACAGGATTATACTGTTTTCCCTTGAAAAACTGAGCAATGTGTTGTTAAAGATAAAGAGCTGCTACTCTTTTTCAAAATGAAAGTCTGGTATGAGGGGAGTGTCATGGTTTAACTCAGGCCAACAATAAAATACCAGGAAGCTGCTCGCACACCTCCCCCCCCCCCCCAACAGAGTGGGAGAACCAGAGGAAAAAGACAAGGAAGCTCCTAAAATTGAGATAAGAACTATTTACTAATTGAATATAAATAAATAATATATATTCTTAACTATAAAAATAATAATAAGTAATTAAAATAATCAAAAATAAATCATATGATACAATTGCTCACCACCTGCTGACCGATGCACAGCTACATCCCAGGTAGTGAGAGTCAGAGAGTCTGAGAGCCAGAGCCCAAGAGCAATCGCAGCAGTCTGTGAGCCCCACGAGTGACAGCACGGCTGGGAAATCTAACAGACCCACCAACTCACGAACGAGCCAGCAAAGGAATTAACAAAGCAGCTAACAAAGGAGTTAAGGAGCTAACAGGAGAGTCAGTGAAAGGGTTAAGAGTTACAGTCCCAAGCCCACTCCCAGCTTATGTACCCAGCATGAAATGACATCAGTGTGGGTCAGCTGTCTGAACTGTGTGTCCCCCCACACTGCTTGTAGTGAGAAAGCTGGGAACACAGCTGCAGTATCGGGAGCTGGAAAAGACCTTGAGTTGGTGCAAGCACTCCCCAGCACCAGCTAAAAAGACACCTTATCAGTACTTTTCTTAGGGTAAATCCAGAAACAGATCTTCATACCAGCTCCTGTGAAGAAAGTTAACCCTTTCCTGACTAAAACCAGCCCAGGGAGGGTGTTAATTTTCATTCCAGGCATGTAAAAGCTTCAGGCAGTTTAAGAGACCTGTTCTAGAATTAGTAATACATTTTTACAATGTGCTTTACAGACAGACATGAATATTAGGAGTCCTTATTAGGAAAATATGAACAGATTATATCTCTAAACTTGTAGAAAAGATGGAGGTTAAAACATGCATGGTGATTGTTTATATCTCCCTGTCTCCAACCTTTTTTGGGTATGACTAACTTCAGGTACTGGAAAGGACAGCCCATACCAGTTGTTTCTGACTTCTGAGCAATCCTGCAGCTGATGGCAACATTACCATGTCATTCAGGTGGACATCCTCAGGCAGCACCTGCAGCAAAATGAGTCTCATATAATAAAAGTATGGCCTCTAAAAATTTATAGTGTTTAATTTTTTTTTATGCAGCTATCTCATTGTCACCTGCTTTAGGGTATATTTTAATGACAAGCTTCTTGCACCACTATAGTGTGTCATGTCCCATATCTTGTAATTATTTAGCCATGGGTAACACTTTACTGAATTATTAATGTCACTTATTGCTTCATACAACAGTTAGTCTCCAAATACAACCACATGAGCAGTAGTTGCTGCTTGATTGATTTTGATGACAAAAATAATAAATTGAAACCATAACATTTGTTTACTAAAAGCACGTTAGGCTGATAGTTATCAAATAAGAACTGTATTCCCACCTTAAATTACCTTGAAAATGAAATCAATAGCTTATTTAAACACAGAGCAAACAAGAAAAAACTTAATTGACCCCAGGAAGACAAGTAACAAGTTTCCTTTAAAAGAAACAATATTGATAAACTAGAAGAATGGATTGTAGGGCAAAATTGGGATATGCTGGTCACCAGAGGGAATAATAAGGACAAAAAAAAAAAAAAAAAAAAAGCCATTTCTTTATTTCTATACCAGTACAAACACTTCAACAAGCAGTTTTCAAATTTAAGGTGCATTATGACAGTTATAATAAGAATAAGCACACTTACGCCTCAGCTGTGCATTCAAAGTGAATTTTAAGTGTTTCCGTTTGAGAAGCTATTTTAGGAAATAAAATCTCCAGCTGGCAGAATGACAGCTCATCTATACTAATGCTTAAATGGTAAACCCTGTGTGATTCAGTGCAGATCCCTGTTACCTCTGATCAGCCTATTTCAGAATTCTGAAATAACCAGTCCCTATGCACTGTCTTCTCTTGTCCCTTTTGCACCTGCCTTGTTTCTTGCTTAAGAGAACATTTTCTCTGAGATAAAAAGCAATGTTCAAACCTTAATACTTTTGGGGGAAGATGTCACTAGCATTTTAAAGCAAAATGATGTTTAGCATAGTACAACTGTTTTGGAAAAATCAGGGCAGATATTAATCTTATAATGAACAACTGGAGCAGATGGCAGAAGATCTGACTCCATGGTGAAATCTTAGAGAGACTGATACAGCTTCTTTTGAACCAAGGGACAAAGTTTGCATCTGCACTGTTGCCATTGCCAGTTGGTCAGTGTCTCCAGTGAAATCCCCGGAGCTGTGATGGGGCTGGAGGAGTTCAGCTTGGGCTCACTGCTTTAGCAGTTACATTGAAACTTTGCTCTGTCACAACTACACCATTAGTAGTTGTTTGTCCACTTAGAGGTGAGCAAGCATTTTTGGCAGTGGGGTTATATGCCATTTTCACCAATACTTGGTTTAGGAATTCATCAGGCTCCAGATTCTCAGAAGATATTCTTGGTGACATATCTACACTCCTTTTGGGTAAATGGGTGTGACTTTAATGTATGCAAAGAGAAGCAGAGGATTGGGATTCCCTGCGGTTTTGTGATGTCCAAGATGAATTACATAGTTGCACTTTATTTTACCCAAGGACAAACATTCTGTATTCTGGAATAGCAGGTTATGGGCTGATCACGTCAAGCCATGGCTGGGAATTCATGTTACCACCACTAAAGTTGTTAATCTTTTGAGATAGCAAGTGGTTTTTACCTTCCAGGTTTCTGCTGTCAGCATAGATTTAGAAATGCCTGTTTTGGTTTGGTTTGGTTTTATTAGGGCAGCTTGTGTAAATAGCTGCTATAACTTGCACAGGTGATCTCCATGCGCTATGGTAGAAATTTTAATTTGGAATGAAGTTTGAGAGACTCCTTGGTACTTTCCATGTTAGGAGAAGTCTTCTTCCTCTGCTATTTCTTTTTCCTTTATGCAAAGCATTTACTAATAAATCAACATTTAGGAATATGGATCTCAACAGTGCTGATCTGTGAACTTCAAAAGCATCAATGGATGCATTCTGTTTGTTGGTGACATATGCATCTATAGTGTTTACTCTGTTTGCAGGAAAAACTTGCCAGTGCAGTTCCAATTCCTTGACCAGGTTCTAGAAGTGGTCTTTGCCCATGATTAGGTGTGATCACAGAAGTTTTCCAAGTGCAAATTGTCAGCATCTTAAAAAAATAAATAAATAAATTTCCCCGCCCCAATCACTGCCTATCACGGAAAAGTCTTGAGCTTAAAAAAAAAAGCTCAAAGTTTAGCACCTAGTCTAATCTGCTGTGCCTTTTATTCTAATTTCATTCTTCTTTTTAAAGAGCTAATTCAGAACGTACCCAGGTTATTGAAAATAAAACCCCACCTCATAAGATGAACCCAAGAATTTTATTTCCTCATTCAATCCTGAGTGGTGTACAACCCTAAAAAACTGGCATCAGGTGAAGGACAAGATAAATTTCTTGTCCTTAAAATAAGGATTGCTGTGCTGGGAAAATATACTGATTTGAAAATTCCTTGTGCCATTTTGTTTGTTTCTTATGCTGGTAGATATTGCTTTCCTGAACATTTGCTTTACATAGCTTTTACATAGTGTCAGATATAATGGTTCTGGAGATGACATCCAAAATTACCTGACAACTGAACTGAAACAGCACATGATGGGAATGCCATTTCTCACATTTTCCACAGTGCAAGGACTGTAAGCTGATTCATTTCTTTATCAGATGGCTCACAAAGCACTGACCATGGTATCTCATTAGGAGGTGACTTGAAGTTTTCAAGCAATTTTATTTTTAGCTTTTCAGATCATGCCAGTCCATTCTGTGTGGCACTGACTACTCCTGACAGATGTCGAGTGGGCTCATTTCACAGTGATATGGGGGTTTGGACCTCTGATTCTATTTCAAAATTCATCTTGTCTCTTATCATTAGCTACAGGGGATTACCCAAGATCAGATCCAATATATTGTCCTTGCAATATTTATGTGTTTCACATTAACTACAGGTCCAGAACATCTAGCTTTACTGTTCCTATACATAGGCCCATGTGTTATGGGGTCAAGTGCTTCTTTTAGTTCGACAGGCAGAGTTCGTTATTACTGACAGTATAATTGAAAGACACATGAGAAATTATAGGATAAAAATTATGTAGAAGAAGCTAAGCACACTTGAAAAAAGTTTCATTTTGGACCTTCAGAGATTGCTTGTCATTTAACCAATTTCTGTTTTGCATCCTTCCTTCATGTCCCTCTGATAAATACTTCTGATATAATTCTACTTGTCTTAAGTCCAAAGTAGGGTTACCCCTGGCTTCAGTGTAGGCAGCAATTTTACACTGGCCATTGGTCCAAAGTTGTTATTGCCTCGCTTCCTATTTTTCTGATCCATAGAAGAAAAGCAAATTAGAGTATACAAAAAGAGTGTTCTGGAAATTCATCTGCAACTTCTCAATTCTAGGGATTTTTCCATCTGGGAAAAATTTTTCCATCCCGATATTGCACTTATTTTAAATATAATGATACTGTGATGTTAAAAGTGACACCATTTGGCAACAGCACATGGAAGCAGTGCAGATTATGTGTGGCAGGTGTGCTCTCTGTTGTTAGGGACAAATAATTCTAGTATAAACATGTTCAATTTGTTATCTTTTAAATATAAGGAGGGGAAAATGTTATCAACTCATTATCGGGGTTTATGCCCAGCCAGCAACTCAGCACCATGGGGCTGCTCACTCATCCCTCTCCTCGCTGTGTTGGGGAGGAGAAAATATAACAAATGGCTCATGGATTGAGACAAGGACAAGGAGGGGGTCACTCACCCGTTATGGTCACAGGCAAAACAGACTGTTCTTTTCTGGCTATCGTTTCCACTCTCCACCCTCATTCCATACCTGTTTTAGTTAAGCATTGAAACTCCAGTGAAACTGAGGTGATACCCAGTTTTCTGGTGTTTGCTGAGTGGGCTCTAATGAAGTTCCTCAGCTACCTCACCACAGTGCTCTTGATTTGTGAAGCCAGTCGCTTTAAGCAATCAGCTAGAAGGTATCAAGTGCTCAAATCACTTTGAAATGAAAGAAGAAACCTACAGTGCTGCAAATCACCTGGGACTTGTAAGTGGGTAAAACTCACCTCTGCCTAGAGGGCTGGTGTCATTCAAGTCTTCTAGAGTGAGTTTCACCTGATATGGCTGAAATATTGTAATTCTATGAAGTTCTTCTAACTCACTGTGACACACGGACAGCTTAATGTTAATACGTATAAATTTCTTGGAGCAGGGACTGTAGCTCTGATCTTGTTCCTGGATAGATCATGGCAAAGCTTTCAAAGAAAAAAAATAATGCAGTTTTGCTTATAGCTCCAATATTAATTTGGAAGAAAAAAAATATTTTTAGCTTTAAATTAAAAAAATGCACATATTTATTAAGCTTTGGAGCTCCTCTGCAACAACATAGCTGGTAACATTATATTGAAAATTATTATAAAGAAAGAATTCTGCATCTTATTTGTCCCTCCAGAAGATATTTTTTAAAGTCAAAACCTGTCTGTGAAAGCATGGATGTTCTTATTTCTCAGAATATTTTGCATAGAAATTCTGGACTCCTGTACAAATAAAAATTACTCTGGCGGTACTAAAAATACTTTATAAATTAAAGTTGTCACTTCTTTCTCAGTTTTAGGTGAATTTTTACAGTTTTTTCTGTAGGCCGTAGGATCATTAGAAAACTGTTAAAGCTCTTACTAAGGCGTTAAACAATATTTTCACCTGTTCAAATACTGCACTTTTCTAATCTTGTTTTTAACTCACTTCTTACAATAGTTTAAGGATTTTTCCTACATGTCTTTATATTTTGATGACAATTATTTGAGAAAGTAAACACATTCCAAGAAGAACTTTCTTCTTTTCTGGAGAGGCTTGAAATATTATTTAATTTGCTTTCACCCTTGTGTGCCAGCTATAAATTGATATTGGTTTTGATACGAAGGATAAATGTTAAAGGGCCACTGTTAAGCCTGTACTGAGAAAACTTACTCTCACTTATCTGCAGGCTGAAGGAAAATATGTCATTTGGGTCTTGACCTTCTGTGGATTCCTGCCCTATAAAGACTTCAGTGATGCACACAGCGCTTTTGCTACAGATAGGCAAATTGAAGAGGTTATGTAAAGGATATTACCCTTGTCAGGGACACGATAGCTTAAAGTTAACTTTTTACCCTTTGAGGAATAATTTACTGCTGGGAAGGGAATGAGGACTAATGACTCGTACAGCCCTTAGGTCATTTAGGAGTCTTCCATTGACTTACTTAGATTTTATTTTAACTGCTTCTCTGTGCCTTAGTTAATCCAACAGTAAAATAGATGTTCTTGAAATTTCTCAGGTGTCAAGCTACAAATAATGAGTGTAATAATGATCCTTATCGATTCTTTTGAAGATTTTGAGAGGGATGCTGATGTTGTGAAAGACTTTTCCATTGGATTTAATTTAAATGAAAAAATCTAAGAGTCATATGTTTGGTTGTAGTTAACAAGAATAATTTTTAACAGTTTGCATGACAAGCTTTTCTGGATGCCCATCAGCTAGTTGCACATGAAGTGGCTACGTAGGATCCTCTGTACGTGTGCTTGTCGAATGTTGCAACCGTGTGCCATGACTCAGCATGCTACAGGTCATTCTTATGTATGGTTTTCGTGATTGCAATTGTTATTCAGAATGTGTTGTGGTGTGTTCAGATACATTATTATCTGACTCTGGAAGCTGTAAGTTGATATGGCATATGTAGAAAGCTTGTTATTATTACAAATCTTTTCCAGAAAATATGTGCTTCCCCCCCAAAAATAAGGCCCAGTCTTCTGTTTTCTTTGAAACACAGATAAAATCTGTGGGTTCAGGGTAATTTAACAGGATATGAGGAAATGACTCTAAGACTTTCAGGTTGAGATCTTTGAAGTCACTTAAGGAATTTGGATGCCTCATCCTCATTCACTGTTTTAGTTCTCTTGAAGGATAGGCATGATGTTCTGGGAGGAAGGAATTAACCAGGGTTTAAATCTCTGTTGTCTAGTTGGTGTTGAGCTATGCATGTATTCTCTCTGTGCCTCTCTCAAATGTGCGTAGCTGTATTTGTCAGGCTTTGTAAGACAAACTAAAGTGTTGAAAATATTGGAACAAGAGCCATAGAAATATCCAAGGGATGTCTGATTAACAGAAATTGTCACCTTTGAGACTCGATTTGCTTGTGGATGAAAATTGCCCCAGCAATGTTCAACTCCTGGGATGGTTGTCAGAACTCTCAAATTTGAAGCCCTTCCACTTTTGTCTTTGATGCATTTTTGATTTGTTCTTTGATTCTACACTTTGATTCTTACAGTTTCTTTTTGCTTTCTGCTTTGAAAATCCATATTGCAGAATGAAATTCTAGAGCTTCCAGAATCCTAGAGCTTTAACTTATTCTGCAGTAAAATTAAATTTGGAATTTAGATTATTCTGATAGAATGGTATAAATAAAACTAGAGTTATTTCATCTAGGGCCAGGTTTATTAGATACATCTATAAACCAGAAAGAGAATTCTGACACATTTGGCTTGAATTGTTGGCTTATTGTGAACTTGAAAGCGATCTGCACCAGATACACGGAGCCTAGTTAATAGTATCTGCTACCTGGTCAAGAGTACTCTCTGATTTTTTTACTCTGTGCTTTATTTGGCCCAGAAGATGAGCGGTCTTCTATGGTAAAACGTGATAACATCTTGCACTGACACAAATAAATTAGGATGGATATCGCCCTGTTTCCTGATGTCTTCATTGTATTTGTTTGTTTGTTTGTTTTAGTTTTGCACTTTTATTTTCCTTCCCTGAGTAATACTACGCACACACCTGTTTGTGGGTGTGTGGGAAATGTGTACATAGGATTGTGCTGGGACAGTTAGCATACATACTGGTGAAAAGAATTTTGCAGTCACTGCTGGTAATGTTTCATAATATTTGCCTTGACTTTAATGATCTCTTATCACTGTGAATTGTTTCATTCATTAGTTGGAATTTTATCACAAGTAATTTTTGTAAACTAACATCTAGCTTTGATTTTTCTGTTGGAAAAACAAAGTTTGTTTAGGAATCCCTTCAATAAACTTTATTAGTAACATTTTCTATATTTTTTTGTCACTAAGCTGTGTCTGTGTGGTAATACAGCTGTATTGGCTTCACTTATAATATGGAGATTTTGGAATATTCTAAAAATACTGCCAAACACTGTCTTGGTTGTTGCTTAGTTCTGAGAATGCCTGCACATGCCCTGCTGATCCCTTAGATGGAAGAATTCCCAAGTGACTTAGTAGGTTTTGAAGTCTGTTATGGTAACTGATCATGGTTAGAACTGATATGGTCCAAACCAGAATATCAGACAAATTGAAGAGTAAATGTTATCAGAACTTCTAAAGCTTTTTATATCCCACTGGTAATAATTCCCAGGCTGTCCTGTTAGTTCTTGCCCAGCAGTGGTTCAGTTTGTAATAAAATGGGGTCAAGGCACAAAGCTTGCAGTAAATCCTGGTTCTAGGTTTCAAAGATACAAAAGGCCTGATGCATTTGGATATGGACACTCTCCTGCTAGAGGCAAGGAGGTTGTCCATCCATCTGTGAATGCAGGTCTAGGTTGCCTTTTTCCAAAGGTCAGTCTTTCATATCCCTATGTTCCATATGTTCTGCTTAAATGGCAGCTGCATGCTCACTGAACATAGTGCCCTTTGTTCCCTAGACTGGTAAGGGCCAGGAGATGCCGCTTCCTCTTGCTGCTTACTCCTTAAGGATCTGAAATGGCTCCCTCAATGCAAGAAAAGAAGCTTCTGAACTTGCCGTAGCTACAACAAAAGCTGTAGGGACAGCTGGTTTTCTTTTCCAAGCTTTCCACACTTTCCACCGTTCTTTTCCTTTTTTGGTTAAAATTATCCTGTTTTTTCAGTTCTTTATAGTGTTCAGGTTCCCATGATGATTCCTGGTTCCCCAGTGCATGCTCCAGATTACTTACACATCAGTGATTCCATCTCCCTTCTATTCCTAGCGGATGGGTTTCCCATCCCTATCTCATGTTTGCTTTCACAGATAACTGCCTGCCTGGCCGTCCAACCATCTTTCCCCTTGGAACCAGGCCTGCAGTGCCCTCTGAGCAAACAGGTGAGAAGGGGAACGGAGATAAATGTGAATTCAATTCCCTTCTCTCGCCTGTTGCCTAGGCTGAAGGTCTGTAAATTGAGCTTGGAATAGTTGTAACACATTTGCCTGTTGCTAAAAGACCAAGGGTAGATATCATAGCACAAGACGTTGGTGGCTGTGACAGCGATAATGATGCATGTTGGTATTTAAAAAAAATAAGGAGAAAGAAATCTGTTTCATTCATAACATCAACACCATTCACCGGTTCGGGATGGAAGCGACACTAAACTGAAAGCCCTGCTCTATAGAACACGTGACAAACTTGCCAAGGTTTCTGACAGCTGTTACACCTAGCTAAATGACATTTTTATTGCAGCATTGTAGTCACACATTATCCTTCTCAGAAAAATAGACTAAACTGTTCTGCTATTGAAACAGTCAGTATTTCTGACTGTTAAACCATCTGTTCCAGGCATGGATTACCAGTACTATGTATTTAATTTGTCTGAAATGTAAGCTTTTTTTCTTTTTTCAAAACATCCAAGACATTTTGGTGTTCATTACCTGTTAACATGGTGGAGACACAACCACTCAGTTTATAAATTACTGTAGTACTTTTGTTTAGATCTCTTTTTTACTTATTCATTCTCTTAGGGTCCAATACTATTTTCTTGTTTAATCCAAATGTCCCTTCAGTTACTGTATCTTTTGTAAGGCTCACTAAATGACAGAGCTTTCATTTATATAAGGGTAAGGCCTTTATAAATACCCAAGTTAATTCTTAAGCAATTACTTTTACTGGCAGCAAGATTAATGTATTGTGAATGATGTGAATGTGAAACAAGATCTCTGGGGTTACTCACCCAATCCAGATGCTGCTGGCTCTGGATAGATTATTGCATGTAATTATTTTTCTAATTTATTTGTGTGGGAGTCGGAAGAGTCAGGGTGATGGTTTGTAGGAGCTCCAGTGGGACAAGAGAGTGCAACCAGTGCTGAAGGCCAGGCTGTGCCCCTTGGGGTGTGTAATAGATACAGACAGAGAGCTTCATTCCTTTGCTGATTTATGTTAACTGAAGGAGCAAGTCTGTGATACCAATGCCTCCACCCCAACTCCGGTTCTCACCCAGAGCTTCCCAGCTTTAAAACACTTGGCAAACATCAGCCTGCTGATAATGCTAACCTTGGTCATTCCTTAGCATTGCTACACTGTATAAGCATGAAACGTTCTCTTATTACAGCTGCTGTACCCCTCAGTCAGTCTGCCTGTACTTCTTGTCTCATTACTGCCCAGTTACAGTGGCCTCATTCTGTGTTATATTGAGTTACTACATATAAACCATGATCTACTGTTGCCTGAAAGCCAAATAGTTGATGTTGTCATTTTAATGCGATTACCCCACCCAACACTCTTTCACTATTAATCCTATGTCAAACTGCTTTTCATAATTTCCCTGTATCCATCACAGTCATCAGAAAGCCTGTTTCTTTTCCTTCCACAACATTTTCCCTCCCCTTATGCAACATAAAAGATTATTTTTTTAAAATATTAAATGAATTAAAACTATGCTGCGTCTCTTCTTTGTCCAGCTTGATACTTTTCCATCATAACCTCCCTTTTTTTTTTTTTGCATTCTGGAATCACTATTGAATGGAGAGACATTTCATTCTTTATCTGATGTATTACACAGTACTCATTTAGCTGTGTTCAGTATGTGCATTTCATACAGAATATAAAATTGCAGATGAAGTAATTGTTAGAACAGTCAGTAAAAGTTAAACATGTGGATTACTTTAATTCCTATTGCAGATTTCGCAGGCTCAGGTCTTAAAAACAGGATGTAATAATTCAATCTTGCTCTGAGAGGTTCTGGTTTTCTGAAATTAATAGCATCAGGTAATAATAAACACCCAACTTGAGCTCTTTGTTTAAAAAGTAAGAATCAGTTAAGCTTTCGTAAAGATAAAAGAAAGGAAAGCACTTTCATTGACATACTAGGCCATATAACAATTAACTGAAATTCCCAAAGTTCATAGTTTCCCCCTTTATTTTTGATGCAGAAAATTCTGTTTCTGATCTGATTCATCTGTAGAGAAGAGTAAGTTCCGGTATTTATATAGAACTGTTGAAGCAGTTAGTTGGTAAATCAGTTGTCTTGGACTTTAACCTTATATGATTTTTTTTTTTTTTTTTGAACTTTAGGATCTTTGATGTGTTTTTTCTACTTATCTGGGTATTTTGTGCCTCTTGTCTTTCCTGCTTAACCATTAAGTGCCAACTTTGTACGTGGCAATGTGTTTAGTGTTGAAAATACTTAGCACCAGCCTACCACCTCCCAGGAATTTGAGAGAGATTTACAACTGTTACTCAATGGAGGTTGTAAAAACTGCTGTGATTCTCAGTTTAAATTGAAACTAAGGCACAGAAGGGTGAAATGAACTGGCTGAAGTCACTTAACAAATCTCTTGCAGCACTGAGATCAGGATTTTGGATTCCCAAGCTTGCACACATACTTCATCTGGGAGCCCATTGCAGTAGTCTTTGAACTCCGTGAAGGGACTCCTGTAGCTTCACAGGGCTTTAGACCAGAGCCTGTGAAGGGGTAATTCATCAGGGCTAAAGCATTGCAAATGGCTGCTGTGCTGCAAACCTTGGCGCTTTATGCTTCTGTTAAGCTGTGAAAAAAAAGTCTTTCCTGCTGGTCTTGCTTTATAAACCTCTCCTGTTTCTGTCAATCTAATTTCATTAGCAGCTTTATAATTGTCCTGTTGCTGGTATGCAGTGCATAGAGATGATATACAACGTGGCTATATGTCTTGGTCTCTGAGTTTTATAGCTGATTTGGCTGTAAAGAATTATGGAACAGATTTGGATGCAGTTGATGCTGCATTATGTGCCATATCTAAGATGCAGTTAATGTTTCTGCTGGATTACCACATTGTGGGCCCAGGCTATTTCTGTTCATCTCGTGCTACAGAAAAGGAAAAGAAAAAAAAAAAAAAAAAGAGAGGGCCAGAGTATACTGAAGTTATGTGCATATTAGGGGTCTGCCACACTGTGGGGTTTTTGTGTGCTGAAATCATACAGATACTATCATCTTGTAGAGAATCCTTACAGTCCTCCGTCATCAGTCTTCTACCTTACTGATGAACGGAAATTTCAGTACCAGTTTGGGCCATTGCATTTAACTCCAGTATTATTTAAGAGCCTTAGACATACACCAGTGTTCTGCCCTACCTGCCTAGTTGCAGATGAGGGAATCACCTGGAGCTGAGGGAATCCTATTTGCCATGATGGTGAAGCAAGAGGCTTTCTGTGGGCAACTGGTAGAAACATCCTCATTCACATCTTCTAAAACTGAACAGCTGGTTCTTGCATACATTTCACCTCGATGTGCACACCGTTGCTCTCATTTGGGCTGTGTATCTGGTCCTCTGTGTAGGGAATTTGTGTGTTGGGATTTGCATTCTAACTCTTGAATCCATTGTTCCTCAAGGACTTGGTCCCACAGACTGCTTGCACTGTGCGTAACTGCCTTGGAACACCATTTTATGTGATGTTTCTGAACAATTTCTTGGTGCATGTGCGAAACATTTGCAGGTGTTTCCTGCTTTTTTTGCTGTGCCACAGCAAGCACACAGCATTACAATTTGTCTGTCCTGGTTCCTTTGTGAAAGAAAGGAAAGATTATGTGAGAATTGAACTGCTACAAAGCTATTTTAAAATAAAGCTGGGTACGTTTACACCATGCATTTGCAAAACAGAAATTAATTTACTGCTTTGTGTTCTGCCAGGTTGGGCAAAGCTTTATTCTCTTTTTGATAAAAAAAGAGGAGGAAAGAAATAAAAGCTCTGTTCTTGATCTTGTTCATTGTTAGCCTCTGCAAAGTATAATCAAAGTAGGTCATACGTGAAGTTCTGACTCAGGCTTTTGTTTGTGTGTGTTGTTATTAAACACATCCTTCTATTTAAGATAAAATAAATCAAGAACATAAAGATAAAAATCACCAGCTTGAAGCTTGTGTGAACCCTGATGTCCTGAGTGCAACAAGAGCCAAATGCTGTTTGCAGAAAACCAATGAAGCACAAAATATGGCAGCATGTGTCACTCCCTGTGTGCATTATTATCTCTCGCACATTATCTGAGGCACCCCATCTTGCTCAGTGTGTGTCTGAATAACCCCCTGCTGTTGAGTGGATTCATGCCTGCTGTTCATTTTTGAAAAGTCATTTCGTACAATTATCCTGCTAAATATTGATAGCTTTCACCACTCCAGCCATGGCTAATTAAAAGACACACTGTGTAAAATTTTAATTAGGATTCGTGTCAGGGTGAATAATGATTAAAAAAAAAAAGAGAGAGAGAAAAGAAAAACAAAACCTCATGGCGTTTGTGGGGGGATTTTATTTATGACCTGCTGGTTTGTTGCTGAAGCTCTTTTTAGCCTCAGATTTATTTCCCCTCCCAGGTTGTTCTCAACTGCTGATCTGAGGGTATGAAAGAAAAGAGTTCCTCACTGTGAGCCTGTACTTGATACATTCTCAGTAGAAGGCTATAGGTTTTCTACTGTGTTGGTTGCTATCCTTTCAATTAAGCAGTAATGATTTCAGGAACCAGGCATTTCCTGGGAACTGATGACCACTGAGCTGAGGCTTGATGGCCCCAAAAAAGAGAAAGCAGTCGTTAACTTCAGCTGGGCTTTGACTGGCCGGGAAACACCCTATTCATTGTTTTCTGTTGCTCATAATAACTCATAATAGACGTAAGAGGGGTAAAATGTGTGACAAAGGGAATGAATTTTTATTTTAATTTACATGAACTACATTGTTTGATTTGCATGAAAGTGGAAAAAACGATGTAAATTTTACATGCAGATGCTTCTCACAAAGCAAGGTGTACAATTTTAGGTATTTGAGTGTTAACTGTCAGCTGCATGGAAGTTCAGGAAGTGTTTTCAGGCTTTTCTGATAATTTTGAAATTTAATGCACACAAATTTTAATTGAAAATTAATAGGAAAACAGTGAACAAGTATCCATCAAAAGTCATTTAAAGTCAAAAAGTCACCTATATTGGGAATATTGTGAAGTGAAATATATTTCTTGGTGGCTGGCTTTGCCTCCTTCACAGCCCTCCGTATTAGAGAGGTTTGCTTTTCAGTGTTGGGCAGTTACAGGTTTGTCCCTCATACAAGTAATTTTCTCCTGTGCACTGAAATAACATTACTGAGTTGTTAACAGTCCAAGACTGCTACTTGCTAAGGCCAATGCTCTTTTTTTTTACACCCATTGATTGACAGACTTATGGGCTTCCTTCAGTGAGAAATCTTAAAACCTTAGAAGAGTCTGGTTCACAGGTAAAACTTCTGCATCTTAGAATATTAATGAAAACAACATTTAGCTATAGCTGAGCCTTTCTGCAGAGCCTCTATTTAACACCTGATATTTACAGAAGGGTCAAAGTCAGGCAAATATTTCAAAGGATCTTTAGTTACACTTGTGCTGCTGATTTGTATCTGCTATATTCTCCCCAGACTGGGAGGGAAGATGTAAATTGTAAGTATTGCTGGCTGGAGTACATGAATGATGCAGAGTATAAACGATGTGAATTACTGAAGAGAATTCATTGTTTAGAGACAAAATCAACTGAGTATGGAGAAAAAGCAATTTGCATTCATAAAACACTGAAATGATTAGTTTAATAAATATTGGAAGAAGGTGTATAGGAAAGAAAGTTCCAATGTTAAATATTGGCCAGCTAAGCCTTTGTTATTTGTCAGCATATAATTTATTTATGGGCAATTTATTTATATTGCTGTTTTTAGGGGTTCATTCTCTGTAATTCTCAGGTTGTTGAATTCAGCACCTCCTGAACTTGCTGGCCTCTTTGAGCTGAGAGTCCAGAACTGACCCATTTGCTCTGTGCTTTGCTTAATTGCTTATGGAATGCCATCACAATGTATCTGTCAGCTCCTGTAGTTATTTATTAGATCAAAATATGACCAGTAGAAAAAAAAAAAATCAAAATAGATCATCATAATCTGTGAAGGCTCTGAGTGCACCAATGTATTTATTTGTAAATCGTGATTGTAGAGTAAATTTTATCCTAATTTAATAATCTGTTGTGGTTTGGATTTTCCTTTAGACAATGTAAACATCATGACATGTTCCTAATTAACTGATTTACAGGTCTTCTGGAACAAATGGTAATTAATATTCATAAATGTTTGCAACATTTAAACAGATGTAGAAGCCTGACATGACAAAAATGTGTACTAATTTGGAGATCTGTGGTTCTCGGTCTTCCAGCATGAAGAATGCTTCTTTTTAAGTAGTTGTCTTCCCTGGCAAAATAGTAACCTTTGCTAATGAGCAGACGTTTGTCACTGTGGTACATCTGGTAATTTGCTCTTAACATGTTGTTATTGAGCAGTAGGGGCCTAAGCCATCAAAATCGTAGACAGTATGTTGTAGTTACCAAGTTCATATCACCCTGTCTAAGTAGGAGGTAATTTTGTCAGTGTCACCTACTTTTGCCCATCAGTCCATGCAGTGGGAGGTGAAGAAACATTGCATGCTACTAATGCAAAATAAGGAGAGATCGTCTCAGCCTCAGTACCCTTTGGATCCATCTGTTACTGAATATATTTGGGTTTGGCACTTGGATCTGTACACAGTTAAATTCTACCTAGCAGTAATAGCTAACAGGATCCCTGCCAGATACAGAAAGGTCTGGATAGTGTGGCTGCTACAGGACATGTAGGGGAATGCAATGTAAATATACCCCATGCCGTGGAACAACCTTGAAACCTTTGGGTTTTAACTCTGAGCTGATATTCTGAGTTTCCACAGGTTCCAGATCCTGCAAAAGTATTCCAGCTCAGGCACAGCATGAAGCTGAGTTGTCTGCACAGTCACACCATGCTGTTGCTGAGCTAAGAAGCTGTCAGAACTAGTAAGGCAGGGTATTAACTACCTTCTAGCCAACAGCACTGAGTGTATAACGTAGTGCGAACATTATACATTGCTATGACAGTTGTCATTAATGGTAACTTTTGAATTTCCTGTGGCTGTGAATAATATTAGATGGTTTGTCCCCCTGGAACAGTGTTGCATTAATTATTATAGGGAAGTGGAGTTTTTGCAAAATCCAGATAGATAGGGGTTATCTTTACTGAAAAGATCAAAAGACAGCTTTCCTCCACTCACTGCAATTTGTCTGAAACAGGATATACAGCAGGCATTGCAGCATGACCATAAGGAGCAGCCGTAAAAAGTAATTCTTTAGAATCCATTTTCTCTTTGTATTGATTTATATATTCATTAATTATATGTATGGCATATATAATCTCACAATAAACTCAGGGTAAATCTGCTGGTTACCATAATGTCATCAACATATGTGTCACAGTAATGTTAAATCGTACTAACTTCATTATTCACTTACTCTTACACCAATACTCTACCACTAAAATAACAGTTTCTTCACAACCTTTTGTCTATTACCAATTCCATACTCTTTTACTTAGTCAATCTAGTCGAAACATACTTCATTTTATATATAATAAAAATAAACCAAACATATTCCATATATTTTCATGGGATTTCTTACCCAGAACACCAAGTAGTGAAACCAGCCAGTGTCCATTTTACAAGTAATCACCTTTCCTGTATATTTGCCATCACAGCTATACTTAAATAAGCTTCTGCCTTACAAACCCAAAGACTGCCTTAACTTTAGAAAAATCCTTTACAGTCAAGTTCTTTCCCTTGAAAGAAATACTGTAAATAATTATCCTTACCTCTTGCCTAAGATAACTGGAATAAATTTATCGGTTTAAATCTACTAAAGTAAGTCTTTAAAAAGTCATATTTTTGTTGTGTTATAAAGCTACATTAACTACAACAATTCCTTTATTTTTTGTAACACCTTCCAGCCAGGTAGATACTGCTAGTTCAAGGGGAGATATTTTTCCATCTTATAGGGTACTAGTACTTATAAAATTATACTAGTCGGTATACTCCCTGGTATATATATATATATATATATATATATATATATATATATATATATATATATAATCATTTTGTCTGAATGATCTCATAATATTTCAGGGTCCCAGAAACAATTTGAGGTGTCTGAGATACTCACTAGGCTCGTTGGTAATTGTTGGAAATTCTTGATACTTACTCATTATTGTACCTAGGATTTTCAATGTTTTTACATGAAGTGTTCTTTTGATCACAAATCTTTTCATCTTTCCTGTTGCTGTCCAAAACTGCCAGCACAGAAATTCCTGGTACGCATTTTGGCAACTGATGAATCGTCAGGTTCTGTTGATTCATAATAATACAGCTAAACTGCTTCAAGTGTGGTGACGGAATGATTTTTAAGTTGTCTATAAATCAGTATTTAGGGATTCCTAATGCCTGTTTTAAAGCAGGTTATTTTCTTATTTCAAACCAGTGTTAGTTTAGGGTATAAACCTTCTGTACTTCCAACGTCCATCCTAAAAACGTTATACATTCCTAAAAACTTTATGCAGTCCTAAACCAACATCACCATTAAACAGACTTCAGCTTTTCTCATTCATAACAGATAGGGCAGGTGCATTAAAATCAGTTTTCTTGTTATCTAAAAAAATCATGGTAAATAAATCCTCTATAGATAAAATGCATCTTAATCTTCCTTTTCAGTTCCACCTTTCTATTCCTCCATCAAAGACCTTCATAATTCTGAAAATGGCGATGCCCTTCCTATATGATTTCAGTTGGTTACTATAGTGGGTTTTATATACATATTGGTTTGTTTCCTTCAGAAATTCTGATTTTGTACATTCAAGAGCTGAACTTATGTCTAATTCAATAAGGGCTATTCTGCTGGTGACTCAGCTCATACCTGAACACCATGTAGTTATCACATTACAGGAACTCTAACCCTCCTGACATTTTCTTGCTGAATCTCATCAAAAAAAGGTTTTGCTTTAACTTCTGATTTTTCAGTTTTGTAGGTACTTGCAAATATATTTGATTTATATGTGTTTTGTAAGAATTGCAAGTAAGCATCTAAGTTTATATTCTTACATTGAAAGCGATTAGTATTCTTTATCAGATATTTAGGTGAGGGTGAGCATGTCTTCCTTACTCTCAAAGGATGATTTCCTTTGGAAGGAGTTAGAGGGCCCAATGTGCCATTAGAATAGAGGGAACTCATAAATCCATTAGCATTCACTAGTTTCCATAGCATTTAATTGCTAGTTTTAATTGGCCAATTTACAAGCTCTACTATGTCCAAAGACTGGAACTGGTAGGGTATATGCTATTTTTCTGAACTCCCCAGTGTTTCAAAGTACTCTTGAAATACTTTGTAAAATATAATTACTCGGTAGATTGGATCTTAGTTGATTGAAATAAGATCAGCTTGTCCTACCATTAGTATGAATTGCACTGGCTGCAATATGACATTAGTAGCCAGTCCTACATTCACTTTCAAGCAAATGCTTCTAGCCATTTAAAGAAAGCAAGGGCAATTAAGCACAGGTATTGATTCCTTCTTTTTAACAGCATGCTTAACAGGTTTGCAATAAGGACCTCTTGGTTCCTCACCCTTAAGGGTAACAAATTGGTTTTGATTACACCCTGACCTGTCAACATGAATAATGAAATAATTTTCCCTTATGTGAGATAGAGAATTGTTAATAATTGTTAAACTAACATAATAGGAATCAAAAGGAATACCAGACATGTATTTGCTATGCGAGGATTGCTAAATTTCTTGTCAAGCTTTAGGAGACGTTCATTTTTAATGCATATTAATGAGGAGAGCAGTACATGACTAGCCTGATGGATCTATTTTGCACTTGTGTTTTTTACAAAGTCATCAGGTGACTTAAGTACTCCACAGCGGTCAGCTGGGAAAGAATTCCATAAACTTTTGCCAACACTCAGATGGAACAAGTTAGACATATTACTGATGGCAGACTTGCTGCTGCATACATACATTTTATATGTTTCTTTACTGGCATTGTCATTCAAAATACAAATGTCAGTTGCAATTGCAATAGGAAAACTAGCAGCAGTGAGAGGAGGGAAATGAGTTACCATTTCATAACTAGGAGTCATTTCCAGGAACTATGTTTTGGTGAGGGAACAAGTCTCTGGTAAGTTCCTGTTTTGTTGTCTTGTAAAAAGCTGCATTACCTTATGAGAGTGTCTGTAGAACTAATATTACCTATAATGACAAGCCTCAGTAGCCATTCAAAAATCTTGTATAGAATCTGCTACAGTAGAAGCTGGTAGCAAGCACCTCTGGATATACTAGCACATTGGAATAGTTGTCTTGGGGGCAGGTTAAACTGTGTCCTATCGTGCAGTCTGCTGTGAGATGTGAGAGAGCTCCCTTCCCCCTTTGTCATAAGGGTGAGTAACTGTAGTGTAGGAGAGCCAGAGTTGCAGTGTACCAGGGCCACTTTTTCAGTTCTAGCATCACTGCTGCTGAGCTGTGGTGGAAACTGTAAACTGGCTCCATGCAGGTAAAACTATGGTATCTATCACGTCTGAGTTAAGATATTTTATCCCCTAGTTAAATAAAAACTAGAAGCTTTCTGTGCTGTCGATCAGCGTAATGCATTTTATCTTTAATGCCTATCTAATAAATCATCTGGTGACAAATGAATCTTACCAGATTCAGAGAGGTAGATATAGGCAGATAATACAACTACTAAAAAGTCAGAATCATCGCGTTTAAAAGTGTGCATCACAACATCATTACCGTCTCAATTCTCGGAGAGGACTCAAACCAAGATTTAAATAAAACGATAATGTGAGAAAGAAAATCCTGGTTATAATGAATAAACCACACTTTAGCCAGGTTGCTGGCTTCCAACTTTTTAGTGGCTGTCTAATGACCGTATTTCCTTAATATGTTAGCGTGTCAGATTTAAGTCTGTCCCTCAGAACAGTCACAAAATATTGAAAGAATCAGTTATAACAAAAGTCAAGAGTTCTCCTACTCTCACCCCATCCTGTTTGAA
Source organism: Rhynochetos jubatus (assembly GCA_027574665.1). Lineage (NCBI taxonomy): Eukaryota > Metazoa > Chordata > Aves > Eurypygiformes > Rhynochetidae > Rhynochetos > Rhynochetos jubatus. Next base: position 10,595,676 of record CM050665.1, on the reverse strand, counting down.
AAAATAAGCAGCAGGTGTTGAAAGGTGATGTTGGAAAACAGCTCTGAAACATCATTCTTTAGCACCCATGCATTAATTGTATGAATTCATTTAATTAATGAATACATTCATTTCTTGTATGTGAGATATACATAACTCAGGGCAATTCTGTCAGTTACCAAAGATTCATTAATGTGCATTACTGTAATATCAAACTATTAGTAACTTGTTTACTTAACCTCACACTGATACTCTCTATGTGAAAATGAAACGGCTTTGTCCAGGCAAAACACAGTCCAATTTTAACACGTTGACCCACCATTAATAAAAAAGAATCAAAGACATTTCAGGTTCCTGACTTCACAGGATTTCTTTAGCTGTTCCTCATTTATCAAAGACAGACACTGGCCAAGCCAAGGGTAAATCACCTTTCCTACAAGTTTCCTATCAAAGCTCTAGTTTTCTAGGCTTGTGTCTTCCAAATTATAACCCAGCTTTTATACCACTACTGTGAAATAGCTAAGTAGCAACTTAATTGTGTGGATGGTGCAAAGACAGTAGCAGAAGAATTATTTATTAGTTGAGTATTCCTAGCTCTCAGACCAGAGGGATAGGCTGGCAGCAATTTGGTGTACTGGAATGCTAATTATGTGTTTTACTTAGCAATTGTGAGAAATTTAATTTGCTTATCAGGCAGCAACAGGATCTGTAACATGGGAAAAAAGGAAAGAGCTGGCTCTGTGCACCAGAAAAAGTACATTCAGTTCAGTCCTGTCTGCCAGCTCATAGGCTGATGTGTATTTCTGTGGAAGGTATTTACAGAGGTTGGCAAGGTGTTCAAGGGTTCCATTTCAGTTCAGTTACAGATGAGCTTAGGGTGCATCTGCTTATTGATTAGCTTCAGTTCACAGTTTGTGATTCCAAGCGGCTCTGGAAGCATTTGTGTGTGTATTTGTTTTCAGTAAAGTGTTTGTTTTTCACAGGCAGGAATACATCAATGGCTTTAGAGGGTAACCTTGGTAAACTTGAAGGTTTAGGAATGAATCCCACCATAGTTGAACATAATTTGTTTTTTTTTTAATTTGAAAATATGCAAATCAAATAGGACATCCACGGACACCATTTATAGTTAATATCTTAGCTTTGATCATTGTTTGTGATGTCCCATCTGAGGCACAGTCATTCATAATTCATACTAATTTATAAAGGTTGGACTCAATGATCTTAAAGGTCTTTTCCAACCTACATGTTTCTATGATTCTATAATTAGATAAGCCTCTAACCCCAATCAGGAGAGAGAACTTTCAGTTATTGTGTTGCTTAAAGTCATTAATGGCAGAAGCCGAAAAGATCACATGGATCATTCTGCTTTCTTCCAAACTTGCTGATGACTTCTCTGCATTATCACTCCTACTAATAATTTAAACTCTTCTTGGAAATCTACAGTGATAATGTGTTAATTGCATTTCCAGAGGAAAGTACTTTATAGTTGCTATCAAGTGTTCCCTATGTTTTTCCTTGTCTCCTGTGCTGAAGGATTTTCTTGGTTTTGCCCTGGGCTGTCACTGAACTCCATGTCATCATGTCAAGCCTGTTACATTTGGATGTCAAAGGACTTGGCTCTGTGTACCAGAGACCCGTGTATTATCCTTGAAACCCATTTTATCAGTCACATTAAAAACCTGTAGGCTTCTGCATTTGTTAGGCACTGCCTCCTGGCGTAAATATCCACTTCTGGGCATGTACTGATTTCAGTCCTTGAAAAGCAATGCAGAGGGTCACATTTCTTGTGTGCAACGTAGATAATCTTTGTTCTAACTTTGCCATCAAGATGAGGATTGGGGTTTTTTTTAGGTATTACAATAACAGCCCAAGCTTCTCCCTGGGCAATTTTTGCCAATGTTTCTCATTCCCACTGCTTTGGGTTGTATTCCCAAACTGTGCCCTGCCTGTGTACCAGTGCAGGTTCAGCAATGCAGTTGTATAACTGTGCTCCACAGATCAGTCCTGTCCACAGACAGGAATCCTTTGCCCTTTACTGTTTGGGTCCCATTTAAAACAGCAGGGAATTAATAGTAGCTTTGCTGCTATTTCCAGTCTTGTGATTCAACAAACATGCATTGTCTGCTTATGCTTGTGCATATAAGCCCAAACCATCTCAAAAGACAATGCAGGAACATTGCCTATGTACTCCTGGAAACATGCACTGAATGGCAGGAGAGGTCTCGCATTAGATGACAAAACTTTACCTGCTACATGGAGGTTTGCTTTTGAAAGAAAATACTCCATATTGCCCTGAGTTTGTGTTCTGCTGCCATACCTGAGCTGAACGCTGTGAAGTTGCTTCTTGTCACTTAAGATTTGATGTCTTTGGGATCCAAATATATCTCTGACACAATTTCAGCATGGCTGAAGTTTTATCCAGGACCAAGTTCGTTCTTGTTATTTAAAAAAACAAGCAAATAAAAAATCCCTATGTCTCTTCCCCCTCCCAAAACCAAACGTGAAAGAAATTATTTTGACAGCGTTAATATAACTTCTTGTATGAGTGCTCATGGGTATTATGAATGTTTTGTCTCTGAGCTGGAATACACATTAGAGAGGTTAACTATAATTTTTCAAGTGAACATACAACTCCTGCGTTTTTGAAGCTTTGCTCCTGTTTAGGTCCATGCATCACTATTTCCCCTCTATGCTTCTTCACTGACAGTTTGGTGTATCTAAGTTAATATATTTTGTGTTAATGGCGGTTTCTCCTTCATCTATGAAAAATTGGGATTTAAAAGCATTTTCCCCCCATCATATGAGAGATCTCTAACACAGTTGTCCACATGTCCTGCACACTGTGGTTACTTGAGCTTTCTTTCTTGCCTGCCATCACAGCTCCCACTAAAGAAGTCGTAGCCAGCCAGAGGGGCAACAGCAAATGTATGCTTAGAGTGAAGAATTCCATCATCTGTGGCACGTGTAGGCAGGAAATGCACAAATCCAAGCGTATAAACAAAAGCGAATAAAAGTTGAGTGGGGATAAAATGTAGACTCAAAAGTTATCCATAAAGAGATTACACAAGGAAGTGAACGTGATCCAGTATGAGGCAAGAAACTGAATCAAGAGATTTGGGTTGAAACAAGGCATAAGGCAATGATGGTCACGTTCTTTTTAGTCAGGAAGGGACTGGAAAAAAGAGCACTGAACGTCTCTGGGCTGGACCCTATGTGAACCCTTCCGGAAGAAAATGCTGCAGCACATCTGCATTGAATAATTAATTTTAATAATATGATACTAACATATTCATACTTAATGATGAATTATTAAATATGAACATCTTTCAGATAAGTTTATGTTCAGTTTAATCCAGGGTGTAAAGTAATATGTTCTAAAAAATATCCCTGTCTAACTCAGAACTCCAATTTGAATGTGACTGTCAATTTTGGGGTTTTTTTTAAACAAAGATTGATATTTTTTTAGCACTGTTTACAATAGGTATGCACGCATAGATAGCCCCAACATATTCTTGCCAGGATCTGGCACTCTTGCCTAAACGTTCTGTGCCAAATGGGAACTGGGCTTGATTTTATTTTTTTTTTAATGAGAGGTGGAGTCAGATAATTCACTGCAATTGGGTTCAAATGGAAATTGCAAAAACTGTTAAAACTAATCTACACACAGAGTTGTACTGGTTTAGTTTAAACGATATGACTGGTTTTGTGGCTACTCATCAGATTTCATTGATTAATACGCTTACTTTAAGTATGTTTCTAATTAATTTTGAATTAATACACCCAGTCAGATGTGGATAGCTGTGTGATAGCTCTGGTCCCATTCTAAACTAGTTTGCTGTTCATAAAGATTACCATGGGGCTGTGGTCTAGCGAATCCTGCCCCTTTGTTTTAAAACACCAGTGCTAAATTGAATCTTAAGTGAAGCTTGTACAACACTTTCGGCGAACAAACAAAATACCTTTTCTTCTGCTTTTGGTAAATGGAGTTATTCTACCTGTGACAAATGGTACGGTTCTGAATTTAAGAATTGCACTTGAATGAAGAATAGCATTGACAGCTACCCAGAGTAGAATGTGCTTCATTGTAATTGCTTGAACTATACAAAAAATATCTGAGCAATGTTGGGGTCCCTCAGTTTATTGGTTCATGTCTATTTATTTGCTGTCCTTTAAACTCTTAGCATCCTATTAACTGACAGTTTGGTTCATAGTCTATTGACCTCAAAGAAAAGGTTCTTTAAAAGTATACATGATGGAATAAAAAATATTTAAGCTTGCTTCAGAGAAGGAAATTGAGAATGTTCTACTTAGTTCATCCTTTACTGTGCGAAGAATCTTAAGGGGCCTCACAGGCTTCTGAGACGAAATTGTAAGCAATAATGTTCTCGGAGGATTTTGCCTCTGCATTCTCTCTCAGGGATATTTGTCATGCAAGATTATTCCATCAAATTGTCAGCGGTGTTCTGTTGGTTAGGTTTTACCTTTGAAATGGGAAGGTTAGTTGTAATTGGTTGGGTTGGTTTGTTTCTGCTCCATGCCAGGGCACACATACCATCAGGTTTCTGCTATTGACTATTCAGTATCCGTGCATGCCACAGAGCTGACATTCAGATATAATTTTCTATTTTAGTGAAATCCTTGCTATTGGTTTAGTCTTAGTTTCTAGCTACCCGTTCTTGCTGCAAATTTTCTATTTAGTGAAATTAGTGGTATCTAATCCAGAGAAGTGGCACCAATATCTGAAATAACAGTGAATTCATATGAACTAGTACATCTTGGCTGTTACACATTTGAGTCTTTTCTTTCTCTAGTTCGTGTAATTCTATAAATTTTATGGAAAACACTAATTGTTTCAACAACTGTCTTTACATTTGAGTTTCCAGGTTTGCATGTGAATAAACTGAATAAATCATAACTAAATTTGTAATTACAGCAGTCTACATCAAGAGTTACTCCCACGTTTATTCTGGAATTATACCTACAGCAGAGCTTAAGTTTTAACTCAGAATTATTATGCATAAAAGTATGTGTATGTGTGTGCTTAAGAGAGAAAGAGTGTGCAAGAGGGTAGTTCTTTTTTGAAAGTAGATTTCTGAGTAGATTTCCAGAAATGAAACACCAATGTGAAATGAAGGTTATTGTGCTGTATTGGCAGCACTCCATTCTCTCCATACAAAATCATGTGCTTCACCTGACCTGCAAGAGCCATCATCTTAGAGGAGCCAGGGACTGTAATTCAGGGGTTTTATGATTACTACAGAGGCAGGCATTTTTTGCTAAACAGTACTGAGTGATATGTGGTGATTTTATGATCTTATCCAGGGATTAGGGAGCTGGAGCTAAACTCATTTTCCTTGGAGTCACACATTGGCCTCAAACCATGGTTCATGGACCATGCTGATAAAAAGCAAATGATTTTATTCAGTTCACATTAAATTCAAACTTTAGGCCCTGGAGACCTACAGAAACAATGTATTAACACTTATCTTACAAAGCTGAATTCTTCTAGGAATAGCAATCCTTCAGCAGCAGAGCAGGGAGAATGCTGAGGCTTTCAGGAGCCTGGCATTTTCTCCAGAAGTAGGCATTGTGCTATGAATTAAAGTTTGAATTTCGTGAGTGCAATTTTCGGGGGATGTTGTGCGTGCTGTTCCCAGAGAATCACAGGAGTAATGTTTGTACATTCTAAAGTTAGTTTAAATCTTCATTATTGCTGAAGAGAAAATTGAAAGTGTGAAATCCATTCCTGCTATCTGGGAATCCCTTCAGATTTAGTAGGTTATTTTCCTGGTGGACAGAATGAGAAGTGGGTGGGTGGAGGGGAGAAGGGTCTTAAACAGAGGTTTTGACTGATCCTTAATAATTCCACCCCCCACGCCCCCATTCTAGTACACATATTGTTGTTGGTGATGTGCTGATTTTGAGGGAAGAAACATTTGCCTTTATGCATGACCCTAAGAAAACTGTTTTTTTGCTGTAGCATGATTCAGTGTCACAAATGCACTAGAAAACATTGGAAAATTAAAATCCCAATGATGATACACACAATATGGAAATGGCTGGATGTATCACAGAGAAAAAGTAAGATATAGGAACTTCCTCCTAACACTGAATCATTGCAGAGCAGTGTCTTCTGGATCCTAGCAATGAAATAGAGCATATTTTTCTCCAGAGTTATATGCTCATAAATATCTTCAGTATTTCTTTGGTCATTGTTTGAGTATTGTAAATTCACAGAAGATTAACAATCCACTTGCGGTGAAACAGCAATAATTTATTTTTCCACTATCAAAAAAATGCACATCAGCATATACAATTCCCTTTTCCCCCAGGTCTCTGTGCTAACCAGAAAGAGCTTTGATTTCAGTGCTGGGCACCATTACAAACTGAAAAGTTTCAGTGAGTTATTGGGCTCTGTTTCTTCTGATTAGATCAATGGGTGCTATTCCCCTGAAATATTCAAAGCAGGAATGGAATGAAATGAAAAGATAACTTAATGCTTAACACCAGTTAATGTAACTGGTTTGCCTATGGAAATAGACTGGTTTACCAACAAAATATTAAACCGATCCATTGTTGATAATATAACTGCCCAGGACACTGCAATATAACTTGCAGAATTGTAAATGTTATCTATGTCTTCAAGAAACCTGTTATCATAACATTAAGGAGCTAAGCCTGGCATTCTGTGTTTATTTAGTCAAAAGGATTAGATGGATCCTCCTGTATCTGTATGATTCCTTCATGGTTAGTCACAGACTTAATCAGGAGCTGTAGGGACCGTAGCTCTTGCATTAGCATTCTCTAATGCAGCTGGCACTCTCCCTGTAATGTAAATTGCAGCACTCTGCCCAATACCTTCATTTACTTATTTACCTTTCCTGTTTAAAAGCCAACATGAGGATAGTTAGAGGCTGATTTCACTGAGACTGAAGCAATGTTAACCACAGCAATGGGCCAAAGGCATTCTCTGAATTACAAAAAAGGAAAGAACATGTCAGGCAGTGTTGGATAATGGTAGTCTTGGAATCACCACAAATATGAGCAGTTCCATTCTTTTTGATCATTATCACTTTAGGGGTACCTCATTCTCTTCTGTTAAATTGCCTCCCATCTGAAAATGGTCTATTATGTACTAAACAGGCTTTGCAAAGTGTAGGGGTTGTTCCTTCTTTAAGGGCACTTTTATTTTTATACTTTTACAAGGGAAAACATTGGCTGCCTTGTCCTGAAATTCAATTAGTCTTTGCATTTAGTTAGTGATCTTTTAAATACATCACTGTTTTTTGCTCTGCCAGTCTGCATAAACATCTCCCTACTATCAGTCCTTAAATAAGATTAATTTCTATTATGGAATCTCTTTTGCAGGGGCACCTCTTACATAACTCTGGACTCTGTGTTACAGGAGCTTCTACACTCTCCTGTATTTATTTTCTCTGCCAGTCCATGTCTCTTCCTGGCCCTGCCCTTCTAGAATCTCTCCAATTACTCTACTTTTTTCTGATCTGGTTCCCCAAACTGGAAACACTATCCTTACTTTGTGAATGGAGTGGAATAGATTGCATCTGTGCCTTACATATGACTCCAGTAACAATCTCTCCAGGAAGAGATTAGCCTTTTTTATTTGAGCATGATGTTATTGATTCACCATAAGCTTTAAATGCTTTTCTGCTTAACTGCTGCCTTGCCAGATGGTCCCCATTTTGCTTTTGTGCATTTCATTTGTCCTTCCTAAGTGTATAGCATTTTACACTTACCTTTATTGAATTTAACTTTTACATTCTCTCCAACCTGTCAAAGTAATTTTGAATTCTCAGCTGGTCCTCTGAAATGTTTGCAGTGGCCCTAAAGTAGGTGTCACAGGCAGATTTTATAATTATCCTCTGTTCTTGTTTTTCAAACTCATATAGAAAATATTTTTAGATTGAGTTTAGAACATCACCACCCAAAGGAACCCACTTACAAGATTTCCACTGTTGAACAGAGGAACATTTCTCAGCAGGTTATGTATCCTCCTTCCATGATTTCCATCGAGGACATATACCAGTCCTTCAGCATCTGTCTCTTAATACAACAGTACTTCAGAATTAAGTAAGGCTTAGTCCCTAGTTGTTTTGTACTGCTTCAAGCCTGTGAACCATGCCAGAGGTACATCATTGAATGATAAGGACTTTTTTTTTTTCACGTGCTTCTAAAGAGGAGGTGTAAGGTGTATCTGTGGGCAGTTTATTCCATGGCTCTCTTTCCCTTGATACCCTCTTGCTTGTGCTTCCCAAAAGCCAGCTTCCCTTAGCAGCCCTCTGTGTCCTGATTTTCCCCTGTTGCCTGCTCCTTCTATCCTAGAACCATATTCCTTCTACCTCTTTTTTTTTACTGTAATTTGCCTGAGGTATGCACTATCAGTGTATTCTTTCAAGTGCTTTTGAAGAGATGAGGATAAGCCAGGTTATTTGTAGTACAGGTGAGTCTGTTTCTGTAGTTGCAGTTCCAGGTTTCAGAATAGCAGGCTTGCGTGTTCACTCTGTGTCAGTCCAGCCTTGTATTAGCCAACCAGCCAAGGGGCCAGTTCTTATCTTTTGCTCTTCATATCAAATGTAAAGAGGGTAATAATGCATAAGTGTGCAATGAGGATGAATCACAGGGACACAACAAGGTTTAACGTCCAGCTTTACTAAATACAAGCAACATGCCAGGTGTAATAAACTGAGTCCTGAGAAAAGCTATGGATTCCAATTTCAAGAGATACAACAAAATTCAAAACAAGGGAGTTCTTGCTTTATTTCTAGCCTTCAGCTTTTATAGATGAAGAGTTTCTTGTTGCAGTTTTCAGCTACTTATTTAATCTCTAAACTTGAAGACATTATTTATAAATCCAATTGTCTTTGATAAGAGCACAATAAGCCTTAAGCCCTACCTGTTCTCCACGATGGGAAAGGCCTAGGTTCAGCGTCTTGCCTCACTGGGTCTGAATATTGCTTTTCCATCTACTGAGTTGAACTGCTGAGCTTTTGTAGGGTGGATGACCACCTACCAAAACTTATATATAAAACAGAGCCACAGAATTTTGCATCTCATTATTTGGAGACAGAAGAATTTATAGGAAGATCTTAAAGGTTTCCCTTTTTCTGTTTTAATGTTACCATCGGTTTCTAGGTAATGGCTGATCCTGCCGGTGTTGGTTTTGGTAGCTTACTTGGCTGACTTGCCTAGCAATCTGAATTCAGTAGCAGCTTCTGTGTTGGTAGGGCAGCACTGCTATCAGTTGACTTAGTGCTGCAATGGGATGCTACATGAATGTCTTGCAAACTGTCTGTGGCTCGAGAGCTGCCAGCTGGCCAGCCTTCAACTTCTGGCTCTTTTTAATGTTTTGTCTGCTCTTCTTTTTTTTTCATTCTGAAGTTATAAAGAAAGTTAAATCCCAGATTTCTACAGGACAGAAAAGCATTTCTTACACTATTCTGTATGGGAGCCAAAGGATTAATTCTTTGTGAATGCTTAATCACTCTGTCATAGAACTTTTTTGAGGACTGAATTCCCATATTTGAGTGTGTGGCTTTTTCAGTAGCCCTGTTCTCATCTGATCCCCCAGGCCACTTCTGTCACTTAGAACAAGGTCATCATTTCACAGTCCTGCTCACAGTGCATCAGCTTACTGGGCTGGAATTAATTTTTCCTTAACACAATGTAGTCTCTACTGACCGATAGCATGTTTTGATCAATGTAAGTTTGGTCAGAGAGGGGTCTATGTGGTATGTCAGAGTTCGTATCCTTCTTCTGTTTCACATCTCCGGATAGATTCTCTCAGCAGCATGAAGCACAGATGCAGGACCAGGGCTTACATTACATGTGTTGCAGCTGGTCTCCCTTTGGAAAGGTTGCTCTGTAAGTGAGCAGACCCATCTGTTTCTTTAGTTTATTTTCCATACTGACTAAGCAATTCTGACATCAACCACTCAGGGCTGAAGCCTGAATTCTCAGATATTTGTTTAGCTTCATCATAATTTCACCCCTCACTCCCTACTGATTCTGAGACTGTGATAAAAACTGTTTCTTAAAAAGCAGGACTATTTTGGAATGTTGACTACAGACTCTGAAAGAAATGTAAGGGGGCCTCTTTTCTCTATAAATTGCATGTTGCCCAACTTATATCAGCAGTTAATTCTGGTTGAAGATATTAATCAGGTTCATACTTCAACAATTAACTAGTTGCATTTTCACATTCCTGCTTTGTATGTACACTTGAGAGAAAAGATTGTAAATTAGATGAACAGTATCTGACTGAGCCTGTGGGATAGCTTTGGTGTACCTCAAACTCCTTAGGACTTCACAATTTTCTGTAAGATATTCAAGACTCATTTAAAAAGAGGAGTGGGGGAGGTTAACAGCTGCAAAAACAATGTTGTTGCACAGGAAGATGGCAGGGGAGGTGAAAGGTAAGTCACTGCAAAAAGCATTATGCTCTCCCCTTCCCCCTCTAAAAAAAAAGAAACACCCCAAAGCAATCTACGGTGTGTGAAAATCTGAAGAAGTAACTTAGCTAAAACTTTACATCATGCCTTGATGCAGATTGAGGAGGTAGGGCTCCTTAGAGAATATGCAGCGCAGCAAATATTACGATGAGAATTCATGACAAGCAAAATGACCTAAAAAAGATGAAACAGTAGTTGATTTTATGTGTGTGCTCTCACATGAGTAATGCTGCCCTGCTTTTTATAAAGTTCCTTTCAGAAATAAATTCTACAGACCTTTATAGCAACTATTAGCTTCATTAAAGTCTTCTTTGAGGAACCAGATGTGTTATTTTACTTACTTTATATGTGAATGAACTAAGCAGTGAATGATGTAAGGAGCAAATGATGGCTTGCTGAATTGGTAACAATACCTACATATTGATAGCCCTGTTGCTGGCTCTAACTGACACTTCCTAGTGGAAGTCTCTCATTTTTATGTGATTACACGTCTCCTTCCCAGCTTACTCTTGGTACACATGGAGTTTTACTTGCAGCCTTAGCTGTTGGAAGCACTTATTTACACAGAATCTTGAGTCTCCCTAAAAATGCTTGAGATATTAGGACTGTTGGGTGGGGTTTAAAAAAGCTCTGAGCTCCAAAAATAAAGAATCTAAACTTGATTAACTGTTCTAAAATGCTATTCTAGAGTTCTCCTGTACTTTTTTCCCCTAAAAGGAATTAGCTCATGATTTCTGAAAGCCTGAAGTTCAGATAACTGCTGTATAAGACCTGTGCACCATTCTCAGATTTCTGAAGTCCTTAGTTAATTACGAGGGATGAGTTTTTATTACACAATAAGCTACATTGACGTAAAATATATTTATGCACACAACTAAATATCTGAATTAATTATGTACAGAAAAGGTCAACATTGGTTATTTGTTCATAGTAATTGCATGTTGTATTTGATTGCTTGACTCTGGGTAAAGTTCATCATCAAACTTAGATTTAGTATAAACGAGAACTGTTCTGGCCAGATCTACAGTAATCATAGAATCACGGAATGGTTTGGGTGAGAAGGGGCCTTCAAGACCATCCAGTTCCAAGCCCCCTGCTGTGGGCAGGGACACCCTCCACTAGACCAGGTTTCTCAAAGCCTCCTCCAGTCTGGCCTTGAACATTTCCAGGGATGGGGCACCCACAGCTTCTCTGGGCAATCTAAATCACTATGCTGATTTACACTAATGGAATATACGGTTTCCTTGCCCTGGCTGCTGTTCCAAGCAGTGAAGCCATACTTGATTGTTTTATGAGTGAAGCTCAGCAGATGCTCAGAAAAAGTACTTGAACATTTTGTCCAGAGGTTTGGAGATCCATATTTTTAAAATGAATGATACTACAGTGATGTCTCTCAGAGCACTCTCTCTTTTGTTCTGTGGCTTTGGACACCCAGCAGTAATACTTGTTTAGTTTTATTTCTGTCTAAATGTTTTCTTGGGTTCTGATGCCTGTCTTCTGTGGTGAGTCAAGAGAAAACTAACTTCCCAAATATGTGCTCATCCATTGTTTTAAAGGGCTCACACTGGAAGGAAGGAGATGAAAAATGTGTGGTTGTTTTGTATTTCTGTATGGGAGACTAGCTGTTGTGACAAATGCCTGTTAGGAAATCATGGATTTCACACTTCACATATGTGTTTCATCATTTTCCGTTGTGATTAGAAAAGTAATTCAGCATACCAGTCAATTCTTACACAGACTCTTGAGATTATTACCAATGTCATACCTAATTGCATAGTGCTGTCCAGCAAAAGCACTCCTCTAGGTGCCCAATCTCAAATTTCCGTTCTGTGCATCTGAAATTAATGAGCAGCAGTGCCACTTTAACAGATTTGAGCTAGAATGGTTAAGAATTTGGAGTTCTTTTTCTAGACTTACTGTATTCTTTCCACTTTCTATGTCAATTTTTCTCTTTATAAAAGAAAAGGCATTGATACTTTGCCTGCGTAGGAAGAAGGAGAATAAAGTCTTTGTGTTTTGGTATACTTGTTTGCTGTTTTAAAAATCTGTAACTAGTGAACATATTAGTTGTCTCCATTTGAAAGCTGGGGAATGAGGAGGGAAAAAGGAAGAACCACACTACCCAGAAGTTTTTTTGGTCCTTTTACCACCTTTTTTTCCTAAATTTTCCTCCAAATTAATAATATTTTGACCTTTTGAAAGAATTAAATTTAAAAACATTGGCACATTGAAATGTTTTAAATATATCAAGGAAATACACATTCTGTGTTCTGTATTAATATTTGGAAGCCATTTCTAGTGAACATCCCTCTGGAAAAGCTATGGAATAAATTCAAATAAATGTCTTAAATTGTAACTAAATATCACTTCCTGCGTCAATGAAACTTTCCATTAGAATGACAGTTCTCTGTGAACATGGACTCTTTTCCCAAGGGAAGATTCCACAGTATATATTTATGTAGTAGATTAACTCATCCCTGGGATCTCTGCTGATGCATTGCCAGCAAAGTTGAAAGAAGGACAAGAGCTACTGTGAGACGAGAGTGCCAGCTGGGTCTGTGCCCAGAGCTGGGCTCTGTCAGGCCCAGCCTGGTCAGCCATAGCTGGAGAAGAATATCGTTAGTGAATACAGACTAATGACTTCTACGTTGGGGTGGAAACCCACGGCCTTGTATTTGACAATAGGAAATGGTTTTTTTATTGAAAAGTAGCTCAGACACTTTGACTTTGACTTCTGTCTTACTCTGCAAAAACTTAAGGGAAAGTTTTCACATCGTCTCTAAGGATAATTTTATGGTTTTTCTCAAACAAAAACTTACAAGCTCCTTTTATTATGCATTATGCAGTCAAAAAATTGACATTATAAAATCAAATTCCTTTCATGCTTTGAACTAATTACTGTGCCCTTTTCACTTTAAGTATTGCCATGTCATGAAATTCCTTAGCTAAGTATTCTGAAAGGCATAAAAAATCATGGCCAATCCAAACAAGCTATGCAATGACTAATGGCTTCAACTTTAATCATCTGACCTGTCCTTTGAGATGACTTGCTGTGCATCTTTTCTGACACGTATCATGCATATCTAGTTAGCACTTAAACAGTTTCAATTGCAAAATGAATGCTAACATCTTTTCCTGCCTGGGGGTTCCTATTGTGGGGTAGCTGATGTCTGTATAAAAGAACTATTGAAAGCTGTGATGTATAAATAGCAGAAAAATGACAGTTGCAAAGCTCATAAATGTGAAACATTTGTATGGTTAAGGCCAACACTGAAACAAAAGTATGAATTCTTCACAAAGTGTCTTTTATTGTCCTAGAAAGGAAGAGTCTTTTATATGTTAAGGTTGGACTAGCAAAGTCTCACCTTCCAGTTTTTCCCTGAGCTATTTAGACAGAAACTAGATGCTATTCAGGCTTCTGCTGCTCACAGAAGCTTGTTTCCAAACCTCCTTCTCTTACGGAAATTGAAAGTGAATTGAAGCCTCATCTTATTTTTAGAAACCTGCCTGAATATCAGAAAACAATGAACTTCATTCTCACCTGAACAGGAGGGATTCTCCTCATTGGCTTCAGTGCTGTCTAATTCTAGACTTTGGATTTCCTTCTTGCCTGCTCCTGGATATAAAGTATGCATTCTGCTCCCACCTCACTCACATGCTGGGCTTACGGTTTGAAGACCGATTCAAAGGCCACTGATGTCAAAGACTTGTTTTGTTACTTGCAATAGGTTTTGCATAAAAGTAGAAGGTAAGGTGCTGTTCATTAGAAACATAAATTGGCATGGTGTGAATAGTTCAACCTTCCGAGTAGGAAGCCAGGGGTGTGTGTTCTGCCTGTGACTTTTGAAAGAACGTAAGATTTAGGCAAGTCTGGTTTATAGAGAGGACAGAGGGAGAGAGGGATCTATGCAAGGACCAAAAATATATAAAAGGTTGTTTCTTTATGAATGTAAGGGCACTACACTTCACATTGCTACTTCATGCCTTCTCTTCATTTGTGCCTGCCAAAAATGGTTCCAAGCCATGTGTTTAAACTTGGTGTTTTGCAGACAGCTATAAATAACACTATTTTTATTATTATCTTAAAGAAAGTTTATGCTTAAGCTTCTTTTCTGACATGTGATTACTTTAATTCTTCCTCATGATGATGGTATTTTTTTTGCCAGGAAGGCATAATCCTTCCCAAGAACGCATATCTGTTCAGTATGAGTTGTGCTTGAAGGTCAGACCAATGTCTGTTGTTCCAAGACCCCAATCTCTTGGGAGTTTCTAGACAGTTTGAAGTATTGAGATTGAAAGGGACAACCTAAGTTTGGGCTGCTAACTGCAATTACCTCTTTTCTTCTCTCAGATGAATTCAAATCCTTTGAGGTGATATCTCAGATGTAAAGATATGTTTATTTTTTGGGAGCTGGATCTACAGTTTATTGAATGAAGTAAGTAACGAGCTTAGTGGGAAGTGGATCTAGATATGAAACAGAATACATCATTTAATAAATGCTGTCACTAAGTGGAGAACAAACATTATGAAATGAACAGACTAGAACAGGATTCTGAGGAAAGAAGAACTGTAGTAATCTGTGTATAGCAGATTATCATTGTTCAAAAATTAAAATGCAGAACAATAAATACCTAATTATCGCAGGTGTTTGTGCTAATGGTTCAGTATCTGATTCAGTATCCATCCAAGTTAGTGGAAGACTTTATTTCATTTTCATCAGATTTTGATTAGATTTTGGAAATAGATTTTACATTCCTGCAGGGTTTTTCAAAGGAAGAGATAACAAGATAAATTGAATTCCAAGAACTGGTCCTTTTGCACATGCAAAGTGTATTGTTCCATTGAGGTCAATAAGAATGTTGTCACTGTTTCACCTAGGAGCAAAACAGGTTTACACCCTGTTGCCCCATTCAGCTAGAGAGGGGTGTTCAAGTATACTTGTCTACATTCTGGTTCTTTGTCTTTACCTTCCTTGATGTGGAACACCTTCTTTCAATCTTGTGTGAACGTACAAATGCGTACACCCTGAGAACAGCAAGAACTTAAAGAGCTGCAGGTGGAAGCTCTCTAGTACGGTGGATAACTAACCTGGAGGAGCTACTTAGTACTGTGTTCCAGATTTATTACTTCTTTATTGATACCATCTTCTCTGTCATATGAGATGTTTTATTAGCTTAACTATATGATATGAAGAGAAAGATGCTTGAGGTGGAGAAGGTGGGGGAAGGGCTCCAAGGGTTTCAATGATTTATTCCCTTTTGCAAGTCTAACTCTACCTTACAAAGCAAAGGCACTTCCGTCATAAGGAAATAAGTGCTACAAAAGTAATTTTGCATATTTTTATCTTCATAATTTCATAGTTTTCTTTAGCAGGGGAAAAAATCCCTACTGAAATGTTAAACATTGCAGAACACTATCCAGTAGTGTAATTCATTTAGAGGCTTGCACAGAATAGATGGATGCCTGCTCTATTTTGATGCTTATCTGAGAAGCCAGTATTTAGTTAAAGACAAATGAATATGATGTATTTAAATATACCAATGCTTTTAATGAAAGGACCTAAAACTTTCATATATGAATGAATATATTGTTATCCACAGAGGCTGCACATATACGTTTCTTCCAATCCCAAAGGTCTGGGAAATGGTAGTTATTTAGTAGCACAAAGCAAAGATATTAAAAATCCCGTCTTCAGTTGGTCTTTTGGAAAAGCCCAAGATGGACCATAGTTATCAGAATCTGAAACTCTGAATACTGCATCGTGAGTGTTAGAAGGATCACATTATATTGCTTATTGCATAGACCTGCCAGAGGCCTTTAAAATGGTAAGCTATTAAATATACAGATTAGTTACTTTCCATAATCTTAATATTCTTAATAGTTTGCCCCTATAAAGCATATGAATTAACACCTTTTTTTTTTTTTTTTTAAGCAAACCACTAAGACTTTACTAGTCCACAACAAAATGTTTGATATTTGCAGTTTCCAATGTGTCTTTAAAGCAAGATTTCTGTTTCTTTACTACTGTGAGGACTGTGTGTGGCAGCGTAAGCACTTCTGTTTAAGAAGGTACTTAACAGAAAGCATTTCTTATTTCTATGCTTGCAGTCACAGCCAAAAAGTAGTTGATGCGTCATGGGACTATTTCCTACTGAAAGCTAAGGATTTCACAAGTAGGAATGCTGAATAAAATGCTGGAGTGTTCGGAATGCCAGTTGCAGGGTGTGTGGTTGTGGTAAATGGGGTGTATTTTCCCAAACCAATGGTTTGATTTTGTTAAACACACTGAAATTCTGGTAGGATATCTTGATTTCATATTTCCTCCTTTTACAGACAGTGATGTTTGAGAGTGATATACTCTGTTATATTCCTGTTTTAACAAGGAGCTTGGGACATTCTTACAACTGGTAAAAACCAGCTTAACATGCTTCAGGCGCTGACTGAACTTGTGGCTATTGAAACAATGAAAGCTGCTTTAAACTTTGGCTTTCCTTTGCCAGTTCTGGAGTTGAAACGTGTATAACGAGACGAACAAAGAACTTTGACACAGTTGCAGTGCAATGTGTTTTCCTCTTTCTTTAACTGGCAGTGAATAAATGTAGGGGGAAATCTACAGTAAAGTTACAAATAATGTCTATATGAAATAGTTTCTAAAATGAGCTTTGTTGTCAGGTCCTGGGAATTATTCATTGGTAGTGGCTACACAAAGGAGCAACATTGTAATATCATATTGACACTTCAGAATTCTGGAATTTGCATTTCACCTGATGGCCTTGAATACCCTGCATTTATATTTCTTTTTCTCCTCTTGCAAGATGAGCTTACTATCTATTATTTTACTTAACGTTAAATTGAAGTATCAAGAGACACAAGCCCTGGGCTTTAAGCTGTGACTTTACACTCACTGTTCTTCTCTTCTGGTGCCATCAGTGATGGAAATGAACTAAACCAGGCCTGCTTTGGTCACTGTGGTGAAGAATTCTCCCTGTTTGTGCCCAGAGATAATGTTTTTGTTCCCCACAGTGATGAATTCTGTGTAGAACGCTTCCATCACAAGTGCAAAAAGAAAACAGATGTGTTTACATTGTCTCCATGGAGACACAAAGACACAAGCTAAATTCACACTAGCATCAGGGAGAAGATTCCCCTTCCTTTATCTGCCAGACATGGAGAATTGCAGGGAGAGTATTTGAAGCAAACCAGACAGAATTCTCTAGAGACTCTCTTTCTCCCTTGTCTTTTCAGCAAAGGATTCTTTGTGTGATCCTTCAGCGTAGATTCCTGAATGCTGTGATGGGTGTTTGTAGTTCCACTAGGAATTTGGTAAGAGTTTAAAACATACTGATCTGTATGAACATTTCAAGTAACGATAACCAGGTAATTCACTACTACTGCTTCATTCATTGTCTCAAACATACCAGTCATTTCAGTTTATTCAGTGGGCACGCGTTACTAGTTGGGAACATTCAGGAGATGCAAGGGAACCATATGACATTCCTTCTGTTCCTTGTTTGGATGGAGGATCACTGATTAGGCTTACATAGACATTAACTGGAAACTATTTTTCTACCATATTTTTATCCCTTTGCACTTTCGTGTTTTCATGAATCTGTGTAATCCACCACTGTGTTTCTCAGAGCAACTGCAGTTTGGCCATAGGACATATATGACAGAGTTCAGTGAGAGGCTCATAGTGACTGGCAAAGGGAGAAGCCTCTTCCCTTTGCTGGTCTTTCTCTGGAGACCGTGATTTGTTTACAGGTGACACAGAGCTGAATATATCCTTATAAAGTGATGCAGTTTTTAAAATAAATAATATAAAACAACAGAGCAAAGTGTGGGCATGCACAGATACTCATGCTAAGCCAAATAAGTTCTTTCAGTTCATATATATGCATTCAAGATATTGTTTAGAAAGATCTTCCCTAAATTGGACCTTGTTTCAAGAACCTTCATCTAATGCACAGAGCTTTGTTTTGTCAGTATTTTGGGGAATTACATTTTTAAAAAAATTGAATGAAACTCTAAAGAGAGACACAGTGCTCTGATGTCTTCAAATTAATTTTCTGGGAAAAAAAATCTTTTAAATAAATTTTTATTTCCAGTTTTTAGCTTGAGTGTGCCTTCCAAACATGCATGTCAGTGCAGTCCATTCAGAAACAGTACACAGCCATCTTGAAATTTCTTTTTTTCTTTGGTTCAAAAGCCTAATCATTCTACTAAATAACAAAAATAAGTGACTTGGATGACCAACCCCCAGTGAAAGTGAATAGCAGAAAACAGAGCAGATGGTGGGGGAAGAATCCAGAAGCAGGCGTGGGTTCAACAAAACAAGTATTTCAAAGAATTCTTCCCAGAACATGATGTGAATGAATAATTTTGTGAAGAAATAAAAGATAGCATGCTAAAATTGTTAAATACGTGTAATTTCTTCAGGTCTCACTATAGTTTTAGTTTTGCTTTACTTACAATATTGAAGAGCTAAATGAGTAACCTCGTGCAAGTGAACATCCCATTTCTTGAGGGGCTGCCATTTGTATACATAAAATTGTTCTGTGCATAAGTATTTGCAGAATCAAGGCCTTAAACACCATATATGTTAAGTCTTCTCTTTGAGGAATACTCAGCAAGGAAAATATTCATAAAAGGTGTCTGAAACCAGAATTAACAAGACTCCTTCCTCAGAAATTTGCCGTTCAACAGCCAGGACATTGTTTTTCTGACTGATCAGAGGACCCACCTTCTAAGTACACTCTTGGTTCTTTTCTCAAAGATGGCCAGATAATTGCCTAAATTTAGGTTTGCATTTTCGCTGTCTTTTCTCCCACAAATTTTAATCTTAATGTTACACATTTCAGTCATGCCTGTGAACCAGTGATTAGACTTAGTTGTCTGTGGTATGTGAATTCCTGGACTTCCTGTGATGCCATGGAAGCTCAGTCAGAGGGATGACAGATGCCATGTAGTAAACATAGTCTGGGCTAAACACAGATTCGCAGAGAAGAATGAGGCCATATGGAGATTGTTTTTCTTTTTTCCTTCTTCAAATACAGTATTTTGAAGACCAGTTTTATAGAACATTTTTTCATCTTTACCTTTTTGGTGGTGATAGCAAATAATTGTTTATCAGTTCTACCACTATTTTGGATTTTAAAATATAGAGGTTGAAAATCAAACTGAAACTTAATAGTGGAACAGTTATTTTTAATCTTGTAGCTAGAGTAAAGAAAAATCTTACTGGAGTTGATATTAAAATTGTGAAAGATATCTTGGCATTTCTGCCCCTGTGAAAAATGGAAATCCTGTGTGGGTGGTATGATTACTTCTGCCAATTTCTGTGATGTCTCCACAGCCATGAAAAAGGTGAAATTAAAGGAAATCTCTAAAAGAAAATAAGACTTACCCATGGCTCCATTACTTATAATGCTTAGGGTATCTCTCTGTCCGTATTTACTGTCACCTCTCTTCTTCCCCATCCTCCCCCATCCTTCAAAAAGCTTTTCATGCTATTGCAAACTAACTTCATGGCATTTTGGATCTCACAGTTGTACCTCAAGGGCTGAAGCCTTGTTGGATCTGCTGCCTAAATTTAGATGTTTCACGAGCTGGTTTCAACTCATGCTAGCTTCTTTTTCAAGGCAGTTCTCCATATTTCAGGGGCAACTGAACACGAGTCTAGCATGTACAGGGGCAACACATACGTAGCTCTTGGAAATTAGGTCTGCAGTGTGGAGCTTCAGGCTGCCTACGTTTGTGGCTAGTATGGAGTAAAACACAAAACCTTGTTCTGTGTACCCTGTGCTGTAAAATCAGGTTTGTGCTTTTGTGCTATCAGGTAACTTTCTGCAAACATTTTGTTGCATCACAAGATTTAAGATAAAGCTTTAGATGGTGGTTTTTTTTTTTTTTTTTTTTTTATTCATGGGGTCTGCACTCAGGTGCCAGGGAAGCTGAAAAAGAAATTTTGTCCTGATAATTTCTCATTCATTTAGATCTACATCTTGAAAGTTGTTTGTATGACAACCCTTGGCAGATTTCATAAATAACAGATTCAAGACACATTACATCCTAGTCTGCCATTCCAGTCACAAGTTATCAACTTCTTCCTTTGTGATACCTCAGTCTTACTAACAAGGCCTTCCAACTTTTTGTTATCAGATGTTGTTTCATTTCTCACTCTTCTGCTGTGAATGTTAATGTAATTATGAAATGGCCAGTCCAAAACTGGAGCTTCTGTGAACACAAATCAAGCTTTTTATACAGCTCCTCACCAGTCTGATTAATCTCCATCTTGCTATCTTCAGTAATATTTCTGATATGGCATTATATCAAACGAACCCTTGAAGATGACTGGGTTAAATTGGATGTATTTTTCTGCTGAAATTCCTTAGACCATCAGCTACCTTAGGAAAAAGTTACTGGATTAGTCTGGCATGATTTACTGGTGCTAAATCCATGTTGTATTTTATCTCATTCCCATAATCCCTGTATCTTTACTTACGTCTTTTGTTCAACCTTTGTTCTAAAGTTCAGTTCAGTGATTTTTCGGGGCAGACATTAAATGCCCTGTGGACACCACCTTCTCATTCACTGTGAACATGCCTGCAGCCACTGTGGAGGGTCATGATTTTGTTTCTATACAGCCAGACTTATGAAGTGAGAAAATAAATTGTGTGAGTTTGTCCTCCATTTTTTCCACTTCATTCTCTCTGTTCCTTGCCCTGATGACTGGCCAGTTGGCTGTCTTGCTTCTTTCTTGTCTCGAAGGCTGTTGCTTCTTTTTTATGGCTGGCAGCTTCAGGCCTTAAGTTGGTGCTTATTGGATTTACTTTCATTTCTTGCTTAATGTCTAGGGGAAGCTTCCAGCTGGCTGATCTCCTCACCTTGTTCTGTTGCAAGAGCTAAGCTGGTGCATATTCTTCCTTTCCAAGGGCTTCTGTGGAAATGAGGAGAGCAAGGCAGCTCCCTGTAGACCTCAACATGGGAATTGCTGTTGCAGAAGTTTCTCAGGCTTGCACAGAGCAGGGAGATAATGACAACAAGAGATTCCTGAGCCAGCACCATTGTGATGATCTGCAGAATAAGGGTTTAGAGTTTGGTGTCCTGTATTGTACCAAAGGGCAGTGACTGCCAGGAAAGAAAACAATGCAGCCTATGCTGGTGGTTCCCTTTGGAACAGGTATCCTGAATCTTATTTTTTTCTGTTGTGCTAAGCTCAGACATTCAGTCTTTGCATTGAAAAAATGACAAAAAATTTCAGATAAATAAAATACCATTGGTATCTTAAGAGCTCTTCTACTATATTTGATGCTGATTCCAGTGAGAATGGTGCTGGCGAGGGAGATGAAAACAAAGGTTCAAAGGCAAGGGTCAGACCAAATCCAGAATCCTGCATGATTTACTCTCTGATCAAAGGGCGGTTTATTTCTTCTGTCTTTTGCTCTTGCTGACTAACGTACGTAAAGAGTATTGTTTAGCCCAGTGATCTTGGGTTGAAGTACAATCCAAATACATTTTCTGGTATGAAAGATATATTTCAACCTCTGTGATTTAATCTGATCTGTTTAGAGTAGATGCATGGGGACTTGTTGCAGCTTTAAGAACATGAGATACAGACATGAAGCAGTAAAAAGATCCGTTGCCAAAAACAGGATAGTGACAGAATATTAATGGAGCTGTATCCTGAGGCGATGCAGAAATATTTGGAATTCGCTGTTGTGCCAAGGCAGCCCTGTCATTGCAATGTTTTGACTTGTGCTTCCATTCGTAGGTCTCTATTGGATGGAAGGTATCAGACTTCTGCATGTTTGTCTAATTCTCTCTGCTGGCTGAGCTAATTGGGATTTCATTGAGCCAAAAGGTCACTTCTGTGTCACATTTTCTGTCCCATGATGTAGTTTACTGCCAGCCGCATTGTATACATCTATGCTGGAGCTGAGTCTTTCCCCTTGGAGATGAAGTGGTTGAATGACACCCAGTAGAAGGATAAAAGCCAAGGTTAGGGGCACTGCAGATCTGCCTGAAGATGTGCAGTTGTCATGTTCAGACCTTATTCTAGGGCTCTTGTTTAGACAAGAATGAGATTGGGGACCTACTGTGAATATTCAAGTTTGTACATGTGCTCTTGTTTTGGAGAGAGTTTTCAAATGCTTGCTTCTGCATAGGTGACACAGGCATGTCACCTTAAAGAATTTAGTCAAAATTATGTTTGACCAAATACATCAGATTTTTAAATAGTGTTGCAATCAAAAGGCTATTAGGTGTAGAAAGGAGTTGATGTGAGAAAAGGATTTTTTATTATGGGACTCCAGGAAGAACAGAGATTC
Organism: Rhynochetos jubatus; assembly: GCA_027574665.1. Lineage (NCBI taxonomy): Eukaryota > Metazoa > Chordata > Aves > Eurypygiformes > Rhynochetidae > Rhynochetos > Rhynochetos jubatus. The sequence goes on along the minus strand of CM050665.1, from coordinate 10,572,898 downwards.
CATCAAAATCACTGAATTCTGTAATTATTCCAAATGCAGTTCATTGGCAAGAAGTCCCTGCATATGTTCACCACGTCCAGAGAGGCCTGACCAGTCCGTTCCTCCTATCCAAATCAGAAAGACATCTTTCTTTCCTCAGCCAGCAGTTATCAAACTCGGGATGATCTGCACGTAGGATTACTTCTTTCCTTGCCTGGAACTGATAATGTGCGTGTGTCAAAGGCCAGCCATCATGGGGAAAACCCATTCCTCCTCCGAAGTGCTGGACTTATTCCGATCCCCTTGCTTTTTATAGGAATATAATGTCATTCCTTTTGAAGAAAATATGTCTGGTCTATGTGCTTGTACGTGAGACTGCAGAATGGTGTGCGTTTCTCAGCCCAGTGACAGGCATGTGGTAGTCACCTCGATGTCACAGCATATTGCTTTCAGTCTTTCACAAGCTGTACATGACTTGGCATTGTGAGCACAAAGGTGTTGGGTTTGGCTCTGTTTCTTTGGCTCTTCTCCTGTAATAGCTAGCTTGTAATCCCCTCAAGTGGGATGATTTTCAGCCTTTGCCTTTCCCTCAGGTCAAAGTGATGCAGACTCTGGGATGGTGCTGTAAGTCTCCTTCCTGAGCCCCTCGGGTCCTAATTATAGTTCCTTAACATTAGGCCTCCGGCCAGCCAGCAGCTATCAGCTCTGAGGTATACCAGCTAGTTTCCCTTCTGTTCTAGACTAACTCACAGCTGCCTACTGCACCTGGCTTAGATGTTGGGCCCCCTCCTTGCACTGGGCCATGATCCCAAAGATCTGTTAATCCTTAAATTAGTTAGGGATGCTGGAAAATTTGAGTATCCTGAGAGGAAAGTGGGAATCTATTTGAATTTCAGTTGGGTGCTCCTGCAGCATGGTAATTCCAATTTCACAGCGGTGCAGACGAGCAAAGACAACTAAGTTTGGATTTCCGCAGGTATTTGCAGACCTACTTTCTGCCAGCTTGGAAATTCATTCCACATTTTAAAAGTAAATAATAATAAAAAAGGCTATATTAACATGCATTTTCCATACAGATGTCAGTGGCCAGAGCTCATCTTTATCTCTCAGAGGCGGGCAACAAACACACGTGGGGAATCTCTTCTCTTTTTTATGGTGACATTAGCTTTCAGAATCATACAGATGACTTTGGCTCAGGTCATAAAAGGCTTGTGAAAGCAATGGGCTGGCAAACGGGGCTGGAGCCATGGATGGAAGAGGGTGGAAGTTGTTATGAGTCTGCTGCAGACCTCCCATGAGAGTTAATGCAAATAACCTCACACCTAGATGTTCAGTGCCCCTGATTCACATGCCTTTGATTTCAGCAGGAGTCAGGCACATCAGCACGTTTGTCTGGGCTGAGCACAAATCTCTGGGCTATGCTGTTTGGGAGATGGCGTTGGAAGCACTGTCCTGCCATGCAGAGACATTGCAGATAACCATCATGGAGGCTGTTAGGATTTGGTGCACTGGTCACGTTCATGTATTAGAAGACTTGAAGTAGCAAGTGTGACTTTTGCAGTATCAAAATTTTTAGGAACAGAGAAATGCAAGGCAATCTCTACGGTATGTAGTACTGTAACCTGACAGTTTTGCAAACAGTATTGTGCTCGGGTGTCAAGACTACTTTAGACATAGTCAAGTTCTCTTTTGCCTCCTTCGCTGTGTGCCAGTGTAAAAAGGGAAGGGAAAGTGCAAAGTGGCGATGCTGCTAATAGTGGAGCAATGACATCAGGGAAGCTTCTGCAGGGATCCTGAGCAGAACCAGACCCTTCTGTGTTGTGAAATTCTCCTGGCCTTTGTTCTCAAGAGCCTGACATGGCTGTAAACTGAGGAGAGGATAGACTGGAAATTCTTTGCAAGTCCCTTATATTCTAAATCGGCATTTTTCCCTTCTGTAGCTTTCTCAAAGGATAGGACAATTTAGCTCCAGTATGGAGTCAGAGTGGGGGAAAACTAGACTGTATGTGCTGAAGAGTTTATTAAGCTGCAAAGCTTTCTGTGTGTGTATGCATTGTGTCAAGGCTAGGTGGTAAAAAGCTGAATAGCATGAGGTAAGTGTTTAGAGAGGTAGTTGACATCCTGAAAAGTACCAGAGACACTCTCTTGAAACCACTTACACCCTTGTGCAGGGCCGATTTTCATGTCAGCTGCCCAACAGCCCCTCGCAGAGCCGAGGAACACGACTCTCGCACACCTGGCATGAGCTCTGTTGACTCCCTTGTGGGTTACATAGGCAAAACTGCATTCTTCACCTCCGAGCTGGGGGTTTGCAGCACCGTGGGACAGGGCAGCTGGAAGCGTGCTGAAGGTTGGGGTGGATGAATGAGGAAATGGAAAAGACTTGTTCTTCAGCAGGAATAGTATTATTTGAAACACTCAGATGATGAAAGAACTGGAAGAAAGTTACATGAGTTTTAGTGTCCTTTTAGGAAATGCTGTAGAATTGAATTAAACTATAGTAATCCTTTTGGGGAGTTCAATATGGTGAAGTTTTAGTATTTAAAAAAAAATTAATGCAGAATGCTCCCAATCCACATCAAATTTCTGTAGATTCTTGGAGTTCCATCTATATAACTGTTAACTTTCAGTAGAGCCTGGTTTGTTTTGACTTTTTCTATAATGGAAGTCTTGCCTGAAATTCACAGGGTGGGAAATACGTATGCATCAGAAAGTGGAAAAACATAGCAGATTAGCAGAGATTGATTTTAGGTTGGCATATTTGTAATGTCTTATTTCATGTATTTCTTTTAAGAAGACAAATCTAATGTGGTTGAATCTTTTCAGTGAGTAGCTGACAGTACAGCACTGTAAGGTCCCTCTGCTGAGGAGTTTGTTGATGCTTGTGCTGCCCGTTGAACAACAATCAATCCCCTTGTCCCAGCCAAAGATGTCAGCGATGACTTCTCACCATCACACTGTAGATACAAATAAATGCAAACTGAAGGAGTGAGTACTACCTTCTCTTCAAGGTCAGGGCTGTCTCAGGTTGTCGGCTCTTCTAGCTGATTTTGTAAGATAACGAGTAAGTCTGTAAAGCTAGTTGGTCTAGTTGGCTACAGCTGTGTCTGGAGTAAGTTACAAATCCTCTTTTCAATTCACAGCAAAGTGTTTCAATTAAATCAGCATCACCAGAGGTGACAATACTTTGGGGAAGGAGAAATAAACTGCCAACATTTGACTGTAATTGGCAGCTTCAGCAGAGAGGCCAAGGGGCAAATGGGCGACCCAGCATAATTCCTTTTTCACCTGAAAAAGTTGTTCTTCCAATGAACATTTGAGGGCCCCTGTCAGGGGACTCAGCATGGGTTAAGATCACATGCTCCTGCCTGTACAGCTCTTGTTATGTGGATAAACAGAACTTATGGTGTCCAGGGCTGTCAATCTGGCCTCCTTCAAAAACACATAAACAACTGATCCCAGTCCCAGGGAAACTTACAGGAATTGTGCAATTGACTTTGGGTCAGATTCAGTTTCCACAGCCTGCATGTTGTACACCTCAATGAAAAATCTGCTGTGTTGGTTCATTGCTTTGAAAAGCTAGTGTTTGTGTCCAGAAATGCGATGCAATAGAGTATTTTCCTTCTGCAAGGTGCTGAAAGCCATCAAGTGTCCTGTACTTTCCCGAGAGCCGTGGTTGCTCAGTGTTCTGGAGGGCTGAGCCCTGACAGAACACATGACATGAATAAAGTTTTCTGTTTTGGAAAGAATCAGATACAATTTGAAGATACATCTACCCTCCACACCCTCCTCCTGTGTAAAATACTGATATTAAGTGGTACATGCTGGAATGTGTTCCTTCCAGTCATTTCATTTTGCATTGCTTTAATTTTAACCTGGCTCTGCTGCACAGTCCATTGTGTATTGTATGTAAACTTCTATGATGTCTATGTAAACTTCTAAGATGAGGTTTGCCTTAGGTCTAGTATGGAGCTGCATTCTGTTTTTCCACTCCATTCTCCTTTGCTTAGGCCCACTGTGCTTTCTTTCTGGAAAAGTGAAGCCAATGAAAGCCAAGTGTTGCTCTCTCTCAAAAGGATTCCCTAACTACAGGGTTTGAAACTTTTCTGCACTCCAAACTTTGGCTCTGCCCTTGAAAAAGAAACCACACAATCCACATGAAAGCATATGTCCTTAAGTAAAATCACACCAGGGGAAAGTTTGCAAGAAGTAAATCCTTACTGTGCCCATCTTGGCAGTCTGCCCAGGCCACCCATTTCTTGTTTAAACAGTCATTTTAACTGAAAAATGTAAAATATGTCCACCTCTTGAAAGTCATTAGTTTACCTGGTTTTGGCCAAGGGGAATGACAGAAATTAACTGTCCCAACATTCACCAGAGAAGGCGGCCTGTGTGGCCGGAGCTCCCTTTTTCCAAAGGCTATTCGTTACGTCTGTAAATCTCAAACGGCTCTGTAGCCAGTGACCTCCCTAACTCTTTTTCCTTCATTTGTTTTCTCAGCTTCTTCATAATGAGCAATTGCTAGAGGTGTCAGTGAACACATTTTGCCTAATTATGAACCATTCCAAACACTGTGGCTTGGAAAGTTCTGCTCTTGCCTTCAGTGTTTTTGGGAAAGACTGGGTGGAGAGAAAAGCAAAGCAAACAGAGCGGGATATTCGATAAAGAAAGGCACAGTGTTAATTGGAGGGAGAGAGGGGAAATGGGGAGGAATGTACAGAGAACTCCTTAAGTGCTTGGGAATGTACATGTATTGAACCTAAATGCATGTTTACAGGGGGTAAACGTTATCATCATACTGTGCTGGTGGACACACAGGAGAGGGGGAAACTAAGGCCAAATCACAAAGGGACAGTAAGTGCTAAAACTCCAAGCTTTGCAGCAACAAGGTCTTGAATGTCCATCTGCCCAGTGTAGCCGGGTAGACACTTAGGGTGTGTCTGCACACACTTTTGCAAACAGATGCAAGTTTACTCTGGGATGTAAACTGTCCAGATGTGAGTTAGCTCTAACTGTCAGCTGCACAATCATGGTGCTTTAAATAATAAACGTGGCCTCTTTTAGTTACGTCTATGTGACTGCTTTTTTAGAGGCAATTCGTATTTGGTTGGTCTCTGGTGCAAGTAGGATTTGCTCTCTCATGTCTACAAAAGGCTTTATAGATCTGTCTTTAGCTTGGCTGCCTTAAGCATCTGCCTAATAGCCTAACTAATTAAAAAATCTAGTTAATAAGAGATGCCAGAAAGGTTATATATGCTTCTGAATCAGGAATTTATCCTTTTTCTGAACATGAGGGAAGCGTCTCTGTGAATGAGCTTCACAGTTCTCAAAACTCTCCTGAGTCAGATGATCTGAAAATGGGAATAGGTCAGCTTTTCTAAGTCCTTCCAAAGGAGATGGTGAGCTTGGCAACTCCACCTTGTCTCCCACAAGACAGATCTTCGAGTCAGTGTGGTTACCAAGGTACCAGATAGTGAAAGGTTACAGAAGCCTTTAGGCTGCTTTATTATATACCCAACATGACCTCATGTTAATTCTCCCCCCACACTCAGGCCACAAAGCTGTAATGGGTTCCTTTTTACCTTCCTTTTTTCATATGTTAGTTACAGCTAAAATTGGGTGTTACTGAGAACAGTGATCAAGGTGCCAGCACCTGTTGCATAGCTGAGCACCCCGTTAGTGCTGTTTTATCTTCATTCTTCCCAAGATTGTTGTTATGTGCGTACCTAGCAGGATATCATGCTATTAGGTCTAGAACGCCGAGGACAGAGGCACGTTTTTTGCATGCTGCTATGGAAGATGAGTTGTTCAAGTAAAATCCAGCAGTTGCCTAATTTATGTCTTTTTTTTGCCAACTATAACAATTTGACTTAAATTGATCCGAGTGATTTACTTTGTTATATATTCATAGCTAAGTTAGGCTGTTGGGTCTCTGTTTACTGCGCTGCTGTTTGCTGACAGATGGGGGAAAATATGCTGAATTGATAGAGTCAAAGGAGCTGCTGACAGTTATATTTCTATTGCTAAGATTAGAAAGTAAGAATATACTGGTTTATGTTAATACATAACCCATCAGGAAGCCAGATAAGTAGAAAACTTGGCATAAGTTATTCTTTGTATGTTAATCCCTATAAAGTATTTAATCTTGTATATTTTTTCTTAGTTTGGAACCATCTCTTTCTCTATAACTAGTTAATAAGTTGTTGCAAATGTAATTCTAGACATCTAACTTAATTCTCCTTTACTATCCAGAATGAATCAATATTTGAAATTTATAGGGCCTCTCTAATGGACTCAGATTTTGCAACTTGTCTAAAAGAATTTTAGGTCTAAATAGGTATTAAAATGGCACAAAACCTTTGGGCAGCTTTGACAATATAACCTGTGTTGTTAAGATTTATGCAGTCCTCCTCCTTGCCAGATGATTTTTAATTCCAGTGTGCCAAGATACCAGGTGACTATTGGATCCATTAGAATCTTTACAATTAATGAGGTCAAACTGAAAGAACTGTTGACAAGTGTTGATTGCAAATGCAGCTCTTGCAGTGGTTAGGAACTGCCCACTTGCAGGCTGGAGGAGGTTCTGTTTTTCAGTGGGGAGTCTCAGCTACAGGTTGTGTGTGAGTACTGTGTTCTAATTCTAAAAAAAAAAAAAATCAAAAAACAGCATAGAATTTTAAGCTAGCTGTATCTTAATTATTAGAGGAAAAAGAGATCTTACATTACCTTGAGACAGGAAAATAGGTCATTACATATGTGATGTCAAACGAAACTTTGTGCAGTTCCATATTCCACTCACCTGACCGTACTTAGCTGTCTAGTAAATCACTGGGATTAATCCACTGACTATGGTTTTTTACTGCTGCAATCACAGGAATGGACATTACTGCCGTTCATGCCACGCTTCTTAGTACATTAGCTGCTCCTTTTGGTTTTTCTTCTCAACATTAACTAATGAGTTTGCCACTGTCTACTGTCTGAAGATGACTTCGGAGGGGGCCAGGGCACTGCTGAGATACAGCACTTAGCAAGCTCCCAAAGCTTTTGTTATTTAATACAGAACGAATTATCAGAAAATAGTGCAGAAGGGACAGTACCAGCTGAAATATAAACACAAAAAGATAAGGAATTCTTTTAACCAGGTCAGTCACCTGAACATCAGCCTTTGACACTCACCCACCACTGTTTGGTTTATTTTCATTTGATGTGTTCACCCTTCCCAGGAAGTAAATCATACATGTATTCTGGACAGCTGACCTACACAGCAGCCCTTACTTCTGCAGACACTACCAGCTTGTCTTTTTTTCATGGCTACCCAAGGGGAAAACAGATCACACTTTATTGGTTCTAGCAATCTATGGCATCTCAGTTCCAAGACAACAGTGGGACCATGCCTCGAGGTTGAACAAGAGAAGCCATATCCGTTATTTCTACTGATATAAGGAGAGTAGGTCTTTAAAAAATAAATACATAGACCCAAAGTGGTTTATGGTCAAACTCGGCTTGTCGTCATTAACTTCTCTTGCCACCTACTGTTCACTTGAACTTGGCTATTTCTCCCACTAATGTAGTATGATGAGATCTGTTTGTTGTTGCACAATAGTCTATGATTCTTTTCAAGCTTTAGCCAATTGTTTAACAAAATTAACATTTTTGAATTCACACTTCACTTGTCTCCATCAAAACATTTAAATCAAGTTTAAATGGATTTTTAAATGCCTAACTGATTTGCTCATTACACTCAAAGGATGGAGCTGGATGCAGCTGGTACTCTAATTAACAGTTTGTTCCCAGAGATACAGTATTAAATATACTATGTTGATATCTTTTGTTCTGATGTTTGCACAGTAAAAACAGAAAAAAACATTGTTCATTAAATGTACTTCTAGAAGAGAAATGACAAAAACTCTTCAGATTCTCAGTGTAATCTAATTTAACAATAATGAGGGAGGTTTTAACCTAGAAAATCATTCATGGTGTTTGGAGGAGACCTTGTGTAGGTAGTAAGTTTTCCTACTAATTATGAAGATGAGCAGACACAGCTTTTTATCGAGAACATTGATACCCAAGAAGTGATCTATATTCTGTGTTATTCTAGGGATCACTTAATCCACTGTTAGTTGAAATTTGCCTTTTAACTTAAAAAGTTTCAAATATACTATTTAAAAATTACTATTTGTGAGTGGGATGGAAAAGGAGGATTCCTTTTTTTGCTGAATTTGAAACTTGCTGCTTTGCTTTTCCTTTCTTAACAGATTTACTTCATGTTACTTCACGGATACATATGTAGTTGTCTTTAACTTTTTCTATTATCTGTATTTTCCATTCTGCCTTTCAAACCTTTTGTGTAAGGACCTTCTTCTTGGTTCTTGTAGGCGTTCGTGTACGGTTCATTGATTCTCTGAATCTCCCCAAATTTAATTCTAAAGCACATGCTTCCTGTTGTGATTACGCTTGTTCTAGCTGTTCTGTAGTTGAGAGCTGTAACAATCATGCCACATTTTACTCCACGAATGGTCTCTTTCTTTTACTTGGGACTACTTGCAGAGTAAGATACTCCTCACTATGAGTAAAGTGAGTATGCCTATGCAGTAACCAAAACATAGTTGCAGCTCTCAAGGGGTTTTAAAGTGGCTAGGTAGGAGTATTGCTTATACACAGTGATGGTTAAGAATTTACCCAGCATCTCGGATTACTTTTGCTGACTGTGCAACAGTTGGTACAATGCATGTAGCAGCTGAGCTACTTGCAGGATTTAAAGTTAAGTAGAATATGTGTAATGAAATCTTGGTCATATTAGTGTGCCCTATCTGCATGAGAATCTGTTTTAAAGGCTGTACAATACAAATCTGTGCTGGGATAAAATTTGCCTGACTTAAAAAACAGAAGTGCAGCATTCCACACGGATCTTTAACACAGCGAGTCTTTTTATTTAGTTTATTAACCAAATTTCTGAAAGCATGTCAGTGTATTTGTCTGAGAGACAAACAATGTAGGGTTACCTGACTGGAAATATTCTCTGTGCAATAATGATTCCACTTTTGCTCATGATAGTTCTCCAAAGAATTTCCTCTGCAGCATGAAAAATCAACCAGAGCTATTCTAAATAAGACTGATCTCAAATCTCTCACTTGCTCACAGTATGAATTAGTGTAAATTTTTAATGCCTGCAAACAACACTCAGTTGAGTATGAAATTGGAGACTTTCACCTTAATCAATGAGATCAAAGGAAACATGTGATTCTGACTAATATCTACTAATGCCAGAAAATACTCTCATCACATTAAACTGCAAATCAACGTAATTTAGGACCCAAACTGCCATTAACTTCCTTTGTTTCTTGGTCTTTTTTATTTTCATTTATCACATTGTCTTTTAATGACTGTGCTGGAGACCTTTCTTTCAGTTAAAAAATATTTCCATTAATGGTTATAGAAAAATATTCTCAAAAATACTGCACAAATACCTCAGCCTTTCAATAATAGTTATGTCTGATCATTTGGGGATTCTTCTGTTTTTCCAGATATCAGGATTGGGTAGTCAGAACTGAACCACGAAAAAAGTAGCTTTTTCTCTATTTTTATCATGTAATTCAAGTTTAGGCTGCTATAAAAGTGGTTTTCTTTCTGCTGTTCTTGTTTTCCCCCTGTAGAAGCAGTGAAAGCAAATTCAGTGTTCATTGCTTGTCAGTGGCAAGCATGCCCTAGACTGACAGACCATCATGAGGATTCTGTTGTCAGCAGGTTGCATGGAACAGGAACATCCAGACTGTTTTCACTGCTTACTTGCCAGAGACATATGACCACTGTTGATCAGCACACACACACAGATATGCAAGTGTGTATGTATATGTACACGCATATATGCATAAAATATGGGTCTGCACCGCATAATCACCGAGCTGTTTGAAATCCAAGAGCCAAGTCCATACACAAAGGCATATTCTGTTTTGGTTTTGGTTTTTTCAAACGCATCAATTCAAAACTCTGAACCTGGCAACAGTGAAATCTTTGGACTTGTAGTAAAATTCATCATTAAAATAGACTTCATGGGTTTTTTTTAAACTTCACACATTATTCTCTTCACTAACACATTGCTTTGCTGATAATGAAATGAAGAGACACTGCACATGGAAATGTAATTCACCACAATGGAGGACCCACACATGGACCTAAAGCTATTTTAAATCCTTGTTTCAGGGCTTAATGATGCATAAAGCATTCTTTGGGCTCTGTCTGCCTGGATGATTTCCACTTGGCATCATTGTAAGAAATGGAAGGCTTGGGCTTTGGCCTGATAGTCTCATATCCAAGATGTCACAAACCTGGATGCTGTCCATAAGGCAGGATTTAGGCTGATGTAGCCATGCGTTGGCATTCAACTATGCTTTACTACAGCAGGTTCATGGGGTGAGAGAGACATTCTAGACTAAGCACGATTTATTGAGGTAGTTCTGTTCTTTTAACTTCCAAGGAATTATTTTGGAGGATGTACAAGCTCTAAATATGATTATTCCTACACTTCATACAGTCTACTGCAAACTCTCTGTAGACTCTTCGGGTTCCTTAGGAATATTGTTACAAATCTGTGAGATGATACATACCTACAAGATGTTGGTTTCTATAGAGGATGTTTTAACAATGAAATACAGAAAAAGAAAATTCCTGTGAATTCAATACCTAGGGCAGGTTTTTTGAAACAAACCATAAGTATTTATGTTGCTCTGTAATACATTATTATATTATATTACAATTGTGTTATTATAATTGCCCTGTAATATATCACTTTCAAAATTTCTACTTCTTGTAATGTTACAGACAGAAATACGAAACAGTCACCAAATAGACTTTTTTTTTTTTTGAGTTGGCAGATACAATTTTTCAAATTGTGTTCAGGTCTTAGTGCAGCAATGCTGAACTCTGGTCTTATCCTATTTTGACTGCGCTACTGTGAAAGCATTTCTCGCCCCTATTTCATACTAGTTCAGACTCAAAGTATCCATCCTGTCATGGAGTATGACCTGGCACTTGATTGTTTCTGATAGCGTGGCTAGATGTGCAGCTGGATCACAGCTCCAAGCTGATTCACAGCTCAGCATAACGTATCAGTTCCTTATTCAACAAATCTGTGCTGTTATTTACATCTTTCTGCTGAACTCTTGTGGTGTTTCACAGTGCTGTGTTGTCTCCCCAGTGCCACCCATCCCATTCATGTGGTACTCGTATTAAACTGGGGGAGAGTAGTTGAAAAACAAATGAACTAGTGAGGGAAGAAGGATGTCGTACATGAATTGGCCAGGGTTCCCAGTGACTGGGTGGGTGCTGAATTCCGGTGATAGCCTATTTCTTGGAGTGACAGTACACAGGTCATGGATACAAAAGAGCATTCTGCATAAGCAGAAGTATTCTGGACAGGTCAAAACATAAAAGAAAGCTGTTGCTAATAGAAGTGATTCTCCTGGATGAGGAATTCAGTGACTTCAGATTTCAGTTCATCATCTTGTATAGGAATTACTGTCCTTGTAGGACAAACTCCTTTGACATTTATGTAGACCTTCAGTTCACCAGCCATTGAAACACATTCATGTACTGTGACTGCAAGCAGTCAAGGAAGTCCTCCTACAGCTTGGCATCCTTGGCTATTCCACTGGTCCTTAGGCTCACTCCAGGAAGTCCTTCAGTCAGGAGGTGGCTGTGGCAATGCTTTTAGCTGACCTGATATGTAGATGTTAGTCCAATTCCGTTTAGCTCTCTAGATCTAGCTGTTGCCTAAACCGACTTTTCTTTTAATGGGTATACCTCTCTAGCCAGAGAGGAATTCCAGTCCATGAAATTATAATATAAGGGAATTACTGCAATTATTAAAGTGTTACACCACTATAAAAGCTGTCACAGTTGGATAGATGTTAGTTTGCAAGATAACAGTGTTGCCTGATGAAATGCAAGGATGTAACATAGCAGATGAAGTTGACCTTAACATTTAGATGTACAGTGTTGTGAATGATTATGATATTATTAATTTAACAGTAATTTTTTCCTTAAATATGTAGCTGCTGGAGTCATATGACCATGTAAGAACCATAGATACCATTAAAAACATCTGTTGTTCTTGAATTTATGAATTAAGGCTTAAAAATATAAGTTGGATAGCCCTGAAACATGTGAACACATTTTAGTCATAAATCTCATGTTTTTAACAATTGCAGAAAGCTTGGATTAGTCAAAGTGGTTGTTGCTCCTACAGAGACTCATACAGAGCTATAATCCTCATTCAGTTAAGACCCAATAGTCTCGTTATGATCTGCAAAGCTGCAGCCCTCAAGCTCTTTCAACTCGCTGCAGCTCTGCTGAGCCTGATACAATATAAATGTAGATGGGCTATGGGCCAGTCAGCAGTATTGCCAGTTTCCAAGACAAGAGGCCATTCAAAAATTATCTACTATTAATGGCTTTTGTGCAAGAATAACTCAGGCTGGAGTTGAACCCTTACCAGAGTTCCTGATTTCCCATCCTCTGAACATTCCAGACCTTTATAAGGCTCTTCTGCATCTATGATTAGTGAAACAACTATGCCCACTGTAAAATGCTAAAGATTTATCATACAAAAGTATATGTTGCTAGGCGTTGTGAATATAGCTTTATCATAGATATGAACTTTGTATAACCCCAAAAGAAAAGAAAAACAATAAAATCCACCACAAATCAAAGAGATTGGGAAATGTATGGAAAAAGCCAAAATGTAGATCACAGGAGCAATTAGAAAGTGAAAAGTCAGCATGCAGTGTTGCAGACTCCTGAAATGCATGTACTGTGTTCTCAGATGTAGTAGTAATGGTGCTGGCATCTGTACTTCAGCTACAAGCCACCTATCTGGAGCAGAGTGGATAAGTTCAGTACTCCAGTGGTGCTGCCTCACTTTGTAACGAATTCTGTGGAGTAACTTACTGTTACTGTATGTTAGATCATAAGCTGAAAGCTCCTTTAATACCTACTGAGAACGATACATGACATTTACCTCCCCAAACCACGATTTTTGTCAGTAGTAGCTACACAAGGACGCAGGTTGCCATCCTTATGTCTGGTTATAAATGGGAGGATGTCACAGGGGTGTTTCCAATGTCACTTTGCGATGAATGTAAACAAAAGTCACCTATTCAAAGACAAGCTTTGGGCTGTGTAAATCATAACTAGCACTCACTTTACTCAATGCTTCCAATGGCACTTGGTCATCTCAAATACAAGATCATAATCTTAAACAGTCTCTGCTATATTTTGGACAGAAAATGAAGAGGATTCTAGTGTATTTATATGATCTTTCAGGAAGAATTAAGTAGGATGAATCTAATTACCTGAATTAAAATATAGCTGGGATATATTCTAGTTCCTGGTTGTATCCTGGAGAGTAGGTGTGCACCTGGTGTTTTGCATTCACTGTAAAGATCAGATAAAACTATAAAGACTGAGTGGGATTGATTTTGAACAATTGCTTTTGATGTCAGTCAAAAATTTAACTGGCAGCGTGAGTCCATGGATTTGATTTTGAAGATGACAACAAAGTCACATCAGCCTTCCAATTTTCTTACTAAAAGTTGCCCGTATTTTTGTCATATACCATTTTGTTTGAAGACTACTCGCTGATGAGGGCAACTGAGAAGTTGCATTAGTATGCAGGGAAAGAAACAACAACTGTGCTGTTTTCCCATGACATCCCTAGCATGTCTAGGAGGAGGGTCCTTGGGTCCTCCACACGCACTTGAAATACATTCCCATGTATTTCAATACGTTGCCCGTGTATGTATTGTACATATACACACATGCATATTGAGTATGAGTATGTATACATATATATAAATAAAGTACACTAAAATATGCTGCTCCCTCATAAATAAGTATCCTTCTACCCATATTAATCACTTCCCAAATGTGCAGCAACATTAACAGACCAAAAGGGAAACAATATCTTAATTTCTTTCAAAATATTCTTAATTAAATATTTAGGGCCCAAAATTAGCTGCTTCAGACCTTGTCTTTGGTAAATTTCTGTGTACCCAAAAAGGAGTTTAATTGTTACCTTTTTTCCAGAACTTTTAATGATGGAACATTTTGGGTACCCACAGCAAGCTGAAAATTCTGTTAATGCTTTACACTACAGTGCTTGGGACTCATTAGACACACCTAGATTCCTGCATCCAGTTCTGGGTCTCCCAGCACAAAAAGAAAATCGATAACATGAAGCAAATTCCATGAAGGGCTATGAAAGTGGCTGTGGACTAGAGTTTGTGCTCAGAAAAGATACTGAGGGAATCTGGCTTGTTTAGCCTGGAGAAGGCTTATGAGCAATCTAATAACAATCCTCTGATACTTACAGGGTAAATAGGACTCAAGAAGACTCTTCACAGCAGGGTGTGGCAGGAGAGCAGAAGACAAAAGGCATGAATTGAAACAGTTGTAGAGCAGGCTGCCCAGAAAGGTTGTGCAGTCTCGGCTCTTGGATGTTTATAAGCAGTCAAGCTGGATGTAACCACAGCACCATCATAGCATAATTCAGTTTGGAAAGCGCTTCAGGAGGTCTCTGGTACAACTGCTTGCTCAAAGCAGAGTCAGCGATGGGAACAGACCAGGTTCCTCAGGGCTTTCTTCCATTTGGTCTTGAAAATCTCCAAAGGTGGAAGCTGCACAGCTTTTCTAGGCAAAGTATTCCAGTGCTGGACTTCCCTGATGGAGAAAATGGTTTTCCTTATATCCAGCCAAAACCTTTCTTGCTTCAGTTTATGCCCATTGTCTCTTATCATCCTGCCACATATGGCTTTAAAAAGCCTGACTGCAGGCTTTTGATAACTTTTGATAATTTCCTCAAAACAAGCTCCTACCCATACGAGAGGAGCCGCAGGTTCTGAATTTGTCATACAGTATGTGGTGGCTGCTGAAGCACTGAAGCAAGGCTGCTGTCGGTGCGATTATGGCTGGGCACCTCTAAGTCAGAATCCCCCCAAAATGCAGTGACGGTTGCTGCAATATTAATCTTCTTAAAATCATCAATGGTTTTAACTCATCATATGAGCCCAGAGCTCAGGATCAAGTTGGCATGTAGCCCAGTGTGAAGATTCCTGAAAATAGCTCTTCTCTTCTAAAGCCTCTCCAAAAGTCTGGTGAGATCCTGTTTGATATGGCTGAGGTTAATCACTTCACTTATAGACCCGTGGAGAAATGACCAGGTCAATAGGGTGGTGAAGAACTGTCGCTTCACCACAAAAATACAGGCCAGTTAAGATAATTAAATCTCTACAGCACATCAGAGCAGGGTTAGTAAGGAGCAAGTGATAAAGGGGAGGTGGTTTGTGCAGGAAGAGTTAATGGGATACAGAATCTTCAGGCTCGGGTCAGTCACAGAATGCCCAGCAACATGCTTTGCCGCTAATTGGCACCTGTGCTGACAGTCCCAGCATAGGGGTCAAGGGCTGAAGGGAACTTAAAGGCTGAACTAACCACCTCTAGGTCAGACATGAGGCTTGCTGATAAGGGTCAGAGAATGTTTAAAAATCAGGTTTCCTGTATCATGCCTCTTTTACAGGTAAAGGGAGAGTCTGTTGATTTAGCATGTTTCATGAGTACCAAATATTATTACGCACAGGACAGATAACAGGCCAGAAACACTGGGTTTTAGTAATGTTTAATTCTGTTTAACAGTATACTATTGCAGGATACTCTATGTAAATGGTAGTTGTGTTACATCTCAGCAAGTAGTACAAACCCTAAATTATGCTTGAAATAAAGTGTAAAACCAATGTAGTGTATCAAAGCAATTTTGAAACAGGAAAAGCAAAGAAACAGTGGCCTAGCCAGTCTTTTTATGTACTCTTGACCGTCAGCTGCTATACAGTATAAGTTACATAGTTTGTATTTAGAAACAATTGACAAAACCAGACACTGAAGTGTCACAGCAAATTATTACAGACTGGACCAAATGAGTCCTTCCTTGATGGATAAATCCTTTTGGTGAGGGTGGATAGAACATGATGGGTTGGTAAGCTGTATTAGTTCAGCCCCTTCTCTGCATTTCCAGGGAATTTTCTGGACTTGTGTTTCACAAATTCTTCCCTTCCTCCTATGAAAAAGGCAAGTGTGTCGTAGTTGTTAAAGCCTGCTGCACGACTCAGTGGCATTGCTTGGTTAATGTTATTTGAGATCGTAGAATCATAGAACAGAATGTTTTTAAGATATGTGCATTCAACAATACTCCCTGGCATAGTTCATTTGCCTTCTTCAGAAATGTTTCTTTGCCTTGCCAGGGGCGGGGCATCCAGCAGAACGTGATTTTGAGCAGCCTACAGTGCCCATTGAAGTATAAAGAATAATATATACACAAACGGTGTGAATTCTCATTCTCCCCATTTTGAACTAAGGATTGAACTTTCTGCCTCAAAGTGAGTCTTGCATGTGTGTGTGCTTTGTTTACTTGGGTATTTTCCAGTACAGACACAGTGCAGGTTACATCCAAGTCATATTTCAGTCTACTTGGAATTTCAGACTAATTGAAGTCCTACCTTTCACTCAGAGTAGGGGTTTTGTTTTGTTGAATAGTAGTAAACATATATAGGCACTTCTAGGTGGACTTACCAGTGGAGGAGAAATCAGTGACATAGTGTGGATGTATTCTAAATGTAACTTGTTTTGTAACATATATTAGTCCTGGGACAGTAGTCACAAAGAACGGTAGTCACAAAGAGCCCTCTCCTTCTACAGAATCCCACTGACAGGGAGTAATTTTGCCTGAAAAGATTGATTTCCATCAAAGAGCCAAGGGGGGAACAAATTGTTCTGCCTTTGACAAGAAAAAACTTCATCTAACAGAATTATAATCAGCAATTCTATTATCAACATGTCTTCCAAAGAGCGGATGTTTGCTCACAGGCTGGGAAAGTGCTGGGCAGACTGTGCAATGGTGCCAGCTGGGGATAGCTGCCCTGGAGGGGCTGTTCAGCAGGAAGAGAGGACCAAACCAGGACACAGAGGTACACACTGTTGGCAATGTTACAGTGCCTTGTGCAGATTAGGAAGTCTATCGTTAAGGCTGATGATTGATACATGACAAGAACAGTGGTTGTTGGCATGCTGGATGAGCAAAAAGACTCCTAGGTCTTTACTATTTATTCAAAAAGAGGTTGGTACACTTTTGCACTATTCTTTTTACGCTTGCCCCTTAAGGAAGGTGGAACTAATTTATTGCTGTTTATACACCCTTAGTGGTTTTCCAGACCTTCCCACCAGCACATAATCATAACAGTGTGAGAATGCTGTGTTGCTGTGTACAATTGCTCCCTTGTTAGGATCTAACATAAAGAGATGCTCAGTCAAAGAAGCAGTCAAAACTTTCAGCAAAAGGAGATAAAAGCAAGATGGCAACTCAGACCAGATGGAGTCATGCTTCTTTTGTGTACATAAGATTTCTTGTGCTGATTGTAGCCTTACCTTGCCGTATGTAGGTCAGTTGGCTGGCAAGCTATTAATGTCTTCTAGATGTGCTATAGTTCTTGCGATGATAAATTACTCTCTTTCCTGGGAAAGTGTGTGTTAAGGTTAGCTGTGCATTTACTTTCCTGACAGACTCAGTGTGGGTAGAGGAAAACAATTCACCTATTTAAAAACAAATATTTTGAGGAAAAAATTGCAGAGAGGAAGAACCAAAGATCACTCCCCTCATGTAAAGACAGCGTGGTTCTGTTATGTCCAAAGAGATCGGTTTAGATGGATGAATGGAGATGGTTTATGTAATGATACTGGCTTTTCAAATTATTTGAATAATTTGTTTATAGCCCAGTCAGAGCAAGTTAGAGAAAATTTCATGGTTGAGGGAGAGAGGGGAGTTTGTCCATATAAAAAAAATAAACAGCTGAGCCTCACCATCTTAAACTGAAGTCAGAGTTGCGGCTATGAAGGGAAAGATGAATTCCACACAGTGCTTGGCAGGGGAGAAGTTAAATCATTCTGAGGAATGGGAACTTACTGACTGCCTTTCAGATAAGGAGGCGAAGTAAGGCCAGTCAAGAGAATCCAGTAATGAGTCAATGGAGTAAGAATCAATTAAAATGTCCCAAGTACAAAAGGTTATGGGGAAGGGAGATTCCATCTTCTTTCTTCTTGGTGTTTTGCCATGTTTGGCTCTTGCACAGAATGTTGAACTGAAATGGGGCCTTTATTATCAGCTTGAGAGAGATATCTTGAATTCCTTTTGAGTTATATTATGGAGTGCTTTTGGTTTATGGTCTTGGCAAAGACCAGAAAGATCTTTCTAAGCTGGACTTTATATGTGTGGCATCTTTGCCAGCTGAAGTAGAACTTGTTTGCTTTGACATTGGCTGAGCAGCCATTCACAGTGCTGAGCACATATTTAATCCTCACTTTACATGGCCTCTAGTTATCAAGAGATGCCATCATTTGCCCAGACTTTCTGTCGTTGATGTACGCTAGGGACTCAGGTATTTGTCTGAGCACTTTTCAGCAAGCAAGGAGGGTCCTTGTAAGCTTGAATCCCTTCAGATAGGCTGTGATTCAGTAACAAAGCAGGAGAAGAGAATTGATCTCAGCAGGAAGAGACTTAGAGCAACTGGTTTGCAGAGCAGTCATTCCTCATGTGGGTCTAGGGGGACCCTCGTGGCATCCCAGCTAGTAAAATGCAGGGGAAAGCACTTCCACTTGCAAGGGGATTTCAATTTTTTCAAGGCTGAAAGGTGGCAGTGATTGAAGAAGGATTGAGTAAGGCACTAAATAGGAGCAGTGTCCCTGATGTAATACGCTGGCTTCAGTTAGTCAGTACAGAGATGAACAGACCCTGTTCCTGCATATCTTCCTCCTCCTGCCATCACTTCTTTTGCAGTTGACCACAGAAGCATCTTATTTGTTCAGGGATTTAGGATGGTATCACAGCTAGCAAATAAACCAGGGGATGACTGAGGGAAAGAGAAGAAAATTCAGGGGGAAAACAATACAGATTAAGAATGTGTGAAAAAGAATGAAAACATTCAGAAGGGAAAGAAAGAAAAAGAATGAGGTTGTAGTGACTTCACAGGATTAAGAAAAAGAATTAATAGGAAAACCTGAGAATCAGTGTTGGTACAGGGAAGCAGAATGGCCCTCTATCCTTAAGAGGGAAAATCTATCCAATCTGGAACTGTGAGAATTGGTTGGTCAAAACTTCCCATAGTAAAATGTAGATGCAGATTGACCAAGTAATTTTGTGCTTCTTGCAGAATTGTTTTCGTTAGAAGGAGGAATATGGTAAAAAAATTGTATAATTCTACTGAAAACAGGGTATTTCGGCTTTTTAAATGGGAAAATAAAAATGTAAACACCTCATCCATGTTTTTTTCCAATAAATTAAAAATTTTAATATGTCTGAAGTCAAGAAAAATTATTAGCTCACTGAAGGAAAAAAAAGCCAAGCAGCTTTCAGAAAGTAGTGTGAAATGAATTTCTTCAATAATTGTTCTCCAAGTCAATGATGAAACAAAAGTCAGCTGTTGACACATATATATTCACACTAATAACCATTATTTAGTAATGTTGTAACATACATGATTGCAGGATTTCTGAATTCGGTGTAGCACATGGGATCACTGGTCCATCTGGAGCAACATTCTGTCTTTAGCCTTGCCCACTTCTTGACATTTTAGTGGAAGACAAACGAGTGGAAAAGATAATCAGTTACTGTTTTGCCCTCAGTTGGTGCTGAGCTACTAATGTCAGTAAGGGAGTCTGTAAGCCAGCCCTGAACCATACTGCTGCTTTTCCTGATCACAATCTATCCCCCATGACTATGCAGTTATCTTTTGGTCATAACATTATCCAGCACTTGTCTCAAACCTGTCTGACGTGTTTGAATGAATGGCATCCTAATGGCAACAACTGCCATTATATCCATCATGTGGCTAAATAATGAGGTGCCTAGATACTGAAAACCAGACTAAAGGGGAATACGTGACTGTGGCTCTAACTCATCCTTCTGATGCATGGAAGTGACAGAACATATCAAGAATTCCTACCCAGTTACCTTAGTGTGGGTGAAAGCGAGCATGTAAGGTGGTTGTTCTCACACAGCTTGTCGTTAGGCATCTGGCATAAAAACCTAAGTTAAGAGACAAGTCTCCTTTGGATTCCTATGTAGGCAGCAGAAAGAGCTAGTTCTTCCACTGTCCCTTACAGGAGCAATACAGAACAGGAGCCTAATCTAACTCAGATTCTTGAATCTAAAATGGTTGAGATTATTCTTCATGTAACATGGATGAGCATGACACTGTTGTTAGTCAATGAGATAAATGTATTTGCGGTAGACAATAGAGTGTATTAGTCATCTGTAAGTGTAGTTACAAACTGAATGAGAATGTGAACGGGATGGTTTTTTAAAAGGTGGTCTATAATACAAGATTTATAGAACAGTAGAACAGTATCCTGTGGCTGGTATCCCAAGTGCTAGAAACAAGTTTCTGTTAGAGAAGTTAAACACTCTGTGTGTAAATCACCAATGAAACACCCTCAAAGATGATATTCTTATGTGTTAGGGTTTACATATGTTGATGTACTGGGAGATAGATGCACTTGCCAATGTCTTTTTTGCTTGGGAGGGACCTATTTCTGGGACTCTCCATTGGCTTCTTTCCCAGATTTTGGAGAGCCTCCAGGTCTCACTGGAACCTGGCCTGGCAGAAGTGAAATATATTTTCCAGTCCTACTTTCACAGGATGCATAGGAACAGAAATTGGTTAATGGGGGTGCTTTTAGAAGGTGAGGCTTGTACAAGAATACCTCTGGATTTAAGACTTCAGTGCCAGCTCACTTTGTTCACTAAATGCTTCATATGGTCTAGTAATATTTTAATTTTAAAATGTTGTTGAAGCATGCACATGTTTAGAATATAGTTTCACTTGATTAATCTAAAATTACTGAAAAGAGTTTTTAAAAACAGAATAGGTTTGACTTCTTTGATTTCAGTGTATGTTCTTCCAGATGACAGAAATCTGTAGAAGGTAAAGAAGCCATAATAACTTTCAGAAGCATACACTGGATTTATAACTATTGTTGTTTGTCCATCAAAGGAGATTATCTTCATCAGCAGAAGATAAATGGAACCTGACTTGCAAGTAGTAAAAATAAACATGGTGCATTAAAAAGTAGAATTACCAAATCAAAAAGGAGGGTATGAATATCAATGGAAACAGTGTACTCCTTACATTAAAGCCATTGTTGGTGGCTATTAAAGTTTAGACTAGAGACACATTCAGAGACACATTTTCTCCAGCTGTGAGTAGGATCTTACACTATGCTACAAGCACCCCCCACCCCACTTGTATGAATGCACCTACTGTAAACACAGTACAGTCGGGTTGCTGCTTCTTGGAACAACCAGTTGTGCACTGTACAGATCAAAACCATTGCAAATAGTCTCCAGACTAGAGAGCAGACAGGTACAGCTGGAGGATTTCTTCAACCTGCACCTGAGGAGCAGTCCTGCAATGAGGCAGCCCCAAGGGAGAGACAAGTAAAACCGATTCTTACACAGTTGGTATTTACTTCATTTATATTGCGTTCTTATATAGAATCAATATCATATACTGCCAGATAAACTGATTTACAAGTACGATCTTTGTCAGGAAAGCCATTTATGATGCCTGTAAAAGTCTAGTTACTTCTAAAAATAATACTTATGTGACTGGTATGCAGACAAGACTTCAGGTGCTTAACCTTGATTTGAACATTTTGGTGTAAGCCAGCTTGCTTTGTTTTCCTCATATTTTCTTGCTCACTCAGTTTTATCTTCCAGAATAAGCATTGTTCTACTGTTGTACCGTATAGGAGTGAACATCGAAACAGACCTGTTGATACACAGTATGAATCGGAAGGCAAATTGCAATTATATACTGAAGGGTTGTGGAAAGTTTCCCTGAATATTTTACATAAACAAGTTATTTGTTCATTCAATAAACCTGGAGCACTTCAAAGCAACTGTTTACATTAAGGATGAAACAGAAAATTTTGGTTGGCCGAATTCCATCCTCATGGGTAGCGAGTTGTCAAGCAGGTACATAAACATTAGGGAGCTAATATGTTTATACTGAAGGGACAGCTCACGCCACAAGCATGATTTTTGGTTGGAATATCCCAATGTGTTCATGCATACACACCTATTATTGGAAACAAAATGACCAGTGTTGGCTGGCAAGTCTGTTTTTGGAGGCCTGGCTAGAAAATTTTACACAAGCAAGTGTTCAAGCACAGGCTCCACTTCAAATTACTGCAGGCAGAAGTGATTGTGCTTCTCACTGTCACTCAGCTTGTAGAGCTATGGTGAGACATTTTGGGTGACAGTGACTGAAGTGGCTGTGAAGTCTCCATTTGGAGGAGGGGGGTATTTCTGGAAGAGAGCAGAACTGGTGTCTCTTGTGCTGCACTGCAGGAACATACACCTCTCTCATTAGTCCTTGGGAAAAAAAACAAGCTAAAGGGTAAAGCTAAGTAAATAGTTACAGCTGTATTCATGGATGTTTATTCAAAAGCATTCAGGTGAGCCATGCTCAAACAGGTTATCTGCTTTATTTTTCATTGTGCCACCTTGCATATGGGCCTTTGTTCATCCCAGTTCCTGGGAAAGGCTGCGCATACATAGACATTTAAGAAAAAGAAGCTAATGATCTATTTACAACTTGGAGGAAACAGTAACTGAACATGTAACTCACAAGCAGCTTCACAAAGTACCAAATAGACAAAATCATTTTAAAACCCAATAGTTTTTCAAACCCTGCCAGGCTTACACATAGTAAAGC
The DNA here is from genome assembly GCA_027574665.1 of Rhynochetos jubatus. Taxonomy (NCBI): domain Eukaryota; kingdom Metazoa; phylum Chordata; class Aves; order Eurypygiformes; family Rhynochetidae; genus Rhynochetos; species Rhynochetos jubatus. Next base: position 10,550,105 of record CM050665.1, on the reverse strand, counting down.
ATAACCAACAGCGTTGTAAATACCAAAGTCAGTTTGCAGAAGATGGTGAACAAATATTTCAGTCATGCCATATAGGTGATTAGAGATAAAGCTCTGCATATCTAATCGCAAGATTTTCTCTGTGTTCTTCTCTTGTGAGTGTAAGAAAATGAAGAAAGTAATTACGGTGGACTATATTTGCCAGCAAAAAATAAATCCTCTAAAGGAGAGTGGACTAGTTGTAGGAAAGCCTTTTACTAGTTACAGACTTGTTTCTGTGCAGCTATTTAACAGTTTTTCTCATAGAACCCCTCTTTGAGGGGATGGGTTCTTCCTTGTAGATAAATATCTGTGAGAAAGAAACTACACTGAAGTTTTGGATTGTACTCCGTTCATTCCAGAAGATCAACAGAGGTTGTGGAAATTTGTCCTCTGAATTCTAATAAGTCTGGTTTACCTTCACTGATTATTCTGTGACCCCAGAGAGACCAGCTTCCTGACTCACGTATCTAAACTGGGTACCTCATTTCAGGCAGTTGTGAATGCTTCTAAAGGATAGAAAAAGCTAAGAAATACAGAATTCTGCTCTTGCCTCTTTTACTAAGGAAGTTTGAAAATCATAAATTAGTCAGTGTAGTATCCATTACTTGCCTTTTGTCTTCATGAGGATTTGAGGTGCTTGAGATGAATTGTGTTGTTCCTCCTCTATCAGGATGGCTAATGAATCATGTCTAATTTCAGCTTTAACAGAAGTAGCTTTTAGGCAGGGTGATTGCTTCATAAGGTAGGCTGAAGGAAGAAGTTGTATTTCTGCCCAAGTAATGAAGGCATCATGATGTCTCAGTTGTATTCATCACAGTGTAGCTTCTATACAAACATTGCTTTAGCTGGGTTTGGAACCTAAGTACTTTACCTAAGCAGTAAAGGGATGCTGTAGGGGAGGTTCTGCTGAGCTTGCAATAAAAACTAGCAGTTGTCATAAGGGTTACTATTGTTGGTAGCTGGCATCAGTGCCAACCAAGTGTATCTGTGCATAGACTAGGCCATGGAAAAGTTGAGTTTCTTGACAAAAACCTTGTTGAGAACAACTTGTTGAAATAAAATAGTTTGCAGCATTATCCTGTGTTTCCAAGTTCCATTTGTACAGCTGGAGCAGTGCAAACGTATAAAATGGCAAAAAACCTACACCAAACTAAAACAGCTTGTCATGACTTGTGGGGATTGAGCTGTTACTCTGCTGTTATGAAGCCAGCTAAGTTGATCTCTCACTTCTTGCTCTCTTCCCAACACAGGAGATACAACAGGGGCATGAAGGGTAGACCAAACCTTCAACTGCCAGAAATTAGAGAAACTGGTGAACTTGATTAGGTTATGGTGAAGGCTGACACATCCGTGCTGGCCCAGGGAGCAGGAGGGTGGTGCAGAGTTCAGCTCCGTTCGCAGTCTGGCTTTTGCACTGCTATAGCCTGCCTTAGCTCTTGTTCACTTAAGCAATGAAAGAAAACAAGTGAGTTCCTGTTCAATACAGATAATTGGTCCTGGATTGGGGTAGGGTGGTGAACTAATAAACTCTTGACATATCTTCTAGCTTTATATTCTGGAGAACAATCTTCCTGTGACTACGTTTTTCAAATGTGGACCAGAACTTTGAAATCATAAATATTTAGCTTTCAATTAATGATGCTTCCTGATGCTGAAATGCAAGGGCACATTTTGAGTCGAATCAGCAAGTAAACCTCCCCTAATTTTGATTTCTCATAATCCAAATCCCTACAAAAACAAAAGTGAAGACTTATTTAATTAAGTACCTTAATTTGTTATAAAGGATAAAGAAAGAGAAGACAATAAGGTGATGTGAGGCTATTTCTCTGCGTTAGAACCCCAAGGGCAAACTTACTCACTGCTTGCTCACCGTGGATAGGATCAGCCAAAAAAATACATCCAAAGGAATCTGAACATCATTCTTTCCACCTTTTTTACATTCTGTTACGATGCCAGGTTTTTGAAAGGACATTAAGAAAAAGTTGGCAATGGAGGGCAGGAGAGGAAAGAGCAGGATCATAATTCAAGCCTTCAGCCTGGCTGTTTTTCCTGTAGCTGTGGGGCAATGCCAAAACTGCATGCATACAGAATTCGAGTGTAATTCTGATCACTCTCACCTCTGATAAATTTCAAGCCAAGAGGTGGAGATGGTAGAACATCCATGTGGTCAAGTATGCTGGCATTCTCCCCAGTTTTGTGAGCAGGATCCACCTGCCAGGCACTGACTGATTGAACCATCTGGCTTTGCATTATATCTGCAAGAACGCAAAACTTGTGCGAAACAAGATAGGCATCATTTGTGCAAGGCACTCCTTGGGTTCAAAGTCACTACATTAATAATGAAAATGGCAGGGCAAAAATGACGGGTTTGTTTGGTCTCGTCATATCCAAATGATTGTCTTCAGTAAAATGTAGTTATAGAGGAAATGCACATCTGATTAGAAAATTAACCTCAGTCATTAGACAATAGAGAGAAAAAATCTCTACCCCATCAGGGATGAACAAACACCGTATTGATCTGTAATTGCTGGTGCATATCACTCCTTTCTCTTATGTCACAGGAGTTGAGAGATGTATGTTTAAGAGAGAGTAGTTTTGCAGTGGTATAACTTACGTAAAGGTTAAAAGGTTAAAAAACCCCCATGTGAGATTAGTTCAGTTTAGTTTCCTCTGTGCCTGTTGAGGCTGTCACAGGCAAGCTCAGGGATTTCTTTGACACTAGCGGTGTTTATTTCCAAATCAGGGACTTAATACACCAGCTATTCTTTGCCTGGTGACCCAAGTAACATTCTTATTGTTTTATTAGATAAAATTAATAATATTTTTCTAGATACTAAAGTAAAAGGTGGGCAAACAGTGAAATCGGCAATTCTGACTCTTTATGCCTCTTTCAGCAAAAATTTCTCCATAAGACTTCTTCCCTTAAAACCAACATAAAATGCCTTTGAATCATTCTGTTTTCCCAGGCAGTGAAAGGCACCAGTGGCTGATGAAGGGTGTGAGATTTATCGGTGTTTTCAGGAGTCAAAAGCAAAGCGGAAATTGGACAGAAATATTTTACAGTGAAAACAGTGGATTCCTCAGTGATTATTTCTAGCGCTTTACTAGAGAAACAGAAGGCATGTTGCAAGCTTTGGTTAGGGATTTCTTCTTTTAATCTGTTGCACATCATATAGTTAATATTATTTAGTAACGTGGTCTGGATTAAGTTAACTGGAAGTATTTGTGTTTCTCACTTCCTGAAGAATACTTTCAGAGCTATTCTTAAGGCTGCAGTTCATATTAAGTTGTGATTCAAGACTCTCTCAAAATGCAGAAACTCAAAGATGCAGAATTAAAATTGCATGTTCTACTGCTTGACTTTTCAGTAGGATTAATGTCCCTTGAAATGGTGTCTGTGCACATGTCTGTATATGTGTGTGTGTTCCTAAGATTAAAACCAGAATCTGCATAGTACTTATCCCATCCTACAGCACCAGCAGGGTTATGTCTGCAAAACCCATAAGTATGGGATAGATGTCTTCCATCTGAGCTGGCGAACTAACATTATGTGGCTGCAGAAGAACGTTGTTTTTGCAGACTAGGAGGATCAATCCTGGATCTCAAGGTGTATTATGGAAAGTCCAGCCTCATGTTTTTCTCCCTATTTAGTCTCTGAGGAAGAAGATGCTCAGCCCAAAGCACTGCAGTCTAAGCTGCTGGTACCATGTATTGTACCAGGGATTAGAACCAGAAACTTGGTAAGAGAGGCACAGAGAAAATAAAATTTTGCTGGATGAGTGACAAGGAAGACAAAACATAGAACAGCAGCAGGTCTGGGGGAAGGGATAGCAGTCATCTGTGTATTTCTCCCCACATCTGGTTTTTCTCTCTTGGTTGTCATGAGATTTGTTACGCTGGTACATGTCATTACAGAATGAGCTCTGAACCTGGTGTATCCTTGCAGGCCCTAATTCCCTCAGGCTAGTTTATACTACATCGATTCTTTAATCTCTGGTTATCCCAGCAGGGTCCATATCCAAAATGAAATTAATTTAAAAGTAGATGCTGAATACTGAAGAAATTGTTTACTTCTACTGGACCCATCATATTATACATAGTATTTGCCCTCGTAAAACTATAATGGAAACCTACAAAGTGATTTTGTTGTACTGAGTTTAATTCTCTGGTTAGAAAGTAACAGACTCCCACCAAAATTTACTTCTCAATTTACACATTGGATCTTGAATCCACTAATATTTTCTCTCTCATAGGAGAAAATTATAAGCAAGATTCAGAATGAAGTTCTAGGAGGAACAATTTTTTAATTATTATTGAATGTTATTTATTACTTGCTGAACACTAATGAGGCATTTGGCATTGCATAGATGCATTTGAGGGAGCTCTGGTCTGCATCATGTGCCTGTATGTGACGATATAAACATATGAAGAAGCAAAAGATACTAAAGAAAATGAAAAAGGGGCACGTATCTTATTCTGTATGCTTCTGTTTGGGAAAATGTTGGAGAACAATAGCTACTGTGGCTCTTCTGATTCAGTGGTGTCTTATCTGTAGTATGTGAAAATAAGCTTTTGAGCCAGGCATTTGCTGCAGTATTAAGCTTCTCCTTTGGCAGTAAAGCATGGTTACTGAAGAGGCAGTTTTAGCTTTGTCAAACTGTACATCTAAATGACTAATATGAAGAGGTGGTGAGACTATGTGCCTTTTATCTACCCTCTAGCAGACACGTGTAGGACTGTTTAGCTTTCAACTGACACTGCTAGCAGTATCTGTTAAAGATTATTTCCTCATTTTCGAAATCCAGTCAGACATGACAACATGTAGAGTTACAGTAAATGTTTTACTGCAGATCTGCCTTTGTTTGCTCATGGAAGAGCAAACTCTGTCCGAAGAGAAACCCTGTCCAAAGTCAGTGACATCACCTGAAGCTGGGTTCAGAGAAAGAGGGGGTGGTGGAGGGTATTCTTGAAAAGAGACACAAACAACATTCTCCAGCCTCGCCTCGTAGCCCAGCATCAGATGAGAGTATCAGCGACAGAGAACACGGGCCTCTTGGTGGTCAGCATCACCTGAGCAGGTGAAATGGATCCCTGCTAAGTTACAGACTTGCTTGTATGAAGGTGGTAGTAAACTGAGGTGCTGTTACAGACCCCTAGTGTCAATATCTCCTCTTCACATTACTAGAAAACTATATCTTGCTTGGCATAAATGAGAAGTGTAATTAGCAAATAAAGGGACTTGGCTAGCAGGCTGTCCAGTAAATAAAAGTAGAGCAATAGAAAGAGAATGTATTAAAGTAAAAAGAATATTTTTTGCTGGCATTTTGTGCTTTTTGAATACAGTCTTAACCTGATATACGTGTGTGTGTGTGTTATATCCATGAAATACACATGAGCATTGTTTCAGAAAGGAGGGGAGAGGTTTCCTTCAGCTGGTGATTAGTTTGTTAGAGCCAGCCTTCGTAATTCGTATCCTTTTGAATTAAGATTATCCAGAGGCTCTGCTTACTCATTAAAATTTAATTCAAGCACACTGTAACCTAGCAAAAGATTTTCAGTAATGATAATGAACCTCACGTTTTACAGTCTTTTGAAGCTTTGTTAAAGTGAGTGATGAGTTCTACAGCTCATTTTAAACATTCTTGATGAAACTGGATGCCCAACAGCATTGACCAGAATTCCATATCACTGTGTTGATATCACTAGCAAGCGATATTTAAATCAGGGAAGTAATGAGATACTGGAACTGTGTTCCAAAGTGCTGTTGGCTTGCTCTCCAGAAGAAAAACGTTTGATGGAGATTCCTAGGACACACATCTGTTTGACCTTTTCTGCTTATTTCACACAAAGTTTTCCACAACGCTGGGAATATAGAATACACTTTGAAATGTGTATAGAGAAAATTGACTATGTCCTTCTGAAGGTACCTATTTTCAAATTGTTACTGAATGTGCAAAAATGAGTGATGTTTTGTATAATGAACTGTATGAAGCTGTGCCTGCACCAAGTCATGGCAACAGCACTCATACTAACAAGAGTTGTGTTTGGTTGGCTCTGGCATCACGATGTTCATTATAGCTATAGCTTCAGTAACACCTCTGCCACTTTAGTAGGTGATGAGCGTGACCAGACAGTGAGAAGAGTGAGCACTACGGATCTCAGAACTATTCATAGCAAGGGGGGACTGGATGAACTCATGCCAGTGTCTCATCTTCCTGAAAAAGTCAGCCTTTTTTCTGTTTTCTAAACAGATCATAAATTTGTTTGTGACTCATTCTATTTAGTTTACTTCAACAAAACTTATCTTTCAGTTACAGTTTGCCTACACAATTCATAATTGTTTATCTAGGATGCAAATTAGTCTTTGTTTGAACTTCGAAGTTTAATAAACAGCTTTTGCTGTTGAATAGTTGTGAACATTCAAAACTGTTGCATTATCTTATATATGAGTAATAAAATCTTTTCAGACTGTGCATGTGTGAAGCTAAATAATTAATAGCTTACAGCTTCATTCTTGCAAGCAACAGAGAATTTTCACAAAAGCATTTTTATTTCATTTTCCCAAAGCTAGGCTGAATCATATTTATATGACACAGTCTTCATTCATTATTTAAAAGAATTTTCTAAAAATTTTTGAAAGGGACCCATGGAATTTAGTAGACATGCTATAACAAAAATTTTAGGTGGTTCATACAAGAAGGATCAAACTGCAATGAAGGTATTACCTTTAAATTAATAGTTTCATACAGCAGCTTCTGCCATAGAGAAAAACTCCTATTTTTCCTACTATAGTTTGCTTATTGATTTTTATACAATCAGTTGCCACTTTGATCCCCATTACAACAGCTAAATAAGAACTTTTTAAAGTTTTTAAAAATATTTTAAATTTTTATTATAAAGTTAATAAACATGAGTAAAGTATTCATGAAAAAGTCATTAAATCTCTCAACAACATATTAAACTCAGACATTTGATTTCTGATAGATAATGGTGGACTCATAATCATTAGGACAATTTTTTATTAATCCCTTTATAAGCTGTTTAGTTTCATCAGGGCCAGTTTTCTGGTAATGTCAATTTAATGTGCCATTCTTCAGAAAATGCCAAACCACTGCCAGCTGCCACTTGCCTTGAAATGATACAGAGCATTAGCTCCCCTTTCTACATTTGGATTCTCTGGCATAACTTCTTTCCCAACCTTCCGTAGTTTAAATGGCGTGAACGGCACCCTTTAAACTCAGGGAAACACATTATGCACAGTGATGGATTTTACCCCTACCAGGCATCACGCAACCTGATGCACAGCTTTTCAGGGCTGCCCAGCTGAGGTCTGAGTGATGATGTGACAAACTATTCAGAGCAGAAATCACTTGGGTAAAACAAAGGACACTATCTTTCTCTCTTTGTGGTCTGATGAACTCGTACCTAAAGGAAGAATGCCCCACTGAGTTCTACTTTGAAATCTAAAAGAATTCATGCATATAAAATATCTGTGTATGGGTGAAAAAGAGAAAACTCTTACTGATGTGAATATACCTTAGTGATTCCCAACTGACAGGTGCCTGTTTGTACTGCTGTATCACCAAAAAGAGATGTTACATTTGAGGGAAAGGAAATTCACCAACTTCTCAAACCATTTTCCTGGTTTAACTGTGTGAATTACATAGCCTTGGTCCATTTGAGACAATATTGTCCCTACTCTAAATCGCTTATATAATTTCTCTTCAGTCCAGCTAGACAAGCAGTTCTTCCCTCTTGTAAGAATGTCTATTTCTGCATTTCTGTGCGATACTGTATGACAGAGAAAATATGCTCTGTCATCCTGCCCTGTAACATCACAGAGCACTTCCCTTATAATGCGGCACCGTGCGGCACCACTGTAGGGTAGTTCACAATTGATCATAAATATGATAGTGCACCAAGCTTGTGAGTCATTCCTGTGAACAGGGACCTTTACAAAGAATTAGAAATGGAGAAGAATTCCTAGTATGGAAACAGAGTCTCTAATGCACTCTCTCAATCTGTTCTGTTGTAGAAATTTGTGAAGGGTGCTTTACACACCGATAGAGCTAATAGAGTAGGAGGTGGAACACTAATTACAGTACAAAGCAGTACTTAAAAACCCTTGGTAATACTTAGCTACAATAATGTACCCTGTAGACTTTTTCTAGGCTTCAGCTTTTCAACCTGGCGTTCAGTCTCTCAGGTTTCACTCCAAACAGCTCCAAGCAAATAACCCATTGACGTCAGTGGGCGTTGTGCCTAAATAAAACCAGCAGGTTCTGGCCCCTGAATTGTAACTCTTTGTGTAATGTAGTTTTCCTGCTAGTTGGGACACACATTTATATACCTCTTTATGGAACATTTTCATTTTTCAAGCTTGTAGTGGGACAATGAATCCTCACTAACCTTACCTATAAATGTAATGGAGCCCCGGGGACAGCTGGGAGGGATAGCTGCGTGAGCACGCGCTGCTTTCCATCTGAATGTTACCTCACTTCTTGAATTTAACTCAGCTGAACTCAAGACACTGTCTCTTCGTTTTTATAATTATTGGGGGGACATAAATTCAGCAGCATGTGCTTGGTCAGCTGTCCTGTTTTCTCCTAAGCAGGGAGTTTAGAGCACGCACATGCTCTGAGGCGATTGTTCTCTTATGGTTTATGGTATCTAAACTTTTTTCCTGATAAATCTAGTTCATATAGATTGACAGTTCAAACAATGTGTTTTCTGAGTCTCAGGAGGAAGCGTATGGCTCACTTTTGGTTTAGTAACTTACTGAGATTAGGTTTTGCATAATGTAAATGTGAGGCGGGTGATACTTTGTAATGCTGTGAATGCAATTAGTGAGATAAATACAGAGCTAAATTCATTTTCTCTGAAAAGAGGCAATCTGATTGCTATGCAAAAAGCACCTTTATTTGCAATACTGACGGTTCATAATGTGGTTAGCAATGCACAGAGTGGCATTTTGATTTGCAGCTTTAAAGAATTCTGGGATGAATAAAACATGGAATTAATTGCCGGAGAAGAACCTTTGCCAGACTAGATGAGATCTACTGTGCTGAATAAAAGCTGTAACCTGTGACAGGCTCTGTTCCACTCCCAAAGGAAATGATGTCAGTACCAGAAAAGGTTAAATAGCACTTCAAATAATTTGCAGCACCAGAAGTCCTTCCCCTTCAGATGTAGGTTGAGGGTAAACATATATTCCTGTGTCCTGTCGTCCCGCAGCAGGAATGATCAGAACAGAGCTATGAAAAACATCAAACTCCATGCTTTGTATTAACAAATTTGAATCAGTATCGCAGTTGGTTTTGAAGCAGGAAAAGGGAGAACAGGCAATTTTGGATGTTTTGATATATGGGGGATCCTAAGTCCGTATGTGGAGCTGTGTATGAAATGTTCAGGTACCTGCAAAACCCTGCAGAAACCAGGGAACACTCAGCATGTCCACGTGAAACGCCTCAGTGTCGGTTTAGGAATCTCAGGTTTTGCATGTGTGTTTGAAAAGGCTGGAAGGCTCTGGCTGTGAGCCGCCATGGATGTAGCTGTTGGTGAGCGAGCTTGCTTTGTGAGTGCGGTTTGTAAAGGCTGGCAGGTAGACCAGCACAGCAGCAGAACCAGGATGTATTTATGGGGCTTTTGCTAGGGGGGAAATGAATAGTCAGTCAGAGGAAGAGGAGCAACATCTTTCCTTTTCCCTGAGATTTTTACACAAAATACACACAAATACACGCCTACAAACCTAGATTTGTGATGTTTAGTATCCCAGTATGATTTTTAAAGGCCCATAAAAGCACTGTGTATATGTGTCTAGTACAATATGGTGTGGAGGAAGAGAAAGATTATTTTAAACCTTTTCTCTACTAAACAGTTCCAGAGAACTCACTGAAAATCACAGCCCTGCCGGAGGCTGTGACAGGAGGGAATCTTCCTGATGGGGACTATGAGAACATCAACTCAGTTGTAGCTTCCTTCTTTCGTTTGTAACCTGAATGATAATAGAGATGGAAGGAGATGGAAAGAATTGTAAAGAAAGGAGTGCATGACCAAGATTATTTTGCAAAATATGTGCAGATTTCTTGAATTCCTGTTTACTTCTATGTAAATTATGAATTAAAGGTAGAAAGCTTAGGGGGGATCATGGGAGCATCTAGCGGAAGAAGAGACAAGCAGAATATTTAGGTAAACATGGAATGAATAAAGCACTCATACCAAAGCAGTTTTGCTATCAATATTTTTCACACTTCTATTGGTATATTTTAGCTGGATGTTTTTCTGAGGAGCTGTGAACACCAGTGAGATGAAGAATCTTTAAAGAAAATATATATATGGAGAGAAGCTCGAGTTTTCTAATGAGAAATGAATATCCATGCCCGGGATATTCAGGGTTGTGTCTGCAGTATAATTAACTAGAATTTGAGCTCTTTCACATGTAAATTAAGTCATTGAGAGCACTGCCAGCCGTAATCCTTTTTCCCTTTGTTTATGGGTCTTTGCAGGTTTACAGGCTACCTTTTTAATTGAAAATTCTTAAAATTGAATTTTTTTATCCCTTTCATCATTTCAGGGTTTCACTACTGTCACATTATGTTATATGATGCAAATCATACCATGGTCGATTTAATTTGTGGCTAATGAATATGCTTTCTTAGACTTCTCTGAGGAAAGCAGTTAATAGAAAGACATTCCAAAAAGGTATCTTATTTTAGAATTTCTAGCCTCAAGAGTATTTCCCCAAAGTAAGGGTATTGATCCTCTGTGTCTGACCTATTTCAGTTGAAACAAATAAATGAAAAGTATGTTTATGAAAACCTTCAGCTGCCTACCAGAGCTGACATGAAAGTTTTTCACTTATTAAGATCTCAGTGAATCGTGACACCTAAATATAAACCTACCATCGTGTTTTAACTCAGTGTTGTGGATCAGATTTTCAGCTGTGCCCACCACATGTATGATTATCTGTCCATGCATGTATTCAGTTTACATCCATAGGTCTAGAGACTAGTTTGTGGCTGTTGAATATTTTTCTCACTGTATGCCATTCTCACATTTTCCATTTACCTTCTTAATCTCTGGGATTCATGAGACTGTCACTGAATTTAAACTGACCCAGTCACTCTCTAGTGGTATCCTGGTAACAACCATCACAACTTCCTCTTCGAGATGTGCCCCACTGATTCACTTTGCTTCTTCTTAGAATAATCCTGTCCATTCTGCATACAGATTTAAAAGCTGTTACCATGTTTCCCTTTGGTCTCCTAAGACTGAAGACTCCTCTTATAGGTCATGTGTTCTGGTCATTCTTGTTCTCCCTCCATTCTCCCCGGATTGTTCACGTGTTTCTTGCTATCTTGTGGGCAGATTTGATGTTGCATTCCAGCTGAGGCCTTAGCAGTGCTAAAGAGCCCAGAAAGATTATTTTGCCTGTCTTGCAGGTAATATTAGTCTTAGGCAACCCAATCCTATGATTACACTTTTTTGCAAAAGCATGACATTTTTAATCTATATTGGCTGACATGCACTTTAAACCCCACATCCTTTGCAAACATGCCTCCTAACCTTTCTATTCTTTGTACAGTCAATTTTTCCTACATGTCATATAGCTATGGGCTGGTTTTACTTTCATTGTTTTTCTTAATTATTTCTCTAGTTTTCCAAGATTAGGTTGCATTATAATCCTGTCTGTGCTCAGTACCTGAAGGTAGTTGCTAATGGTAAGTCATATACAAACCAGTGCTTTTGCCTGAAATACCCTGGCTGTATCTGATGTTTGACAAGGAGGCAGACAGATCTGCATTCCACCTGCTACCCACATATGTGGGTAGTATGTGCGTGCATGTGTATGTATGTTCTGATACATATGATAGAGGATATGAATTTGTCTCCCAGAAGAATAGCACTGAGGCACTGGAACAGGTTGCCCAGGGAAGCTGTGGGTGCCCCATCCCTGGAAGTGTCCAAGGCCAGGCTGGATGAGGCTTGGAGCAACCTGGTCTAGTGGAGGGTGTCTCTGCCTGTGGCAGGGGGGTTGGAACTGGATGGTCTTTAAGATCCCTTCCAACCCAAACCATTCTATGAAGATAGAGATTTCACAGAGGGTGCCATGTGTGCAATGTACCATCTAGGAACTGTGCATTTTGGTGGACTGTACTCTAGAGTGACTGTACTTGTGCTGCTCTGATCTCACAAGGTGTGTAGTAGACTTGCCAGCTCACATTTTGTCTGCTCTAGCTGGTTGACCTTATGGCCAGGGAGCCATTTTTTCACCTTTAAATTTGTTTTGATTGTTTTGTCAAAATGTTAATTCTGAAAAGCTAAAAGGTGAAAATTTCCTGGTCTTCAGGATTTGTAGGATTTATCAATAGCCAGCTTAATACTATCATCTGAAGAATGCCAGTGCGAATAAGCAAAAATTGATGTTTCTGTAAAGTGAGCATGTGGCATTGCTAGTGCTATATATATTAAACTGCCAGAGGGAATTTTTCTTGAGTTCTGACAATTGAACAAGACTATTAGGAGCAAGTCACAAGCTATTTTGTTTTCAGCCATTCAAACCTGCCCAGTTTAGACACATTCCTTGTTTGCTTTGTGCCTGTTTGAAGCCAGTTTGTTCTACATCTGTATGGTCATCTCGATTAAATTTTAATGTGAAAGCCTGCTGCATAAGGCCTGGTGAACTAGCATTCAGGGATAAGGTCACCATCTGCTCATACAGTCAAAGCTTTGTGCTTAGAATTGCTTGTTGCATTGACAGTGACAGGCCCTGAATGGCTCTTATGCAGGGTCAAATGAAAACAGGAGACCAACAGAAGGCAGCTTGCAATCGTACAGAAACCTGTTGCACAACTTCTTAGTGTTAGGTTTAGATAACCCAATTTTTGTTTAAAGTAGAACCTTTTCAAGCATCTGTACATTGATTCCAGGTCTCAAATTTATCCTCCTTGTCATCCATTAACTTCCCTGAAATGACACCAGGGATCCTTTTGTCTTTTAGTTTGCTTCCAGCATTTTCTCAGCTCACCCATTACATCTCACTCATCTTCTGTATTGTTCTTTTGCTCAGCACAACACTGTTTTCTTGTACTGAAGAAGATGGGACTGACTGATTCTCGTGGTGGTTCAGACCTTCCTAATGTGGGAGAAGGGACTGTATAGAACTAGCACTAATAATCTTGGGTGGAATTTCAAACATGTTGCACCTTTCTCATTAGGTTTATTAAAGTTTGGGTTTTGTTTTTTTTTTTAATTAAAACCAGGGGGGGTGAGGAGCAGGGAAGAGCCATAGCTTATTCAAAACTCTTATACAGTGTTTACAGGTTCTCTGGCAGAAGAAATTCTGCAGAAGTCATTAAAAATATGTGGCACAGAGATGTAATAACTGGATACGTAAAGCAATGATATGACTTGTGACTGAAGTCAGAGTAGAGCTTCAATCTGCATCTGAAGGAGTAAGCTCACCTACAGTCATAATAGCTTTTCAGCAGTAAATTGTGAGTTAGGTCAATGGCGATTTGTGTTGCAGTGTGAAGCAGCAGAATCCCACCTGCACCAGAACTGCATGGATCCTCTGTCTCTCTCACACAGATAGGCACAGAGAATCTTTTTTTTCCTTCCTTTTTATTTTATTGAAGTCAGTGTAGCAATGTGGTCAATGAGGGCATGGAAACCTAAACAAAGGCTTTTTCCGATGGATTTCATAATCAGTACTGATTTCCCAGAAGGAAGGCATCAACATGGAAGCCATATTCTACTGGAGACTATTGTCTGTTATTGTTAGAAGGTTGAATATCAGATCAAGAAGAAGTAGAGGAGTTATTGCATAGCTGTATGATTTGAGAAACAAAATAAAAATATGAAGAATTATGTCCTATACACTAATAAAATGAATGTAGTCAGTTCTAGAAATGTTGATACTGCTGCAAAAGTCAGGGTTTTTTTATGGAAATATTAGGAAACATTTCTCTGCCAAGAGGGTGGTCAAACATGGGAACAAGCTTCCTACAGAGGTGGTTGATGCCCCAAGCCTGCCAGTGTTTAAGAGGCATTTGTACAATGTCCTTAATAATATGCTTTAACTTTTAGTCAGACCTCAAGTGGTCAGGCACCTGGACTGGATGATCATCGTAGGGGTGTCCCTCCCAGTGAGGACTATTCGATTCTACATTTTAGGAGGAAATCACATGAGGAAACAAAAATTTTGTGAAAGTGGTAGCATTTTCTCACAGCAGCTTGTCATTGCTACACATAACAATCCGAATCTCCCTGTAGTTAGGCGTGATAGCAATTTCATATATAGAATTATTACCACATACAGGATCACACACGTAGAACTGTTTCTCCCTCTATACTGTGAAAGCAAAGAAGGTCCTTTGGAATTTCTTTAAAACTTGTGGTTTCTAAATTACGTGTTAACTTATAGTGGTTCAGAAGTTAAGGTGTATAGGTGTGGCGTTCCATTTGTTGAATGTAAATCTGATTGTGGGATATTCATACATATAACTGGCTGCATTTGTTCTGATTTCAATGTGAAGAGGATTGTATCTTCTCGTGCTGGGAATTAATACAAATCTAAGTAAATGGATTTGGACATACCTAACCCAGTCGAGAATGTGGCCCAGTGAAAGGACTGAAAAGATAATCACCTTTTTGGGAGAGCCCAGATGTTTCATTCAGGAATCTGTTCCTTTTTTCTTAGTTTTCACAGGTAAATTGAATTTGAAGAGCTTAACAGCTTAATGTATTTATTATCTTCACATAATGACTGGTATTTTATTAGGGCTGAGTTTTTTGGGCTGGTGCAGACAGTAAAGCTGAAGCTGAGCAGATGGATAGCACTCTGTAGCCAAGTCAAAACCAAATAAAAACCCTGAAGTCAAGGAAATCAAAGCAGCAGTAAACAAGCTGAAAGAGGAATGTGAGCTAGAAAGAGCATTTGAAGAAAACAACTGAGAGAACGTTTTCTGTGCTCACCTTGAGAGCACAGCGAAATGATGGGCAAGCAATGCTACACTCCGGGAGTATCTGCATGCCCTCAGCTCTTTCTAACACTATGGAAAGTCAGTGACCCACAGGGTTCCCAGAGGTGATTGTCACTCTGCTCTCAAATTGCTCTTGCAATTCTCACCTTCTACCTCTGTTTTGAAGTCCTCTATGCAGAGCAATCCTATTGTCGTCTGCTCCGTCTGCCACATGAATCTCTTTGCTCCTTTAGGCAGAACTTCACACTTCTCAAAGCCATTTTTCTTGTTGTATCCTTTTTAAGACTGTGGGACCATACCTGACTCTCCAGATGAGAGTATACTGCTTGCTGATACAGAGACGTTAGGTTTGGGGATTATTGTTCAGTCAATTCCTAATGCTTTTCTAAAGACCTATGATCCTTCTGAAAACAGAAAGTTTTCATTGTCCACAATGACATGTGGGACTTTCTCCTGAGTGGCAAAAGTTAATTAAGTACTCTTAAGTGTGCATCAGTTGGTTTATATGTAATGGCTTTCTGGGAAAAAATTGATCTGAAATCTAGGAAGAATGGGTTTTTTTGAGCTTGTTACTCTATGAACTACCCCAAAAATTATTTGAATTATTTTTAAGTCTTTAAATTTTAAATAATTTTGAATTTAAATCATTCATTGCCATAAACAAGCCATATTGTACATGACCCCTTTTCAACAAGAGGCAATGTCCCAAAAAATAACTTTATAATATTTTATAATGTAGTTTTCTAGTCAGAGATTACATCAATCTCAGGAAAAAAAAAGAAAATACAGAAAAATATAGAAAAAAAGGAGGCTTGTTCTGGTACTTTATGATAAAATTCAAAACTTTAGGATGAGATTTCATCTCAATGTTTTCTTTTTTATATAGACATATAAATATGCATATTAAAATGTTTAAAAAATGTGGCGAGCTTTTAAAATAGCCAGCCAGTTCCACCACTGTCGTTATCCACTGACCCTGCTTATGAAGAGTGACCATATCATGCAGTATTTCTCCTGCAGAGCTAACCAGTTAAGACTGTAATTTTCCTTGTTCAGCCTGGAGAAGAGAAGGCTCCAGGGAGACCTTACAACAGCCTTTCTACAAAAAGGCTGGAGGGGTCTTTTTACAAGGGCCTGTAGTGACAGGGCAAGGGGTAACAGGTTTAAATTGAAATTGGGTAGGTTTAGATTGGACATGAGGAAGAAATTCTTCGCAGAGAGGGTGGTGAGGCACTGGGACAGGTTGCCCAGAGAAGCTGTGGGTGCCCCATCCCTGGAAGTGTTCAAGGCCAGGCTGGATGAGGCTTGGAGCAACCTGGTCTAGTGGAGGGTGTCCCTGCCCATGGCAGGGGGTTGGAACTGGATGATCTTTAAGGTCCCTTCCAACCCAAACCATTCTGTGATTCTATGATTTAGAAAAGCCTAAGTCGCTGTTTAGGCTTAGTTGTTTAAGATGGAAGTTACTCACCTGCTCTCCAATGATATTTTTAATGAAATGCCAATGAGCATGCAAACATCTCCTGGTGCCAGGTTTAAATATTCTGTATCAGAGGGTTCTTCCCACTCTTCTACCCCACAGACTATGAGAACATTAATGCTGTTGGTTAATACATTTTCATTTCAATATAATGTATTTATATCTTTTCATGCATTAGTTCTTAATTAAAGAAGAATTCAAAATAAGAAGATGAGGAAAAAATAAGTTGTTTTTCTCATAATTAAAAATACTTCTAAATGAGATAAACTCTTAGCAAATTCTGTCTGGATAACTCAAAGACAGGAAAATACGCCAAGAAAAGATGTGTTTGAAGAAAGATCAGTTGTAGACACTGTAACAGCATGAAATGCATAGCACTAAAATTAATGTGAATGAGAGGAAGGAAAGCCAGGAAAATATAAAGCAGCAAAGTATCCAGAATAACAAATGCCATGCAAACTGGGGGCATAGGCAGATATTGAGAATAAAGAAGGCAGGTAAACTACAAAAGATGGGTAGTACTGCAGCCCAGCTAATTACAGTGCAGTTAATGCAACTGTTAGGGACATTATCTATCCCAGTAAGGATTCTCCATCGTTACTCTGGTGAGGAGCCCAGTGGATATATAGTAAAGTATCCCCAGAGAAAGGAGAACCAAGGAACCAACCAAATCTGAACCCATCATCTACAGTTATTGAATCTCTCTGGAATATTGGCCTTCAAGATAATTTCTTACAAGAAAGCCAAATTAAGAAAGACAGGTTCAAAATGCCAGTCACAAAAACCTGCAAATCAATACTGTTGTCTCTGTTCATATTAACTAGCTCTCTGTGCTTGGAATGAAGAAAACTTAGTAAGTATTGTCAGTTAATGGAAACACTGTTGGGATTAACCCACACAGAACTTGGCGTTTTGTAGATAGTCAGTGTTAGGTGATATTTGCCTATGTACATGTGCAGGTAGGACTAGTTTCCAAGTAGTGAATGACTTGCTACACCTACTCCAAAAAAAGTACATGGTTAAAAAACATGTACCATAGATGTAGCATGTGTAATACGTCTTTTTCTTCTACGATGTTTACATGGAATGGAGCTGTATTATACGTTTGATTCTCTTACAGACACAGCATGAAACTCAGTTGTGTAGTTGCACAGACAGGCAGAGAGAGCTCGAGGCTTTAATATACACTCATTTTATCCAAATACCACATTAAACAATCATATAGTGAGAGCTAGAATCTTTCCAGTGTACTCACCCCTCTAATAAAATGTCTACAAATGAAACAGTGTAAAAGAAGAATCAGGAGCCTTTTGTTTTCTCTGTAGTGCTGTTTAAGTTGCTTTTACCTGCCCTGCAAGAGTGAAGAGCCACCATCTCCTTCCACAAAATTGTACCTCTTGGCCTGGCCTGACCTGTGAGTACGGTAGATGTGTAATATTTGGAATCAAATACCTATGAGTGACACAGATGAGCAAGTCAGGGATGCAAGTCATTGCAGTAAAAGTGTTCTACTGCTATTATATACACACAAGCACTTATTTGCACACATGGTTAGTCTAAAAGCCTGTTAACCGGTAGTGATGCTACTTGATTTCAGTCTTTCCACAGTCTCCTTATTTTCAAAAGTACCAAATACCAGTGCAAATTACCAAATACCAGTGCAGTGTTCTGCTGTTGTAGATTTTATTATGTAGAAAGGTTTTCTCTGTTAAGAATGTAATTGAATACCATGTCAGTACGTCTTGTAGTAAATGTAAGCTTGAAGACAGATCTCCTGGATTTTATAGCTGTGGTCTACAATATATGTGGAATGTGGTGGATGAGGAAATTGTTACTTGGCATAATCTCAATAAGCTCCTTGGTTTGTCTCCTAGTAAAAAGTGATTGCAGCTTTGAAGTACAATTAAGCTATTGGTATGGTAATCACCTCAAATTTATAATATGATAGGATGTGAAGTCATAACTATCATGAACTCCCTGGGGCTCCAGATGCACAAATGCATTGCCTGGCCAGCTCCTTTCAGATTTCCTTGGTTAAATTGGTAAATGACACTGAAAGGAATAACTAAGAAAACATTATAGAGCAATTTGCTTTACCACTTAAATGTGTACGTTTTGAATTATTTATACTGTATTTGGGTTTCTTTGGATATTTATATCCCAGAATATTTTCATATAGTCTATTAAGGAGTTTAAATATAATCCATGGAGAATAGCTACAAATCAAGATTAAAATTATGCCAGTGTGTCTCTCTGATGATAATGTGTTTTAAGGGTTCTTGTTCTAGGAAATATTTAGTACTTTAGAACATTTCAGTTGTAGACAGGATTATCGACCTGAATATCAATCCTTGTGGCTTTGAATTACTGCTTTATGCCTACAAGACCCTTCTTTCCTTTCCACCTCTGTGAAACAGTTCCAAAGGTGGGATAATCCTATTCCTGTATCTCCTGTTCTGCTCATCCAGCTCATCCTGTTGTGTCTTGAAAAAATCGTATTTGTGGAGAATTGGGATCACCTGGTGCTCTTGCTCATGCACAACTTCCCTGGAAGATTAAGGTATACATTTTTGGGAACACTTGGTACAAGTGTGTAACTCAGTGGGCAAATATATCTCAACACATTAAAAAAAGATGATAATTACATGTTTGCAAATCTGAACTAAACTGTACCAAATTATTTCTTTATGCTAGTAGCAGTGAGGAAGCTGATGGCTGCATTTAGTTACCTGACGGTCCTGAAACAGGCAGAGGTTTTTGAGCGGCTCTCACCCTGCAATACTTGCAAACACGTTTGCTATTTCTCATCCATCAAGAAAGTCCTTTAACTACACAAATGCCTTTTTGCTGTTTCAGACAATTCTTTTTCAGAGCAGAAGCAAATGTTTTGGGAATAGAAAAGGAATTACTACTCACAAATTTAAATCTACAAGCCCCAGAAAATATGGGGCTTAATAGTGACAATTGATTAGCTCAATGTTTTTGCACAGAATGACATTTTATGATTAGTTTCCCAGGTGACAAGGAGTAGGGCAGCATACTGTGTATAGTGAAACACTTCACAATTGTGACTTTTCATTGTGTTTGCCATTTCTGTTGCTGCCACTATTACCTATTTTTCAATGATGTATCTTCTCCACTTGGGCTGATTAAGTTGACTGACAGGATTTGGAGGTCAGACTGCTCAGTAAAAAGTGCTTGATAATGTGAATTATGCCCATTTCCAGGCTGAATGAAATACCTGGCTTTAGTTTAACAAAGGGAAACACCACAAGGAGTTTCCAGTGACTATACTACTAGCTTTCGTTCTTACCAGAGTAACACATGATGCACTTGTTTATGTGCATAGCTATACTGTGTTTTACAAGATCGGTTTCTGAAGCTTGTCCCTGAGTTTTCACAGGCCAAGCTGTAGAGAGATTCCTGGCTGTGAATCCATTGTCTGAGATATCTTCCTGGATTTATGCCATGAACTATAGAACTGAATGCTATTTTTAAATGTCATTTTTATTTTTCAGAGGCAGCATTTCAAAAGTTTGCTAGTCTGAGTGTACACAGCCATGTTTTGTATGCCTGCTTTTAAACATCTGGTTCCTATTATTTTTTTTTCTGATGAGATTTTTTGATGCTGTATTGTTTTGTCATTCACCACATTATTTGAATATAACTCTTTGTTCACAATGAGTCATCATGAAATCAGGATTAATATTTTGGCAGTGACACATACATGCTAAAAAATACAGACTTTGCTGTGCTTTCATGAGATTTTAATCAACACCAAAGGAATTTGCTTTTCATTGCTCCCTTTAAGAATACCATGTTTCATTACAGCAGTGCTGAGTCTTGCCATGAATTTACAGTAACTTAATGCAAATAAAGTACAATTGTTGGTTTAGCATCATAAAAAAGGATTTAAATCATGAAAATATTTAGCTTACAAAATTATATGGCCAATGATATGACCATAGACATACACAACATTAAATTTACTTTAGGCTTAGAATCCCATTTCATGTCCTATAAATGAATATTATAATCAGTAGTTCCTAAATGCAAAAGCATTTGTAGAATACATTTTCACATCTCTCTCAACAAACAGATGGATGGGATTTTCTTCCTCTGTTGATCAGGATTGCTGTCTATGAAAGTGTACCATTACATTCTGGTCTTGTCAATTATGTCAGTTTTTTAGAAAGTGTGATTTCATCTCATTTACTGGAATTGCAGTGAAATCACCACAGGTGAGACATTTATCTATTGGATGGTGCTTCCTTTTTTTGCTATCAATTAAATACAAAAGTAACTTATGATGCAGAAATTATACCAGTAGCAACATAAGTATCGAGCAGTATTTTGAATTATTTATTCTGGCAGCGTGCCAGACTGATGGTGTAATTCCTCCAACTGTTGTATTTTTTTAAATTAAAGAAATACATAAACTCCAAGTCAGTTTTTCCAGTAACTCTTTCACTTCTTATATGTTACTTATGCGTTTCTCCAGTTCAGCATTAATTTGAGAGTTTCCAGGAAGTTTTGTCACGTTATGTCAGTGAGACATATAACAGTAATAACAAAACCAAACCACGCTTTGACCACGCAAACCCTGAGAGCTTTTGCACCGCAGGGCTGTGGTGGAGGCGAGGATTGTAGCAACAAAAAACTGAAGATGTTTTTCTACAAAAAGTGAAAATGTTTATGTTTTCTTTAATGAATGGTAAAGCTGAGATTTTATGGTTTCTTCTCTTTTGCATGATAGTTAGAAAGATGATTTTGCCAATATAATTTTCCTTGTAAAATGGAAGCTGCTTTCTTTGATAATCTTGAGCATGCCTGCTTTCTTTCTTCTCTGTCTTTGAAGGGTAAAAGAATTGTAATTTGATGTTTTTCACCTCAATAAGCGTTTGTCTGGGTGAAGATAAAGAGACAAGGTAGACTTAACAAATTCCATATTTTTTGACTGTTTCCATTGTTTTGGTGTCTTTATATAACTAAACATTCTGTGAATCACGTTTAAATCTTACAGCCCATGAGTCATTATAAAAACATCACATATGTTTGTCATAGGAACATTATCGAAGTGAGATTCTTAGTGAAGTAGCCCAGATGTTATCCATGTGTATCATGTAGGGCCTTTGTACATGCAGGGATTCATCAGAAGCAGTCTGACATGTGCTTGACTCATCACAGTGTTTCCATTGATTTTGGAGAGCTCTGCTTGATACAAAACTGAGTCTTATAAAGCAGAATTGCAGCATTTCAATATACTTTGTCCTATGTGTCAAGAGCTGTATTGTATTTTCCCCATGGCAAAAGGTCTTCTCACTGTGGTATACACGGTGAGTATACAAAGCACCCACACAGGCATGTGTATATGGAGAAATGTTCAATAAAAGGCCTAATGTAGAACTGGAATTTCAACTCGGAAATAAAATACAGAGAAATAAAAGCTCTGAAGGTTTTGTTGTGAAGTAAAATCCAGAACATTCATCATTCGTAAGGGTGCCGAGGAGCAGAACATTGTAAATTGGAATGAATAAATGAATTTGTGATAAAGCAATCTTGGAAAAACATCACAGATACCTGTAACACTAAAATTAAAGACTAGATGTCCATCACCTATCTGTTCTACCTTACTTAATATTTTTCTTTACAATGACTGTTAGAACCCTCCAGTCTTTGAACCATGTGACACATTATTATTATTGAAGCCATTACTTAGAAAACTCATAGCAAATGATAAACTGCCAAGTCTAATATGTAATTTAAGGTGGCCAGTCAAGCATGTAGGGGGGGCATACCATCAGATATTTTACATAAAGTTTACGCAGTGTGCAATGAGAAGTTGCACCAAACTAAGTTGCTTTGATGTGCTCTGACCTGTGTGAAAACGCTGGTGGAGGAATATCACCTTGTGAACTTCTGCTCTCCTTCCAGTGATTTTTATGTTCTGTATTCCAGCTATGGTTCATTATAATGTATTTCCACCACAGTTCAAGGCATAATAGAGGAAGGACAAAATTAACACTTAATTTACATCTCCAGGTTCATAATCTGCCTAGTCTGCTTTAACATTGCTTAGTCTGCTTTAACAGCAATGGGTGGGGTATGAATCTGGGGAAAAGTTTACTGTCAAAGTATTTAAATATTTATCTTTTAGAAAAGTTGTCTGGCAGTTTGTTACTGGAATTGATTTCCTGAAAATATAAGTCCAAATGTTCAAACAACCAATAGCTGTCTTACTGTAACACTGAAGGTGACTTGAATTTCCTGTGTTGTTACTGCTATAAGAGTACCTGTATAGAATCTGTGCATGTGTTTATGTGTTTAACAATGGGGAAAATAGTGGAATTAGGCTCTTTCTCCCAGATTGAGCAAATTCTTTTAACCTTCTTTATCTACTCTGTGGTAGAGTTACAGGACAAAAGCCTACTTCCTTAAAACACTTTGCATGCTCTCCTCAGATAGGATAGCTGGCTGCTAGGAACAAGATTAATGACATGATGTTTTTGCTCTGGTAGTGATACATTTTGAATACTGTATTAATGTACTGTTCCATATTCATGTTTTTTTGCAGTAATGTCTATGTTGTTTTGTCTAAAAACAACAGCAAAACATTTTTTTCACCAGCTCTGGAGTTAATGAAGCCTAGTTCGTAATGGCATTGTGTCCCAACTCACGCTAGTGCAATAACCCACAATGCTTCTGGCTCCATCCCACATTTCCCTGCTCAACACTTACCCAGTATTCCTTCCATTTCCTTGTTGTCTGTACCAAGAGAGGCAGCATGTGCTGTGACAGATGCTAAATGATGTGTGCTGGTATACACGGGGTGACTGGGTCACCACAAAACAAAATCAGGGGCCTGCAGGGGAGAGAAGTGGGCAGAAATGCTCTCATCCCTTAGGGCAGACTTAGTTTCAGTTTCTCTCCTTTACTGAGATCTTTAATTTCATGAAGGTTGTAGGAACTTCCTTATTATTGAGGCATCATTCTGAATGTCAGATATCACGGAAATTAGTGAAAATTGGATTAAATTTGATAGAACCAGGCTTAAATACCATGAGCTCTCAAATCTGCTAGTTCTGCAGAAAGCATGGCCTCGCATTCCCAGGCTCATGGTGTGTTCAAACAGTTTATAAAGTCAAGGTATAGGCAGGTTGGTCTGATGTCGAGTTCAGTGCTTACATTTTGCTTTGGTTTCTGAGCCAGTGTCAAAATAGATGCTGAGGAAAATTTTTTTCCTTGTGGTGGGGAAAGAGGGAGAGTTAGAATTTGTTATTTCCTCTGAGCCCGGGTGAGACTCTGCCCATCTCAGTTTGTCATAAGGAAACAGTGAAGGGTTGTAAACAGGGTAAAACTATTTTCCAAGTAGAATTGACTCATGGAAATGCTATTTCACTTCCCTCAGAGTTCCTTCATGCATTCTACTGACAGTCTCGCATGGGTTAAATGGTTACAGGTATGACAACAACGGCAAAAGAATGAATCAGAAAAGTGTGTTCTGTGCCAAGATCTCGTTGCACTGCACCACCAGAACATTTAGGTAGACAGGCAAGTGGAAACTCGCTATTCCAGAGCAAGAAGGAAACCAAATTAAACATGAGACCAATTCTGAGATCAGTTCTGAGAATTATGGACCAAAACCAACAAGGTCCTAAACTGAAAACAGGTTGAAAAGTCTTTCACCTTGCCAAGCCTGATGATACAGTGGCAGTGACCTGACTCCTTAATTAACGCGATTACCAATTAATCTTGCAAACCTTTGACTTCCAAAGATTCCAAAGAGAAGATCAATATACGTTGCCCATTTTTTCTACTTGAGATGAAGATCCACTGCTGCTGTTCAGACACATTTTTCTTCTTTGCAGTTTAAATTAACAGCTTCCAGGCTATTGTAAATTATTATTCTGTAATGTTTTCTCGCCTGCGAATATTTGAGTTGATAAAGCAAGACACATTCCCTATTCCTGTGTTGTTCTGTTGCCTGGGATATGTTACGTGCTTTACATTGTGTCCAATGGAAATAACCTCATACGCATTTACCGAAAAATACATTTTTTTCCTCATTTTTTACCTTAAACCCTTCTTCCTACTGCAACGCAAAATCATCCATAGAAAAGTGTATTTTCTACATTCATTTCCATGTGATGACTGGAGGTGATATCCCCAGGAAAACATTCGTCTCATATTTTCCTATGTGTGAGAATCTCAGCTCCTGTGTTGTGCATACTCTGAAATCTTTTGATCATTCATCAGACTGTTCCTTTTACCACTTTCATAAATATTTATCTTCCATTGTGTTTGTAGGCAATCCTATTTATATCAGTAATCCTTATCTTTTGAGGGGGATGGGATTTGTAGGTGAAAAAGTTCATTTCCATTGCTTTGCTAGTACGAATGGTGACAGTCAGTTTAAATACTCGTTAGCTGAAGAAATAAAGTAGATTTCGGCAATTATTTAAAAATTGCCAACTGTGGAAAAAAGATGGAAATAGCACCTTGTAAGTGAAATTTTGCATATGCAAAATATGACTTTTGCTTTAGTTTTCCGTTGTGGTTTTGGAAGTTGCAGCTGGAGGAAAGGATTCTGTACAGATAACTTCTTACTCCTGCCCTAATCCTTGGGTTTGGGGTGTCTGTATATATTTATTGAAAACCAAATCCTGTATCCTGTTATTTGAACCACCTGCAGTAAGGAGGGCATGAGACTTCATGAGGGACCAGGGAAAACAGATCAGGTACATTGTTTTGGTTTTGTCACCTCTTTTCTGTTTTGCTTTGTTTTTTAATTAAAATTGCCTTTAAATTATCAGATCTCTGAAAGCTTGGAGATGTGGTGAGTAGCCTTACGTGACACTGGTTGTAGTTACTAGTATGTGCTTTTATCTTAGGGTGTGATCCTGTTGCTCTTCTAGTCAAGGTAGCTCCTACTGCTTTACAAGGGAGCTGAACCTGCCTGTTCCCTACACAGCACATTCTAGCACTTTCAGCTCCATTCCAACTATCTGTGGCACTGTTCAGGGATATTTTTTCACCTCTTTTCCTTCTTAAAATCTAATTTGATTATCATGGGTTTTTAGAAGTAACAAACCTACAAATGTGTAAAATGTTTGTTTCTGTGGGTCCACTTATTTCCTGTGTTGCGTTACTGCTCCTGCTGTAACCATTTCTTCTGGAACCCGTGCTGAAAACTGATCTGTAATACTACGCCTTTAAAGTTTCCTATAGCTGCTGCAATATGACAGGCTCTCTGTCAGCCTTAGTGACTGCAGCCGTCGTAAGGAGCACTGGCCTCTTGTCAAGATCTGGTTGGTTCCATTGCAGTCCTGCAGGGTCCCATGTCCCTGTAGCCAACGTATGTTTAACCCCTTAGAAGATGGGATGAAGCTGCAGACATGGGATTGAGGGTTCCTTTGATAAGTACCTGGTTTACAAGTAATCATCGCACAGAAGGACATGCAGTCTGTTTCAAGTGGAGATTTTAATAATTTACCAATATTTTGTTCACTTCCACATATTTATTACTTCAGTATTGCTGCCCTGGTGGCCTTTTAAAAAAGAATCATGCCTTCCAACCATGCCATGCAGTTTTATTCAACTTTCTGTAAAGCGTATTTTACTTATATTAGCAGATTTATTTGTGCAAGTCAGTTTTCATCCATACTTTTGTGTTAACGTGATTCACAGCATACTGTTACTCTTATGTTGATACATAACAATTCTTTTAACCACCTGAATGTGGGCTCATGATAATTTTAGTCACCTATACAAAAATGCTAGAATCTGATGGCAAACCTTCAGAATAGGTAGGCATATATTATTACCATTTGTGCAGGCAGGGGAACTAAGCATCTTGCTTTTATAGTCACGTCTTGACAGAGAAACAACTGACGTCACTAGATCCCTCTGGATCCCTCCTTTGTAAAGGGTCGATCAATCAACACACTGTTGTCATCTCTTCCACCTTGAAACAGTTTATTTTCTGGTTTAAATCCAATTATTTTGGAATTATTTTGAACAGAACTCTTTAAAAAGCAAAACAGTTTATATCAATTAGTAGAAGCAAACATATGTGCTGTAGCTTTGCAAAGATCCTATTTAGAATTCTCAAGCAAAGTTAGGGCATGTACATATTTTAAAATAAAACATAATATGTCACATATGATTGTGACAGAAGGGAAGCTGAAATGTAATAATGTTATGAACATCACAGATGAGGCTGTGTAAAATCCTAGAAATATTGATATGTCACCTAGTTATTGAGAGAGACTGTGACAGACTTGTGCAGTGTGTGCTGTGCAGGACAATTTCTTTGGCACACCAACAGTTTGGAGGCAGCCTGCACTATCTGTTTCACCTGAGGGCTGACAGGCAATACCACAACCAAATGTCTGCCTGATCAGGACATACGTTCACGCTGGCTGGCTGGGTGGCCAAGCACCCAGGTGTACATCCACCCTAACAGAACAGCTGCCTAATGAAAATGATGAACTCTGGGTGAGCCAAGCTGTCTGTGCTACCTCTTGAGGTGCACTGTGTGTGTCAAGGTATGTGGAGTAATTTAGTACACGATAGGTTGTCTGCTGCATTTTGGGACACTGAGCAGAGAAAGGTAATTAAAAAGAGGAGCAAGGGGAAAAGGGAATGACAGGGAAATACTGAAAAAGAGGGAAAAGACAGAAAAGCTCATCTTTGCTGTTGTAAGATGGAAAGTGTAGGAGTCTGAGTGGGTGGTAGGACATTTCAAGATTGCTTGGGAGTGTCGGAGAACAAGAGAAGGGGGAGACACTGTGGGAGAGGAGGGAAGGGTACATGGGAGAGAGTTGGAAGCAGAGGTGGGAAGTTTTCTCAAAACACAGGGGAAGTAGAGAGCATGAGATGCTTGACAGTGACTGCTGTATGAGTATGGAGCCAGGGTCTGTGTTAGAAATTCATGGGTGGAATATCATTGCTCTAAACCTTACATTGGATTCGTGAATAAAAACACTTGGGAGTAAAAAGGGCTTTCCAGGTAAGACAGTCATGTATGTGTGTATTTTTTGAGGCCTTTGGCCAGGAAGCAAGAAATTCTCGGGATGTAAAATAAGTGGTTCTCTTAAGAAGAAAAGCAATTGTCGAACATCAGGAGGTGCCATGGGCATTGCTCACAGGGAAGGCAGTCTGTGGAAGTTTCCGTAGAAACTGGTTATCCCACTGTGTTGTTACTGGTAGGCATCAGAGCAAAGCTAGGTGTGTCTAGCATTTTCCACTCTTCGTAAGACGTGTTTGCTTTCTACTACTTAATAATTTGTTGCTTAAAGGAAGGGCTTTTTTATTATCAAATTTGTTGTTTTAGAGGAAAGTACAGGTGCGTGTCAGACTAAACGATATAACATGGTTGACACACTGTGACCCTGAGCCTAGTCTGAGATGAGGGAGATTTCATGGTTGACATATCTTCTAAACGAGACGAGGTGAACCAAAGACTAACATGTGGTTGAAGAAACTTGGAGTTAGTTTCCTGAGTAATTATGATGGTCTTTAGCTGAGATCTGAATTAGATCTTTCAGTCATCATGAAAGCACTGTTTTCAACATCCCATAGTTCTCAACAGATGGAGACTTATTTCAAGCTGTGTATACATTTGAATGAGACAAGGCAAACATACAGATAAGTAAAAATAGACTGGAACCCAAAGTGCATTTGCTATTTCTCTTTAAAACTGAAATGCTACGTGACAACTACTGAACATCTTGTCCTCTTTGAAGCATTTTTTTTTCTTCCATGAAGCTAATTTGGTCACGTTTCAAAAATGTTACTATATTGTGATTGCAATTCTTGTTTAATGCATAAATCTCACCCACAGGGTTTCTGAGTAGAGAAATTAGAGTTATGAACTATAAAGGTGTTGAAATTTTGCAACAGCTCATCCATTAAAGAGGTTTAATGATTATTTCTGTACTGTAGGCAAGAGAGACTCATGTTGTTTTGTTACCTGGCATCACAGAATGACAATCTGGGGATGGACAGCTGAATGTTAACTGACTTTCATAAGCCTCCAGGGATATGAACACATCATGTGTTACACTTGACAGTCCTGAAACGCTCATACATTTTTCACCATTTATTCCAGTCTTCAGGAAAACAAATTCTAAGGAGTGTAATAAACTAGAGTAGGTATACTTTTAAATGTAGCTCTCTAAAATAATCATAGCATAAATCGCTAGTGCACCACCATTACACCCAAAATATGGATATGTATGTATAGACATGATTTTCACTTGCTGCAGCATAGAATCATAGAATTGTTTAGGCTGGAAAATACCTTTAAGATCATCAAGTAAAACCGTTAACCTAATACTGCCAAGTCCACCAGTAGCCATGTCGCTAAGCACCACATCTACATACCTTTTAAAACCTCCAGGAATGGTGACTCCACCCCCTCCCTGGGCAGCCCATTCTAATAGCTGGCAGCCATTTTGGTGAATAAATTTTCCCTATTATCCAATCTAAACCTCCCCTGGTACAACTTGAGGCCGTTTCCTTTTGTCCTATCACTTGTCACTTGGAGAAGAGACCAAATCCCCCCTGTCCACACCCTCCTTTCAGGTAGTTGTAGAGAGCAATAAGGTCTCCCCTGAGCCTCCTCTTCTCCAGATTGAACAATCCCAGCTCCCTCAGCTGCTCCTCACAGGGCCCAAAATTGATCCCCTCATCCAGATCATCAATAATGATATTGAACAGAACACCGAGCCCTGGGGAACACCACTTGTGACCAGCCACCAACTGGATTTTACTCCGTTCACCACCACTCTTTAGGCCCAGCCATCCAGACAGTGATGAGTACACCTGTCCAAACCACTCCAGTTCCTTTGTAAAGCACTTTAAGGTCTAATAGTGAAAACACTGTATAAGAGCTACGTAGTGTTGTCTTTTACTGCTTTGTTCAAATGACTGCCAAGGGCACCTAGGGTGTTGAATGGTGTTCTTGTATTAGAGATTAGTAAAAGTGCAAATAAATAACTAAAGTCCTTTTTATGGGTTTAATTACTTTCAGACATTTGAACAATATAATTCCTAATGGAAATGTTGATGAACCTCTATTTTATCACTGTTTGTTACGCTATAGAGGATCTTAAATAGTGGGGGATTTATGAATTTTTAATTAGATTTTGATAATTCATCCTGGGGTACATGTGTATTCAGGAAATCGGAAACTTGAAAGAGCATAGCTGATCAGATGGATAGTGCTCATCACTCCTCTAGCTTCAGTTGCCTCTGCAGCATGCAGTTTCAGGAATGTTTCACTGTGGTAATTGGGATTCAGAAGTGTTTGTGCAGTTTTTAAGTATGACTATATATATATGATTGACCAGTGTTTTAGGTTATGCTAGGTTGCATGATTTGGGCTACATTTTTTAAAACTTGGCAAGTCCGTGCAGGAAAGTCTGATACCATGTTGTATGTACATTCCCCATGACAGTGGGTGCAACTAAATATGGGCATACAAACATACCTGATTAATTGATTGCAATTGAACATACCTGTTATCTGTGCTCTATTATTGAAAGTATTTGCATAACAGACATGTTCATGCAGTAGTAAAATATAGTTACTAAACCATAAACTCATCAGCTCATCAACACATACAGGTTAGGAATACAAGAGAGGACAGTTTGGGAATTGTAGTGTTCTGCACTCCATTTCTTGAATGTGCAATTTATCATTTAGAAGGGCCTTCCATCAGAAGGTTGTTTTGGCACAGGGGTAATGATGTTGTGTATTCTGAAAGGATACAAATGAATTGTTCTGTAGTTGTTGTGGAAATGGCTCTTTACTTAGCTTGAAAGCAGGGACAATACAGGCTGGAATGGTGTAAAATTGTAATGAATCTTATCTAATACCAATCGATCTTCATGACAACAGATGCAAACTTTTCAATACCTCAGCTGGCATATAATGAATATGTTATATTGCTATGCTAACAAGCTGCTTTAATGTTGTTGTGGATTTCAAAACACTTTTGAGGCCATGGAAGCTGTTTGTTCCTTTTTATCTAACTGGGAACGAGAATAAAACTGGATGTGACTGAAATCCTGTGGAATAATAAGTTCAGTTTAGATTTGCATGAAGCTAGATTGCTTTTTTGAAAACTATTTTCCATTCTGAAATGGGTGATAATTAATGACATAACTGAAAACATTAACCAAATCCAGATTTTAATTGTAACACGAACAGCACAGTATTAACTATTTTAGAATTAACCAACTATGGCCCATGTGTTCTTGACTGCAAATTATGATAGTTGGTTTAAAATGAGCGATCCACTGCCTATTAATGTAACAAGGCCAATTTTATCCCTCATGTAACACCCAACAGAAGTCTGTTGGATTTATGTGAGACCCTGATTTTAAATTGTGGGATTTTGGTTTTGAAAAACCATTTCATATTGCATTCTCCTTCCTGGAGACAGCTGTATAGTTTTGGAGTATTATACAACTTCACTAAAGCCTTGACAGCCAATGTCTGATCCCATTCCAGAGATTCATGCTTGCCAGCCTAATATGAACACGGTCAATTATTTTCTTTTTAATCCCACTGGATTTCCCCAAGGAGCAAGGAAAAAGTTACTTCATTGCCTGGCATGTCAGGATTTTGTAAATCCACTGCTGCTATTTCAGTCCTGGTGTTCAAATGGAGTGGGAGAGGAAGTCTTGTAAGGCTTGTCTCCAGCGACGCGGAGACTGTATACGTCAGTGCTTAAAAAAAAATCTAACATTCAACTGAGTCTAGTTAATTAGTTATATTAAAGTACAAAGAAAAATCATGCCAAAAATATACTTTTTCATTAGGTTTCATTAATTTATTACATGCTTTTTCTGGACTCTAATCTCTAGGTTTGAAATACATCATCACAAGGGCAAATCTGTAAATGGTATGTATAACATATATTGTATATCTATATGAACTCAGCTGCTCACAAAAAATATATAATGCTACAGTGTATTCATTACCTAAGATTGGCTATGATTCAGTTATATAAGAGAAGTTTTAAAAGCTTTCTGGAAAAAATAAATTGTGCATCAGTGAAAGGTTGCTCAATGATTTTTTTATTTTGCGCTTTTGAGCAAAACTATCACCACCATCCTTATGCACCATTGTAAGTATTTTTCATGCCATCTGACTTCCAAAGTGCAGCCTAGAACATCAGCTCCGGTGAAGGCTGATGAAAATCCTCTTGCTTTGATACCTAAACAAGTAAGATTGCTGTTTGTGTGAGCAATGTGGTTACAACGTGGTTACAAAGGCAGGACACCCCCAGCTCTCATAGATTCAGATGATCATTCTGTCTTTGAACATTCTGATGACATGGAAATTCAAGAAAAAGAAAGAAACTGTAGAAAGAAAAAAAGTAAACACAATTATCTCTCAAGGATAAAACCTCTACTTAACCACTTCATGGTAGAGCTGTGTATAACATGACCATTTATCTTTGCTAGGACTCAAAAAAGGTGTTCTTGTGTTTTGAGTTGAACAGATTTAGGCCTACAGTCACCAGTACAAGGCAATACTGTTAAATCGCATTAATATATTTCAGTTTTGGTAGTTGGCTGACTGCAAAGCACTTCACAAGTTCCGGGTGAGATAGACAAGCTCCATCCTTATGTTACAGGTGGAGAAAATGAAGCAGAGAGGAAAGAAACACTTGCCAATGAGAAAGATTAAGTCTGGATCTTAAAAATACTGACTCCAGCCTCTTACTGGATTCAAAGTGAGAGTGTCTTGGTGAAAGTCACAGGTTGAAATCTTTACACTATTTTGGTACTTACCGCTAGGCTTCTAACAACAAAGGAAAGGATGGTGGGAGAATAGGTCCCTGTAACTATACTGCTTATGAGCGTGCATGCTGTGTAAGTCTTGCTGCTGCTGCCTCAGTTCCTGGGGACTAGTGACTCACTGAAACTGATGGTTGCAGTTTAGAGTTTAGGGAACAGCAGGTCTGCTTTCTTTCAAAAAGTGCTGATAAGAAAGCTTTAGATCCCAAACTGTGGCATGACTTGCCCCTATGAATTGAAATAAATGTAAGATATAAGTGCTACCACACAGTTTTCTTTTTTCTGCCATACTAAAGGCCTCAGACCTGTTAAAAATCCAAAATCTAAATATGAGGCTTAGAACTTGAGAAACAAAAATGGCAAAATATAATTTACTGTTAGACTAGGGCAGATTTCCCGCTGACACAAATTAAAACTCAGGACCTCCAAGGGTCATAGAAATACTCTTGAAGTTTGAATAGAAGCTCCAAAGTCAATTTGGTCACCCGGTAGTAATGGTAACAGACTATGACAAGCACTCTGGTTTGCTGAATTTTTAACTTGAGGTTTTTCTCACACTGCACTATAGAAAAGAAACCTACTCATCAGTTCAACCAATAATAATTGTAATCCTGGCCTGCATCTGCTGCTATAGCACCATTAAATTAAATGAAGCTACTCTATTTTGCCCCTGCTAAATAGCTTGTCCATTAATAATAAAGCAGTAAGGTGGTAAAGAAATCTAAGGGCCTTAGCACATTAAATAAAACTAGCTGTGGCTTTGTTACTGACAGACAGCAGGGATGATGTACCTCCATTATATCCATTTTGTAGGAAACATGTATAGCTTCACTATGTATTTCTCAGCCTAATTTTTCACTGTGAAGTCTTAACAAAGATTTTTGATTAGGTCTTGTTTCTCAGTCTCTTTTCAAACTGATTATGGTTGCAGCATGGCCAAATGTCAGCAAAGAAACAGCAGTTACAAGTAGTTGTAAACATGTATGTATTTCGTAGATTTTGCAGACAAAGCATTGCAGTCAGATGACATTTGTTTTTTTAGATTTATTTCAGAAATCCAATGTTTTCTGTCCAAAACAGCCCATTCTTCTATAAAGCCACTATTGTTTTATTAACTGTAGCCATATCTTTTCATATTCATGAAATTTCAGAATGTGAATAACAGCCAGCCCCCACAGCGGGCTTTAAGCTATCAATGATCTGCCATCTCGTGGCCTGCCTTGTGTGCGCTGCAGCACTTCTAATTTACAGGGATGCAATTCTGCTGAAATCAGTGGCTTAAATATGCTGTCTGTGGTTAATGAGCCTGGTGTGGGAATAGCATCTCCTCCACTTCTATCCCAGACCTTATCGCTGCGATTCAGGCTGGACCTGTGTGATCTGAAGGTAGTCAAGCCACTTGAAAAATCAATAGGGAACTTCCTTTTACTGAAGGAGCAAAAACTGCACTAACCTTGTTGTGGATGAAATTTCCCTTTAACCACCCTCATTTTTAATAAATGATGGTCAGAGATTGTGTTGCCTCTTGGGTATTACTGAGATGGCTGATAATCCACTTCTTCCCAAAGTTGTCATGTATTATTCCTATTTATAGTGAAAAAGCATTGCAGTAAGTGCTGAATAATTGAGATTTGTTTATATTGCTCTCCTGTCCTTTTCAGTTCCTCCTTTTAGCCCAAAGGCATGGGAGATTTA
The DNA here is from genome assembly GCA_027574665.1 of Rhynochetos jubatus. Classification (NCBI taxonomy): domain Eukaryota; kingdom Metazoa; phylum Chordata; class Aves; order Eurypygiformes; family Rhynochetidae; genus Rhynochetos; species Rhynochetos jubatus. The sequence goes on along the minus strand of CM050665.1, from coordinate 10,516,113 downwards.
CAGACTGCTTCAGTTCTTCATTTCTGTGAGGGCTTAAGGTACATTGAACAGCACCTGACCTGAAGCTGTGATCATGTGTTATTCCAGGATTACATCTTATCTAAGTCTGGAATCATTTAAACCGGAAGGAAGGAGATCAATAGGATAGAATGATTGCACTTTTAATTAAATATTTAGGGAGCATGGCCTGTATACCAGTGGCATAAGTAAAAGTGCAGGTCAGGTGTAAGGTCTGTAGCAGAACTGATGTATCATCCTTGAATATACCTTCCTTGAATATACATATTTCAGGCAATTAACAGAAGGCAATTTGTGATTTCACACTACTCACATTTAAAAAACATTAAAAATTCCTCTGTAGTTATTTTTTTTTCGTTTCATAAGATTCACATAGAGCAAGAACTCAGCATTCATGCTGGATATTGTGTTCGCTCATCAAAAGTGCCTTGCAAACATAGACAAACTAATCCTCATAACACCCTTTAAGGTAAATAAGTACTGCCTTGAGTAGGGTTTAGGTAAAAAGGAGTGCAAAATGTCACCATTTCTACCTGTATAACTTGCTTGGTTATATGATAAACTTACACCAAAATGGGAAGTTATTTTGTGATACGATGTGATTATTTCAGTACACCTGCAATGCCATTCGACCCTGGAAATGTGCATTGTCTTAGCTGGATGGCTCCAGAAATGGGTATACAACTAGTGTGCTATCAACAAAGATAGCATCTTTATTTCTTCACACTGGTGTTTTCTCTCAAAGAAGAAGGAGAAGGAAGACTATTATGTGAACACTTGAAAATCAATACCTCCTGCCCCTGCAGCTTGCTTCAGGATTAGGACTTGGAGACACCATTTTAATAATTTCACAAACGGGCAACTAGAATCTGATCAGACTGCCTGAACTTTCTTCTGCTGCCCAGTTGGGAATTCCACCAGCACACAGAAATAGCAGATGAGATGAGAAGGAATGATATGGAATGAATTGCATTCATTTTATCTGCCAAGGAAGTAGAAAGAGGGAAGAGGTACAAATAGAGCATACTGCACTCTCACACTCTGCTGTCGTAATGACTTCTTGGCTTCTTCTGGAGGCTGTTGTAAATATTGTTGCCCAGACACCATGCTGTTTTACATAGAGGGGGCTATAATCTGTTCCCAGCAGCAAAGGACAAAGTGCACCTCTGCTTGGCACATCCTGCTTTTGCTGTACGCATTACAGCCAAATGTGAGCACTGGGATTTGTCTTTCTTGATAATCTCCTTCATAATTCAGTTTTGTTTCGTTGGGAGAGATATCTATTTGGCAGTTTTCAACAAATCGTTTTTGTAAGCGTAGAGAAAAAATGATTAAGTAATTATTTTAGCAGAATCATCCCGTACTCTCAATAAATTACTCAGATTGTCTCTTAAGAGTCAGTTTCCTCTGTTACTGACATCTCAATCTTTATATACCAGGAGAATATCCTAGTAGTTTTCTAAACAGTGTGTAGTTATCCTTTAATTTCTACCTTAGCCTTTCCTCTCATGACTATGTCTTCATCTTCATTTTGTTGTCCTTTCAGACTTCTTGCTTTTGAATACTTTATTCCTCCCCAAAGCCTCTTTCATAAGCTTGGTTAGTCTTTGCAAATGGTCGGTCATAAATGTTGACCCTTTTTTAATGTTAGGGTATTTATTGTTGGTTGTGGAATATATGAGTCTAGGGCTTACTATATAAGCCTAAGGTTCTGTCTCAAGTTTTCCGCCCACTTTTCCTGCTTTGTTTAATTTAATTATTTCTCATATAATTGTGAAATTGACTTTTTTAGGGAAAATTGCTTTGTAGCCCTTGCAGTGCTTTTGCTGTAGTCCTGACTTTTCTCTAACTGAGTGTTCATTTTCAAAATGGAGTCTCTAATTAGTATGCTGAGATACACGTCACCGAGATGTGACTGAAGTTGTTTTGCTTAGTACATTCCTTTGATTTAAAGTATATGATTCTCATTTACACTAGCTCCCTTTTACAGGGGGCTGACATTATAAAGAAGATTTATGTTAACATTCAATCTGTTCTCACCATAGTCTGCTTCTAAATATAAAAATTTGACCCTGGAAGTTTTGGGTTGTATCCAGACAGTCAAAATATTCCTGTTTGTAGCAGTTTGTTGTTCAACATTATGAGATTTTCACTTAATCATCTCAGCATGGAGATTATTCTTGTTTTGCAGTGTGTATGAAATAAATGTTATGGTTCATTTGGACTCTTTGCATCCCTTAGATTTTAAATTATTCACACCAGTTGTATTGGTCTTTATGGGTCTTTAATGTCAGCAGTAACCTGAAATTCTGTAGTGCTTTTATCCTTTGATTACGGTTCATTATTACTACCTCTCACACTAGCCATTGTTTCCTCCAAATGTTTGCCTTGTTTCTTCATGAACTCAATGTTTACTTTTCTTAACTCCAGAGCTATTCATCTTCAAGAGTGGTCTTTGGTTGCTTCTCCATAGCACGTTTATTTCTAGACACCAGCTGTGCTATAAAAGTGAGAATTCCAGAGGAAAGTCTGGCTTCAATCACTGGCTTTGCCACGGTCTCTCTCTTGTGATCGTAGGTCACCACTTACTTCACCTAACTTCCTCATCATTTTTGATATAGAAGGTGATTGTCACTAGCCAATCAGAATTCTGTCAGTGTGACTCTATATACATATCTGACTTCTGCTTTTAGTCGGTCCAGTCACATATTTCAGATTCTCTTGCTCTTTGTAATCACTTTTCAAAACCTCAGCTAAGAAGTCTCCGTTCAATTGAATACCAGTGGGAGCTTAGAGTGTCCATCTCAGATTGTTAAATGAACAGAGATCTTATCTGATTGCTCCACAGACCTTACAGCTAGACCTCAGAGCTCACTCGACAAATGGGTGTTTTCTTCTATTTCTTATCTTTAATACCCAGCCTATTCAGCAAACATGAACTGATCTCATCTACAGACGTTGCACTCAGAAAGCCCTTGCCAGTCATAATCTAGTGAAATCCAGTCTCCTCTGCTTTGGGATTGGTACAAACTCAGGATTTCTTTTGAGAATACTTTCCACTTCCCCATTTATCTTTAATACCTGAGCCTGCTTTATTAAAGTCAAGCACCAAAGATGGGATGAAGCCCTAATCAATCTTTTCTGACCTCCCAGCTGGCTCAGCTAGGAGAAAGAGGTTGAACTAAATGAAGTCTTTTCCAACGTAAATTCTCCTATGACCATTCAGTGGCTTTAGTAAAAGACATATCATGTCTTAACTCTTCTACAGTAACAGCACAAATGACTTACTGTGGGGGAGGTATTCAGAATTAGCAAAGCTGTTGTTAGCAGAAGAACATGCTTTTCCGTTCCTGAGATGCATAGCAATTCTGGTTGAGATCAGCATCAATAGCCAGAGTGTTCTGGTATACAAAATCGTGTGTTCCATTTTTAAATTCACAAACACTTGTGTACCATGGGGGAACCTTATTTTTGGCTGTGTGCTTTCCTTGCCTTTCTGCACGTCTTGCTGTATCGAATGCTTAAGTGTTTGTAGTGCAGCACACAAGGAGCAAGCTAGGGAGGATAAAGTAGCTTTTGTTTCATCCCAGTTTTGGACTGTCACATGGTAGGAACATAGAAAAAGTACAAGAGTTCACCAGTGATCTTTCCTAAATTATACCTGTACTTAGAATTTTTCAGTGATATGCACTCTGCCTTCAAGATATCTGAGCTCAAGCATATTTTGGTGTTACGGATGGATCCTCCAGAGATAGAGGTGTGGCATCCTAACTTCCTGCACTGGGGATCTCCTTCCTAAATTATAGAAAAAACCTTTTGTGTGTGTGTAACTGTGCCCTCAGTAAACATGTGGCTGCCAGTTTTGAAACTAGCTATGAAAATATGATCTTACTAGTCTTTTCTACATATTTGAAAATATTCTAAATAGCTGCTATACTTAGTTGGTGCTGCATCATTTTTCTCTCTAAAGTGCCTGGATTTTTTTTTAAAAAGCATAACTTTAGAGTAAGTTTTTGTAAGAAATGTGTTTGAAGCCTGGTAGTCCATCTCTCTAGGGCCTGGTAGATACCTGGTTGTGGTTTCCACAGTGAACAGCCTTCATCTCTGACTCTGTATTTGTATTAGCATACTTCTGTCCTGAGCTCACTTCCTTTGAAACCAAGCTGAAATTTCTTCGTTGTATAATGGCCACACTTTGAATTCTGCTATGTGTCTATTTATCAAGACTAAATTAAAAAAAATATACGCATGACAATAACTATGAATCCATAAAGGATCAGTCTTTTGTACACATATTTTGAAGTTCCCAATACGTTATCTTGAGATGTTTTCCACAGTAAGTTTTAGACCGAAATAAAATCTCCTTTGCATTTAAAATGCATCTAGAGGAACAATCAATAAAACTAAAGTTCCAGCTGTGCAGCAACTTACATTATTTCCCCAGGGAAGTTCATGCTTTATAGTGGTAGTAACATACAGCAATATTTTGTGATGGCCAGAGACTGCAGTTTGTGCCTTTTTTTTTTTTTTTTCTTTAGGCCACGGTGAAAATCCTTATTTTAGCACCAAAAATCACTGAGATTCAGGAGATATTTCTGGAAGACTTGTGTTGCTATCGTTCAGGATTATGCAACCTGAAATAAAAAAAGTATCATGTATTTGTGAGTGCAAAACCAATAACTTACTGTATGACTAACATACTGTATATTCATAAGGAACCATGAAAAAATCTTTCCTCTTTCTTTTCTTAGGAACCCATTGAGGTGTTAAGCACAATAGCCCCTTCTAGGAGAGTAGAACTTAATACTGCATTGTCCATGATGGCCAGGAGTTGCTGGCATTTGTACTCGTCGTTTGTGTGCGTTAATTCAGTATTTTTTCATTTCTTTTCTACCAGACCCATGAAAGTTAGAAAAACAGTCACAAGAAGCTTAACAGATGTTATATTTTATCTCTTCCACTTGAAAGAACACTTGTGATCATATCCTGAGGGATGTGCCATTTCATTAGATGTATCCTCATCTCAGAAATTCCAGAAAATTTACTCTGCCTTTGACATCTACGCATTTAATATCTAGTAGAATAGGCCAGGAATAGTCCTTTTAAAATAAGGTATAAAGATAGGTTCTGAATCAAGAGGAGATGGGGAGGAGACCATGATCTGAGTTGGCTTCTCTTGCAGAATTGCATATTGTATAAAACCTGTATGTTTTGTGTAGCTGTTTAATAACAAATCAACAGAATGTAATGAAGAAGAAACCTCGGAAAGCATGGATTAAAATGCCTTTATTTCTTCTGAAAAGCCTTTCAGATTAGAAATTGTGAAATAAATTTGAAGACATCATTGCTCTTTAAAAAAAAGACTCCGTCTTATTCTAATTTTTGAGCAAATACCTGCAAATTCCAGTTAGTGCAAACTTAATTTCATTCAGTAACATTCCAAAATTCAGTTTTAGTGGAAAGCGTTAATGAGTTCCAGTACTCTCATTTGTACATCAAGTGCTAGAATCACTGAGTTCCTCTGTCCAGTGATAGTCTCATCTGAAACTTGTAAACATGTCTTTCTTCAGGGTTAGCCATGCAGTTGTTCATGTCACCCTTGGCTGAAGAAGGAAATATCACCGAAGCAGACATACATTGTGTGTGGCCATTTGCAAGGACGTTTAACATGTTGTCCATGGGCACGTGGTGGTATTTGAAAGAAAAGGAATGTGAAATGAAATCTTGATTTCCCATGCCAGTTTGTGACATCAGAAACTCTGACCATCCTTTGTACCTCTGTTTAAAATTAAGAACATTCTAGCTATAGGAAGACAGGCTGGAGCCGGTATCTCAACGTACAAGGAAGTTGATAGGATTTATTTAGCTGTGATGCTATCGTTGTCCCCAGTTCATACAAACATAAGCCTGCCAGGGACCCACAGGGTTCAGTGTCCTGTTGTATGCAACCCTCTCATATAATCTTGTTCATTTAGCTACATACTTCAGTCTCTAATAAAACTGTTTCAAGGGTAGAATAAGAATGGGATTTTCAGAACCAACCTCATTTTGGAGACTAATGGAAGTTTTGACACCAGTTTCAATAGAAACTTTAAGGGTTCCGTACTAGTCGTGTAGTTTCTCTGTAAAGAGGAATTTGAGCATACAGTTACATTGTTTGCTGAAGTGAATTTATTTTGTTATGGTTATTGCTGCTATTTATAAAGCTGCAACAGCTCAACTGACAGCAGGCCCCAACGCAGATGATTCATCCAGTCTGTGTGTTAGAAACCAGTTGTTTGAATGTTATGACTCTTTTACTCTTTCAGAATAATTCTGCTGAAACTACATAAATGTAAATGAGAGTCATAAAGAAAGTAACCCTAATTTTTGTGCCAATAACAATAAATGCCTGTGTATTTGGATGGCTGAGGGGAAAATCTGTTAACCCTATTTTTAACCATCCACATTACAACATCTCCTAAGTGTTCTTTTACTGCATCAAGCAGCTTGTTCAAATTTTAGTTTTCCTCAAGTGTTGAGTGTCATGTATTGGCATACCGGCGCCTGTGTCTCTGTGATTCTTGTGTTCTTTACATCCAAATGTGGCAGCAGTATGATAACAAATCCTTTTAGAGTCGTATAAAAAATAATCATGATAAATTCTATCATAATTTAAACAAAGTAAAAAATTCTTTATCTAAATCATCTGTGCAATGAAGTAAAAAGATGATGGTAAGGGCTGTTACACTGTGCTCTTTGGACTGCTTTTGCAGTGTAAATAATGTGACGAAATGTGGATGAAGAGTTTCTATGATCTAGGAATCCGAAAATTCGATGTTGTTGACATGAGCATTTTTAGTTTTTTGCACACCTCAGGCTGTACTCTGAATAGCACGAGGAAGGCGGGTAACCTGACATGCCAGGGAGAATGACAGGCCATTAAAATTTAGTGACAGCCTATTCAAGGTAAATCACCTTGTGGATTTCATTTACCCAGGGCAATGAACAAGAGGGTACTAACTCCTCTTATCTCAAGGAGAAAGGGGAAAATAGAAAGTTTGTCATGGGAGTGTGTGGAGAGAACAGCAAGGAAAGTTTCTTTGACAGGAAAACATCAAATGCAGTGTCCCAGTGTCAAATCGTTCTGAACCAGAAGCCTGTTGAAATTGGCTGTTTCCCCCGAGACTCGGCTTTGACCAGCGCTGTAATGACACTGACCCCCATTGTAAAGCAATTTGAGATCTACTGAGGGAATGTTCTGTACAACTGCTAGGTATTGTTAAGAGAAATGTGAGGAAGAAATCCCAAGGCTGAGATTATACAAAGGATTTCTTTACATCAAAGAAAGATATATCCCCCTGCTTTTTGGTTTCCTATATGCATAATAATTGTGTGTGTTTCACTTTGAGCCTCTGTCACTTTGTGTGTCTCACTTGAGCCTTGGCAAGAAAAAGATGCATTGATGAGTAACAGCCCAGACCGTTAGTAGGTTACTAAATGAGTCTGTTGAAGGAGATACAGTTCTTTACAGGATACTGTGCTTGGGCTAGTCTGACAACACAGGAAATAAAAGGTTTACCTGGGAAGAGGTGTCTGGCTACTGTACGTTCCTTATGTACTGTCTACAGAAGTGTCTCAGGTCCCCCAGCATATCTGGGGAAGGCAGAAACCAGAAAGGCTTTACAGCCTTCTGCCACCTGTCTGCACAAAGTAGGGAGTTTGTCTTCATTTGGACACGTAAGGTTTGGGATAGGTCTGTAGTTTGTAGGAAACAGTCTGACTGTTGACTTCAGCAATACTGACTTCAGCAACTGTTGACTCCTGCAACCAAGTTCCTCAAGTATTCTGATTTCCAGTTTTGTTATAACTTCACTGGACTTTCTCCTGGTTTACTCTGGCTTTCAGAGAATCACAAATCTCCTGTTTGGGAAGTAGGCTTGAGTTCTGCCATTTTTGTTTCATAAGTCTAGGACAAAAGAATGTCCAGTCACTACTCTGTTATTATCTCAGGTAAAATTTTACCCAGTGTATTAGAACTGTGTGGGTTCAGCATCCCATTGCAATTTGCCACAGTTGCTCTTGTCACCATGCCTGGTTTTAATTCCAATGTCAGGAATGTGTACAGTCAATATGCCTTTTTTGAAGGTAAAACAAAAACTGCGAGTTTTTTTCAACTCAATTTATATTCGTTGTTTTGAAGGATTGTAGTGATAGAAAAATCACATTTTCCTTTCTAAACAAAAGCACCTTTTCTAGCCCAGCAGTAGAAATGTAACTGGTGTGAATAAATTCTGTAATTTATAGAGTATCAGTATTCAATATGATCATCTCCAAACCACCAGGTGTATCTGCCATGCATACATCCTTTTTCCCTTTTTCAAGCACCAAGCTTTCTTAACTAGGCAGCTCTTCTACATTAACACAGAGCCAAGAGTAAGAGTAATATGTATTTAATGGATTGTGTTCTCTCAGCCAAATCATTGCTGGACCTGGGTACATAGCTCAAGCAGTTGCTTTGAGGAGTTCTTCCAATGCTCCTAATTCAGTGATATTTGATTCATAATTTATATGAATGTCCAGGCTTTCCAGAAAACTCTGACTTTTCCATGTGTGCAAATTCATTTACTATTATGCAGTTACACCAATGATATGCGTAAGAGCGCAGATTTTTTAGGCATCAGTTATTCTCACTGAACTCTCAGAACTGTCCATGTGTTTACTCTTGTGAGAAATATGTATGCTCATATATATCAATATTGCTTGGAGAGGTCATGAGTACATGGACCATTGTGCTAATTTCACATATTGACATGCTTTTAAAAAAATTCACAATTCTGAGAATGTGAAATGGGTATTTTTCCTAGTTCTGTGATTGAGTTTGGTCAGTCTATATCCTGTCTTTTTAGTTCCTTTTACACTTGCAGATATTTCATTGATGGTTTTTGCCTTTCTGATCCATTCTAATGTGACTGCTGGAGGAAGTGGAATCTCACAGCATTGGCATTTTCATTTTATTTACCTTTCTGTTAGTGGATTTACATTAACTGCACAATTATCACCAGCTGGTTTTGCACATCTCTAGAAATCAAAATTGAGCATTAAGTTCTTTCTCCTTAATAACTTTACACTACCTAAGGGGCCAATTTAGGCTTTCTTTATCCCATAATTAATCAAAGTTTGAAGATTCTTAAAGCTTTTGAAGAACTGGTTAGGATTTATGTATTTTCTTGGTACACACTCTGAAACACATCTTCAATTTTGTAGTAATTAGACATGTTGTTAATGTGCAGAGAAAGCTGACAGGAAGTTGTGTCCAGGAGCTGGCTCACTCATGCTGTGTCACATATTAATTTATATATACCTTCTGAGAGAAATTTCAGTTATTTCAGGTGGTTTCTCCAGCCTATAATGTAGGTTAGCATTATGAGAAGAAATGAAAAGTGACAAATTTATTGGCAACTTTGCTGCTTTCTAGGAACTGGACTGAGACTTCCAATGCATTTACAGCAGGCCTCCAAAGAGCTATAAAATGAAAATGAGTTTTGGTCATTGTTGACCTGAGGCTAAATTCTACCAGTGCTCTATGTCTGAACTGAAAATTTCGCTCTCCTTGTCTTAACCATCTGAGCAAACCATCCTGTATAAGTAATTGCTGATATGGCTTAGTTTTTCCCCACTAAAGAAAGTTGAAAAAGCAGTCATATGTCTGGGTAATGTCATAGGAAGGCTAGAGCTTACCTTTATATATTCCTTTTTTAAGTCCGATACTCCAAAAGTAATCAGATAAATGAGACTCTTTAATGGCTGATGATTGGATGAAAGCTTCACTGATTAAAGACCAAAACTGACAGAGTATCAATCACTGCTGTTTTTGATTAAGTGCCTCACTAATCTCTGTCACTGTATAATGACTATCCTGGCAAACAGAGTCTGATTGCTGCAGGCAAATCATTTACATTAATCAAATAAAGTAAGAAAGATACTGATGTACTTCACTATTCAAGAAAAGATGCTGGATGTCTCTTGCTACAAGAGTTGGATGGACAACATACCTTTAGAAGCAAAACCATTACTGAACTAGATTTAATGCTCTGTGTTCTGAAAGCTGCTATTAAGAGCAGCAAGTTTTGCTTTCACTGACCCAGATTTCTAAGATTGGCTTAAGCAGTTCATCAACAAGTCAAATTTAGTAAGTAATTCCAAATATAAGTAGCAATTAACCTGAAATCATTACAGAATAACAGGTATTAGACTTAATAAAACTAAGAGACGTTTGCTCTTCTGACCAAACCAAAGAAACAGCACATCTTATCTCCTAAATATCTTTGTTACTAATAATTTCTGGAGATTGCTTGATATTTGAGGATGAGAAGATAAGAGCCTTTGTAGTAACCTGTTAAAGCCAGGATTCCCATCTACAAATACTATTGCACTTCATACTTCAGTGAAGTCTCTGGATTTCTGTGAAAGCATCTAGCTATCACTTTCAAGTCTGGGAGAACACTGAGGCATCGGTGGGGTCCCAAAACACATGCTTCTCTGCAGCAAAAACCTCTTGGACCTTAGATGCAAGTAAGGAAACATGTATCTTGTAACTACTGAAACTAAACCTTCCTAAGAAATTCACAAATAATCCCCATGGGATTTTCAAACCAGTGCTTCTTTTCCATCAGTTTGTCCACCTGATAGCTTTTTTCAGGGCTTTGTCTTGGAGCTTTGCAGAGAAAAGAGCTGAACATAGTATGTGGTGAGGCTGATGTACACCTCATCAAATCCAAGAGCCTACTGTGAAGCAATCACTCTTCTGCGATGTGAGAGACTCAACCTGATTTGTAGCAGGGCCTTGATCAGATCTCCCATATGGCAGGAGCCCTGCTAGTAGGCTTTTGGGTACTCTGGGAGTAAGGGCATCCTCTTGAGGCTGTTTCATCTAATGGAAATAACAAAAATGTATGCAGCAGATGCAGAGTAGAAGAGGTGTTTTATAGCTTATTGATATTGAGGCTGAGGTCTGAAAGGGTTGACTGAGATAATTCAGTACAAAGTGAAATGAACTGAGGTCTTCCATTCCTTAAATAAGGCACACTAAAAATTGGACTGTCCATCTTCAGGGCATAGAAGAGATAAGCTGTGGCGGCTAACTGTGAAAGGGCAGATAAATAAATGGGATATGAGCACATAATTCACTGCTGTTGTAGTGCCGTTGGAATCAATGATGTTACCTAGGAATGAATTTAGCCCAATGCTAAAAAAGCTATCAGCAGAGGTGGGAAAATAACATTTTTCTTCTTGGCTGTGATTGACCAAAATCTTTCTCCTGTCATATAATCAGTAATTGTAAGAAGCTATGTACACCAGTGGTGCAATAGAAATAATAAATAACCTCTGTACAAAGGATATATGGTCAAAGACTCAGAGAACACAGCAGCTTATTTCAAACAGCAATACATTGCTAGTCTTTAAATTAACCACATAAGAAAAATGAACTCCATTTATCATGTAGTTTACCTATCCTGAGTATATTATGTATCAGGCCTTTGTATTAGTCAGTGAACATTATAAACAAAGCAAAGATAGTTTGTCGATGGTAATAAAGCAAGGCAACAAAAGATTCTGGAGAAACTTAAATTTACAACCCACAGTCTTGGTTTCCATCACTTCAGAAGCCCAGCTGGATGGAATTGAGTGCCCAATATTCAAGCCCAGTTGCTGTAATTTTATGTGCCTGTTAGACATTTATTCATGTAAATGGATGGGCAGTGTTCAATTAGTCTGTGCAAATCAATATTCTATTTCTGTGTTCAATTACAGTAAATGAATGTAACCCTATGTTTTCAAAAATATCAGAATAATTTTTAAAGGCAAAGAGAGTTTGGAAGAATGAGAAGCCAGAAATGGAGCTGTCTAGTAAGCATTCATATTTTAAGAAGCTTATCTTGCCATTTGAGTTTTGGCCTTGAGTAATCATAAGAGCTTTTGCCCAGATGTCCTTGGTAGCTTAAGCAAGCCAAGGGGATAGAATATACCAAATCTTACATGTATATGGAACAAGCATTAAAGTCGCCCACGAGGTGACATCTCAGCTGTATACAAACAGTATGAAGGCATCTGCAGGAAGGAGCAGATTTCATTTCTTTGTGTGAAGAGTTTGTGCTTTAATAATATGGTAAGATTAAAATGAAACTAGTTGAAAGTAAAAATTAGAACTAGAGAGTGAGTTAAAAGTTATTTTTGGATTAGTCTTGCATGTGCGTACAGGAGAGAGACCATTTGTTAAATGACAGCTCTTTAATTATATTAACTATAATAATCTCTGAACGGGATGCTTTGTGGCAGGCACATTCATTTGCTTTTTATAAGGACACGTCTTCACCCTCCACCGCCCCCAGGTGCTCCTTCCATAATATAAACAAGCTTCAAAACTGTTTGATTTCTTACAAACTAAGTTTCCAATGGATGTGGAAGAGACCTAACAGTGAAAGTGAACATTCAGGAAGGAGTCATCAAATGTTCAAACTGTTTTGGAGTATTTCAGCAATTCTTTCTTACCTTATCTTGCCCTGCTTGAAATATATTGTTCCTGTGAAGGACTACGATAGGAAGACCTGGAAATTAATAAGTGCAGCCTAGAGGCTGTGCAACACACAGATAGTAAATTTTTGTGCGGTTTTGAAAAAATGTTTATCCAGTGAGCTATAGCAGGTAGAACATATGGCAGGAGCTAAGTCACTAGAGGATGATGAAAACTCGGTGATATGATAGCCAAGCCTCACTAGACTATGTTCATTTTGTTCCATTTGCGTTCAGTATTGTTCAGTGTGCCAAGGAAATAGAATATTGTCGATGCTATTTTTCTTCACTTGTCATAAAAATGTGCCACAGGAGCAGGGAAGTATCAGTCATTATATAGTCATGAGATAACATACTGTCATACAACCGATTCCAGCAGGAATGGAGAATGCAGCAGACATCCATTGTTATGCCATTCTCTCCATTTTGATGCAAAACATTCAGGAAAAACAGGAAAATATATTAAAGTAATGTTGATGAGATTTTAATGTCATTTCTGTTGCTGGAGGTTGCTGAAAGGCTGAAGGAAAAACAGTTGTATATTTTGATATCCAAAAAAAAAAAAAATCAGAAATGACAATCCAGTCTTTTAAGGACAAAATGGACCAGAACAAGTAATTTAAGATTGTGCCTTCCTTGTGCAGTGTACAGCAAAGATAGATTTTTTTAAAAAGTAATAAAAAATGAATGTGAAATTATGTACCTAGCAAAACCCACAATTGTATAACTTCACCTCTTCCAGTAATTTCCTTGACATTTTATGTGTCCCAAGTTTCCCTTTGTTGTTCTCTCTTTGCCCTGCTGAAGTCCTCTACTCTCTAAAGGCAATGCTAAGCACAGGAACATGAAACATGGGAATTTCCATGGATGAATGAAATCTGGAGGTTTATCTGATCTAAAATATATCCTCCAGCAGTACCCAAGTCCTGTTAGCAAGAAAAGGTGTGTGATACAAGCATGCCAAATTTCTCAAGGAGGTTTTATGCCCTTACATGATCACTGCAGAACCAGTGTTCACCATGTACAGTTTTTTTCTCCTCTTTTTTCAGTTTTGCATTCCCCTCTTGCTTTGGAAAAACACAAAGCCAATAGCAAATGTCTAGATATGCTGGTTGTGAAAACACAGTAGCTATAGTTTTACCTATAGGTCATAGCTACTCTAAATAGTCCACTACGTATAAATTAATCTTGAGATGATTCTGCAACATTTCTCCAGTGTATTGCCAACACTTTCCTACCTTACTAGCACATAAATAGCACGCACTGCTGATGAAAAGCAATCTTACCGTGTATGTTCCAAATTGCCTTGACTACCTGTAAAGGAATACACTAAAAGTGTGAATCAAATGAGCAACAGCTGTCACTTGCTTCCAGGATAAAACATATTCAGACTACAGCTTGTGCCCAACAACGTCTGATGCCCAAGTTGGGTGCCAAAAGTATGTATCATTGCAGGCCAAACAGACATACCTGTAACGAGGCTGCTCATCACGCAGTTTAGAAAGATCAAGAATCTTTTTAGTAAGCCAAGTCAAATAAAAATAAGACTGCAGTGATTGGCTGGGGTCTACTTTCCTTACATCACTTTGCATGCAGAGATCACTCTAATGTGATATATGCTTTTCATCTGTCTTGAGCTTCCCACACTGGGATTATTGTACTAAACAAGTGCCTTTGGTAGCTCTTACTCATTTTGTTATCATATGATTGTATGCTCTTTTCTCTTTCTTTTTTTTTTTAATATCTGAGAAGTCAGACGCAACCTTTTAATTTATTCAAGAGCTCGTTTGTGGAAGTTGTATCTAAAAAAGAATGATCTTCTGTAGTCTGTCCATTTGTTTCAGATGCCTGTAATTTGACTTTGCAGGGGAAACAAGGCCCCTGAAATCAGCGTGAGGCATAAGAGGAAGTGGTTTGCAAAGGTTCTATGGGAAAATTAATATAAATCAAAACTGTAGAGACTAAAATGAAATGGGACAGACTGAAGGGGTGAGAATTCTTATTTCTGACTGAAATCCTGGACCTAAATTAGAAAAGACTTCTTAGAAGTGTAAAGGGTTTGTATTTTTTCCTATGCCCTTAGATCCACTACAGATTCTTTATATATATATCCTTTAAACATTGTTACACAGAATGAATTCATTTTATTCTGTAAGTCCTTTAAATTAATACTTTGCTAGTCTTATTTTACATCCCTGATGTTACCTTCTGAACATGGACTAGCTACATTACAGCAGCTTTTCAACCTGTCAGCTCTGAATTGTTAAGCAAATATCCAACAGGGTATAAATAGGAATGGTATTCAGTAATGGGGACATCCAAGTTCTTCACACACTCAAGACACATTCTGGCTTTTGGCTTTTGTACAAAGACAAAAGCCTGTGAAACAGTGTCTTATATGCATACCCTTCTACACCAGAGGGGTTTCTCACTGGCTGTAAAAGTTCAAAAAAGCCCAGAAACCCCATGAAGCTACTCATTGCTACAAACTTTTTGCCACCTACTGTCTCCAGTTATATCCCTATGCTGCTTGATAAAAGAGTTTTCAGAAGATGTCCTGTGTGACCAATGAATATTCATGCCCACTTGAAGTCTAATTCTCAATTATAAAGAGGAACGAATTAGTCTGGATTTTGTCTGAACCCTCCAACCATGAGAAATGTTTCAGGGGATCTGCACTGAAGAGAGCAGTGCCAATGCGATCCAAGGAAATAATTATCTCTGGCCATCATAGTTGACTTGTTCTATCCAACTTCAAGAATCCCAAGGCAGCACTCTGCAGGGGAACTGGCAGGTGGTGTATTACACTCATTCATTTGCTCGGTGCAAAACAACACAGCACCTATGTTTGTACAAAACTGTTTGTTGTTGTGGTTTTGGGTTTTTTTCATGAGCAACAGAGATACTGAAAGTGAAACGGATAAAGATCTTCCTTTCTTGAAGGTTTTCATGCCCCACAGTCCTTAGATGCAATGAGGATAACGACCATACCTTTAAAAAACTCCAATTAGGAGAAACCCCAGAGGCCAAAGGTGACAATCCCTGACACATACACCTTTCTCCTGAGAACACAGGGAGAAAAACCTCATTCATTACTGGGCTGGTTTGAGTCAGGACAGAGTTAACTTTCTTCACTGTAGCTGGTATGAAGCTGTTTCGGATTTGCCCTGAGAAAAACACTGATAAGGTGTTTGTTAATTGGTGCTGGGGAGTGCTTGCACCAATTCCAGGTGTCTCTCAGCTTCTGATTCTGCAGCTGTGTTCCCAGCTTTCTCACTACAAGCAGTGTGGGGGGACACACAGTCAGAGAGCCAACCCAAACTGGCTGATGGAGTATTTCATTCTGTGGCACAACATGCTCAGTAGGTAAGCTGGGAGTGTGTCAGTGGGCCATAGTTTTTGTTGCTAGCTCCCTTGTTAGCTCATTTGTTTGTTCATGCATTAGCTCGTTTGCTTGTAGGTCAGTTTGCTTTCCCAGTTGTGCTGTCGCTCATGGGGCTTGCTTGGATTCTGCTGCGATCATTCTCAGGCTCCAGCTCTCTGGCTCTGACTCTTGCTACTCAGGACCTGGCTGTGCATCCGTGATGAGTAATTGTATCATAAGTTTTATTTTCCATTATTTTAATTATTTATTATTAGTAGTATTGTTAATATTATTAGTATCACTATAATATTCATTTATATTGAATTATTAAGTAGTTTTTATCTCAATCCACAAGTGTCCTTGTCTTTTCCTCCGATTCTCCACCTCTGGAGGAGGGGGAGGTGGGAGGTGAGCGAGCAGCTGTGTGGTACTTTGTTGCTAGCCTGGGCAAAACAACAGTTGTGGAGTTGGGAGAGCAGAGACCTCCCTGGTGTTCAGTCCTGTGGTGCCCAGAAGAGCAGCATAGCTCACGTAAATCTCCTGTTCTGCATTATCTTGCAGCTGGAAGAAGGTGAAGAACCACCTGGTAGTCACTGTAGTCCTTATGGGAAATAAATTAGAAAAATTAGGTTAGCTGCAGGCTATGATACATAAGCAAAATTTATTTTTTGCACTATGCAGGAGGTAATCACTTCAGGATCTTTTTTTGGATACAGGTGAGTGCTAATTCTAATATCTGTTTTCTTTTTTTTTTTTTTAATGAAGTACTTCAAGGAGACAGAGCTCGAAAGATTCAGTATAGGAGATGCCTGTAGAAGATCATGCTATTGATACAGATTTTGCAGAGCTTTTGAAACTCCAAAAGGATTTTAGAGAAAATTTTCCAGAAAACAGTGATGTTGTTTGTATGCTAATAAGCATGAAATTATTAACCCATCTTCTGCATAAGGCTGATCAGTCAGTTTCTCATTTCTCTATTTCCGTTTTGTTGGGCTTTATCATTCAGGTATGTAACTGCTGAGGGGTCCTACTGCTGTGACAAGAACATGCACTGATAGATACCGTGAATTAAGGTGTGTGGATACTTCCGGAGTTGCAGGAGGTTCTGATGGGAGACAGGAACCAGAGCTCTGCTAGGCTGCACACATCCTGAGTGTGATGCTTATGGAATCATTTTGTTCCTCACGCACCAGTAAAGGAAAACAGTGTTTGGGGTGGGTTTGGGTGGGGGGTTGATTTTACTCAGGCTCACTCCCGTTTTTGCAGACCTTGAGATTTGTAGTGATCTGTTTTTGCAATTACATAGGTAGTCAGGAATTTTTAAATGCGTGTTAGCGCTTAAGGAAATGGTGCTTTGGGGATTGCTGAATGGAGACAAAGTTCCATTCAAATGCAAAAGCTTAAAAAGCGTGGGGTCTTGGTTCTAGAAATGCATAAAACTCTGTGCTTGGCTGTGCAAGCAAGGTTCTGACTAAAGCTCTCAAGTTCCCGTGTGGTGGCCTTCTTAGTGAAGGAGACAGAAGTGGCTCTAGATGTTAAAGTTCTCAGGATGCAGTGATTTTGGTTTGGTCACTCAGGTTTTCAGGACCTGATGGTTAAGTTCACAGCAGATCCTGTTAGAAGGACCTGAAATCCCTCCAGGTGTGCAGGGCTTATTCAGTTTGGCCTTTTTAGTCCCTAGGTCTGGACTGATGGAAGTTATCATAATATATTCTCAGTGTAAAGCTAAGTTTCCTGAGGAGTCACCCAGTTCTGGAAATTCATCTCTTAATTTATTTGCATATTATAAGCTAAGGTGTACACTAAGTGCCTGTGGTGATGATCTGACTTTTGACGTTTCTGTGAATTTCGAAGGTATCGGTTAAAGATTTTATTCAAAGACTTGGTTAAATCTCCACTCATTAGTTGAAGTTCAGTTGTTATATGTATTCCTCTAGCAATTAGTAGATATACATTGGTGCCAGTGTCAAAAACTGGATAGGAGCCAGTCCAGGGCTCATTATCTCACCAGAAATCCTTGGTTGCTAATCAGCATTCGATAAAGCTTAGACAGTTCCCTGCTGGCACTTGGCTATTAAATTCCATTTATACTGTTGCCCCATAAATACTATAAATTCTCTTTCATTAGCAGATTGTTCACAAAATCCTTTGAAAACAGAAGTTTCATTTGAGGATGACTGAACAACATGGAATCTAATTAGGCTAGAAGACCCCAAACCACCATAATTTCTCACAGTGTAATAATGCCAAAGTAATGCTTTTGAAGCTGTTCTGCTACACTATTTCCAAATAAATGTGTGTCATTAAATTAGGAGGGCTTAGCAAGCTGGGATGCATGATAGTTCTGGTCGAAAGGGCAAAGATTTATAGATGTCTATGAAGAGAGCTGGGATTTGGTAAGTTAAATTGCACCCATGGTGCATTGCTGTATTTGAAACAACTGTTTCCCTTTACAGCAGTTTTAGAAGAAAAGCAGTTTTCCAGTAGAAGCAGCTACTAGTAAGCTTTCACACAGAGAAATTGGAGGGACGGATCCCTTTATGCAGGACCTATAAGGTTCGTTATTGACAATGTATTGCATATAGACTGATAAGAATACCTGATACTTCCTTCCTAGTTACACTATAGCTGTAAGCTTGGGAAGGATGAAAATTTTAACTTGTTCCTGGTTTTTGTGTATGTAAGAATAAGTTTGCAGAAAGAGCTGCTAAAGTAGTTGTTCATGTTTCTGAAGTGGTTTAACTCTGGGGTTAAACCAAATGCCATGCCACTGTGTCAGTCTTTTTGAGCATTTATCTGTAACCATAGCTTTCTGTAATATTTGAAAGAGTTTTTGGAGATCACATGTAACGGAGCCTATTTCCTTGGTATTCACAGCAGTGGCAATGCTGAATCTCATTGGTACTTATTTGACACTGATAATCAGACAAGAGGTGCTGATATCTTAAAATCTTCTGCAGAACAAATAGATTTCTGCTAGTGCCATTAATGTTCTATTTATTTTCCTCTTTGGCTTTTCTGTTCACTTCCCTGCTTACTCACGAACCCAGCCTTGGGTCCCCTTTCTGCAGTTTGGCCCTCAGGAGATTTGGAATTGTTGAAAAAGTATCTGATCCTTGATCTCAGTGCAAACCAATTTGAGTGCAGATGAACATTTGGCAGCCATGCCATTGACATTTAATTTTAATTTCACTGAGGGAAACATTTGTTTGTTCTTCATAAAGACATTGGTTGATGTGCTGATAAATCTCTGGGTTTGCACTCACTGGGTGATGTGTGTAATAGCAGATCTGTCGTGGGAAATTAAGGATTTACACTGCAGGCCATAGAGAATGAATAGCCTGGTAAGCAAAAATATTGCTAAATACACCCTGCATCCAGGTGCTGCATTCCTCCCAGTTCCTGTGCTGACCTGCAGGATGGATCTTGTTCCTTCTTAATAGCAACCTTGAAACAAACAATCACTGTATTGCATCCATCTTCGGGAAGGCTGTGCAGTGCTGCTGAAAGAGGAAACTAATTTGGGTACAGAATCACAAGGGTATTTAGGGACAGCATTTCTTTACTTAGATACAGAATTCTCATTTAAGATATTGGTATTTGGACAGGAAAAATATGAGAAAAATTAAGATACAATCTAGCCTCACATAAATACGCTATAGTTTTCTATCACTTGGATGTTTAGAAAGATAAAAGAGCTGTTAATTTAAAAGTTAAGTGTGCAGTTGCAACATGCAAGAAGTGATAATTATGCATTTAAATGTGTTTACATAATTAGTTGAACCACTCAATATCTGATACACAATTGAGTTACTGTGGCTTAATGCGTCACCATGTGACAACTGGGTAACAGTAAAACTACAAGCGTTCTTTTAGCCTGTTCTACGTATGGACTCAAAAGAATTAAATCTCTTTCACCAAGGTTTACTCTAACTGCTTTATCTCACATGTTATTGGCTAAGAGTATGCAGTTGATAACCGTGGTGTAGCTGTGTACAGTGTAGTAGGTATTTGATGCATATTGAATGCTTAAATCATAGAGAATTGGTTCTGTATCTAAGTTCTGAGGAGTGCTTTATCTCCAGCATTTCTGGAGTGGATCGATTCAATCACAATGACTGTATTTATGACAAAACTTGTAAAACCCGTGGGGATGCCAGTCATTTTTTCAATAACTAAAACTATTTCTCTGAAACTTTCTGAATATTTAGCTTTGTTCTGCTGGTTTTAGTTTTGTTCTTTAGGAAATGCTGTTTGCCAATCCCCACCCACCTGCCTTGCTCCCTCATTTTTATATTCATTTCTACACCAGAGACCAACAGAGTTTTCAGATTCAGAAGACCAGCAACTATAGGAACATTACTTCCTTTACTCTCCATTTAACTAAGTCACATCCTTGTGAAGAACCTCCTTCGTTGGGATCTCTGCATCAGTAGATGCTGCCATCTTCATTTGCAAGGAACAGGGTAGCCAAGAGAAAAGCAAATGTCCTGGTGCTTGTTCTTTGGTGCATAAAGACTTCCCGCCCTTCTGAAATGAAGCTGAAGTTCCAATTCAACTAGAGGAGCTGTTCTGATGGTGGCATCTCAAGTGTTTTTCACACCATATGTGTTGCAGAAGAAACTGATCATTCCCCACAACTCAAACTGATTAGAGCTGTTTGAATCTCAGCAGCCTCTTAGAACTGAGCAATGTCAGATTTCCAGCAATGCAGCTGAGTCATTCAGGATGTTCTATAAACACTGAAGGATGCTAGTCCTATGTAGTTTATATAAATTGCAGTTTTCCTGTATGACTTAGAAGTACAAAATACTGGCATAGGAAGGGTAAAGGCAATTCTAAGAAACTCCTGAGCCCTTCAAATGTATTTTCCCTTTTAGGCTGTTACCTGATGAGCTGACAGCAGTGCTGTTGGAATAAGGTGTGATAAGTATCTGAAGCCTTTGTGGCAGAGAAAGTGAGCTAGCAGAGGCTGCTGAGACTGTTGTGGCTTGGTCACTCTGGGACCCAGCTGCAGGTACCCCAAATCCCTTCTGCCTTTTCATTTTCTGCCTGTGAACTCTTGTTGAAGGTCCCTCTGAGCAAGTGTCTTGTGACTTCTGACAGTGGAGATTGGTATATGCAGCTTATTGCATACAGAAGACTGATCACTCTGTTCTTTTGGATTGTCCTTTCTCATTCCCCATAGATAATTCAGGCTTGATCTCAGCAGCATATTTCTAGGACATGGTGTACTCTAGGGCACATATAAGCAGGAAACCAGACTGGAATATTTCACCAATACTATTATAGTAAGTCTGTAGTCACCAGATGCTGCCTCTGCCTCTACAACAGACTAAATTTCAGTGATCAAAGGGGAAAAAAAAGCTCTATTAGCAACGGAAGATCTCAGACATCCCCTTGAACAGCGATGGGCACGCTTACTACTTCATTTCTTTTTGTTAAAGTTCTCAAGAGAGTGGCCACAAACAAAGTGCTAATAAGAAAGCACAGTCCCTGCTTGTTTAGAGTGTGGAAACAACCGTCTTCATTTTTTAGCTGTGCAGCAGTTCTTGCCACTGAAATGGGAATGTAATTTTGATAGCAGCCACATCCATGAATCAAAAGTGTATTTCTTGATCTGCAGTAAAAAACTGTGGAACCAGTCAGGCCAGGGAAAGAAACAGCAGAAGCAAGCTGGGGGTGATCCAGACCTTAGGTAAAGGAAAACAAAGGGGTGTCTGCACAGCACAAAGCAGATACCTGAATTACCCCCAGGGAGCTGCCAAGCTTGACTTGAGAAGCCCTGCTCAACAAAGTCCTTCTCAACAAGGCTATTTAGCCCCTGTGGAGAGCTGCACTAATACGATTATGTGACTTCTGCTGTGCAGGATTTCTTGCTCAAAGGTACCTAAAATCTTTACACAGGATTAGATCATATGGCATAGAAAATCTCTTAAGGAATTGCTTGACTGTATCTGAGGGTATAAAAAGCAGGTCAGTGTCCTTGAGTGCTTTGTCGAGCTCAGAGCAGAGCAATGAAGCAGCAGCTATATGCAGTATAGGCAATCTGCTTTGTTTTGGACTCATCCAGTGAAAAAAAAATACAAATTTTGACACTGAATTTGCTAGCAAACACCATTGGAAAGAGACTCTCTTACTCTATATTTTATGGCTTATCCTAAAAAAATAAAGCCAGCTTTTATTATTGGAACTGGCCATGCTAACATCCTAACTGCTTTCAGAATCTTCAATGCTGTTTTATTTTGTAGGCTTGCACCCACCTGGACTCAGGGTTTTTACACCAAAGTACCTTCTTCCTTTCATTATCAGCTTGTGTGGTTTCACAAAAATGATTAATCATTCTGTCCTATACAAAAAACATGATCTGTGGTGATATCGTCATTAATGAGTGGCAGTTTGTGAAATGTAGAACATGCTGAAGAATGTCTCTATTCCTTGTTTACAATGAAATATGTGGTGGGAGGTAAAAGTGGTTCATCATGTTCTTGTGCATAGTAAATGATAATCGACATATATAACAATCAACTGCCAGGCCTAGAAATAAGCCCCTGTCTTCTCCATAATCAGACAAAGCCTCTGATATCACTCTTTTCAAATTTCTTTCTCTCCCTCATTCTGTAGGGACACAGGACGCCCTGTTTCAACTGGAATCCTTGAAAATCCAAAGTGACTTCTTTCATTAGGAACACCATGATTTTGTTGCATAGCTGAATTCCCTGCCTTTCAATGGAGAGATGCTGTTCTGTATTGAGTAATGACCCGTATTCTGGTAATGACAAATAATGACTTGGACTCTGTGCATGTTCTTTATTCGTATCCCTGTTTGAGATTTCCTCCACACATATATCCAACTGATAGATTCATACAGGATATAGTGCTAATAATTTTCCTTTTCAATGGCATGTGAATCATTTGTACTGTTATGTATATAGCTCATTATAACATCAATGTAGCCTATCACGTGGTTCTATCCAAATTTAATATAGAATCCTAACTGTAAAATACTCATCCAAGAAAAAGAATTTGTAAAACCTGGAATAGGTCCACAGCCTGACAAGCATACAGAGTATGTTAAGTGGGCACAAGTGTATGGATATGGACTCTGTGAGTGGGTGTGTAAGCATCCAGGCTATTCAGTATACGCAGTTTCTACAAGTGCTGAGATGCACTGTGGTATTGTGCTTATGGTGAGGACTGAGCATCTGAAGACAACAGAATGTCAAGGAAGGCTTTAGTGGTGTTTTACAGCAGGTGGGCTTGCTTTCTGCCTAGAAGAGATCTACACATAGATATCTTACCTACAATCACAGGATGGTCATTTCAAGAATGATTGATACCATTGGCTTTCCATAGGTTCTTGTGAGCGACTTGACAAGGAAGATATGGTACAGCCCTGTGCTACCTCTGTCTTGCCTTTTTGTCTTGCCTTGTGGTAATGTCATTCTGCTTCTAGTTCCGCTCAGCCTCATACACTAACTGTACTTCCATTCCCATCAGCAGGAATGTTAATGGTAATAATGCTAAGAACATATGTAGGTCTTGACAGGATATTAGTCTACGTATGCACAGGATGAAGTGAACATAAGTCCAGGCTTTCAGCATGTTAATTTTACTTGGTGTTTGTGCAAGCTAACAAATTCTGACTTCTGTTTCCACTTCTCAGACTTACAAGCAAATAAAATAGTGGCAGACATCACTTCACTACATGGGTAATGAGACCAAATCAGGTCATAAGTCATTTGAGACTACACTGATATGTATGATTAGTAGCATGTGAACCAATGCTTCACAAATTTATAAAGCAGTTTTGCAATACCTAGAGGGTGGCCACATCCAGCTCTTTGACTCTTGTAGAGGATCTGTAATCAGTTACAAAGCCACAGCATCTCTTTTATCCAGCAATTAAAATTAGAACCCTCCAGAATTAGATTGGTATAAGGACTACAAAATCTGTACTCAACCTACACATAGAAATGGTGTCCTTAGCTGGTTTGTTGACCACAGAATACAATCACAGTTTATTTTTTCTAATTTAATAGTTGTATTTTTTACTCTGTGGAGTGATCTGGAAACAGGCAGGGTTTTTTCTGCATTTTTTTATATTCAAATTTTGAATCTTGGAGGATTTTAGCAATTCTGTATGAGTAATGTGGTCCCTTCCTCTCTTCCCAAATATTCCTAAAAATAGCATTAGTGAAAATAATGTATTGTTTTCCAAGAAAAAATGCCCTTGCCTGGTTTAAATCATAATCTATTCAGACAGCCTTTCTCACAGCCTGGGAGATGTTGATCACTTTTGCATTGCACCATTACGATGTCATCCAAAGAGACAGCAAATATTGCAGATTAATGCTGCCAAAATTGAAGTAATTACTCTCTGAAAGTGACAGGCATGTTATTAAGGCCATATGGCATTATACATAGTTGGTGTAATAACTAATCGGAAACAGCAGTATTTCTAGGACACGAATGTTTGGCAACATATACTTGACTAAGAGTCTTAGTATTGTAAATATATGCATTTCTTGCCAGGAAACCAAGGAAACCACCTATCCAAAGGGGGGAAATCACATCTCCTCTCTAGCAACAGAAAATATTTGTGAGCTTGGGCTAAAGGTGACATTTGCAATCTCTTTTTCTGGTCAGTTAGGACAAAGAATGGTCATTATAATCCATAAAGGCAAGCTAGTGAAATCTTTCTATAAGAATTTTTGGCTTTTTTTTTTTTTTTGGCTTAGTTTTGTTTGTACAAAATCACCTCTTGTTATGAATGACCTTCAGGGAAACTGCAGAGACCTCCACGTCCTGGGCAGGTTGGTGAGCTGGGAGGACAGGGCAAGTTTCTTGTGGAATCAGGGCAGCTTTGGATGTAGTACAGTTGTCTTTCTGATCTGGCTCTTAGTATCTGTGGAATAAATAAAAGTAACAGCGGTGAGCTTTACCTGTTTCAGAGGGGTCTTGTACTGCTCTGAACAGAGTGCTGGGTCTGAGTTTTGTGAACACTGGGATGACAGAAATGCAGTGGGACTGCAGTTTCCCCGGCCTCTGCAGCAGGTCTGACCTTATAATGCCTGGCACACTAAACACAGGAAAGCATCAAACCAGCCTCACACAGGGGGCCACAGCACACTGATCCATGAGATGTTTTCAAAATTAAATTTCTTCTTCTGCGAGTAAGACTGCAGAAAGATGGACATTTCAGGCCTGGATTTTTTTTTCCATCCCTTGTATCTGACTGTTGTCAAAGCAGGGCATCTTCTGCTTCAATCTGTGCCCATGTCAGATTGGGCACCTGAGCTGGCACTTCTCCACTTGTAAAACTGGGGTAGTTATTTAGCCTGGGAGCTGTGAGGAACATTTAACTACCATTCATAGAGTACCAAAGAGCTAATACGAGTTAAACATTTTATATTCATAGTGTCTGTGACCTTGCTATCTTATGCTCCTCTTCAGCCATAGAAACTAGTTAGACTTGAGAAAAGAAGAGAAAAAGAATATTTCCAATAATATTCTTTTTCACTTGCACTTGAATTCGAGTTACTAAGTGGTCATGTACCTGACTCTGCGTTCTCAGGACTCCAAGATATTTTATTGTTCTCTCAGAGATGCCACAACAAAACCCCTCTGATGCTTTTATGGCAAGTACCTCATGCCACTGATACTTCTCGTGTTTCAGTTACAGAATGGCTAACCACGCTTCTAGCATGTATTCTTTTTAGCATCCTTTCAAATCATTTATAGGCACTTAAAATGCCAAATGTCTCTTTTTCATAAAATGCAAGAAAATGGAGACAAAATATACTTTTCATTTGAAAGAAAGTAGAGGGACAAATTCATACATGCCATTGCTCTGTAATTTGAATGTAGTTAGATCAGAAATTTAAACTTAACCCATGGTAGCTCAGAAAGTAACACTAGTGAGAGCAAATATATACAGACAGCGTGGTTTGGTTTTACTGAACTGGCAGATTATAATTTTACTCCTATTCACATATTCTGAGAAACAAACTTGTCCTTTATCTGGGTTGTCGTACCCTGACTACATCCACTTTGAATCCAGCATGGTGATGTGTTGCTCAGAACAGCAATTCAAGGAAAGCTTCCATTGGAAGTCCCTGCTCTGGTAGGACTTTCAGTCCAGAATGTAATGAGTGCTGTTCCACTTGAGCAGGCTGTCGAGTTAAATATGTGTCTGGAATGATGCTTCTGGCGTAGCCTGCTTAATGCATATGCAATACACGCATTCAAGTAAAATAAAAATTAGATAAAATGTGCAGTGAGTGTGTGAGCTGGAAAACCTTATGCCATTTTTATGACTAACACTGATGAGCTTGGGTGTTAAGCTGTGCTTCCCTAGAGCAGCAGGAGAGGCCTCTGGTGTTTAGTTGTACCACTAGTACAGCCAGGGTTCCTGGAGATGTGAAACAGAAAATGTAAGACTACATGCCTGTCCCCTTGGGAATAAAAGGCAGAGTGACAGATGAACTGTAATTGTTCCAGCCTAAGGACAAAGGAAGGACATATTTTGGTCTCCTTGCTAATGCAGACCTCTCTATGGGAATCAATGGCAGAACCTGCGTTGTAGCTGTGTGACAAAGAGCCTGACTGAGATCCAGAAACACTCAAGTGAAGTGAAAATCTGCACAGACATCTATGAGGTTTGGACCTGTCTTTTCGCAGGTGCTTTGATGTTTGTTCTAGCTTTTAGCAACTGGTGACCAGAATCTGGTACAGATGCTCCTGTACAGCTGATGTACGGGCCCCCCTCTAGTCAGGAAAAGTCAGTTGAGTCCCTAGGAGCTTACGTGAGCTACAAATACAGGGAAGCTCTTCCTAGGTAATGCTGTTTCACCTTGTCTGTGTTAGAGGGTTTTACTGAGCACTCCCTACTGTTGAAATGGGAGCTAATCCCTAGCTGATACAAGATCCTACATTTCAGTTTCACAGGGATAATAACTGCACAACAACCCCTCTTGCATTTAGACAGGTATGAAAAATGCCTGAATGAGACAGACCAGCCTCTGTTTACTGTTTAGCAGGTGAATGCTGCTGTGCTGGAGGGCATGATGAGGCAGGGGCTGGGGACAGAAAACAAGATTGGAAGAGCAAGGACATCTGCTGCTTAAAGACAAATCTGGTGTAATTAGAGTAACTGAAATGTGGCCAGTTCAGGAAATAGGCTGTAATATTACATTACCCAGACATAGCGTTTAAGGACAGGCAATTCTCACTGAGAAAGGAGAAGGAGATATGACAGTATAAATAAGGAAGGACATTATGCTGAAAACAGAGTAACATTCACATGGATGGCAACTCAGAGACACCTTGAACTTGAGGCTAAATATTGAAAT
This sequence comes from Rhynochetos jubatus, assembly GCA_027574665.1. Lineage (NCBI taxonomy): Eukaryota > Metazoa > Chordata > Aves > Eurypygiformes > Rhynochetidae > Rhynochetos > Rhynochetos jubatus. The sequence goes on along the minus strand of CM050665.1, from coordinate 10,488,825 downwards.
GGTAAAACGATCATAATAGAAAACAATTACTGATCTCCTAGGGCTAGGGTGAAAAGACAGGAAATATTTATGCAGATGGAGGACTGTACTTGGGCTAGGACATCGATCATATGAAACTGCAATTACTCTGACGTTGACTGGAATGAGAATTACGGAGAGACTTAGGAGGCTGAAGCTATGTTTATTGACAGATGTTTTTTATCCTGCAGCTTGACAACCAACAAGATTAGAGGCCATTTGGAAAAAGTTGCAACGGTTAACTGAAGGGACACATCTGCTGATGCCACTGCTCAGACTGGAATAAGGTTAACTGAAAGTTAAGATAGAAGGAAATCGATGCTGAGTGTGATTCTGATTTCCAGATGTGGGAAGTCCATGTTCTGTGGTACTCTTGGAGCTGTAACTTCTGGCTGAATTGAAGTGGATATTACTTTATTGGATGGCATACCCAGTAGCTTTTGAGGCTGTCTGTCCTGACCTATGTTTGAAGTGGAATCTCTGACCCTAATGGGGTTTGGTTTTCTTTATCTTAAACTTTTTAGAATATATAGTTGCTGTAAATATGATTTCTGACTAGGATCAAGGAAGTAGACAGCAAGTATCTGGCAAAAATTGCAAAGGCTTAGCGTTCATAAACGTCAAATGAAAAAGGAGAATTATGCTTGTTAATTGGGGAATAGATTACAAAATATTGGAAAGTGACAGGCCTGGAGCACACTTTAAGTTGGTTTGTTTTGATTAGACAAAAAGAAAGAACTTGGTGTTTTTAAAGGAAAATGTGAAGAGGTAGTCTAGACAGACATTGTGAAGAAGCAGTTCCTTCTAATGATCGAATATTAGATTGAGGTTAAATAAACAGGGTTTACTGTCACTGTGACACGTTACTCCAGTTACAATAATCACATCCAATAAACATACAACTTCTCAAGCTTATTATCAGTAATATATACCATATACATAAGGAGATTAATTTGTGGTAAAGCAGCAATGGACAATGACTTTTTGGACTTTTCATTTTGCCTCCTAGTTATATTATTGTGCCATACTTGACTTGTGCTGTGGCACCTGTCTGTGTTGGAGGAACCGATTCTTTCACTACAGACAGTTCACTCATAATTTGCTTGATGTATGTAAGTAAATAAGCTTGTATTTGCCTTGATTTTGTGACTGTATGGGGGTAAACCCAACAAGCTGACACTGAAGATAAGGAGAGACATTAAGATAAATATCTTAAGGTAAAGAGGAGTCCTAAGCGGAGACTGGTTACATCCACAGCTAGCTAAAACTGGGCTGGCTTTCGTGGATGCGCATGAATTATTTCTAGGAAGGCAGTATCTGTCCTCCACCATCTGGGTGCTGTGAATTTACTCCAGGATGCTTCAGGCTGTGCTAATGTGACTTTTCAGTTTCTTGGCTTGAAATAGAGTTTATCCAGCTTGCTTAGAGCACTCACAGAGTATGCTCACATCTACTTGTAAAATAACCTTCCTGAGGTAGTGTGATCCAGCAGGAAGCTATTGAACCTAGGATGTACTATCTGCAGGGCTTCAGTGCACGCCTGGAGAACACTATAACCTTGAAGGGATGGAATTCATGTGTCTGGGGGATGGAGGATAGGGTGATGTGGAACTAGATAATTACAGCCTGCAAAAAGACAACCTGCAGTTGTTCTGTCTGGGTAATAGGAGTCTAGACCGACCAGGCAGGGATAAATACTTTTTCTATGAGATGCAGATGGCAGCAGAGCTGCGTGGCTCTGGCAGACCACTGAAATCATCACACATACCTGTAGAAAGTAAAATGGCAATGATGCAGAAAAGGTGCTATACCAACAGTCCGTATTTATATAATCCGTCCTGCAGCAGTCTTCTGAAATCCACAAGATACAACTTACAGGAAGACCCTTGCCTTGTCTTACACTGACATACCGTTGTTGACTAACTGGTGGTGTATATTTGTGATGATGTAATGAATAGTTGATGTAAAAAAATGTCTCCCACGGGAGCTTCTGCGAGCTCTTTGCCAGGAATGTTCACCATCACTTTTGCAATGTTAACCCTTTGGACTGGTCAAAGGGGAATGTGAGATTCCTCCACTCGTTCTGCCAGATTCTTGGTTGATAAAAAAAACCAACATGTATCTTTTGGATTGAGATTAACGGGGCACTATCAATTATACCACACATGAATGTGTCATGGTAATTTAATAAATTCATAACACTTATATTTCCAGAATAAATATGATTTTGAAACGTGGTTATCATTAATACTTTTTAATAGCCACACCAAACTCTCTGTATCTTTCAGCAGTCCTGCCTGGATATTCCCCTTGTAGAATGTTTCTAGAACTTGAGCAAAAGGTGGGAAATGAACCATTTAAAAGGAGGTTTTTGTGCATATGTATTTTGCAGACCAGAGGGTGAGAGTTTCAGGCCTAGGCACTCAATTCCTACTGCTTCTTTCAGAAGGCAGGTTCAGGAGCAATGTGAGCAGGGTGAAAGGGTTGGCTGAGACTGAGGCAGAATCGGATTTACAGAACGTACCCAGGATATGCTCCAAGGAGAGCACAATAATCGGTGTGATCTCTCTATAAATTGGTAAGGAGGGAAGGGGATACAACACGAAGGGGCAATAGCATGGAGGAGTGCTGCGAAGCTGTGTGTTTGCAGTCACAGCGCTGGTACAAGAACATTGTGTGCCTTGTTGCGGAGGGGCCTGGGGGGAAGGTGGTCTCTCCTGCATATTCAAGTTGTTTCTAATGTACGAGCGTATTTTCACAAATAACATTAACATACAGCTGCTGCATGCCAGCTAGAAATGTGTTGTTCTTTCTGCAATATGCAGATGTGATTAGTGCTAAAAATAATACCTCACTGAAAGCTCTGGGGGCTGCCTATCTTTCCAATAATTTGTCTTTCAGACACCAAAGAAATAGTGAAAATACAAAACCCAAGAAATAGAGCTTAGCTACATTCCTTCTGTTATCTGTAATGTGATGTTATTCACTTGGGTCCAGCAGGATGGTTTTGGAATTTCCTCCCCCCCCCTCCCCTGACCGCCTTGTCTGCATTTCGGAGTACCTTTTTTGAGCTGATTTATGCAAAGGGAATTACCGCCATCTGCTGGTCAAGCGACAGAGAATAATAAAATACCTCCACCCACTCGTGAGCTAGCTGTACAATCGCCCCAGCCCCTGGAAGCAGGGATTTTCAACTGGAATCCCTCCGGATTTGGTGCAGGCCATTCCAGTATGATTGCTACACCAGTTATTTATCTGACCAGGAACACTTAACTCCTCATAGGCTGGCAGCCTGGTCCAATGGGCCCTGACCAGCCTGTGTACGTGGTTCTATCATTGGTGTAATATGTGAGTGGAGACACGTCAATTATCTGTGCTATAGAAGGAAGACAATTTAAGCATTCTTTAATTAGACGATGTCCTAGACTTCTTCAACAATACCCCTTTGTGTTACAGATTGTTATAAACTGTGTCTGTACATTGATTTTTGCTTCCTGAAGTGACCGTGTCAGCACAGGCCATTCAAGAGCTTAAAAGTGACGGGGGCGAACAGCTGAAGGCACAGGTGAAGGTCCTCTCAACCTGTCACATATTGCCAGTAAATGCCTGACGTTTTCTTTACTGCTTAAATAATATTCCTGAGGCTGCATGTGAAAGGGACAAAATGATTGCCTTTGATTTATTGGGAACAATAATTTTTAGAAGGCATTTATGTTTCCCCGAAGAATCTAATCTTTCATATGATTTCATCTCCTGTGATCTTTCTTCATCAGAAAATACTGGCTTATATGTAAGCCAGTTTATATATTTCTTTGTCCAAATATCAGTTTGGAATGAACATCTAATTTTTATCTTTGGATACCTTGTCTTCATTGTGACCTCTGAGTTCATAGGCAGAAGGAATTAAAAAAACCACAAGTATAGCCACCTTCAGAGTGAATCTGCCAGCTAGTACAATATAAAGGCTGATGTTCTGAATGCTGGTATGTGTTGTACATTGTGGTGTCTGAAAAAAACTAATAAATAAGGCAGCAAATCTGGGAAGTACCATCACAGCATTTTGAGAGTTTGGCTTGTGTTTTATGAGAAAAGAATCCTTAAAGAACGAGACCAGAGGCCTGCAGCCATGCACAGTGTTTGACTTAACGTTTAGATTCATTGTGCTTGTTCCCATCCTTGTGCTCTAATTACACATCTCTCTCAACGGACTCTGCAGGCAAGAATAATTTTGCCCAGAACTTGACACTTCTTCTCAACAACAAGACTAGGAGCAAAATTTAATCTTATTTCTGTTTATTCATAGTTTCCATTCATATTTACAATGAAGTGCGATAGTCTTTTCCTCCCCACTGTGTAGTCTGTGGGACTTTCAGGCTAAAGGACTTGTGTTTAATGGTTTTCATATTCTTTAAAGAGCAGGGAGTAATTTATGGCATTCTTTCCCATACTCAGTAGGCCCCTGCTCATCCCATTAACTGCTTCTAGTAAATAAATGATCTCAGAGCATTTTGTTATGCCCTGAAGATGCACGTTTGTATCATGTGTATTAGCCAAATGTTCCATAGTGCAGGAAAAAACAAATGCAGCAGAAAAGATAACTGTGAAAAAGCTTATCACCAGGAAATAGTTTAGAAGAAATCAAACCTGACCCCAGTAATTTTGGCTTTGTTTTAATTATCTTCAACAGAAGTACAAAATGACTGCAGATTAAGATTTTGACCTGTCTTTGATATAAAGCCCGACAGCAAAGCAGGCAAGATTTCATCATGGATTTTGCCCACATTCAGCCGAGCAGCAGGGCACTCGTTTCAGAGACTCATGAGATTATTCTTTCCCCCCTGTGAAATCCTCTTGCTGCTTTCTGGTTCACTGACAGCATCTGAAAATGCATTCTGATCTGATGTGCTGCCACTAACAAGGGAATTCTCTCTGGAGCTGATCAATGATAGAAATGGCAAAAGATTTCACTTCTAACCTGGTAATTGATCTCTCAACACACTTCAAAAAAACACTTGCCAACCTTGCTGAGCCGGGAGTCAGTGAAAGAAGGTTGCACGTGTTTTCCTGTTCTGTTCTACAGCACCCTGCTTTTCTGTTGGTCAAAGGACACCACCAGTGAAGACAGCAAGCATTTTCACCCAAACAACCCTTCAGGTATACTGTCAAGGCTATACTTTTCTAAATCTCTAAACAGTACAGGGCCATCATGTAGAGGAGGCTCCGCTGTATTCCCTTCTACTGACAAAGAAATCATTATTGTTGCTTTCCACAGCATCCTTCACCTAGCTGAACCTCCTCACTCCCCTTCATCTCCCCTCAGCTTTCCCCCCCATCCCGGGAGGTGTAAAGCTGAAGGCCACGGCTGCTCTGCAAGAGACGGTGGGTGTTAGCAGACGGTTTTCACTGCACCTTTGGTTGAGGCACAAGCAGAATTGACAGGACGGGTTAGCCATCTGCTCCTTGTGCGTGTGTCCCAAACTCAGCCCAAGTTTACCAAAGAGCATTCAGTGTGGGCTGAAGTGAGCACTCCAGCTTCACACTGGGGTGGATGACAAGTGCTGGCATGAGCTGCAGCAGGGAGGCAATGGTAAGCCCTTGGTGATGGTGCCATCCTTAGCTGCCAGGAACTGCCTTTGTAGGAGCTGTAGTGCCTATGGCTGCACCCCCCAGCTGGCCACTAGGAAAGTCTTTTTGGTACGTCTGTGTCCAGAATTCCAGAAAGGTGAATACCAGATTTTACTGCGGTACCTCTGAGTGAGTTACACAACGTGGAGAAGGCAGTAAACTGCTCCTCTCTACTGAAAGCAGGGCAGCCTGCTTCCCCCACGCCTCCCTCCGTGCTTTCCTCCATCACCTTGTACTGGTTCACTGAACCTTGCTGTGAGCTGATTCAGCTTGCTAACTGAGCAGGAAACAGGCCAGAAAAGAATGAATAGATTTCTGCTGAGTTAGCGAGTTGCATCAGCTCACAGAAAAGTCAGAGGAGTGCCAAAATCGGCACAGGACGGGGCCAGGCAGCTGGACATTTGGGCTGCAGCAGTGGCTCTCCACGTACTCTGTGTACCCTTGCTCGGAGGCAACCGGCCCCTTTGACCTTAGGTTGAGGCACACATCAACTGCTTCGCCAAGCAGCATCTAGAATCAAAGGAAGGGATTGTCGGGGAACTAAACTAAATGAACAGAAATCTGTTGGTTTCTGTAGAAGTTTTGTCTAGGGAAATACTAAACGAGCTAAAGATTTCGGTGTTGTAGGACACGTCAATCACATGGGTGGGTGTCAATCTATCTCTTCTCACTGTCGTATGTATAAAGCGATGATGTTTTGTGGTTCTGCAAAGACATTTATTAAAAATCTCTTCCATATAAGATAGAAGATTGTGAAGAAACTATAAATAGAAAAGAAAAAAGTATTATTTTACAATCTGGCATATTGTCATCTTTGTTCCACAGCGTCCCATGTTAAATGGGATGTAGCACTCGCTGCAGCACTGAAACAGCTGTATATGGGGGAACTGAATGCAGGGAACCAAATTCTCCTTCCCCTTCTGCTGACTGTACTTTCCCTGCTTTCAGTGGAGACATCTTTTAAAAACAATTAGCCAAAAGCTTTTTAGATACTGTTGATGGGATTCACCTGTAGGATTAGGTACTGATCCTTTAGCGGTGATTTTAATTTTAATGTCAAATGATCGTTCTACCCATGAGGAAGCTGGCTTAAACAGGAAAAAATGCATCTTGACATGGTTTTGTGAAGCAATCATCTCTTACGGTAGTTTCAGTCAGGAAAGGAAAGAATGTCTCAGCCTTCCCTTTGGCAGTCCTGTGCTCTTCACTGTTGTGTGGAAAAGGGAAAAAAATCAGGAGATTAAAACATAACATCGCCTTTTAACCTGACTCTGAGACTTTTACCTTTCTCATTTTTTCACTGCACGTGCTGACGCACTGTGATTGGTAAGAGAGAACAGATTGTGCACTTAGCCTTACCATCTGACTTAGTTAATCTTCCAAAATGCAATTTATTCTGAGTGCTAACTGTAGTGGGTTTAATGGAACGCAGGGTTAAAGTGGGAAACTGGAAAGAAATGCTCTCTGTCTAAAGGCCGATCAATAACTGACCAGTTTGACAATCCCGAACCTTTGCCACTTCAATGTAATTGGAGTGTATGGAAAAGACATTACGTTTCAGCACCTACTAGCATCAACTGCCCTTACCGGTGATGCTGCTCTGAATACACACGAGTCGTACCGCTGCACTGATGGGAAAGGAGGGGGAGTAGAGGCTTGGGCTGTCTTTTAAATCTGTTTTGAGGGATTTTGCAGTTTTACACAGATTGCCGTTTGCCGTGTATATTGATTTTGGGACACACATGGAACCTCTCAGTATGTTTGAAGATTTTTATGGGCTGGTCTGTCTAAAACTAATGAGGCTGAACATGTTTGAAGCTAGTTATGGGGAGGCTCTGTAGCAGTCCATCATCTGTGGTTTCTCCAGATGAGCAAGTGGGGGAAAAAAAAAAAGTAATATTACTGGAGTGGTATTATGTAACAAATCATGTGAGTGACATCGTGCGCAAAAAGATATGAACAGTGAAATTCATCTTTAATAATCACCCTTAATAATGATCATTCGGTTGTATCGATCAAAAATTGCCTTCCAAAAACAATTTCCTGTGACTGTTGGCATGTTTGCTTCTTTCTCTCCAAATTAATTTTCCCACTTATTAATATGAGTGAGTCTGGGAGAGATTCCCTTCATTTCCTCTGGCTTGCAGAGGTAAGAAACAATTTCACATCTGTTTGAGTGTCATTCAGCTGCAGTAAAGAATATCACTGGGAGGACCAGTTTAAGGCAGTTACAACTGACTTACCTGCTTTGTCATTACGGGGTCTGTTGAACCTTTCTCCACGGAAAAGCTGAGTTCTATACCTGTCTCTGCTTTGGGAAGGTCATTATTTTATATGTGTGTGTATAGCTATATGGATTACTCTTTTGAACTGTCCTCCTGACAGAAACAGCTAATCTATCCCAGTAGAGCTAACTGAATATTTACTTCTTTGCTCTCTTTAGGGGATCCCACTACTCCAGGCAGCACTGGAAACCTAGCCTAGTATTCTTAATGCGTTCTCCTTCCCGCTTTATAGACAGCATCAATTGTAAAGAGATACTGGAAATTTCTTTGCTTGACAGGTTTTTCAGTTTTAATTCCACACCCCCTGATGCTTTTCAAATCTGACGCTGCAAATTTCAGATTCACATCTAATACGGCATTAATTTGGAAGAACGCGTGTGTCCTCCTATGACTTTCCTTGAGTATGAATCCAGAAGTGTATTTTCAACTGGGATACAAACTTACGCAACTTTAATGGTTAGCCAGTGTTTGGCTATTTTGGAGGGAGAAAAAGCCTGCATGGACTGTGTGCTGACCACCAGCAACTAATAAGAAGTGAGGTGGCTTGGGCTGGCAGAAAATGGTCCAGACTGAGGAAGAGATGAACCTTGTTGTCTCCTTGCTACCTTGACAGAGTAACTTTAACTTCCCTGTATTTAACTTCTCCACATGCAAACATGGGTGAGGCTATTTATCGGCCAGTAAATGCACAGCCTGTGCAGTTGCTGTGGATTGCTGAAACTTGAATTCCACTACTAGCTGGAAACTGGAAGTTTCCTGGAACCTTTATCAAAAAGAGACATAATAAGTGGGACTATGGTTTTGTAAGTCATGGCTGCTTCCCATAAAGTCTTTCCCTCTGCCTACTTTTATGTCTGGAAAAGGCTGTTGAAACCAGCAGGGTTTTTACTTACTGCTGCTAAATACTGATATTTCCATGAGTTTTAATGTATTTTACAATTTTATGAATATCCATTAATAAAACTTACCTAGTCATGAGGAATGAAGCTAAAAATACATCATTTTCTATGGCTTTTTTATCGCTCCGAGACTAGGCTCTGATAGGTAAGGCAGATTCTGAACAGTATTTCTAACATTTTTCAATGGGGAAAATCCCCCAAACTAAACAAAACTCACTTGATGGAGGGAGAAGCCCAGAGCTTCCCAACAAGAACCTTTCTGGCATACATACGGAGAGGAAGTGGGGGAGGAACAGTCGCTGAATTTAAAGTAAGCATGGTTCAGTGGGCAGGGGAAGCCTAGGCTCCTATGAAACGGCCTTAGTGCTATGCTGCACAAGAAACGTCTCCTGTGACGCTGGCCATTTGCTTGTGGGCAGATCCTCAAGGTACGTCAAAAGTGTTTGGAGACCTAAACCATAAGAACAATTATTATAGTGTCTAACACTCAGAGGCACCATGGAATTAATAAGGTTTTCTGCTACGCTTTCTTTTCCTAATAATTCTATTGTTCTAGGTTTTTTGATTGCCACAGAGCTCTGAACTTATGTTTACAGAGAATGGTCCACCACAACTCTGAAAGGTTTTCCAAAGCTCAGAAATCGAAAGAGTCCTAGCAGATCCCATGACAGATCCAAGAAGGGTAGTGCTGATCACACCCCTCCTGTGTGAAAACTACCGTCTGGTTCCTGTCCCTCAGCCATTTTAATGTAATCATTTCAGTTAGGATTAAATCTCTCCTCTCTCGTTCTTATTTCCCATTTGGAGAGTGGGGAAATAATGCTTCCTACTTTATAGGGATGCTGTGGACGTAAATACATTCCAACGTTATTGCAAGCTAGTCAGAAACTGCGGTCAGAGGAGAAGCAGATGCAGTGGGAGCTTGATCTCAGCCCAGAGCTGGCAGTCACTCAGGCTAGGAGCTGGGAGGCTGTCCTAGGTCTGGTGATACAGGTAGTATCCTGAGTGAGTATGGCAGGAAAACGCTCGTTGCACTGCAGCAGAATGTCAGAGGTAGGCATAAGAGCAGCATCTTTGGTCTGAGTAGTGTGGTCAGGAGAAGATGCAATGAGAGATTAGGAAATACAGCCCTATGTTGACTAGCTGGTGGCAGAAGACTCAGCTGAGGCACTCACTGACTGCTAAAAGTAGAGGAATACGTTGGCAAATAAGAATTGTTTGTTATGAGAAGTAGGTGTGAAAACCCCTAAGATCTCAAACCGTTGGCAAACTTCTGTTCTGAACTTTGTAATTATCTCCTTTTCATAAAACCAAGCAAACCACAGCCATGGTCTAGACTGCATCTCAAAACCCTAGTGTAATCCTCTAATGAGCAATGGTAATAAACGTGCTCCATAAAGCACTTCTGACTAACGACATACTGGCACCTCCTTTTATCTCCATCTGTTACACCGCTCTAAAGCAATTAAACTGCCTTTTAAAGGTAGATTGCTTGAAAAGGTAAAAATACTGCAACCATTTTCCTAATCTTGCCTTCCAGTGTAAGCACAGTTTTTTAGGTAATTGAACTGATGATATGCTGTTGGTAAGAGAATGCCTGATAGTTTCTGAAATAGAATAGAGATAGGCCAGAATTAGGTGAACGTTTGGTCCACAGTGTTTAAAAGCTTAAGAACTTTGGTTAGGTTTGGCTTGTATACCCAAACCTGTCGGTTGGTGCTGGGCTCGGGTTACGTACGCTCTGTAGCACTGTGCTTCCACTGCATTTATGGAATCTGCATTTGATTTACTCCAGAGGAGGCAAAAGAAATAAGACCCAAGGTTTGTTATTTCTTGCAGCACGACACCTTGTGTGTTACACTGGCTGCAAGATTGCTTATTATTTCAGAAAACTTTAATAAACTCCTCTGAATAATAAAACAGAGCTGAGTTCACGTGGGATCAGAGATAAATGATGCAACCTTTCCAAATCACTCTTTCCAAGCAATGCATTCATGTGATAGCGTCATTAACTTCCGTGCAATAACTCGCAGATAAATTCCAGCAAAAAAGCAAGTATTCAAGCACCGCTAAGAATATGAATTTGATTCTTGCACATTAAAACTGTGATAAAGCCATGCTAATTAATTTTAATTATCTCAAGATGAAAATACGTCACTCATGTAAGTAATTATGTAAGTAATTTAAAGCTGATTAAATAATAATGATTCCTTGCTCATTGCCTTCAAAGTGCTTATAACCAAATTTAATTTTAAGCAGGATCAAGAAAATAATCACTTGATTCAAACATTAATTACTAATTTTAATCCTAATTCATTAAAAACAGCCCTATTTTTTGCAGACTCTGCAGGGCGTTAATTGACATTTTGCAAAATGAGTCATTATTTGGGCATGGAGAAGTATTTTTCAAACAGTGAATTGTAACTACCGGAAGGGATTGTGAAAGAGCTCTGAGGAAGCTTTGACTTCTTAGAAAAAGCAGCTGTATTTAGTGGCAGTTCACCTTCTCCAGGCTGACAGGAAAAGCAGTACTTTGCTACTTGCTACACTAGCCAGGGAGCTGCTAACTACCTTTAATTACTAGCAGTGGGGAGAGTAAGCTGTAGTATCCTAAGGCAAACAGATTTATTGAGACAAACTGGAACATGATGGGGAACAGTTTAGGTCACTTTAGAAGTGTAAGAATCAGGAGGTTTATTGCTTTCTTTCCAATCAAGTTGGAAATGGATAGAAAATCAGAACAATTTGTTCAGGATGTGGTGCTGGAATGCACAGCCTCTCAGCTCTAGGACTGGTTTTGTTGGGGGTTTTTTGTCTAGCTTGCCTGTATGAGCTAGCCTCCTTCGTTAGCCACTAGGGAGAACAGCAGCACCTCCAAACACTTGACAAAAACCTTCTTGGTATGTAACTATAAGAGGCCAACCCAATGGCTAAGTAGTCCTGTATGATACATTAAGAAAAAATATATTAATATATCAGGAATTTTTCCCACAGTTTGTTAAGCCCCAGTGGGATTATTATAACCATCGTCTACCATACTGACTAGGGCAACCCACAGGTTTTCCCCCTTGTTCCTGCAGCTGATCCAATAGCTCGATCTTGCTCACTCAAATTGTGTGCTCTGGACGTCCCACCTAGGGGTTGGTACTATCACTTTGTCGATGAACCTTTCAGGAACATTTCCTGTTCAGCCTATGTTTCTATGCTTACCTGTTTCATCCTTCTCATCTTTTTCCCTCAGAGAACCCATCTTAATCACAGGCAGAACTAGACGCAGCTTCCATGACTGAAAAATCAACAGAACTACAGTTTCAACAAGGAATCATTTAAATTGTGAAGAAAAAGCGGCAAAAAGGTGATTTTTCTTCTTTTTGCTCCATAGAGAAGGTATCATTTTGTACTGACTTGAAACGCTGGCAGTCGTTCGCTGCACCTTGGGATAAAGAGCACAACTGAACAAACTGCGATGCTCAGTGCAGCAAACACGTTGTCCCAACACCACCCTTCTCGGCATAAGTGTCATGACCCGAAACGGTGGGGGAAGGCATTTCACCGAAGCTGTGTAGATACCAATGGATAAGCCTGGAGTAACTGTTATTTGCTGCGTAACGGGAGGAAATGATGTGAATTAGTGAAATCGTCCAAACAGAACCACCCATATAAGACAGGTGGACATTTATTTTCACAGAAAGCTGTCTGCAAGATGGGAATGGTTAATCACTGGGGAGTACTGCCAGCCTTTTAACGAGCACAGGGCAACCGTAAAAAAACAAAGATTGGCAATAACACTGAAGCTTAAGGCCATATGTCAGCTGTAGCAAAAACCTGCCTGGCACAATGTCGTGCCCAGGTGGAGTCCGGGCCAAGCGGACAAGTAGTGTGTCTTCCTCCCAAAACCTCCTCCTGCAGACTTGTGCCTGCAGAAGGCAGGCGGCCCCTACCCTGGCAGATTAAAATCCAGGTCTGCCTGCAGGGCAAGTTTGGGAGCAGGCAGTCCCCGGTGTGCCCGGGCCCCAGAATGTTACTTCCCGCCTACATAAGCCACAGATGGGCTGGTACCGGCAGTACTAGTACACGTTCTCCTCTGAAGATTCCCTGGTGGTGTTTGTTCTTTGCTCAGGACAGCTTACGAGTCCAGGCTATGGAACACGCTGTAAGGCTCTTAAGGCAAAGAACTGGCACAGGCACAGTCTGCCCCTCACCTTGACTGAACAGTGCAGTGAAATAAAAGCAAACATCTCAATTGATTGCCAATCAGTAAGCCGTTAATTCCTTCTCTAGTGATGAGCTGATTGCCAGGGTGACTAGGATCAAAGGAGAAGGCAGGCTGGGAAGGAAGCCAGGCAAATTCACCAGGGGAAATGACAGGAACTTCATAAAACCCAGTGCTGATAGAGTAAGTGGGAAATGTTGGGCTCTTGGTGGGTTGAGAGACATAAGGCTAAGGATCTTAATGCACCCTGTAAGATCACTTCAGTGTCCCTTCCAGATCTGCCTTACCCTCAGAAGGAAAGCTTAATAGCTGAGTTCTGTTTCCCTTAATTTTCTGATTTTCCCTTTCCTCCTACGTAGCAGAAGTAGCCTCTGAAACAGAACAGTAGCTCCTAAAATTTGAGGTGTGACCACACAGCTCTGCGTAACTTAGAGAGGGGAGACTTTCACCAACTGCCTATTCCCTGATTCCTGTCGTTCTCCAGCATAAAATACTGCTTGGAGAACACCCCATTGCTGCCGCTATGTACGGCACGTTGGCTTAGTTTGTGTCTCTTGGGTTTCTGTCCCAGTGTCATATATTCAACTCCTTTGAGGCTGAAACAGGTCTCTCGTTCAGGAGCTGCTGAACCAGCAGCACCTCTTTAAACTTCGTGAAAGTGAAGCGGAAATTAAACCACGGGTCAAACCTAGAGGCTTGTCCTTGCCTTATAACAATGTTCAGACTACTAGACTTTGAGGACTTAGGGAATTTGACAGGGTGATTTTGGCAAAGGACCAAAACCTACGATACCTCAACATGCAATAACAGGACAAACAGAAGTTCAGGTTTCACCACACAGGAAGCCACAACCAAAACTGTTGGTGAATGTCTCCTTTGACATGTTTCTTTCTATCACTACGAAGAGAAGGAAGCCCAAATCACAGTGCCTTTGTCAAAGGCATGGATGAAGGGATTTAACCCTTACGTTATTCTCTTCTTTCCTGGAAACCTACTGAACCCTTCCAGGTGTGCAGATTTCATCTCTTCAGTTGATTCTTTCAGTGACTGAAAGCCTCCCCAGCCATAAACCCCTGAATGGACAGGAAGCTGAAGAGTCCCACGAGCCGAGAGCAGGGACAAGCTGAGCGTACGGTCAAAGGCAGGGGGATTTATGAGTAGAGCCAGGTGATGAGGAAAGGCTGGCCAGAGCTTCCTCCTTCCAGCTGCTGGGCTGCCGTGCACTTGGTGCAACGCATACACCACGGGAACAATAAAAGCTGGAACCAGTTGTGGTATTCTGAGTAGGTGTCAGAATATACAGAGCTGAGTTTAAGACCCTGAGGGACCTGTCTCAGTTTCAGGGTCAAGGGAAGTTTTAGATGCACAGGTGGGGGGATCAAAGGCAGCAATGCGTTCTCCTGGCTCCAGTTTTTGTCTTTCTTTTTGCAGAGGAGGGAAAGGAGAACTAATTCTTTGGTTCATGCCCTGTAAAGGCAGAATGTGGTTTGCACCCAGCAGGAAAGGGTTCTGTTAATCATCCTTTGTCCCACAAAACAAAAAAGGATTTGACCATCAAATAGTTTTGGTTTTACCTTCTCAGTCTTCTTGAAGTTCAAAAAGTTCTGCTTAAAGCAATAGCCCAAGTGTTTTTAATAACCCGGTACAAATGTCTCCTGTTCAGCTACCTGTCAACCGTCCCAACCCAAGAGGAGTGCTCTGAGCCCTGCCTGGTAGAAGACACGTCGTTCTGACCATGTGGGCCGCATTTTCTGCACAGCTTATTTCAGCTCCCGCAGACACAGGGTCTACAGCAGACCAAACGCACACAGGTCAGTAACGCTAAAATGACAACGTGGATTAGACAACACAACACAGAGAGCTGAACAAATTATATTAAGACTTTTATCTTAATGCAGGATACACATACTTAGTTAAAGATACAGAAACAGGAAGACAAATATAACAGTATTAGTACACTAGAGTCCCTCAAACTTAACTGGAAAAGCTCTCTCAAATATTCCGTATATTTTTTCTTTTTACAAAACATTTGAAAATGCCAATCCTCTAAACTGATATAAAAATACCATCTCTGAAATGTTTTCCTGAAGCCATGAAAAGTTCTGTTTCTTGCAAAAACATACTCTACAGCTTGGGTCAGCTCAGAACTGCCCCCCTGCCCAGACGAGGTAATTGATCTTAGGTGCACAGCGAGCTGTAAATGCAGTAATGCTACAGCAAGCTTACTTGAGCTCCTATAGCTGATTATCAATTAACTTTTGAAAGCCTTTTAAATTTGGCCTAACCTATGGTCAGATGACTGTGGCTATTCCTACCCTTTGTAAGAAGGGCAGAAACAAAGGCCTTTCACAAGTCCTCTGTCCTCTTCAATGAGTTATTTGTTCTGTAGCTTGTCCTAGTGCAGTGATTTTCATCTTGTGGTCTTAGCTCAGCTAGAGACATCTGTGAAAGGTTAACTGTGAAAAGCAACCCTATTGTTCCAAGGTAATCAGGTCTTTAATTCAGCACTGAAGCCTGTGTAGGCTTCAGAATACAAAGGTGGAACCCATTCAACCTATCAGGGCCCAGGTACCAACAGATCTTCTCGTACACGTGATGGCAACAGCGCATCAGAGCCTGAGCCCAGGGTATATACCCTGACAACTGGAACGACCTTAAATAAACAGCGTTATCCTCGTGCCCAATTGTGCGATAAAGAATTGTTTACAAACTGAAGGGTGCTGCTCGGAAATCCAAATGGAAGAGCCTCTCGCCAGGACCATATTTTTAAATATTACTTGCTTAACCTTCACTTATGTTCTGAATTCTGATCCTCTTCAAATCAAGGAGTAGGAACTGCTGAAGATAAGGGAGGCTGAAGAAACTTCACACATAAATATGAGTTTTTTCCTTTTCCCTAATGAAAACAGTATGTGACAGAGGAAAAAGGATTTGCCCGAGTTCAGGTGGATTTTTCTTTTCAGTATTTTTTTTCCTAAATGGAAATGAAATGTGTATTTGTCTAAATCTGTGGTTTCTCATCTAAAGACCCCAGTATTTCAGGCTGCAGTGCAATGCTGGAATATGGAAATGTCTAAGGCTAACAGGTAAGGCCTGGATGTGAAAAGCAGGTTACACCTTCGCAAATGTCATGGGCAGAATCGGGCGAAGCGGGGACTGCTCACACCTTCTGTCACAGCCAAAGGGGGCTGGGCTGGGCTGGGACAGGCCGCCTTGTCCCACTCAGAGAGGCTCTCCCGATGCCACTGCTTCCTCCACAAGCCCCTTTGTAGAAGTTCTTTCTTTCTCGTCTGAGCCTGACTGGGGAAAAACTGTTCCTAGGATCAGAACAATCTTGAGCCAATATTTATCCCTGATTGCTTGTACCCCTCTTTCTCCTTGTGGCTGCATTCACTGGACTGAGCTGTATTCACCTCCCATTATCTTCTTATAAAGACATCACTTATGCTTGTCTCTGGCTAAATCAATCAAACTCTCCCGGTCTTACCCTGCAGAACTGTATCCACTTTAGCGATACCACTTCAGTGTCTTTCCTCAACGTCCAGCTATCGCAGTTTCACTTAATTATTTGGCCTCCGCACAGAGGCTTGAATGCTTCTCCATCCCAACTGGAAACTCGTCTCCGAGCACAAGCTGAGCTTTCATGGTTCTGTCAAATTGCATCCAAGTTCTCTTGTGACAACCCCTCTAACCAAGGTCCTTTTACTATCAATTAACAACAACATACTTGGCTTAATCTCAAGCGCGTGAGCTCGTACTTGCGCTGTAAAACTTCATCCCGTTCACTGCAGCCCCCCCGGTGTTCAGTGTCTTCTGTGGGTTTTGGGTGTGCGTACCCTGACCCATCTCTAGATTAGTGCCTCCCAACCCAACGCCAGCCCCAGCCTCATAGTACCTGTGCGTCACCGATGAATGAAAATGCAAAGCGATTCCAGTCACAAGACTGAGACGGCAGAAATTCCACTTGTAGCTGCCTCCCAACCCCACTTCCTTTGCAGGGCTGCCTTCTTCCCCTTGGCCAGCTGCTTACACACCTCCTCATCGTGCTGCTACCTTCCATTTTCCCCATCTCCAGTGTGGTTTCCACATTTTCCACACTTGCAAGTGCATCAGGTGCTCCAGATCTGCGCTGTCTGCACTTGCTCGGTTGCGGCAGGCCTGACTCTTACTTTGCTTGAGCCACGGACATTCTGCGTCATCTCCTCTCTTCACGTGCAGGTTGGCTCGTGCACTGCCCTCTTGCTCTCCACTTGAACCTGTTCTGGCCAGCACTGGCGTCAAACCTCACACCTTTACAGCACCAAACCAGTTTCGCTTTCCTACGTCGAGAGGAAGGCTGCAGCGAAGCCGCAGCCGACGCTGCACTAACAGGAACAATTCAGCTCTACGCTGCCAGCTGGAGCTGGTACCAAACCCAGCTTCTCCCTTGTGCTGTAAACTCCCGATTCCTCATCGCTCCACACAAATATCAGAACTTCAACGGCTCAACACAACTTGGAGAGCTCAGGAACTACAGGGTGTAACAGAAGAATAAGATCATACCTTCTTTCCTTATAATACAAACCAACTTTTAATAATAAAAGCTCCTCTCAGGTTTTCCATGAGAGCAACATACACATTTCGATGGAAACCAGTGCACGGCGGGAACACCCTCACGTACCCCTCTATGCTCTGTAACGTTCACAGCGACTGCGAAAGCGTGGGCCGGGGCCCTGGGCCGGGGGGAAGGGCTGCAGTTCCACTGCCACTGGAGCTGGCGCAGAGCGAGCCAGCACCTTGGCCTCGGGTTCCTTTTATTGCTGGGTGTTGCTACAGTTCCTATGTTGCTACTACCGAATGCGTTTTAAGTTGAGGATTCAGTAAAGGAACACCCATTTCTTTTTCAAACAGCAAAGGGCAAGAATAACTCTTCCCAATTTAAGAAAAAATGAAAACCAATCACAAAGTGCGTTGAACTGATGATCTGCTCAGCTGGCCGCAGTACAGAGCGGACGCCCGGTTACAAACCCCCGTGTCCGGCAGCGGCGATCAATGGGTTGTCCCAGTTCCCTGCGGAGGGTTGCTGTAGGTCAGAGGAAACACTCAAAATAAGAGATGAAACAAAACACGTTCCTTCACCAAAATTGTTTCAGTCTGTGAGTGAAGAAGAATAAAATTAAAACATTAAGAAACAAGGTTGGGCACAATCTGCATCCCCCAACTTGTCAGAAGCCAGTTGGTGCTGATGTGTAGAGTAAAAAAATCGGAGACCTTCCTGTCCAAATGGAAAAGGTCTAATTTTAACTTTTGAGTTGGTTTGGATGTTATTAAATTTAAGCCAACTAAAAACCAAACAACCTCACAAATAAAACCCCCAAACGTGGTTTTTTCCTAGAATACAGATCACTGCAAAGCACATCAGGGTCTCCTGACTGGGAACTGCTTTGAAGGAGGCTGCGGGCAAAGACGGAATGGTACACTTCCAATACTGCCTCTGCGTGACACCAGCTACCGCTGACATCCGTGAGGGACGGCTGGTCGTAGTAAGGCACTCACTCTGAAAGTACTTTATTTCTGTCCTGAGACGGCTGGCGCGTTTCCATTAGCTTCAGCCAGTAATTTGGAATAAATTACTGTGCTTGGGATAATACTGACAGAATGGAGAACAGTTTTTCAAAAAAGAAAAAATAAAGTACAGTATATACATGGTTCCTTTTATCTTTTAACTTAAAAGCATCCCTAATACATCTTAATAACCGTATTAAAGACTACTTAAATACTGAAAGATTTTAAATAATGTAGATTTTTTCAGTAAACTGGGAGTAGCTGTGTAATTGCCAGCATGTTGGTCCCATTTTAAACAATATAACTTTTATTTAACTCTTGTATATATAACAACATGATCGAAAACACATATTCCACTCCACATAAATAAGTATAGTTCTTCTGACCTGTTTTAAAAACTACATCTGTTCAAATAATCAGATTACAAGACTACTTTTCCTTTGTAACGTTTCCTTCAAAATCCTTCACTCCCAATCTCTCCTCATAAATCCTACGGTATTGCCAGAGTACATCAGAGGCCATTAGTAAAAAGAGTTAATCAAAACCTGAAAGCTACAGTAAGTAAAGTGAAGTAATGTTAAGTATTATGGAATGTATACTCTGCAGCATAGAGAGACTGGTTCTCACTGGGCTGAAGTGGAAAGTTACTCCCGAAGAAATTCTTTCTGTTCGTGTTTGAATAAGCCATAGATTGTGCTATTCGTTGTTCGAAAGTGCAGGTCCGTTCGTGAGAAGTGGTGTTTGTGAAGCTACCGCTCAGGGACGCTGACCAAAATCATGCCGGTAATTAAAGGGCTGCCAGATGCAGTGCAGGAAGAGGGAGATGCGTCGTTCTGGGTTTTCTTAACCAATTCCTATCCCAAAGTCCACAACTTGTAGGTGGCAGCACAAACAAGTCACCAGTGAAACTGCGCTTCCTTGACATCCAACTGTCACTTTTCGAGGCATCTCACAAATGGCAGTAACATCCGTCTTTGCTCCCTGGCGCTGGTTTCAGGAGTTTCTTCACGAAGCCAAAGCAACGCAAGAATCCCCGCACGTGCTGCAGGGGGTCACAGCCAGGTTCTTGGTGCCTGGGGCCAGCAGGTTCATCTCCTACTGAAACAGAGCAACAGCTCCTGCTCTCGTGATTCAGCGCCGTCAGCGTCAGTCAGCGTGGGTCCAAGGCGCGGCTGCTCGCAGCTGAATGCGTTAACGGTGCTGCAATGTAGGTGCCTCTCGCTTCTACAAATCCCCATCTGTAGGTGGCTGACACAACCTGTAGAGTCTTCAGGGCAGAGGAAGAGTACAGCATTAAACACCAGAAGAACGGTAACGTAAAGGTACTGGCAGGGTACGTGAGAGCCAACTTCTCCGTCATTCTGCAAGCTTTCGAGGTAATCCCACACCAAGAATAACTGCGAATGTAGTGCCCCTAGAGATTTAACTGCAGTAGTCACAATCCTTGTTTAAATACTATTTCAGACTTCCCATCGCTCCCTTTTCGCTTTGGCCCAACTCTGTTTCTGCTGTTGTAAGCCCAGCACAGCATTTCTCCCGAACAAGAGCTCACCCCCAGCCAGACTGGGACGCCGAACGCACACAAGAACAATTTGCTTGGTGACGTGGTTGGACGAACTTTGAAATTCGTAACCATGTTTTGAATGACCAGGTTTGCACGTGGAGACCGGGGGTTAAACCTAAGCACACCCCGACTGTTTGTGGTAGCTTTTTCCTGGCTCTTTCTACCTGATGTTTGTATAAACTCAAGCCCTTTATAACTTCTCTTTCGAGAACCGCTACAGCAGAGTTGGACAAACCTCAGTGCTAGGAAATATAATCCTGAGAGTTAACGTTAATTCACCAGTTCTCCTTTTAACTTGCTCAGTTATATCTCACATGCTGATGGTGGATCCCAGCGGGAGCACATGTATCTGAGCTTTATTGCCCTGAAATCGTCCGAGTGAAGAGCCTGGAATTTGCCACTGTGATTTAGGGTGTACACGGAAGAAGAGAAATGCCTCATCTTACGATTTGTTTGTGAAGCTGTTTCTTTTTGAACGCAGCATGCCGTTATGGTCATAAAAATGGAACCAAAGTAATGTACAGCCTTTAATAAGGCAAAAGAACCACACTGCTAAAAGGCTGATGTACGACACTGGGGCCAGGGCCAGGAGCCAACAGACTCCTTTCATCCCTTTCTGCAACAGCAGTTACAGTCCAGCAGAAGGGAAAGGCTCTACATGCAAAACCTGTTCTTAAGGCCTCTGAGAAAACGGACCAACGCCAGCCTGTCCCAGGAATCGCCATCACCGTCTCTGCAGTGTAGAATGATTTTCTGTAAAGATTTTGATGAGCAGATAGGAAAATTACAAAAACCCACACCCAGAAAGAGAGGCCGGCATTATTTAGACTAACTCCGAAGTCTTAATGGGTGAACAGACACCAGTGTTTCACGGAAGCCCCTTGACACTGAGCCAGGATGTTCTGTGGAGGACTCCAGCACCAGCAAATAGGCTCGCTCCATCCGAAGGGATGGCACAGACTCTCCTGGATCTTTTCTGATGCTGACCCCTGCGTGCCAGAGCTGCTTCGCCTTTACGGACATAACGCCGCTGACAGGAGCAGAACCAGAAGTTTCTCTGCTGTTTGTACAGACTGATTCTGCATATATTCTCATCTGAATCGTGACTATTTGGTACTACCACTGTGCGGAAATGCTGTGTTACGGTTTATTACAGAATATTCTCTTCTCTCTGATATATTACATTGGAGCAACTTGGCCAGAAAGAGACACTTTTCTTAAACCCTGTAGAGAAAGATGATGAACATCTCTAGCTCTCGTTAGGTGCAGTAGGATTCACAAATGTACAATGCTTTTCAACGTTGTCTTCTAGGCAGGGACATACGTAACCCTGGGCAGCAGATCTTCCTCAGAGCTGCCTTACTGTACGGTGACTCTGACTTGAAGTGCTTGCTCTGAACCCTGCTCTGCCATAACTAACCAGTCAAGCTCACAGATTCAGAGTGGAAGGGCCCTCTAGAGCTCATCCAGTCCAACCCCCTGCCAGAGCAGGATCCCCCAGAGCAGATCCCACAGGAACAAGCCCAGGTGGCTTTGGAAAGTCTCCAGGGAAGGAGACTCCCCCCTCTCTGGGCAGCCTGTCCCAGGGCTCTGTCACCCTCACAGGGCAGAAGGGTTTCCTCGCGTTCAGGTTGAACCTTCTGTTTGCCAGTTGATGGCCATGGCCCCCAGTCCTGTCACTGGACACCCCTGAGCAGAGCCTGGCCCCATCCCCCTGACACCCCCCTTTAGCTATTGATCAGCATTGCTAAGACCCCCCTCAGCCTCCTCTTCTCCCAGCTGAACAGCCCCAGCTCTCTCAGCCTTCCCTCACATGAAGGTGCTCCCAGCCCTTCCCCATCACAGTGTCCCTGCGCTGGGCCCTCTCCAGTAGCTCCCTGTCCCTCTGGAGCTGAGGAGCCCAGAGCTGGACACAGCACTCCAGGGGAGGCCTCACCAGCGCAGAGTAGAGCGGGAGGAGAACTTCCCTCGACCTGCTGGCCACACTCTTCTTACCCCAGGGTGCCACTGGCCGCCTTGGCTCTTCTCAGCACCCAGCAGTATTAGCCCATCCAAACGGCAGTCAGATTTGCCATCTGGAATTTTTCTTTCTATGCATTCCACGGACGACTGTCAATCGCTGGCCTTGCCAACCCACAGCAACAGCCCACAAATGACCCTTCTCTCTGACCAGGTATGTTTTGGTCAGAAAACGCAGGAACTGTGAAGTTAATGATCTGCAAAGTGTAAGCAGCAAAGCTGACTAACCTACAGCACAATCTACAGAACAGGAATTGTTTTCTTTTTTCTACTGCTGCTACTAAGGAAGTCTTTGGTTACAGCAGGAACTGCACCATTGGTACAGCCACAGAAAACCAGCACTCAGATAAAACGCATAACGAAACAACCTACCGAGGCGCGCACTGTGGCATTTGGTCCATCACTTTCAGATTCTTGGCAGAGATCTCAACCCTTGGTCCCTAAGGAAACAGAGAATTTATGGTACTGACAGTATCGATAAAGCATCTGATCCTTGGGGGAAAATATTATAATGGGAGTATGGTTTCTGTCTGAGACTCCATTAACTACTTTTAGAAGATCTGGAATCCGCTGGGTGGGTACATTAGTCATCTGGGTTTACTTAGAAGATGGAATTAGTCCCAGAGCACTTTACAGGCGCTGCTGTCTACACTAGGGAATTTCTACTATGTAACACTGTGATTGCGACTTGGTTTTTTACCTACAGAAATTGCCTTAAATATACTGGATGGCCTCTACTTCCTAACCACCAAGGCAGCCACTTCAACTAACGTACACTGAGGCACCTATTTTAATTGCTGCAATGGCTGCATATGCAGAAGTTAACCCCTTCCTGTCACAAGTGCGTGTGGCTGCTGAGGCACCACCAGCAGTTCGGCCATACGGGTCGGCAGCGCACAGAACGCGGGGCCGCTGGGAAGGAAGCGCTGTTTGTACGAAGGTGTTCCCGGAATGAAAACGGTGGCACGCAGCGGACGCGCATCCCAAGGCTCACCTGCTTCCGCATGATGTCTGTGGCTTGCATGATGCACTTGGGCAAAAGGCCGTGACTTCGAGCCAGGATGGCTGCTTGCTCCAGGGACACGCTCAGTGTACTTCTGAACGTGGGAACAAGAGACAGTGACACAGACCATGATTAAAGATGTGCAAACAGGTATGTACAGGACACGTTCAGTATGACTGCTGTAGCTCGTGTTCTATTTCCTTTTTTACTTACAAAACTAGAGAGTCCTGCATTTCCAGCCTCGCTGCCCCCAGACACTGACCCTGAGCCGCCAGCATCATTACTACACGGCTACGTTTCACTGCTCTTCAGCCCCCATTCACGTGAAGTTATTCACAAATTAACCTTTTCTTTGCTCAACCGCTGTGAGACACCGGAAGAACAGTGCTGCGTTTAGGATCAGTGCTTGCACACACCAAGATTCCAAAGCTATTGTTGAGGGATTCCCTACATTTCCAGTGGATGATTCAAGACAACATTCTCTGAAAGTTACATGCGACGAGATTACTCAGTCAGCTGCATCGGTTGATGCACTAAAACATAAAAAAGTTTGTGTGTCATTATAATTATTAATAAGAGCATTAAAAGCCACAAGCTACCCTAAAACAAAGATAACAGTAGATTTAGGTCCGTATTACATTCCCTTACGACTTCCCTTTCTACTGCTTTGAACAGAATCAAATAGACAGCTCCAACCTGGAAAGGACAGAAGTTGGGCTCACACCAGTAACACGTAGGGTTCGGAAATCTCACCTCTGCATCCCAGTGCCACACATAGTAACCTGACAGGCTCCAAGTCGGTAACAGAGCTCAGAGGATATAGGTAGCAGGCCAGCCCCTGGCGAGTTACTGCTAGAATACCCCGACTGGCTTGGTTTTGTATGAATAAAAGACTTCATCAGCCTGCAGAGCTCATCCATTGCATTAATGGGGCGAATAAGCTAAACAAAGCAATAAAATAACGCATCAGAGGCAGACTCACACCGTCAGGGAAAGACATTTACAGTTCTTTGTCCTACGTCTAAGCGTAATCATCTACACAAGAGTAACTGCCACACAGTAACAGCTATTTAGAATATATATGAACTCTGGAAGTGGAAAAATGAGAACAATTACTTAGGCTTGGGGCAATTTTTTTGCAATTATCATCAATCCCAGAGATTGTTTACAACGTATATTACAATTGCAGAGACAGTCTCTGATTTTGCCATCCCTGCAGGAGGATTTCATGCCTTGCATGCATATGTTCACGTCACCTGCCCCAGTCAGACAGACTGCCTTTACGCGAGATGCTGGGAAGTACTATTTTCCTGTTGTTTTCTCCACAATCTTCTAATTGTGAACAAAGCGTAACTTGCAAATTGAACATCTGTTCGTTCTCGTGCATTAGTGGGAGAGGAAAATTAATTCATTCTAACGTCATACACCTCCTTTAGCTGGGGCAGCCAGGGTGATAGGGAGTCTTACTGGTGCCTAAGTGAAGGGGTTTGGGCCCACCCCAGTGCTGCACTTTTTCTTCAAAGCCAAAAAAACCCGGCAGCCAAGCTCCAGAGAATGCAGATCTCTTCTTTAGGGCAGGGAATATGTTTTAAACGACGTCTGGGCTTGTACAGGTCTGCCATATGGGTACCCCATTCTAGAGACCAACCCATGTAGAAATAAACACAGTGACAATACCTGGTCGATCTTCACCGCAGTAGTATTGGAGTCAGTGGGCAAGTTTGACCTCTCTAGGTAAAATGTCCTGCGAAAAGGCCAGCAAGGATGACGTGAGTTGGTGGGTCTCGCTGCGAGCACACCTACGCACACCATCGTGTGTAAAACGCCTGAGAACGCTGCGCTAGAAATCCTGTGCTTCAAGATCTGCTTTCCTATTGACGTTTCCATTGCAGTCATTTCCCTGCGTTTAAAACATTCCAAATCCCCTATCTGATGTAATTTTACCTCTGCACAAATTCTGAAGCCAAATTTGATGGGAATTTCATCCCATACAGTGCCCTACTTCTGAACGAGCGTCACTGTGGGAAGAAAATTAACAGGTTTCTACAGAACGAGGAACTCCCAAAATCATATTTCAACAAGACACCATCAGGCCTGAACCCCCTTCCCATTACATTTTAAAATCCTTCACAAGGAATGCTCTCTTTGAAGTCTTTTAAGGCAAAGGAGAAGCATGAAATACCTGAGTTTACGGTAGTATTGCTGCACCTTTTCAAGTGAAATACCATTAATTTGCTGTGGAAGTTCTTCTAGAGCTGAGCCAGCTGGTTGCGACTGCCCCTCCACGCTCTCCAGAGCTGAAGAAGAAAGCATTTCGTAAACCTATGTTATTAGTTTTCATTCATTTCTGTATCTCCCTATCACGTCACCCCTCAGCAAATGACTGTTGGATGGTGACAAGGCTGATTCTGTTACCGCGGAAATGTAACGCGTTGCCCAGTACGGGAACGTAGCGGTGGCATCGTGAAGGTGAGCGTCACAGGAAGCACTTCTATCTACCAGCAATTGCTCCCCATCAACAGCCCCTTCAAGAAATTTTCCTGTATTGCTCTGAGGTGTGAATATTTGCTTATGGGGTCATTTTCCAGCCCAGATGCTGCGGCCGTGATGTATGCTTTTACCCTCTGCAGGCTGGGAACATCTAATACGATACGAGGTCAGATTGTCCATGTAGTCCCTGTGGCCGGAATCTTTACAGGAAGTCATAAAAAAGCCCCAGTTGCCCGTATCTTGTTCTCATGACTGTGCCTAATTCTGCAATCTAGCACTCCCCAGGTCTGCCTAGAACAGAAACAGCTGCTTCTTAAATGTGTCTGTAGTTCTCAGCCGCGCTGCGTTCAGAGCGTCACGGTCATCCTTTAATTTGAATCTCTCCACATCATCAGTAAGCTGATTTTTCTCAAGAAAGCTTTTTATAGACACCTTTTGTAAAGAGCACCGTGTGCAGCTTCAAGCTTCCCCCATTCTGAAACCGAGAAGGCAGTTTGGAGAAGTAGTAGCTGTCGAGATAAAAGATAACCTTCAAGGCCTGACGACTTCCTTCGATGTGGTAGAAGACATGCGTATCTGGAGAAAGAAAGATAAAACACTCGCTGCTTTACCACAGCAGGAGAAATGTGAAACCCTTGCTGTCTGAGTTTGTCAGATTATCTGGTGACCTTTCACACCTCCCCTGCTCGATGAGTAAGGGAAAGCCTTTACTGTGACAATGCAGGCTCTGAAACGGTACACTGACAAGGATACCCAGTTAGCATGACCTAGCACGGCGTTTGATGCCAATACAATAAACATGGTTAATCATTAATATCCCATCTTGTTCCATGGCGTCTCATAGTAAACATGGAGAGATCTGGCAGGGTGGGACACAGAAGAGCTGGGGAGGGACAGTCCTCCCGGTAGTGTGGTGAGTTACCAACATCTGTCAGGAACTGCTCACCATCTCTCATGTCTCCCTGAGTGTGAACTCACACAGGGAAGGTGCACGGGCACAGACCATAGTGACAAATCACAGAACACGCCACAGCATCCACGATGTCAGTCCTGCTTTTTATGCTGTGTGTCCGCAGGGGAAGCTGAGGGAACACAACAGTGCTTCAGAGAAGCTGCTCAGAGCTCTCCAGGGCTCACACAGTCTGTCACATTTATCATCACAGAGGATATTAACCCATAAACAAAACAAGAACAAAGGAGCTTCAAAGCAGCCGAGAGTACTCACTTGCTACAAGGCTTTCATCCAGCTGCTTGAAGTAGAAGGCAACTTTGTCCAGCTCAGGCAGAGTGACCTGGATGTCTTCCAGCATGGTACACTCCTCCTTCTTTGGAGCAAAGAAACAGATACAAATAGGTTATAATCTGCCAGAAGGAGATCGTTGGCAGAAAGGTCTAGTTGGTGCGGGCAGGTTTGGCTCAGGAGACCTAGAGCAGAATGTGGGCCTTTCCATTAACTCCATCCCAGCCAGGAAATTCCCAGCGGCACTCTAACTTTGTGATACGAGCTTGGCTGCCCTTTGCTTGCGTGCCATCGGACGTAATTCACAGGCAGTAGGAGTGTTTAAGGACTGGGTAAGTTCGAGGAGATCTTTCTCCAAACTTTATAGCTACAAAGATGGAGAACAGGCCACCAGTTACTGTGAAATAATGTCCACGCATCCCACGCAGTGTGAAGGAGCAGTAGTCAGGGACACATGTCGTTTGGATTGTGTTTAAAAACCCACACTCAAGCTACAATGTTTACAAAGTCAAAAAAATTGTCACTCCTTTATAGCGCCAGAGACACATTTTAAGGTCCTTTTAGTTAGCAGTGCTACAGCTAGGCTGGCTTAGCTACTGCCGCTGTGCCTCTCCCGTTCATTAGGTGCAGGGGAGCTAGGCACGCGCAGCCCCAGTTCTGCTTAGACACGGAGCCTCCAATACCAGCAGCACGGAGAGGAGGGACGGCACACTATCTAGTCTATGAACAAAAGCCTCGACTGTCACATCCAAACTCCTGAAATCCTCAGAGCGGCCTCTGCCGATCTGCTGAAACGTGTGCTTTCACCAGAAGATGGCAGGCCCCGCACGCGCCACCAACAGCCGGGCACTACAGCCTCCCTAAGTACAGCCCTACTCCAGGTAGGAAGGCAGAGAGATTCCTGCAGAGTTCTAGCGTGACAGGGGAGCCAGTGTTTGTGAGGAGATGCCAGTGATGATACGGAACACTGGCACGTGGCTGTCAGCAGCAGGAATCTCCAGAGGCTGCTGCAGTGCGTCTAAACCTGCTGCTGGAATGAAGGGCTCCGGCCGTGCTGGGAGCGGCAGAGGAGCACACGGCCAAGCGGGAGCAGACCCGGGGGTGCCGCGAGTCGTCATCTTACCGCAGTCGGGGACAGAAGGGACTGGTAGTTCAGTAAAACCCCAGTGGCTGCTATCTGTTCCAGCCATTTTCTGCTGGCATCTCTGCTGCTTTCTTCGTACTCCCCATTGTTGTTGTATCGATAGTTGAGAGCAGCCAGTAACTGCTCTGAAAAGGTGCAAATGGCAGCCACAAGAGACTGACAGAAGATGGAATCACGTCTCAGCTGTAGCTCAGTATCTGCCAGAGAAGGGGAGAGACGCACAAATTAGTCATGAGCATCCTTGTCTGATGCCACTGCCAAAGAGGCAGTTTGGGAGCGTGTGTGTACACGACATCTGGCTTCTGCTGCAGCTTTGCACAGACTTAACAGATAAGCTGTTCTTGCCGTGTCACCTGGGTGTGCAGATAAAGAGAGCATGGCTGCAGCACGTGTGTGACTGAAAATTTTCTAGTCCACCTGACTTCGCTACTCCCTCTGCCATCTGCGTGCACATTCTTCTCACTGGGAAGAGCTGCAACTCCTTAGTGCCATGGCTGGACTGATTCCCTTCTTTTTGTGTTTACAGAAACGAGAACTCTTGAAAGAAGGTCTCTGCTCTTACTTCTCTCCTGGGCTATTACAGATTCATCTTCCCCCTTCCATCTGTATTTTGTGTGCTTCCCATATGCTTAACGCATTAACTGGGCCTGCCCACACAGTACCAATTGGTTTATGTTTCCTGGGAGAATTTCCCCTGCGTTAACTTTGCTTCCAGCCCGCCTGCCAGGCAGCCACATGCTGGTCACACCAACCTCGCCACACTTAAGGGGATTGCTGGCCAATGAGGCACATGACTAAGTGAAGAGCTACTTCCCCAGCAGTGCGGGCCCGGCGGTACAGCAGTCTCCCTGCCAAGGCAGCGCTCCCCGGAGGAAGAACCTGAAGACGTCACCCGGAGGTGTTGGGGACCTGGATTATTTCTGTAAAGCGCTGAACACAACAGCCGACTAGTGCACCCCAGGCCCTGGGTCACACCTCGGCCAAGGACAACCAACCCCTGCAGTGGCGCAGAGGCGTGCTGCTGGACAGAGCGCGCTCTGGGCTGCCCTCAAGGCAGGGGAAGCCCTGGTGCCACAAGGCTGCCACAGCCAGCTCAGTGCCATCTGCTCCGCCGTGCTTTCCAGAGGATGTGCGTGGAAAATCAAAAAACAGGGGTGTTCAGCCCGGAGAAGAGGAGGCTCAGGGAGACCCTGTCGCTCTCCACAACTCCCTGAAAGGAGGGTGCAGAGAGGTGGGGTTGGTCTCTTCTCCCAAGTGACAAGCGACAGAGCAAGAAGAAACAGCCTCCAGTTGTGTCAGGGGAGGTTTAGAACTGGATATCGGAGAATTTCTTCACTGAAAGGGCTGTCAGGCATCGGAACAGGCTGCCCAGGGAGGGGGTGGAGTCGCCGTCCCTGGAGGGGTTTAAGAAACGTGAGGACGAGGTGCCTGGGGACATGGTCTAGTGGTGGGCTTGGCAGTGTTGGGTTAACAGTTGGACTTGGTGATCTTAAAGGTCTTCTCCAGCTTAAAGGACTCTGATTCTTTGCTGCGGGAGACGGGGCACAGGTAGAGACTCAGGGGGGCTTTGTGTCTGCTCTCAGTAAAAACAGCCTTTAGGGACACCAGCCCCACACCACGGGCTGGTTTGGACAGACTCACGGACCAGCCCTGGCAGGAGCAGAGGGGTGACTCAGAGCCAGGCAAATCCCTCCTCTTCCTTCTCTCAAGACTTGAGGATGAAGGCTGGCACACTGAAATGACGACAGCCTACTCCAGTTAGGGATTACCTCGTTTTTAAGTGAAAGTACACCAAGTAGGCATTTCAACTACACAAAGACTGCACGTTCGTCCCCGGGACAGGCCTGTCAGCTGATGTGCGAGCACAGTGCTGTGTGCATGGTAACACATCAGTGATGCCCACGGTGTATTTAGGTGCTGCCGGCACGTTTAGGCTCTCCGTCTGCTCCTGGCTGTAATTCCAGTATACACAACCCTAACTCCTAACACGCCTGCTCTGGGTGGAAAGATGACAGAGCCCGTGGTCTCACAGCAAGTTGTGCAATAGGCCTCGGTTTTGCTGCACGTTCTCACCACAGCAGGAACTGTAAGGCCATCTGGGAAGGAAGACTGTGCAAAGGAAAAAATGAAGACAGGAGAAAGGAAAGCGGTGCCTGTGAAACGCCAGCGAGCAGCAGGTAACACAAGCAGTCCGCAGCGAACTGAAAGAGCGCAAACTGAAGAACAGGTGTCACATGCACGGAGAAGTTGCCCTAGGCGCAGGGCACGAGAAACGGTAGCATGGCATGCCAGGGAAAACCCTAAACGCCAGGGACAACCACAGCACCCTGATGTATGCACGGACAGCCATCAGGGCCTCCTGTGTCTATGATGCTGTTTTGCAAGAAATCCCACCCCCTTACCTGTGCATTTGAGTAAGGCCAAAAGCAGCTGATTCTTCCCATCTGAAACAGTGAAGACAAGGAATGCTGTAGTCAGTGCGATACCGTGATAGATTCGACGGCATTTGGTTATGGTTTCCTCATTCCCCACAATCCCTGGCCCCTGCGTGGACGTGTCTGTTTACTCCAGCAGTTCTGATTCACACGGACACGTTAACGGTGGGAAAAGAAACAAGGGGCAAACTAAGAATTTTACAGGCTCTGTTAACTGCCCCTGGGAACAAACTGCACAGGGAGATGAATCCCCAAGTGCTTTGCACTGGACTGTAAGCACCAGATCCGTCTCCCGTTCCAGTTCAACCAGACTGGAATGGTTTAGGATGTTGTCATACCTGATCAGCATTCGTTTCATTTTGGAACACACCAAGCGTGTCTCTCTCCATTTTCTAAAAGGGTTAAAAGCAGCCCAGGAAAACAGAGCAGTCTGATATCCTGCTTCTGAGCGGGCTGATGGAATAATACGATGGAGAGAAAGTCCTTTGGAACTGCTGCACAGGTGAGATTTTACCAGGCAGCACCTGTTTCACCTGTTCTCTAGAGCCCAGGACAGCCTTACACAAACAGGTAAAACAACAACCCGAACTGCTGGGCTGGGTTACATCTGGGTCACATCTTTTCTCCCTGAAGCCGGTAACAAACTTTTCCTTATTTACAGACCTTCCACATGTTTTTGTATGATTTCAACAAGGTTCTTGATGCGCAACGGAAGGTTCCATGGATCTTCCTGAATGCTGGCTTGAATGTTATTCCGGCACCTAACTGTGGTTTCTTCCTTCTGTTTGAATTCTAGAAAGAACGGAGTGGGTTAGCCATTGAGGAAATGCAACGCAGCTGCGAGTGGCTTACGAGTTCCAGTGTGTGTACAGAGGAGAGCAGAGATGCAGCGTCAACAGCAGCAACTGTGAATGAACAAGGTTCTTAAATAGATCTAATACGGAAGGAAAAAGAAGGCTATGCCGCTAGGCTTGTGGTCAGCAGCCTCCTAGCACTGTGGGCTGAAAGCGGGTGCCACGCACAGCGAAGGGAGCTCTGCGCTACACACAGCACAGAATCCCCTGCTGTTCTCTCTGCTTTAACACCATGCAGGCGGCTGTGTCAGGTGGATCTCGTCTCTGGCTGTGCAAAATCAGATCAACTTTGTGGCTGCAGCTGTCACATCCCCTAATACTGATGAGAAATTATGAAATATTCTGCTTTCTTTCACCTGATGCAAGCTAATTATTTAATTAGAGAGCAGAAGATTTATTCTCCACGACCTAGCTGCGTAGCTAAGCCGAGTACCCTACTGTTGGTGACAAAATGCACAAGCAGACAGAGAAGCGCAGCAAACCCGTGCCACAGAACTGCTCACGAACAGAAATGGGGTAGCATTCGGCTTTCCAGCCGTCATGGAAAGGTGTCCAAGGTCGCTATTAAACAGACACTTTGGTCTGGGATTCCAGCTGCTTGTCCGCGCCTCAGCGTGATGAATGTGGGATCATCAGTTAACTAAAAGCCCCTCTCGGTGTAATTAATGTAGTTTTAATAAATGAGACCCTGTTCAAGCAAAATAAAATAAAGGAAGTGAACACAGGGGGTGTGTTATTTCTTCACTTCAAACAGGGCAGCGAAAGACTAACACATATTCTACATAAATGTGTTTGTAGAGATGAGTTCATGTAACAGCTTCCTAGGAGTTGTTTCTGGAGTCAGGAATAAAAAGGCAGCCCAAGCTCTCTGCCAGAGTTTGCCACTGTAAATTAAAACCAGGGCTCGTCGAAGGTTGGAGCAGGGGTATGACTGCAGCACCTGAAGCACAGGAGGAATAGGAGGACACATTTCAGATTTCAAGTGGGAAAGGAAATGCAGTAACTGCTCAGAAAATGAAGTCCAGTGTATTTCAGTGAGAGAAGAAACCACATCCTGGGCCTCAAAACCATTAAGACCAAAGTTTCATCATGCTCCCCGAGGAAAAAGAAAACACAGTATCATTTGTTTGCTCTCTATGGGAATCACTTTTCAAAATAAGTGTCATGTGAGGATGAGTTCACTCTGCCAATATCCACCCGAAGAAAAGCAGAATAAGTCGTTAAGCAAACTCAGGCAGAACGTTTTGGTGCCTCAGACCTACAGTGAGCAGCCCCTCATCAGCTTATCAGAGTGCTCCCTCACCCTGTGTCTGACCGGGCTCTACCCTGCGCCCTCTGGGGCACATACCTGTGTTCACTTCAAAGGGCACATTTGGAGACTTGGCCAAGAGCTGCCAGGGTCCCGCAGCCCGTAACAGGCCAGAGTTGTGGGTGGTTCAGCAGGAGTTAATGTGGAAATGACCTTCTAAGGATGCAAAACTTCGCTGGTCAGACTCGGGACCTGCCACCACCGTGTGGCTGGGCAGCCTGCTCAGGTCAGCAACCCTGTGCCCACACAGCATGCGTACGTTCACGTTAAGCTCTGCAGTCGGGGCAAATCACATCATTAAATACAATCAGCCTTTCTCTTTACCTTGCAAACTGTGGTCCATCGGAAAGTGCTTGGTTTCTTCAAAGGCCTTGGTTATTACCGCTCCTTTTAGAAGTGCATTGATTGCATCGACCTGCAATTGGAATGTTTTCAGCCAGTGTCAGGAAGGCTGGCGAAGAAAAGCTGGACAGAACTCTTGCGGGACAGTGCAAAAGCCATTACCCCGTTTGTGTTTTGGAACGATTTCTCGTTGACAAATGGCATTAAGAATTTCTAACCATGAACTGGCCTCCAGAGCCTCACGCTGAATACAGCGTTTTGCACAACGATGATCTACATGCTGATGAGACAAAAGACAATACAAAACGATCTCTGGGGCTATACAGCTATCAGGACATCTGTTGGCTGAACTCGGGACGACTCTCCCGAGATCTCTAAATGTGATCCGTTTAGATCATACAAAGGATTAGAATTCTGTGAATCTTTTCCTTCTTTTTTTTATGAAAGATTTTCTTCCCTCACTCTAATGCCTGAGATAAGGCAGGTCAACCTTGCTTAAATCACACAAGGCAACTTGAACACTGACAAAATTGATTCCTCAAACTCTCCTGTAATATATTTGCTTACACAGTACCCCAAATTCTTGGTAGCTTGCCTTCCCTCAAAATACATTTTCATTAAACAATTCGATACTCCCAGTTTCTGGTACAGACGTGGATAAAGAGCAATTCTGTGTAATAGTAATGCTTTAGGTACCTGGTTAAAAAGATGTTCCAGACAGCCATGAAGTTTGTCTTGTTTGTCCAAAGGAATCCTCATATCATTGGGAAGCTCATCTCCTAGGAAGGGAATGAGGAAAAGCTTTGAATTGTCTTAATGTGTGATGAGGCCACAGATGACACAAGCACACCTTCACGCTGGAGCGGGTGAAAAATGATTGCTCTTTTATCTGCACATGAGTTTTCATACAATGCAAATGTCAGTGAGTAGAGAAGCTTATCCCTGCCTAACACTTCTTCCACATTCCAGATTTACCGTGGTTCGTTAGCAAACGAGCAATTCTCTCTCTCTACGTTCTTGTGGTTAGTTTTGAAGAACCCACTTTTGCAACTTAAGCATGGAAGTGATTACAATTGGCAAATACTCATCAACTCCACGAAGGGGTCTGGTGTGAGACACGTGCACGTAACCCATGCACATACTCACCTGATCCCATCTCATCGCTGCCCAAGTAAGAGCTGTTACTCCGCACGCTGGTGTACGACAGCACTGAGTCCCGGTTACTGTTACATTCACTGGAAAGAGAAGCAAGGAAGGCGACTGGAGAAAAGCTGTCCTTACAGCCAGTCCCCGGCACACCATCATTCTGGGTCTACGAACACTGCAATCCCCAAAACTAATCGTGTTATGCATATACAAAAGAAAAACTAATGACACGCAGAACGACCATTAAGAATGACCATTAACAAAGCCTTTGGAGCTGGCACTGACAGAGGATGTCTTTTTCCAACCGCAGTGACTGCCTGGATCCTGTAAATAATGAAAATGGACTTCCCACGCAGACCTCATCTGGGTCACATCATTAAATGTGCTCAGTGAGCATCGAGTAGGGGAGAAATAATTAAAATCTATGAGATTAAATCTCCACTAAACTCAACATTTGTTACCCATTCTCGGGGCATTAACAGCATCCAACTCCAGCGTACACTGAGGCTGCAGTAGCACAGATATGGGGATGGGAGAGGAAATTTAAGGAATCTACACTAGTGGAGAGTCAGGCACTGCAGACCCTAAAATCATCTCAGGAAGCAGAGGAAGTCACTACAGTTGGCTTCACACCAATGTTGGCTCTTGCAGACGTGGAAAATCCTAGTATGAATCTCCTCTGTTTATAGTTCACTTTACACAAACCATAACTTAATAGAAGTAATGAAAACCCTACGGATCGCGGGCTGTGCCCCTCCCATTAAGTGACACAGTGTTTTTAAGGGTACAAGCCAAAAACAAAGCCCTCAAAATTCTCCATATTGCCTTTTCCTCGGTTTTCATATTAGACTGATGAGAGAAAAGCACAGGAGCAACTGGAAGAGCCCTACCCAGGGTTCCTGCCTGCCCCTGGTTACACCTATTATCAAAGACATCTATTTTTCTGAAGATTAATACTTACAGCAGCTCCTCTGCAGTACAAACCCATGTGAAATCTGACTTCCACCTCAAGTAGTCTCAGTGAAAAAAGCACGGCTAATGCAAACAAGAGAGTTTCTTACCTGCAGTTTGCTTATTTTTGTAGCCCCTCGGTAGTTTTTGAGATCAAACCCCATCAAAATACATTCGATTCCCCCTTGAGTAACTATTATCTGTTACATATGCTTAATCCTCTGTCTAATAAAGATAAGACAAAATAATCTTTCTCACATTTATGTGTAACATTTTGGAACAAGTGACAGACCCACCGAGACTGTTTTTGATGTCACTTTGTTACCCAGAATAGATTAGCCTCAGTTATAGAGCCATTTAAACTAATCAGTGCTCGCAAATGGGATTTCTATTAACAATGAAAGAAATACAGCCCATTGCAATAAAAAAAGCTTCAGAGCACACGTGCAGATTAAATCCGGCACAATACAGACGCCACAGATCGCAGCACCAAGTGCTGCTTCTCCTTCTTCACCGACTTCCTATTTGCTGTCCCTGGAGATGTTCAGTATTCAACTGGACAAGACCCTGAGCAACCAATCCTGTTGGACCTGTTCCAAGGGAGAGCTTGGACCATGTGGGCTCCACAGAGCCCTTCCAACGCAAACTGCAGTCCTGCATGAACACAGCATGTTACTGCTTGTAGCAGTACAGAACCAACAGCAAGCAGCGTCAGGCCTGCGTGTCCACGTTTCAGACGCATCGCTCAGGTTGCTTTAATCCTCCCAGCTCACTGTGTCTTTACTCCCTCGTACAGGCACAGTCCTGCAGCCCTACTGCAAGTGTAAAAATGGCCTGTCAAGGCTGTAAAATCGCAACAGTCAGACACGACTGCAACTTGTTATTCCGTTTCTTCCGACGCTGAATTCCCCAATGTTTCCTCCCAAGAAAGACTTGGAGTGTGTGAGATTGCCTTTGGTAGCAAATACATCTGGAGAAGCGGCAGTCAGTCATGTCCCAGACCCGAGATTCTGAGACACCTGAATAAACATTTGCGTTTGTGGTTTCAGCACCCATTACAACTAAAAAACCCAGTGTCCATTTCTGCTTCTCAGTGTCTTAGACTTCTGGGAAAATTGTCTGCAGAACCGAACGGAAACATCCCCTTACAATACCAGCCATTATAAGACCAAGCAGTCTGCAAACTCTGCTGAGCTCCCGTAGTTTCCTGCTGTATGAGACAGAAAGGGAAAGTCACTCCAGACCTATTTATTTCATTTCATGCCATTTTCTTGAAGCATTGATACTTTGGCATTGTGAGGAGAAAAGGGGTTTTGCTCTGCGTGTCTCCGTGGCAATAAATGTAACGAAACCCCATAGCTAGGGAATACTTCGCTGCGGGAATACAGAATAACCGACTGTGGAAAGTAACCCGCCTGTTGATCCGCACCTGGATCAGAACTTCAAACCCAGAACTTCAAACCCAGAACTTCAAACCCAGAACTTCAAACCGTTAGGTTAGTAAGGTGGAAGTGGCGCAGCCGTCACGCTCACCTGTAGGAGTCTCTGAAACTCATTGTGTCATGTCCAGAGTCTTCCTGGTCCTCCTCAGAAACTTTGAAACAGACCTTCTTGATTCCACCGTGCTCAGCTTTGTCAGGATCACTCTCTTCCGCTCCCAGGGAAGGTGGGGGTGTCTCCTCGGTGGACGGCGGCTCACAGGCACCACCTTCTGTAGGTTCCGTTATGGTGGACAGAAGCCTGCAAAAGCAAACCACCGGGCTCTCAGGGACCGGCGGGTAGCCTCACGGACGAGGTGTAGCGACCAAGGCTGCAGTTCAGCTCTGTGAAACCAAAAGCAGCCGTGCCAGCACTTTACACAGACTACGGCTACCGAGAGCTGCGGGCTCGGAAAGGGGTTCACTGCAATCCATGAACCGCAGTTCACAAGGGTCCTGTTACCTCCGGAAGGTTCAGCATAATCAAAAGGGCTCTGGTTTTATTTCACCCGAGGCTTCACTCTCTCCAGCCAAGGCACAGGGTTTCCCTTCCGGGGCAGTGCCTCAGCTCCCTGGCTCTACCCCGCACCTACTGCCCCTTCTTGACCATGTCTGAGCCAAGGCTCCGCATGCTTCACAGCGAAGTTTTGGTGCCCGACGGGCTCTTCCTGTTCACTACTGGGATTCCTGGAAGGGGCTGTGAGCAGCTCAGGGCAGGGCATGGCCTTCTCCCACACAGACCACCCCTGCGGCCCCTGCCACACACACACACGCCACTCAAATCATTTCTACTGCTGGGAGACCCACGGGGAGAAGACAAAAGGAGGAAAGGAAAACACAGGCACCATGGGGACAGCTGCCTGCAGTCACAAGTTCTGCCTTATGACAGACGAAGGGGAGGGACTCTGCAGGGAATTCCAAACCCACTGTTGGCACCAAATGGCACTTACACTGGGACATCTAGTAAGCAGGAGTGGCTGCTGAGTTCAGGAGGCCTTTTAGGAGCAAAGGACAGTAACGCACACGGGGGTGGGTTTGACACAACCAGCAAGGAGCCACAAGGCAGGTGCACGTGGGAATAGGTGAGTGTAAGCGTGCGGCAGCTGGGGCCGACGGGCACAGTGTGTTTTCTGAGGCCAATGCCTCCGCTTTACCAGCATCATCCCTGCACACAGGACACTCACTTGTTTATCTGAATGACGTACTGCTTCATTTCCTTCACGGCAACGTCAAGCTTGTTGAAAAGGTGCAAGTACGAGTCCTGTATCTCCCGATCTTCCTGTTTCAGCAGAAAACTGAGTCCCCTCTCTTCCTGAACCGTTCCTCCATTCGGCTGGCCAAAGCTTCCATCGAGATCTCCATCTTCCGGGGTCAGACACCTCCAGGACGGTGCAGCCATAGTGGTGATGCAATGTTGGGTGTACGAGACTGGATTTAAGGTACCTACTGAACATTGAGGGGTCTAGTTAGCATGGCTCTCGTGACTTTCCCCACTCCATCCCAATAATGATAGTTTAGGATAGGTAGAATTTTAACAGTAAAAGTACAATTTCACTGTTATTTTATATAATTTCGTACTATGACAAAAACATTCTTAAAAAAGAGAAGTTTGTTCGGTTTCCCCTGGCATGGCAACTAGATGTTTTGAATTTACTGCAGCCCAGAAACAGGTTAAATAATGGAATTAAAGACAGCAACTATCCACCCTTACACAGACAACACTGGTAGTACCTGAAGGCATTTGAAGAAATGTTAATGCATTCAGGCTCTCAGGAGGTGGCCCGTGTTATTATTCCAGCTTTACAAGTATTTACACACACATGTGTATGTTTGTATAAAGACATAGGATTATGTCCTTAAGAAGGTAAATAAAATTCCTTTTCATTTAAAAATGCTGACAGTTTTGTAGGGCACTTTGCTAACCACCTTGGCGTGCATTAAAAATACTATGGAATTTCAGCATCATCAAGTGAGCAGGGCTTCTTTATCGACCTCATTTTGAATTCAGTGCCATTCTTCAGAAGACTGGTTAGTCTATGCTTCCCCGTGTCTCTTCCAAACATTCCTGCACTCTGACCTTCACCAGACAATGAATCAGAAACATATTAGGTGAGGTCATGATGAAGAAATGTTGGAACTCAAATAATCAGGTTGTAGGACAAACGCCATGTAGCAGCTATTTATCAGAAAATAGATCCCCTTGACAGAGTAGAGGCTTTCAGCCCCAATGCATGGAATTTGTTTAGTAATGACAAAGGAAACCAGCCCTACAGTGTGACTGACTCATGTTTGCCCCCCGAATGCAGCCCCTCTTCACAGCACTAGCACTGCTGTTAGCCCCCGTGCACTTTCAGCCAGTAAGCCACCCCTACTACGCGCAAACAACACTCCAGGACACTTAATTATCGTGAGGTGACCACACTGCTCAGCTAGTAAAAACATCTGCCCTGAAGCCTCTCCATGCTTGCAGGCGCTGCTGTGGGCAACACAAGGAGGCTGTCAGTTTACTATAAAATTTTAAGGAGGAAAAAAGGGTACCAGCAAGACTGTGGTTCTTTGAAACTTATTTTGACCCAG
This sequence comes from Rhynochetos jubatus, assembly GCA_027574665.1. Lineage (NCBI taxonomy): Eukaryota > Metazoa > Chordata > Aves > Eurypygiformes > Rhynochetidae > Rhynochetos > Rhynochetos jubatus. The sequence goes on along the minus strand of CM050665.1, from coordinate 10,449,689 downwards.
CTGAGCAGTGGAAAGACACAATTTCTTACAGAGATAGAATCAGTAGATTTGACAGTTAATTATCACCTTGTTCTGGATCCAGACCAATAATAGAGGGTTTCCGTCCAATGCGAATGCTGAACGACCTCCCCGCTGAGGTAGTGTTTTTGGGGTATGACACCTCCATGAGGTTAACATGGCAGTTGGTGGGGCAGAAATCCATGCTGTTGAGGGAATGTGGTTCCATGACAGCTTGTTTGAAGGCTGGGCTCACCTTTGTTTTCAATTCATCTGCAAACTGGGAAAAATAAAGCAAGCATGTGCTACTTCACTTGCCAAAAATTATGATGCAATACAATCCTTATCCTGCCTCCTATTCCAGAATCATATGATTTCTGCTGGAGCTGGAATAACACATTAAAACAAAAGCTATAAACCAACAAATGTAAGCAACCAGCTACACCTTCTAGGTGTCTCTTTTCAAACAGCTCAGGTAACTGCTCAAAAAAGCACACAGAGGGTGTTTGCACTGTGATACACTGTACTGATGCTCGTGGTAAATCACTGATCATTCTGTTGTCATATTTACTCACTGACACGGTGGAAATGAACCTGCAAGAACACGTTGTAAGCCACACTCTGACAAGCTGAAAGAGTGATTCACAGATAAGGTCCCTTTTCCTCAAAACTTGCAATTTCAGTAACTTGCAGAGCTGTTTTCACGCCCCTAGGACACCTCCCTCCAAAGCAGTTCGGATTCATTAATAAAGAACACTAAGACCCAGCTATCACAATGAAGCATTGTCTCGAGACTTCACCACCAACGGGTAGTGTTGTACCTCTTGGTAGTTGGCGAGCCGTCGGCTAATGCTTTCCAGCTTAGTGTCACAGATTTGCCGGAATTCATACTGCGGCATGGTGGCCACAGCGCTGCTTAGGGATATCAGTCTTTTGCAATTCCTTACAAAGTGATTGTCCTCTGCAGCAAAGGCCTCTAAAATCTGAACAAAAAGACAGGATGTCAATGGAATGAGACTTGACAGTGAGGGAAAATACAGTCTTCTTCCACTGAATAAGTGGCAAAGCCCCCATGATGTCACAGTTAAATACAGCTGCCTTCAGAACAAGTTGCCTTTATTACTGCTTGAGAGCCCCTACACTGTCTAATCCCCAGAGTCATAAAACATACCTCAAAAATTTTTAGAATAACTGAAATGTATTAAAATACCCACTGTGCAGTGTCAGTTACCTGCTCTGGCGTACTTTGATGGGACATTACGATAATGATACTGGGAAGCGACAGAAACATTTGCTATTAGCCCTTTACTGTCAGAGGTGACCAAAATACTAAGTGCACTGGTGCTTTCCAGCAGCAGCAGTTCCACTTGCTTCCTTCAGTGACCCATCCACCCCATCTGACGGCAAAAAGCTGCTTGATTTTCTTCCAAGGCAAAGCAAATTCTTGCCTGAAAAGATTAATCTTGAGTATCAAAGAGTATGTTACCAGCCAGATAAGAGTGAAAATGCCATAGCTGAAGGCTCCCACCCCCCACCTCAAGAGCTGAAATCCGGGAAGCGTGGGCTGACTTGCTCATACCAAATGAGCGATTGTAACTGGGTGCATTCTAGTGAGGAAAGCTCCAGGCAGGGTTGAGAAGAGCACGTGCCACCTCATCCAGAGAGCCAAGCCCCCGTGGAAATGCCTGTATGACTGGGTGCCCTTATCTGTTTAGAAATTAAGCTGACCATGGTTTTCCAGTACCTTTGCAGTGAGATTGAAGCAACCTTTTGGTTCCACAATTTTCTCCAGGACAAAGGATTTAATTCCTGCGCTGCTGACGTATTCGTACACCACACCATGCTCCAGGTGGGTGTTATCCACGGTCAGGCTGACATGAGGCGTTTCTTCTCCAATGGCCAGTGGAGAGCCGATGGCCGGGGGGGTCTGGGCTGGAACCAAAGCCAGTCATTAGGGGAGTTTGGCAGCACACATGAGTACCGGCATGCAAAGGGAAGAGCAGCCTGTGCAGAGGTACTGTTACATGCAAAGACACAAAGACAGAGCCTTTGGCTCGAGGAGTCTCTGAACCCCATCCTGCTGGAGGGCTGGGAGAACACTCTGAGGGAGACATCTGCCGCTGGCCACTCCTGGAGACAGCGACAGAGGTTTAGACTACCCACGGGCTCCAATCCACGTTCTGATGTTCTTCCACGTATGCACGCACGCATCCATGCAGAGGACGCGACGGTTAGTCCTGTTCGGCACTGACACACAGACCCCAGCAGAGGCTTTCAAAGGGAAGTATGTTAATCTCGGAGCCTTGTTTGTAAAGGCCCTCTGGAAGAATACCACTCTTCTGTTCAATTTTGGGAATGCTCCAGGTGCATTCTCTGTGCAGCTGTAAGACTGAGATGGCAGGGCAGGAGCGGGGTGAGGAGGTTTTTTTTTGTTGTTTTTTTTTACACACAGCAACGCTACTGTCACCACAGGACAGATTTAAGATACAGTCAGATTGAGATTTGCCACAGAATGGCTCACATGCCTCTACCAGGGCACTGCTCCAGCGGCTGCCCGTGGAGCTGCACTGTTTGACCATTAGACTACCAGGCTCACCAGACCTCAGGTGGGATCCACACAGATACGCATCTGCTCCTGGAGAAGTTGCGAATGGCATTCAGAGAGTCCAGGCTCAGCCCTCTGGATTGAATCCGGCTGCAGTATCCTCCCCTAACATCTCCTTTTCTGAATAAGCTCTCAACATGAAGGTAAAGCAGTCTTTTATAACTTACACCGTTGGAAGTTGGAGGAAATACACCCCCACGTTTGCTGACACAGTGGTAACGTGCTCTGAAAATCTGCTCCAGATCAAAGCAATTTAAAAATCTTAATCTTTAAGCTTAATCACATAAAATATAGATCATTCTAGGTGGAGTTACTTGCAGACCTTCCCTCTCCAGTTGCTACTGCCCGTAAATTTCTGGTTTGCAGGGGCTACCAAATTATTCTAAAAATGCTGAGCTTTTTTATTCCAGAAACTTTCCTGTAAAGATCAGAGTCACAGGGGTATGATTTCTGTGTGTATCTCCATTTCTTATTCTCCTGAATAAACTGCAGCATAAAAGTACTTCCTCTGGCAGATCTCATCCTATTATAAAGCTTTACGAAGACAAGAGTTATGCTACAATAATAATTACATTTTGCATTCCTACTGCAATTTTCCTTCCCTTCCCCATGAGAACCTTTACCTGATTCCTGTTGGCTGTTCTGAAGGGGATCCAATTCTGCGCCTCCTTGCAGTGAAGAGTCATCTTTGCTGGAGCCAGGGTGACTGCCGTTCAGATAGGCAGTGGATGCTGCTTGCTGGACTCGGTCCTCCTCAGCATCTTCATGTGTTCTGTACAGCCACTGGTACAACCCCTTTCAAGAGATACAGGCTTCAGCTATGACCTCAGTAAAAATGCCCAACCCCTTTAGGTTTGGAAGGTGAGTCTGGCTATCAATTTCACATCTTCTAAGTTGGCTGAAGTACCAACCTTTCCCCAGCTTTCAGAGAAATAAATTTAGATCAATATCTGGGTGCACTTCCAGTTAGCAGTTAATAATATTTACAACTGTATGCAGCGTATGAATCAGCATACATATAATTTGTAGATGTTTTGCAACGACAGGCAACTGTAATCAGCTCCCTCAGTTACCCACCCTCATGCCAAGGCCCTAGGTTAAGTTGAGAGATGTGTCTCAGTTGCTTTTCTGAATATTTAGTGAGCATAAAAGCACTGAAGAAGAGGACAGAAGGGCAGGAGTTATTGTACTTCCTTTGAGGTTTTGTGTTCATACCAGTGCTTCCTGTTGTCTCGTCCTGTAGGCCGTAAAATGTTCCAGAACTTCCACATAATTTCCATGCATTGCATTATTCCCATTAACTTTCAAAATACACTGCCCTGGATGAAGGCCTACAGCTGCAGCCTCAGAACCTGAAAAATCAACCGGGGCGGAGTTAGACAGTAAAGCCGTCTAGTCACAGACGAGAAAACTGGAAAGTCTGCAAAGGGTTTCTGGTTAAGAAGTGTAAGAAGAAAAAGCTAGTTGAATGCTGTCATGCTTTGGTGACTAAGTGTTCTGAGAGCTTTGTTGTACAAGGAAAACATCCTGCATTTACCCTTCACATTTGCAGTAGTGCTGGGAAAACCAGAGACCTCCTAGACCTAAATGCAGTCGTGCTAGAAATGGAAATTCCTGCGGGAGATCAGCTGGGATTCTTACATGGCTCTTCTAGATTATACATTAGCTGAGATCTTGCTTAAATGTAAACAGTTATATTTGTTTCAGCTTGCTGCACCTGAAAGACACACAACACTGGCATGATATGCACCCTGCCATGCTCTGAGAAAAAGACTATGATGTACTTAAAACTAGAGTAAATCTGGAGTACAATAACCAGCTTCAATGGATGTATTCCAGACTGACGTGAAGAAGACTCAGAATCAAATCCAGCTCCTAGAAATCTACGGTTAAAGTGATTAACTTCTTTAAGGCACCATCGTTTAAAATTCATACATGCTAGCAAAATCCTGAAAGAGGAGAATCCTTCCAGCTGGCACGTCCAGCCTGTACTCTGCAGGCTGTTCAAAGTCAGTCATAGGCGCTGTTATGAGGGTGGAAGAAGTGTGTCTCCGAGAGAAGACTGTTTGCTGCATTTGGGTGCTGCCGGCTGCCTGTACACTACCTGCACCTATCTGAGGTCTTTGCTCAGAAGGAAGGAAGCGGTACATGCCTGAAAGGTCGTGTTTTCTGCGTCTGCTGAAACAAAGGCTAGAGCTGTGCGTTATTAGCAGCTCAGTTCACGCTTTAGTTACAGAAGTAGTAAATATCTCTGACAAACTGTGTTTTCTCCTTTTAAAAAGGCCAACCACAGCAGTTCGCCTATTGGTCATTTATAGCTGTGTAAGCCAACGTAAAGGAGAAGTATTCTTCCAGTCTTACACTTTGTGATGTCCACTAACAAACACGGTCTGCCTACCGACCTGATCCCACAGCACATTCCCAACTGCAGTGATCCAGCTGTGGCTGACCACAGGCAAAAATACTGAGGAGGCAACAGGCAGCATTGCACCTCAACTTTTCCTCAGCCACCACAGTTTTAAATTCTTATTCCCTGTGGCTGTAAAGCTCTATCTTAGTCATCTTAGAAGAAACAAGGTTAGGTTCACTATGAGAGTACACTTCTAGCTTGCCAGAGCTCAAGCGACAATGCTTTCTCCAGTGTCCACAGCGCTACGGATTGCAGTATCACCAAGTTTCTTCCACTGTAGAATGAAGCGATTCCTTGGTTTGTGTCGATGGGAGCAGTGCCCAACACTCAGTTCGTAATAAGGATAAATAAGTTGTCAGAACTTGACAGAAGTTCGACAATGAAACCTGGATCTTTCTTGACTGAGACAGACACACACGTATATATATATAGCTCTATGCCAAGCTTAACCCTACCACAGCCTTTCTACGTACCTCTTCCTACTGCATGAACGTACGGTGGTGCTGCTCCCCGTATCTGAAAGCAAAGTGCTTCAGGACAGTCTGGGATTTTAATAAGCCTGCAGGTAATTGAAGAAGAGAAAGCAGCATTTTAAGTGAGGCTGCCAGAGCTCCGGGCAGTCGTGACAGCATCTTTCCCCGGCGTTCACAACCATGTTTTGGATTAACGAAAGCACCCACACAGTTTACAAATAAACAGCCATGAAGAAACCATCTACTCCATCTTCATTCTCCAAGGCAGATGAGAGATTCTCTTTGTTAATTAAAATTTGGCACTTCCAAATTTATGACATCTTTAAGTGAATAACACAGGACTGAAACTTAATATGGTATTTGTATTCCCTTTAATTTCTAGATAAACTTCCGTGCAGCTCTGCTGGCTTATACCAACGAAGGATCTTTTCCATTACAAAAAAAAATAGACTGGACAAGACATCCTGGACTAAAATTTAGCAACGAGTGCTCACTGAGATGTTCGATTCTATTGCAAATTCTGGGATTACAGAATCTAATAATGCACAAGACATTAACAGGACCAAACCTCATCATAAGATACAATCATGGACTGAAAACTCCTGTAAGGGCTGATACCGTTAGTCATTCAAAAATAAGCCAAGCTTTAATGAGCTGGAAGTTGCTTGCCCTTGGACATATATTAGTCTGAGAAGCTTCACACCTGAGCCAGAATGACAATCCTTGTGCACAAGGAAGCCAGAAGTCAACTGCAGTATAAAGAGAATACACCCTCACTTGTCCTAGAAGCACAAGGTTCATCGCTGAAAACAACCTGTGACCCTTCATCTCCCTCATTTATGGCACTTGTTTTCCTGTTGAACAGCTTCTGCACAGCAAAGCATTCACACAGTTTTCACTACAAACTGTAGAAGAAACATATAGTAATTGATGCTTCTAGATAATCTTTTCTGTCTGCCCATCTTGACACTTACTCCTTCGATTTGGTGGCTACCAGAAGCCTAAGTGGCCTTCGTGAGCAGAAGGACTGGTTTAAGATAGCTTCCACTTCTGAAAACGGACGGAGGAATATTAAGTCCTCGTTGATGGAATAGATTTTTCTTCCCATCTGCAGGCCAGCCATCTGCAAATGAAACAAACACCGCAGAAAACTGTGGATCATTGGCAGCATCTCTGAAAGTTCAGGCTCCACGGTTCCCTACGCATGGCTGTTCCTAGGATTACTGTCGTACAGAACACTATATACAGTACTGGTTCATCAAAGCATTTGCCAGTGACTCTTAACGTTGGCTGTACTTCTGAAATCTGAAAACACAGATTTCACCAATACCTGCATAAATATGTCACTCCACAGATACATCTCAGTTTGCAATGGATATATCTTTGTACTTATCTGCTACAATTTTTAACAGGTGACTTAATACAGTGTGTAGGCCTGGAAACCCTGCTGACTGCATCTTGGTATGGCTTGGCTTTTCTTAAATATATTTTGTGGTCTAAAAGTCAGAGATCAGTTTACCTACAAAAACCTATACTCTTTTCCTCAAATCGCAGCTAGTAAAAGGAAAAACTACAACGTGCTCTCCTTGGTTTAATTCTCAAGTTAATTCTCGAGCTCTCTACAGTTGACAACATCCTCTTGTACCTGAAAATAGCATTTTCCATCTCACTCTTTTTGTAAATAATCTCTAAAATGGGTAGCAGGGATAAACAGCAATAGAGATTTTAACTTAAGATAGAATTCAACAAACTTTGGTTCATAATTAAATGACATTTTTTCTGCTATTTGCATTTACTTATACTGATGAGTTTATTAAGAAGTATTAATTATTATATAAATTTCTAAATTCATTATGATTTAAGCCTGACTTTCTCAAAGTAACTCACACACTTAACGTACGTGCAATCAGCTAAACTCTTTGCATACCTGCAATCATTCTACCTGTGCGTACGGGTCACCTACCTGCACACACAATCACAGCAAACCCACGAATGTACGAGGTACAGAGTCACATATTCAACCCTACAAACTAGCAACTTTCAAATAAAAATCTGCTGCCCTACTGGGATATAACTAACCAGGCAAAGGAAGAGTAGACAGCACGTGTCTGTAAGAGTAAAGACCCTGCAGTGTCACAGAGCTTCTGAATAAGGGATGCTCCTTATGACAACTCAATGCAGTTGGCTGGATCCGGGCCACTCTTTTTCCCAGACGCCAGCAGCTTGCTCTTTGCTGTCCATCTGCATGGCCATTGGCCAACTGGCTGTTGCCGAACACGCTCTGTTCAAACACCAGACATCTGCTTGTCAGTTGGCTGTCCAGAGTAAGAGCGCAACCACACCTCCCAGAAGGGTAATTTTTTTCACTGTTGCTTCCTCCTGATAGAGTATCATTCATAAACCAGCTCCAGAATTAAAACCTGTGGCAATAAGCCCAGCTACAATTAACCTGCAAGTGAGCCGGCTTAGAAAGGAAGGTAAGGTACACACTGAGGAGTCGCTGACTTTCCAAATGTCCTCCTGAAGACACATGAACTTGGGATAGGCATGGGATGTGCCACAGTCCACATCATCCAACCACTGCTACATGATCTTTTGCGATCCTCCATCTAGATGAGCTGAGCAAGCGCCATTGGTCACAGGCAGCTGCTGCCAGGAGCATGGGGGGACAGTTCCCCCAGGCGAGAGTCCTGGCCTGAGGGCTGCTCCTCACTCCGGATCGGGAGAGAAAGTGCATGAGTAGTGCCCGCACGGGCCAAAACTGAGAAGCTGAACACACACGTTAGGCAAAGCGTTCCCAAACTGCAGTTCAAGTACCCTATCACAGTACAGGAATTTGATGTTCCAGCAATTCCTTTCTCAACAACTTTCAAACAGTTTGGGAACTGCTTCTGGCATAGGCAAATCTAACAGCTCACAAAACAGTTCCTAAAAAATCTGGAGAAGTAAAGACACTAATAATAGAAAGAACAATGTTTGGCAACTTTCATTTTGAATAAAAACCCCAAACACCCTTCTTGCACACACACAAAGTTCAATGCTGTGCGTCGCCACAACCTGTGCATGGCAGATTAATTCCAGGTATACTAGGAAAAAGAAATCGCACTCCCAAACTCAAACAGAATGTGTTAAGCTTGAATAAAGCCATGCTAGTAACAGAATTGTTCCCACTTCATTGGTGAACTTGGAATCTTATTCTGGCCTGGGGTCTGACAGTCCTGATGAATGCGATGCACTGTGACGGGCACTGTGAGGCGAAGCTGCATGTCTTAATTTTTGTCCCTAGAGTGTGACAGCAGGCATAGGGCCTCCAAATGGCCTACAGCTGCTGAGCCACACAGAACTACATGCTGGATCACTTTCTAGTGTCAGAAAACAATTTAAAAGCCCAACACTGCAATGAAATGTACTGCTGGACCTCAGGTCTTTCCAGAATGAACTGACAGCCCTCTGGTTCAGAGACGCAGATTTAGTTCTGGAGCAGTATTTCAAGATCAAGTTGAAAAGATGGGTCATGGTCACAGATAGTTTGTTTTGGAAGACCAAGAAAAAAATTCCTTAGAAAATTGTGTGCTTCTGTTGCCTTAAAACACAACAGATTTCCAGGATATTCCACAGGCATCCAGCCAAAGAAAGGGCAGAAGGATTAACTGTCAGGCAATGGTTTACAGCAGAGGTTTAGATTAATAAAATTTTTGGCCAATCTATGTTGATTTTGAGCATGAGGTAGAGCATAGGATTGGTTTCTTCGGTGACCAAAACCAAATGAGAATCAGGAATACTGAAATGATTTAATTCTAATATTAAACTTCAGTTCAAAATTCCTTCCCATTTGACATTCTCAGCGTGCTAAAATCAGTCTGTTCACTTCAGCTGTTTGCATGGGACAAGCCATCCAGGAGTTACTGTAGCCTAAAGAGTGACCAACACATCAATGTGGACATTAAAAAAGTCTGTAAGGCTGGTCCTGGAATTCTAATTAGAAGTACTGCCTGTGTGCTGCCACAATTTACCGTGAAACCCTAGACAAGTAATTTAGTCCTCTTATTTTCATAGGTGCTAAAAGGCACCTAAATAGCCTCTAAAAAATAGACTTTCAGTCTGTCTGTACCTCATCTTGGTAAATGGAGGCTCACATTGTGTTATTCACTCAAGGATTTCGTACAGATCAGCACATGATTATCAAGGGCAGTGAAGCTGGTAAAGAGTCTCCAGCACAATTCCTGTGAGGAGCGGCTGAGGGAGCTGGGGGTGTTCAGCCTGGAGAAGAGGAGGCTCAGGGCAGACCTTATCGCTCCCCACAGCTACCGGAAAGGAGGTTGTATGGAGGTGGTGGTTGGTCTCTTCTCCCAAGAGAGGGAAGCAATAAGACAAGAGGAAACGGCCTCAAGTTGCACCAGGGAAGGTTTACACTGGATATTAGGAGAAATTTCTTCACGGAAAGGGCTGTCAGACATCAGAACGGGCTGCCCAGGGAGGGGGTGGAATCACCATCCCTGGAGGGTGAGCTGTGTGGACGAGGTGCTTAGGGAGATGGTTTAGTGGTGCGCTTGGCTGTGCTGGGTTAACAGTTGGACTTGATGATCTGAAAGGTCTTTTCCAGCCTAAACAATCCTATGATTCTATAAATACTCAGATCCTGTGACGTTTCGGCCATCTATGTGCCTCAAAGAAAGCAAGCAAATATTCTGTAGTGCTCTTAAAAAATACCAGGGAGAATTTTTAAGGAAAAATTACAAATCTGAAAATACAGCTTTCACTCAAATAAACCTGTTTCTTATTGAACATTTTTGCTATCCCAAACCAATGTTACTTTCCCTCCTTCCTCAAATTTAAGTTGCAAATGAACCTAAGGTATGCTGTGATCACATGGAGACACCTCTGCTGTCCTATCACTTATTAAAACCAGTCAGCAGTCACCCAAAGACGACAAAACACTTTGCAGTTTACAGCAACAGTTGATTCCCACAGGAGTTGTAGAAGAAACTCAATTTTCTATTAGTTGCCTTTAAAATGAAACAGACCTTAAAAGGATTGCTTTGTACCTTTTGAAAGCACTGAAATATTCTTCGGTACCAAAACAAAACTATTTATGAATGTCAGGTCCTACCTCTGCAGAAGACCCTCGTCGAACTGACTTCACCACGATTGCTTTGTTCTTTTCTTCCACGTCAAATCCATAGTCGTCCTCTTCTGGTAAAATCTTAAAAAGAACACAAGGTAATGCTTCATAAGTAGGAGCTAGCGGAAAAGCTGAAGGATGGAGATGAGAAACTGGATTTTTCACTGCAAGCCACGACTGACAGACTTGTAGATCTTAAGGCTGAAATGGACCGTTAGGCCACTTGGTCTGATCTCCTACATAACCTGAGCCATAAAATTCCATCTAGTTATTCCTGCACTGAGCCCTTACTATACTAAAGCAGAATTTCCAGAGAGTTACCCAGTTATAATCTGCAGTGTTTAAGTGAAGAATCTGTTCAGAATTCGTTCCAAAGGTTAATCAACTCGTCTATTAGAAACTGCCTTTGGTTTTAACTTCTAGCCCTTCACTCTTCATTACATCTTCCACTTTTAGGTTACGAAATTCATCAATATTTGCTATTTTGCATGGGTGAATGTACTTACAGATCAAACTGTAGTCACTTACTTATTTTTAAAATAGATCCCACATACCCAATAATGAACGATCTATGAGTCCTTCTTAGCTATCACTTTCAGATAAATTGGGGCTGTCAGGTCTATTTCTTATACATGCAACACAGAACATAAATCACATCATAATAGTTTTTCTGCTGGCTACAACTCTGGATAACCAGTGAGAGAACAATTTCTGACATCTAAAGGTCCTTCTAAAGAACAGGCACAGAAGCTTTGTGCTGGGGAAAAATTACAAGACTCGTGTCACGTGCTCAGTTTGCACCTTTTATGGCCGACAGAGGAGTTCTTGCTCCTGACAATCTGCTTCCTCTTATTTGCACTGAGGTCACACAGACCTGTCATATATATTTTTTAAAATCATATCAATCATGGCAAATATATGTTTCACTCATCCTTTTCTAGTGGGTATTAGCCATGAAAAAAAAGCTTAACAACTCACTTCCCATTAAAAAAAAAATAAATAAAGCAAGCCTGGCCACTGTTAAACGGACAAGTGGAAATTCTACCAGATAAAACATCCTGTATTTGAGCAAGCATTACACATTTAAGAACTATCTGATCAATTGGAATTGAGTTAAAAGGAAAAATAAAGCTGCCTATGAACTAGCATGCCACTGGGAAAAAATTACCGAGAATTATTTCCTTGATTCTGATGGTTCCTGCACTATTTTAAAATAGTGTCTTCTTTGTACTGAAGTCAATGTCATCAGCCTATAAGCTTTGTCCTTTTACAGGAATTCACCTCAGAAAAAATTAAAGAAACAGGATCATCCTTTCCTGCAGGAGCCATACAGCCATGTTAAAATGATGTGCGACATAACATATCTGCAGGGGAAAAATCCCCATCAGATGAGGTTCAGATTAAATGATGGACGGGAATAAAAAGACTGAAAGGTAAGTCTGCCATTCTTGGATATTTCTAACAAAGTATTTTCCAAAGGAATGCTGTTTATGCATGTTTACTAAAAGGACAGCTTAGAAAATTGGGTATATCACTGGTTAGATTTTTAGTGGTGCAAGTGTAATGAGTTTCAGCCCAACACAGTATGTACTTGTGGCACTTCACATTTGGGATTAAATAGAGAATTTCTAGGATAGCTCTCCCACCCAATTCTCATTTTACATTTGAAGGGACTGTTCAGTTTGTTTAGTTGGATTTTGAAAGCATACGTGAAAAGATATTTAAAAATTTGGAGGCTTTGATTTACCAAACTTAAGAAGCCAGCAGCTACACAAACTTGGATCATCTCTTGGGTGCAGTGATCATTACTGTGCAAGATCATCTTTAGATGCTATCGTTTTAATAACCTACCTTTCTCTGTTCATTAGTACTGCAAAAATGTAGTGTTTGAAAGCAAAGAACCAAAATACTTTTAAGAAACCCCAAGTGCATGAACATTAGGAACTTTGTCACCATGTTGTAAAGAAAGAAATCTCACATTCTGTCTACTGATGCTCCTTTTCTGGGGGCATTCTCTTACGGTAGCCTATGGATAACATTCAATATGCAATGCTTGGAGAAGGCTACGATTCACTTTGTTCTAACGTAGTAATACCTTGCAGTTCCACAGCTGAACACCGTTTATCCCTAAGGAGTCCAAAGCAATTAACTAACTTGCCATCTGCAAGACTTATTCCTGTGCCCCTGAAATACAATCAGTTTTTGTACATAAGGCAGCAGCTGTTTAATCTTTAAAGATGTTTAAAAAATGGGACTGTATGAGAAATAAGCATGTTTAATCAAAACCAGAGGGCATATGTAATTGAAACATACTCAAAGAGAATTTTGGCAGAGATGGGGGGCAGAGAGGGGGAGAAGAAAAGCTGTGCAAAGAATGGACTATTACACCTGTATCTGTTACACCCAGGAAGTATTTCTGGCATGTGGGTCATGATGCCCGTGTGGTACCTCTCCATTTCTCCCCCTTCCTGTATGAGAAGGATTATGGAGTTGGAAAATGCTTGTGGCATGGGGATGCTCAGTGACTATGAAGGAAGATTTGACAGACTTCTAGGAGAATGAAGATGACGAAGATGTGAAGCAGCTTGATGCTCAGCTATGGGGTAGCTTCCAGCATTGCGTCACGCTCATGTCATGAGAGCATGACGTTAACGCACAGGGTACAGTGTCTGGTGTACCCACTCCACTCTTGGCCTGGGCACTGAGATTCTCCAGTGGAGGACGTTAAGGAACTGGATCCATTTCACTCTTGCAGCCTCCCCAAGCTGCTCCTGCTGTTCATGCAGAAGCAGGAACTCTCAGCCTAAACTCCTGGGGTCATCAGCGGCAGAAGAGGCAGCACAGGCAGATCAACCACCGTTCCCTAAACTAGGGTCTAAGATGCACATCCTTCTCTCCCAGCCTTCCCTAGGGCTCTCCAGCATAAACTCTCCTCTGTTGGACACACCTGGACAGTCTGACTTGGTTGAGAATTTCTTGATGACAGTGACTTATCAGATACCGTCAAGTCTGAATGCTCCACAGAACTGATGAGGTTGCTGCGGCCCTCAGCAGCATTCATTTGAAGAGAGCTATTTTCCTGCCACCCCAACTCTAGGTTGTTCCAGCCACCCCAGCCTTTCAAAAGCTAAAAGCTCTGGGGCTCTAAAACAGAATTTGAAATGACAGAATTTCTTTCCGATGAGAAGCTCCAGGACCTAAGCCAAGCCTACTGCTATTCTCTTTAAAGATGTTTTGCCACGTTAGCAAAACAGGCTTAATATATACAAAATAAGTCAAAGTTTCTTCTGGGTTGAAAGCTTTGAAATTGAACACTAAGACTGAACTGTTCGTTCTGACCAGTGAAAGCTTTACAGCCTAAAGGATGTTTCTCACTTCAGAGTTCACTGTAATTTTTAGTATCCAAATCCACTCAAAGCCCTTATCTGGCCACATACACCTGGATGATGGATGGCTCTTGTTACTGACTTGCCAGCCTGTCTCCCTGGGAGATCAGAAATCCCTGCAGGATGGGCTTTTGTTAGTGGCTCCCTTCCCAGGGGCATTTTAAATCAATGATTTGAATTCTCAAGCTACAATAGACCGTGCTACACTAGTATAATGAAGAACAAAGGGAAATCTCTGTTTTGCTCTCTCACTACTGAAATTTTGCATAATTAGGTCATTTTATATTACCACAACACAGAAAAATAATTCTCCTGGAATGATTAAAGATGGAAGAGATTTTTATTAAAGACCAAGTATAGCTTCGAGTAATACGAATTACTATTACTTATTCATAGTTAGGAGAAATGTGTTCTGTAGTTTTGCAAGAGTTTTAAGGTGGATGCTATGTTTATTGGATTAGCTGGTTTAAAATGGAGCAGACACGATAATACTACCCATTATCTAAAAACTTCATATCTGAAGTGCTGAGTTATAAGGACACTTTCATTGTCAAAGCTGATTCTAGATTAACAGCAGTAGCAAAGCCCTGAGGATAGATGAGATTTAGCATCCTAATTTTCAGATGGTAAACTGAGGTATGAAATGACTTAAGGTCTTGCTCAGGCCACACAGTGAGTTCATGTGAGAAGTTCAATTAAAACCCAGGTAGCCCTGACTTCTGTGCTCAAACAACTGGTTTTCATCAAATCTGCTGCTGCAGTCAGGCCCCCGCGTGAGCTGAATACCAGGACATGGCACAGTCCCGGCTCTGAACTGCAGCGGACACAGCAACTACTCCCTCACTACTGCAACACACTGCCGACAGTCAGAAACATGGGGTACCCTGGAGGAACGTAGGAGATATCACCGGTCTGGAAAGCTGATGAGGTTTAGATTTACAGTGCAGATCTCCAATCCAGCACGACAGTACTGGAATGCCACACAAAACGTACTCGGGCATCATGTTCAGAAATCAGTGCAGGTGCTTTACTTTTCATACAGGGTAAGTGATACACCAGAGTCCTCTGGAGACTCTAGCACTGCGTGTGCACTAAACCCCTTAAGCAGCTTTGACGGAGGCCCATCTCTACAGGCAACTATCCTCATTCAGCTCCAAGCTACTGGCTTTCATTTGTGGTGGTGCTGGCTTGGGCTAACAAGCAGAGGTGCTGATCACAAGTTAACAGCACACTGCAGTAACCAAGTCACAATGCTTGGAGTCAATCCACAATCCAAATTCTCCTCAACTATGCAAAGAATGTTGTATATTTTTTCAGTTTGTCAAGATTTATGTCCTTCAATGAGAAACAACTGCACAAATAAATGAGTATTAAATTTTGTTTGAAGTGAATTTTTTCAGACTGAAAGCACTTTTTTCCTTGGCATTTCTAATGACATATTTGCCAAAGCTTCTGCTGTTTTCTGTTTTCAAGGGCAAGCTCTCCTGCGATTGAGCAAACGTAGATGAAGGGGGTGGAGGAAGCTGTCCATTACACAGCTGGGGTTTCACGGTAGTAGAAAAGAATTTTTCAAAAGCCAGTGCTGAGGATATTCCATTAAATTTCCTATGGTGGGGTCGGGGGATGGCAAGGATCCATGCGCCCTATCATGAGCGTAGAGTGGCAAGAGCTGATGTTCCACAGATAGCAAAGCCTCAGGATTCCAGCTGCTTGTAACTGCTAAACAGAGAATAGCACAGAAGTCAGGCACAAATTTTTTTGTGGGTAAGTGTACATTTACGGTACTGCTATTTGTGGGATCTTCTCCACAAACATTCAGGGACTGATAATTTATTTGTGCAAATAAGGGAAAACTGTTGACTTTAGCATGACTGCTACTCATTTGACAAAAATCTGTGTCCTCTAAGTAGGGGATTTCTTATTCAGGATATGCTGTCCATTTCAGATTCCTTACTTTTGGAGGTGGGACTGTACTCTGACAGAGGCTGACCAATGCGCTTCAGAAGTACAATAATAGTAATATTAAAACTGTTCCTGTTGCAAATATTTCAGTTACCAAATTATGGAGTGAGTGGAAGGACTAATTAGGGTTAACGATTACTCACTAGTAAATGGTCCACGTGTAAGGTTTGCTTGTTTGTTCTGACCCTTTAGTGAACACTAATAAATTATGATTACATTAACAGAATGAAAGCACTTCCAATCCTTCATTTCACAGCTAACATACTACCATTGTGAGTTTTGCCATCTTAACAGAAGTACCCTGAACTGGCAGAAAAAAGTGGAATCTCTTTCCTCAAACTTTCCTGTCTTGATAAGGTGAAAAATTAAAAATAACTGAACAATGGCAGTTCCCACCAACAGACATGAAACCAATCTCTGAGTGCTTTCCAAATCACAAGTGAAAAAACGCAGTGTACCACTGCTTCCCTTTATCCAACAACTCACCATGAGGATAAACGTATTAACCTAACACTCCAGTCTCTGGCATGGGATGCATCGAGGAATAATTTTAAGGGTTCATGGTGTTTAAGATATTACTTCTGGCCATTCAGCTAAACACAGATTGATCTCCTGGGAGACAACAGTGAGACAGTGACGTTTGTGTGAACCACAGGAAAAATTTTCCCATATAATGGGCCTATGGAACTTTTCCAACAATTCTGCTTTTGTAGCTTCTGACCCAAGGTTTTATTCTGCTCCTCCATTCTGCCAGTGTTCAAAGGGAGAAAAAGTTGGGCCTGGAGCGACCGGCAGTAAACAACGTTCTCAGAACAAAGAGTTTGCATCAATCCGACTACCAAATCCAAACAGCGTTAGAATAATCCCAGGACTGCGATGGCATTTAGTGAGGTAGGAATCTGGAGATTACAGTAATGTTCCAAAAGCATGAACACAAAGAAGGGTATTTTTTTGGAAAACAGCTTCCATAAACAAGTAACACTGATACTTGATCCAGTAATGCAGGGCATATTCCTATCACTTAGACAGCGATGCCCTGAAATATCTGCGTCTTTATCCATCTTTTAACTTGCATCTGCACATACCTCACATACAAGGGTGTTCACACTTAAACTGTCTAAACTTGATGGCAGACCTCTCCCAAGATGACAGTGCCCATTGCCTTCTCCTCCACCACACCAACACCGTGGTGCCTGCTCAGCGAACTCAAGAAACGTATGAAGCCTGCTAGGACAACATCTCCAGCTCCCAGCTGACTTCCAGACTTTCTCAAGGGCTTAATGGGAATAGAAAGGGGTTGGGCTGTGAACTGGATGAATCAGTCATATCTGAGTCTCTTCTTCTCGTGAGACCTATCAGAAACAGGCATTACTTGCATTTGCACATGTGTGTGAGCTGCGAATTCAAAGCTCCCAGGTAGTGCAGGATGGTCACATGCTACAGAAGGAATCCTGCAACTTGCAGATTTCCCTTGCTACCAGAAAAAGCTATGCAGTCTGCCCAGCTTGAAAAGTCAGAGTTCTACAGCAAAGTAGCTCAAGAATTAGTGTTTATGCAGTGAAGAAAAATCTAGCTACAGGGGCTAGTCTCCATTTCAATTCTTCTCTAGTATAAAACAGTATCAGTTTCACAGCAATGTAAAGGTTTATATTAACATATTTCTTACCAGAAGAGACTTTCCCAGGATGTTTTCCACAAGTTTGAAGTCATTACGCAATTGTTTGCTCTTGGAACTCGTGCCTTCCATCTCCTCATCAGCATAAAAGCGGAAATATAAGGATTCATCCTTAAATTCACTTTTCTCCAGGACTGAAAACCATATGTATGAAATACATGCATTTACACAGAGAAAGAAAGAGAGAAACAAAAAAGAAAGTTAAAGGAAACCCTAAATATTTCTGCAGTCTTTACAGAGCAAAGGGATGTGCGAAGGGGTTTTCAGACAGTCAGCTAATCTGACTGAAGTAAGAGCTCCTTTAATTGGCTGTGGGAAGTAATATTGATGCATTACCATGGTGCATAAAGCCGTTATTACAGAGTCCAACACCCAGTGCGACAGCTTCCTCCCGAGTCTGACAGTCTCCCTAGAAACAAGAGGATAAATATTACATCTCAGACAACTTCCTAAGCTAATTTATTCCCCTTCCCCACCACATAGCTTGTGGCTCAGAAATTAGCAGGATGCTCTTTGTAGGGAACAATAGCAAGAAATTAAAATAGCTACCCTGTAGTTAGGAATAGTATTCATTCCTACATACAGCATCTCTTGCCCTCCTACTAGGAGGACAAAGGACAGGATTCTGGAAAGTAGCTGTTGAACCCACAAAGGGACATAATATTATCTCAGGGTAAAGACTTTTTATTTGCAATCATAGTGTCGGACTTCAGGATCCATTACCTGCAGACCATAAAACTCAGAGAGAAGAGTTGTGAGATCTTATCTATATTCAACCAAAGGGAGAAAAACCTGAGGAAACCCAGTGCATGTGAACTCCAAAGGCCAGCCTGGTTAAAACTGCAGTGCCATTCCAGCAGACCTACCAGCAAAGGCTTCAGTTTCTCACCACCTGAAGCCTTGAGTACAGTATTTCAAATCACGTACCAAAGGTGACTTTAACATTTACAAATTTACCTGAAATGGCAGCGTTAAGTTTTGCATCTACAATCCAGTTAGTACAAGAAACACCTAGTTTTCTCTACTTATCTGCTAATTTGCTTGCAACCACAAGTGGAGACTTTACAAACAGTCCTTCTTTTTTCCCATCCATCTGGAGAACTAGATATCCTGAAGCTCTAGCAGCAGCTGCAGAGTAGCGTACTGACTGTTTAAAGCAAACCAGCTTGCAGACCAAAAGCCCTCTGATCTTGTCAGCGGAACATAAGTCCTACTTCAACTGAGGAGAGCAGTAGCTATCTGCCAGGCAAACAGTGGCAAAGAACACCGCTATGGTGTAAAGATGCTATTTAAAAACAAGATAAAACAGGATCAGCTCTTGCCAATCAGTGGCACTACTGGCTCTTGTTGAAGAGACTTTCCGAGAGCAAAAAAAATAAAAAAGCCATGGCATTTACAAATTAAGAACTAAATACTGTTGTCTTAGTAGGAAAAATACCAAAGCAGTTCTGGAGGAACTGCACAATTATGTAATCACACAAGGAAAGCCAAGAGGAAGGCTTTAATAAACCTGAAGTTTAACTTTTACTAAAAACTAATTTCAAGTCATTGTAAGTCTTTCCTCATTTTCAACATCCTGTCATGCAACAAATTCTCAACACTCACTTTGTGTTACTCTATGGGATGAGTAGTTTATTTTACAGAAGCTAGGACTTAAAAATCTGATTTCTTCTTTCAACTGTAAATAAACCGGAGGAGAAATGCCTTGCATTGTCATTCTCTTAACCTTTAGTAATCTACTTCTGTTTTAGGCAACAAAATCTTTCTGTAGGAGGGCTCTAAACCAGACTTGGCCACTCCTGATGATGTTAACCTGGCCTCAAAACATTCCCCCTCAAAGCAGCATTCTGTAATTATGTTATATAATGTTAAATAGATCATTTCAGCCCACATGTAAGTATTCTAACTGTTATGTAGCAATTTGTCCAAATACGATGAAAGCAGTAACAAAAACCTTAAGAAAAAGAACCACTTATACAATCAACTATCCTGACAGCAAGTGTGCCTCATAACTTTTACAGACAGAAATTGGATGTGAAACCAGACTCACTAGTTTTGACAAGATAATTTAGGTTTACTCAAGGACAATCACAGAATTTGAGTCAGCAGAATTACAGAAACTGTTTGCAGTCAGTACCATAGTGAAGAATCATGCCCAGAGCACACTATTATGATTACTATTATTGCTCTCTAGTTCTGGGAATGATATGATGTGTAAACTATATGACGTGTAATCATGGTCCATGTCTGACTGTTTTGAGATCAACGAAAGAACGAGCCCCTTCCCTTCAAGAATTGCCTCTAAATATACATAGGGACCGTAATATAATTCACAGACAATTTTGGTCTAAACCCATGGACGTAGATCAGATATTTCTCCTTTCAGGTTCTGACTGCTGAAACCACTTCTCTGTTACATTCAAAGGGTCACTAAAGTAATGCCTATGGAGTACTCAAATACATCATTATGTTTTCCAAGATTTGGCTTTGTGCCTGCAGAAGAGGCCTAAACACTTTCATCTGCAATCAGCACTTATGCTCCTATGTGCTTCTCTTCTCCATCATGCTTAATGCTTTATTGTAGTGTCTCATGAACAATTTGCCTAAGACATGCTATGGGGGTAACTGCAGCAGGATCCAGCTATTGTGAAGAGCTGTAAACAATTAAAAGGCATCACGCAAATCCAGCATTACATCTCCAAGTCATTAGGAAATCCCTTGACTTTCCTGTCTCACATGCAAAAACCCCCTCTCAGTGAATAATCTGTGATAGTTTATCACAGGGCACTTATTAATAAACCTGGCAGTCAAGAGATGCTCAGCTCCTGCAGACCCCTGATGGCTACCGAGCCACAAATGCACTGCACATCTAATAACAGAGCTCTTAATGCCTACCCAGTCCGACTCTGAGTGCGTACAATACATAGGGGATAATCACATATATCACATTTGAATACAACTGTTCAAATGCACGCAAGACGCAGCCTCGTTGAGGACCCAACGTATCTCTTGCCAGAAGTGTAACAGCCGACCATTTCCAGGTAGGAGGATCAGGATACAAAATACAGTTGATGCTGTTTCTTTGATTAGAAAATAAGTTCTTACTTTCTTGGTCTGTTCAGTCTTACAAGTATTTGTGAAGGTCAAGGAAATTAAAACCAGCTTTCTCATTAGGGAGGGCTCCCACTGGCATTTATAGTCTAAATTGCAAACAGAAATGAGACTATCCTTCAAGACAGTCACGCTTATGCTGCTCAATCTAACAGAAACAATACTCCTTGGTTTTTTGTGCATCACTTCTAAACTAAAGTCATGATGCAAATTGATGGTCAGAAACAGAAATAATTATATCCCACCATTTTTGTGTAACATGTAGTTATCAGACCTGACACCATCCTCAAGATTTTCAAGAGCAGACGCCTAAAGTTGAACTGAAAGGTAGATATTTGATCAGTTAAATAAACCCACTACTCTGCAAAAATGAGTACTGATTAGCTCCCACTAAAATCTGCTGTTTCCTAATACGGCCAAAATATGAATGGTTATTAGAAAATAGTATAACCTAGTATGAAAATTCCAAGTGAACCCCCATGAAAATTACTGTTCGTCAAGATCTTCAAGAGAAGATGGATTTAACCACATAGACAGGAATCCATCCAAGTCACAGACAGTGATTTAAATATTTAACAATGCTCCCCTTTAACTGAGCTCAGAAGACATTTCCCTCATCTTCCTACCTGTATACATGCACGTATACATACACAATATAAGTTACAGAGTCTTCTATAACTCTGTATCTGGGTTTAGTACAGTCTGGCTCAATCTTAATGTAAAGCTCCATAAACAGGAGAATAAACAGCCAGATCAACCTACCAGAATGAAGAAAAATGGGGAAGGACCAAGAGCTGATGTTTTACCTTGCTATCTGAGTCTTTCTACTGCCTACAGCTCTATGATTAAATATAAGATACACCAGATTAACCTGATTACATCTCTCTTCTTTGGCCAAACCAGGCTTTTTTTCCCCTCAGCTTTCCATGACTAAGACCCCATTAAATCACATGTTAACTGATAAGACAACCTCAGTACTAATATCTTTGCTCTCCTCTATGCTCTTAACAGGAAAACAATTGACTACTCCATTCTCATTCAATTATTTGGCACAGAACAACCTTAAATCATATCAATCTCATTAATGTAGGAGGATGTCAAATGCAATTGCAGGAAACATTTCTGAAGGACAACATCCTGGTTGTCAGAGGTCTGATTCTCGTTCAAACTAGGCTCCCTTTGTCATTTTGGCAGTACAGGACTTAATAGGATTGTGAATCAGACTATCATTTAAGACAAAACCAGAACAAGCATTTGACTGTGACGATGAGCAACATGGCACACTCCCTTTAGACTGCTTTAGGCTATCAAAGCTAAATTTTTCAATTCCCAAACTACAGGCTCTTCTCTGCAATTACAAGGAAAATGTGGGGCAACTACAATTTCTAAAGACAATAGTGTAGTTGTTGGTGTAAAACGCTAGATTACTTTTGCAATAAAATTGTGCCACACCTACACACGATTAAATGAGATCAACATTGCTTTACATGTCTTCAGGAAATCACAAGAAATGAAAGAGATCCCAGAGAACAGCCAGTTCACCACTCCTAGAGCTAACAAATTACTTTCTTCCTCTTTATGCTGCCAAATAATACATTTGCACCAAATGAACAGTAACAGAAAGCATAAGATTTTGTTTAAAGAACCACAGTATAATTATGTTCTTCAGATAAATGTGTTTTATTTACTTTTAAAATGAACTGAAATATTAAGCTACTTGTCAAAGACAGTAGTATCCCAACATCTTCTTACCTGTGCGATAAGCCAATCCACTAGTTTACTTGCAGGGATTACTGATTTGTAGGTCTTTAGATGGTAGTCACGGTCTCTAGTTAAGAAAGAGAATTCAGGGCAAATCAGGAGAAAAACGTAAACATTTCTTTCACACACTAAACCTACATATACCATTGTGACCCACTATTATGAAGTTAAGGACAGAAGAGTTATAGATGGAAAAAAAATGAGACTCCCAGCCACAAATAAATAAGAATAGGAAGCAGATATTCGTTTACTCTAGAAGAAAGGACTAGTTTTTAGACTTTCCTAACAACTTGAATTAGGAAGATATTTCAGATCAATACAGAGCAGTGTTTCAAATTTCTCTAAATGTTGTTTCAAGTCATCTTCAGAGAGCTCGTATTCTTGCCAGAAGCAACCAGGACGTACTTTTTACAGATGTGCTGAGCTGCTTCTTTAACTCAGGTTAGAATATTGCCACCAGCGGCCCTGTTGAAAATCACATTCTTCTGACTGGAAGCCATCTTCCAGTTTCCATCCTAAATCCATTCATGTCCAGTTTTCATTTGCTGGCTCAGTGCCAGCCCGAACTGTAAGCTTAAATAGTTCTTCTCTAATCTTTACTCTTCGATGCATTCACAGACAGTGACCCCACATATTCCCTCCGTGCTCCCTTGTTCTTAGGCTCACCAAATTAAGCACCTTTTAGCCTTCTCCATCAGGAGAGATTTTCCCGGTTCTTCGCACGTGTTTAGATTTTACTTCCTATCACAGTGCAGCCAGATACAAATAGAGTACACAGTGTTCTTTTACGGCACTAGATAATTTTGGCCATTGTAAATAAAAAAAAGTGTTGTATTTAGGTCTTGTAACACAATTTGTACCATCTCATACACAGCCCTTGCAGAGAGCAGCACTGTTCCTGAAATAAGGAAAAGAAACACTACTGGAACTTGCCTCATTTAGGAGTTTTCTTCCACTCCTCAAAGCCATGGAGATAATTGATGTTTTTAGTCTTTCATAAAATACTTCTAAACAATTTTGATACAAATATAAGAGGACTATGTGGCTCAGAACATTGGGCTCTAACACCTTTCACCTCCAGGTCACTGGATTTAATCCAGCTCATGAGAGAATGAAAAGTTCTTTCCATTTTAAGGCTGTTTACTGGCCCGTGTGAAATAAGTTTGGTGGTCTTGATCCAGTTCCTAGTTCCACATCACAAAAGCCATTACCACAATTAATTTGCATTAATTGGCTCCCTCTTGTCGAGAGCCTCAGCAGAGAGGCCAAATGCTGAATGGCTATGAAGAATTAATTCCTCTCTCACCCTTGGAGGTGGTCCTTCTATTTCAAGCTGGAGGTCCACTGGCATGACTGTAGAGGGAAACTTTCACAGCCCCTGTGACTGTTTTACAGTCCGGATGTATCCATAAGGCAGCTCAAGAGAAGACTGTATCCTCCAGTTCTGTCAAATCAACCTCACTCATTACCACCACACACTTTGGTATTTCCTTTTTTACTAAAAATCTAGAATCAAACCACTGTCTAAAATTCATCCTACTCATGTTTTTTTTTTAATTAATCACCTACAGTTACAATATATCGTGACTGGCTTTTGTAAATGCCCATGAGTTTGCAGAATGCAGGGTGTGATAAATTAGAAAGGGAAGCAGGACTTACAAAATGGGAGGAAAAAAATATAATAAAAAAACCCATGACAGCATTTCCAGAAATACATGTCCCCAGAACAAAAGCTTTCCTCATAGTGCTTACACACATTTTTCGACTTGTCTTCCAGTAATGTGCTAAACCCAGCGCAAAACTGTGGGAGTTTTCTGGGCAGTTTTTCCCTTTCACACTCTTATCTTGAGAAAATATGCTTTTGAAATGTCAAAACAATAAAGCAAAGCATTAAAATATTGAGTACTAATGAGTAGGGGTTTCCAGATTGTGACAAGCAACTCCCAACATTTTAATACAGATGCTGACATTGAGCTAGAGTTTTGAGTAAGCTGGCATCGGGATCTTGGTCCAAGGCCCAGTCTTTTGCTGCTTGCAGTTAAATGTTTGTCAGGATGAGTATTTCAACACTAGTTCACTGACTTTTCCCCCCCATTTCAATCTAGCCTGAACAAGAATGAATCATAGAATGTTATCCAGAACCATGAGCTGCAGGTGAATAGTCAAATATAGATGTGGGAACCACTGAAATCTTGGCAGAACCTTGCTGTCTCACAAAAACTAGAGGAATATGATGTTCTTCACAGGCTCTACCCCATCTACAGAGAGAGCTGTCCATCACATGTGTAAGTGTGAGCAAGTTCCCCCACCCTCACAACTAAGTAGACCAGAGACATATTCAGAACCTTGTCTTCATCTAAGAGTTTTCAAAATGTTTTACTTATTGTGTATCACCCCCAAAGTAACATGCTTTGTTTCTGGCAGAGAATATCATACCCACAAAGTATATCAGTGTCAGACTTTACTGAAGAAAACTTGAAAGGCAAATGCTAAATGGAAACTCCAAGGTTTCCAGGAAAGACAACTAAGCAAATAACATTCCAAGGCTGTGAACAAAATAATTGAATTTTGAACCTTATGATTCCTCCAGATCCTCTTGGCACATGTACCTGCTACTCCAAGCAGTTCTGCCAAATTTCTAAAAGGAAGGTTGCACCACAAAAGTAGGCCTCATCGACCTTGCTAGCCTGATCACAGGGATCAGCAGTCTGAAGATGTCAGATAAAGCAGTGGTCCACAGCCCCAGCAGAAAGTGACAGGCTTTGCACACCTAACTTGGCTAAAAGCTAGCTCCTTTAGGCTAACATTAGGCTTCTCAGAGGCAAAAAGACATGATAAGAAGACATGAAAGGATGACAGCCTAGAAGATTCCGCCTCCTACCATGGAGATAAAAGGAAGTGTGAATAGGGAAGACAATGGCAGGAAGAAGAGCCTGAACATACTGAGAACATTAAGTCAATCGAGAAGGATCCTAAAACTTGTGAGAGCCTCGTGTTTTTCAGTGGTCATACACAGTTCAGATTCATGCTGTCACTCACACAGATTAATCCTGGTTTGAGAAGATTCTCCAGCTGGGATTCTATTACAAAAATAGCCCACTGATACAACACAAGACAGGCCCATGGTAGTTACTTTGTCCTTGTTGATTCCCTAAAGCATTGACTACATCCCTTGCAGTTCGTGAGTACCCTGAGGTCAGTGACAGTTTTTCAGCTTCCTTTAGGGTTACTCCTACGCTGCATGTGAACTGCCACCTTAAGGGGTGAAACGTCTGTGTACAAATACACACATGCATATACCTAACCTTTGCCTACCAAGGGCTGTAGCACCTTTCTTGCTCTCTCCATAGTCCTTAGGCTAACTGAAATCTATTGCAGAACGGCTATTCAGGGGAAAAACACACATCTAACTAGCCAAATTTATGATGGATGAACTGTAACTATCATTGCCCCTTTTTTTAGCATGACAATGACATCTCTCAGTGAAACATCTGTTGTATAACTCAGGGCCAAAAGGTCAGTTTAGTTGAATTTGGAACTCCAGCCATGCGCACCAGAGGTTTTTTAATTCCCGGTCAGTTTTTCGTATGTAAAAAATTAAGTCCTCCTAAGCGAAAATGCCTAATTTTCAATCATAAACACCTAAAAAGAACACCTGCATGGCTCAGGGTGATTTCCGTGATAGGCTAGAAAAGTTCATCTCATGTCACAGTAAGGCAACATCTGATAATCATCTCCTGGGGTCTGGGAAGAAAGTTAACTAGCGCTTGCAGATTATCTCAATTCTTAAGCATTTATTTATACAGAGCTAAATTCTGAAGATTCTACCCAAAAATTTCAGGTTTTTTTTCAAATTACAGCCTCAGGTTTTATTCCGCTTCAGATTGGTTTTTGTTTTTTTAGGGTGCTTTGAATGAAAGAATCCTAGCATCACACTGGAATCTGTTTACATCACTTTAGCATCTGTTTACATTTTCAACAACCCAAATAATACCGCAGCTATAATCACACTGCACAATCTGCCCTGAATCAGTAGTCACTTATTAATCACACCCACTTCAACGCTCAGAAGCTGCCAGAGTAAACAAGTAAACTTGTGTGATGCCAACAGCTCTCACAAACTGACAGAGGAAGCAAATGTCAGGAAGACTGTAACACCAGCCTTTCACTCTCCCACAACCCAGTTCCAACATCCTCCAGCAGAAGCAGACTACAGATCTAAACTGTGGAGATAGAAGGGTAGTAAAAGAGCCAAGAAAATGCAAAAAGTACTGTTTGTAATAAGAAAGAAGAAAGATTTCAACAGTAACATGCCATCCTCTTAACAAAGCCAGGTAATATATACAAGGGGACCATGCAGGTGAACTTACTTTACCACTGGAGTATATAGGCAGTGTAGTCGGCAGTAGAGCCTCACCCCCTGAAGAAGGAAAGATGCATTATATTAGCAGTTTTTTCCTTTTCAAAGAAACCCTGACTAGCTAAAGATAGCAAAACCTAGACACTGATGTCTCTACACAGCTGATATTATCAACTGATTAACTTTTTCAAAACAGTTCCCTTATCCTGTCAAACATTCATTCTTCTTTCACTGCCTCTAGAAGCTGAAAAATCTGTTCTTTTATCTCAAATCACCTCATTCCAACGTTTTCTCCATTTATCCTTCCTCACAATTAACCCATGAACTGATGTCTATAAGAAAAAATCCAATTTATTAAAAGGTATATGGGCAGATATGTGATCAACACAAATCCTTAACATACAATTATCAGGAATGGCAGTTAAATATTGATCCCTTCTATCTCCCTGAACCATAATGTCCGGATTTTCAGCAGACATGGATTATGGCCTACTGTTTTCTTTTAACACCTTTTGTTACTATATTAGGATTGTAGTCAGCAGTCTTGGGACCAGTCGCTACTGCATCAATATTTACTGCTAAGCTCTGCTTCCTCTCCCTAGAGTGAATGTCTCCTATGGCATGAGGATGGATAGCTTAATACACTAAAGACAAAGAACATGTCCATGACATTCAGAGGCAGAGCAAACCTGTGATGCAAATCCAACTAAGAATGATAATACAAACCTTGGACATGATGTCTTCCAATTCACTTCTTGGCTTGTACGTTCCATCATCATAGCGAAATCTGTACATCACCTGCTCATTCTTAAACTGGTGCTTATCTGAAACTACAACACCAGGATGAGAGTTAAAATTAGTCTTTTCTCCCCTGCCATGTTCTTCATAGGCTAGTTGGCATGTCTACAGCTAAGTATTTGCTGGTATCTACTATTTCCTGAAGAGAGGTCTCAGCTCTTCAAACTTCCCCTTGTTGTGAATGTATCTGCTTATGTGCGCTTCTCAACAGCTCCACCACCAAACGCAGTTTTCTAAAATATTGCAGCTCCAATTAAATTGAAATTTCTTCCATGTACACCAGATTTAATTTATTTAAGGTGATTTATTTATTTTGAAAAAAAAGTCCTTCTGAAAGTTATTGGAGCTGTCTGACTTTTTTCAATAAGTTTTGAACAAAGCGCCTGCGAATTCCTACAACACCTATCACAGCACTAAAGTAATTTTTGCAGTTGCCCGAAGTTCTGCAACCTCAAAAGCAGAAGCATACTGGTGGGAGGAACTACAGCTGTTAGAGCTAGTCTTCTACCATGGTTCTTGTGTTTGCTAGTCAGTTCCTTGTAAAAATTGACTAGCATTTTTGCGAGACTTCTTTTTCACCCAGAATAGCCTTTCCATAGTAAGGCAGTTAAAATCTTATCAGGTAATACTATATACTGATAGGCTTTAAAGATAAGGACACAAAAGATGTCTCAGTGTGATAAGGAAACATTTCAAAAGAAGCAATGGCCAAAATCAGAAAATAGGTAAAAAACATACCCAGTTTCAAACAAATTTATCCAATGTACCACTCTGGAAGAGGACTGAGGCCTATATCCAAATATGTGTAGTCTTATTCTGTCTCTGTTCTAAGGTAAAGTATTTAAATAGAACGTGGAAGTGAGAAACCCTCAGAGTGAAGACAGTAATTTAGTAACTAAAAGAAATAATTTGTTTCCCTGATTAGTAAATAAGCGGTAATTACAAGTAAAAAGTGCCAATGACTGTTCAAATTCAAAATAAGTATCTTCCAGATTTTACAGTATGTAGTACAGAAATGTCATTGTTCACAGCTTCATTTAATGGAGACCAGTTACAACTATGTAGAGAAGGAGGAGGAAATCTAGAGAAGAGTAAGCAAAGCAGACAGCAGATGAGGTGAGGTAGTTGACACTGTAATCTTTCCTGCCTTTGCCAATGTAACAAAACCATGGCCAGATCTTTGTGCTGGAGCACCCTTGAATATCTTGGATGCAGCATTTCAGTGTAGGCACAGCATTTGATAAACTGAGAGAAAATGTGGATTTACACCTTTTAAGATGCATCCTAGTCTGAGTTTGATTAACCGAAGAAAACTGAATGCAGTGGACAACTAAAGACAATTAAACTGGGTTAGGCAGAGTCAAGACATACCAGGACCCAGTCTGAGATTTAGTCTGCCCTGGCAGAGTGACAGGGTAATTGTTTAGAAGGCTGAGATCAGAAATTCTGAAGACCTTCTTTTGTTACAGACACTCTGGTCTATGAATATGTAATTAAGATTCCTGGTTTTGGTGATATTTTTCCTTGATTTCACAGAGTAAAACAGAATTTGCAGGATCTGATGTGTATCCTTTTGTATACAGTGGAATCTCTCAGCTGTTTAAGCTATTGACTTATTTGAGTGTGTGCATGCTCTGGATTTTGTTTTTCTAAATCCAATTGAGAATCAAGTCTGCAGAAAGTGTCTGTGTCAGGCACACAGGAGATCAGGTTCTGATCACTTCTGCTCTCTGTGACAGGCAACAGAACTTCCACATCAGCAGTCTCAGATAAAATAGTTAGAATTAAAGCAGATACAGAAGAAAATGAGTGATAAAACACACAGAGCCCAGCATTTAGCAATCATCTTTGGCCCTGCTTCTCAGGCAGGCTGAGAAATCAGCAGTTTTCACCTGACAGCAATGTTAAGCCAAGTGAAAACAAAAGATAAAAGATATTGCCTAAGGTAGAATAGGGGTAAGGGCTTCATTATGGTGCTTAAGTTTTAAGCTCTTGCTAAGTTAGGAGACACATAATGGGATACCTTCATCTCTAATGACTTATCAAATTCTCAAGAGATATTTCCGTAAGTAAATGCAGCATTGCAAATACCTCCCAATGTCTAGTAATAACTGTCACATCAGGAATTGTAACTAAAGGTAACATTAAAACCAAACCAGAGACATCTTACTCGGGGCATTTGAATGAGGGGAGCACATGTTATATATTTGAATATAACAGCACAACTTTCTTTGAGACGTAACCTTGTATTTAGAGAGAAAGGACACTGCTGAAAGGGTCAAAGTACGATGTTACGGCAAGGAAAACAGTCATCATGAAATAACAAGTCTCAGAAGAGCTTTTTGCACCAACAGTGCAAGTGGACACCTTCAGAACATAGGCAAGAAAGGGTGTGAGCACAAAAGAGCACTCCTCATCCAAAGGGGGATCCCTACTCATTGGAGTCCGTATTTCAGTTCTCCAAAGCCACAGTTAGGACCAAGTACTCAAAAGTATTCAGTGCTTTTGAGCTCCTGCTCAAAGCCCTTCAAAGCCTGAATGTGCCTGAAAGTGTCTTGGTACCTGGGGGTGGAAGTATATGTGCAAAGAGGATTATGGTACTGCCCGTATTAGATTCTGTAACGTGTTAATTAAAGGAAGCTAACAGACATCATTTCTGAACAGTGTTATTGTCACCTGAAAGACAAGTTTGTGGAGCTGAGTTACCAAGAGATTAAAGCAAGACTAGCCTAATTAAATGGCTTCCCTATTTAAATTGGTTTCCAAGAGACTGTATGGAAATGCAGATCACTGGTGACTTAAGACCTATATACCTTATTCCTTTGATGCGCATTCTACAGCTAAACTCACCTGAAAGTTGAAATTGGGCCATTTCCTGTTTAACTACAATATAACTGTGTTCCTCTCTCTGCATAAAGTAACAAGAAAATGATAGGAAACAGCAGGACAAATCTGGATTTAAAGGATGTAATCTGGAGGAAGACCTTATTTTAGTAGAAACACGAATAGCACAGAAAATGTTCAAACAAGCATCTTGTGCTACTTCGGTCATACAGCAGTTTCATATGCACTATCCTGCTCTTCTAAAATACCACTCATCACAGCACTTCAAGGTCGACTGGTGGGAGTGATGAAGAAATACCGTGCATCACTACTGTGAAGAGAGACATTCTTGGCAAACGAGCTGGAAAGAACAAATCCCACAACAAACCCTCCATCATCTCTATGACAAGCAGTCTCATTAGAGAGAATGACCCATCGTGTGGAGCCCCTCACTCTGTACCTGTGCCCCATTCTGAAAGGGCACTGCTTGACTATCCTCTGCATTGCTGATGTGTCATAAGGAAACCTGTATTTATTGTCCCCTGCAGTGATCACAACACAAAAGTACAAGGAATACACCTGATATAGTTCGAAACAAAGATGTTGCAGAGAAGTCAAGCAACTGCAGGCACAAGCACTTTCAGGATACCCAACAAGTCCTGTTTTCATGACAAATTTGCCCTCTCATTAATCCCAAAAGGCATTAAACATTTTGAGGGTTTGATGGATATGGTACAGGGAAGTATTTGAACATCATGTGAACAGCTGCAGTCAGTTTTCCACCCTCAGGGCATTACTGAAACCTAACATCTCTATGGCACGGAGCACTCACCATGATGAATAATGCCATTTTCCAACAGTGCCTGTCCCAGGTTGACCCCTTCCTCTGGTTTGCTTATCTCTCCAATCTCTGTGAGCCATGATACAAACTCACTGCAAAGGGAAGCAGAACAGAAACAATTAGCTTTTTCACTCTGAACATAAGCAAAAGCATGCTTCTGCAAGTCATCAGCCAACCACAGGAGACTCTCTCCTTGAAGAAAATGTGAACACTGTTGTAAGTGATGATACCTCTACTAGCGGGCTCCATTTCATACATTTCTGGAGGAAATGCTCTGCAGAAAATCCCATTCTTCTCTTTGTAATTTTTCCCACCATTCCCTTTAGCTCATCATAATTCACATGCACACAAAAGGAAAGAAGACCTGGCTGAATCTATAAAGATGCTGCAAATCCTTATTTTATTGAGTAAGCCAGATATCCACGGGGGGAAACGAAAGCAAGATTAACTGATGACCTTAAAAACCAGTTGTCCAGTAGAGAAAACAGCTATTTCTATCCAAGCTATCCCTCCAAACAGCGCTTGTGATCTGACAGTTACATATGCTCACCTCTCTTCACTGGGTCTGATTCCTGCCTGTCCCCCCCGTGGTGTAATTGCATTGACTTTAATGGAATCACAGTAGGACTCAGGACAGAAGATTCAACCTACTGAATTCAAGCACTGAGCACAAGTCCCACTGACGTGTTAATTTAAGGTCATTTACTGGAGTTGGTGCCTGGCAGACGCACAAATGACGCTTCTAATTTATAGACAAGAGGTGCTAAGTCTGCCTCCTCATGCAGCACAAACCCAAACCTCTCTCTGGTGAGAGGCAGAGCTAAACATATGGGCAGAATAAAAGCCAAAAATGGATAGATATGTAGGATGTTACTCAATTAGAAACAGTAAGTACAGAAACATGGGCATTGCAAGCCTGATGAATACAGCACCAGCAAAGCCCTAGGGGGCTGAGTTGTTTGCCAGGTTAATTAGTGATTATACTAGAACTATGTTAAATTCATAAAGAAGAACAAAAGGAATATATGAAAGTGGAGCGACATATGGGAAATCTGAGTTCAATAAACCACTTGGGTGCTTGCCAATGTGCAGAGAATTGCTGCTTATCAAAACCAGTATCCATGCCTCCAATCTGTGGGCTCTAAATGAAGTATTTTTAGTCTCTTCATGTTTATCAGAGCTGACTCATCTAAGCTGTAGGTAGTAGCTGCACTTTGCCTTTAGAATAACAACAACAAGTTCAATACTGAAAACTTTGGCTTGCTGAGGGGCTACTCCGTAACTGTCATAGTGCAGAAAAGGCAACAGAATCTATTCAGCTATGCCAGGGGAATCCCATGGAAACCAGCAGAGTCTTGTAAAACTCCTAAAGCCAGAGTACTGTAGTGATGAGCCAGACTATCTCCTAAGGAAAGCTCATTCTCAATTTCCCAGTGACTCTGAACTCTTTCTAAAAGTGTTTAAAAGCTGAAATGGAATATAAACTGTGGAGGGAGGAGAAGTAAGAATGGTCCTGCACACTCATTACTGAGAATATAAGACGCACGCGCTGTGGAGTGCCCTATCACCGCCATGCTGGCCAGTGATCATCTTACATACCCAGGGTAGATGCCCAGTTGCTATACATGTTTCCATTAAGTGCAATGGGTCTATGGAAGGCTTCAGCACTTAAACAGTTGCCCAAAACTTTAGCGGAACACTGCTACCCTGTTAGCATGCCTGCTTCTTTTATTTTAAAATAAAAGTGTGTGTCCCTGGAGTTTGTTTGGACTGTAAATGTAAGGCAGACTTCTTAAAGTCTGAAACTGCGAGCTGAAAAGAAGGAAAATAACTGAAGGCCACTCTCACAGCCCTGAAGCTCAGAACCACGGAGTGGTTTTCTTAAAAGCTACTTTAAGACTTCCGTGGCACTTGATTCATAAGCAAAATGAGTAAACATTTTCTCTGAAGGCTTTATAAGCACTGAAAAGTGCATGATGCAGAAATATTCCAAAAAGTTTTTTTGGCACGTGCTGGACTGCTGCTAAAAAAGCATCAACTCAAAAAGTGGATGGCAAAGCTTGATTTGTTTCCTCACCTTGTCCTAAGCAGTTCTTCAGTATAACAGAGAGTACCCTCACTCCCCAGAGCTGCCACGCAAGTCAGGACACCATTTCCCAACTATACCTCTGAAAGTAGGGGACTCGGAACAGCTGCGTTTCTACTCAGGAAATACAAATCTGATCAGATGTGTTTGGAATCTCCTGAGGTTGGTAGATCCTCTCTATTCCAAGCTCAATGGAGTTTAGTGCAGTGTTGAAAAGCAGCATCGCAAGCCTATCGTTTACCTATATTGGCACCACCACACACTTTTCCCGTTGTATCACCAGTCACATGCCTAAATGCCAGTACACCTCAGGAGTGGTGAAGAAAGTGGATTTGCACTCAAGCAAGTCCGTTGCTGAAGGTAAGTTCAATAAACAGCCTTACAAAAAATAGCATGTGATATTTCTGAAGACATTAAGATTAGTTCATACTTTTTTTTTTCTGCAAACACATTTTATCTGTTGAATTATTAGATGCTATCTGATATCCAAAGGCCAAGAGAAAAATGATTTTTGGGTCCTCAGTGTTACTCTCAGCTACATGTAGCAAAAAACCACTAAGTCCATCTCAGCACAGTTAATAGTGACTCCCTTAGGCAGAAATGTCTGAAAAATAATAGGTCACAGCCAGTCTGCATTGTTCAGGGAAGCCCCAGGAATCATATTTAAAGTGTGTGAGTCATGACTGGACTGAACTGATGAAGTTGCACAGGACCGGACCAAGTGACAGTTGAAAAGCCATCAGCAGAACGTCAGCAGAAATAATATTTTTGTCAGATCAGGATACCTGCAGGTACCTCAGTCAGGGCTCAGTTACCCACTGGCAAAGTTAGGTCAAATCCTCACTACTGGAGTGTCAGGTGGCTGTGTGAGAGAAATGAGCAGGACAGATTGGGGAGCATTTAAGAAAACAGATTATTTTAAAATAAAAACGAGTAGCAGGAAATCCCAGTTAAGACTTCAGACTAAGCAAAATATTAGGGAATCCACAGCAGCCTCTTACGTATCAGCACTGGAAGAACATACATTTCTGACCTGCTATTTCTTGTTGCAGGGAAAACAGGAAATTCTATATTATGCCTCCAAAATCAGAGCTTAAAGGTTTCAATTTGAATCCAGCACGATCAGGTGGGGGTGGGTGGGGGTGGAGGGGTGAGCGGGTAAGTGTGTATATAATGAATGGATAATCTGCCTCTCAGAACTTTTTTTCTTCCCACAGCTGATAATTTCAATCATAAACAGCTGAGGCAGAAAAGTCTTCTCAGGTCAACTACTGTGTCTCCCTGTGTGCCACACAGGACATTTCCTTGCAACAGCCTCAGTCCTACCGTATCTAATCTCTGATTTGATTTGCCCACAGGGTCCCTCTTCTCCTGCCTCACACGTGTCATTTTTAACAATTATTTTGTAATACCTAGCCTGCATGAAAGAGGAGTTTTCCTGCCAGTAAAGCCCTACACTCCTAACAAATGCATGAGGTCTCCTGATGAACAACATTTCATTTGTTTCTGTTACACTGACAAACAGGAAACTCCTAAATTCAATCCTGAGACACCACAGCCCTGCTGGATTTAAACATCACCTGGTAAGCAGCATTTGCTTGTAAACAAAGGAGGGTACAGCTTAGGCCACCAACAGCCCTGAGCTTGGGGGAGTTAAGGTCCTTTTTCTTGCTCCTTCTGCTGATTTGAAACAGCTGTTATGAGTTACTGTACAACAGGATGAGCTGTCACTGTCCAGCCTGTGTATGGGGTAACACAGAAATCAATGATTAATTCTAATAAGTCACAACTGTAATGGGGGTTATGGCCTTTTCAATTAAGCTGCATCAAAGCACATCTGATCTGACCTCACAATGCCATACCCAGAGTCCATTCTTTTAATTGGGATGAAAGGGCCTTTTCAGTTCAAATGCCACTTACTTGCCAAGAAAGCACTTGGGAACAGTACTTAATTTTCTCCTCCTGTCTTTGATAAGGTTTACTTTCTTGCTCATCATCATTTGGTACAGCTTCTCTCCTTTTTCTGCAATCATGACATATGCATCCCTCTCCATTCCCAGTTTCAAACCTGGAATACAAAGCAGAAATTCTTTCAGATTCTTAACATCAGATAAAACATTTGCTCAAAGTCAAAAGCTGCGGTCAAACAGAAAGTGGTAGAAACACAAAAATTAACTGATTTATTTTCCAAACAAGTGGGAAATTGGGTAATTTATTTGAGTACAAAGCTGTCACTGGTGAGTTTAGCATCAACCTGACACTTGAAGCTTTTCTTCTCCGTTTTAAAAAGCAGTTTTAAACTTACGGTTATATCACATCACACAAAGTAGAGTGGTTTACAGAACATGGAGACATTCCAAACAAAGCAAGATAAAACATACACCTTCTGAAACTGATTTCCTGTTGCAGTTTCACTTCTGACCCTGAAATAACTGCCGGCATAAGACCTGTTCAAGGCAGCTAAATTCTTGACAGAGTAGACGACTTTTTGAATGTTCTGTTACTTGCAGCCAAAAATACAAAACTGCTGAAATCAAATTCAAATCCTTAAATAAATCAAAACTGGACAGGAACATTATGTTCTCATCCTTTCCTAATTAGCCTATTTACTAATACCCCTAGGCTAAAAATATTGTTTGACAATTATATCATCCAGTCAATGAAAGAAATACTGAATGACTTGAGGAATGATAGATAATCGGACATAGAGAAAATTCCATGACCACTTTGCATGAGTTTCCACATAGCTCATGTTAACTTACAAATTGCTATGGTCAGGAGGACCATCTCCAAAAACAAGAGCTGTCTGTGTTACAACTGTGGTCATAACTGGCATTTCCTGGCACTCTTCCCTTCAGATATGCACATTGCCTCAGGAGGACAGCACATGAGCAAAGCTGGTTTGCTGCTGTAGATGTTTTGTCCCTTCTGGCCTGAACAGATCATTTCGTTTTCTGGCTACGTTATTCTAGAACTTGCAAATCTGGGCAACTCTGGAGTGTGAAACAGAGGTACAGATTTTAGACACCTCTAAAAAAACCGGCAGCCTGAATTGGTCCTGTACTTACATGCCTAATTTTTGACGAAGATTGACATTAGGCAGAATTCAAGTGATCAGCGCAAGGCTTGAACACGAAAACTGTACATTCTTTAAGAACAGCAGTTCACCCTAACTGGACATAAATCCTGCTGCTTTATGGTATGATACTGAAATGAATTAATAGCCTTCTGTGCCATCAGAGCTGCTTTCTAGCTGTTTGAAAATGCTTAATGCATTCTTCTAGAGGCTTGAAATGCACGTTCCAGAAATTAGACTTGCACAACATTTTGTCTGTCAAATACAGTATTGCTTTCATGTATCCAATATCTGGCTAAAGGTTTTGGCTCCACAAATCCCCTGGCCTATTGCCGTTAGTCTTCCATCCTCTTCTTCCCCCAACACTGTGATCCAATTTAACGCAAATGGTGACACGTGTAGCCGAGGCTAATTTGCAGCGTGAACTTGTGATAGAAAACAGCCTGTGTAACAGTATACGTTTCCTGCTGCTCTTACATCACTGAATTCCCCAGGCTCCGCTGTAAATGGCATACTGGAATGCACATTCTGCCCAACTCATCCTATAGAATTGGGAATCTCACCAAGCTTTCTAATCCAAACACAGATATCTCTGTGACTTCCCAAGTACTCTGATCCAAAGGAGATTTTCCAATAAGGCCTGGAATGTCTGCCAGAATATCTATGCTTATCCTGAGTGCCTGTCATCAGCTGCCACATCATAAAACTATAAGACAAAAAGCATCAGGAAAAAACCCCATTCTTACTAGCCAATGCTGCATGGAAAACTTTGACAAACTTTCTGTTAAGGAATAGTTCTTTTCCTTTCCTAACACTTACTTCAGTCTCCTAGCTATATGCTCAAGCTCCTTGTTTATATGTTACCTGTTATTCTAATCCTGTCTTTTTACTTCTTACTGAACCTTCTCTCTCCTCACACATTGTACCTGATGCACAGGAAATTCCGCAGAGCATCACTGACCTCACAAAGTGAAAAATCCCCATGAAATGGAGACTCACGGAATCTTTTAGAGATATGATTTAGCACTCTGAGGGTAAAAGTAAGAGCCAAGAAATGTATTTAATTAAAAAAAATATATCATGTAGAAGATTGGGATCATTAGAGTGGGATGCAGAACTGACCAATGAGCACAGATCACCAGCTCAGAATGATGAAACACTTTTTAATTTATAAAAAAAAAAATAAATTAAAATTGATTCTCTGCTGCCTTCAGGTAGTTCTTTTGAATTTACATCATGCCAGATACATATTTTGAAGACTATCCAGAGGTGTATTAGGGTTCACACGTCACAAGGTATGTTAGAAATGTTTTATGTGCTGTGGTACCCAATAACACTGCATTGTGTTTAGCGGATTAGATGCACTGTAACATAAAAACCGAGGTTTGGATTTCAACGGGTATTAAATAATTTAGACTGCTTTCATTAAACTTCAGTGACAGATCTGTAACTTTCTTAAAATACTTTAAAAATCTAAAGCACCATTGCTTAGCAAGTACAAGTTCTGAACACACACCACCAAAAACGGGTTTCAGAGTGACCCCTTTCAATATTAGCGAGGATAAGCAATTACATCTTCTCTGGAGATGCAGAGAGGGGAACCACTTCTAGAAGTCAGGCACAGAATGTTTTTTAAAAGTGTCATTTCCGCTGGCAACGAGCTATTACCCTTGAGCAAACAGCGAAGCAGGTTCACTTGTGAAAGAAGTTCTGGCTTTTAAGGCAACTCAGAAGTTTTATTGCCCACCCTGATCCATGGCTTTGTGAGCTTGCTGCTATTGCACATCCTTTCAAAATAAGCTTCGATTTTGCTTCATTCCAGAAGAAAAGATAAATCTGCATACATTTGTCACTGTTCTCAGTCTAAGTGTAATATTCCTAGAGTTTTTCTCCATGAACCGTTCGGTTTGTTTCAAGATCATGGAGGCTGAGTTTGTGAGAACAAGTTTGTGCCCTTGCCTCTGGAATAAGGCTGCACGCTGGATTTTTTTCTTTCCTTTTACTGATAAGTACAACACAATTTTATCTTATTTACAAAATACCAAAAATGTAATTTTTTCACAGTAATTTAATGCACCAAAGAAAATGACTCTGGCAAATGCAAATATTTGATAAATACAGTGACACAAGTCCATAAAACCCCCAAGGTACACATACAGAAACATTTGCTTTCAATCACTTGATTTTCTTTGTCATTAAGGATCAATTTTAATTCTGCCCATGAAGGAAAAGCAGCAACCTTTTCTTTTTCCCTCCAATAGTTACACATGCACATACATTTCTCCTTTGTACACAAGTTCATTCAGTGCATCAGAACATACATGATCCACTTACTCTCTCTCTGCTCCCTTTCCTTGATTATAGCATCCAGCCATTTCTGTTTGTCCTCTGCAGTCTTGGCCATACAGACAAACCATTTGTTTTTGGCTGTGTTGTGTATCTTCCAGCCATTTGTCACAGTGTAGCCGTTGCTGTGGTAATCTGCTGTAAAAACCCAAAGCACAATGCACAGTGAACAGAAAGCCTGCTACTTCAAACACATCACTGTGGGACCCCTGAACTAAAATCTTCTTTGAAGAGCTTGATTTCTGGAGGTGTTCCTCAGGCATCAGTCTGGCTGGCTGACCACATGACTGGTGGTTACTCACCCCTCTGGAAGTACAAATATTAACAGAAGGATCCATGGATAGGCTGTTCAACTGACTGAATGCTTTGGTCCTAAGAGCGACACTCTGCAATTTCACCTCCGAAGAACTATAATATTTTAAATACAATGATACCACTGAAAGAGTCTATGATGTTTGTTCAGGTTATTTGTTCTGAACTTTCAGGGGGACACGCTACCTTCTGGCACTCCAAGGATTTTTGTCCACAGGACATGGGAACACTTCAAATGTCAACTGCGTAAAGGACACAATATTAATTCCTGAAGCACTACAATAGAAGAAGGGGCTGGTGTGGCCTTTGCAGATGAAATCAGAAACCCATCCGATCTTCCTGCCTGTGTCAGAACACAAGAACTGTAACACAACTGCGTTCCCATATTTCGTTCATGGCCACATTCCATGCTACTGGTTTGATGCTAAGACTAATATTTGGTGGTGTTCTAAATGAGAGGATGATCCAGCAGTTCTGTTATTATAGCTGTAATGGCTTAAGACATGAGAAAAGAAAGGATGGAAAGAAGATAAAGTATCTTTTACTGAATTAACTTGGATTAGGAGAAAAAATAGACAAGCTTTGGGGTACACAAACTCTTTCTAAGGTCATTTCAGAATGAAGGACTAGCATGTAAGTTGGTAAAATAGTGAAGGCCTCAGAAGTTACACAGCTTACTTAAGATTTCATTAAAGCAGATGGACAAGTACTTTTGTACCAACTTCCAACACAACATCTGGACTTACTTTGGTAAGTATTTGGTCTCTTACCTGTTCCATCTTCCACATTCTCCACCTCCATGACTTCTGTATTTATTCGGCCCCTGAAGATATACAGGGACCCGTTGATTGACTTTGTCCGTTTAGATGCCTTTTTCCCAGTAACTCTGTAATTAGGAGTTAGACTGTTAGCCACACATAAGCAAACAGTGTAACATCTATATGCGTAAATCAGTCTGGGATATGACTGTAAACAAATATCAATATAGTGCTTTGTGGTCATGACCATGTCTCTGATCCTAAATAATTTGAATACTCAGTCAGCTCATAAAGATAAGCATACAGCAGTGTCAGTACAGCGATAAAGAGCTTAATTTGCAAGATTATGTGAAGACTAGGATGCCTTCCAGACTGACATTCTTGACAACTGATTGAAATGCCAGTACAACTGAACTGCACATGGCTTTGGGATGAAGACTGCACCATCGCCTGACACAATGTTACATCTGCCTCCTTTGTTTGCCTACAGCTTTGATAAATTTGTATAAATTTGTGTACCAATTTTCAAATATGAAACAAAAGCTATAAAGAGGCTAGTGTCGCACGGTCTGCGTATGTGATAAATGTCATTGTTTGCGGCATTTGTGAAAGTGCTGCTGTGGAGATTTTGCACCGAAGTTTACGTCCTTATCCATAAGCTTTATAGTGTCTCTGTCAAAGGGTCTTACAAAAATTTCAGGAAAGCACTTTTCATTGCTAGTTATGTTCTGATTTTTGTGTCTAGAATAGGTTTAAAACTATCCAACTGACACCTGCTGAGCTTTAATATCTAAGAACAACCCTGCTATGTGAACCAAAACACAACTGCTCAGACGAGCATCATTTGGGATGGCAGGTGTCCAAACTGCATAGTGAAGGGATGGCTGTGGCAACGTGCCAGGAGCTCATAAGATTCAAGGAATGTTGCAATAAAGAACAGCCGGGGAGAATATCTCTGTCAAAGAGAAATATCTATGATAAACTGAGGTGAGAGGAGAATCACCATGTTTTTCTGAACAATTTTTCCTTTTTCAACTAGCTTTAGTGACAAATATACCTTTAGTGATGGCCACATATTTACATCCAATCAGACTGACCAGGACTGAGATCTTGGAGGTATTACATCACTTCCTACAGACAAATGTTGGAGTCAAAAGCAAAACTGTCCTGGCAGCCTTAGTTAAACCCTTTAAATACTCAGCCCATTTCACCACATGAAATGTACTGTTCCTTACATCAGGATTCAATTTAAACAGCAGTATGATCCTGCTAAAAACACAAAACAATACTGAGCCCTGAAAAATCTATGTCATCAGTTTGTCAGACTTCCCTAAGCTCCTGCAAAAGATGAGACTGCAGTCCTAGATCTAAAAATCACAGATCTAATTCTGATTCTAAACACACCTTAAATTGGTCTCAACAATCTACTCCTAATTTATGCTATTGTGAAAAGATACAGTGCCCAACTTCTAATGCGTGCATTGCTGACTACTTATCAAAGATAGAGGCCTGAATTCTGATTGCACTTTTCAATCAAGAAAAACTCTGGTGATTTCTACAAGATAAGCATAGTACAAATGAGATGAGAACCAAGTCATTCCATTTCCAATTAGGAACAGACAGACACAGGCAGCTTTGGGGGTTTGTGCTTTTTTTTTTTTGGTGGTATGTGTTTGTTTTTCAAAATCTGTGTCCCACTAACATGTCAGTTGTTTGTCAAGCAGCTGGCCAAGTGATCAAACCAGCACAACTGGATAGACATTCAGTTCCATACTGGACTAATTATAAATAGCAACTAGACAGGAGAAATATCCAAAATTAAAGTCAC
Organism: Rhynochetos jubatus; assembly: GCA_027574665.1. Lineage (NCBI taxonomy): Eukaryota > Metazoa > Chordata > Aves > Eurypygiformes > Rhynochetidae > Rhynochetos > Rhynochetos jubatus. The sequence goes on along the minus strand of CM050665.1, from coordinate 10,407,959 downwards.
TCAGCAATCCCTAAATATATCTTTTACATTAGGCAATTCCCAGCAGACTTAATAAAATATTCTACTTTTTAATGGAAATCAGATTCTGGACATTTCATCAGTTCAAGCTACATTATTAGACAGAGATAAACAATATCCATCCTTTGGGAAAATCAAAGTGTTACAGCAGCCTCCTCCAAAATCAAGCCAAACTACAGAGTAGCTCAGTAATATCTCCTGTAGAAAAACAGAGTGTTGCTTAAAAGGCAGCAGAACATTTTGTTTTCTAAATCTTAGTATTCCGGGAAAAATGCCTGGACAGCACAGGAGGGGCTAGGCTAACCTGAACTACAAACGGGACTAGAAAACCAGTTTCTAAGAGCTCTGAAGAAGTAAAAAATTAGATCTCAAATTGGTTTAGGGTTTTTTGGTAAGTAATAGTTTTCTGTTAGAGGACACAAATTTCTGAATTCTGTTTCATACAGAAGCATGGATTTTGACAAATCTGATACTGTCAAAATGAAATGTTCCATCTCTTCTGTTTCATTTCAGCAGTCAGAATGCTTCAGTTCGATATTATTAAAAGCTGTATAAGATTAAATTACGTAATTTTTTTCAATGTAATTTAAAAGTTCATGTTACATTCTAAGAAATTCTAACATTAGCACTTCATAATTTGTATAAGTTGTATAGTATCAGCATTATCCACACAAAAAATCTGAACATTACTGAAATTATTCTTTCCCAGCTTAATGGTTCCAAAACGTCCACTGAATGAAAAACTGGGAAAAAACCACAGATTTTGAGATATGAGAATTTTCTTTGGAGAGAACACTTTTTCCAAATTGCTAATTGGGCTGGTCATTCTACTTGGCTATCACCAGTAAATAAGTATAAGGTGAAGAAGGGAGAGGATATTACAGGACAGGGAGTAGGAGTAGAATCTGGAGTGTATGAATGTATTGTAAACTCAGAAGAGACCAAGACATGAGAATGGGACTGGATCTATGAAGGTGAAAAGCTTCAGAACTGAAATACAGGAAAATTGCTGCAGAAGCATGTTGCCCTCCACACCGCCGAAGCTATTTTAACAATAAGCAGTAGGTGTTAATAACATTTGTTTCCTGAGGTGAATGATGCAAAAATTGTTACTCATGTAAGACAGACAGACAATGCACAGGCCACATGGGCTGCAAATGCTGAACAGCAACTAGCTAATCTTCATCTCTTCCTCACTCCTCTGTGCCCTGCATCTATTTAATCTTTTCTTAGTCTTCCACTTTCCCCTTTCTTGGCTTTATATCACTTTTCACGTCACCCTCTTCTGCGTGGAATAACCTCACAATGAAAGTTGGCAAGGCCTCCTTCTTCACATCAGTCCTGGAGACCCATCTGCTCTGGGAAGCTTTCCAGCTGTGAGAACTCACTCTGTGTTTTTTCTGCGCTGTATCAACTTCTGTCTTTGGATTGCGCACTTCCCAGGGTGTGGACCCCATTACTGTCTGGCATATTTATCCTACCAGACTATATGAGAAAAGAGTCACTGTATAAGTAATAGCAATAGTCAAGAATGGAGGAAAGTCACGCTTGTCACTCAGCCCTACAGAGCACCACGGAATACAGTGAGTGATCAGTAACTGATCATTCTTTCTACTTACAAAACTTCTGAATGGTCTCATCATCGAATTGTAAAGACAGAGGGACTCACCTGGATTTCCTTTTGCAATAGACCAGTAGATTATCAAACAGAAAGAACATCCTTTCCTGGATATTTCCTGCTGAGATTTTTAACAAAGTCCCTTGGAGCAAAAGCTGTGTGCAGATGTCTGTCAGATTTGACCCCTGAAACACAGAAAAGATTTATTATTTATGTTTAACTTTTTGTGTGCACGTGCAATGAAGAATTCTAGTAAAACATTGTCACTTTATCTGTATGTCATACTTTGAAATAACTGGTGCACTCATAAGGAAGAAGCCCTCAATTTCTCAATGTGACTAAACACACTGTGTTTTCTCTGGATTAGAAATACATTTTTGGAGTCCTCAAACACTACAATAAATCTTCCCTATTAAACTCCAGAGACTCTTTCCTGAAGACATCTTTCACTCTCGAAGCAGCTGTATTGTGAATCTCTCAAGGCCATTAGTCTTCCATTCATACCCTGACCTATCAATGCAAATATCACGAGTGATGGCTTTAGGAATGCCTTATAAAAGAATAATGGTATATCCGTAAAGCTGTAGCTCTGATAATGATATACATCACTAGTGACCATCTCTCTGCAAAATCATCTCAGTGGTACGATGGCTCTCCAGCTCTTGTAGAAGCACACACAGGTGCCCTCCATAATGGAGTTCTAATAAACACAAGCAAGTTCGAAACACAGCCATGAGAATCAGAGGTTGGGTCCGGAACACTGTGCTAGCTGCTATGTGCAAGCCAGTACATGCACTAGACAGCCCCAGAGACAACTGAGCTTGGTGCTCAAGACACTTCAGCTTATGAGGATGCCCAGAAGCTGAAAACCACAGTAGATCACACTAAACCATTCACTCCCCAAACTGTTACTCAGAGTATTCCTAAGAAAAGCAATCATACAGTCCTTTAAATGGGGCCCTTTAGGACCAAAGCAGTTGGGCCCAAATTAAAAACACCTATAGGACTGTCCAAGGTTACTCTCAGGACAGGCAAACTCCAAGTGTCCCCACATTCTAAATGCACACACCTGGGAATCTGCTCCTCAACTGTTCCCTTGACCAAACAAGATGATTTGGCTAAATCCTGGGCACTAGTCTTAAACTCCTTGATCCAGTATTACTTCAAAGGTACAAGAGCATCCTATCAATAAAGTTCCCTTGTCAGAAAAACACCCTGACGCACTGGAAATATTCACCACCCAGTTCTGGATCACTTATTAGTTCTTGCATTTCTCTCTGAGTGGAAGGAAGAACATAGGGTAATGGTAACTTCCTTCCATGGTCAGCCTGCAGATAAGGAAGTAAATTAGATTAAATGACCCACTGCCTTGAGTCTTACTGGAAAAAGAGAACTGACTTCAGATTGCCAGACAATCATTATCAACAAAACTGCTTGATTTTCAATGGTCCATTAACCCCCTAGTCATAAATACAAAGATTTTGTACAACTCATCCCACTTAAAGAAACTGAAGACATCTCTGTGCACAGGCATGAAATCCAACTCCATCTAGAAGGTCACCACAGCAAGATTTATTTGAATTATTTTAGACATTGCATGAGTGAGTGGTCTTTTTTTTTTTTTTGTGGAAGGTGCAATCTGCTTCCATCAAGCTATTCAGGGGAAATCACTGAATTGAAATCAGCCTTTCAAAATGCAACGCAGTCACTCTAAAGGTGTGAATGAAGCTCTGATTACACCATTCCCTAAATCAATCCTTGCCAGCTGTGCTGTCCACGCTTTGCTTTAAGTTATCAAGGAAGCAGCTATTCTTTAAAGGCTGCCAGGTATGCAGCACCAATTTGTGTGTTGCACAAATGTGTTTCTATACATTCTGGACAGAATGATGCACAAAGTAGCTAGATGCAATAGTTCCATCTGCTGTCCTGATATGTTTTTATCGTCTTAATTGTTCTACAGAAACAGTCATTACATGTGCAGAAATGTTGCTCTGAAACGCCCGGTTACTATCTGCAGGAGAAATCACTGTATCGCAGACAAAGGCTGCACATGCACAAATAGGAACAGAAACCAACTGGCTGTACAACACAAAAGCTTGCTTCTCATGTGGTTCACCCATGGAGAAATCAAGGCTCCAGAGTACCTCATTCTCCAAAAGACACCCAAAGACAGCAAAAGCAATGAGCGCAGCGACATCAGTAATCGAAGTCAAACTTTTACTGACACAGGAATCGCTGGGTAAAATTATCTGGCCTATTTTGTGCAGGAAGTGAAAGTAAATGATTACAGTGTTTGCTTCTCAACCTACAATCTTTATTTTTCCATCAGACCCACCATGATGGTATCTAAACACTGTTGATGCATTTCCTGTTTGCTGTTGACCTAGCTACTTCCTATTTGCACTGACTTGAGAGGTTTTTTAAAAGTAAGAAACATACTAAGACACTTATTTGATGTTTTCAGAGACAACACAGGATTTCTCACCTTTTTAAGGGCGACTAAGCTGCAGGGGGGGAAAAGAAAAAGAAAACATCATAGCTGGTGGAATTGCAAATTACAGCCAATTAAGAAATGACTGATCTGCCTAAGCACTAACAGGTCTCTTACAACTCATGCTGTTCTGTATGGGGGTTTTGCTTCCCTATGCATTTCAGACTGAGAGAATCTGGGGATATGTTGCAGTTGCTCAGCAAAAATAATTCACAAGGACTCATAAGAAGCAGCTCTCCCCACAGAAAAAACCAATACAGAATTAACAGAAACAGCATATTAACTTGTCCTTCACTAAGCAGACAAAAACATTGATAGCCTTCCCCTGCATCCCCTACTTCCCTTTCCCCTCTTCTTAAACTAATCTTTGTTTCCCAGAAGGATTAGCCAGAATCAAATTGACCTGCCTGAGACTAATCCATAACATATATCTACATGGATTCTGTGCATTCCAAAAGAATGAATCTGAGTAGAGCTCATTTTGATGAGCAGACCCCTGATTAAGCTGCAGGCCTTCAGCAGCTTCCCAGGCTTGGCCTACTTTAACATGTCCCCTCACTATAATCTGTCTCAGAAAGTGAGTGGCAGGATGATGCCAGCACGTGCTCAGTGTATGACAGTTGTGTTAGAGGTAAATGCAGATTGGTGGGTGGAGATGTTGGAGAAAATATGTTGAATTGAGGAATATGCTCTAAAAACCACTACTGCTCTTAGTGAAGTTACTGATGACTCTCAAGAGCAAGAAGAAGAGGTACTGCAGAACTAAAAAGATATTGCCTTGTTCTTCATGTTGGAAATATTGAGGGTGGCACTGATGGCAACAGGATGAAGAACAGACCAGGGAGATGATCCATTAGGACAGCTGGAAGAAGTGCAACCAGTGAAACTGCTGGTTTGGTTAAATAAAAACATTAGAAAAGGTGGAGCCTGTTTCACATTATGTGAAAAAATTAATGCCAAGCTTTGTGCTGGGCTGCTCGCACACTCCCCAGACTCAGGCTACATCCCTTGTAACTCTAAAATGCTTGGCCATAAGGAAGCTGATCTTCACTTTTTTTGACAATTTAGAAGCCTTGGATTAAAACAGTTGGAAGCCGAAGGCCTTCTCAGTGTAGCATGTATGTATATGCAGGGCACCAGTGTTTCAGAATCCATATCCATGCCAACGAGAAAGGGAAATTTTCTACTTCATAGGAGAGATTGCCATCAGATAAACTAAGAATAGGCATAAATTTGCCTTTCAGACCTTGTCCTACAGTCAGCTCTGTGGCTGATATCACTGCATTGTTAAGCTAAAAATGTATTTAATTCAGCAACTGCAGTTTTCCATAGACAAGTTAGGAGCCCTTCACATTAGGAATAAACTGTGAAATACATCTGAAAACTAAACCCAGTTATTTACAAACATAGCACTACACTCTAGAGTAATAATTTACAAGACCCCTAGAACTGTGGAAACCCAAGAGAGGAAATTATCAATCATTTTCAAACTTCTTTACATGCACAGAAGAAAAAATGCCATCATGTTGAGCACTACCATGTATCTGTGCTGCATAAAGCTAGTTTTCCTCCTTTTAATATGCTGCTAGAATAATTTAGAAATGTTCCCCAGCTCACTAGGAGGGAAAAATCACTTCTTCCTTTTTGAAATTTTGAGTAACCTAGGTGACTTTGTTACAAAACATCATATATAAACAGATCTGAAAGGCTTTTCAGCCCCAGAATGTTGCTGTAGATAAGCTAAAGCCTAAAAAAAAAAAAAAAAAAAAAGAGTAAGTTTGGATACCACTTCATTTATGGCATCATGGACAATTTGATAGTCCTGCTTCAGGCTCCAGAGTTCAAACCATGCCTCTGGCCTACATGAGCCGTGAGTTGCATTGAATCTGAAATGGTTTAACTGTGTCTAGAAGTCTTTCTATGTAGAACATTGTATTACTTTGTTTGCCGAGCTTGCTATCCAAAAAATACACAGCTGGATATCTGGGTTGTTCTCACGTCTTTAGCTGGATGCCAAGAACATCCTTCAGGGAAAAAATGAGCAAGGTTTAAAACATACAAGAAAGATAAAAAACAACCCAAAAGAGAGTCATGGAGAGGACCCAAGAGTGCAAGCATGAGGAAGTTTACATGACCTCTAACAAGATGTCCTCAGCTAAGCAATCCTCAGCTGGCAATGATCAGCCTCGACATTTTCAATGTCAGTCTCACTGAACGCCGACGCCATTCTCTCCATGAGGCCATTTAACACCACTGCCTCCCTACAGTGCACCTCCCAGAGGCTTCCAGCTCCACTGATTCAAGGACCTCAGCTGAAGTCATCACAAGATAAGCTGTCAACCCTTTGCGTCCTGACTTCCCACTGTTTCTACTGAGTGGCTCTTTTTCCAGATTTCCTCTTCCCTCAAGCTTCCCATTCTAGTTTTCTACCTCTTATTTTTCTCCCTTCTATGATAAAGGCTTCTACCTACACCAATCCACCTACTGATAAACACATCACTGGAAACACATCCATGAGTAACTTAACTGGAACAAACACAACAATTATTTTTTAGTCTAATACTTACTAATCTATCTTTTATACAGGAAATCTGTATGAAACTAAATGAGCTAATTTTCAAAGCTCCTGGAAAAAACTAAAGGCTTGTATGAATGGAAACAGAAACTTCTGTTATTTAGATCAATTTTGATTTCATCTTCTAGATCTATTTCTCTTTCTAACGAGATATGCCCACTTGAAATTTCAGTCCGTTCTGGCTCTAACACCTTTCTTTCTTTCACAATCCATTTGTTCTGCTACAATTTTGCAGCGGCCTGCACACCCAAAATAAACACTAAATCCTAAACTCAGAGTGATGCTGCCCACACCTTCAAGAACATCGACACATCATGGAAGAAACACAAATCCATGTACACAGTATGAGTCACTAAACTTCAGCCCATTAAACTGTGTAGCGAACTGCCTCGAGGGAGCTTGCTCGTCCTACATCATACCTCCCATCCTTCAATGTGGGACTGCAACTGTTCAAGGGCTTCCAGCTTCTCCATCTGTCTCTTGGTCTCGTTGATATTGGTGCAGACTGTCTTCATTGCCTGCAATGCGTTCTGGACAGCTGGGTGATCAGGATGCTTAGAGGGAGTCCTCTTAGCTAATTCCTTAAAAAAAAAAAAAAAAAAAAGAAATTACACAATATAAACTTACAAGCGGCTCATGAGAAGGCATAAACATTAGTGTGCAACCCCACAGGAAAATGCCAGAACCACTGCAAAACTAGAGAGAGGTTGTAGGCATATTACTGCAGATGCTGTTCTCTGTTCTTTATCTGTGCAGGTTTGCTGATTTGTATGAATGCTGCTTAATAAATGAAGCAATCACTAATGTTAAATATGACAAATTAAGAGAGTTCAAGCCAAATAACATTGTGCTGTGTTACATGTGTTTGCTTCTAGTGTGAAACAAGGCCAAATAAAAGATTACATAAAAAACACACTGTCCACTTCAAAGGCATGTGATGGACTGTTGACCTAGCCCAAATCATGTGCATCAAGTATATCAGTGATGCTAGATCAGGCCCTTTGATCAGATAAAAATTCTGCTCATAAAAGGTGCTACTGGGAACCACTAGAGCTATGGAAGCAGAGTTCTCCTTGAATTATGTTCTTAGAGGAATAATGCTAGGCTGTATACCCCACCCACTGTACTTACAGAAATGATCAGGTGTAGGTTAATCCCCCCCATGTGAAGCTGTAGGACCTAGGTTCTTTAGATCTATAACCAGCAGAAAAATGCACCCAAAGCACAAATCAGCTTTACCTACAGCAGGACTGCCCTCATGAGAAGCCCCTCTCTTTCCACCGACCAAAGAGGGGTTCCAGTGGCAACCCTCTCCTGACGCAGACACCTCAGTGTACTGGTGTCTGTACCCAGGCACTGGTGAGAGGCTGCAGGGGGCTCTGTGAGAAGAGGTGAGGGGCTGCCCTGTGCTAGTTCCAGCCAGTTCCACAACGGGCCCTCAAGCAGGACACGGCTGAGCCCAGCGGAGAAGCTTGTGATGCCTCTGTGAAAACGTGTTTAAGAAAGGGCAAAACACAGCAGGATAGAAAAAGGCAGCCCTGTGAGCACCAGGCCCTGAGAGGAAGGCAGGCACTAGGGGTTCCAGGTACCAGAGCAGAGATTTCCCTGCAGCCCCTGGAGAGACCAAGCATCTCCCTGCAGCCAGTGGTGAGGACAGTGACGGAACAGATACCCACATGGCAGCCTGGGGAGGTGCCCACACCACAACAGGTGGATATTCCTCAAAGGAACTGTGGGAGGTGGAGCACCCACGTGGGAGCAGGTTCTCCTGACAGGAACCACAGCTCAGAGAGGACCCACGCAGGACCAGGTGTATCCTGAAGAACAGCAGCCCCAGGAGGGCTCACACTGGAGTAGAGAGAAGTGTGAGGATGAAGGAGCAGCAGAGAGGAAGTGTTACATCCTGACTGCAAACCCTCATTCCCCCTGCACAGGTCAGGGCTCAGGGAAAAGTAGAGGAGTTGGGAATGCAAGAGTACAGTTGAGCCTGGGGAAAACAGTGGGGCTGGGGGGAAGGTGGTTTTGTTTCTCACTATCTAAATATATTTTAATTGGCAATAAGTTGAGTCACGTCTGTTTTGCCCGTGATGATAATTCATAAGTGATCTCCCTGTCGTTATCTTGATCCCAGAGCATCTTTTCATCTTACTTTCTCCTCCACCCCGTCAAATCCTCACAGTGAGAGAGTGTCTGGGCAGGCGACCAGCAGCCGGCCAAGGTCAACCCACCACATGTGGATAAGCACCTACAGCCCTGTGTGTGAAGAGCCCGTGTCCCCAGACATGGCAGGGAAATGCACTAGCCACAGCTGCCTCACGTCTTTATGTGTCAGGAGGTATAACAATAATTTTTTGAAGGAGGAAATTCATTTACAGAAGAGTAACTTGTCCAATGGCAAGTCACTTGCAGAACCAAGACTTTCTGGCACTCAGTTCAGTGTTTTAATCTCCAAGACGGCCTCAGCAAGTGGAGAGAGCTCCCTAAAAGGTAAAGTTGGAAAAAGGCCAAGACGGCAACTAGAGTTCAGCAAGCACTCCTCCCCAGATTGTGTTTAGGAGGTTTGGGGCACATGTTTTGACTGGAGAGATTAACACAGATGAACAGTGTGTCTGCTCTGAAGGAGCTCCTTAGAGACGCTGCTTCACTTGATTCAATGCACAACAGCCCAGTCAAACACTGCCCACTGAAAAACAGCAGTGGGAAAACTTGGGACCTGACAACATTGACCAGCTTGGCAAAAGGGGTAACCACTGTCAACGCACAATTATTCATTTTTAGACCAATAGTATTTTATAGTCAGCCACAATTGGATAAAAATACATTAAAGAAACCTTAATTGAGGCTGGTAATTTCATCTTGATACATAATATGCTGTTTAAGACCCACATTTTTAGATCGCTTGGAATATTTAGCTTTCTCGCTATGTTCTGTTTTGCCTCAACATGTTATTTGGTTGTTTTAAAGTCCTGTGTCTAAATGCTGCTGAATTGCACCATTTTGCATGAGACACAAAACCGAGTTTGAATATAGTCAGAGAGCCTGCACAGCACTCTGAATGTCGCTAAATTGCTTCAATCCGCAGTTCCCACAGCTAAGGCCAAAAACAACCTGTTAGAGTTGTTGCTCATCCAACAGAAGTGATTGTAATCCCCAAATACCTGTCATGGGCTCCAACTAGGCATAACCTGTAATTTGATTTGTCTTTTGCTTCTCCACGTCAGCATGTTAAGCTAAGCAAGTGTCTCTTCACCACACAAATTATCACTTATTGGCGTTAATTTAAAGATCTCCGTGCCATGCTGTCTTGCTCGGCGCTGACATGCTCTGACTTCAGGTATGATCCTAAGGTACGAGTATTACTGGGCCTTGCCTGAGTTGGACACAATCTGTAATGTGAGCACTGCTCCTAAACAGACTTAGGTGCACAACACAAGCTCTAGATCAAATTAACTGGTACTTTTAGGCTCAAGTTACACGGCCTGTCACAGTGGAGGGGTGTGGGCTGAAATCCAAGTTCTGCCGAAGCTTGTGTTAACTTACAGTAACTGTAGTAGCTGCTAATCCAACTATTTTCTAATCCAGACACTCTGAGTTGCTTTCTCTGTCCTAGTGTTGATTCACAGAGCAGCTCAGAAGAGTTCTTCAGAGAGCTCACCTTTAGCATGTGAAAGGTTTGTGCACACCTAGCTGTACTTTTCTACTAGCAGGAATAACTGTGGAATGAATAAGGTGCACAGAAACCGGCAAAATTGGAAGGCATATTTGAAAGGAGGAAGCTAAAGTCAAAAGCAGTACAGGTTTGCTTCTGCCTTTGCACAGACCCTCTCAGTGCTTCCTCTCTGCTTCCTCACACTGGTTAGAACCAGACTTAATTCACTAGTGTTAGTAAACCATCCTGAGACCCAGTGTAACAGAAGTGCAAAGTATTTTCATTATTTGTTTATTAACTTCTCAGTTTGCAGAACCATTTAAAGTGAAATCCGCATCTTGAGAATAAACTGCTTGGCCACTGAGACTCCTTTAAGTAACACAGGAGACAGGCCTCATGAGAATCAAAATATGGTGACAGGAGGTGCTCTCATTCCCACACAGACAGATCCTGGAGACAGAATGGCCCAAATGAATGAACAGCAATGTTGGGTGTTTGGCCAATGAAATAACACTATGCCTTTCTTTGCACCGATTTGGTATTTTAAGAACGTACTCATAGCTACAATTTCTCTTTTCAGAAAATTAGAAATGGAAATGGACAACGACATTGGTCAGAGGGGGTGCAGAGGAGATGCTGTGAGCCTCATTAAGAGAGGAGTTAATGATCTTAAACTCTTGGATGATTTACAGAGGGAGTAACACATGCACAGGAAAAAGAGGCTGGCTGCTACCAAAACATTAAATTCCCCATGGAAGGTTTTACCCCACTTTTGCTGAAGATAAGGGCAAGGAAAGTAAGTGTTCAAAAAAGAAAAGGCAGGAGAGAGGTGTTGCACCTTGGTGACACTAGCCTCTGCCCCATGCTTCCAAAACAGAGTGCAGAGTTGCTACATGACTCTCATTGAACATCAATGAAGTTCTGCAGCTCAAGTGTCACCCACACTGCTTTGGAGAAAACTATGTATACACTAGCATTGTCTAAACATCCCTTCCTGAAATACCAAGGCACAGAGAAACAACTCCATCCACAGCAGGCCTCTGCTGCAATAAACACAGCATCTTCCCCACTCCTGCTAGCTGCCTGCAGTTCTGCCCAAGGAGCAGGAGAGGAGGCTGGAAAAGGCAGGGAGGGGGCTGGCTGGGGCACTCAGTTGCCTCAAACACATAAGCAGCGGAGACAGTCAGAGAACTTGTCCCACGACTGCCTGGTCTTAAGCCATCTGGGGAAGAGCCATGCTGCTCCGCCACTGGCACTCCCCGAAAGAGCAGTGCCTAGTGCTTCTGAAATACAGCTCTGGGTGCTTATTTAGTGACAGATTTATGATGTGTAAACTCTGAGAGCATTTGACCACATTTGAAAGGCAGCTGAGAGACAGACCAGATGGCAAACCTTGGGTATGACTGTCTTGTCCTCCACAGAGCTCATATATATTTTCATCTGGAATTACTATCTTCTGTATTGTAACTAGTGCAGTAACAGGGCCAGGAAATGAAATTGCTGCCACTTACAGAAAAGTATTCCTTCCAAAGAGTTTCTTAAACGAATTCATAAAACATACCTACTTTCTAGCTACAGACTTGTTAATCCTTCCAACTAACCAGCAGTGGCGAACACGAAAGCTGGTATTTTTCACACCCTTTATCTTCTTCACCATTTTCCTCTGACTTTTCTCTATTATTATTCCATATCATAAGCTGGGGAAAAAAATATCTCTGTTCTTTAAAGAACTAAGACAGAAATGGGAACTGCATCCTTTGGGCACAGCATTTTCCTTTTATTTCATTCCTCTTTCATAGCTGCAAAGATTGAGGTTGTGCCACTCATATAACACCTACACACAGAACACAGCTTTTACAGAGGGAGTAAGAGAGCACTCCAAGACATGTACATCCAGCTGTAGTGTCCTCCCAAACAGCATACAGAGAGGAAGGACAGGACATCTACATCCAATCTTCTCTGAAATGCCAGGTTTTGATTATGCAGTGGAGTAAAAGGATTTCCAACTAAAGTATTTCAATCTCATATACAGCTTTAAATAGCTGAAGGCTAAAAGAGTTCTAAACATGACAGAATCTAAATATATGAACTAAACCACATAAGAAGTAAGACACATCAGCTGCTCATGCATTTGTCTATTCACTAATTGTGCTTAAAACCCTGCCCCAAAAAAGTAACCCCAAAAAAAGAATTTACAAAGAGAGAACTCAGCAAAAAGAACATGAACAGGAAGATGCGAAGAGGTGGCAGGAGGGATGATGAGCGAACGATGCAGGCAAGCAGAGGAAACCAGAGGGTTTTTAAATGTAGGTGCAATTTTAATATTTCCTAGAAAAAAGGATGTTATTCAGCTTAACTGAACTTTTTTAAAAAGCAAGTGTCTGTCATCCTTCCCTACGTCCTCCCTTGCCACACAAAAATGATTTTTTGCGTACCTAACTCTGACAGCCCAACACATGTTCTGCAGCTGAAATTTGCATGTCTCTGTGCTTTCAAAATTCCTTCCTCCTATCTTCATACTCCTGAGGACACTCAGACATGGCTTAACAAGGATTTTGCGCTCTGAACGTTGACATTGTGCATTGACTGGTGCACTTCATGGCTCGCCAGGCTCTCTCGCTCTGCGCTGCAAACCAGTGCAGGCATGAAATACAGTTACAGAGACACATCCGTTGGTTAGTTACTGAACACTTCAGGATTACAGAGATAAGCAAAGAAATATGTTGTCTGTGTTATCAGTTCAAGAGAGTTGTGTTAATAAACAATTCAGCTCCAAAAAGTGGTTGTTTGGGGTTTTCTTTTCTGTGAACATAAATGTTTCCAGGAGTTTATATTTGTATTTTACAGTTTTTAATATTTGCTTGTATTCAAATTTATATTTCACTTAAACTAAACAGAAAATAAATGTTACAGCAGGCTCTGTCTCTGTACCTGCCAAGCAGTTCTCTTTATTCTATATATTTTTAAAATTTGTAATTTATGTCAATGTTTCTGCGGGGTGAAGATTAGACAAGTAACGATAAATCAGTAGAAGTGATTACATTCAATGTGCCATCCAACCTACGACATATGCTAAATTAAAATGTAACCAAAACATGTTTCCAGTGTTATAAATACTAACAGTTATTTGTGATTATATATAAAATGTGTGGAAGACAGAAGTATGATTTATAAGTTGGCAGTGTTCCTTACAACTCTGTAGGGTATATATAATTCTCAATGTTGTGCTACAGAGTTGGATTTCAACCAGGCAATGTCATGAATCTCAGAGCAACACCACTTTTCTTGGAGGGGGGGGAAGAAAGAAAAAAAAAATAAAAAGGACAAAAAGGCAACCTCACAAAGATTAAATATATTCAATTATGGCCCTATTAGAAAGTTCTGTTCCTCAAACAGCTCTGAGAAAAAGGAGAGGAAGAAGAGGGGAGACCTTTCTTCATCCTGTTCTGTGTCCACACCACTGGCTTCCCGTCTTTCCCTTTCAAAGTCCAGGTGCTGCATTTATTAAGGCCCACAGGTGTCTCACTGTTGGGCTCTCCCTTTCAAGAGGATCTCAAATCTGGTTACTCAGCTTTTTGCATCTGGGTTTTGCTTTCCCTCCTAGGACCAATGAGTCTTCCTTCACATGAAGCAATACATATTACTGCCCTAAACTGGCCATGGAGTTGTGTACATTATGAGATATTTTTAAAGGATCAGAGATGGAATGTGCATTTCTGGCTGGAGTCTGAGCAATTCCTTGGGAGAACAGACATCAAACAAGAAACAAGGTCTGTGGCAGGCACTGGGCTACAGGGAGCCCGCATGGGTGCGGCTATCATGTGCTGCACATTCCTCCTGTGTTGGGAGGAAGGAGACAGAAAGGACTGCTCCTAGTCCCCACCCCCAATGGTGTGATTAACTCATGATCACCGCTCCCATAGGGTTTTCTTCTTGCTGACATAAATGCTCTTTATTAAGGGGAAAAGGCTATTTTTATTCAGAGATTGATTTACACAACAGCTGCTTCTACTCTTAAGCAGTATAGTTCACACTAATTAATAGAGAGTCATGTAATTATTACTGGTGAAACAGCGCTGCCTTAATCCAAAACGTTCTGCTAGAAATATTTGTTCAGAAAGCTTTCCAGTGTACATACACGCACTGGAGTTTTAAGTCACTCACACAGTATATGCTCTCAAGGTCTGTGCATCTGTTTGCCTTTACTTCTTCTTACCGAATCCTTATACCCATCACAGCAACCACAGTGCTGTTTTGTGAGCCTAGTCCAAGCCCCTTCTCACTTTTAAGGAAATGCTATAATGAAGTTAATTGCTAACAAATACTCAGAACTCTCCATTCCCAGACAGACTTCAATTAATTTGCTGAACTTTGACAGATTGAAAAAGAAGTGGAAGTCACATTAGGGAAGTTTTGGACTGGGAATAGAAGTAATTTACTGACCAAAAAATTCTGTGTTAATTGTCTTGAATGCTATTTGAAGCAGATAAAGTGTATTAGGGACAAAAATATTAATATAATTACTTCTCTACTTGCACTGAGATTATGAAACGCCATGGCTAGGTTTGAATCTCACCCTTCAAACCATATATCAGGCTTGTACATTAGACAGACTTCTAACGAGAGCAACCTAAACTCAAACCAAAAACACACCTACAACCAAAAAAAGTGTTTACAGTCATCCACTTCAACACTTCAAGGTTTGGTTCACAAAAAATGGGAAGTCGTAAATTTGAAATCATTGGTAATATATTCTTCAGGTATATCTGCACTTTGAGATATTCCAGTATAGTATTTCTAATTTAGTAACCCAAATTACCTCCATGCTAGATGCTATTATTCTGAAGAATACTCACATAGGGTATTAATAAAAAATATTTATAGTATTTTAAATATGTGCCTTACCCTCCTATTTCAGTTGACTTTCAAACACAGACAAGTCTGAATTACTGTGTTCATACTGTCTTTATCAAACCTAACTACTTAACTACACTAAATACTCCTGCTATAACAGGGTCATATCAAAGTTACCAGAAAATCTGGATGTTCATGAACTCTTGCTAAAAACGAAATAGAAGAGGAAAAAGTAGTATAGCTCTGGTCTATGACTTTTGTCATCGGTTGGAATAAAATAGTATCTGTTTGCCCTGGGAATGAGATAAAATAAGATCCAATCCCCTTGAATATAAAACAGCTATTTCAAGAGCAATAACTGCAGCTTAGTAGCAAAGGGAGAGCAAACACTTAATTTGAGGGTTGGTTATTTTTAAATCTACTTTTTTTTTTCTTGCTGGGAGAGTTACATTCTCCTGGTCAGCCCTAGCCTGTATTTTCCCTTAACCACTCTCATGTCTGAAACGTGTGTCCAACTGTGCTAATTCTGTGCTAGCAAGTATCAAACAAGTCTTGAATGGGATACAAGTTATTCACCATGAATTTACTACCTTTGTGAATCAGCATCAACTAACCACAGATACTCTGGAGCGTTATCTCACTGACTGAGGCAGATTTGTTGCCTAACTGAAATAAAATTCTCCTCAGCTTTTTCCTTAAAACTCTTATTTCCTGTACAGGGAATTTCACATAGTGAACAGCATGTGATTTATATCAGCCTGTACACAAAAGAAAACCCATAGAAAAATGGAATGGAACATCACGAGACACCTCGAACAGCTCCTCCCACTCGCTGCCTTCATGGCTTTTTGTGCGACAAGCAGGCACAGTCCCCACCCAGCAAGCAGGGCACAGTGCTGGCGTCAGAGGACAAATCTAACTTTATTCTAACCCTCTGTGGCTTGAAGGCAAGAAACACTGATTCAGTCTTTGCCCTGCTGGCCTTGACTCTGGCTTTCAAAGAAGGAAGGTTTGGGTACCCAGGCCTATTGACATATACAGCGTAAGAAAGTGGAAACCACCAGTTTATTTTTACAGGCCAATATTTGATCCCTAGAGCTCAGTGACTTCAGTTACCATTGAACTCGGAAAGACCTGAATTATGGTTTAAAATACTTATTTTGTTCTAGTGTTTTGCTTACTGCCCCCCCACTTACAAAAGAAATCCTTAAAGAAAAGCAAGATAAATTGATCGATTCATAAGTCTTCCAATCCCTGATACAGAACTTCATACTTTTTGGAAGACCTGCCCTAGAATGGTACTGAGCAATGGGAAAACAGAAGCTGAAGAACACCAAAATCTCATTGCATCAATGATGCTACTACCTTGTAACCAAAGGTGTGCATTTCTTTTAGTTGCGTTTCTGTAGCCAGCATGCTCATGGCATTTCAGTAAAAGCCCTGAGACTTCAGGAAAATGGGTAGCACTGGCAGATTCTGCCATTCTAGTATTTTGAATAGCTTTCAAAAGAGAACACAGATTCTAATTTGCAAGTCAAGCTTCTGTCAGTAGATAGAAAGTCAACAGACTATCCAAACTGATAGAAATCTACCACTCATAATCATGTTTTCCAAAAAGCTTAGAAATTAAACAGGTCTTATTAGCAATGGGTGATGCAGCAACCAAGTAACACTGAAAAGGGAAAAAGAGGAGGCACTGAGGTGCAGAAGAAACACAGAGAGTTCTCTAAGACAGCTATGTACATGACTCAGCTGAGATCCCAAAACCGTTCTTGAGAGGTGACTGGTGGTCCACATATTGAATCTGATATATGAAACCATGTTGACTTCAGAGCTTCTTCAGGCTTATCAAGGACACAGAGCACAGTATAAAAAATATGGGTGGTAATAGTGATCTTTTGGTCTAAAAAGTTGGGAAAGTACTGGGATATAACTGGTTAAAGATCATTTTCAGATAAGCGTAGTGAGGGTACACCAGATACGGACCACTCTGGCTGGATTAAGATGTTTCCAGCATGGAATAAATAGATGAAGGAACCTGGTCTTCAAACTCTGTACCCATCAATGCCTGCCTCCATACAAAGGGTAACCGTGGCAGGAAATCTGCAGGAGATTAACACTGCATCTTTTCGTAACAGCACGAATGCAGAGATCAGTTCAAAAGTGACAATCCAGCCACTATTCCCTCTTGTTGAAGTTTTGTGGAAAATAAAACAGGGATCTCTGCAAGGAATTAAAGCAATCTCTGATTTTCAGTCTTGAACACAGCAGATAACAAATCATAGAACACACCACAGAGTGAAAACAAGAAAACATAAACACTATCAAAACACTTGGTCAGGAATGCACATTTTAAGGTTCCCACATCCCCATATCTGTTTACCATACCCGATACTATAGGAATTCCCCTTCTGTGCACAAGGATGTTGCTCAGTCACCACGCAGATCCACAGACTGAACAGGCACCAAATTCTCTCCCACTAACCCCAAATAAACAGTAGACTTTGGCATCATTAGGTTTTCAACTATCTCTATGTAACCGGTCCTCTCTGAAGATAAATCAGAGCTGGAGCCACTTAACGTGCTTTCCTGATCTAGGCATCCTCGTCCTATCTTGACTATTATTAATACTGTAGCGGTCTCACACATTAGCTTCTCCTGCTATGTGCCTAAATTCTGTGTGCTTCTGTTTGTTCGAACTGTAAGTAAAGTCGTGGATAGGGTAACTGGACTGACTAACTGGCTGTACACACATAAACCCCAGTTGCTACATCCATAAGTGACGGTGCATGAATGTCTGCTGCAAGATGGGTTGTGCACAGCTACACAGACAACGAGTCTACCCATAGAACAGATATATCTTGAAAATTCAACTCTGAAAGCTCCAATTGGATGGAAAGAAGTAATTTAAACATTCATCAGATGAAACAAACAATTTTAAATGGAACAACAGGTCAGTATTGAGCTAAGCAGATTGTACCTACGAACACCCCTATTCATGCTGAACATATTGACACAGCACTGCTGTAGCTTTACGTGAGACACAGTCGATTCATGTGGTCAGCCTGTGACCAAGAGCAGCAGCTCATCATACAGTTCTTACTTTCTTCCACAACCCAAGAAGGAACCTTTCTTTCCAAATATGAGGTAATTTCTTCTTATAATTTTTATTAATTTTCTTTTAGTAAATGTAACATTACTCTGATTGAGAAAGAGACTGACTTCACTGATGACTGTTAGCCACAGAGCAGCTACAGGCCGTTGATGATGCAAGCTCTCCCAGTAACTGCCTTCTTGTCCCCACCAGGCGAGTGACCCAGCCCTGACCTGAAGGGATGAGAGACAAGGTAGCTCTTCCTGCGGCTTTTATTCTTTAGCCCCTCCAGTAAGAATACTAGCAAAGGGGCCAATTAGTGCCCATTGCAGCAGTCATTTCTGCAATGCCACCCGTCCTTTGGGAACCCCTCTGAGAGGAGCAAACAGTTTTCAAACAAGCCACCAAACAGCTGTCAGATGGTACACAATTTTGATCACTACTGACCTGAACACAAACTAGAGACCTCATGATGGAAAATGTATCCCATTTCCAGTCCCCAGAGCCATCCAGTCCCTCAGAACAGATACAATTCTATCTGAACACAGCTTTTCAGAAAGTGGCTGAAATACCACTCACAAGCCTTAGTAAACATCTGAAGAGAACCGGTCAGAAGGCATCAGTCAGTGAGTTACCCTGCCTGTTACCCACACCATTACCAGACTTAGCAGCCTGTCAGCATCAGTCAGCTTTTTGACTACCCATAAAAACCCGTGTTCTTCTGAGAGGATCCAAATTTTAGAAGTGCAAACCAGGAAGGTAGTAGTGACAACAGAAGTCAGGGCTAAAAAACTGCAGAATCACTCCAAGAATTAAAAAACCATCTGGAGAAATACTTTCTTTGGTTTACCTTAAGTAGAAGTGGATATTTGCAAATTCTCTGAATTGGAGTCAGCAGATAACCCTCTAGTGGAATGTCTGTCGTCTTTCTGCCTCCCAAAAGCATGCAACCCTATAATCAAAAAAGGAAACAAAGGTTACCTCAGACACAAAGCTTCCAGATGCTCTTTGACCTAATTTTGTGTTCCTGTAACAAGTATTATGGACAGAAAGCACTTTGCCACGCCGAAGATCCAGGAAATGGGACTTCATTCACCACTGAAATACAGACATCAAGCCTGCAAAGTTCTTTGTGCATCAGCAAAAGAAAACTTGCTGTGGGTAACAGTGGCTGTGTAGAAAGGTATCTTCCCAGGGAAATGTTATACAGCTGGTGACTGAAAAAATGTCACAACAATCAGCCTACCTAGATGCACCATTACCTAAAGGAATACAGCCTACCTCCACAATTGGTACAGTCATCTGTCTTCATCCCCTTTACCAAGTTAGCATTGTTGATCCAGAAAACTCTTGAAGGCTAAAATAAAGCCCACTAACTAGTAATGATGAACCCCAGTCCAATCTTTACGACTGAAGAAAATCAAAGTGGAATTGAAATAAATGAGTCATCTGCATCACAACCACCAATCCTCTGGCAAAACATTATGTCAAAGCACAGCTGGACAAACAGCACAGGCACACATGTAGCTCCCAACCAGCCACAGCACATGTTGCTGCTTGCCCAGCAAGACAAGCTATGGGACATGCAGGCAAGGCTACCTTCTAGGTAGGAGGTACAAGAAGGAAATTTAAGGAAATCACCTTTCTTCAATTCTGATGGTCATTTAAAAAAAAAAAAAAACCAAACAAACACACCCCACACACTCAGGTTTCAGCATTAATTTTGTGAAGCTCTGCAACTTCAAAAAGAAAACACGTGAAGGGCATTTCTCTACCTAGAAAAATTACTTCTCTCCCAGCGGTGTTTAAACACAGTAGTGAAGTAGGACAAGTATCAGACCGATACACTAGAGAAATCCAAATCCAAATAGATTTTAGGTTTGGAAACAGAAGTAGCAGCTGATCAACCCTTAATGGTCACACAATGAGTTCACATAAATTTGGAGGAGCTCTGCACTCCAAAAGAATCATTTCACAGATAAATTTGCAGACGCTATATCAACACAAGTCATGCTCAACTTCTCCATAGATTATGGCAATTCATTTCTCAGGACTGAGATGGAAGGAGAGTATAAGAATTGGGTATGGCATTGAAAAACAACCTATAGTCCTTGACCTGTCCTTATTTTGTATCAATCATCAGTAATCTGTGTGATAAACAGAGACCTACTGTAAGGTTTTTTATATATCTCCCTGAAGATCATGTTATTGGTTGCTGCCAGAGACAGGTAGTGGTCTCAGATGGCCTTCATATCTATTTCAGATAAACTAGTCCACATTTCTATGTTTGACCATGAATCTAGACAACTTTGCTCCAAAAATCACCCCAGTTGCAAACCTGACCTGTCAACAGAAGCTGAAGTTTAAATTCAGTTCAGCCAAGATGTGCTTGCTCTGGGGCAACACTGATAACATTTTCCCCTGTGAAATGTGTGCTGTGGCTCAGACACATTCTGAAATCTAGTGGATTTTTGGCTGTAGTTCAACAATCCTCCTCTTTAAGGAATGTTCACAGACATCATACATAAATCTCATTAGTCCTAACTGGTATTTTTACAGACAATCGTCTGTAAAATAACCCTTCCCCAGGCTATTCTAGATCTGTGGCGTTGGCTACCAGCTCACAATGCTCCCTGTCCAATTTTCCAAGTCTTGAGTGATTCAGTCCTTCCCGTCTCTTCTTTCAGCCCTCTCTCTAGCTCTGGGCTCACAACTGCCCTTTAACACTTACTGATTTTTCAAACACATTCCCACATTCTATATTTCAGCAGCTGTGAGGGGGCAATCGGGCCAAATCTATCCTCACAAGCAAAGCTTTGTATTTTAATGCTGCTTTCTCTGCATGGTGGCATTGTAGCATTGACTTTAGGAGGTAGTGAAGAGAAGGGAAGCCAGGAAGAAATTACAGCAGCCACAGCAAAGCAGACACTTCAGTGTAGCCTCTCCTCCCATACTTACTGCTATTTTAAGAGTCTCTTGGATTCAGGTGCTGCAGCAAGCCACAGCAGACAGTGTGACATCTTTTATGTGCCTCATAATCAGTTTGCCAGCTGCTGCCGGTAACACAGACAGGAGGCTTTTGCCAACACACTGACTGTTGGGAAGGACAGTGTTTACACGCACTTTTGTCTCTCCACTTTCTCATTAGTTTCCCTCAACAGAGGCACCCAGAGGAACTCACAAACAAGAAAAGGGTCATTTGGTGACTCAAACTAATGGTTTAACAAGGTTTGTTAAAACTCAGACATGACAAAGATTCTGACTACACAACAGCACGAGCGCTTGTCCCTACTGCTCCCTCCAAGGCCTATATTATGTGGCTAAAAAGAATGCTCTGGCCCTGCTTGTGACAGACATTTATGCAGAACTTATCTTTTGCTGCACTATATTGGGAAAGGGCAGATCTTTGTCAGAAAGGAAAAAAGAAGGGCAGAAAGAAGAGCAGGTCCTTTGCAAAAAGACAGCCTTTCTTTTACTTCATAGAACTTGCTAAGGAGAAAAGCTAATGTGCTGAATTAGTCCCTCACCTAACAGCCAACCCCATTCCAAATGCCGTGCATTCATGACCAGGAAAACAAGACCCCCAGAAAATCAAGCAGAATTGGGGTGAAGGCTGGGAGGAGCAAAATCCAAGAAAAGAAAGAAAAATAAGAAACGTTGGGCAGAATGCACTGTCTACTCGTTGTTTCTCCTCACAGTCCAGTCTTTATAGAGGCATTTAAAGCTTATATGCCAGTCCCTCCCAACACAGATACTAATACATCATGGGTTGGATAGGGAGTTGGGTCATTTTTGACACAAGCAGTGATGACGCAGTCAAAACAATTCATGCAGACTGCATTTCTTGCCCACAACTGGACTCAAGGGGAAAACGGTGTCAGAAGCAGGCCACGTTTTTCTGGTGGGTCTGCAGATGGTGAACTGGTCAGAGAACTGAGCAGGGAATCAGATCCCCTGGGAACCAGTCACAGCCCTGCTGCTGACTTATTGCATTACTCCTTTCACAATCTTTGCTCAAATTTTCTGTTGCTTCTTTGAAAAAAAAAAAAAAAAATCTTCCCGGTTTCCACTGAATTCACTCATACCACAGCTGTGCTTAGTTCTGTGCCTGAACTCAGTGACTTCAGTATCTATCCATCCTGAGTGCTGCATACCTGGAATGGGTAATGTCTGCACAATGCCCGGCGTTCCTGGGATACCAAAGGGTTATTATGAGTACAGTGCAGTCAGATCATTAAGTTAAGAGTGCTAGAGAAGGTGCTTACCAGGAGGAATGTTCTCACTGTTGGGATCTTGTTCAATTCCATCAGCAGTCTGAGTGCCTTCTCGTGGTTGCTACAGTACTCCTCGTACACAAAGAATTTGTCTTTCTGCAAGGAAAAACATAGTAACTTGTTGACTCAGACAGAACTGAAGTGACTATTTTGCCACAGTCTGATACCAAATTCTTTCAAGGCGGCATGCACTCAAGAGTGGCATTAGGGTTGCAGTTTACATGAAGCGCGTGATACTCCTCTAACGTGAATAACGCGTAGAGGTGTTCCACTAATTACTTAGTCCATTGTAAGTTAACATCAGCTTCCTGAGCCCAGAGACTTCCAGCACTTTTCTTCTTAATGCATGACTAAAATAGTAAAATCCATTCTTTCAGCAAAAAACATCCTATCTCAGGGATACTTGCACGTGTGTCAGCATATTCCGGCAGAGTAGCCAGGAGCCAACTAAAGTCAGGAGCAAGGGGACTGACACTTCTGAGCTGTGCTGACTACTCCTGCAGGAGGAAGAAAGAGGTGGCTGGGATGAACCAAGACTTGGAAGAAGCTCAGAGACCTGGAGGGGAACTAACACAAAACAACCAGCTGGAAATCCCCTGCCTTTCAGGACTGGGGGGAACCCCCCGTGCGTTAGCCGGGTCACTTAGTGAAGACTGCTGCTTGTTTCAGAACACAATTTCAGGCAACACTGAACAGTGGGTCAGCTGTCCCTACCAGCTTCCCTAAATGGAAGAATTTCATCAAATACACACAAAATAACCAAAGTAGCACAGAAATCAAAGGAAAGGAAAGGTAGCTTCACAACTAGACGGAGATACTTCCACTGGAACATGTCACACCCACCAGCACATGCAGTGGAATGAAATCCCCTGTTAAGAAACAAGGGTCAACTGGCAGCACCAAGTTCTGCTTTACTGATCTTCAGAATCAGAGAGTGCAACTTCTTCTGACTAAAATGATCAGAGATGCTGACCCATTGCAAATATCAGCTATCTGGAAGCACCAAAATGATTCACTGAAGAAGCAGTGAAAACTATATCCATGCCTGAGCAGCTCAGGCAAGGAGCGAGTTGATCCTTTCAAGGATGTTGGGAAGGGCTGAGCTTTCAGCACCTATGTTACGAGATTCCAGTACTGCATTCACCAGAATAAAAGGCAGGTCAAGAGACTGTACTAGGCTTTAGTCAGGTTAAATGATTCCGAAGCCAGAAAGACCCACCATTTTTTGGATGCTCCTCACAACAGTAGTTTTTTCCTGCTTCAGGCCGGGTCCTATGCCACAACGAAGTGCCCTGCAGAGATCCCTGACCAGCTACTTTGCGTATCAAAAGTAATTTAGATGCATTAGCGTGGCACCCTGCCAGGGCTAATATGCGAAGCCTTCCAGAGCTGGCATTTCAGGGCACCTTGCACAATGCCCTCCAGAGTCTGTGGTGGCATTCAACAGCATTAGATTTTTACTTGAGATCCCCACCTGCAAACATTCTATCTGAACTTTTCATCTTCCCAGACCTAAGAAGTTAATTTTTCGGAATTTTGACTGGAGTCCTAGCACTCTTGCAAGGTGCAGAGCTTCCTGTGTTAGCCGAAGGTATCTGCAGCATCTAGCTACTTTTAAGACAGCTCATAGTGATCCAAACAAAAAAATACTCCCAACTGAAGGAGTTAAGTCACATGAATCCATTGGAATAGAGCTTTATTCCCTTCACTATTGTCACATGGAAAAGAAATTGTATTAATAGTAGTTTAGGAGAATTTTACAATCTGGTCAGATGCTCAATTGCCAGATGTACATGCTCAGAGACTGCAAAATGCCTTTGGGTTTGGTTTATCACTAACATGAATTTTTTTCCCCCCTCCTTGTACTTCCAAAGGAAGAATTGAGAATATATAGATCTATGTCCAAATACAACTACAATGGTACAAAGCAAATAAAACAACAGCCACAGAATATGGTGCAAAGAGCTGGAATGCAGATGTTCAAGACTTATCCTTCATCTACAGCTGTTCGTATTAGTACTGGAGTTTAATACTGGGAAGCCAAAAAGAAACAAAGGCTTCTGACCACCAGATGCAGGAAAAGGCAGGGCTGGGTCCATGGCACAATAGAAAAGAGGCAATTGAGAGGCATGGAATTGTTTTTAACCCTGAAAACTGAGGAATTACAAAATAAGAAGACAGACATACGAGTTTCTCAACATTTCCTCCTCTCACCTCTGCTCAACTCCCTAGATGCACACAAGCAGCATGCTTGAAACTAAAAATAGTAACCATTAACACAACAGCATCCGTTACATCAACGCACACAAAATGTCATTGCTCAGGTTTCTGACTGCAGCTTTGAGTGCCTGGAGTTTTGGGAGGTTATATTTAGATCATGACAAAATCCCTTTGCTAAAGCTCAAGTCAGTACAATAATTATACACACACCAGAGTGCTTTCATCAAGTCTTTTCCAGCTGTCCTTCATGCATGCGCCCCACAAATATGAGAACTATGCCTTAAATTACTCAGTGTCTGAAGTGTTTAATTTCCTCTCTGGGTGACATTCAGTCCTGGGCTCTCCCATCTCCTGGTGAGGAAATTACCAGTTACATAATTACACATGTTAGCCCAGGAATTCTGAACCTGCAGTTACTCTGTATTAAAGTGCAATTATGGTCGGAGATGTGACATAAAAATGGCACCTTCTTACTCAGCAAATCTTCTGGATACACAGCTAGACCTTCTGATTTTGGTGACAGAAATAAGTCTATACTGTCCTTAGTTTTGTTAAAACAAATCTTTAACCAATAGTTTATTCTCCAAATAACATGATTTTTGGTCCATTAGAACTGCCCACATACTAATGCAAATCTGAAAACAGTGTTGACTAGAAAAAGCAAATAAGACATTTGGAAGATTGTAACAATTTTATGTGGACATATCTTTAACAAGGCATGGCATTTTCTTGTTTCAAAACAGGCCAAAACCAAGTTTGTCAACATGAAAAACCTAAACAAATCAGAAAATACAACTCTCAATAATACAAGACCCCTGATGACTTAGTAAAATTGATAAATCATGCAACATCGCTCCTAAAAGTGAGAAGTTTCCCTTGAAGAAGTTTCTAGCTCTTACATCACCTAGCAATATGGTAATATCAGAAATGCAGCATCTGTCAATTCTCTGACCTCCTGCTCTGCAGGCAGTCACACATTTTCATGACCTGCACAGAAGAGCCTATGCTGATGAGGTGTGATTATTCCAAGTTTGGTGTATATGCTCCCTTTGATGTTAAAGATTTCTCCTACGTAATATTTTGTTTAAGGCTGTATATTTGATTTTGAAGTACATTCTTTACTGTCTGTAAGGTCACACTGAACCACAACTCCAGAATTGTAGCACTCAGCATCAGACAATGAACTTCTCATGATCATCTGAGCAAATGGAGTACCCTAGGGCAAGCAATGTCTGTCTGCTGAAGGGAGCACCTGAACATCAGAGCAAGTGCATTTCATCACCTGTTAAAATACTTCAAAAAGTAAACGTGCAATGTTGGAACCCTTGGAAAACTTGCTTGCTTCAGGTGTTACTCAAGATCTGAATGGTTTCATTTCTCTCGAGCTGGAGGTCCAGAGTTGAAGGTCCTAGCATTACAAATGGACCAACTCTGATCCTAGAGGCTCATAACAACTAAAAGTGATGTCCTGTTTCTAAAGATTGGTGGACTGTTGTTGAGCGAGGCCCTTGTAGGCCAGGCTAAACCAGGAAAAGAGTCAGGCCTACATAGCTTAGAGGAAATTTAGGATACATAGATCTCATGAACAGGACCCAAACATTGCAGTTTGGTGGGAATCTGGGGATCTCTTTCAAGGATATACATGACACAAGGAAACTTAAGAGAAAATATGCACCACCACGAAATGCAGTGTTTGGATGAAACAGTGCTTCAAGAATTCTCAAGCTACTCACCAAGTTTATGAGTGTTTTCTGAAGAAAAGCACCTGGGCTAACATCTGGCTGCTGACAAGGACCATGTTCCTAATCAAGACTAAGAATGACCTTGCCAGGTG
This sequence comes from Rhynochetos jubatus, assembly GCA_027574665.1. Classification (NCBI taxonomy): domain Eukaryota; kingdom Metazoa; phylum Chordata; class Aves; order Eurypygiformes; family Rhynochetidae; genus Rhynochetos; species Rhynochetos jubatus. Next base: position 10,381,332 of record CM050665.1, on the reverse strand, counting down.
ACCATGAGAGAAGATACACTGCTACATTCAAGATTCACAGGCCTTTTGTCATTTCCTCACCGCAAACTCCCCTGAGGATCCACCCTGATTTGATCATTATGAAAAAGCAGCCCTGAGGGTGTTCTTCCTAGCACTTCTCAGCACATGGCAACAAGAGAACCTTACCCAAAATGAAAGGCCAAAGACAGACATTACCTGGGTAAGGTGGCTAACAACGTGCATGCTGACAAAAGCTCTTCAGCCATGTTGCAGGAGTGGATCACTGGAAGGGAATGGTTGGGTTTTCTCCAGGAAAACTCAAGTGTGCTCCAAGGGCTGTTTCTGGTGGCAAAATACTGTACACCATTTAAAAAAAAACCCAACTGGTTTCAGCACCATGGAAACACCTTCAGGAGTACCGTTTCTGAGGCACAGGGGTTTTGATGAATGCTTCTGTTTCATGAGAACAGCCCCATTCGGGAAACAGAGCTTTGGCAGCCTCAGCAGAACACAAACGAAGACTCACTCTGAACCACAGTTGCTACTGGCATCTCCCTGTCACTGCTGGAGACTCACTATTGAAGCTTTTACCGTGACAGAGCACAAATCCCACCTCCCTCACTCTCGAACACCCACAGCAAAGCTTGTCTTCTAAAACTCAGGCACACAAGGACAAATATTTCCTCCTCTCTTGATAATCTTCTGTTAATTGTTCCTTACTCAGACTTGAGGTACCACAATGCTCCTAATCGCATTCCTACATTTTCTTAAGTTAATTATGGATGAGGGGGGCTTTCTCTATATATTCTGAATTGAATGTATGTTTTACTTCCTTCTGCATAAGCTGCTTCTTCCCTAGGGGATCGTGAAAGAGTTGAAGTATACATTATTTGCAATGCACTCCACAGACAGCAATGTAAGCTGATCTCTGTCAAACTGCCTCTATCAGAAGACAAATTCTCACCAGCAGTCATCCGTATCCATTAGTTTCATAATTTCTGTATTATTGCACATTTGATAAACAAGGAACATTATATGAACATAGAATTTTATAACTTTATTATTGTTAAATTTAATAATTATTTAAAAAAACACTACCAATGTATAGGTACCTAGCACCTATAACCAGGCTTGAACTCAGTCAAACGACAGGATGTTAACATTTCTGGTTATTCAGCGCCACTCTGAAACACCGCAGACAATTTGACACCATCACTTAAAAGCCCTCTAATTTTGATACCCTCACTAATGAATATTAACATACTAGTACAGCACATCTTGTTGGTAGGCAATGATTCTAGTGGGTATTCAAGGCTTTAAGTTCACTAGTGTGTTTTTCAGCAGCTGACCATCGGTCACATCTGATAAAATTTTTGGGCATGGTCTCAATGTAATAGTTTCTGACACCATTATAGTAATTTTCACAGCATAAATAGGAACTAAACAAGGGTGGGTAGTTGGTAAGGCTCTATGGGTAACGAATGGCTGTATAATTGCTGTCTGCTCAAACCCAATGAACTGTGAGAGCATGAATTTTGATTACAAAAGCATAACAGAACATATTTTGATAGAAAGTTGGCCTGTGGCTTAATACAGTTAATAAGAATTTGAAGAAATGGCTCTTATGTACGTGCTTTCTAATTTTCAAACATCTCAGGAGGGTTGCTCCAAGTGAAAAAAATGTGTAATTTCATATTATTATACATGTAAATTAGGTAACTCTGCATTTAAATTAGCCCAGCTTGTAACGAGGTGCATGTAGTAACTGATCTTGCATATACAGTATGCTCTATATGCATACTAGTCAAAGGATGGCACACAGAGATGACTGAAATTCAGGTCAAGTTAACAACCAATCTACCACAGAAAGAATTTCACTTTTTTTTTTTTAATTTTAAAATGCACACACAAATTATTAATTTACTTGAAACTGCATTGCTGTTTTGAAACATCTGGAACCACAGCCAACAAATTCTCAGCTATAAAATGTGATCAGCTGGGTGAGAAAAAAAAGGAAAAAATATTCAATGGGAATAGGAAGGGTTTCTAAAAATAGCTCGTTGTTTATCTGAGTTTGATGTAGTTTCCATTGTTCTAACCTCATTCACAAGTTTTTTCCCACCCTAGCTACAACTTTAATACAAGACACACATTGTCATAGTATTGCTGCAAGCCTTCGAGATTAGGGCTAGCTAAAGGGCTTGGGAGCTTTCGCCAGGAAACTGCATTTTCAGATACCATTAAGTCATTGTACTTACAAATTTTAAGAAAACATTTCCTAATTCATGCTGAGACTGAGGTTCTGGTTGTAAACAAAATTCCAGGGCAGCCAGGAACTCCTTGTGAACACCAAGAATGTCTTCGATGTTAGAAAACAAGATCTGAAATATAAAAACATCGGTAGCTGTTAAATTTAGCTGAGTGTTACATTAAAGTAGTAATACCAAAATACTTTGGCCCTAGGCTTACTGTGATAGGACCTAAAGCACAGACAGACCCGTACAGAATGAATTACGCTGTAGTCACCCCTTTCCTGGACCCCTGCGGGAATCTTTGTTGCTACTGCAATACCTGCTGTAACTGAAGGTTGTCTTTCCAGATACCTGAGCATGATGAATGTGAGCAGTCTCTTAAGTCTAAAGAAGATTTCCTATGAGACCAACCAGGTGAATGGAATCACAAGGACTAAACTCACTTTGCAGGAGATTGAAGCAGGAAGCATTTACCTTTCTTTCCCATGCATGAGAAATCACTTTCTGGAAGAAAGGGACTTGAAGAAATCATACACAAAGATATACCTAAGAAAAGAGACCAAATCTCCACCCTGTGGGATCTAGCATTTCACTGACACGAGTACAGAATAGTGTAAAAGGCTTGCAAGGCATCAAGAGCAGCGTTTTAGAGTTCCCTTTCCCTGATCTCAGTGTTCTCAAGGGTGCATGTAATGGAATATAGCCCCTAGTTCAGACATGTTCCAAAAGGTAATTGTGCAACCTCACAGCTAAATGATCCCTAGTGATTTGAACGTACATGTGCTAAGGGGAATAAACTGACAGGGTGAAAGCTGCTATAAACACATAAGCTTTATAAGACTTCATCGTTTTCATACAAAATACGAGAGAAAAGTGTGAATACACATGTAGGACATGGAACACTATCCACACAGGGGGTGAAGTCCTGATGCATGGTGACACAGGCATCAGTACTGACAGCCACTGGGGGAAAGCCTGAAGGGGCAGAGCAAATCCCAGAGTCTGCAGTGACATACGTACAGCAAACAACATGTTCTATCACTTCGTTTTAACTATGTCACTTGCAATGAGAAGATCTGCAGTGCAGTCAAACCAGCTTCCACAGTGGAAGCAGCCTCCCAGGTCTTGCACAGTGAGTGGGTGACACTCCTCTGAACCCCAAAGTGTGCAGCCTGCCAGAGCCAGCCTTCATCTTCCCAGCATTCCGTGTGGGAAGTGACTGAGTCCAACATCTTCCAACACTTTCCAAAGCATCTTACCTTAACACTGAGCTTTATTCACCAGATGCGACACTGGTTCAGCCCGGTGGCTGGTGATGTGGCAGTAATTCAGAAAAACAACAGTCTGTGAATTAAGTCTAATCATTAGACACAGGAATGAAACCTCAATTCCTGGTTTAAAATCAGCTTCTCTCTGGTTTTACAGAGGTAGACAAGATCAGGAATTCCAGGAGCCTACCAAGGTTCAACAGGATACCTGCTGTTTTTCAAGGACGGGCAGAGTATTTCTCAAACTCCTCCTGCAAGCTGGCTGCATGTGCAGAACAGAACCTGTTACATCTCCCTTGTCTTTGCGCCCCTCTCATTTCAGGAATACTGAGATAGGGTAGTACGCACCATCATTAATGCACACTCGTGCCTCATAGCTCCTTTCTAGCTCTGAATAAACTAAAAGATTCCAGCACACCGAATTTGCACTGATGGGTTCTGAACCAAAATAATGGACAGGGAGCTAGGACCATTTGATTGCTTCCAGAAACATTCCCATGCTAATTCAAGCAGAGCATAGGATGGTTGTCACATGGCTGAAACTGATGTGATGACACAGTAGCCTCTCTCTGCATGGCTTTGCCAGAAGCTGTGCCAAAGGGGATTAACAAGGAAGAAGAAAACATCTGTCAGGGATGATTTTATCCATCAGGAACAGTCTTTGGGGGGTATTTTTGGATCCAAGGAATATCTGTGTAATCTCATGAACTCCGTGGTGGTCAGTAAAGCTCTGCTTACAACAGATTTCACAGATAAGAAGAGTTACTTGAAAATCAAGGCAGCAGAGAGCTTAACTGCATGTGCTTCTACACCAAACACAGTCACCATTTATAAGCCTCATGCAAGGATCTTCGTCTGGCAGCTTGCATACACCCCTAAGTTGTACTGCCTTCCATCTACTGTATCAGTAGACATCAGTGCCCTATTGTGAATAGAAGACTAATATATCAATAGTTATTCCACACGGTGCATTGAATAAATGAAAAACATTTTGTAATGATGTTGCTGCAGCTGTTAGTCACTGGAGTACTTGTAAAATCTGGGCCTGGCACAGGACTCAATGTGGCCTCACTGAAAGGGGGTACCATGGCCAAAAATTACTGAAATCTCTAGTGCTGAGCACCAGCTGTAGGAGAAACCTGCAAAATTAATAATGGGAGCAATAACCCAAATTATCCTAAAGAGTACTTTCTCCTTTTGCTCAGAGGTGAGTGACTGCCAGAATACCCTGTATTTTCCTCTAACCATTTCTGTTGCATGAAGAGAGGAAAAGACAGGCTTCTCCTTACATAAGCTGCCAAACCATTTATACAGTCTCTGCTACCAGCCACCTCACGTCTCTCCGGTGACTCGAGGCACATAATATTAGCAGGCAGAGTTATCAGAAGTCCCAACACCACCTTGTCAGTCCTACCTCCACCAGCAAGGATGGAAAAAGGAGAGGGAATGAAAGAACAACTATCTTTCAACAGCAGGAAAGACAAAGAAATTATTTGGGGTAGGGGAAGATAATGTTGATTCTGCACAGGAAAACTGTGCCTTTGTGATTCTATTTCACCAGCAATAGGCCTAGACCCTTTATTACTGAGAGGTGGTCTGTTACTAAAAGCTAGGTATTGCAATAATAATGAGGTCTCACAGTGACCTCAAAAAGATCCCCCAGGCACTTCGAGAATGACACAAAAATGAAGTGGTACTTTCCCAGAGGAACGCGATGAAATTCAAATACAGATACATTCAAATCAGCAGAGAAAATATGGATTCTCCTGCACAGGCTTTGTGGGCACTGCATGTGATTACATGGCAGTCACAATCAATATTCATGTTGATGATACATGAATAATGATAGAATAACAACTTTTATCAACATCTGAGGCTGTTCATCAAACTGGCAAATGGTTGTGCAGGTTTCTCCCTCATGCAGAGCTTACTTTTTGCCCACTTCTCTGCACACGAGATCTGTTGTCACTAATCACTTGTCTACTTTTTCTTCAACCACTCCCAAACTTCAGACTCTAGGTGGTGAGTGTCTGGGGAGCAGGCATTTCCAAATCTGAAGGCACTAGGAGGCTTAGCTCCACAAAGCTGCCACATCATCCTGCTACCAGCCCCTCCTGACGCCAGCCAGTCAATACTACAGTATTGCTAGCCTGTGGAATGAATAGGAAGCACTGGGGCTAGAGCCCTGCTGGGATCTCTATACATTCAGGTAACACTAATACCTGAAATGCAGGCACCAGCCTTGGGGAAAGGCATGCCAGCTGCAGTAGCACTGGCTGGTGTGATATACCTGTTATTGCTGCACCCTGATCCCACAAGTGTAAAGGGTGAAGTTTCTGCTGATTTAGGAGCTACAGGATCAAGCGCAAGCCCAGTAAGCCAGCCTCTAATGGCAAACAAACTGCACCCTGTCCCACTGATCATCAGATTTCACTGGAATATGTGTATAAAGGGGGTTTTAGTTTCACATGTGTATGTGCACAAGGAGGGTTTTTAAGTCAAATTACTACAAGAAAGTGTTGCTTGTATTTATGAAAATAACTAACAACAAGGCCTCCTCTGACCACAGGCACCAGAGAAGCTAGTACATCACAGCTCCGTGTTCTATGCCCTATTTCTTTCCGGTACAAAATTCACTGAGGAACCTCCTCATGCAAGGGTCTCCTGCTACTTAATCGCTCCACAAGAACCAAATTCCTTCCCACTAGAACACAAAGGAATATTCCTGCCTCCTCCTCATAAGCCCTATCAATTTTAGATTTCTGAAAGACAGCAGATGGAATTGGCTACTGTCAAGCAAAATAGACAAGGTCTGTGCATTCCCTGCCCTTCCTCTCAAAGACACTGAAAAGGTCTCTCTGTCCTCCACCCACCATTTCACAAATCTTTCCAAAAGTTAGTATCTCTGACAACACTACACTGTTGTCAAATTTTACTGAAATTAGCTTGTGCAATGAAAAATTGCTGGAAGATGACAGCTATACAAATGGGCAAACAGATTGACAGATAAACTGTCAACATGTGCCTCTTTTCCTTAGGGAACCAGTTTGATAATAAGCATCAATATGACAGGAGGATATTTGATATTCATATCCCTCAGTCTAGCCTCTCATTACATATCATTTTCCCTACCAAGAAAATGAGGAAGATAGAAGAAATACCTTAACATTCTCCTCTGTTATGTACTTCTCTGCTTTGTCCACAGCATTCTGGCGGATCCGGTGAAGAAATGCCTGCAGAGATAAAAAAGATTATGTTCAAATGGCTTGATACGGTTTGATTTCAGTCTTTTATATCCTCTAGGTTCCCATCAACAGTGTGGCTGATTACCTTTAAGACTGAAAGAATGTAAACATTTACCAAATCACCACCACTGTTCTTCGACTCAGGGCTGCATTCAGGGCAACACAAAAGACATTTCCTACAATGCTGTTGGGCTTTGCCCAGCAATAAATGTCTTCCCTCTGTTGAAACTTTTAGACTTAATTATCTGTTACCACCAATAGACTATAGAGAGGGTGTGTTTGTTTTCTCTTTGAAGGTTTCCCCTCTCTAAGATGCAGCTGTTTTGACTTGGGGAGGCAACGTGCCTGACACAATTCAAGATGTACGTCCGCAAAAAGGACTGCAGTGAACAACAAAAGGACATTCATGTTGCTGGAGCTGAGGCATGTCCGAGCTATAAGCTAGGGCTATGGATAAGTTCAACAGACCCAATACATGGGGAAGGGAAATGGAAATCGCCAGACAGTGCGTGGAACACATTATCTTGGGTTGCTGTAATTCATTTGGTTAAAGACAGACAAAACTATGCTGGAACTTTCCACCTGGGCCAGGTTTCCTCTTCCCTCAGCTCTGCACAACTATGGCTTTAACAGGCAAATCAATAAAAAGCTCCTGGCAATATGAGCATCAGCCTTCAAAGCATAATTCTGGCTACTGGAAGTCAGTACCTACTTGCATTTGCACTGAACATGCCCACAATGTATTTGACCCAGTGGGAAGGGCGTAGCAAAGCACACTGTATGGGATTTCTACCTCAAGTCTTCCCTGTTTTAGCAACTACTGGCTAAAGGGCACTTCTGGACTGAGAGTAGGGAATTACCTTCCCCAGGCATCAGTAGAGATGCAAATATCCACAGGTGAGACTGAGGAAAGGCCAGAATCCGCTGTGATAAGCTACATGACCCATGCACAGAGGGGTAGAGGGCTTTCCTCTCTGTCTTGTTAGTGGTTTTTAACCTGCCTCCCACACAAAGGAGAGCCCTGGGGAGTGCAGTGAACAAGGAAGGAACTTTTCTTACCCACCTGAGACACAGAGGGGAAGCGGGTCAGTTCTTTGTATTTATGGTACAAAGCAGCTTTGTTACAGCTTGATAATAAAAGGCTTTTAAAAGTTGCACTATTCCTGAGTAATGCCCATGTCAGCTGATGCACACTCAGCTTTTTCTTTTTCCCTTTTGCGGGTTGGGATTGGCAGCAGTTTACAACCTGATAAGAAGCAATGTCACTGAACCAAACTTAGGGCTTACGGAATGCATTCGCTCCTGGTATTTTGTTTGGAAGATGGTGAACATGTCCCTCTGTCTGACTTCCAGCACTAAAAGAGGCACAACTCTTTCTGCTAGGCCATGGCTCTGTCACTTCACAGCCATTCATGCTTTACAGGACAGGCAGCAATAAAAACAGAGATTAATTAGTGAGGGACAGACCCTACATTTGTTTTCAGCCCTAGATTCTCAACCTGTTTTTGAACAAATTTCAAGGACTATAACCATGTTGCTCCTCTTGTATTGCTAAACAGGAAGGAGATCATGGCCACATTCCAGGTAGATATGGAGAGCTTAGAGCAGGTTGTGTGGACTAATAAGTCTGACGAACAGATTCCTGTGCTAAAGGAACAGGACATGTGTGCCAGCAGCAGAAGAGGCATTTTATAAGAACCGGCCAATCCACCTTGCCAGTAATCTGGCCAGAAACTGCTGCAATGTGAAGGTACTGCCCAGCACCTTGGCAACAGCCCGGGAGCTGTCTGAGATGAAGTGTTCAGCATGATGACTAATGGCAGGAGGATTGACAGGAATAGCTGTTGCCCTCCCACTTCAGTGTTTGGTGTGACATTTGAGCATTAATAATCAGGCATCTGATTAGCATGATGTGCTACCTGATAAAAGTCACTCATTCTCAAAAGATAAGACAGGCAGAGATTTCTTTTCCTTGCTGTAATCACATCTCTGTTTGGAGACAAATCCAATTGGAATGATTAATTAATCTACACAATTAGCAGCTCCACTGGTGACTAATAGTTACCTGCATATTAGTCCCAGTATGGTGGGTCTAATAATAGAAAGCTGGTAAACAGAAGTGCAAATCACATAAGCTGGCTAGTCAATAACAAAAGCAGAGTCTCTGTTAATCTACGAAACAGCTTTTTTGTGATGCTTGTCTGAAACAATCATTTAATGTGAGTGTGAGAACGGGAGAAAAGGAGAGAGAAAAATCAAACAAAAGAAAAGAGAAAGCAGAGAAGCAGGGAGAGAGGAGAAAGGAGCAAAGACATTAGAGGGAAAGAGGCAGTCAACTTTGTAGATAGTTTGTCCAATCTCCTACAGCCCCTTATTTGTCTTTATGGGCATGAACAGCATTCTCTCCAGTAATAATAATAAAACAAGACAGTTACAAGAGATTTTGGTCCTAGAAATTTACCAGTAGTCTATTTTCCAAAATGCAATTCCCCATAAACTCAAAACTCAGTGGATGCAGAACTGTTTGTTCTCCCATTTTAAATACCTTCTCACATGCAAACAGAATTTCTTGTAACACAGTCATTCAAATTAAAAAGCCAGATAAACACAAGCTATTAAACAGCAGCTCATAAAGCTAATGTCACATGCCCTGTTCACATGACAATACTGCTTTCCTTCCAAACCACCTCTAGCTTGGAAAAAGCAGCCCTTTCCCCAGAGATGCTCTTCAGACATTCAGGTCAGTGTTTTCCAAACAACTTAAGGGGTTTTTTGTGCTACCCGTTTTACTAGGCTCTAGGTTTCTCTGTACCAACACCACACAATCACAGAACAGTTTAGATCATCTTTAAAGGTCCTTTCCAACCTAATCCAACCCGCCTGCAATGACCAGGGACATCTTCAACCAGATCGAGTTCCTCAGAGACTTGTCTAACCTGGCCTTGAACACTTCCAGGGAGGAGACATCCACAGCTTCTCTGGGCAACCTGCCCCAGTGCCTCACCACCCACTCCAGGAAGAATTTCGTCCTGATGTTCAGTCTATATCTACCCTCTGTTCAACATCTCTGTCAGCAACATGGACAACAGGATCGAGTGCGCCCTCAGCAAGTTCGCCAACAACACCAAGCTGTGTGGTGCACTGGAGGGAAGAGATGCCATCCAGAGGGACCTGGACACGCTGGAGAGGTGGGACCGTGCCAACCGCATGGAGTTCAGCCAGGCCAAGGGCAAGGTCCTGCACATGGGTCAGGGCAATCCCAAGCACAAGGACAGGCTGGGCAGAGAATGGATGGAGAGCAGCCCTGAGGGGAAGCACCTGGGGGTGCTGGTGGATGAAAAGCTGGAAATGAGCCAGCAGTGTGCGCTGGCAGCCCAGAGAGCCAACCGCATCCTGGGCTGTATCCAGAGCAGCGTCGCCAGCAGGGCGAGGGAGGGGATTCTCCCCCTGTGCTCTGCTCTGGTGAGACCCCACCTGGAGTGCTGCATCCAGCTCTGGAACCCTCAACATAAGAAGGATATTGACCGGTTGGAGCAAGTCCAGAGGAGGCCATGAAGATAATCAGAGGACTGGAGCATCCCTACTATGAATAAAGGCTGAGAGAATTGGGGGTGTTCAGCCTGGAGAAGAGAAGGCTCCGGGGAGACCTTGTAGCAGCCTTCCAGTACCTGAAGGGGCTGCAAGAAAGCAGGGGGGGTACTTTTTACAAGGGCCTGTAGTGACAGGACAAGGGGTAACAGGTTTAAATTGAAAGTGGGGAGATTTAGATTAGGTATCAGGAAGAGATTCTTCATGGAGAGGGTTGTGAAGCACTGGGACAGGTTACCCAGGGAAGCTGTGGATGTCCCATCCCTGGAAGTGTCCAAGGCCAGGCTGGATGAGGCTTTGAGCAACCTGGTCTAGTGGAGGGTGTCCCTGCCCATGGCAGGGGGGTTGGAACTAGATTATCTGTGTAGTCCCTTCCAATATAAACCATTCCACGATTCTCTTCACACTCCACACCATTTACCTATGAATTCAAGGAGACTAGTCCTTGACATTTTCCATGAGGAAGTTCCAGGGACCCCTCACTGCAATCCTTTTCACCTGAAACACTTTTGGTCTCTGCAAAAATGAACTCGCTGTCCTCCAGCCATACATGAAAGCATAGAGGTCAGGTTTCTCAGGAGCTCTTTAAAAACATTCCTAGGACTTGGGGACTCTGAAAATCATTCCTAGGACAAAGCAAGATGATCACAATCACCACTCTGCCACAATCAAAAGTGGAACTCCCTACTGTGGTGTGCTGTCTGTTTCCTACACTTAAAAGCTATCAGGGAATTCAGGGAAGGAGAGCAGCTTATGATACACACTATACTAAAACAAGAATCAAACCTCAGATCAGTAAGTTACTGTTAAAGAGCTAGAGAGAGATGAATAGGCAACAGAAGGAGAGTCTGCTCCCTTTCATCTACTGGTCAGGACTGATACAAGGTTAAAAATTTCACAAAAAACAGAGCTGAAAAGATTGCACATAACATGACTTCTTTCCTTCTTATCCCCACAGCTGCTGCATTTGCTCTCTTGCCATTTGTAGCATTCTGCTGTGCCACACTGGGCCAGGTCTCTGAACAGCTCAAGCTGCATGGTGGTCTACTTACACAACAGAATAGAGGAGAAAGACTGGCAGAGTCCATGGGCACAGAACAAAAACCCATCACGGGACAATGTGAGGAAAAAATGTGAAACCAGACTGATAAATTTTCATTCTCCTCATAAAGGTCTGCGAAGGTCTCCTCTTCATGAGTATTTGCTAATCATTAGGAAAAGAGCCCACAGAGGATTTGTTTTTGTTTAAAATTCTGCTGCTGCATCAATATAACATTTATTTGTGCACTGTGACTTGTTGCCCTAGAGGTCTGCTGTTCCAAACTCAGCAGGCCATGCCTGATGCTCCTCATGTCAAGCATAAACACAGCTTATAGTTTATCTTACAGTACAAATGCCTTGCAGGATTCAAGCAAATCTATAACAAATTAGAATGAGCAGAGTGAAATGCTTCCTTTCTGCACCATGTCATGTTGGGTAAGCTCCTCTAATACAAATACTAACACAAACACATTACAAATCTAGAATGCAATTTAGGTATAAAAGTTCATTTAAGTAAATAAGTACTTTTAAAGGCTCATTTTCCATGAAGGCGTTTTGTTCTTCAGTTCACAACCTTTACAATCTACTGTTGCAATGAAACCTTGCTGCTTTGAGTGTCTTTATATCTCTGAACCACAAAAACATGGAGCATACTTGAAGGGAAGAATCTGCTAATCATGAGTTGTTCTCACCTGAAACAGACTGAAAACAACAGGGATTTTTCTCAAATTTTCTTCTCAAAGTGCCCTTCTTGAACTTTCATTTATAGCTTTAACTTTGTTGGGGAAAATGAGTGCTTACCAACTTCTATGGAGCATAACATTTGTAACACATGGTAGATACTAGGGATGAGGCAGTGATAGTTTCCTCATGCCCCTTCTCAAAATTCACGTCTAAGGCAGATACTTCCTCAAATGTTCAGAAATAGCAAGAGATTTCTGATTAAACAGCAAGGCAGACAAACTGTGCATAACTGCGGGAAACGAAAGGGAGAACAGAAACAGACAAATGATGAGGCAACTGCCCACCAAATCCAGACGGAGAAATATCCAGAAGGACCACCCTGTGAAACCCATCTTCTGAACAGGTGACTGGAATTTCATACTGCTTTTAAGAGACAAGCACGACAATTGTGTTAAACTTGTCAGTGATCAGGACTGATGCAGAACAGAGGAACCAAGATGAGCCCAGTATTTCCAGCGTTAAAATAAGTAAATCGCTTTACACTTGTGTGATTGTTTAAAGCTTCTTGCAAGTGTAGTGATTTTGAATGCAAGAAAACATGCTCACAGTGAAAAAAGAAGAGGTGACATGGACAATTAATTTCATGATTTGACCATCACTAGCATCTTCACCTTGCAACTACAGCACAAGGGCTATGCATTAACCTGTCTCTGACAATACAGAGTAAAACTTGTCATAATGATATGAACAAGAAATTGCAAATCCCATTTTAATGTTTTTTTCCATCACTTGACTAAATGTTGTCACTATAAATGGCTGTTAGACAAGCCCTTCCCTCCACTGCAGTACAAGCAAGATACCAAAAAACTCCATTGTGTTCAGCAAAGGAGCTTGAAAGTCCTATGGGAACACAGCTCTACAGAAATAGTCTGACGATTTAAAACGAATCTTTGCTGAAGTTTGTGTTTTAAGAGCAGGTGCATCCTCGCTCATGTTACTCAATTGTTAGCTTTATGCCTTGTCATCCTGATCGTGTTCTTTTGCTTTCTATCAGCTACGCAATTTATAAGCTAAAGCTCTACACAAGTGACAGGAAACACAAATAAACTGCAGTTCACATGTAGGATGCAGGACTCACCTGCACTGAAGTCCCAGAGACAATGCAATAAACAATCTCAAAATAGCAAAACAATCACTGCACAGCGGTATTTATAAAATATAAATCCCATCACAACATTCTAACAAAACTAGGTGTGCATTTCTATGGAAAACTAAGTCTTTCAGCATTTCCCTTCAAGCACACTGTTAATACCCGAATGTAGATCTTTCACTGAAGGCTAGCACAGCTTTGGGTAACCCACTAATTGGGAATCAAGTCACTTCAACTGGAAGTGAACCTACTTCAGCTCTGTTGTTCCTAGAGTGGTCTGCAGTATGCACAGGTAACCAGTATTTACCGACTTCCATCCTGCAGACAACTGGATTTTAAAGAGAGAGGAAGACAATCTTGTGTAATTTCAGGTAATTGGGTTTCAAACATCTCTCAGTTTCCTGGACAAAAGCGAGCATACACATGCAGAATACTGGGCCTGATTCAGGGGTTTCAGTTGTGAAATTTCAGTTAGAACATTAGAAATCAGAAGCAACTCCTTTGACATCACTAGCATTGCACATGTAAAATGGAGCAAGACAGCAGCAACTCCACTACTTTTAAAGAGTGTATTACTGTACCTCTTACACTGTAAACTGTCAATCCCGTATTCACTCACTGCTCAACTACTGGCTGCTATATTAAGATTTCTATAAAAACAGATTTAAATTATCAGCATCTGATAAAGGAAGAAAGAACTTCAGCATCAGATGAGTGCATTATACTGTAATTTCTGCATAGAGCATTTCACCTATGAAGAATATTTTTCCTCTAGATCCTCTTAAAACAATAAAGAGCCACAGCTGTGAAAGAGCTCAGCTCTGCAAAAAAGTCACTCAGATCTGCAGCCAAATTAATTCATCAGCAAACAGCTGAACAGGGACTTGCCTGGTAGGCAGAGGTGTTTAGTAAGAGGAAATAGCATGAGATATATCTTTTATTGCCCTAATTTCAGGCTTCCTGTGTATCAAATTGGCTTTAAAGCCTCAAAGCTTATTGGTCCATATTTATTTTCTGATCTATCCCCTGAAGAGGAACTGAACCATTAGCTAACCAAGATTATTTAAAAAAAGGAAAAAAAAAAGAGAAGTAGTCATCATGCACATTACGGCATATCAAACACATTCTCTGTGAAGAGTTCAGGCAGTCTGAGCCGTAAACTTGCGTCATTGCCTATTGCTAAGCAGAAGGTCAAACAGACTCTACTGTACAGTTTTTAAAATGACACTTCTTTTCCAAAGGTTACAGACCTTCCATAATCTTGGGCTATGTTAGACATGAAATGAGGTGAACTACTTATACTGATCACTTATGCTCTATGATACTCATTTCACTGTTTTTGAAAGCAAATATGAAGATCTCTCTCTGTCTTCAGAATTCTTACTCCCATACTCCTGGGGACAATGTCTTTCTTGCTCATATGCCCCAACTCCACCCACCTTCATTAAGATGTTTTTCATTCCAGTGTTGTCATTTAGAATAACAATCATTTCACACATACAAAAGCACTGGTGCTTCAGCATGAACCATCTCTTCCCACAGACAACTGCATGACCATTTGGAAAAAGTGGATTTCATCTCAGGCAAAACTGCAAAGATCCTCAGAAAACAAATGCAGTTTCAGTTGCAAAATCCAGATGTATCACGGGAGAGATCGTTTCACCTGAAGCATACTTCGAACAGGTATGGAAGTATGGATATATAAGCAACGAGTACATCTATACATATTACAAAACCTCCACTGATACTGGCAATTTAATAAACACTAACTAAGCAGTGATCATGGCAATTTGAAACCTCTTCCCCACTTCTTAGTCTGACATACAGTGAATCCTGATAAATACCACATGAAATATGGGGAAGCATTCAGAAACTCAGCTGTTTAAAATTATGCATGTGTACGTATGAATAAAATGCCTGAAGAAATAACCTGGCTTATTTCTTTACATACTATATAAGAGAAACAGCCTCTGCTTATGTAAGCTATATGACTGAGATATTCCCAAAAATCAAACTGATTTGTCCCTAACCAATCCTGCATTTTCAGGCTCATGCAGTTATGACCCTGCTTGGCTGATTTATTTTACATCTCTCTTGCCACTGAACGTTATGCTGTCTATAACATCAAAGTTAATGGAAAACAGTTGCAAAATACTGGCATTGCATAGCACAGGGATTTTCAGTGGTGCATGACAGTCAGACATTCCAATTGCTTTTTACTTGCTTTGACTCTGTTGACACGGGTCCACCACAAAGTGGTTTCTGCCACTAAATCACTGTGCCTAGCATTCACCTCTCTTCACTGCACCCACCTAAAAGTTGACACCTATCGTAAGTCAGTGATACAGGTTTCCTCCACAACAGAAGGCATCAGGCAGGCAACTTCAGGGGATGACTCACTGCACTCTAGGAATGATGTTTAAGAAAGGCTGAATTACCCCCTAGAAATGCCTCTCTCTTTCCATCAAGAGAGCGCCTGGGTGACATTTTAGATTAGACCACCCTCCTTGCTTGCACCAGTTTCACAGCACCCGCAAATACAAAGTTCCAGGGCACTGATTGTTACTGAATCGTTTCTAAAAGTGAACCAGTGACTGTCTCTCAGCATGATGCCATGAACATGGGGGCACTGCAAGTTGACACATGCAAAATTAATGTGCACAGACATTCTCAGCTTGGTAGCATTCTGGCACTCATGACAAGTGAATGGATCTATCAGCACTTCCCAGAAAAAGTAAATTTACAAAGAAAAAGCAAGCTTCCGAAAGATCCCACACTGTATCTGTGTTTCCAGCGCACTAAAGTTTACACCAGAATCCTGCAACAACAAAGGGTCAGACCAAATTAATTCATGCATTGACTGATGAAGGAAGGTGAGACCAAAGGGAAGTGAGAGTGCAATCTGTTGCAGAGTTTCTCACTCCAGAGAGATCCCTTTCCTAAGGAGGGTTTGTTGTCATTTGAATTACAAAAAACTTTTTGTGAAGTGAAAGAGGCTGGTGCTGCGGAGGCGTCTATTGTCTCTCCTCTACCATGCCCTGACCTCTGCCATCCCCTCCTCCCTCCAGTCACTAATATTTACATCCTCAGGCAGGTCAGAAGACCCCAATTCATTCCAGGGCCCAACAACAGCTACAGTTTTCACCTTTGAAATCCTTCAGGACTTATTTTTACTAATTTCTTCATATCTGCCATACCCAGTCCCTCTCTACTCCTCTTCATGTTTTCTCTCCTCTCCAACACTACCCCTAAATCACTTTGAATATTCTCACAATTGTAGATTTTTTTTAAAACCCTCTTCTCCTTTGCAGACCCACAGCTTAAGCATGCCCTTCTGTGACTATCCCTGTAGGACTCCAGCCCATTTCTAATATCAACAGAAAATGTATTGGTTTGGATTTTCAACAGAGCTTAAGAAAGTTACGTGCATAATTCTCTCAAGCCTTTAGAATATTCTCCCTTTTACTGACCTCTTCTTGTCTTTCTCCCTGTTCTACAATCATAAGATGATTTTGATCATCTTTCTGCACCATGGAACTCTTCAAAATGCTAGTTTGAAGTTCGGATGTAGTTTGTTTGAATAGTGTGTTTTAGTTCATTCCTGTTTTATACAGAGGAATAAATCCTGACAAGTCTGTGTCTGCTTCGCCTTTCTGTTACTCCAACAGAAGTTTGCTTCAGCAGTAAGGGCTCAGTAAACAACATATAAATACTTCAGGATTTGACCCACATTACTTACATTCACTATGTCCGTAACGGAGCAGAGCGTGCAGACTGCAACCAGTTCTAGCTTTGTGATGTCTCCAACTACCAAAATCCTATCAGTACCAGGGAATGTGTATCACGTTTCAGGCTCTACACAGCTACTCCTTTTTCAAGAGGGAGGTAGAAGCATCAGAGTGACTAGAAACATCAAGTGGTCCCCAAAAATAGCAAAGTCCAGATGTTGAATGTAATTGTAGCAAAAGTTGGAATTTCTTCAATTGGTATTTCAAGATTTCAATCTAAGCTAAAGAACTTTGATATCAGAAAAATTATTCTCTCCCTTTTCTACTTTCTCTTTCCAGTGATGGTGTCTTAATACATTAAACCCTAATTAGACATGACAGAAAAAAAACTTTAAAATGCAATCAAATATCAAAGTCCACAGAATTTTTTTACCTTAGTTGCAACATAGGCTAGTACTTCACCAGTGTTATCCCCTCAGCAGGTAAGGATCATAGAGAACAGACAAAACCTTATGAAAAGTTGAATCTTGCCTGCATATTCAGTTTCTGAATATGTGTAATGAACTGATCATTTCAGAGCCACAAAGTTAACGATTTTACTTCAAATGAATGGTCAGGCAAACACAGCAGCCAAAATGTGCAGGGTTGTAAATCAACATAAACTTCACTGATTAACATGTGAGTACACCCTCCTGACAACCTGGCCCTCAGTCTTCCAATGGAGTTTATGTGATGATATTGAATAATATCAATTTTCAAGCTTAGATTGAATCTCTGAGCTAACTGAAGCAGACCAGTACAGCTTACTGCCATCAGGTTCACTGACACTGGTTCTAAATTACATTGTTAATCTACATTTGGCCCAAGTACCATGATCTCAGGTGACCCACAAACTTGATCTACATTGCAAACATGTAACCGAATCCCAGGATCCTATTTCACTAGGAACATTTTGCCTGTGCCCTGCTGATAGGTACTTATAGTCTCATAAGCCAGTTTAGCATCAGACTTTGCATCTCAATATTGAGATTGCTTCTACAGGTACCTTCTCAAGGAGATGTCTGTCTGACGTCAATTCACGTGTACGTAAGCAGCTAACAAGCTGAACAAACAGTATCACGTGCACTGAATTACATCATGCTCAGTTTCTTTCAGGTTGTGTATCAAATCAAACTCTCAAATGCACATATAAGGTATAAATATTTGTGCTTGATTCTTAAGTTTAAAAGGACCCAAAAGTGCAAGCTGACAGAACAGAATTGTACCTTCTCAGCTGATAAAATTCAGAGCTACAAAACAAGCGATCAAAATGTCAAAACTAGACACAGACAGGTCCTCAGAAGTATTCGCATCAGATCTATTTATACACTCACAGGTTTCCTATTTATCAGTCTTCACAGCTGAGGTAAAAGGGGAAGCATCAAAACCTATAGGTGCCTTATCCAGAAAACTAGTATGGGAATTGGCAGCAGCTACTAGAAATCCCAGTGAAACTCTCCCTATTTCCTGATTTCAAGCATATTAGCCAATAGATTTTAGACAGCAAGTAGTACTAACTGCACTTGAGACCCTCCATGCAGGTACACCAGCCGGAGGTGCAGTCCAGAGTCAAGGGACTTAAATTCCAAAGTTATTTCCAGTTTAGGAGACAATCCTGGTAGCTGTCTGTGCAGCAACTGCAGTCAGCTCCCCGCAGGCTCCTTACAAGCAGTAGTGTCTGTATGGGCTGTAAATTCTTATGGAACTTTTCCTCCTTCATAACCAGCAACCAGGGCTCTGGTGCAGCGCACAAGCATTAGCATTCCTGGCCTTTGGAGCTTGACATTTCCTGCTGGGAGAAATCTGCTTAAGTGCCTGTGGTGTGACAATGGGGAATGAAGCTTTCGGTGGAGGCAGTCCGAACTCCACAAAAGGCCGGGACGTTCTGGGATTCTCACCACCGGAGCCTAAGGAGAGTGGCTGTTTCTCTGTAGCCTGTGAAAGGTTTCCAAGAACTTCAAATGCATGGAAAAATATGTGATTTGGTGAAAAAGAGTAGAATCCCAGAAGGGGAAGGGGGGGAAAGGAAAAGAGAACTCCGACTGCCCCAAGCCTTTTCTGTTAAAGGCAGGATGGGCTTTCATGGAAATCGTTCATGGAATCGGCTCTCCCCCCTCCTACCACAGCACATCAGATGACATGTGCTTCATGCAGCTTGGGCTGCTTTCAAGAACGAAACAGCATGTCAAGCTCTGCCTGCCAGGAATTCTCCCACCTTATAAAACCAGCAGTTAGCCTATGTTTATTTGTCAGCTAAACAATTAACCTTCTCCAGGTAAATGGAAAGGAAAATGAATCTCAAGAAGGATGCTGATACGAATTTTTTCTTCCCCACGCAAAGCCCACAAGGCACTGTGACACATAACCCCCTCTGAAATCAATGAAAGCAAAGTTTAGTCTCCAACTTACTGTCTTTATATAAACTGCTGGTTAGGCCACACTATATGTCTTCCAAGGAAAGAAAGCATCTGTTTACAGAGACACCCTTTTCTATATTTTGACTACGTAGTAAATATTTGTCTGTGTTACAAACTCACAATTCAGTAAAGGCTATAAATAAGAACAAAAGGTCCTTGGTCTCTGATCAGACTACCAACCTCGAAATAAGTACAGGGAATAAGTTTGCAAAAACTACCTGGCACTTCATGCACCTTTTCTACCCAAGCACTCGGGCTTTTTCACTCAACTTTGATTTTAAAAAAAACAGGGACTTGTCTGGTTTCAGCTGCACCATGATTTCACTTAGAGAGGTATTTCCACTCAGCAGAGCAAGAAATATTTCAACAACATCGACCAAATCTAACCTAGTCAAAAAAAGCTGTTAATTTAGAGGAATGGGGGTTTAGGTTTTGTGTTTGTTTGTTTTAAAGAAACATAATGCATTTATACTTCCTACCACAGAAAAGGAACATAGCTTCAGAGGTGACACTTTGCAAGTGCTTCTCCCTCAGCCGTGCTCACACACAACCACTGATTCTGCTTCCATGCAGAGAAAGATGGGTTGCACACACAGCTGCACCTTGCAAAATCTGCCTTGATGTATTTGCAATTATTAACACACAAAAAAAGAGGAAAAAAGACAGCGTCTTTCACATGTTGGTTTAAAAGAGGAATTAGAAAAATTAACCTCACAAGCACATTTTTCATCACTAGCCCTGAGCAGGAACAAACAGTTTAGCTGATGAAAAGCTGCTTGCTGAAAGTACGGTAGCTGATCTGAGCTGGTTTTTCTAACAGAGCACCATCTAACAACATCTGCACCACTTTAAAGTGTGCACCATCTGATTGCAACCGTTCATGGTGGGGGCATGCAGTGTTTTCCAGCCATCCTTCCCATACTAGAATGAAGGAGTAAGCAAAGACGGAACTGGACAAACATACAGGAGAAAATCCTCAATTAATTATGAAATATGATGCCAAAATTTTAAGCAAATCAGATATCTCCCTGAAGGCAGACAATGTCATTTATGGGCATTGCTTTTTCATCTTCTCTTTGCCAAAGAGCACTACACTACACCCCTAACCTCTACAGAGAGGCACAGGCCCACTGTAGACTGGTCTGCAGCCAAAATCTGCCTACAGAGCACCTCAGAAACATCCCCAGAGGGCTTATTCGTGTCAGGGTTCCTGCCTAGTTTTACAGACTTAAAATATTTGGGCTATTAAAAAAAAAAAACCACCAGCTTGGGGTGCCTAGCCAAACCTAAATTCTTCACTGCATCCAATACTCAACAGTAACCTGCCCCATTCCTTCTCAGACAAGTGGAAAATTATGCCATTTTGCTAGGTCAAAGAGCTAGACAAGAGCACTGGCTAAAAATATCGCCTGTCCTACTGCCCCAAGCCAGCCATAGAGCTGGGTTTCATAGTTCCCCTTCACGTACATTTATTTTGTTGTGGTACCCTAAAGAAAAGCTCCCTCTCATTGTGGCATTTCTTCTCTGCACACATGTTCTTGCAGAACACAATCATATCACACACAGTCTCAAACCCCAGCTTCCTCTGAATCAGAGCAAAGAATCAGACCATTATATTTTAAACATAAAGGGGAAGTTGAGAGCGAGTGAGGCTTGCTAGCAGAGCCTGAACTGAATGGCTCCAGCAAGGAGACTGCCCTCCCCAGCATTCCCATGGCCTCTGACTTGTTTTGGATGTTTGCGAGGACAGAGGAGTACTGCCTGGGTATGTATAGGATGGACAGGGCTCTCCCAACTATAGGCTGCATTAAAAGGTCATCTCCACTTGGAGCTACTTAGAACTGAAGGGTCAAATGTTTTGTGCTGTGGAAACTAAGCTAGCAGTTCTGTTTCTAATTTATGTATATTCTAGAGTAAAGTTAAAAAAGTAGCTTTGGTGTTCACTTGCTCTTTCTTTACAGAGGTGCAAAGAGATGGAAAAAATTAAAAGGAATGAGTAAAAGTTTAGTTAGAAGTGGCTTTGTGATCAAAAGAGTTCATTCAAAGCATTTTGATGTTTTTAAATGAAAAACAGCTACAATCTGAGTTCCCTTTATCTGAAGTCCGCTGAGTTACATTGCTGGGAAACATAAAGCCCATCTCTCCAACCCAACTGGTGTTTCTGCACCCTGCCCTTTTCTCAGTAACGCCACAGGTTTCTCCCTTGCACTGCAACGAGAATGATCTAATGCAGCTTAGGGCCCTATCACCAGGACAGTCTTCTGAAAATTGGAATAACTATTTTTAATGCAGGTACTTTATATCTGCAGACCTGGAGCTCGGATTAGATCAAGCTTTGCCCATCCCCAGCCAGCCGTAAGACTTGTCCCTGCTTAGAAAAGGACACTGACCACACCGCCTACATGCCAGCGCACCAACTGGTACATTTAGCAGTCCATTCATTCAGGCTGCCATTTTTTCTTCTCAAATATTTTCCCCTCAGCTGCCTTTTCATTAGAGGCTGAATAGTAGCACCTACTGCCTAGCCAAGAAATTCACACAAGGAGTTCCCTTTGGAGCTGATACTCCTGCCATTCATCCTATCTGTCCAGGGAGCAGCTCCCCATCCAAGTCCATCATCAGTCACCTCAGACACTGCTGGCATTACCTTCCCCAATGACCCATCTCTACCAGTCCAAAAAACAAACCTCTAAATATGCTGCCAAAGCCCAGGTTCACGCTGGGCCAAGGCAAATAGCTTATTTAACACTTCATCCACCACGTTTACACACTGGATTGAATTTAGTCTTTGCAAGAGTCCTAACTGCATCTGTGAACCCAGCAGACTGCCAGTTACTGAGTGCTCACACATAGCAGGGCTTTTATTTGTAATAAAATATTTAGAGTGGAAAAACACCCCAGAATTTAATAAAAGCAACAGTCTCAGATTGCCAATGACTTGTGGTGCATCTATTCAGATGCTCGGAATTCCCTGCATAAATAAAGCTGGGCTTTCAAGTTCTGCCAATTAAATAAATGCCTGTTTTAACTTAGTTTTGTATTAAAACAGTAACCAACTTTACTTCTACAAAATAAAGTGTGAGGTCCTGGATTGTAAATAAACTCCATTTGTGGATGTATTTTCACACAGTTACTTGGCTTAAATAGCTGACTGTTCAGAGAAAAAAACATATCCCATTTGCATACCTAAGCACAACTGCGTAAGCCAACCTAAATGCAAAACGCACATACAAAATTGCATTTAGACGTCGGAGTTTTAAACTGTTGGTCATTCCCATAGAAAATATAATTGATATAAAAAACTTTTTAGGAGTAAGTGTTTATAAAAACCACTCTGAAAGCTTACAGAGACAACATCTTTCCTAGAGAGTTTGTTTCAGCCTTCTTGTACAGTGAAGATCCCAAGTAAAGAATTCTGGATGCTCCATCAACAATCACCTCAATACAGGAACCTTTATTGAAACCTTTTTTGTTTTTATTTGAGCCATGCACTAAGTTAAGGAACTGTGTTTAAATGCACTACAGATGGTGGGTAAAGCAGAGACAGGAGGAGAAGTGGGACTGCAACTCTTCCTTCTCTGCTAACAGCCCAAGCAGAGTTGCTTGCTCTCTGTACTCTGAGGAATCCCTCTTCTTTGACCTGGAAAGAGCCCATCTTCCTGTTTCAATCTATTGACAAGATTGTCAATAACCACTGTTCTGTGGTTTTCTTCAGCCTAGGTATGAAAGGAAGCAATCCAAGATGGAAGCAAGGGCATGATTCCACAGTCAACTACACCAATGAAAAACCCCTCTGCACCCAGTCCCTGGCTGCACATTCCTATCCTCTGCCCTCTACCAACATTGATGCTTATGCCACTAGGCAATTGCAGCCAGCTGAGGGAACTCAAACAGCCAAACACCAACCACACAAAAATTAAGGCATTCCCCACCTTAGCTTCCTGAACTCCCTCATCACCCACTCACCTAGGCATTACTGCTCCTATACATAAGCAAGTTAGACACAAATTAGAGCTGTTTAATCTACTGCACCCACAGCACTCTCAGTGCTTTTTGAACACCCCGGAGTGCATCCACCTTCTACTAGAACATACTAAGCTACTCAGATTGAGGAGATAGTGAGGATGGGGGTGCAATGTTTGGTCTAAACTGGAGTTCAGATTTACATCCTGTATTCGAAGCCCAGTAGAGCAGGACACTTGACGATTCTGCATGCATCAAGGCCAAAGCAACATCAGAACTTGCTACATTTAGCTGCAATTGTGTACAATTTGCTTCACAGCCAGAAAGTGTAACAGCGTCTTAACACTGCAACATCCTGTGGCTAACACCCTGCTGCTGTGTGCCTGAGAAGTGTTAACTGAGTGGCAAGCACATTTAAGTACTAAGCATGGCTTGATACTCATGGAAGGGGAGGGCACAGGGTTTTTCTCCAAAATATTCCAAAATCAAGACAAGTGGCTTCAGTGTCAAGCCTTCTTCATCCATCCACTCAAGTACAGAGAGCTGTTTTCATTTCAACACTGGATTTCTTCCTATTCAAATGACAGCCTGTTTGTATGTAAACTAAAATAAGATACAGGTAGTTCAGCAGTGATGAAGCTACAAACAAACCATGGCATCTGCCTCCTAGCAATCAAAAGACCTTCCTGTACTTAAAGTTCCCCATTATTTTATACAGTGCAACCTGTTCCATTTTCCTTGTTGGTTTTTTTTGCCAAATAGTTCACTAGGCTTCTTGACTTTGGGACATGTATCACATTGTATCTGTTAAATTGGAGCACAAAGCAGTGAGCACTCAACAACTCCTGATGCATGCTTCCTGCTTTCCACATTTAAGCACAGGGAAGACTTGGAGACATAACTCAGGTCTTGCCTACTGGAACTGATTTTGGTCATGACCATCAGCAGCCAGACCCAAGTTATCCTTCTTGCTTTACCCTACTGTATACAGGACAAACAGCTGCAAGCCTCAGTTGGCACTGTAGCAGCTTGCTCTGGTTTTGCTAGGGAAGCTAGTACAGATAGGAACTACCACTCTGCAAAAGGTTTGCACTGATACAGCTTTGTTGCCTGCTCTGCAATGGCTGTGAGCCAGGCAATGTCATGGCCTCAGTGTGGCCGAAGACATAACTTCTGCTGGATGTCTGGGGAGGAAAGCTCATCCAGAGGGTAAATGTTCTCTCCTCTGCTAGTCTCCCAGACAGAGAGCAGAAGGGAAACAAAGTGAGAAATTAAAAAAAAAAAAAAAAATCTTCAGGACTCTTAACTGAACCTTGAAAAAAAAAAAAACCCAATACACAGATCTGACACCAACATTCCTGACAACACAGAAACAGCCATGCCAAAGAACAGTGGCTTGCTCTTACTGTCAGCCACCCACTAAAGACAGAAAGTAGGCGATACTAAACACCTGTGCAAAACACTGAGAAACCACAGCAGGAAGCAATAAGCATAGGATGTCACACAAAGTCTTTATATTTAATTTACTTATTTTTTAATTCCCCTCCAAAAAACCCTAAAGCCTCCTTCAGGGCACTGCTCATGCCTGCATGCTCTACTGAAAAAGCCTCACCACCGGAAACACATCACCATCAGAGCTCAGTGCCTGTGTATGATTCGATTCTGATGCCTGTTATCTTTTCAGTTTTGATAGAAAATATGGTCTGTCATGCTATGAGTGCCTCTAGATTTGAGTGGAACCTGCAAGAAGACAGCACTGCAATCCCCTTGTATGTACCTGGCAAGGTGGCTCTTTTCTTTCTTTTGATTTCCACCCTGCTTCCCCCCAAGTGGCACAGTGTGCGACACCATGGAAGACACCTCAATGGGAAATGGGTGCTGCCAGCTCTAATACTCTTCCAGTGGCTTCTGGCTCTCTCCAGCTAGGAATCCAAACATTTGTTGGCTTCACTTACAGCTCTGGAAAGCAACATAACACAAGATGTCATTAACCACAGAAGTCTGTATGCTATTTCTTGTGTTATGACTTCTAGCAACTGGAGCAGGAAACAGTAAAAGCAAAACATTTTATTACTGTTTGCTAGATACAGAAACTGTATGAAGCCTCTTTATTTATTAAATAGTGTAAAGCTATGCATGAGCATACAGTTTCAAAGCAGCTGAACTGCTTGCATTGGGGGATCTTCAGTGAGTACCCATCCCATGAGTTTGTGTGAGCTACAAACAAGAAAACTGGGTGACAAGAACATGCTCTTAATCGCACATAACTCCATCAGAATGGGAGAACTTCCTGAGAAAAAGACAAGGAGAGGTCACCCATTATATTGATCAAAAGCAACACTCTTTCAAAGAAAGAATCTACCAATTCCTCAGCGTGCCAGCGTTGTCAGCCATGCTGCTTGAGCTCTTCAGCTCTACAAACCGATGAAGAGGGCAGTGTACCACTTCCTACACGGGGATTTCTCTCCAATAACAAAACCAAGGCTCAGCATCTGATGTACACATTAGAGATCCTAAGCTGTTCTGAAGAGGAAGAGTCTTCCAGCTTCTCTCCCCTCTCCTTCCCCTTCTGGTTTACTTTCTCTCCCTGTTCTGACCAAGAGCTTGGTGCTCTCCTAACTCTGCTGTAGCATAAAACCACAAGTTTGAAATACCATTTAGACATGCAAAGGTGTCACTAAAATAGATACCATTTGTTAGTTTGAAAAGCTGCATCGGTAAGATGAAAGGACATATTAGAGGCGATTATCAGTACAGATGCACAGACTGACACCACAATGTGAATTACTCTACGTTCACTGTTTGTATTGACTTTCACTTCATCGGTTGCTCTTCCCTCCTTGGCACCATGTAATAAAGGATCAATCCGATTCCCATGCACAAGAAGTGTTGACCTCAGCCAGTGACCGGTCCTTTCCTGCTGATGGGATTTCTGGCTCATTATCATAGCGCTAATTTACATAGCTTTCATCATATTGCTCCTGATGCCTTGTCAATTACTGAATGTAGAGACAGGCTGGTATCTCATCTTTCTCTTACCCCTTGCCCTGGAGCTGCCAGCAAGGCTTCTAATTACTGAAGAACTGTCACAAACTAAAGTATCTTTAGGGCAAAACTCTTAAAGGAATGAACCATGCATGCAGGGATGCCTGAAATCTTCTGAGATATAACCCATGGCCCTGGATCCAAGGTCCTGTTGTGCATTGTAGTGCTGCTGGCATTTTATATGGGAGGCAAGAAGCTAATGACTGTTCAAAATCTACACGATTAATCATAGTCCCAGTCCTACCAAACCTTCTCTTTATCCTAGCATTCCCTTCAAAATCCATTGCTTTTAATTAAATAATGTTATAACTTAGCTATTATAACAAATTATATTAAGCTTTATTACACAAATACAGTAGAGCAATTTCTAGGACATGCCTTTCTCCCATCATAGATGGCATTCTTTATTTTTTAAGTATTTTATTTAATTATCATTTCCATTTAATTCAAAGAATCAGTTTCTGAGATCTGAATGCTGAAGCCACAAAATAACCACAGATTTACTACAGAAAAATCTAGTTTAAGTGCTTCTTGGGTTTGTTATCTTTCCCACAAAAGCTTAATATATCATGATTAATTTATAAGGTAAGGATGGTGTGGTTCAAGTAAACTCTATGCAATGTATTATAAGATCTCAGACCCCTCTGTAAAACAAATAAAACATTGATCCTATTAAAATACGTAGAAACTGAGCCTTTTCAGGTAATTATAAGAGGAACTTGGATCAGAAACTGTATAACATAAAAAAAAAAATCACAGTACAGCTAGGCATGGACAAAGACATGTTAGAGACACTGGATCCCACTCTTCTCATCAAAATAGCTTCAGGATACCTATATGTGTGTTTCACACTGAAATCACAATTATCCAAAAAGGTCTGTTAAAAGGAGGTACAGCACAAGTGACAATTTCCTTCCCAGAATTCAAACTTCTTTCCTTCAGCCTACTCCAGAAACAGCAGAAGGAACAATAGAGAATATGGGTGAAAGACAAAGGCAGACCTGTAAAGAAGCAAGGGGGGTGAATAGAAGGCCAACTGTTCCTTACAAATTTTCACATACTGCCCTGCCATAAGATAACATCAGCATGCTAACTAGTCTGCATCTCAGTAGAGTGACTTCAGAGAACCCCTACGTAAAATTCAGAATATGCCTAAATGTAGTCACAGAAATTAATTAATTTTGACCTAAGCCAGAATGAAATCCCATCTTTGACATGACAAAAGTAGTTATGGCAGCAATATGAGCACTGCCCAGGAACATACTCACATATCTTGCCAGGATTTCTATGCTCTATTGTTTCTTTTCTCACTCTTTGATAAATCCAGTTATAACATCCTTGATTTTGGGTTTACAATACGTGATATCATGTTTTGTTCTAGTTTAGTGGCAAGAGGAAAGCAAATGCATCACTTCTGATAAGAAGGTAGTTGTTCTCCTAATGGGAGAGTCTCTTCCCAGGCCTCATGAGGACAGGAGACAACCCACACTGGCTCCATGTGGTCAGGTCATGGAGGCCTCTTTAAAGACAGCAGGCACACCTGACTGCTCTGTGCCTTTTTGTTCACTTTACTCCAAGATATGCTCTCGAGTTTAAGATCTGGCTGGATCTGCTCCTCTCGGTCTTGTGAAAAGACTCTCCTGGTCTTGGTCCTCTGCATTCCCTGCATTTGGACCTCCAGATTTCATGCTAAGCAGTCACCATCTACCTCTTTTTCAGAAAGACATTTACCATGGGAACTCCCTGGTAAGACACCATGGGAGATGGCTTGCATGTCAGACCACCAGGGCAACTTCCAACTGGTTAAAAGGGATTTTGATTTTGTAGAAACCAAAGTACCTGTAGCTTATATCAAGGTTTACTTTTTTTTTTTTTATTATTAACAAGTACACAGATACACATCTTCAGTTGCCCTAACCCTCTCTACACTCTCTTCCTCTTCAGTAGTTCAAGACTTTTGTTTGCATAAAGAATTTCACAGGAAGTATCAAGAGACTTTTTTTCTCATTTGGTTCTCTCCTGAGAGTCCAGCTTATTGTTACACTTTGTGTTTCTTGTGTATTCTTTCTAGAGACTTCAGCTTCTTAAATCAACATGACTATGGAATTACTTCACCGCTGCCAAAATACACAGGATTGTTTGGAGAAAAATATTTTTGCATTGATGAAAAAGTCATTGTCTTTCAGTGTCAAGGGTTAATCTTTATTGTTCTTTAGTCACAGTCTATTCAGTGTTGTTAAATTTAAACACTGAATGACAAACTAGCAATGCCTGAAATTAAATCCCCCCAGTAAAATGTTGCCACTTGTAACCTGGAATAATCCACCTACAACCTGCAGTAAATCACTTCAACTTCTCCACTTGTATTTCCTCATTTGTAAAATGGAAAGAGCATACTTTGTCTGCATCCTCACCGTGACAACAAAATGTTGTACAGATCTAGACAAAGCTTATCCATCCTATCTCTACCAGGGACAAGGAGGAGCTGCTTAAGGAAGAAGTCTAAGAGTGCCAGTACAAACTTCTCATTCCAGCAGCATACTCTCCTAGTTTCTGATGATTTCTGGAGATGACATTCACATCATAACATTTAATACTCACCTCTTCTGCATGTACCTGGCATGCAATTTTGGGAGGGGGTGGATTAGTTCTTTCATATGTGAAATATAGGTGAAATCCTATCAAGTCAATGGGGTACTGGGTATGTCATTGAAGTGAAAGGTTCAACCCCAGGAAAGCCTAAACTCTGAGTAAGTCTCTATTCTGTTTCCTTAACCCACTGCGGTTTTCACGTTTTCTTTTCCAATGAATGTTAGATTTCCACAAACATTTTTCCATTTACTGCATTACCATTTCGTTTCTCCACATATCTGACCCAGTTTGTATATTTAAAAATTAAAAGAATTCATACTCAGATATATGCTTTTAAACTATGTCAAAGCTGTAGGAACTATACTAGCTAGTAAGCTGAGTGTCATTAGAGAAACAGGATATGAATAAGCCAAACCCTTCAGAGAAACCATCGTAACAAGAAACATCCTTGTGCAGAGCTACCCTTAAATTACGACAACAGAGAAACTTGAAAAGGAGAGTCATCATTTTCGCCACAAAATTCATACTGACTTGAACATAACCCATGGCAGTGACGACCCGTGAAAACTGGGCACTGGCTATAGAGGCTGGACAACTAAATGGAAGCCAACTTGTCATGGAATGTAGGCCTCTCAGGATTACAAAGTCAAGCTACAAACAAGCAGGAAGACTAGAGGTAGAGTCCAGCCATCCTACTCACAGGGCTGCTGCTCCAGCCTCCAGTTAGCAGTTTTTGTATTCTATTACTTATGTTCCAAAGGGACTAGTTCAAGATACAGATTTTTGGAATAGGTATAAATAGAAGTCCCTCTAGTTTTTATTTCTTCTGGTACCCTGGCATAAAAGAAACCCAGTAAGGAACAAGAAAACAAGAATCCAAGAAGAAAGAATAGCAAACTCTCATCCTAGCAATGAGTAAGACATCAGATTTTAGTTGAAGGTGGAGAGGGGGCAAGTCAAGAAGTATGTTTCCAGAGTAACACAAGGGAACCAAAACCAAAGACAACACAGAGCTAGTCTTAACTTCACAAATGGACATAAAAATATACATCTCCTATTAATGGAACCGTCTTGCACATGAAGTACCTTCTATTCATGACAGCTGCTATCAATTTTTCATGGAGTAGCTGAAGTACTCCCTATGAAAGCAGGTACCAGAAAGCTGCTTGATCACAATGTGGAAGTTGAGCTCTTCAAAACTGTTCAGCAAATGTTTAAATTATCAGCATATGCCTTATGATATACCATTGAGGTATATACCACAGAAACATCTAAAGGCACCGGCAAATATACTTTAATCCTTTCTCCTTAACATTCCACTCACCAAGAACAATTAAGCCTAGCTTCCACTACTATTTTTCCACTGTAGTATCCTCAGACTGGAAAGCAAAGCTTTTAGAGGTAAAAGTTAGATGACTGAACTACATAGTGATAGAAGCCGATATGGCTGAACTGCAAGGCAACAGAAGCCATCTGCCTGAAATGTGCTGGGGGAATACTGCTTCCCTCAAGGGGAACCTTCTTTGCTGACTCTCACCTGGCATTCAAGAACTAAGAGCACAGTTTATAAAAAAAGCCTCTCCTATGTGCCACTTTCTTTTGAGTCACCACACCGGTTACAGACACCCTTCAAATTCAGCCAAAAAATAGTAATGGAGGAACATTTTCCAATTGTTTTCCTTCAAAAACCTTCACGTTAACAGACTTCAAAAGATTCATTCACATGTACCAGTGTAAGCTAGCCTCTATCACGTAAGCCATAGAATAAACAGTGAAAAGACACTCTGTTGTCCAAAGGCTCATTATGGTGACCATTAACTATGGGAAGGTTTAGGCAGTGAGTCATGCAAGGATGTTTCACATGCTCAGGCTCACCAGATAAAACTTCCATCATTGCAGAACCTCTTGCCCAATCTAAGCATGTTCCAGAGACAATCCTGTAACCAGCCGAGTATGCATAAGTTATTCTTTCCATCACCTGTATTCTATCATGTGGCATTTTTTATGGTCCATGCAGGGCATGGACTTAAAATTGGCTCTTGTAAATCATCTTTCCAGACTGACAGATTGGTTCTGAACTGACTGCATAGGAGGGAAGTGGCATTTTTTTCTGCAAAACAGCCAAACCCTCTACACAATGTACACCAGAAATGACAAGGCTCTTACAGAGATTTACAGCTTCTTTGTATAAAGCAGGTGCTCTGCACTGGTTCTGTAATATCCCTGGGCTGTTACTGATACCATCAACATGCTGGCTGCTAAAACCATGAGCCAACTATATTCTTTCCTCCATGAAGTGTAAGTGGTAGGATAATGTAGTATCGAACTGCATTCACATCTTGTTCCACTGTAATGAAGACAGAAATATCTATGATCTAGATGGAGAATAAAAGAGATAAAAGCAGTCATTATTACTCAGAGGTAATACCAGCTGTTGGAATGACTCCATGCTTTGTATTGACACTTCAGGAATTACTTAAATCCCATGATATCGCAACAACCACCAAAAAAAGTGTTGGGCTTTGTTTGGTGTTTTTTAAGTCCATTGTCAGAGGTACTCAAGGCACATTATAAAAGCAGTGATCATGCTGTTACAGCCCCCAGCCCTCTTCAAAGAGATTTCAAAGCACAGACACAACAATAAAAACAAAATAACAACAACAGATACACATTGCTTTTCAAATGAGGTACACAAAACTAAAACAGTTTGCCAAAATGAACCCAGTGAAGTCAATCACAGAGATCAGCACAGACCTGATCAGCCTGACAGTTGTAAAATATGAACAAGGGATAACGGTTACATCCTCTGAGCAGATTCTTCCCATATTTAGCCCTTTGCAGAAAACCAGTGAAATTATTTTCTTTGTTAAGAACTCAGACCCTCCAGTCTGAATAGTTCCAAGACACTTTATTCACTGGCACACCACTGAGTGGCACATCAGCTCTTCTGGGCTCCTACTTCTGTTACTCTACCTGCATCGCTCTACTACAGGAGTTGGGTTTTTTTGCTGCAAGTGGTTCCACACTAAGTTTTAAGAAGAAAACATAGGGCCTGCTCTTCAATGGCGAGACCTGTCCTTGGTACAATGTTCTGCAACACAACCCAGGTATACCTGGGATCACGTGTTCACGTTAGGAAGTGATCCTTCTGAAAGAGAGATGTCTTTTGCTCCTCAATAAATTGGCAGAATAGTGATGCAGCATTTAGTAGAATTATTTATTAGGCTACTAAATTCAGCATTTATTATGAAATTCTGTGGATATCTGTATGAATTCTGGTCACCATCATCAGCCTCACAACTTACTAACACTGCCCTTTAAGGAAAGTACAGTAAAATGCTTAGTTATCTGACAAAAACTGAAAACCTCAGCGAGAGTATCAAACACCAGAGCCATTTCCCTTCCAACAGAAAGGGAAAGAAGGGAATGAACATCAACTTCAGCATTTCCAGAATGAAGCAGAAGTAGTTGAAATCATGTGGTGAAAATTCTGCTCAGGGAAAGGTATCTCCTGCGGGAAGATCTGATGGGCAGATAAATTTCCCAATAAACCTTTTGAATTTAAACTTTTTAAAAAGAAAGAGGGATCAAAGACAAAACACAATTTTGCAGCTTATGCAAGATATTTTCCTCCAGCAGTGAATTTTCATAACATCTTTGTGAATAAGGTTTTGCATAACACAAATCCAGAAAAACTTACACAAACAACGCCAGAGAGGAACCAGCATCCCAGCGAAGGCAGTTTTGTGAACTGTACCCTCAAGAAGCAGGTACAGGACAGCTTTCTCAGAAACCAAAAGCAGTGAGAGAATGAAATCAAGGCCTGATGGGCCAAAGACACCAGACCTCATCTTCAAGACAGGCCTGTGATCAACATGATTTTTTGCTGCATAACGTTCAGTTACTTTTTCCCCTCTTTACTCCTTCTGTACACATACCTGAGCTTCAGTGCTGAACATGTAACAGAAATATGGCAACATCACAGAAAAACCAAATATTTCATGCAATTTCTAATCAAATTTTGCCACTGAGAAAAGTCCAAAGAGGCTTTCACTAGAAGCCACTGAACTCTTGAGTGCTTCACAAAATCCTAAACCTGCTTAGCTCATCCAGTAAACATATGGAATTATTTGTACAAGTCTGCACTGTTTAATTAAATTAGTAAATTCCTCCACAAAGCCAAAACTAGTATTGCTGTGGAAGCTAAGGCTAATGCTTTGCAAAGCTTTATTTTTTACTGATGCACTGATTCAACTTTGACAAATTCTGGCCAATTGGCAGGAAAGAACACAGTTATCACTGCAGCCAGAAATGAGGCAGTTACAAGAACTGAGCTGAAGCAGTCACTCACATCCAGACTTTAAGTGACAATGAAAAAGTATTGGATTTTTTTTTTATGTGGGGAAACAGTTTTTTGACCTTGTGGATTTAAAGGGATTTAGTTAAGCAGGTGCAAACCTCTATGCAGATGCTTTGATATCTATGGAAGTGTCTCACATCACCTTAGTTTTAAACTGTTCTCAGTTGATCTAAGCTAAACTGCAAACAACCACTGCTAAATGAGGTTTGCACAAGAGTAGTGATTTGGTTTAAAATCACTTCTCGGGTTACAAGAGCACATCTGCTTGTGTAAAAAAGGACTAAAGTGACAGTCTGCATGTAAGGAGAAAGAGTGGCAGTGAGGTTAGGAGGAAACAATTCCGTGAAGAAATGAATACTTTTTCATACAGGGCTACATGAAAATAATAAAAGTCACAGTGCAGCTCTATCCATCCTTTCAATTTCTGCTTCAAATCACAATGAGAGCACCAAAAAGCATGAGCCTTTGTCAGGCTAACATTTGCATAACATAGCCAACAGTTCCTTTGATTCAAGGTTCTGCTCAAGGCCCAGTTTCATGGCTGGAAGTAATCTATTTGTGTGTGCTGATTGCAATGATGCTGGCTCCTGAGGAGATCCAATTCTAAAATGAGCCATAAAGGTTCTACTTATGGGGTGAAATCTGGAAAGGCATTTTAAATAGGATATGTGATTTTACTGCTCAGGTATCAAGTATGACACTGATGTCACATAGCAACACAGGGATGGATTCCAGCCCTCCCTCTCACATAGCAACCATTATAATTGACACTACCTACAAACCCTCTCACAAAAACCATGGCTGTTTCCTCTTTGTTCCAAAGCTCTTTTGTTATTCATTAAGGACCACATATTCAGATTATGAAAAAGGATGTTGTTCTATTTCTAAAACCTGAGGATTCATCAAGTTCATGAGGCTCTCACTCCTGATTCTCCAGCATTACCAGGATTTGGGGAATTTAACTAACAAAATCAAAGCATCAGACATGCCTGATTGGCTTAGGACATTTATCTGGAAGCAGAATGTACCCAAGTTGTCTCATTGTGCCTGGTAGTTCAGCAAATGTCCCTTCTGGGAACTAGAGGAATGATGGCACGATCAGACTCTTAACTCCAGGATTTCCAAGAGCCTCCAAAGTTGTTGTCACATTAAGCAGTACTCTCCAGTATTCACCCACCAAGAGGAAATACGAGGAGCTGAAAGCCTCCCTCACAAAGAAAGATAGGCTCAGTTACCAAAGTGTCACATGGCAACATAAGCTGTCACTGACCCAGAAGCATCAATTTTACATTGCAGTAGCTACAATGAGGTAGTTACTGAGGCTGAGGTAAGGGTCCCATTGCAAGGGATATTTCTAGTAGTATTTCTGCACCCAGAAGACTTTTTCACTAATGGCTTGCATTTATCTATTTCTGAAGTCTTATCAACAAAAATACACTTATACCTCCAGTACCCGCAAAAGAAGCCACAGGAAACCTGACTATTAAATACAAGCAAAATTACCAGTGCTCAGAGTACTTAAAAGGAGAAGTGTGCCAGCTATTTAAAGTTTGTTATAAATAAAACGAGCAACTGATCAGCACAGATGTCCCTAGGAAAAAAAAAAAAAAATCAATTCTACTTTCAAGAAGCAGTGTTATAAATTATTCTGATAATCAAACTGAGACATGCAAAACAACCCAGGGATTTTTAATCATAATGTACATCAGGTGACAGAACATGAGTCAAATGCTCAGAAATGTCTTAATTATTGCAGTACAGTAAATGTAAAAGAACCCTGAAATCAATACAAAATGTAACAGGCACCCAATACAAGAATGCAGAACCAGAATGATTAAGGTCTTTGTGTTCCTAAGGAAACCAGCCGCCTCTCACCCCCTTCCTTTCATTAACATCTCCCAGAGAAATGTCAGCTCCGAGTTCTTCCCAAAGCATCCAGTAACACTTGAATCTTGGAAACATGCCTAGAAAAGCTGAAAGCAGTTCATATATGTGAGGGGGCTCCTTCCCCAGAGATTTTAGATTTGCCTGTACATAAGGAATTCCAGTGCACTGGTAGTATATGGCACCAGGAAGAGAGGTGGTGAAATTATATCACCTCTTCCCACAGTGGGCAAGAAGCAAAGTTCCTCTGACCCAGAGGGATGGTGTAACAGCAAGACCACTTTAGGCCTTCCCCTTAACACATCAATTCACTGTCCTGGAGTGAGACCAAGGGCTTACGTTACATTGCTTGGTTCTCACATTCTGTTGTCCTAGTTACTACCTAAGCATTACAATGTATTAGTTCTGTCCATCAGTTACCTATAGCAGTAACTCAGATTTTACAAAACAAATACTGTGATAAAAAAAGAAACTATAGCCTAAACAGATATGGAATCATGCTGCAAAAGCCTTAAGAGCTGTAGCTCCTGGCCTGCCCTGACTCATAACTCATCTCCACAGTGAGCAAAAGAAACATTGATTCATCCTCCATGTTAGAACCCACTCCTCTGAAAATTAGAGCTAGCCAATTGGTCCTGATTTGGGATGAGAGGACTTTCTGAAACATTAGAATGTAACACATAAGAGGATCTATCTGAATTGCAGGATCTGAATTTCAACCAGCAGAAAGAATACTTTGTGTGCTTCATAGCAATGCACTAGAATATGTCTGAGAACTGTTGAGAGACACAAATTTGCACAGATATAGGATTCTTAGTTTAATCTGTTCATCCTGAAAATAAGATCTGACTTGTCAAGGCACAGAACTCTATTTATTCTTCCACCTAGTAGACAAGACAATTTTGGGGAAAAAGCAATTAAAAAAAAAATATATATATAAGTAGCAGCCCTTGGGGTGAATGCACCCAAAGCTATATATTGCTACTCCACTTAAAAAGAAATTTGAAATTATTTATAATTGTAATCTGGCATTCTATTAAGAGCTTTGCTTTGTATTGATGGTACTGATGACTGAGGTTCTTGTAATAAGCAAATGCAGCTGCCCTTGACAATAGTCAAGTCTCAGGGGAAGAGATGAGGATTGCATAAAGTTAATGAGGTTAGCATAGAACGAAACAAATTCTGTAAAACAAGCAGTGGAGGACACAGTGTTTTGTAGAGGATCCCCGTGAAAGGACAAACAGTCTCTCATCTCAGTAAATGCTATATAATGTTTTCTTAATTAAAAACATTGTCAGGCCCTGAAGTATACACATTTCACAAGATGACATTTTTTAATAAATATGAAACTAATACAAACTTCTCCATTACATATTTTTTTAGAATAAAAGGGTCTTCACTGGACAACAGTAAGACTCCATTCTTTAATACTTCTGTGTATTCACTACGCACTTAAGGAGTGAAGACTATTTTCAAGATGTAAACCTTGTTTTCATGTTAACAAAAATATTGAAAGTCAGTATTTATGATGACCTGTAAATGTCATTCTTTAATACTCAAAATTGTACTAGTAGAGAAACAAACAATAACAGAAACAAGGGCTTAGGACAGCACTTCCTAAAACAGAAAACTAATTTCTACTTGCTTTGATCAACTTCAGAAATCTGATTTTCCAACATCCTGAGTATGCATTTGCTCAGGGACACCAGTGGTAACTCTTGGAGACCAAAGTGCCCTGAAACTGAGGTCTACTGGGATAGACCTTGGATGTTTTTCTCATCCAATACAGAACACCTTGCATGGCTCTGCTTTCCCTGTGCTGGGTTACCCCATGTGTTCCCATTAGCCACCATCTCCTGACCAGCTGCACTAGGGACACTTTTGCTGGGGGGTTGAGAAAACCAGTGCAAGACATCAGCAGCCTTCACCACCACCTACTGCCCTGGGACTGAAAGCATGCTCTGTCTCTTGAAGGGCTGTGTTGGAGTACACCATCCAAATAACTGGACCATACTTTGTTTAGAAATAAATGGTGGGATTTCCTCATGTGATCTAGTCATGATATCAAGGACATGCTGCTCACAGTAAACTCTGCAGGTAAGTCCTTCCCTTCTTTCACATCTCAGGAAAAAGGTTAACACAGTTGCTGTTACCAACAGTGTCCTCACAGTTAGTGCAGCACTTAGATGTGTGACATAGTTCGCATCCTTGGATCTACTCCTTCAGGCTCTGCAGACTCAGAAGTACACCCACGCCGCATTTAGCGACATATAAGTAGCCATATCTGTGCAACTGAACTAACCTGTGCAATCAGCAGCAGTCTAGTTACAACAGCTTACAGTTTTTTCTGCTATTCATTGAAGTTCATCATACCGTAGGCAGACTCTTCTACAGACATCTCTAAACTATGTTCTGTGATGTTCTTTTTCTTTTCAGTCACACAGAATACAAGTTACAGCTTATTTTTAAATAGAACGGAAGCAGATGCTGCCTAGGACAGGACAGACTGGTGAGGGCTGATCCAAGCTCTCACAGCCAGCGCAGATTCATATGGCATCATCCAATGTTACGTTAGTTCTCAAAAGGGCCGTGTGTCTGACTGAGCTAAATGTCTTCCTTTGCTGGTCCCTTCTGTTCAGATGGCTCCTCTGACTTATACACATTTCTCTCAATCTACTTTAGGTTCCTTAATTCACTGATTTACACATACATATATGGAACATCTTTTTATATCTCTGTTGTTTGTAGCTTTCAATTAAGTTTTGGTTTATGAAAGTGGTTTTTGAGTAACAGATTGTTTCCAGCAAAAAACTGACCTCAGAATCTGTTGGTAAATATGACACCAAATCATCCTTTGAGGAAGACAGACATGCTGATGTCAATTTATCATTTTGCTTTGTTCATGTTTGCCTGTACAAAGCTCCCATTCAAGTGGCTCCCTGTTGTGACCATTCTCTCTGCTTTACTAAAATCCTTCTCAGCTCATGGGAAATCATTTCCAGAAGAAATTGGATAGGCCTAAAGATCCACAAAATGGACTCATCCTATTAAGTGCATAATCCCACATTTGCAAGGGCTGCACATACACACCTGCTCAACCTGACTTCATACTCCCATGAACATGAGACTTCCCTTCTCTTTAGTCAAGAGAAAAATAATCAAGGTTATCTTTAAAAAGGAAGATGACACCATGAGTTGCTTCAGTGAGGATTAGAATTCCATGAACACCATGTCCAAAATAATTTCAAGATTTTCTCATTAAAGTGATGGCTTTCATACCTGGGAACTGCCACCTTTTCTCAATGACTCTGCCATGTCCTGGTATCCAAGACAAGAAGCCTTGTACCACAACAATCAGCTGATCACCTTGACATTATCCAACTACAGCAAACCTTCAGTAATATTTCGTAGCATCATTTGTCTGACATTTTACTTTGATCTCCCTACTCCTTTTGAAATAGGGGCTGTTTTGGAATTTGGTTCTTACGCATGTCAGCAGCAAAGCAGTTGTAATTCTCACCTGAGGCAAGCCACATGAATAGAAGACGAGCTGATAGATCCTGCTGCTGTGTAACTGTTACTCAGTGACAATACAGGGAAGAGAAGCCTGGGTACTTCAGGGGCTTGAAGCTGGTAACGAATATTCTTTATTCTTATATTTAATTCTTCAAAAACTACCACTGCTGTAGACACTCATCAGCAATCTTGCTGTAGAGAGAAATTCAACTTTCCTTTGAAACACAGATTAGGTGTACTGCACTGAAGGTTAAAGCCTGCTGCTACTGCCCTGTGTCTGCCCTGCTGCAACAGAAGGTCCTGATCTCAAGCCCACCAGCCTCACCGAAATTGCCTGGAAGTCAAACAAATAAGATACCAACAGCAATGTCTGACTGAGGATACATTTTTCAGACACATCTAAAACATCGCTATGGAAGGAAGTGGGGGAGACTTACTATCTGACTTATTAAGTCCTGTATAATCCCTGATGTTGTGCTTGCTTTGCAGCCTTAGGCAAGCAGCCATGTGAAGCTCAAGCTTCGTGATGCTGTAGAGGTTAATTTTTTGTCTTGGTTAGAATTACAGTATTTTGTGGAATTTAACACTTCAGGAGAAGATGACACTCCAGTGATGACTGTAAAAACCAAGCCAGATGTTCAGCCTGTAATGCGTCACAGCCCTAAATGCATTAGCAGGGAATAGTGGGTCTAAAGGCCCCCCTCAATGAGTAACATCCATGCACTCACTGCAACACACCTCAACTTTCTTCACTGCAGTCACAGTCATTCCTCGGAACAAAGCAAGATGGAGTATTTCAATTCTCACACAATATTCAGCAAATCACTAGGCCTGATTCTTTTCTATGTGACTCCAATCTGCATTTGAGGTATTCAAAGATCCCAAGCGAGTGACACAGGAAAAAAACTATGGTCTGCTAGCACAGACACAACCAAATGGCAGCCAAGTCAGCTTCTCTTTTGTCCAAACAGAACCAAGTAACAACATGGATTTGCCCCAAATGAAAAAGATCAAGCGTCTCTAGGCAAAACATTCTGAGCTGTCTTCTGCTGGACTTACCTGAAGATAATTTCTACGCAGTCAGAATAACTACCCTGCATTCTTCCTAACACACCAGAGGAATTGATCTGGGCTCTCTGAAGTTTAGCTTATTTTGCAAAAGGATACAGCATTACTTCAGTCTGACTCCTTTCACAGATGCCCAAGCCATGCAGCCAGTTGTATGCCCCAGAAGTTAGCACTGTGCTGTT
The DNA here is from genome assembly GCA_027574665.1 of Rhynochetos jubatus. NCBI lineage: Eukaryota > Metazoa > Chordata > Aves > Eurypygiformes > Rhynochetidae > Rhynochetos > Rhynochetos jubatus. The sequence goes on along the minus strand of CM050665.1, from coordinate 10,341,331 downwards.
CCTTTCACTGTCATAAGTGATCCACAGCCTACTGATGAATGTCATCTAAATCCTCCTCTTCTCCTTCTCCCTGAAACTGCTCAGTTACTTTACTCCGCACTCCATGTCCTCAGTGTAACACATTAACCAGTATTGTTGGGGTTAAACACGAAAGTACATGTTACAGAAGTCTCTTCTTTTGCTATTCTTTCCACCCATGGGAACAGCTTCAGAACCACACCTCTAATTTAGGGTTAGCTTGTCAGGATGCTCCAGCATCACAACTCTTCTATTTATACCACAGTCTATGATGTGGCATTAAATATATGCATGTAAGTTTAAAGTCCTGGTGCTCCAAGGCCGGTTCCACCCAGTCATCTGCTTGAGCAATTAGGCACTGTGATATCTCCTACAGGGTAACAGAAGGAAAAGGGGGGAAAGGTAGGGAGCTGTCTGACAGGCAGCCCCTGCGCACTCACCACCCCCCCACCCCACCCCCACCCCCTGCTGAAGTGAAGCAGAAGCCTCAGCAGCAAATCTGCAATGCCAATGAAGTGATCAGTATCTACAAGGGCAGTGGGATCTATCAGCAGAGGTGACTGCCGTGAGCTAGACTGCTAGACACTGCCTAGGCACCACTTCAGGTAGCTGTTCCCTGGATGCAGTCTGGCCAAGCTGTGAATAATCTCAAACAGAGCTCCGTGGGGGAGATTGCAGCACTTACCCAATAGGTGTGGGGCCTGGATTTCAGGCCTGTTTTCATCTGAATTGAGTTACTAGTTGCTGAAAATTACACAGGAAGACTTCCCCAAACAGAGATGAGATACAAAGCCATTCTTGAGAAACCATTTTTAACCTTTCAGGGTGAGAGGACTTAGATTTACCACAGTAATTAGTCACAAAAAACAGGTGGGAAGGGTGCAGGAAACCAATTCCAGAACTGCTGTGGCAACAGAAAACCCCCAGCTGGCGAGGAGCTGGGGCAGCAGCTCCTGAGGGGATTGCCTGGAAAAGCCTTGCACCTTTTGATGCTCTAAGGCAGACATGTTCAAGCTGATGGATAGGTAGGCTATCTTCTTTCTGTGTTTGGAAGAATAGAATTTCCTTTTCAAAGCCAAACTGGAGTAGCATGCAAGAACCCGCCACTTCCAGGGAAATACTGGCTATGCTGTGTATGTACAGAAAACCTGATGCTTCTGGGTGGCCACAAGTCTTGGCTTACATATTAAGAAAGGCTAGTTCAGAAGGAAAGGCAAAAGTCGGTAGGCCATGAAGAGCCACAGCTGTGTGTGTATTCCCTTCTTCATCTTTTCTGTCACTTCCACTATTACTAATGGTGGGTATGAAAAAAGGAGAGTGTTCCCAGTCCATTTCCCACTGGTTCACTTTCTCTATTGCTTCATTCCCGACTTGCTTCTTCCTCCTAATACCTCAGTACAGTTTCACCATCATTCCTGCCATTTTGCAAGCATCATCTGTGCTGCACAGGGGAATACTGAAAGTCACTCAGTACTAAAGGGCAGGCCATTTGCTTACATGCCATGTGCTGAATTTTGCTTCACGACTGCCACACAAAGCTCCTTCTAAAGGATATATTTGCAGTCTTCCTGGGAACCCAGTCTGATCCGATGAAAGGAATACAGAAAAACAGGAAAAAAATTATCTTTTATCCAGAAATAATGAAACCCCTAGAGGTGGAAAAGGAAAAAATAAATAAAAAACAAAACACCACACCAAAAAAAATCCAACCTTTTGTGTGCAGAAAAGTGATCTACAGCTTAATTCTCTTGCTAAACTACAGAGCACATGAAGTCCAGCTTGTTTTTTGGTTGCAGTAACCACAAGATCACATCCCCTTTCCAGTAACTAATAGCTCTCTGCTAAAGACCACAGATGAGAAGCACCTGTCTTCACCTGTTGCCCTCTCTCCTGGCTACTAGGCTGCAAAGAACATGCCTTACTTCTCTCCAGCAACATACAGCAGTCAAAGCAAATGCTGAACATCAACACCCATGAAATCAGCGCTATCTACAAAACCTGCATGGGGGCCACAGTATCATTCAGAATTCAAAACCCTTTTTTCAATTCTGCCCCTAGAAACACACTATTGATCCAGAAATTATTCTAGTATGATACATGAATGCAGGAAAAAATGGATAAGGAAAGACTGAAGAAGGCTCCAGAATCTCTATAGGCAGCATCCTACCTGTTTGATTTCATCTAACCCATCTGAAATGATGCTCCTTGAAATTAATTCAGTTGCAAGCAATAAAAATGTAAAATTTAGGAACTACATAATAAAATGACAACGGCACATGCTGGCTCTGTTCGCATATAGTATTATCATTACAGTAAATATGTAGCATGCACACAGTCTTGGATGCAGAACAAGGCTGCAGGTATGAAACCATTCTCTGGCTCAAGTGACTCCAAGAGAAAGCAGTACACTTGGGAACACCAGATAAAGGTCAGAGCCAGTTTACTCTATAAAATATAGCCATTAACACTGAGTGGTGTCAGATGAGATCTTTAGGTCACTGACTAGACGCCGATGCCATATTCTTTGCATCGAAAGGGTTAATTATGAAGTGACACTTAATTCAATAGCTGACAAAGCTACTTCGGGAAGACTACTAAGCCAAAACGACCTTTTTTTCCCACCAAAATAGTTGCTGGTGAGACTGCGGTACCTCACCAAAAAATATATATTAGGAAAGACAATATATCAATATCACAGGTAGGATGTGTCTCTATGTGGTGTTGCTTAAATTTTTTTTTTTTTTTTTTTAGACCAGGATGGAACATACCTATCACTTTCAGACTTCCTATAGCTGCCCTTAGAATGAGGACCAAAACTTCCTGGTGATTTTGGGCTGTAACAGGGTTAACTCTTCAGTTTTCCCTTTCTTCTCCAGACTCAAATACTTCTTTAGACTTTAGATAGATAAATCCTGTGAGCAGCAGTGATTCAGTTCCCAACTCTGGGGTCTTGCTAAGTGTTTTTATTATTTATCATTATCTTGGCAGACACAGCTTTAAACCTTGTAAATGCTGCATTAAACAACTACAAAAGGTCTTTAAGGTGCAAGGAATCTATGAGGATTTAAAAGCCTCCTCTGTATTATTCCTGAGCACACTTTGATTCGGCGTCTGTTACAAGTAACTCATGAGAAGGAAATGCAATCACTTGAAGCAACTACTCTCTGCAGTGGTCTCATCTGGGAGAACGTACTATCAGCCAGAACCATCTCCTGGAGATTTGCCCTCATTTTCTTCCTGTGAACTTGTATAAAACTGTCTCCACTCGACTGCCTCTGAATAATGTACAACAACAGATGAGCAACAGCGAGTGCCAAGGGAGCTCCAGCCAACAGCAGCTAAGTGAGCCCATTGCTGTGCTTCAGCTTTCAAAAGCATTATGAAGGTATTGGAACACCACAGATTTAGTCAAGAAAGATTCAGATTGTTAAAAAATGCATGTGCCACAAGAACAAAGAACACCTGATAGTTCACTCAGGACAAACAAAATTATCAAACAGCATTCTGCTCACAGTTTTCCCAGCCAAAATCCAGGTGACTCCAGAACCTCTACCAGCCATTACAAAGTGAAAATTTTGTTTTCTTGACCCATTATATTCCACTCTACTGCCCTCAGTTACTTTATGCTTAGAGAAAACTCTTTTTGGAGACAGATTTCCTAAGTTGGGGGGGGGTGGTGTCTGTGAGAGGGTGGTGGTGTTTGTTGGGTTTGGTTTTTTTTTTTGGAGAGGATTCAAGTGTTGATTTAAAAAGCTGGATTCATACTTTAGAAAATTAAACCCATCAAAAGGGGAACACAAGATTCATTCCACTTATACCTGAGATCTCATGACTGCCCAGCCAATAGGCAGCAAAAAGATGGATGTATCTGTTCTGACAATAGCCTGAACTTTTTGTACAAATGCCAACAGGTCTACTAGTCAGGACCATTTTGAGGAATCACTGAAGGGGGTCATGTTTCTAGAGAGAATTAGGTTAAGGTATTTCAACTGGAAGATTTTATTCACACATCCCACACCAATGAAGCTGGCCAGGTCTACATATGCAAAAGGATGCAAACTCCCAGGAGAAAATGAGGGAGTCACAGCAGTCAAACACAAAGATTGCAGGAAAGACATAATGTGTACCATGGTGCAATATTACTAAGCACCACTGAATCTGCACTTGAGCTACACAAAAAAGTCCATCACACAACTTATTCCACCTCAGATACACTGAGATAGGATGCAGAGGTGTCCCTTACTCAGGATTCCATGAACAGGCAGCATTTTCTCTTCAATGCTGCCCACCCTGGCTACAGGATACTCAGCCACGCTATCTTACGGCACTGGATATCTCTCCTTGTATACTATGACTGTGCTTTGGCCTCTGACAGAAATAGTTCCTTCCTGAAAAGCATGGGCCAGAATGATCTGTCTGCACTGAGTCCAACAGAGAATTCAGCCAGTTTGCAGTAAAGCAGAATCTGTATCTGTTGCATCACTTCACCCAACCCAACTCAGAACTTGCACTAGTCCCCTACCAAGATGTTGGCTGATGCTAATCAGCTTTTCTTACTTCCCCTTTTAAACATGCACATGTGTATGTTTTTAAAATGCTGGTATTGTAGCCAGGGGCAAAGCTGCTGCATCTATTTGTACTGTATACTACATTACTCAGTCCCGCTAACATAGAAAGCAAGTTATTACTGATACTATTTCTTTACACTAGGCTCTTGCCAGCTTTATGGTCTACAGGGAAAACGAAAATACTACCCAAACCAAGAAAACAATTCCTGTCTCTTTATTTTGAAATCCCACTAAAACATGAGCAAGAGTGGAGAGGGGCAATCTGTTTACACTGGGGCAAAAGAGTATGAGATGAGAGTTCAGCTGAAGGTAGGGACAGATGGAGGTTGTCTGATGTACAACTCCTTTACAGTGCTACCATATGGCTGTTGGTGCGGGACTGCAACAAGAGAGATCTTTGACACATGTCCATTCCAGCTGCTAATGTGTAATCAATCTTGCTAGGAACAAAAACGTTTATTTCCTCTATCTGCCTTTGATTCTCACCTGATTCCAAAGTCTTGTCCTTTTTCCCATTGTTCATGCTGTCCTCCCATGAATCAGGAAACAGTCAATGGTTGCCTGCCACGGGGCAATAATCCTTTCCAGGTATTTGGTTTAGGCAGCAAAGAACTCATGCAGCAGCGTGAAAGGCCTCGTGAGATAAAACGTTCATGCTGGCAAAGCACAATGCAGCCCCAGTAGTTTGTGATTAGATCATGGAGATGACAGTGCAGAGTAAATTTATTCAACATTGTTTATTCCACATTTTTTCCATATGCTTGAAAACAGAGGGGAAAGAAATAAAAATTATAAACAGACACTTCTTCCCTTAGACAGCAATCTTTCCACGAGGGCCAAATCACCAAATTAGCCAGGAGTACTGAGAGCTGGAAATGATGGGAGAGATGAACTACTCTGACTAAAATTCCCAGCAATGCTTTCCCTAACCACAGACAAAAGTTTGGGAGACACAAGCAGTCTCAGTTTGGGGAACTGCTTTGTTCCGTATACCATGTGAGCCTGACAGCATTGACTACAAGCAGTAGGAATATATGGATAGTGTGTATTTAAGACACATTCTACTCTGTGATTACCAACTCAGTTCTTCTGCAGACCTGAAACATTCCATAAAACCTTTGGGGGCTCCTCCAATCCTAATAAAATGGCATAACATGCTTAAGACTGTATGTCATTCCCAGACTTCTAATCATTCCATAGCTTGTGATCAAGCAGTTGCCTTTATTGACACAAGAGGTGAAATTTTCAACAGGTTTTCCCAGTCATGCTTGGGGCCACCTCAGTGGTGCGAGAGAGCATATTATGTGGACAGCAAGGTGTGCTGGGCACAGAACCAGAAATTCACACAAAGCTGGTCCCATCATGTCTGTAATTCCTAGGAATCTGTATTTGATAGCGGGTAGTGCAGTATATCATCTAGTGCCAGTATACTTGACTGTGAGAAGTTATAAACGCCAAAGAGCGAGTTAACAGCAACATTTGCATTGTAGAGACAATTTGCAGACAACTGGTATCAGGCAGCCAAATGTCTCCTTTACAACAATGCCTAATCCACACGGCACTGTAGTAACAAAAAGAACTACTAGCATTGCATCAGCTTTCTGGATCTCTTCCCTACCAAATGACAGCAGGAAAAACTGCCTGTGTTCCCTTCCACAGCAGCACCAACAAAGGTCAGCCTCTCAAATCCAACCTGTACATGTGAAAGAAATAAAATAGCCTTCTCAACAACTTCAAACAAACACACAGACACAACCTTGGGAAGAGAATCAAGTTAAAAGGAACTGGCAGAATGTTATGACAGTACCAGTCAGAGAGGCTATCAAAATAGCCCCATTCAAGGGCTTCCCTCAGCCTGATTTTATATGCCGAGGCACATTGGTGTTGGAGTGTAATGCTACAGAGGAGTCAGAATGACCTACTTTCACTCCCCACAAGCTGGGACACATCCTAGCCCCTATTAATAATATACACACTTCAGTTTAAATCATGTGCTATAATCTGAATATTGCTTTAGTCCTTAGAGTAATAAAAAAAACCCCAAAACCTAGTTTACAGAAGCATCTTTAATACATGAGCATTTCAGATGCTTACCACAGATTCAGGAGGCATGGTTTTATCCCAAAGAATACGTTCACTTTCTGTCGTGTCCTTACTGAAGTTAAATCTCCTTTACTTCAATGAGTTTGGCAGATTATGGTGCTAGAACCCCCTTTCTGCTGTCACAAGTTTTGAATTTTGTAGAACAGATGTTGTTAAAGTCAGCAAAGCATCCTTTGTGTTCCACCAGGGTCTTAACAGACATTAAGAAAACATTTTCCCATTCCAAGTCTCAAAAGGTATATGACAAGGGAAGACATGATAGCTTTATCCTATCCTGTCAAATCACAGCCTGACCCTGGCTCCCAGGAACCTCACACAAACAGAGCATCTTCCAGCCTAAAGAATCCCAAAATGCTTTCAAAGCTTTAGCTGATGTTTCTACTGTAAGAGCTTACCTTCTGGCCAGAAGCAAGGGGTAAAACGGATGTACAGGAGTAAGCGGGGATTACCACTCACCAGCCAGGACAGGTTACTAGATACACACAGTTACGTGCAAACTGGCCTTAGGAGAGGAGGCAAGCTCTTACCCCGTAACTCAAAAGAAAACAAAGCCACTTCAGAACCTTCTGGCCAGCACACAATGTAACAGTCCTGATTTCTTTTGGGTGTCTCTGTACTGTAAAATAATCCAGGAAAAATTGATCAAGCACATGTAATTTTCTGAAGCAAAATAGGAACCCGTTGAGGTTATCTAAGCAAAAAATCAAGAAAAATTCAAGCAGCAAACAATGTACTTCCAAGCCAAACAACAACTGAGGTTCACAGAGCCTCTCTGCAAAGCTCTGAGAGCTTGGCCCAAGGAAGAAACCCTACGCTGAGTAGAAAGAGGCCTGTCGACTCAGCACCATGAAATTGAATAAAACCTCTTTGTGGCAGCATCCAGGGGAGAAGGACAAAGGGCCTCTGCCACTGCAGCTTTCTGAATGACAGAGGCCTCCTCCAGCACCTCCAGCTCTCCTCCCACCAGCAGCAGAATCCCAGGAAACTGAGTGCTTATTCATGACTTGGGCTCTGTCCATTTTCTGAGTTTCCCCCGGCATCCTCCAGTGCCGGGTATTTAACAATATCTTCTTTTAGCTGGCCTCTTGTCTGCCTCTTCCGCATTTAATTGCAAGTTCATGGGTATTAAGTGGCCTGCACAGCTGAACTAAGTCATCGTGATTTGAAGGCTCCCTTTCCTCATAAAGGGGAAACAGTTCTCTCTCTGTCTTTCTGTCTGTCTGTCTCCATTTCCCCTTCCTTGGCCACTTCTCCCCTTCCCCCTCCCTCCCCTCCCATTTTTCTCTTTCCTGTTCCCTTTCCCATCCTACATTTCTTTCTCTGTCTCCCTATAAATCAAATTCACACATCTCAGGGATATTGATGTGTGCAAGGATGGGAAGGCAAAGCTCCCAAACGCTGGCACCTGTTCCTAAAACAGCTCCCAGGCTTCCGCAGGAATTTCTAGTCTGAGTCAAAGCCTGTGGCAGAACATAACAAAACCACCCACTGCTACCCCTCACGCTGAACGCCTGGGCAGACTGCTGTGTGTTAACATACCTGAACAGCAGCTCACCGATAACTAAACCTTTCCAAAGCTGGGATATCCTTTGAGCTGTACAGCAGGTTTCAAAGGAAAATACGCAAACCGAAGTTGTCACGGCTGCAGCAGCTAACTATCCTTACTGCTGCTTCTCCATAACCAACACACTCCGACTTGCCCACTGCCACACGAGTTCTGGCTGCAGCGATGGCACCTTCTGCTCTCACTGACTTGGCAAAACTAGTTTAGCCACGCTGTCTGTGGTGCATACAAAAAAAGTCAGAGGACATCAACATGGCAACAGGTGTGAGCCTGGAAAGACCCAGACTCCATGCTGGGCTCCTTGTCAGCTGCTTTATCAAAAGGGGGAATATCAGGTGCCAAAACCAAGAGCCATAGTAAAACCACCAATGCCCAGTGAAACCCAAGACACAAACCCCCAGAGTTTATTAGTTAATTGTGCTATAAGATAACCAAAATTTCACCTCTTTCTTCCATCTCCCCTCTTTCCAAGCTCTCCAGACACCTGCAATGACATCATTGCATGCAAAAATGGAAACCTTTACTAAAGAATCCACCCCAAACCATCACAAAAGGCAAAGCTATAGTGTGCATACATTCACCATTGTACTGTTCTTTTCTACTGTCATTCTGCTCACGATGATCTTTGTTCACAGCATCTCTGGCTCACAAAACTCACAACACTAATGTTAAAACTTACCCTCCTGCAGGACTGCCAAAGCTACAGAAGTATGTTACAGATAATAATTAAGTAGGCTTCATAACCACCCTGTAAAATAGTGGCTATCTTGTTTGACAGAAGCAGGTACAGAAACGTAAGCTGTCTAAACTAATTCATCTACTGAACCACTGTGAGGGCAGGAAGAGAATCTGATCAAGAAACTCCGAGTCTGCTAAGCCTGTGGCAAAACTGCTTTTATTCTCTGTAAGGTCAGGATGTGCAGCCCTCCCAGCCCAGCTCCCAGCATCAAAACTCCAGGTGCCTGCCTCAGCCACCTCTGAGAGGACATTCAACAGCAATGCCAGCTACTGGAAAGAGCTCCTAAGTCATCACCTGCCAGTGTTAGACAGTCACCCATCCCAAGAGCTATCTCACAAATTTGGGATTAATACTTTTCCCACTGTAAACACTGTATTTACTGAAGCTTAAAAAAATTCATCAGCAAAATGCTGTCTTCTACTCACAGTGTTCTGTCGACACAAAAATGTAAAAAAATAAGGCTTTGAACCCAAAGTCCAAAATTGAACTAATTCTGTTGTAGGAAATTCCTGGGGTTTGGTTGTAAATTTTCTTATAGAGAAAGGAATGTTAGGATCTGCAGTGCAGGGGTGAGGGGAAATCAGGAAACATCTTAGTTTTCAGCTAAGCTATACATACGGTGACAGGATGGTTCATTTCAAATACCTTACTTGGAAGGAGCAAATGAAGAAACCGCTTAATAGGCACATGTATGGAAATTTGCCCACAAGAAAATCTAAGGTGGGGTGGGGTGGGGGGAGGCAGAGAAAAAAAAAATATCAACCATTGTTTCTTTCAGGACCTTCAGAAAGTTTCCAAAAATATTAATGAAATCAAGACAACACTTTTTCATTCTTCTAAAACAGCCAAGCAGACACCTCCCTCTGACCCCCTTCGGTCTTTCACATCCTCAAGACCCCAACAACTCAGCCCTTGCCCCAGCAGCTCAATGAGAAAAAGACACGGCATGTGAAAGCCAGTTATGATTTCCCTAGTAATATCAAATTATAAAAGCTATAAGCAAATCTGATTTAAGGACATAACACAAAAAAAAGGCATTTTTTGTTATATTTTATTGCAATTAGTTGAAAAGCAGTGCAGAAGGGAGGAGGCCTTCTCAGCAAGGGTTAGTACAATACTGAGTGTCCTGCTGTGAGAAAACATAGTTGTCTGTATTTTTACTGTGTCTGTTCGAGCCAATATTGACATGGAATTAGAAACCTCCCCAGTTTTGGAGATCTACATGATTTAAAACAACCATTCACAAAGGTTGCTCAGCACTGCACAAGTTACAAAGAAAGGGCAAGTCCGTATTCTAAATAACCTGTCTCAGCACCCCATGAACATGAAGATGACTGGGAGCAATAGAGTCATCTCTCTGCAGAGCTGTAAGAATAACAGGGTAACGCCAGAAGGCATCAACACCAATGCAAGGCAACAGAATAACCTCTCTCCTGGTGCAGGAGAGAGCTCCAGCCTCTTTTTTAAGAAGCACTTAACACACTGTTGAGGTTTTACATCCATTGAAACAGAGAAGTCAAATTGCCTCAACAATTCTACACATCAAAGCATGTGTCGGTTCAGTAGTTGTCAACAGCAGCTGGAGGTCCTCTGAAAAGAGGCTTTGGGTCACCGTCCTACATGTTTTGTGTGGCACTAACACTCAAAAGCAGGTCTTGCCAAGTCCCCCGACCCTGAATTTGTAGAAGGTGATGGTAAAACATTTCCGTTTTGCAAGTCGCCATTTTGCAATGCAACCACCATGATTTCAAAGCTCAGGACAACAGCCATTCACACTATTTCCCCACGCACACACAGAGTCATTAGTTATTCAGTCTGCTGAAAGTCAGCTACTAATGGACTCAAAGGTACGGACAAACCAGAACTCTGTCCCATGGACAGGCAGAGTCAGGCTTACCATGGAAGACAACAACACCACCCATGCTCCTCCTGCTAAACTGCCAGCATGATTTCTGCCTAGAAGAACAAGCAGCTCTGATGATTATGGACCAACAAATGAACTACAACATGATACAGAGCACAGGCCAACAACCATAAGAGTTTAGCTGTCTTGAAAATCAAAAGGGTTTTGGGGGGAGTGGGAGGTGGGTAGAGTGGTATTTTAATTCTCTGCCTTTCGAGTTCTGAGCCTTTCAGTGCTGGTACACTCTTATTCCACTAGCTGGTCTCAATTTGACTAAAGCACAGACTTCACCATACTTCATTACCCACCTGACTGACTCACGGATGGTGGCAAACGCCCCGTGTGGTGGTTACAGCAGTGGAAGCAGAGCAACTTGCAGTGCAGAGCCAAACCCACCCGCACTGTGGTGCGGGGTTGCCAGCTGGGGTTAAACCACAACCACCCCTCTGGTGTCCAACCGTGGGGGGCTTTATTCTGCTCTACAGAGATACAACTCTCTAAAACTGAAGCTATCAGAGACCTCCTCAAGGCCTTCTGATAATCTGCATGCTTGACAAAATGCTAAATTGCACTAAACTCCAAAGATTACTTTTTCATTTCATTTTTGAGAACAAAGGAATGTAAGCACGTAAAGAGGTAACAGAGGGAGAGAAAAGAGAGGCAATACAAATTGTATCAGATTAAGTCCACAAGAGAAGCCAAGAAAGATCGCGTGCAAGCTGCAAGTGGTCTCGGGTAGCTTGGACACAGTCAAGTCAGCACATGTACCATTAAATGTGGCTGGCACCCTGCTATGCATTCTGAGAAACCACATCCCCTACTACAGATACAGCTACTGTCAAAGGGCGCTTGATACCATTAGTAATAATTACTAGCTTTGTATCATTAATTGTCATTTTACTACATATTGTAAAATAATATTTTGTTCTCATTAAGCTCAAAGAGCACAAATCTCTTGGAAACAATTATGGAAAAAAAAAAAACAATTAAGACTAAGCAGCTTTTAGGCAGCGCCTGCGCTGCTGTGGCAAACAAAAGGATCCAATCCCACTGACTCAAGGCATTTAAGGAAGCACAACTTCGATACAGCAAAAATAAACCAGGAGTCCTGAAAGGAGATCTCCTGAAAACAGCAGATCAGGCATATGCTCAGACAGATCATATCTTGCAAACAGATTTCAGAAGCAGACTTGAGAAAAAAGCACCATCTGGATCAAATTTGCAACTCTAGCCATAAATAAGAAGGGACAGCTTATGGCACCACTGCAAGCATATTTAAAAAGTGTGGGAATATCGGGCTAGAGGCAAGAGCACTAAGGGGAAGATGCTGCCTACAAGAGTGTGAAATGCAGCTGTACCACTAAGGAAGTGGTGTGAGGAAGCCACTTCACAGGAAAATGAAAATAGCCAGGACAAAGATGTCTGGAAATGAGGCAGCTGGATGCCAAGAACATTCAAAAGAGGTGAAAGCAGACGGGTTCTGGAGCTCCACTGTAACTTATGAACACCGAGCAAAATTCTTTCATCCGCACAGCAAGCCTCCATCCTACTATGGCGCAGATATAGCAGAGCCAGGCATGTAGGCAAAGCTGACTGGCAGTGCCTAGTTCGCCCAGGAGAACTTGGAAAGAGAATTTCCACGTGCAATTGAAGATGGTCCAGTGACTTATACCTTTGAGAATCCAGACAGACAAAACATGAAGTTAATTCTTTTGACCCAAGTGACTAGCAAGAAGCATGGGGGAGTTGCACACTGTCCCAACTGGAAGGAGCAAATTCTTCATTTAGGTGACTTTGCATATCTACAAAGACATACAAAGAGGTGTAGCTCAACAAGCTGTGTTCCTCTTACGATGGAGGATGTTACTATTCTGACAGTCATGTCACAAATTTATATTGTCATCTTCTAGATGCTAAGGTAGTTTAAATCCAGCTGATCTTTTTCAGGTAAGAATGAAATAAAAAAGGGATGGAGCTGTCTGAAGCATTCTGAATGTAAAATATGTAAACCAGCTCACTTAAAAAGACTTGGGCTAATTTCATAAAAGCTGAGAGCTTCTGAGATGCACGGATTGCCGCAAAATCTTCAGGTATATTTGAAACCAGAAAGAAAAGAAATTACCTGGCAAGAAGAGAAGATCTAGGCAATAATTTTATGTGATAAGTCTCCCCCAAATGCGAAAAATCCATCCAGTATCAGACGATGCCCCCAGTGGTACCCATTCCTACCACTGGTAACATCATAAGGCCGGATTCCGCATTCAAACTGGTAACATCGTAAGGCCGGATTCCGCATTCAAACTTTGCAGAAATTTTTAGTTCCAAGATTACTGTTGTTTAACTCATTTTACTATTATTAAAAAAAAAAAAAAAAGGAATCTACACTTTTTACATGTCTTTAAGGATTTTTTCTGTTTTTAAATATGCTTGGCTTTTGGAGAAGTTAGTGTAGGTTGTTTGCAGTAGCTTACTAAGCTAAGTCACATTTACCTTGCTAAGGACTAGAATGATTTGTGACATCCATCACCCCTTCCACTTGGTTACCACTGGAAGTTACTGTGCCTGCTCTCAGCCACTTTGTGTGAGCTACTCCTTCGCTTCAGCATTGTGTCAGCCAGCTTAGATCAAGGCACCAAAGGAACACTGCAAGCTAAACCCCCTAACTTTCCATTCAGATGTATTAAAGAGCCCTTACAAATTTCTATGAGACCAAAAGGATAACGGCTATGAACACATAAAGAAAGGTAAGAGGAAATAATCAGTCAGGAAAGCTGCCTAAGAGGAATTTTAAAAGCCTTTGATTAATTCCTCTCAACTGTTTAAAATCAAAGAATGACAGGATTCAGGATTAAGAGATCAGAATGCCACCCTGCACACCAAGGCAGGGTACAGTATCTTTCACACTTCTGTCAGTAGTCTGACTCATTCAAGCTCAACAAGAACTAGTTGCAGACACTTCACAGCATTCCCTTTATCTATTCCACTGCTTCATTATCCTGACTTTCTGAAAGCATCTCCTAATTTTCTCAGTTGCTGCAATTTAAACCCATTACTTCTCATCCTATCAACTATGGATACAGAGAAGAGTTTAATCCCTTCATCTCAGCACCTTTTTCAGCTTGAGCAATCCAAATTCATTCAAGTTTTACTTCAGAACATTCTTTGTTCTTTGCTGGATACCAATAACTTAGGAAGTTTATACACAAAACTAGACATTGCCCTCGTAAGCAAAGTGCTTAATAATAAAATGAATAATTTAAGAATTCTTTCAATTTTTGCTGTACAGGTGTCAGAATTTATTACTTGTGCCTGATGTGCTCAATGACTGCTTTTCCCCAGCCTTCACTGGCAAAGGCACAAGCCACACATACACACACCCTGAGTTGCAGAAGTCAAGGGCAGGGACTGGGAGAATGGAGAGACGACCATGATTAATGAGGATCAGGCTTAGGAACACCTGAGGAACCTGAAGGTGCACAAGTCCATGGGACCTGCTGGAATACATCTGCAGGTCCTGAAAGAACTAGTGGATGAGGTTGACGAAACCCCCATCCATCATATTCGAGAAGTCGTGGTGGTCTAGTGAAGTCCACACTGACTGGAAAAGGGGAAACATAACCCCTAACTTGGAAAAGGGAAAAAAAGAGGATCTGGGGAACTACAGGCCAGTCAGTCTCACCTCTGTGCCTGACAAGATCATGGAGCAGATCCTCCTGGAAACCATGCAAAGGCACATGGAGAATGAAGAGGTGATTGGTGACAGCCAACGTGGCTTCACCAAGGGCAGATCGTGCCTGACAAATATGGTGGCTTCTACAATGTGGTCAAGGTCTTGGTGGATAAAGGACTGACAACCGATGTCATCTGCCTGGACTCGTGCAAAGCCTTCCACACCTTCCCACGACATCCTTGTCTCTATATTGCAGAGACATGGATTTGACACGTGGACAGCTCGGTGAATAAAGAACTGGCTGGACAGTCACACTCAGAGTTGTAGTCAACGGCTCAATGAATGGAGAGCAGTGATGAGCTGAGTTCCTCAGGGGTCGGGATTGGGACTGGTGCTGTTCAACATTTTTGTCAGTTACATGGACAACAGGATCGAGTGCACCCTCAGCAAGTTCACCAATGACACCAAGCTGTGACAGGAGTCAACATGCTGAAGAGAAGAGATGCCATCCAGAGGGACCTGGACACGCTGGAGAGGTGGGACTCTGCCAACCACATGGAGTTCAACCAGGCCAAGGGCAAGGTCCTGCACATGGGTCGGGGCAATCCCAAGCACAAGACAAGCTGGGCAGAGAATGGATCAAGAGCAGCCTTGAGAGGAAGGACCTGGGGGTGCTGGTGGATGAAGAGCTGAACATGAGCCAGCAGTGTGCGCTGGCAGCCCAGAAAGCCAACCGTATCCTGGGCTGTATCCAGAGCAGTGTGGCCAGCATGGCGAGGGAGGGGATTCTCCTGCTCTACTCTGCTCTGGTGAGACCCCACCTGGAGTGCTGCGTCCAGCCCTAAAGCCCTCAACATAAGGCGGATATAGACTGGTTGGAGCAAGTCCAGAGGAGATCACGGACATGCTCAGAGGACTGGAGCACCTCTGTTCTGAAGAAAGGCTAAGAGAGTTGGGCTTGTTCAGCCTGGAGAAGAGAAAGCTCTGGGGAGACCTTACAGCACCTTCCAGTACCCGAAGGGGCTACAAGGAAGCTGGGGGGGACTTTTTACAAAGGCCTGTAGTGACCGGACAAGGGGTAACAGGTTTAAATTGAAAGTGGGGAGATTTAGATTAGATATCAGGAAAAAATTCTTCCCAGAGAGGGTGGTAAAGCACTGGGACAGGTTGCCCAGAGAAGCTGTGGGTGCCCCATCCCCGGCAGTGTTCAAGACCAGGCTGGATGAGGCTTTGACCAACCTGGTCTAGTGGAAAATGTCCCAGGCCATGGCAGGGGGTTTGGAACTGGATGGTCTTTAAGGTCCCTTCCAACCCAAACCATTCTACGATTTTTAACCATATCAGATTAATTTGAAAGAGCTTTCCAGAATTACATCATCTTTGTCTTATAGTCCATTAATCTTTTTTCCCATGTCCACTTTGTCTCCCATAGCCTTCCTTGTCCTTATACATGATGATTATGTCTGTCATGAACAGATAAATAAAAAACAGACTATGGTATTCAGCTGTTTATTCAGTAAATGCTATGATCACCACTGTCATTTTCTAAGTAGCACCAAAGCTGCATATGCTGACTAGCATGGTGTCCAAGCAGTACACCCTGGGCAGCAAATCCAGACAGGGAAACATGGATTGGTTCCCTGATCTTGTATACAAACACTTAGGGCTTGCACACAGGAAAGGGTATGAAGTAGTATGTCAGACAAATGGCATTTCAGTTTCTTCTCATGTTAAGGGCTCTTCTGATGCTTGTTAAAGAAAAGTAAATTTCAGTTCCTGATCCTTCCAATTGGAAGAGAATGAAAAGGGAGGATTTTTGAAAAGAGAATATAAAGTCTAAAAAAATCCAGGAGCAGGCCTATGCCTTACTGTGCCTACTCTTGGCTCTGCTATGAGCTCATCTGTTCTTCAGCAAAGAAAGCTATCACCCAGAAACAAAGAGAAATGCTTTCTTGTTGGTCCCTCATACCCAGCCCTGGGAGCAATCATGTTAGTCTGTTCAAATTATTTCTGCCTCTGAAGAACTGCTGCCCTCAGTTTCCTCTGCTCATTTGTAGATTCCATTTATTCCTCTTAGAATTCATAGCAGCCAGGATTGTGTCCCCAGCACTGAAGTGAATCTATACTTCCCTGATACTTTATTAAGTAAAAAAATGTATGTAGTAGTATATGAAAAAATAGCAATATTTTTGTTGGTTTATTTTGATTTGTTTTGTTGAAGAAACAGCCACTGCAACTGGAGAATTCAAGACCTGGAAAGAAGATAAGAGTTGCTGAGAAGGAGCAGCATCATCTAATATTTAGCACCACACTCTTTATGCATGAATACCCTCCATAACTCACTCCAGAGTCTGCCAAGATTCCCAGCTCATGCATGCTTCAGCAGTTGGTACCACACATCAATAGGTTATGAATTTGGAGTTATGACTGCTACGTAAACTCATCAAGACTCCACTTGAATAGGTTACAGCCAAGAATCCACTACCAAGAAACATGAATCCTTTAAATCTGATATAATCTTGAAGGTACATCTCATTAATAAAAGGGCAAATTATGTATGTGGTGTGGGAGGAACTATCCTGGCATTTTTAGAAACTACAAACACACACAAAGAAAGCAGGAAATCGCTCCAAACTAGCAGCAATTTACTGCCAAACAAGATGTTTAGGTATCTTTACCTAAAATGCCTCACCTCACCTACCACCCTGCTGCGGAGCATGCCCACCCAGGGCAGGCAGGGACTTCCACAAAACACCTCTTTTTGGGCAGGTACAAACCTAACTGAATCCCTTCCCTTTCCTGTTCTGCTGGGTATTCACCACTTACTGTTTCAAAAATACTGTCACTCCTGCTTTTGTAATCCTGCCTGCAAAATCAGTTTTTAATTATATATATAACCAACTATAAATTCAGCTGAATCTGAAATATGTTAAAGACATTATTTTGCTAATCTCTTCTCTTGCCATCTTTACATCTTTGGGTATATACTTCCTTTATAAGTGAAATGACTGAGATCCTTTACCTGAAGAAGAAAAACAAATAGATACTTTCTTTCTCAGCAGTTCACACTCTTCTGTTTATCACCTTGAAATTAAAATATGTACTAGAGTGACTGTGAAAATAGGGGTTATTTATACTGCTACAGGGGCAGCTCCAGTCAGAGCTGCCAAATGTACAGTAAGGGCACATGAATCCAGGACAAAGCAGGGGTTTGTGCAAGTAGCAGCAAAATCAACAAAGAAAACCCTGCCCCATAGCTCTGAAGATTGAACTCTCTTTTCAACGTTCTCCCATAATCCTGAATCAGAAGACCTTTACACAATTATTTTCTTCAAGTTCTGAGCCTATGAAAACTTTCCTAGTTGATGGTATCTGAGATCAAAAACTCTTACATCTGCCTCATACTAACCCTTCCCTGCCCACACCCATATCTCCACAGAACAAGAAAAAACATGTGGAGAATCAGCATTTCATAGTTACTCTCCATCTCTCTCCTGAAATACATTCTGCCTGAAACCAATGAGAATTTCCTTGGGTATGAAATTCTGGGATGCACAACACGCACACCACTCCTACACCTCATTTCAGTGCTGAAGAAAGAAAGATGTGGAGCGTAGTTCTGAGGTACAGTGAAATCCTATAGACAGTTCTTTCCGCATTTAAAACTTCGGTGGGAGTAATGTACATCTCTTCCTTCTCCCTCCCTCACACAGAGTAACTCCACCAACATGGACAAAGTGCCTTAAAAGCACTGCCTCACAAGGCATAAACGGAACCCCCATTTTCGGAAGAGTACTGTTAGGGAGATCTACATATGACAACATATCAAACCCATTTTCTTCCAAGTACCGTAAAGCAGATCACCCCTTTGGAGAGGCACCCCAGAATCCTGGCAGCATCACTGAACCTCATATGAAGTAGTACGTGCCAGGAATAATGATGGGCATCTCTAATGGAAGAGATGTTCCTGGTGGCAGGCATTGTGCATCCCAGCCAAAAGCTTCTGAAGGCAACAGAGCTGCCTCAGAAAAAACATGAAGTTTGACAGCTGAATATCATGTTACCAAGACACATAACATACAGGGAGATTTGTAACTAGTTCATGTCACTGCCTGGTGTTTAGACTGCTGGGAAAGACAGACTTTTTTCCTTTAAGAAAAGATTTATATAACGATGAGTGAAGACGGAAATTATTCATTTAGCCAAATCCATTTAAATGCACATTAGAATGGACAGGTAATACATCTCTAAATAATAAGCTTTGCAATGAAAATATCATGAGATTTCTGTCACTAGTTCCACAGCTGGTCTATCATTAATCAGAAAAAAATACACTCAAGTCTAAATTACTCCCCACAGCCAAAAAGAAAATATATCCCTAAGGAATTTGTTTTCACTTCATCCAAAAGACTCAATCCTTCTGACCAATTTCACCAGCTCAGCTGAAACTTGCTTACACAGCAACTAAGAAAATAACATAAGCCTAAAAAACAGAAGCAGACTAAGACAGCCCGTTTCTCTTCCTCCTTTGAAATTGTCACTCAAATACCATCTGTACTTAGCACTTCTTGATTCCAAAAGCAAGCTCTAGTCTTTTGGTTGAGGTTCACTGCAGACGACTTAGGTGACCAGCAAAGTGTTGGAAAAGACATCAGAGCTCAGCTGAGATGCAAGCGGTCATGCAGCAAGGCCACGCCTGAGCTCTTCTACCCTCACAAAGGCCAAATAAAACAAGCATCATTTGCAAACTGCTTTAAATGAAATGGCTGAAGCAATTATTGTCCTCTACTCTCTGTTCCTGCCTCTCCTGAAGGTACTCTCTGTCTCACATAAGGCTGCACAGAATGTGCATCTGTTGCTTAAGCACTGCCCACTACAACTCAACATTTAAGCACCTAAATAAATCACTGCAGCCTTTAGCCTGCATTTAAACATTAAGCTGTAAACGACAGCAGCTGAGGATACAAACCCCAGACCTACATTCATACCATGGGACTTGAACTTCTAGGAATGTGGCAGGGCAAACAGGCACAGTGATAACTGTCACGGTCACCCCATTTCAGCATGCCTACAAGCATAAATCACAGCCCTAAGCAATGAATTGGAGTAAAATTGGTGGGAATATCTTCTGGTTTGGTCCACTGTAAGATAACAATGTAAAATAGGGATTCCAGGATAATGGCATCTCATATACACCGGCATTTCCAATTGTTTACAGTGGCCAAGAAATACTGAAATTATCATCCCAAAGTATCTGCAATATTAATGTGTTCCGCTTTGTACCAACCAGTCCCAGTGAACCTTTCTGTGTGATCTCCTTTGAGCCACGCAGCAGTGTCACTTCCCTGCTCCAGCAGTAGGTATAAGGAGGCTGAAAACACTATGCTCTCTCCTCTCCTTCTCCTTGAACAAAGGTACCTCCACCCCACCTCAAACTGCTGGAGTGGAGCAGAACAGAAATATATGAGAGGACAACCAAGAGACTGTGACGTGGGAAACTAGACATGACAGGAGGTTGTACTGGTGCAGGGATGTTGAACTGAGTGGAGAAAAAACAGTCTAACACCATCTTGGGCTACAGTGCCCATGATACCAGATGTCACAGGCATAAGCCTTTTGGCCTTCTAGAAGTATCACGTCAAGTTGGGTAAGAGAAATAGAAAGTAATGTTCCTATGAGGGCGTTACTCCACTTCTTCCCAAACCCCTCTCCCTCAAAATCTCTGATCTCTTATTCAAATAATTCACTCACTAGTATCACGATTTGCAGAGATATGTTATGCTACTGTGTTTATTTTGGTCCTGTGTTAGTCTGAACAAGGCAGTAATGGTTTTTAACAGGGTCTTTTCATGTGAAAACAAGGAGAACTGGGACAACACCCAACAAAGGTGTTAACTGAAGATATATCTTCAAAATTAATGAAAAGGAGGCAGCTGAAGCCTTGGAAGATTAGAAGTGTGCAGAGGTGCAAAATATACCAGAAAAATGCCTCCTGTCCCAAAGGACAGGTTTGTGCAATGAATTTCAGGATTCAACTGCCTATTTAATTCACCTTCAAACTTTAACTCTGAACCTTGGAGCTAAAAGATTACAGAGGAAAAAACTTCCTTTCTGTGGCAACTCTGAAGTTCCAGCTCCTCACCAAAAATCAAGAAGTGCAGGGAAGCCCCACAAGTGAAGCATTCTAGATACTGGCTTTTATAACTAAACCATTTCAAAATCTCCTCTTGGGTTCAGTTTGGCCTTGGACAGTTTTACTTTGCTGAAACAGACTGGCTTTTCCTAGTGACCACAGGGGCAGCACCAGCAATTCAACCACTGACATTTTCACTTCATTTTTGTCTTTTTATACCCTTTGTGCTCAATGTGCGTTTGATTGGAGAACTCAGACCTTCACTTACTGCTTTTAAAAGTACTTCTGCATAGTGTTGAGAAGAGTTCCTTTCAGCAGCTAGCACATATATAACCAGACTAGGCAACTGTGAAACAACCAGATGTCTGAGTGTTTGCACTTGCACTTGCTGAGATTCTAGCATAAGCACAACTGTTCAGACAACTGCCACTGAGTAATTCTGAGCCATAACATAGCTTCTTTATTTACATTTTCATTACTCAGTGAGAGCAATGGGAAGCTGATGACTGGCAATTTCTGAAGAGCCAAGACTTGTGTTCTGCGCCGTATGTTCACGTAAGACTACAGGAGGAAAATACTCCCAGCACAGTCTCTTGAATCCAGCAGAGGTTCTCCCAGAATGGACAATTGTTAATGCCTCCCATCCCCAGTGATTCTTGGTCTGTGCACAGAGATTGTCAATACTGCTTCTGGTTTTGCCTAACAGTCCCCCTGGAACTGAGCTAAGACCACCAATTCACCAAGCACTAACTGCCAAGGATGCGTCAGCTGGTTGCCAGAAGATTGGATGAAAGAATTAAATATTTGTGTTGTATTTTTTCACAAAAAAAGATAGATAGCTTGTGTGACATCTTTTGCTCTGCTTTTTCTCCTAAAAGAGGTAAGGAACAGAGACAAGATATTTAGCTTCAATTGCTGACTCCGTTACATCCCCTGCAAGCTTTGACAAGTCATTTTGCCTTTCTGTGCCTCAGTTTCTCCATCTGCTAAATACTGGGTTTCTATTTTGAGATCATACAGTCAAAGTGATGCATAAATGTAGATTAGTATCTTTATTCTTCATGCACTTCAAAGCAAAGTTTTCTTCTTCTCTAAGTAAAATAGCCTGAGACTTTTCTTTCCACTGTGTTAAGCTGTTTTTTGATACCATGCTGCCCCAGCAGCTCACCCAGAACCACATGAAAAGAGAACTGATGTCACACTCTTGCCTCCAAACACATACCACCTGGACACAGCAACTGCTGCCACTGCAATTTAATTCTTGCTTGCTGATTGCAAATTTCAGTTCCTCTGGTTGATGCTGTAAAAATTTTGATTCATACTTTACTTTCTAAATATTGCGGCTTTTCTTGTGCAACTGCTTAAGAAAGATGCATTGGCCTCTATTGTGCAAAAGGATCTGTTATGACATACACATATATACTGCATGCACAGTACAACAGACAAAGCCCATCAGGAGGCTGGCTGTTCTCTCCAGCTTTATTTTATGTCAAGATGCATATTACACTGGTTTTAAATGGGAAAGGAAACAGATCAGAGTGAAATTCCCTGATGTACCTTGCTGTTCATTAAGTTCTATACACCGAAGACACTGATACTACAAGGTGACTGGCACCTGCTAGAACAGGCTGAGCTTTCCCAGCTCCACCTGGCTTCAGCACCCTCCAGGATAATGACCAGAGATAGCAGAATCCTCGGAGGGTACTCTACCAGACATAATGCAAAACAGAGTATCGTCCTAAGTAAACTTTTTTCCTTTTTCTCAGTGTAACTGCAGAAAAATTCCTGCACACTTCAACAACAACCTATCCATAAAGCAAAGTTTCATCTGCTTGATCTCTTCACCATGTTAGAGTCAGGTTGCAGGTGAGTTCATGAAATATTTAAAGAAAGAGAGGCTTAACAGTCAAAAAGAAGAAAACATTAATTTCTTCAGGGAATATCTTGCTCACTGAGTAAAGAGTAAGGGCGCTTTGTCCCATTTGGCAGACACATAGAAAACCCAAACCCAACCAACAATGAGAACCAAAGGAAAGTAATAAAAACTGTGCACAATTTTTCTTTTATAACAACAGGAACTGCCCACAGCTGATTTTTTCAGAGCACCATCATAGTTGGTGAATAGTGAAAGACAATGTAATAATGTAATGCACCTGAAATTACCTTTCTAATTCCAGAAGTACTGACTTGTCCTTTTTGAGTTCTTCCATTCATCTAGAACCAATACTCTTTCCAATTGCATTTAGTTCAAAAGCAATACTCTTTCCAATTGCATTTAGTTCAAAAGCCTTGACTACACCTTAAGTTTATTTGTCCATTTTTGTTTCTAAATAATTTTTCCTCTTGGTCCCCAACTTCTAAGTGCAGTTACTCGGGCAAATACTACTTGTAAGTGCTGAACCGAGATGGAGAAATGCACACAAGTGAAACACACATGTGCAGTAAGATTCTTCTGTCCTTGTGCAACAGCTGTGCAATCTGTTGCAGGAGAAGGCAATAGTAAAACAAGAATGCACGTGCAATGTGAAGGCCAGAGGACTGAATGCAGCAGAACACTAGAAATTCAGTGGTCTCAAAGCTGGAGGTCTGACTCAGTAAAAAGCCGAGCAAAACAGATACTGCAACACTAAATGCACTGGATTTTGTGTGCAATGCACAGCGTAATGAGTAAGTTAAGTTATTTTTACAAGACAAAAGTATCACAGGATTTTTTAACTGGCAAATCTCACTTTTCAACTATACCTTCCTAGAAAATTATCTTTGGTCCACATAGCCTGAAAACCAGTATTTATTTACTGACAAGTTTTCAGAACACATTCTCCTCATGTGAACAAAACAACTGTGCCGATGCAATGACAGAGACACGTATTCGCAACAGGGATAGTTTCCCATGTAAAGTTTTAAGAGCTGACAAAGGAGCCAAACTGTGGGAAAAGTGTCTTCTCTGTACCCATCTTGCCTTTTCCTGTTAAGGCATCATGCCTTTGACAACTGAACACTCATAGTAAACACTTCTGCAGCTCTCTTGTAGATGTTCCTCCACTGTTCTTCCCTTACTCTCTGTCTTGTCAACAGCCTCTCCTCACCAACAGCTGCTTCCCATCTGAGCTGGTTTCTGAGCACGGGCTCAGTAACACAACAGGAACAGAACCATCAGCACCCAGGGGGATATGAGCTAAAAAACCAATATGCAAGTGTCCAGTGATTATCATTTGAAGCCTTTGATTTTTCACAATAAAAAGGGAAGTAAATAAAACAGAAACGAACAAGCAGCACTTCATGTGAAGGACCAAAGCACTTTCAGTCTACGGTATCTCAACTCACAACTGTTAGTAATGACACTCAGAATTAGGTAATTAACTTCCAGTTCCTTAAATAGTCCCCACTCATTCAAGCTGTATTTCCTTTCCGTCTCCTCCTCCACAGACCAAGAAAATGGAACACCTCAAGTAATTACAATAACTGAGTCAACAATGACAAAAATCTAAGGAAGGTTGAACAAACGTGTTTGCAACCCTGGCACTTAGATCTTTCACATAAATAACAAAGCATCAGAAATAAACCCATCCGCACCAGCCACCAACACAGAAAAGCTAAACTCTCCTAAACATCTCTCAGGCATGGTGCCAGAGTTAGGATGGACGAAGAACCATTCCCAACACGCAGTCTGAATGCGGCCATCCTACTCTGAGACTCAGTTCAGTGCTACAAGACAAGACCAATGCTAGTTGGCCTCAGGACCAGAGAATAAAGCCTGGCACTGTTTTGTTTACTACATTTGTAGCCTAAGTCTCTTGCCTAACAATACAGGGCATTAACCACTGATCAGATGTAACAAGACAGATAAACTCTTGCCTCTGTGCCTTCTCCTCTGTGACCTACATACTAAATAGCACACAGCCTACTCACATATACCTACATTAGGCTTGTCCATTGTTCCCACAACAACCTGGATTCTGCTTAAGAGTCAGGTTTCAGAGTCCAAAACATTTTACCAGGTCAGAAGTTTTACAGCCTTGTGTTATTGCCCCTTCAAACAAAACGAAAGGGGCTTCTTTGGCCACCTAGTGATGAGGTTAACAGCAAACGGCTTCCCGTGAGGTGATGAATTCAAAGCAGTTGTCAGATTAGACAGAAAGTCCTATGGGACCAGAGACTGCTGTGTAGCTAAAACCCACCCACCTATCTGAGATAAGAACTCACTGAAATGCAAATTCTTATCAGGAGACTGCCCCAAAGTAGGGCACTCCACCACTGACACACGACACTTTGAATATCGCAAACTCCTTGTCAGATTCCTCAGTCTCCAAAATAATCCCCAAGCACAACCTTTTATGTTTTCCCTCTTTCCTGACATATATTTCCCTCATGTATCCCATGGGGGGTTGTTCCAAGCTATCCAAACCACACTAGGATGCCAGAAGCATGAGCAGGCAAAACTTCCAAGACAGAAAGGTTATCAGTGATATACTCTAGATAAGAAAATGTGTAAAATGTGGATGATGGTGTTAGGCTTCTTTAAATCCAAGCCCATTCTATCACTTACAAAGGTAGTTAACATCTGTCAGCCATCCAGTAAAATGAGTCTCACAGGTCCAAAGTTGTTTCCTAATAAATTGTTCAGATACAAACAAAAGTATCACTCCTTGCTGCAACCCCAGCAGTCAAGGTCACAAGCTGCAGAAGACTCTGCTAGCCTCTTTCTTTAAAGGTGGTCCACCCAGGAAAGGGGTGAGCAGTGTGACTTTTCAGTAATCAATATTTGCTCATTCTGCTAATGTGTCAGAAAGAACACGGGGTTTGTATCGGTGGTAATGACACTGGTTCACAATAAACCAGCAGCCTGATTTGTGCAAGCCAAACTCACAACTCAGTCACACCAAGTTTCACACCCAAAACATACAGCCAAGCAGTTCGCAATATAAGCTTGAAGGAGCCCTGAAAATGTTGGCCCTAACTCTTAGACAGTGGCAACCAAACAAATGACAAATCCACAGGGAATATGTAATCAGCACCCTGCATATCAGATTTAGTAAAAATAAAAAACCACCAAGGAGTAAAAGTATATTACTGGGCCAACTAAACTATGAGCAGTCTACAAAGATTTTTAATGACTGTAAGACAGTGCTTATTTAAAAAAAGCGCCCTCTTTTTACATAATCTAAGAGGTTTGAGAACCAACAAATTAACCTATTGGCACAAGAACTAACCACAAGCAAAACCAGAAGTACAAAGTGAAAGTCGGTTTGAGAATGGTCATAAAATTTATGTTTTATGAGTCATGAGACATCAGATAAGTTGCAGCAAGGTATTATTTGTATGGCTGATATGCTTCCATAAAAACAGTTATAGCAATGGCAATAGCAGTGAGATTGACCCAATATCCTTACATGAAGATAAATGTTCTTTAACTCAGCTCCACAGCTCCAGCATCTCAGTAACCACACTAATCTTTAAAATAATCAAGGTGTAGAAATCTATTGCCCTCTGTGCAACGCTAAGATATATGGCATAAAATTGCAGCTGTTTCCAGAATTGCAGGAAGTCATACTGCCAGCCAGTTTGTGACAAGTTCTTGTGCTAATAGCACTGGGTGAAAAAGCAGGTGGGCTTTCATACATAAGTATCATGATGCCCAGCATGGTCAACACCTGACTTTCAGGCACTAGGTTTCAAGGGGCCTATCAGGGCTCCCACTCAGCTTTGGGCAATCACTGTCTCATGGCTTGACATATGGCTATCAGCTGTGTAAGCAATGAGTTATTCTTCCAAGGAGGAGGGCTCATTAGGAAGAGTGAAGGAACTGTTTTCTCTTACTCTGGTCTTGAGACTTGCAGTTCAAAGGGAGCCAAGGCCTCTTCAGAGGAGTGACTTCTACAGAAAGGTGAAGGAGAGTGTATATGCAAGAGTATATGCATTTTAGTACAGATATCCACCCTGAGGTTCTCTCCCAGTACAGATCTACTGCAGTTCTGTATGTTCGTTACAGCTTAAATCATACGTGCAGAAGGCAGTGTTGAAGCTTTCAGACTTGGCTAGGCAGTCAAGCAGGAATCTTCACCTGCAGTAATATTTAAATCCAAGACTTTGCTCAGGCCTTAGGTACAACCCCCAGTCCAAGTTTCAGTTTGTGATCCGGCAGGGAGTAGTAGTAAAAGGTAGCATTCAGTTTCTGTATGAGATGTCTTTGCATGAACTGCACTGCTCCACAATGAAGTGTCTGTAGCTCATTGAGAAATGACATTGCTGCGTATTTCAAATCTTTTTCTTGCCCCTAGCTGTAATAAAGGCTGAGAATGCTGCAGTCATTCCCACTGCTAAATGAGAACTCTTCAAAATAGATAAGAAACAGAAGCTAGTGATGCTTCCAGTCCATCCCTCAAAGAGACAGGACTGGTTGCTTCAACACAAGTTGAAAACAGAACACAAAATATTGAGACAGAAACAGAGACAAAAAGGGTGCAGGAGGGATGGACTGACACCACTGTAACACAGGGCGAGATAACAGCCACCCTATGCCATAAATCCAATCCTGCATTTTACATCCTTAATTCAAACAGCCTTCATGCACTCTGAAACAGCACCACCTTTGATTGCAGTAATCAAGGGACACCTGTCAATTCAGAGCATTTAATGGAAATACTGCTGTGTAAATATGGAGTAAGTATCCTGCCACAATACAAAGACAATGGTAATAAGCAGCAGCAGTAGTAGTGAACTACACATGCTTTCATGCCACCTAAAGCACAAAGCAAAAGGTGACTGCTATGGCAGAGCTGCTAAAGCACAAAGCTGAAAGATGACTGCAAAGAAGACTTGCCATGTAGCCAGAGAAACTGGGAGATATAACCATGAAAGACTATCTCAGAGATTTGATCCACAAAAGAGATTTTTGCAATCGTGGCAATTCACATTAGCAAACGAAAAAAAAAAATCTTCACAAACTAGATGAGTCCACAGAACATGTTTCTATTTCCTAATTTCAAACGTATCTCAAAAAAGGGGGCACAGTTCATATTTGAAAGTGTTTGCCACAGGAGAAGCTAGGTCTAACAAGATTTGAGAGGTCAAATAAGGTTTCTGCAAAGCCTTGTCTTTAAATCCCCACTTCATGCAACAAAACTGATGGTAGTCTTTGCAGATAATGAAGGCCTAGGGGATAAGCAGATCTCTGTGGGTCAGCAGTACTCTCTCTGGTGGTGATCAGTATGGACTGCCATTGCAAAGCGACTTCAAGCATCACCAAAGTCAAAACATTCATTACCATTTATGTCCCAAAACACACTACAACTGTGCAGGGCCTTTACCAAGAAAACATCCATTGCAGGCTGAGAATCCATTCGAGGCTAGAAACAAAAACAACAGAAAAGGAATTCTACAGCTGAAAAAAGGGAAGTTCACACATAGTCCCTCATATTTTCTTGCAAGTGCCTGAAGGAAACAATAAGCAGGCAACAGAAATAAGTAATTTCTCAAAAGCTTCATCTATCACAGACTCATCTGGATGCCTGCAGGCAGACCCTGCACTTGGGAGATCCTGCTTTTTCAAGCCTCAGATTCTCTTAGAGTGGGATGCCTCTGGGACTGCCAAGATCGGAACATTGGAAAGCTGGCTTGAAAACACATCACTTTCTTCCCCTTACAGAGGGTTCAGTGTTGCTTTTCCACAGTACAACCCAGAAGTCTAAATATTAGACTGCTCCCATAAATCCTCTATGCAGACATCTAGTTACGATCAATGGTATGAGCAATGAGTTGTCCTCAAACACATGTACAAACTCAGACAAACCTTTCTTAAGGCTCCTGAGCTACAGTAATACTCTTGTATAACATAAAACAAAGAGATCACCTCTGTGCTCACTGCAAAACAAGAGAGATTAGACATTACGTTAGGCATTAGGAAGACATTTCTAATAATAAGGACACCTAAACACCAGAATATGTCATCAGAAATGACCCTCCTTTCAGATCAGAATGTGATAGGATGGTTTGGCAACATCTTCTCCAAATCTCTCCAAGACCATTTTTCATGATTCCGTGATATGATGTAAAGTGGTAGAACCCCAGTTCCCATCCCTGTAAAGCAGTACTCCTGCCTAGGGCACAAACACCGTGTGACCTGGGCGGTGGAAGTGCCAATGAATGCCCTTTCCGACCAAAGTCCTGTGTCTCTGTCCCTCCCTTACACTCACTCAGCTCCCAGAATGCTATTACAAGCGAGTCTTGTTGCAGAGGCACCAGAGTGGCGCTGGGAAAGTGCAGCACAGCCAACCTCTCCCTCTCACCTCAGAAATCATGACACATGGTCAAACAACAACTGGCATCCCCGAAGGGAGAGGGAGGGACAAATGGCAAGAGGGCTGATTGATTCTATCACTGCAACTGAGAGGGGAGAGAGATGCAGAGTCAGGTCAAACACCTCATTCTCAAGGATGTAACGAGACCAAAGTAGGTCTAAGATAAAGGACAACAAGGGTCAGACGCACACCAAGCTGGAACAAGCTAAGGGAAGCAAAGAGAAAGGAGATTCAGTTCTCACCTTTGTGGCAGCAAACCAGTGAAACTACACAGGGGATTTATTGATATTTTCTCACTGCAGAGATTTTGTGAATGCAAAAAGAACTAAACTACTTTGTTCATGAGAGAAAACTTGCTGTACTCCTATACACCTTTGATTTGTCAAGCCTCACTGCAAAAGGCATGGGCCAGTCACACAATTTTCCAAGTGAAAAGTTAAGCTCAGACATGCACCTCCAAATAGAACAAAACCTGTGAATTGTGTATCCTCCATCCCTGCTCTTGGACTTGTGGCTCAAACCTTGCCCTGCAGACCACAAGCTCAGATGAATAAATATTTTCAGAGCTTTCTCTTTGCTTTGTTTTGTTTCTCTGTTTCTCACTTCTGCTTCACTTTCTACATCCAGGCTGTTTTCTTCACACTCCTTTTGTATCCAGTGCAAAAGAACCTTTTAAACTGTTTGCATTTCTGCCTTTAGCAGCTAGTTTTGCACAACGCTTAGTCTGAATAGGAAACTATCAGCAGAATTGCCAGTCCCAAATATTCAAAAGTCATAACACAAGCCCCAAAAAAGTCATGGGGATTTACTTATATTTTGCTTACGTTACATCTTCAAAGTTAACTTTACAACCAGAAGGGCTACAAATGTGCATTTTAAATGAAAACTGCAATCTTCCTCAGTGTCTGGAACTGAACTTTTAACAATGTCCCATGTTGTTAAGACTCAGCAGTAGAAAATGTGGATGATTCACAATAACAACTGGCTGTAGGTGAGTGGATGTGACTAATTGACCAAAACAACAAAGCAGCAAAACTAATTTAGATTACTTCCAAACAAATTTCCTTTTCCATCTCCTTCCTCTTCCCAATTACTCTTTTAGCTGTCTCATAATAAAGGAGCAACATTACTGTCATGGTTAACCAAACCATATGGTTTACCTACCAGAATCTGAGTTTATCTGTATCTACTGAGGATGAAACAGGCAGAGAACAGGGTAGGACAGGAAACCACACCTCACAGCTAAGACAAATGGTCTGTTTGCTGCTCTGAGCACCAGAGCCCTAATCTTGGATGCAAACAAGACTGTGAAATATGAAAAAAAAAAAAAGCCTGTGATGCTTATCATACTTCAAGATGGGTGGAGTGCAAAATCCAGAGATACTAGATCAATTACAACTACAAAGCAAGCAAGAAAAGGGAGCATAACATAAATATTTTGAGTCTGTAGGATGTGGGTTAATTTATCTGATAGCACGTGCCTTAACATAACATTAATATAATTGATGTCTTCATATAAAAATAAAGGATGGCATAATACTAAAAACTAAAAATAGTCCTGGTACAACTACTTCCCAACTTGATACCTGTCTGATAAGGACAGTTCAACTCCATACTGTTTTCATGTCTGCAAAGAACATACAGCAATTGCTCAAGCTAAAAGTACATCCTGTCATTCTAGCATTAAAATTTACAGGTTGGTGGTTTGTCTTTCAAAAGATGAAGGAGACATATTTATATACAATGTGGGAAACAATTTGGCTTTCTATACTTACAATTTCTTGACTAAGCTTTAACCTGCACATGACCTCCCACAACTAAGTGTTCAGTGAAATTAAAGGATGGCCAGAAAAAGTGTATGCAACAAATACCCATCTTTGCAATCTAGTGTACTGGACAAATACTACACTTTTACATGTAATTCATATGATTATGTCTACAAAATGGTAAACCAAGCCTTTAAATACTGATATCTAACTGTTGTGTACCCACTATTCAATCTATTTTTAGATTGCTGGTCAATGAACACATCTGAAATTGCTCAGCGTTCCTGTGTCTCCTTACTTGAAAGCTGGACTTCAATTACTGCAATATTAGTATCACAGATTTGACTGGGATTCTATGGAATGACTATGCAGCATTCAAACAGACCACAACCTTTCTTTTCTGAATTAATTATCTGTGACTTTTCCATACAGATTGACAACACAGGCAAGAACAGATACCTAGAGAACTGGTAAGCCTAAGGGCTGCAACATGTGGACACTGTACCCAAAGACACTGCTGTCAGCTACATATTCACGTGCAAGACTGCATGCCACCAGACAGGTACTTTGACATGTTCACAACTGGTCACTCAAATTATCACCTGGTTTAATTTTGGCACATAGAAATATTTACAAGACTACATGTAAAATGTAAACATTTCTGCTTATGTTGCAGAGTTAAAAGAGGCCAAAGGCATGCAAAGGATTAATTGAATCTTGAAGTCTGGAGACTGAAAGTCCTTATGGTTTATGATCTCACAGACTTACAACAGAATTATCTGCCTTCATCTCTTTGAAGTTTATCTTACTCCATCAGCAACTTTTAGTAAAGTTCTACTAGCTTCTGACAATTTTCTACTTCTTATTTGATCAGTAACTTTTCATCTATTCCCTGTACTTCTCCTTGCTGCTTAAAAGGTTTGGTTGTGTGATGAGACTTTACTAAAGAAGTTATTAACATATCTGAATAACTGCAATATTATCTATTAATACTCCTGATTCACACAGCATTTCAAGGAGGATTCTGTATTTTGAAACATTATACCTGCCTAACAAAATGGCAGATAAGACAGGACACAATACAGCATATGCATATTCATAATTAAATCAGTAACTTCAGATCATCAGCTGTGAGTTGACAGAAAAGAGTTCTCTCAGCATGGTAACTCCTCATTTTGTGGCTTAATCTAGGAAAAGTAAGATTATCAAAATCATTATATTCATATGACTATCATATCTGTATTGTACACCATTTAATATAAAATCCAGACTGGTAAAAAAAAAAAACAAAAGGCAACTATATCCTTTGGAATTGAGCATCTCATCTTGTGAGATCTGGAACAAACCACAGAGAAAAGCTACTGGGTTTCATTCTCTCCACAGCTCCACTATATAATACTGTAACGCAACCTATCAACAGAAGCACCAGAAACTTAACAGGAGCAAAACTGACTAGGAACAGCTTCTTGTATCCAAAATACAATGGACTAAAAATGTTAGAAACCACATACCCAGTCAGAAGTTAACTCTATGTATTAAACCTAACTGACCAATGGTCTAATTTAGATGTGGTGGAATGGGACATCTAAGTTAAAATTGCAGATGTAACTCCTTCTGTCAGAGTTAGTTATGAAATATAACAGATTCTAGAGACTAAATTTTACTTAAAGATGTAAACATCTGGAGCATTTTTATTAAATGAGTACAAAACTCAAAGCAAAATGTTCTTCACAGTGACTAACACAATTTTTCTTCTGAGAAAAGAGAACACGATTTTCTGTAACTTTAGTGATACCCACTTAATCTATGGAAGCAAAATAAGGACCACCATCTTTTAGGCAAAGCAAATAAGGATGAGTCCTTATGTTCATAGCAGACTAACCTTCCCTACAACTTAGCAGGTAAAGATTTCTAAGCATACAAAGAAAAACATAAAAAGAAAAGCTTTCCTGTAACATGGTCACATATCAGTCTTCTAACAAGGACCAAAATAGTCTTAAAAAATCAGAGTTACTTTGATATATTTGCAAATCCATATTATTAAATACTTATGAGATTCTTTTACATTACCAGGGAACACAGGAAGCTGCTGCTAGCAAGCAACCTCAGTGCTGTGAATAAACCCATAGAATTTAGTTGTTTGCTTTTTAAAACATTGTTCATTGAGAATACTTAATGAGGACTAGGACTCCAATAGCAAATATTTAACAAAGAGCACAAATTCCCTCACCTAACTTTTTCCTAAAGCACAACTGTCCCATCTTACTTAGGGGAAGACTCATTCTGATGATAGAAATGAGATTTAGCCTTCCTTTATTTATCAAAGCTATTACAATTTCTTAAGCAAAGGAGCTTGTACCCCACAGATCTCTCATCTCATGTTTGGCAAGAGCAAGTTTCCCTAAGAGCTGGGAACCGCAGCTGCCCTGCACAGAGGAACTGTGGTCTTTTCTCCACTACAGCCAAAATTGCTTCTGCAACATATGGAAGTGTAATCAATTTCAGTACAATTCTTTCTGTTAAACAAAAAAAACTATCACCACCCAACCACATTTGAGTGTTAACTAGGTGCATTACCGCAGGAAGTGTAATAGTTTATATCTACTTTGCACTGGGTAAGTGCTACTCACACAGAACATGAGATAGTAGGAAAGAGACCCATGGGGCAGGAGCAGCAGTTCCTATGCAGTAACGTCAGAGCACTCAGAAAAACAAACTAATGGAAGTAAAGTGGACTTTATTCATGAGGCCCAAGTAAGTTTGAGAATACAGGGTCCTAGCACTACAGCATTACTTTCATTAGTGTCATAAAGCACAACTTTTGCTTATCACTGCCTGTAATTCCAGTGACTCTATAGACGACATTATCCTTGCATGTCACATCAGCTGTCCAATGTTGGAGGCATGACAGAATTCCTTGCTCTGTGCTATCTTCTTAGAAGTTATTAAGTTATGGTCATCCACTGCATTTATGCGGAAAATATTTCTGCATTCCAAATTTTATTTTTAAAAATTTCGTCCTACTGCTGTTCTTTTTACCCTCTCATACTGAGGTAGATCCTCATCCTCCTTTCCTTGGAGCTACCACCATTCAAGTATCTGGATGCAGTTGTATGGAGATTCAGCCCATAAGAACTAGGTCAATGATTGAAGAAACTGTCATTATTCAGGACAGCGCATGAACATTCAAGACATGCTTAAAGTTCAGCCTGTGTGTGAATGCTGTTCGATGCCAAGACCTAGAGATAAGAAAGATCCTATACCTCAGTGCCTCATTCAAACAGAATTACCAAAATACAAACTCCACATGGAGGGGGGTAAAGCTGCACTATCCACCCCAGAAGATAGTACTACAGCCAAACTACAGCTAGTAGCTAGTAACAGCCTGATTGCGAAGGGCTCCGACTGAGACTACAGCCAAGCGTACTGTCAGTATCTTCTGCTATTACCTAAGGTGTATTACTCACTACTGCTCTCATGAAAACTGCCAAGTCAATGAATATAAATAAATGAGTTGTTTTAGTTTTTAATATATGAAAATTCCCTTGGTTAACACTTTGAATGCATTTAGCTGAAAGAACTGAAGCTAAAAATACATGCAGCTTCAATCTGCATTCCAGCCTGCAGCTGACAAAATTTCAAATTCAGTACTTAGGACAGAGGAGTTTTCTGAGGGGTTTTTGTTTTGTTTTGTCTCTGGGGTGGGGCACTTCTGCAACTTGCAGTTTTTTTAAGAAACTCGCTGAAACAGAATCCCAGTTCTAAAGGAAGCTAACTGGCACTTCAGCCTGAAGCTTTCTGAAATTAGAGACTTTGAGTTCAACTATTTGAGAGAGAAAAGGAGGATTTAAGTAGAGACTAGTTCACAAAGCAACCACATCCTTGTCATTTATCTTTCATGCTAGACAGTTTGCCACTTGGGTGAATCTGAAAAACACTTAAGACAAACTGATTTTTAAAAACAAACAAACAAAAACCTTTCCAGAAAGACAAGTCAAAAAGGGTCCAGGGTCTAAGCCCATTTAGATGAAATCAGGGTTTAGTACTTATCTAGCAAAACACCAGAAAGAATTTTTGCCCTGTCCAATCTTTTAGAAATCTCTGCAGAGACTTCCCTTGCTTTGATTCTTGATCTCCATGTGATCAAGCAGTTTATTCTTCTTCTTTTTTATCACATATCTGTTATCTAGTAACTTTTACTGCAGGCTCTTCTAGTTATTTGCAGGAGTGTGGTGGTATGCTGATGAATTCCACATCTAGAGCATATATAGGAAAAAGGAAATATCCAGATGGAGTTTTACTTCTGAACTAGTCCGTGGATAATTTCAGAGGGCGGGTATAATTGTCTCCACATGCACAGACACACCCGGCCCAATCACATATTTATGTTTACCATTAAAGCAAAATATATATAACATTTATTTATAAATAACAGACAGTAAGAGCAGAGTTTCCAAGTGGGTGTAACAGCAACTTCTAAACAACAACAGCAAAAAGGAATGAGGCATTCTGATTCAGTTCTGGATCCTGTCAGCCCCAGCGAGGCAGAGGCACCCGCGTGCTTCCCCCGGCCCAGCGACAGGACACCGCCAGGATGCTGCGAGACCCGGCCCCTCCATCGCTCCGGCCGCAGCGTTTTCCCTCGGCGGAGGACACAACGCGGGTGCTGGCGGTCCCGCTCTGCCCACGGCGGCCCCTCGCGTATCCCCCAGCCTCTCGAGCAAAGAAATTCCCCCTTGGCGGAGCGGGCCTGGCCCCAGGCACTTCCCACAAGTTGTGCCAAGCGCTGCCGCGCCGCCGGGACGCACTCGCGGCCCCCGGCCGGCCCGAGGAGAAGCAGCTCCGCTTCGCGCCGCGCCGGGCCGCCCGCCCAGCCCCTCCGGTGCCTCTGAGGGGGCTTTCCCCCGCCCGCGCCCCGCGGCGCCGCTCACCGACTGCAGGAAGTGGAGGGTCCCCACGTAGTCCCGCTCGGTGCTGAGGATCTCGTTGAGGACGCAGAGGCGGAGGCGCAGCTGGCGGTCCGTGTCCTTGGGGCAGCCGGCGGGCTCCGCGGCGCTGGGGGCGCCGGGCGGCGGCGGCGCCTCCATAGTGGCGGTCGCGGGGCGAGGCGTTCCGCTTCCCCGCTGCTCTCCTCGGCCGCCTCAGGAGCCCCCCATGGCCGTGCGGTGCCCGGTGCGGCTGGGTAACGGCACCCCCCGCCGCCCCCTCGGCCCTGCCTCGCCCGCGGGTGGAGGCGCTACAGGGGCCGGCTGCTGAGGGGAGCCCGTCTGCGGGACATGCCGGGGTAGCGGCGCGGCAGCGCTGAATGAAGAAGGGAGGGAAGCCCCGGCGGCGGGGAGGGGTGAGCGAGCGAGAGGCGGGCGGGGAGGGCGGGACGGGGAGGGCGAAGGCGGCGGAGCCCAGCCCC
Organism: Rhynochetos jubatus; assembly: GCA_027574665.1. NCBI lineage: Eukaryota > Metazoa > Chordata > Aves > Eurypygiformes > Rhynochetidae > Rhynochetos > Rhynochetos jubatus. The sequence continues at coordinate 10,305,163 of CM050665.1, read as the reverse complement.
TGGGGGCCTGGCCAGGCCAGCGGCGGGCAGCGGCCTGGCGGGGCGGCGAGGCGGGAACGCGGGCTGAAGGGGGGGGACAGACGGCGGGGGCGGGGCGGCGGGAGCGCGGCCTCACCTCACCCCACACCCCCGCACACCTTCACACCCGCGCTCCCTCATCACCTCACCCACGCGCACACACCTCACACCCAGCACTCCCTCACGCACAACACTCTCACCACACACACCCCCCCCTCACATCACACACACCCCTCGCACTCCCTCACGCACACCCTCACACCACAAACACCCTCCCTCACACCACACCCCCCCCTCACTATCCCTCAAGCACACCCTCACACCACAAACACCCCCCCTCACGCCACACACCCCCCTCACACTCCCTCACGCACACCCTCACTCCACAAACACCCCCCCTCACACCACACACACCCCTCACGCTCACTCACGCACACCTTCGCACCATGCACACCCCCCCTCGCGCCACACACCCCCCTCACGCTCGCTCACGCACACCGCACCACAAACATCCCCCCCACCCCCTTACACTGCACACACACACCCCTCGCACTCCATGCTCACGTTCCCTATTCCCACACTCTTTACACACCCCACGCAGCACACCTGGACACTGGACTCGCACACACCCCACATTAAGGCAGTGCAAGGAGATAAACACACCATGGCTACTTGCCCGTACAGAGGATTGCACCCAAATCTGCCAACCCCCTTCCCCTGCACTGCGCTGAGGCGTGCGCACGCAAGCACGGCTCATACTCGGGAGCACGTACAGGGATACACACACCAGAATGTACACACTTGCAGACTTCCACACCAGCAGAGAATATATACGACAAACGTAAGTGTTCCATGGCTGTGAATCAAAAATATGAGGGTTCCTAAATTGGTTGTGCAAAGGGAGTGTAAGGGTGGGGGTGAATGGGGGAAACTGCACACAAAAATAGACCAACTTCTGCAGTTCAGTGCTGCTCCCACTGACTTCCAAGAAGCTAAGTTGATTCATAACAGTGGAGGTTCTCCCAAACGTCTTCATTACACCATAAGAAAGCTGCCAGGCTTATGTCAAACTGAAAATACACATTTATTTATTTTGAAATGAGAATAAAAGTTTCAAGAGGAAATTTACAAAAAAAAAAAAAAAACGTGAACTTTTAAGTGATAAAAGGATAGAGACACTTACAAAGCCTATTAAACATTAGCACAAATAATGTAATAAATCATCATCTTCCTCAGACTAAAACAAAATACCTCTTTGGGTATTTTACCTTAACAGTGACTTTTTTCTGTCTTAACTGATATTCTTTATTCTAGTCATTAAGTTTTCTATTCAGAAGTAGATGATGACAGTCTAACATACACAATTGACATCTTGAAGGCTTCATGGGTATTACATGAAATGAAAAAACAGCTCTTTGGTCAAGATATAGTTTCAGCAGGCTGCAGGCCTGCACTGTAAAGGAAATGTTTGAGATGCTTTCAGTCCTAGGTGTGGAAATTGTCTTTATCAAGCAGTAATAATACATTAGTTTGCTTCATCTCCTTATGATGTAGCCTTGGGTCAAGGTGCACAATGTGCACCTTCACAATAGTGACTCTGGTGATACGTTGTAATACCACTTTCTGCAACTTCATCAATGAGAAACGTTTGGTTCACTCTAAGTCAGTCTGAAACATGATTGCACAACGTGGGAAGAAAAATGTGGTAAAGCTCTTGCGTCCTGAAATGTCTGTGGGAAAAGCACTGGGGAAGGGAATAGCAAGGGATAATTCTATGTTTTATGCAGATCGCAGCTGTACTGTGGAGCACCATGGGAGATGGAGGAGCACCACAGCGCAGGCCTGAAACAAGGGCAGGGAAGCAGTGTCTACAGAAGGTCAGATTAGACCCTAAATTCACTGGTTTTCTTTCAGGTTGATTGTGTTTAACTTGTTTTCTTCTGAAAGTCACTAAAGCGTTTTCATTTAGTTAGTGTCTCCAGTTGATGTCTTTTTAAAGATCATGAAATGTTTTTTTTTCTGTTCCGGGCAAGAGGCAAGACTCCTTTGCAGATCCTAACAGTTTAAATGACAATACACTCTGCTAGGAAAAATCAGCATCCCCAAAGCTACGCCCCCACCCTGTGGCGGAATGAGAAAGTTGTTAGTTTTAAAGTTGTTAATTTGTTAACTGTCTCCTGTGTTTGCCTCTAAAGTCTTCCAGTAATTTCAGTTCTGTAGCAAATGCTGAGACAGTAGAATCAGTAGGACACTATCTGAGCCAAGCCTGAACTAGCGTGGTGTGCCTGCCTTTTTGTTGACATTGTGTGTGATCTACATTGCTTCTAAATACTCTCGTGGCTTTGTTGTCAGCATTAGAAGCATTACGATGTAAGGATTTTTAAAAGGATGTTTCTTGTGACTAGGAAGATTAAAACGTTAAGGAAAAAAGTTCACAATAAAATTAAAGGCAGATTTTTCACTCTTTTGAGAAATGACTTTTATTTAGCCATAGGAAAATTCTCCTTGATAAAGCATGGATTGTTTTTCAATTACTGTTTACTTTATTTTCTTTCTAATTATCTCAGACATACACATAATCCTTACTTCACAATGGACATTTTATTAGTTGCTATCATGTCTTTTTCATTTTAAAGAGAAAAAATCTGAAATCAGTCAGCAAGCTCTTTTATTTTTAAAAGGATATTGCATGTTAACTGAATGAATCTTCAACTCAATAACTGTTCCTTCTAGCTTTTCTTTTTGCTTCTTTTTTATATTTTTTAAAAGGATGTAGTTTACAACTACTGCTCAGTTTTGAAGAGAGTCTTTACTGCCAACATTTTTTTCAAGTCAGCACTTCAAACCCAAAAAATGCTGCTACTTTGTAAAACAGTCAGGGAGTCAATTATCAGGATGCTGACATATCAATTACCATGAAATTCACCATCTTTTGTGAAGATGTAATCAATTTACATGTACTTGTAAGTTGTTTGGAGCTGTTATGTTTGTACATTGTCTACCACAGTAGCACCAAAGTGGTAACATCTCTACATGGTATCACCATACCAAAGAAAATAATTATCAGTTACATGTTTGCATACTAGCTGTATCCACTCTTGTAGCAGAAAACATTATTCACTATTGGCCTGCTGATGCTCTAGGAGAGCTCCCAGAAAGTTGTGTGAGATGTGATTGGGACCCTATTTGCTGTAGAATAAGATTTAGAAATCCAGAGTGATTGTAGAATTAGTTAGTTTACACTGCTATACCCTTTAGCCTCACAAAGGAAGATCTGATGAACTACTTGCCTCCCCCTTATCCGCTTTTTACTATTATTATTCTCCTTTAACCAGTTATTCCTTCCTAAAAGGAATATCTCTGTTCATCAGGTTTCCCAAAAGCATACCATTCTGAAGTTTGCTGAAGTTACCAGGTGTTCTTTCTGCTAACTTTAGGAAATTTTGAATCAAGTCCCTGTTTCTGGCTTATCAAAAAATTGCCACACATGCTTAATTTCAAAGTGACTTGATGGCAAATGCAGATGCTCAAGTGCATTGCACGTTCTGCATGACCTTTTGTCTGTGCACACATTGTATATATGATTTATATGAACCAATCCCATACATTTATTTAATTTTTTTGTGGTGCTAAATAAACTCCAGACTCACAGGCTTTGATTTATGAAAATGTTTATACAGCTTTTCAGTGGAATTTAGTACACCACGGTTTCACAGTTTATTGAACCTCTCTGTGGTGAAAAGCATGTGGACAATAAAGAGTGTTGGGTACAGTGTGCATCTAAGAGCCAAGATGCCTGAACATTTCTTTCCTGAATTGATCTCCACAGTGTCTTTGTGTGTACGTTCTTATGATTGTGTTCAAAGAGCTGCTGAATATGTTCCTGTATGTCAGTGTACGAAGTGGTTTGAGTGGATCTCTTGGTGAATATGGGTTTCAAACAGTCCACGTGTGGCAAGCTACCTTTAAAGAAGCTTAAATCTGAGAGTGAGCTTTGTGTGGAGCTGCATATGAATTAGTAAGTGCCACAGAAAGGTAGGCATCACAGAGCTATTGCTCACATGATCACAGTTACACTGTGTCCAGATCTGGTACATGATGTCCATGAGGCACCCTAAATTTACCATCTCAATTCAGCATTTAGCAATTCACACCCCATTTCACTGAGCAGTATAGAAATGCCCAAGCAGTCATGGGAAACCAGTAGTTCAGTTGAAATGTGGTTCCCCAAAACAACTTTGGCACTCGAGCCCCGTGTATGATGTGTCTGGCTCAAGGTAGTTTAGGGATTTCCTGAGCTAGCGGTTGCATCTGGACCATTGTTTTTAATAGCCACCAATGGACCTATTTTCCAATGAATGCTTCTAAATCCTTTTGCACACGGTTAAACTTTTGGCTTTTCTATCATCCTTTAGCAACTGGTTCCACACTTAATGATGAAAAAGGAAATTTCCTTTTGCTTCAGACCTGATCATTTACTTGGTTGCATCTCAACCTTAGTATTGCAAGAAATAGGGCTTAATCACTGTCCATGCTTTACTCACCATTGAAGATTTTGGAGACCTTTAGTGTGTTTAACTTTAGCAAGTTAAAATGCCTGCATCTGTAGACTCTTCTCATACTGAAGCCATTTTACATGACTGAATATCTTTATTGCCTTTCTCTGTACCTATAGCAATTCAACTGTATCCTTTTAGGGATGGTAGTAATGGATTTCTGTAATACATTAAAGATGTATGGGTGTTGGGGGTTTGTACAGCAGCACCAGGATGTTGTGTGTGCTGTTTCCATAAAGGTTCTAAAATGCTGCTTGCTTTTATGGCTGCTGCTGTGCAGAGAATAAACCCTGACTCCAGGAACTGTTCAGAGAATGGCAATAGCTAATTTAAAACCCATCACTGTATCTGTAGATATGCAGAGTAATTTGAGAAACTTCGGCCAAAATAATGTAGTTAATAGAGATTTCCATCAGTGTAATTGAAATCAGATTCTGGCCTGTGTGGAGTGGACATGAATCACCTTTCACCTACCCCTATATAATTCATTGCAGCTTACTGATTTCACTAAAGCCACTACTGATTTATTCTAGCTAAGAATTAATCCCTTTGATTTCTACAAATGATTTATCTTCAAGCAAGATATATAGAGGTAGTTTGCAGTGAGCTTTGCAGAAATAATTTCTCAGGTTCCCACTGTCCAGGAAATTAGACAACCAGTGGAGCATTTGCATTTCCTTTTTTAACATCAGCATAAAAATAAGTTTAGAATAAAAATGCTCAGGTAGCTTGACTGAAGAATGACTTGGAACAAATACAGAGAGGCTTAGGGTAAGAATGGAGAACAAAGAAACAGAATTGCTAGGCAGGGTTGGGTGGAATTTTCTTTGATTAGAGGATAGTATTGTACACAAATTCAGTTGAACTCTGAAAGCACTTAATTAGACTCATGGTGTGTGGCAGAAGGAGGTAAGTAATATTATGTCCATTTGAAGATGGGGAAACTGAGATACAGACAGCTGAAGTGGCTGCCCAAGGACACAGTGTCAATATGTGCAAACTGGAATTCAGGAATTCACAGTTCCTGGCTTTGACTTGGAGCCCACTCCAAGGGGCCCCCATGATGTCACACAAGTTCACAATCAGCAACTCGGATTTTAACCATGGTGCTGTTCAGGCCATCGGGGAGTGTGATGAGACAGCAGTGCCTGAAGCTTGTGCTTCTCCTTGTAGTCCCCAGGTACCTACTTATTTTGTAACACTAATATCCTGGAGAAAACTGAAGGTTAACACAACTTCATGACTAAAACGATGCAGCATTTGAGAAAAAAAGAGGAAGATACTATAAACTGTATCAGGGCACCTGCACACAACATTTTGTAAAATGTTCTATCACAGTTTCACTTAGCAGAGGGACAGCACAACGAGAGTGGACAGTTGTTTCCATCATAAGGTCAAGTGAGATGGACAAAACTTTTTTAACAGATTCCTGCTATTGAACTCACCATTATTTGGCAGTGCAGCCTATTTCATTTTCATAGTTTTCAGTGAGCCTTGTGTCACAACCTAAATGCATGGAATTGAGGAAGAAACATGTCTTATTCCATACGTTCTGTAATCAAGACATCCAATTTTTGAAGACACTCTGGGAGGAGGTTGTATTTGTTATTATTCTCTTCTCTGATACCTCTTTTCTTTCCATTGCCTGATTCACCTCTTTTATCTTACTTCCTCTCTTTTTCCCTTCCTCAATCATACCCACTTAAAACTAACCACGTACTAAAAAGTGCATGATTAGATTTTCATGATGCTCTTTCCTGACATAATTTTTGATTATGTAATTAAAGGTTCTCATTGGGCTCTTGAACTGAGAGAAGACTTTTGGTTTAATTAATCAAAAGGTCTAGCTCAATTCAGAGTATTTTTAAGCAATTTTGTTTTGAAGTAATATGCAAAAAGCATTTCTATTTTTCCTGACATATAATGGTGTGTGATATGCTCTTTACCCTCTAAAGTCAACAACAGAGAAATATTGTCTTGACAGCAGGCTTGGGTACTTTTATCTCAAGCATCAGAACTAGGGGTGGGGAAAAGAAGATGCATGAAGATTCATAATACTTAAAGTAGGATGATTTTTTAAATTATTTTGCAAATTGGAAGTTGGTCAGATTTTGATGAAATAGGCAGTTATACTGGAGTTGTTCCAAGTGATTTTTTCCCATATGAGACCATTTCCAAGTTTGCAATTCCTTACATTTCTTTGCTGACAAATTAACTTTCTTATGAAATTTATTGTTCTGGGGGAGTACTAAGAGAGGCTGCTGGAAGTTCTGTAGATGATTGTATTGCAAATAAGTATTTGACCTGAGCTAACACAACCAAGCAAAAAGTGAGTTCACTTTTTGCATTCTTTTCTCTGTAAGTACACAAAGAAAAAGTAACACAAATGATGCTCCTTGTTTTTGTTTATAAATTGCTTCGAAATAACTGCACGTGTCTTATTTTCAACCATCAGTAGTACATCTTACAGGAAAAGCCACCTACCTTTGTGTCAGCACAACCAACGTGTATAACAAAAATAATGAAAAGGTAGAGACTAGAATTATGCAGCCGCTTCTAAACTCGCGTGGTTTTCATAACTGGAGCTGGAAAAACTGTCTCCCTCATAGAACAGAGATCTGAAGATCAGAGAAAAAGTGTTTTATGAAATACATGCTATCCAGCAGGCATCCATCCATCTGCTCTTCTTTCTCCAGTCCTATTCGCTGCTTTCTCCCATGTGCCTCAGTGGTTTTAAAGATGTAAACCTTGACTTTCGGGCTAGTGATTGGCAGTAGCTCAGCAATCTGTCGTCTGCTGGCTTTCAGCTGCAACATGTGCTTAAGAGGTTTGATGGATCATTCACATGCTTAAGTTCAGATCATGCTTAAGTGATTGACTCAGTTGGGGTCTACTCCCTGTGCTGGTGTAAGGGAAAGCAGCAAGACATCAAATAACATGATGCTGCATCAGCTGCTTCTTGGATGCTTGGTGCTCCACATGTATTTGAGCAGAGATGTAATTTCTGGTTTCTATTGTCTGTGCCTGCGATTTTGGACAGATAGAAAATATCTTTTTTTTTTATATATACTGGGGGACATGAGTAACCTAATATACTTTTGTGAGATGATTTGTGACTAAATACTAAGAGTAAGGGAGGTGTGCATTTGATAAACTAATGATCTTTTACTAAGGATGACCTGAACCAGTTAGATACCACATTAGCACAAAATACGTAACTGCCATTTACAGTCTCCCTGGCCATCTTGTATTCAGGGTAAAACTCTCTCCATGGTTATTGTAGTGCACACATTTTATATCCATAGGCCTGAATTCATGTAATTGGGGAAAATTTAGTCCTGTATGTAGCTTAGACTGTGGGTTTATAGCTGGGCTTGAGACAAAGTGTAAGCTACCCTTTTTCCCCTTTCTACATTGCTGCATGTTTTCACCACCTCCTGTGTGACATTTTGGTGAACAGGATCAGGAACTGATCAGCTGACCCAGCTGAAAATTAACCGGAAGGCAAACTAACAAAAGGTCCTTTTTTAGTCAGATTTGCTCCGGGACTGGCTCAGTGTGCAACCCCCAAGAGCTACTGCTGGCATGAGAGGAGGCATAAAGTCTTGTGGCAAGGGCAGGGCTGGGAGATGGGACTGCCTCCTTTGGCAGATGCAGATCAATTGAAAGCCATTTGTGAAACTGTAGCCTAACACTGCTGCTTGCATCGATGCTGGATGCAGTCCATGGAATTATAACCACTTCTATAAGGTCAGTGCATGGGGCTGTGAGCTCACAGTGTAGGAGTAGAAAAACATTCTGGGAAATCATCACCCAGCTCTAACAGAATACTAATTGACTACAGCAGGCCCACTAGGAAATGAGAATCAGACTTTTTTGCCTTGTTGATATTTGGAAAGGGGGCTTTTTTTTCTCTCTTGTCGATTTTGTGCAGAAAAATTAAAAGTAGGTGCAACAGTAAAAATGCCGTTAAACTGACAGTATCGCTCGTGAAATCACAGAACACTTTCATTTGAATTACAGTGTAAGTGCTGTACAAGTCATAACAGGAAGCCAGTGATAGCAGATTAAAGTTAGGAGGAGGCCTATATGCTTTGCCACGGAAGATGGAACTTGGTGTAAACACCAACGGCCCGGAACACAGCATGCAGAAAGTCTTAGACTGAAGGTGGAAGGAAATGAGGCAGATCTGGATTTCTTGCAACTTTTCTTAACAACCAGATTGCGTTAACAATAACAAACATGTTATGGCCCCTTTGCTTTCAGAAGCTTGGTACTTTTGAGAAATTCTCGTTTTGACCAAAACTTTCTGGTCTAAGTCCAGAGGTAAAAAAAGATACGGAGTTTTGTTCAACATGCTTGACTGGAGTAGAAGTGAAAAAATACTCATTTCAAAACCGAAGTAAAATAATCACCATGTAGACTCAATGTTATGCTGGAAATGCTTTTCAGGGAAAAAAAAAGTTAATTTGAACTGAGTGTAGCTAACATGCTACAGAATGCTTTGTTTGAACCAAAAGCACTTACCAAAGCCTAAGGTGTTTGACGCAGGCATGACGTTTGGATTTTATAGCTCATAGGTGCACCCTGGTGTTAAGTGACTAGAAAGTACAAAATGCTCTGGAGCATTTTCTTTGCCTTTCTGAGGATGTTGTCTTGAACTAAATTGTGCAACTGATTTTGCACCTTTGCACTCACTGCTGATCTTCTACATAAATAGTCCCAAGCGCTGAAGTAGATCTCCACAATCAGGCTTTTCTGGAAGTCCTCACAAACTCTACACAGCAGCCCTGAGCTCTGCCAATACCTAGGGAAGAAGGCAAAATGCCTTTTACATTTGCTTTCTCGCAGGCATAAGGAGAGAAAGCCCCTTGTGTGCAGACAAAGCCTTCTCTTTGAACGGCTGTCTAATGCACTAGAGTTGTACTTTCATTGTCCAAGCACCAAAATCTGTGCAGAGCCCCATCTTCCCTGTGCTCCCCTAGAGGGATAGAAGTCAGAGTTTTGCATGTGAAGTTTAGGTTTTGGCTAGTTTCTGTTTGGTACGCACCAGGTCCCAGCAACCAACAAAGCCTGTGCAAGGTAATCATACCAATAGGCCAAGTGAAGTCATTATAGAATTACAGAACCATTTCAGTTTTAAATTGAGCATGCTTCCTAATAACACCACACCATGACAGTTAACAGCTTCTTCCTTCTATGTCAATACAACATATTGCAACTTAATTTTTGTATAGGAAGTGTTTCCTTAAAATGGTAACTGGGACTGAAGTAACAAAGGACAGAGATATAGGGGGAAACTAAAGCACTAAACCACTGTTTCTACAAAGAAGGCCAAAAGAGCCAACTTAATGATGAGACAGATATTCAAGAAGGTTGTGGAAAAGTTTCCAGGGACAACAGCATAGAAAAATCATTTTGCACTTTATAAACTGAACAGTCTGGAGGGAGAGAGAAAGAATCAGTCCCATGCCCCCAGTTTCTACACACACACACACATACAAACACACACACACTTCAGTTTTGCCAATATGTTTCCTTTGTTCCAATAGTATGTAATCTCATAAATTATTTGGGAAAGCCCGAAAGGATAAAGAAAATGAAGCTTAAATAAAATACAGGTGACTGAAGAGCTCACTAGACCTGTTGGGTTACACGTGTTAATTCTGGCCCAGTAGGCAGAAGATACAAGAGGCGATACCAGAACAAAGCTTCTTTTGTCTAAATGAAGATTCTTCTAAAGAATACCTAAAAGCAAATTGAGAATAAGTGAATACAGTAATGAGCAGAAAGAGGAAGCCTTTCCTGCTGAGAGAAAAGGAAACAAGCCTTCTTAAATCTGAATCAAGGAGCCAAGGAACTGTCTTGCACTGGCTTTGTGAAAAACATGAAGAGTTCTGCACATGCATGAATAAAATCCGTACTGCATGGTAAAAACTAGGGACGTTTCTTGATGACTCTCTGTCTCTTACAAGAAATGATAAGATATAAAGATCAGATGAAAGGTCAGCAAGAAGGTCATTTATCAATTTCGTTCCTAGTGCTACAAACAGCTCTCCTTGTGACTAAAGCCATCTCACTAGCAAGCAAAGTCAGGGCTGCTGCACAGGTATGTTTGTCAGAGGCAGAGAGCAATTGCTAAAACCCTATAAATCTGCAATCATTGTTCAACTCCTTTCAGTGTAATCCTTTCTGACAGGATTTTTTTATATTGGAGACCTGGATCTTTGGTAGCTTAATATTCTGTTGCCTTAATTTTTACTGAATACAAGGTTTCTGTCAACAAAATCTGAATACTTACACTATTACCTGTGTGAAAGGCAAAAGACAATGCAAAATAGGCTTTTCTGTGTGCAAGACTGAAGGTATAACAAGTCAGTCCTTTAACATTCAGATACATGCAAGTCTAACTAGCACTTGCTTGTGTGGCAAATAAAGTCCCATTAACACCTCTCAGACAGGAAAAATTGCAAGTGAGTGATTATCCAGCTCTGGGTCTTCCACCTCGCAGGCTCTTCGGGGTGTGGGAGCTACTCAATTTCATTTGCGTCTTTCCACTCAATTAGACTTCTCACTCTGCAGTCAAAAGCAGTGATTGACAAAAGTATTTTTCCCATCTGCTCTCTCATTCTGGCTGCTATTTAAAAAAATAAATAAACTCTTTGTTTAAGACAAGTTTTTTCTAATCTTTGTATATATTTAGGTAATTGTAGGCTTTTCTGACCTAGACACGGTTCTAAAGACTATAAAAGGAAAATAGTATCAAATTTTCAAGGTTGAATATGTTAAGCTTCATAAAATGACTGGTTTCAGGGCTGCTACCCACCAGAAGAACACACTGACGTCAGTCAGTGGGAAAGTGGGTGTTCAGTAACTAGTTCAGTAAAAAAAGCCATGAAGGTATTTGGATATGTCAACACAGATTTAAAATCTGATCTTCAGATTCTATTCTGGTTGTCTAAACACTGTTATGTTCCTAATAGACACTACTATTGTTACGTATTATTTGTTATTATGACAATGAACAGAGACTGCAGTTCAGGATCAAAGTGCCTTTGTCTGCTTCTGTACAGCATATCTGAAGATGTGGTTTACAGGCCTAAGTCATATGAGTCTTTTATTCTACCCAGTAGGTACCAGACCACTACTGATTTCAGTCAGGACCTCCTTCTGCCAGGACTACTGAAAAATATCTCTCCAATTTGTTTTTGATTGAAATGTGGGATTTTAACAAAATTATTCTGGGAGGAAAATGTCTGCTTTCTTTGGACACGTTGCTGATCCTTTGAAATGTGAAAAATATGATGCTGAGTTTGGGTTTAGCCAAAGTGTTAGTTTGTCAGATTTTTTTGTAAGAAAGCCCAAGTTCTCTTGTGAGAGAGACAGCTGAAAATCTGATCAGTCCTGTTGGCTTTATAAGGAAAGAATTTAATTTTATTGATTTAAGATTGTATAAATCTCACATATCCCATGTATGGCTATTAACCTTTGTAAATTACTTCAAGATAAAATATTAAAGTAAAAGGTAACATATCAGCACTGTGCAGAAATACTGGTGCAATTTTCAGAGGCCTGACTGTGGAGGTAGCATGGTCTCTGTGTGTCAGTGGAGGGCTGTATGTGGACTAATTGCACAAACAGCTGGTCTAACCTCTCTGGCACAGCACTGTGTAAATACGGCTACATTGCCTCTCTTCTCAAATTACTTTTTTATCATATCATGATGTTGCCCGCTGCTGTTTAGATGTATTTTCAGTGTCCTTTTCTCAAATTATGGAGCTTCCTTGGGTAGGAATGTAAATTCACTGTGAAGCTGCTGGCAGTAAGTTGTTCAGAAAGATACAGAAGGTCTGAGACCTGGATTTGAAGAAAACAGGGAGAATGAGAGGGAGAGAATTATATATGGAAGTCATGATGAAATGTCTTGCTAATACCACCCGAATACTCGTATAAATACCCACTTAATAATTTGTTTTAGTGATCCTTCAGTTACCTCAATCATACCATTAGCAATGGGATAACTCTTTACCATATGGATTTATTGATTTTAGGATGTGCAGTGATGAACTGGGAAAAATGTAGAGAGCCGAGACAGGGAATCAAATGTGGAGTCCCTTAGGAATTCTACTAGTAAGTACATTACTGGACAGCAGAGAAAACAGTTAAAAGCCAAGCAGAATAAATAGAATCAGTCCCTATGGAAATGATTAAAAATGGGCAGCAGCAGGGAAAAGAAGATCTACAAGGAGTTTCTGCTAATGTTGGACTGGGAACTGAGCTACTGTACAGACTAGCACTTTTTTCCTAAGAATTCTCCTGTCCGTTCTGCACCTCTTTTTAGGGTGAGGTTTCCTTCCTAATGCAAAATATGTAGCAATATGCCAGTGGGGGAAGCGCTGTGAGGTTAGCCCTGTCCGTCAGTGAGGAGCACCTGGCCCCTGGGCAGAAATCCAGAGCAGCGTCTTGCCAAGGAAGTAGCTTATACAGACTGTGAACTGTGTCCACCTGTTAGGCATTGTGTGCTCTTGATTTATGTCTTGCACTACAGCCATATTTGCTACAACTAGCTCTTTACATCAGGCTAATAGTAACTCTTGTCATTGGCACCGAATTTACTTGCAAACACAAACATGCAGATATATGTATTGTCTCCCTGTTTATCTGTCTTCTGCTCTGTTTGAAAGGCTTTCCTTCCTGGTATGCCTCCAACCATGAATACACATCATGCAATTAAACTCTGCATACAGCACAGTGCCATATTCCACAGTAATGCTGAGCTAGTCCGTGTTGCTTTTGAATTAGCCAAGTAACTCACATTCTCCCCTGAGAAAATCAGCTAAGGCGATCTTAAAATATTTTGAGGAAAAGTTAAAAACCTTTGAAAACAGTTCTGAGAATGATACAAAATTCATTATTCCTTCACTGCAGTTAGTTGCAAAATCTCATTTTGGTGTGATGAGAGCACTGTTTGCTGAGTGTGCCTACTTTGACATTAGAACTCTGTGTCTTGGGAGATTAAGACATTATGTGGGCCGGAAGACATTAAGACATTATCCCATGTGCTGTAAAGCCCATGTGCATTTGGTGCTCAGTGAAAGAAGCCCTTAGCATGGCAGTGTTCAAATGTAATGTAGACTAAAACTTTTTTATTTTTGTGATAAATTGAGCAAGTAGAGGCTTACCAGGAGGGCAAAGAGGCTCCAGTAGTACCATGTCAAACCACCAACCAAAAGCACTTCTAACCATGTAAAGGCCAGAGCTCTTAGTCTCTTCCACCATTATCATGTTGATGGCTATTCTTTGACAGGACAACTTCATGAGCCCATTTTGACGGGTTTGATTTTACTTGTAGAAAACTGTAAAAGACTTACTACGTCCATGTGCAAATACATGTGCATCTGCCATAATCACAGTGCTGTTCCTAGCAGTTTGATTAGCTGGTTGGTAGCTACTAAGTTTGAAGGCTGCATATAATTTCTTCCCTTTTTTGGGATCATAAATGGTTATTAACCCAAAAAGATTGATGTGTTGCTTCCCTGTCCTACTTGTTTTGGAGTTTCAGAGAGGTTAACCGTGGGAATCATAACATCATCCAAGCTGTCCTGGTCATTTAAAAAATAAATGTGTTTCCTGTTTTCTCATCAAAGTACAGAGATGTTAGAAGAGTGGAGAAAAAGAGTATGTGAGCCTTTTTTTTATGAGATCTCTGGATAAAATCACTCTAATTCAGTCTCCCTAGCCAGAGCTATTTTGAGTGGCATTCTGGTTTGAAACAAGCAATTCGTAGGCTCGCCTTCACTATCCTGTCATTGAGAATGTGTCACTACTGCTTTAGGAAAGTAGCCATGATTTGTGAGAGCATTTCTTTCATTTTCAAGTGAATGCATAGCTTTTGAGATTGGAAAGAATATCTTTAAAACATGAATCCTTACAATCAGAAGGCTAATAGAGAACATAGCAGTTTTTAATTCTGTAAAATCTCATGACTTTTAAGGCAATCTGATAGTTTGGGAAGCTGTTTTCCTGCTTCACAAATGCTTGGATTTAGCACTGTAGAAAACGCTAACCAGTGAACAGGGCTGCCAGGTTCTCACCATAGAAAAGTACCTTCTTCAGCTGCCACGGTAATCTTACCAGGACATGTTGACTCAATCTCGCATCCGCACAGAAAGCAAAAGCCTGGTACACATTTAATAATTGTTTTGCATATTGTGCTAAACTTTCATATGCGTTACAATATGAGAACAGGAAAGAGATTCTGATCTGATTTTCTGCTTTCTGTATCTTTAAATGAACCAACCTGTCATCTGCTGACAGAAGCTGTAGGTTGTTCTCCACTGAAATTACAAGTATGTGTTAGAAGAGAGGTCACACAGGACACCCGTATTTGTTCTCTGTCTCCTTCCTTATTCTGGAGTAAAATAGTTTGTAGGCTGACATATCAGGGTACGGTTGAGGCATATGGAAAACACACCCAAGCCACTAAGAGCTGACACAGATAATCTTATTGGCCGGGCATTGTCATATAAGGATAAGCCATAATCAAAGTCATCCAAGCCGTGTTATCAACAAATTTTGAGGTTTCAGACAAAATATGAGCCAGATCTAAACCAGCCCTGGACAATAAATTCTATGGCATAAACCATTCTCCCATTCTGCCTCACTCCAAGCTCTCCCCATGGTTGAACAGCACTACGGGTGCGTGCTGTATTCCAGCAGAGCCTAGAAATGCTTGTACTGCGCTAAGGCAAGCTCACATTACATGGCAGTGGGTCCTTCTTAATTCACGACCAGCTGTACTGTTCCTTGCAGTTCTCTGTGGCTATATCTGGATTGCTAGCAAAATGTTAGGTCTTGCAGTTGGCGTAGGAGACAAAGCAGATTTGTGGGAATGCAAGTGAGATCCCCAGACTTCCGCTTTCTCAGTTTCTGAGTGCATGCAACAAAATTACAGGGGATTTCACTTCTTATGAAACCAGTTTTCACATTGTTTTCTTGTTACTGTGGATCCCTTTCTACTCAGACCTCACAGCTCTCTGAGTGATTAACACTGTGACCTGGCTTGTGGCCTCTCCACAGGGCAATGGCAATGCACCCATGCTTTCTGGGCACGTGAAAATCAGGTTACTCAAGGTCTTTCCCACCTGACTGATCACACTGAAAAAACATAATGCAATGAAATCATTTGTCTCCAAATGTCTTGGTTGTGTTTTGGCTTTGGTTGAATTAGCTGGTGGAGAAAGGAAGTAATGTTTCTATTTTTTAAAACCTCTTACTCCTTCTGCTTTTTTATTATTTATAGTAAAATATTACTTAACCATATGCCTGTACTAAATGGATTTCTAAATTCCCAGTGCCGACTTTGATATGACAAGCATATGAAACCATTGCAAGTGTTTGACATTTTCTGCAAAGATAACACAAAACTTCAGAGGTACATACTGGCCCGAAAGAGGTAGGGACAAGACACCGGCAAAAGTTAAGTGTCTGTCTGTTACAATTAGAACAATTATCTCTTTATCTGGCAACTGTTAAAACCTTTAGAAACAGAAAGACACAGCATATTGTACACTAAGAACAAGGCAGTGTTTGATCATGCAGGAGTTTATGCAATTTACTGTAAGAAAGCAGCCATATTACACTGATAAGGGATCGCAGGTTTTATTACATGCATATGTAATTGGAGGCAGCATTTGGGTTTTATTATATATTTCTGTAGTGCCTGGCATGGAGCACAGAGCAATTTGGGTACATAGTTGCAACATTTTTATTTTTTCCAAGCCTTTCTTCTCTCCCCCAAGCAAGATACCTAATAGGCATTTGGTTCAGGTTTGGCACACCGTTGCCATTTGTTTAGCAAATGTGCCACAGGCAGCCAGTGATGGTAACTTTTGATGATTTACATGTGCTCTCTTCATAACTGTGTATGCAAATCAGATAAGACACTTTTATGAAAATCTTGTCTTTTTTCTAAAGTGCTGACATGAGTGACAATGAAAACAGATGGTTTAAAATTATTGGGGCGATGCAAGTCAATCATCAATACTGGATTTAAAAGGAGTGTTGATTAGATGAACCCATGGTAGACAGGGTCCAGTATATTGCAGGTTTCAGGGCATGTAGCTGTCTCTTTCATTGCAGTGTGGTTTCCATGTCATGTAATAGGGACAAGGTTGTGTTTCTGCTTATGATTCCCACTGTGATCAGTATCACAGTCACAGCCACTGCTGACAGTGCTGTCCTAAATTCCCTGTATGCAGTACAGGAGGACATGTTCATTGAGTATCTCACTTTTCTCTTCCCAGGAGACCCAAGACAGTTTAGAATCTTCAGATGATTTAACTCATTCCCTTTCCTGCTACTTTCCCTTTTTTTTTTTCTTCATTGTCCACAAACACAGACATTCTGGAAATGCCTTGCTTAGTGAAAAATGCAGACAGCCCTTCCACCTGTCAGTGGGCATATAAGTACATTTAGAAGGGGCCTTCATGTGTCTCAGTTTTGACAGTTTTTGTACTCATAAACTCCTGCCAGCTTTCCAGGTCCACTTCAGCAAAACCTGGGAATTCAGGTGACCACACAGAGTTCATTGTTTCATAGCTAGAGGGTGGGAAACTGGCCTAAGACTAATTGCTTCTCTATAGACAGTCAGTAGGACGGGCAACGGGGTAAGCCCCACAATGAAGGGGGGAGACTTACTGTTCCACATGCTCACCTCAGTGTTTGTGCTTGACTACACAGGGACTTGAACCATCTAGTTTCTAACAGCATGTATTAGTAGAGGGAGGATCATCTGGGAGATATGCTTGCCTTTAGTCCAGGAAGAGGGTTTGAAGTGCTATGAGCGTAGCAGAAAAATGTTAGCAATGAAATCACCATTGAAAGCACCCACAGTTTATAGCAACTCTTCATTCAGGCTCTGATTTTGCATGTGTAATAATTAACACATCCTGTCTTGTTGCATTCTCACATAGTATTGCAAGCAAAATTAAGCTACAGCTGAAAAATTACAGGACAGAAGGGTTTAAAATACCTGAATCCATGGTGGGAAGTAGTTTTCTAGCTCAAACAGACTGTAAATCTTTCAAATGAACTGCAGATTATTGTGAAACTGTAGTCATATAAATAGTTACAGAACGTCATTAGAAACATTTAAACCACAACCCGGCACATCAGCGTGACCAATATATTAGTCATATGTGATTTAGCTATGAAAAGCGGCTTTGCTTATGACATCAATGGAATATTGCTTTTGTTACCTCTTGAGTTTAGCTAGTACTTCACAGCTTGAATGACAATTCAATTGTGAAAAAGTGACAGAAAGTAAATGCTCTGCTTATAGATCTTTAAAAAAAAAAAAAAGACTATTGTGTAGATTACTGCCATAAAAAGCTCTTTGAAAAGGAGAAGCCAGAGGGAGGAGAAAGATAATCTGAATGAAGTGAACTCTTTAAGTCTATGAGAAGGCCAGCTCTGCTGGTGAATTAAATATTAACTTCTGGAACTAAAACTAGCTGAACAGTAGCTGTGAATTCGGACATAAATGGATTGGGGGGAACTAGGATCACATCCGATAGAGGCAAATACAAACAAAATCTTCAGGTCCCTGTTTAGCTAGTGGGCTAACTCTGACATGTATGTGTCTGCTCACCTGTGCGGAAGAGGTATCGATCACAGAGAAGCAGATGTGACACTCTTCTGGATGAGCTTCTGGTCATCTTCTGATCCCAGATGGAAAGCAGCGCATGGCCATCGCTTATAGTCTGTATGACAATATTCTCTTTCCACCTCTAGCACCCAAGGTTTCATCATGTTAATATGTGTAACTAAAAACAATTATTTACACTCTAGTGATCCTTTTGGGGGTTTTTTTACCATCTTGTGATACTTTTGAGCAGCACCGCTTGTGAACTCGAACAGTGCATTCGCTTTCCAGAACCAGGCCTTTGGCGCCCTCGAGTGAAGAAAACTGGTTTAAACAAGTGCTAAGATTGGAAAAAAGCATAAACCAACATAAGAAGACAGGAAAGTTCCAAAGGAAAACAATGGTACAGTCAGAAACAGTGCATCTCACTCAGCATGGGCGTTTAGCTCTCTTGGCTGTTTCAAATTAGTAAGCCCAATGCAGATGTGTTCCCAGCTACTAACAATACCTCAGATGCTATGACATCTAACTATTAGGATACATTCAAACAACATTTATGACCATTAAAATAACAGGCTTGATTTTCAAAGGGCCAGTTAGTTGTAACCTTACACTAACATCCGTAGGAGCTATGAGCAAAGGTTAGCAAGGCAGAGGGAATGCTTTGTTCTTTGGGTGATGCCCATTTTTTCTTTCCATAGAACGCTCCCATGTAGATGTGATTTTAGGCAGTCTTTCAAATCCTTCTATTCATTTTCTGCAGGCTTGGGGACTTGGTTTTCAGTCCATCTACTGATTCTATAATGTGTGGGATTTCTCTATGGTGCCTGAAGAATTGGGATTTGCAAGTGAAGCGTAGTTTTCATAATTATATACTTGCAAGGGGAAAGAATATACATATTCCATCTATTGATCATTTTCTATCTATCATTTTCTGTCATTGCCTCCATCTGACAATTGATGTTTGAAATTCAAGCTGATCATGTTAGTTGGTTATGTAAATCACATGGAAATGTTTCCATTCCTTAGGTGGATGAATAGGTTGCACTCAGCAGAAGTGGTTTGAAAACCCATAAGGGTGGCTCAGGCACAAGTACCAAATACAAAAGATGTAAAGTGGTTTAGAAAATGTGAAAGCTTTTCCTTTCCATACTGTGCAGTCCCTGTGGACCCTAGAGAAGCCAGCTATGCTGTGGATTGTTAGCTTGTCACAATATTGAATGGAATTTATTCTCATTCCATGCTCCTAGGTTCATTGCTTTTCTGTAGTGTTACTTGCAAAGGTGCAGGCAGATCCCTCCCTGTACCACTGAATTCCCTCTGTTGAAGCATTCTAGACAAGAAGCTGTAGGGAAACTTTCTATTACCTGTGTCAAGCAATGCTTTCTCCAATAAAATGCATATTACTCCCAGTCTGAATACTGAAAAGAAGTTGAGTGTTCTGTGCAAATAAAACTAAATAGTTTAATTCTTACGGCCTCTGAATAGCAGCCACAAGACTGGCTGTGGCTTTCCATTTATGTGGTTCCTCACAACACCTGATCATAGATTGTTCAAGGATATATTAAACCACTCAGTCTATCTGGGTAACTGTAATGTGCAACATATCCTCCAGCTGACTTTTGGATCAGTCCTGCTGACTTGCTGTAGCATAAACTGTTTAGAAAGAAGACATGAAGTGGCCCTTAAAATACAAACTAGAGACACCTATAAATTCCAGTCGGGCAAAGTAAAACTATCTAAATATGTGAGTAAGAACTAGTTTCTTTAACAGTAAGTGATGCTGCAAACAGGCAGAAACAAGAAGAAAGATCTGAGCCTTTTGAAAAGCCAATGTTGCATGCAGACACCATTTTTTATCCAGTAGCAGTCTGGCTGTGTGAGCTTTTAGTCTTAAATTTCTGACACTCTGACAAGGTCCCACGCAGAACTGACCCATCTTTCTGCAGCTGTTGTCCTTATATTAAGTGAGCATGGAAAATGCGTTGTGGGAATTAATTGTCTCCAGTTTTGTGTGTCCAGAATATTAACCAGTGAGAGCAGAGATCACCTCAGGGAACACCTTAGAATAATACCCAGCCTAACCTTCTTTGCATGTGAGTAATAAAAAAGGCCATAATCTCTCATAAAGACTGCATCCATGGGGTTGCACTTTCTTTTGAATTACGGATTTTTAAAAACACTATTCTTCACCTCTTCCACATTTTCTTTCTTATATCCTCAAGCAGTCTTTGATCTAGTAAACTCATTAGTTTGGTACAAATGATTTAAGGATCCTTGGCCTCTATATGCAGTTGCATGCTAACTCCCCTTTAGCCAAGTTAATCAAGGAATGTGCTTATATTTTAAAAATACTCAAACAACTATGAAAAAGAAGGAGAGAGAAAGAAACAAAGAGGAAGAGGACTCTTCTTCAAGAAGACAGAAATGAGAGTGGTTTTGGGTTGCGGGTGGGAGTTCCTGGCATGTGATCGCTGCCAACGTGCACAGTGGCAGACCTGTAATAGCCCAAACAAGTGAGAGACAGGTCAATAATAAAATAGGAAAACATATAAATAATAGACCTGCTATTCTTTGTCATGGACCCCAACCTAAACAATCATCATGGGGGTGTGTGCCTTGTTAGGGCATAAATACTGGGATTTCTGAGGTAGTTTTCTTGTGGCTGAGGAAAGGCCTCTGCTGGAGAGCTCTCTTGTTTTGTAAACTCAGGTGTTGCTGAAAGGGTTTCACCTACTGCTGCAGATCACGGTTCAGTTCCATAAATTTCCTATTTTATTACATTTGTGAGAATAAGCTATAGACTTTTACCAGCTGTGCTGTTTTGGTGAGTAAAGAGCACAGTAAGTTTTCTTAGGCCATTAAAATAATACAGGAGCAAACTGGTGAGAAAAAAGAACAGACTGAAGAGAAGTCAAGCAGAAAGAACAGGTCCCATAAATAAGCTGTATGCAACTTACAGGATCCACTGTACTCTCCTGGACTGAGTCCAAAGAATTTGCTAGGGACAAAAGGACATCTAATAACTTTTATGCCTGTTTCTATGAAAGAAATTTGCAAATCTGTTTCAGATGCTTAATTTTCTATATAGTGATATTTCCAGCACACGGCACCCAGTGAGGAGTGGCATATATTATTTTTTTCAGATTATACTGTATGTGTGAAACTGTTTCCTGAAAGATGTTTCATTTGGCATGGATGACTGACTGTCTCTTTTGGTTTAAAATAATGATGATGTTGGTGCCATGCAGAATAGGGGTTGCTAAAAGGATGTGAGTCACCAAACTACTTTTGTTTTGCTGACTTGTAACAGTTAACAACCTAAACTTAGGACTAAATTCAGCTGTTCCTTGTAAGCTTAGGCCTAACTTTAGCTCTGACTCTGTAGGGAAAACTGAAAGTCCCTTTTCGTCTTCCAGTGCCTGCACTAAATGCAGTTTCCTGGACATTTAAGAGATCATGTTACTGACATTTAAACTGAGCTCCATGCTCCCTGTTGGTAACGCTAAGCAAGCAGTCCTTCTCCTCCACAAAACTAACACTACTTCTCCAAACATCTCTTATTTTATCCTAGTAAATGAAGGCCTGATCTTACCTCATCTTTCCTAGCAAATTTATTTGCTAACCCTAATCCTAGCCCTAAGTCTAACCTCACTGCCGGCTCTCAGCTAGTGACCTACAGCAGTCAAAAAACAATTGTTCAACACCTGATGATATCAACAGCAAACTTGTCTCGTCTGCTTTTTTCTTTTTTCTGAACAATTCCTTGTATACTCAAGAGAATCAGAAGCCTACCGCAAACATTAACCCCAGTCCTAACTTTGATTGCTATGTTAAACCTAAGGTGGAAACCCATCTCCAACCCCCTCTTCAAGTGAACACAGTCTGCATCATCCCAATAGATCCTGCTGTAGATTTCATGTAGCCCCCCCTTGCAGCCTCAGGCCTAGCCTTAATTCATTTCCCCTGAGGAGTCCAAACTCTAACCCTAATTCTATCTATCTTGACCATTATTGTGATGCTAATTAAATGCCTTTATCACCTCCAAAGATTAATGTAATTGTCAAGCCTTGGTGGTACAAATGCTGCTGTGAATTCAGAGACCTATTATAAACTCTAGCCTAACCTCTCTTAAGGAACCGTTCTTGATTCTCATGTTAGCTTGGAAGAAAGCAATCACTTTCAGCCTGACAAACCTAGGTGTGTAGCCACTGATGATACCAGCCCTCAAGTAATGCAGATTTGTCCTTGTAAAATAGGCCTAGCAGAAAATCCTGTGAGTTTGAGTCCTAACAAGAATCCTGACCAAAACCCAACCCTTGACAAAGCTCAAAACTAAATATACTTCAGTACCTATTGACATTTTCTGCCTTAAATTTAGACTAATAGATGCTTGGAGACCAGGTCTAACACTAGCTTTTCTCTCTTGCAAGGGCCTAACTCTTTGCCTAACTCTGAACCTCGACTTATTATTAATACAAAGCAGTACACTCAAGAGTGTCTTCTCCAGATCTTACTTTAACTCCACAGCTCTAATCCTAATCACAGTAATGATTCTGTTGCAAATCACAAGGATGGATGAAAGTAGTCTGAAAACTAAATAGATTCCACCTCCCAGTATGAGCACTTGTTACTCAGTGAAAGTCCATACACAATTGTTCTTTAACCTCAGTAAGTCTCAAACTCGAGCCTACCTATAACTCAGACTTGAAATCAGAGTCTGCCATTCACCTGCTTCATGTTCTTCATATGCCGCTAACAGCTTTGACAGAGCTCATTGTAACTGAAGCCTAGTATTGACTCTTGTCTCTTTTAAGTCCAAACCACAATCTTAGTTGTAACCCTACACCTGGGAATTCAGAAACTACTATATGATTTGAAAGGCAAGTTTTCTGCTTGATACAAAAGTTTCTAAAAATCTCTGTAAAACCATCTGTTCAATCCATTTCCTAAAAACTAGACTGTACCCAGTTTGCTTTTCCCATGAAAGCTAATTCTGTCCCATAATAAAAATCCTAAAATCAGAACTGATCATTTGGCTGACAATAAATGAAGAGCTTCTGCCACTTAATTAGTTCTGCAATGCTGCTGACAGTAATTACAGCCTTTTTTGTGTCAATAACCAAGTCAGCATCTCTCAAAAAAGATTCAGGTCCTTATTTGCCTTTTAGTTATGTCACTTTTGCATCACTGTAATTTCACTGATAACAGTAGAATTACCCTTGATTTACACTAATGCAAGTGAAAGAATCAGATGTGTAGACAGCAATAGCAAATGCAGGCCGTTCTTGAGGGTTTGTTTTCGCAGTCACCGTTCTGACTGTGAGCTTATTTGAAAAATATGCATCTAAAAATACTAGCATGTAGACGTAATATATCAGTACAATAAAACAAACACTGGATTCCTATATAGCATTAAGCAGAATCCTGTATAAACTTCAGAACTTGCCTTTCTACCAGCAGCTCAATGCAGAGGAAAACACCTGTTCTTTACTGCAGATATTGGAGGTCAACAAACAGATTTGTACAAGGGACACCAAACTATATATACGTATATGCTTACCTCAGCTGATGATCTGTCCCAGTTCATTTAAAACAAACCAACACATATGAATGAATCCTAGAAAACAATTAGAGGACTGGAGAGGAACCAACTACTTGAATCTTTTAGCAGATACATCAGTTATAAGAAAGCTCAAAATGGATCTCCTTGGACTAAATTTAACTCTGACTCATATTGCTGTACATCCAAAGTCCACTGAATTCAATGTATTTACAATGGATAGGTCAGTGAAAATGTTATACAGCATGTTATTGTTAAACAGTTCAGGTCTATGCTTAACAAAAATAGTGATGAGGAATGATCTGTGATCAATATAGCTATGCTGGCAAAATTCCTGTTGTGGTTAACATTATAAAGACAAAACTATACTTTGCTGGTAGCTAGAATGAACTGCCAGCAAAGCAGTCAGTGGTTCATCCTAGGAATGCTTTGCTGGTACCACATGGGTGTGAATTTATCAGGAAGGGGATAACTGATGCCTTATGTCATGGAACTGTATCTCTAAGCTATTTAGGCAAACTTAGCAGATTCATTGCTTCAGGCCTTCACCATTAATATCACTGCTAGAATTACCCCCACAGCATCCTGATATGTTTATACTGCCACAACACTTCTTGTATAGGCTTGGTCCTGTGCTCAGCCAAGTACCATCTGAATTCCAATGTTCTGGGGGCAGATTTGCTAAATTTCACTCTCTTAAAAAGTCTGTTTATTATTTTGTCTTAGATATGATATTCTAGTTAAATACTTCCAGCAGAGACTAAAAGTTCGTGGGCAAAAGTAACAAAATATTTTAAAGAATTATAACAAATTACGTTAATGACTTATAATGCCTTAAATGATCTTTCCATCCTATTAATTTTCTTTCCCTTGTGAAGTTGCTTATTACTATTTACATGCAGTTTGGTCTATTCCATTGTTTTGCAATGTCATGCTCTGCTCTTTGAGTTTCAAGTACTGGAGGAGAAATTTTAGACTACTGTAGAGACTACAGGATCTGGAATATAGAATGGGATCTGCATCTCATCCTCACAATTAGATTCTTAAAATTAATTTAAAATTTATTTTATTAATTCATTAAATTAAAATAAGTTTTGAAATGTTATAGGATCATTTCTGTGCCCATTAGATATGATAAAACCTGGAAAACAAAATAAGAACCCAAACCTGTGCTTCACCTAGGAGTACCTCACTTCATCCCACCTGTCACTGAGCATTTAGCTGATTTGCCTAAATGGCGTACCTATACTATTTTGAATGAGGATTTGGATTTAGGGGCTTCAGTCACTAAGCTCCTGCATTTAGGCAAGATAAATCTGAACTCTGATAACAAAGGTTCTAAGCATGAGATAGACTCCCAAATTTGTGTCTTACTCCTATTTTGCCACTGCCTGCACATAGAGAGAAGGCTTCCTTAGAACTGGATTGGTTTTCTTGAGACAGAAGTACCATCTGAGTAAAACTCTATGGGTAGGAGGACCTAGTCAGTTTACATTCCAGAACACTGACCCAGGAGGAAAATGAAAAGAGACACAGAAATGTTTCTTTGAGAAGGCATCCTGAGAAAGATCTGGCTACTTGCACTGGTACATTTCAGAAAGATCTCATCTGTGAATTCTCATAAAATCTAGTCTTAGGCTACACAGCATACAATCAATTGGTGACGGGTTAACTATTTTGCTGGAAAAATATGTTAGTATTGCTGTCACATACACAACACCAGAGAACAGGCAGTTCCAACATGATTAGAACTTTACATTTTGATAATAACAGATGATCCCTTCAGCCAAGAGAAACAGATCAGTGTGGTATGTTAAACCCCAGTGCAGAAATTTGAACTCCAGGATATCGATTTAATGCTGCTGGCCTGGAAATAAACTGTCCTGACATGCACTACTTCTCATATTAACCTTTCCCTCCTTACACGAGTCATGCCCGTCAGTGCCATTTACTGCCAATTGATAGACAAGAATTGCTATCATTGCACTTGGAGTGAGCTGAACATGCTGCAGCACCTCAAGTTATTGTGATCAAAGTATATTTTGACCTTCTGGTAAAAGTCCTTGACTAGAGGCATTAAACACAGATGCACTGAGGTGCTGGCAATTCCTCAAGCCACCGGACCAGCCTGGAAAACTGGAAAAGCATTAAAAGCCCTTATTTCAGTTTCTATAGACTACTATGGACATATCTTTGTCATTCTCAAGGCCCATCTGCATCTTAGCGTGATTCACAGAAAACATCTTAATAGGTTTGGGTTTTTCTACTTTTCTCTGAGAAAGATGTGTTTTGGGTTATTTTTGGTTTGTTTTCTCACTGATATTTACCAGAAGGTCAAAATATACCTCCTGTGTCATCTTCCGAGACTCTCTTGGTTTGGGGATATCAGAGTATTGCTGAGAGGGCTGCACCTTCAAGAAAGAAGAAGGATCACAATTAATTTCCCACTCCGGTCACATGTCACAAGACAGATGCCACAGGCAAGGTATTCCACCCTCTTTTTCTTCACAGATTTTGTACCTTTACTGCTGTCCTTTCTGCCTGCTCACCCAAAGGGAGCAGAGTACTGCTGTGTCCTGCCTCTCAACCTGTCCAAAACCTGCAGCGCATCATTAAATTTCAAGAATGTACAAAGTTCTCTCACTAGCACTGAAAGAAGGAAAATAAAGATTCTGTCTGTACTCCAGACCTCCTGGGCAGTCTGCGATCATCAGTGTTGGCAAGGAGACAGTTTAGCATAGATGACAAGCTATCTGTTACTGCATATGGATTACACATGATCATACAAAAATCAAAGGCAGGCATTAAGCCTAATCAAGGGGAAAAATACATTTCTGCAAAAAGGGGGTAGCAATTAGAACCATCTGCCACTGTGCCTGAGACCCAGTGTTGATGTGGGAAAGGAGGAGGCTGTTCCTTGAACAGCTTCCTCAGAAATTTGTACTAGCAGATCAAGGAGCATTCTATGCCCAGTTAGCTCTACCAATGTATCTTGCATATACGCAGATCTCAGGCTGTGTTGGATAAACTTGTATGTTTGAAACAACAGTGTGGTCAACCGTGGCAACTGTGCACACTGTGGTCTGTGCACAATCAGTCTGTGTCAGCAATCTGCTTCCTTTTGCCTTAAATCCTACAGTAACAAAAGGCAGGCAATGCAAGGCCATCCTAGATGCTAACAAAGGACTGCCTTTGAACGTAAACATTATCTGTAACAGTAAGGGATGATGTCCTTTTGGAGCTTGGAAGTATAAAAAGGACCCATCCATAAGAAGGTAAATAATCATAATAGTCCTTCGTGTAAATGAAAATGAAAGCCCTCTGTTTTGAATAAACATCCCTTAATTCTTGGGCTCTCTGCTCCTTTTCTTATTCTAATAACCACACATTTTATCTTGTTATGGCTGAACTCATAGCTTTGCAAGAGATAGGTTTCATTTCCTTACCGTTACATTACTGCTTAGAATAAAAACAGTGGAAGCGATAACGTTCTGTCACCTTCCCAACACTATTTTTCACTCAAGTCTGACTATTTAACCTGTATCAGAAGAACCTTCCCTTCTAACTTGGCCATCATGTTCTCCAAGGTGTATTCTTACCTGTTCCAAGACTGTAGGTTTCAGCACTGAAATGAAAAGACTCTTGAGTCCAAGCACAATCAGTTTGTCTTTCGACTTCTGAGCTCTCAGTGTCAGTACTTGGCAAGGTATTCCTGACAGGTGATTCTGTGACAGGTGATCCTGTTCCCTCTTTTTTGTGTACTATTTCTCCATCTCTTCCTTTCTAACAGACAGGCATTATTAGGGACACATATTAAAGCTTTTCTGATTTTGGATGTGCTAAATTAAACTAGCCAGAAGAAATTTGATGTTATTCCTTCTTGTCATTTTTTGAGTCAGTAATGAGGCTCTTAAGTTTTATACTGAATTTCTCACCCTTCAGAACAGAGCAAATTAAATTAGCAGTTGCCTGGTCAGTAAGACAGTCAGTGAAATACCCTGTGGAGAGGATTTGAGAGCCTGCGGTACAGCAGAGCTACAGTAGAGCTGGGAGTAGGAATGAAAGGAGGCAGCTGAGTCATGAGACACACAGCAAGCCACCTTCTGAATTCCCTCCCAGAGACACACTGAATCAGCATTAACATCAACAGTCTATTTTTCAGATTTTGCCTTTGGGGAATAAGATTTTGAAAACTACAATTAAACCCCATAATACTATCTGTATTTTAGTCTTTAATGCAAATGAATTCAACCACCTGGCATGTAAACCATCTCTCAACCCCCTGATACCCAAAGTGGTGTATTCAGAAATGGCACACGTAAGCGATCACAGGCATACGAAGATATACAAATAGGGTATAAAAACTGAAGATGATCACAAGCCCAAAGGATATTATGAAGTATCTCGTGGAACAGGATACTCCTTACAAAATACTAGATCATGTAATGGCTTAATACCCAGCACGTTTAGATGTGTAACATACATAAAACCAAATACCAAATAATATCAAATTATTACACACTATTTAAAAATAGTAGCATACTGAATCCTGCTAGGAAAACACCAGGAAAAAAAATATGGGTTACTTCAGCATTCTGAAATCGTGTGTGTTTTTCTAAGTATTTAATGGGGTTAGTGGCTACTGAAGAAGCATACCTTACATGGCTTCACTGTTGTGCAATGAAACTAATACACAAAGTATCAGCACAAAGCTTGTGGATAAAACCTACTCTTAGTGTAAAAGCAATTATGTTACTGAGGCTGCAAGAAGAGTGTAATCAGCACATCTATGTGAAGGTGATGATGAATACAGGAATGACTGTCTTTTGTATAGGAGACCAGAAATGCAAACACAGTACAGGAGGAACCAGACTGTAAGGCACTTCCAATAGAAAACAAAAATGAAACTATAGTCATGATCTGGAAATGTCTTCATTAAAAAAAAATTACTGCTCTTATTTATACCTTACTTGTCTATTTTTCTGTCATAGCTCCATCATCATAATAGAGTCCTTCGCTTTGCTAATGGACAGCAGTTAACATCCAGACCAGATATTAGGAAGAATTTCCTAATGGAATGGTTAGCATAACACTGGAGGCAACTAAGTGAAAAGCTGTTGTATTTCCTCTATTAGAGCTTTTCATGAAGAGGCAACATTCTGCCTTTGTGCTTGGAGGTGGACTAAACGATCTGTTGAAGTCCTTCCCAGGCTCCCATTTCTGTGATTCTGACCTGGAATAGCTATTAAGAAATTACATTATTCACTTAATGCAGAGGAAAGTTCAAGTCAGTTGCCATATGACAGCTTCAGCTGACAAACTCCCAGAAGGACTTTAACCCTCCAACAGTGTCTCACCTTTCTTTTGTGGTGCATTTTCAGGTAGCAGAAGAGGCTGAACATGCTCTCACTGGCAAGAGAACAGATATAACTAGCAGGTTTTTGAGGCCCTGATGAGTTGTGATTTAATGATGAGCCATGAAATCCCACTCCTATGACACCCATGCCTGAACTGCTGATCTCCAAGGAAGACCGAAGTCTTCAGATACTAACAAACCTTAACAATTGTTTCCAGATAGAGGCCCTTCCCTGCTTCTTATCCGACCTTGTTACATAATTTCTGATTTCTCATCCTCTTAACTCATATTTTTCCATGAAAGTGAGTCCTCAGCTCTGTGTGAACCAGTCCACATAAAGCTCTGGGCAGTAGAGGTGATCACAAAGCGCCTGTCCATTTTCCCTGTGAAATGATTCTAAACTAATGCTTTACACAGATGTTTTGGGTTTGGAGCCCTTGTTAGTGGTTTCTAGGGCAAAAATTGCAGCTCTTGACAACTGGATACTAAGGATTCATTAATGACATTTGAAAGAATTAGAGTCCTCCTGCTTGAGGAATAAGGGAATAAAATTGCAGTCTAGACAAGCTAACGTGCCCCTGTATTCTCGGTTAGATGTGGTCATCTTAATCTGATGAAGCCCACTGTGGGATGAGAGGTGACAGTGGTCCAGTGATGGTTGCCAGATTATGGTGAATGTCAAAGGAGTAAGTTACCCCTACAGATTACTTCCAAAGTTCATACGGGCTTTCAGAGTCCAGAATTTGCTTTTGGGTGTGAGGTACCCTACCGCGCAGGCCAAAGTGTAAAGGGAGAGGACAGAATTTGGCATAAAGTTGTAAGAGGAGACTCAGTTTCTGGGAACTGAAATTTAGCTTTTAGTGATTCTTCTTTAATGTGCAACTGTGTCTGGGTCTTTCACCCGTGTCCTTTGTCGGTGGCTCTCTACAGTCTGGTTCTGTGAAAGGTAACGGTGATAACACAGCCGTTGAGGTGCTTAGATTAGAAGCCTCATGAGAGTTAATATATCGATGTGACTTCCCTTTCAGTAATTATAACTTAATTACGACAAATACTTACACTCTTTGGACAAATATCTGCCCTGGCAATTCTTGCCGACACTGAGATCCCTACCTGCCAGCCCACAGACCGATTTCCGCCCAAGCATTTCGCATTACAGCAGGGAAGCTGGTCGGGCTTTGCCGCCCCCGAGCGCGGGACAAGGAAAGGGGCCATCCGGAGAAGCCCGGCGCGGGGGTGCGGGAGCCCCCTTGCCAGGGGAAGCTGCCGACGCAGGGCAGGCCCCGCCTGCGACACCCGCACACCGAACCATGCCTGCGCCATAAACCGCTTAGCGGCCCGCCAGCAGCCCCCAGCTGCGGGGGGTGGCGTTAATTTTATTTAATTACAGCGCGTGGCTCGCCTTTCCGCAGCGAGGTGCGGTGACTGCCAGCACGGCGGCTCCAGCACGGCGGGTCCGGCCACCGCGCGGCCCCGCCCCCTCCTCAAGCCCCGCCCCCTTCGCGCCGGCTGTCACCGTCGGTACCGCGAAGGGGTCGGAGGTCATCGCTGTCAGGAGGCGTGGCGGCTTGGATCACGTGACGGTGCCAATATGGCGGCGCCGTGGCGGCGGCGCGGCGGCGGTCGCTGAGGGAGGCGCGTCTCTTCCGGATGATGGGGCTGCGGCGCGGCCGCAGGCTCTGAGCACCGGTCCCGCCGATCCTCTCCCTGCCGCGCGGCGGGGCCGCCTCGCCATGCAGCCCCCGGCCCGCGAGCAGGACGCCCGCACCAAGAGCATGTTTGTGTCGCGGGCCCTGGAGAAGATCTTGGCGGAGAAGGAGGCGAAGCGGCCCCCGCACGGACAGCTGCGGAGAGCCTGCCAGGTGGCGCTCGGTGAGTCCGCCCGGCCCGGCACGGCCCGGCACGGCATGGCCCGGCACGGCCCGCGGGACCCCCTCCGCCGGGCGCCGGGCCGGGAGCCGCGACCCCGCTCCGGTCTGGGGCGATGACGGAGGGCACTGCTGGTGGCGGTGAGGGCAGGAAACCCGTCTGGCCCGGTTCCGCGGGGGCGGGAGGCGATGTTATCCCCCCGCCCCCACCTGCGCGTGGTGTCCTCTGCCACGTCGGATCCCCGACGGGGTGCGAGCGTCCCGGGCACCCAGCTGCGAGGTTGCCGTCCGGGGCACCGGCTGAGCTCGGGACTTTGGAGCGGGGGGAAAGTTCCCTCTGTAATACAAGACCCGGAAATAGGAGGAGAACCCTCCCAGTTACTCAGTTCTGGTGTCGATAGGAAACAAAAGGGATTCGGGCTTGTCGCTTTAGGACCACTTTTGAGAAAATTAATGATAAACTTTTAAACTAGGAAACAGGCGGTTTAGGGCCCTCGGCTTGCGGAGCTTCAACTCCAGGGCTAGCAATCTTTGGACACCTTATCTCCTAGTCACGGTTGGGCTGGCTAAAAACTGTTATCAGTGTCGCCAAATACATACAATGCCTGTGGTGTCTGGCAGAACTGAAAATCTGTTCTGTGAAGTTGGTGGACTGGTGCTGAAATCTCCTCAATCCAAATGGGTGGTTTAGATCTGTCAAAGTTCTGAAAACATATGGTATGTCATGAAAGAGCGGAAGAATAAGCTAGATAAAGCAGTATGTGTCCTACAGTTGGCGTTCTCCGTGGCCCTTCTGAATTTGCAAAAGTGACATATCTCCCACAGTCTCGGTTGCCTTGCACGTGTATTTTTTTCCCTTAATTTGGGAACAGCTACTGTATCCAGAACAGAAGAAAAACCAGGTTGGGTATGTAAGGAAACTGGGCAGATGCAAGTTCTGTCTAATGCACTGTGAAAGCAAGCTTGAAAACTAGCTGTCATTTTTATTCCTTCCCACAGTCCTTACCGTCAGGAAATTTGTAGGAGCTAAGTGTGGTGATAGTCCATCTGGTTACCCTTCTCTGGATATAAGAGTATTTTTATTATTATTTGAAGTTGACACTGTGGGCACTAGTATAGCACGTGTGCCCCAGCAGTTAGAGGCTACTTTTCCTACTTACTTCCTTTTCCTGATTTCTTCCCCAACTCCCCCAACAAGCACTCAACCATTTACAGGGCTGGGAACCTGTTTTGCTGCTATGTAAATATATTTAGAGGGCGAGAAAAGGAACTTTCTTGAAAGGTTACTAGTGAAGGTGTTTGTTTGCTAATGCATCAAGGATTGTGATTTTTTTGAGGGGCACATTGTGCAATAGCCACGTGTTGGCATATTTTAAGGTACAGTACATTTCAGGGTAGTTAATGGTTGGGATGATGGCCTTTTTTTTGGCTAATCTTGCTTGGAAAAAAAAGTCTATGTGCTTTTCAGGATTTAAAGCAGGGGTCAGCGTGAATAGATAACCTTCTGTTGCCCAACTGTCCTGCCCTAGCAGGGCCTTGATGTCTGTACTAAGGGATCTCTGTTATATTTGGTGAATGTTGTTGCATCATTTTTAAGTTGTCAACATGAATGTGGTTTCTTTCATTTACATGTGATTTTTTCCCAAACTTTATTCTGACTAGATTAAGCTCTTTTTTACTAAAATTAAAAAAAAAAAAAACCCCCGAACAGTTTTTATATATATATAAAAAAAATTAATTAAGCGTATACTTTATATAACTAAGACTATGACTTCAATTTCAAAAGTGTTAGCTTAATTATCAAGCCCTGTGCAATAGTAAATATGCTGGGAGATGTGGGAAGAACACTACTTGCATTCTGTCTGAGGAATTCCGGCCAAATTTTGTAATCTGCACAAACTGTTACGCATGAAAGAAGCATCAGTATTCTGAATAATTATAAAAAAGCCCAGTTAACTCTGAGGAAAGAATCAATTCCGTTTGAGAGAAATGTAGTTAACTTTATGAAACTGGTAATTGACAGCTGTTGTCTTTTTTCTTTTCTCCATGTCATACTTCAAATAGTCCCTTTCTGCATCTTACTAAATTCCATTTGCTGAGCTGTCTTATTTATACAGTCTTTTTAATCGAACCTTGAGGTATTAATACCATTTATAAACTACTCAGCACAGGTGCAGGTCATGTATAGGTGATATCTGCTCTTGGTACTAGGGAAGTCTATGATGCATCTTTTTTTTTAAACAACGGGGAACTGGTGTGTTCTACAACTACCCAGCATAAATTCACGTGCAACTATTTCTACAATTTCTGCTCTAATGTTTATGTTAATTACATATGTTTTACATTTTTTGTTTGGTGAGACAGAGGAATATATTTTTAATTGTGGGAATGATGGTCTTGTTTTCTTTTACATGAGTTCTTTGTTGTTTTGAATGTGTTCAACTCCTGAGAACTCAAGTAAATTACTACTGAAAGTTGCTGTCATTCTTATGTGAGACATATAGGTATTCTTTCATTCATTTTAATCTGTTCTAATAGTTTTCATTGTTCTAATTTTCAACTGTTCTTACCATTTTTTCTCGTCCTTTCTCAGTAATATATCTTTTACAGGACTCATACTGTGAAGTTTTAGACTGCAAAATATCTTCATGACTTTGTAGAAATGAGAAGTAACATAGACTTAAATAGGACATAAATGCAGGAAGCGTGGAAGAAATGTTCCCAGTTAGTTTTTTTGGGGGTTGGTTTTTTTTCTTTTTCTGTCCACCCAGTCCTTTGAAATACACAGTGTTAATGTCGAGTAAACAGTGTTTGAATAGATTCCTTCATTCAGTCTCTTGCTTCATCAGTAGGTGTAATGGCTGCATCCTGTACTCATAGTGCCAGTGACCCCCTGGAGAGATGCAGAGAAATGGCAGGGTTTGAACAGGGAAGCTGTTCTGCTTTGCTTTAGGAGACTGTGTATTTAAGAATACTTGTTTTCAACAGAGAGCCAGTGTATTGTATAAAAATAGTTGCTTAATAAGCATTTACATGGAGCTCTAGGTACACAGGGTTCTTGGTAATTTTACTGAAATAATCGCTATCCTGAAACATGTACAGCGGAACTCGGACAGTGGGGATCACAGCCGTTCATATTGGTCTACTGCTAATTGTGTGCCTGGGTCTCTCGCATAAACTAGTACTCTTGCCCTGTTAGGACTGTTTTTAATGACATACTGTGCAGCCAACCTGGTTGTGTGACCTTCTTTGCTTGCCTAGGCACCACCACACGCATATCTTTGAGCTTTGTAAACAGCAGAATTTGTTTGGTTAGCTCGTTACAGACTTTTAAAAAAATAAGCCCTTGAACCATGCCTTCACCTAGCAGTCTAACTGTGTGTTGAAGAAGTCTCTGGGTATAAATGACAGATGTCTAAAATGAGTTTGCGTGTTTTGGTATAGTAGCCTTTTGGCTAGCATGTTTTGAGAAGGCTGGGGCAAAGAGGAGATAGTCTTGCTTTGTTGTGGCAGTCTTTTCTAAAGGGTTTTCTACAGATTGATACAATCAATAAATGCAGGGTGCTGAGTTTTTTTATTTATGCTTAAGGCAGCCTGGAATTGGGCAATGCAGTAAACTTTACTGGGCTGGGGGCAGGGAAGCTTTTGCTGCTGCTCCTTGTGCTTGTATTGGCACTGCTGTCCAGTGTTCCGACAGGCTGTGGGAAGACACTGCTTGTGTCCTTGTGCTAACACAACCTGTGCCATTTACTGCACAGGAACTAGTTTGCTTCCACCCAGACAAACTTGACTGTACATTAACATTGGATGCGTCTAATTGCAGGCAGGCAATTATTTCCTCCATTTTAATACATAGTTTTCAATGCACTTAAACTTAAACCATCCACCTAATACAGAGCAGCAGTTACTCTCAGCATGAGCTTCATCCTGCTTTTATTCTGGCCAGAAGCTCTGGAAGAAATTGCTGCAAGGCCTTCCTTGTTATTCCAGTTGTGTTGCCTGCTAGGAATGCTGAAAGGCTTGTGTTGAGTGGGCAGCACGCGTTGTGCCGGGAGCTGAGGATGTTTCTGACTGAAGTAGACGTGATGGATGCTGCTGCGTTCTGGCCTTGAAAGTAGCAGGTAGCTCTAGAACGGAAAGCACCCAGTGAAGGGTCAGTGTTGTGCTGTGGTGGCCAGATGGTGACCAAGATTCAGGCTGTTGTGTAGCTGTGGAAGGGAATTGAGCTGTGCCCCCTAGTCCTGTGGCTGGAAGAGGAGAGTGACAGTGGCAGTAGGTTTTTGGGAAGCTGGCAGGGGCTTGGTGAGCTGTTCATGGCAACAGACTTCAATTAGGTAACAATTACGGTTTGGCTTGCTTTTGGTGGTCAGACCACCAAATGAGCGCTTCAAATGTGGAGATTTCCAAACTGTTTTGATGCAACCAGTAGCAGAGCATGTCTGTAACTTGCTTTTGTCCTGTTATTTATTCTTTTCCACCAGAATTATCTATTAAAAACATCTGCACCACAACACTATTTTATGTGGCTTTAGAAAAGCCTTTATGTAATAAAAGTGTGGGAAACTTGGTCAGGCCTTGGTTAGATTTTTTTTTTTTAATTTATGGAGTATTTCTAAGAGTGAAATTATTGTTCTAATAAGGGACGCCACTATCCTTACGTATTTTTCTGATGCAGGATCTAATATAACTATCAGTAAAGAAGAAGGATGCCAAAATAGAACTGGATGGGCTGAGACAAGGTTTGAGTAGTAGACTGGCCAGACTAGTGGACACTGAACAGGTTTGTTTCAGCGCAGAGATCGCAGAAGTTAGGCTTGTCCACAGCTTCTGAAGTGGCAGAAAACTGAGCTAGCTGTACCAAATATGGATTATTTTTTACTGTATCTCTGATGATATTCACTTAATGATCTGCAGATGGGGAAAAAAAATAGCTGCATCTCTTTTATGTGTAGAATACCTTTCTATTTCATGTGCTATAGAAATACCTGTGAGTATTCAAATGTGTCTAGTCTGGCTTGACCAAAACTTTATCAAATAAAAGAAACCTTTTATTTCCAGACTAGACAACTTATAATTTTTAGTGCACGGATGACCACTTGGCTAACTCAGGCAGTCTTTCTGCTTTGTAAAAATAAACTTAGTTCAGAGAGGAGTTCTTTGCAATCGTTAAAACAACCCTGTAAACCCTAGTTCTACAGAGTGCCTGAAATACAGCACTGACTGTTATAGCTGACCACCTTGGCATCCTGCTGTGTTTGGGATTCTGGCTATAGCTAAAATATTTTAGCTTTCTCTGCCAAGACCTGGAGGCAGGACTAAGCGTTCTGAACAGGTAACGCTACCCAGAAAACTCTGGTTTAAGCAACCAATTCCTGGAGGCAATAGGAATACACTGCTCTAATAATAAGACAGATTTAAATAAGGACGCAATAAATTGGTGGGTCCTTTGGTGTATGTTGTTCTCAGTGGATCATAATGTGGTGTTTAAGATTGGGAAATTAATAAAGTCTGAATTAAAATTTTACTAAACTGACCTTTTGACTAGTAATCTTACTGATAAGCAAGCTGGCTACTGGAATGAAGAGAACAGTGATCCAAGAAGTGGTGCTGTGTTAAGATTTACGTTGTCCGTTTGGCGTGGGAAGCCTTGGTTACTTATCGCCAGTCTCCATTCTGTTGACCCTCTTTGCCTGTTGAAGCCTGCAGTATTAGGGGATGACAAAGCTGGGTCTGCACTGTTGCAGAGCTGCGAAGTTACTTCTGATTCTGAAATCCCAGGCGCTGGGGCTGTGCGCCTGGCTCGGCTCGTTGTCCTGGCGCTGGCTTGTGCAATACAGGCAAGTGAAAGTTGTCTCTCCTTTAAGACTGCCAGGCATGGCTGTTGGCACGGTGGGCTTGATTAGAAAACGGTGGGCTTCGGAACAGAGCCGGGTCGCATCGTGGGCCTGTGAGCCTTCAGTTTTTCTGTTGTCAGTTCTTTTGTGGACTGTAGGATGGATAATGTTCCTTCAGTTCTTGTGACATCGTTTATTGCTAACAGATGCCATACTGCTTCGTTCTTGATTGCCGAGTTGGCGTTCATTAATGAGAGATTATGGCAGACAGAATGGCAAGTCCCAGTCCTGGACGTAGCTTACCACTCACAGCTTGTAGTTACACTGGTTTCCTCCACATTTTGCTTCTGTTTTTAACTATAAAACAGGGGTAGAAATGTTACAAAATAGGCATACTCTGCAAGGATTACTTCTTGTAACACTCATTGAATGGGACAGTGCAACAACCTGCAGTGTGTGTGTTTGCAGTCCTTGTTTGTTAGTGTTTTGTGTATTGATGCTTGTGAGGCACAGTAAATTCTTGAGGTTCACAGAGAGCACTGAAATCGTCTGCACTCCGAACATCTGATCCCAAACAAAACTTCCTCTCCAGCACCATGGAGAACAAGTATCGAGTGAATGGCATGTTTCTGATAATTTTTCGGTTGAAACAACTTTTGTAGGCGTGATCGTTTGCAGGCACATGAGATGGGGTGGGATGGACAGGATCAGGATTGCACATGGTGTTACAGATGATCGTCGCTGTGCAGCCTGACTGCATGTGCTATTTCTGATGGGTTTTTGTCAGTGTTCACAGTGTGCGCTTGTGCTGTGCCTGGTGTAGTGCAGCTCTGGTCTGTGTTGTGCACCACTGTGATATGTTAGAAATCCCCAAAAAGCCTTACTAGCATCTTTGGGATTTGCTGATGTTGACAATAGAAATGAGAAGCTTTTTTTTCTGTATTTAATTTTATTAAAAGCTCCCTAAAAGGGTAATTTAAAAAAAAAAAAAAGCCCACCAAAAAAACCCCCAACTAGCTGTGCTGCCAAAATGGCAGCATGCATGTAAGACTTCTTATCTCATGGGAGTTTGTTCAGCTGATGTCGTATTGTGAGGTTTGACAAAAGCGGGATAACTGGCACTGGAGTTAACGGGAAGGTCTGATGTGTTGAACTAATGGTTTATGCCGTGGCTTAAAGACTTAGAATCTTCGGATCACAGAATGGTTTGGGTTGGAAGGGACCTTAAAGATCATCCAGTCCCACCCCCTGCCATGGGCAGGGACACCCTCCACTAGCCCAGGTTGCTCCAAGCCTCATCCAGCCTGGCCTTGGACACTGCCAGGGATGGGGCATCCACAGCTTCTCTGGGCAACCTGCAGGCCTGAGCGCTCTATGGTGTAGACTTACTCTTGAATAAAAACTGTGTGCTGTACCTGTTTTCTAAAGATAATTTTTCCAAACCTTCTCAGTAAAAGATAACTTTTTCATGTAGAAGTTGGGATACGCCTTCCTTGGAAAGGTGTAACAGTGTATGATCTCTGAAGCTGAAGAGCTTACAGGGAAGGAATACCAAATACTGAAGTTTAAGACTTCTGGTTTGAACAGCTTTGTTTTATTACAGTTTTCTTATTTCTGTTATTGATAATGACAACTTTTGGGTGTTACATGCTTTGATTTTTTTTTTTCTTCTTTCTTCCAGATGAAATAAAAGCGGAGCTGGAAAAGCAAAGGTAAATTAATAATTGCTGTAAACTATGCCAGAAAATAGCGAGTGGAATAATTTATAGTTGAAATGCAAGAGTGTATATACATTACGGCAAGGAATTTGGGAATAACCAGTTACACACCTTTCTGCCAAGTACATGATATGGCCCATGTGTTCCAGTTACACAATGTTTGTGGGTATGGGTACTCAAACCATAACTGCCTCTGCATTTCACTGTAAAAATTGCAGAACTTCTAAAAGGTGCTAGTTTTTCACTTCCTTTTACTGGGCTTAATATAGCCTGATAGGAAATCATAAAGACCAGTAGGTACTCTCTGTTTGATAGTATATGCTCTTAACTACCTAGATCAAGAATACCAGTTTAAATATTACTTGAATACAAATTTTAAAACACTTCCCACACTGTGTTATGATTTAAAGTGAGCCTCCAATGTGTTTCTCTTTGGTTAGTATTCCTCATATGGGCACTGTTTAATTAATTCAGAATAACTTTGATAGATTTAAGATGCAATTTTGATTTTTAAAGAAAATAGATCTTTCTTTAATAAAGTATGTGTGGGAGAAACTTGCATTACATTTGTATGCTGCTATGTACCACTTGGCTTTAAATTTAGAAAAGGAGGAAGTGTAGCTTGTGGAGATGTACATGTTTAGAAAAATTAATAACTCTTCTTATCTGCCCTAGAGAAGGCACTGCTGCTCCACCAAAGGCAAACTTCATTGAAGCAGATAAATATTTCCTTCCGTTTGAACTGGCCTGCCAGTCAAAGTCTCCACGCATTGTCAGTACTTCGCTGGATTGTTTACAGGTAACTGTTCTTTTTGAACTTGGACAGGGTGACACCGAGAAACATGCAGTTACAGAAACCTTGTGTGCTGTTGGCGTTCTTGGAGTGAGGCAGTAACGCTGGCCCGAGCACGCACAGCGGTGCATACCCACAGTCTCTGCAGAGATGTGTAAACCATGTAAAACGGGTCACATCAGACTTGGCTGAATGTGGGTCTTGTCCAAGTCAGACGTGTGTGTGGTGTTTTACAGTGAAGCAAGCCTTTATTGAAGCTCATGAATGCTTACCTTAATCAGTAAAGATGGTTCGTCTGTGGTGCTCTAAAAGGAACATTTACCATGGTGTGTGTTGTAGTGCTGATGTGATGGGAGGTCAGACTCTGCAGTCGTTGTGCCCTGTTCCTTGTTAGATTCTTACAGAAGGAAGAAATGCAATTTAAGAGCAGGAGTTTTCTCTTGTGCATAGGTGCAAAGATTGGTATTTACCAGGTTACGGTGGGAAGGAATGGTCTGGGCAGAAATAACTCGTGTATCAGTCACTAAGGGGAAGGGGAAAAAACCACTAGTGCCACCAACACATGCCCAGAGCCTGGAGAAGGATCGCAGGTCACCAGGAGAGCTCGTGGCAAACAGAACGAGGGAATTCCAGCTGCTCCAGTCAGCTAACCAACTTCATCGAGGCTCCATCTTAAATGCCTCCATGGGAACGCATGGAGCGTGGGGAATAAACAAGAAGAGCTAGAGGCATGTGCACACATGAGGGGCTCTGACCTCACTGGCATTGCAGAGACGTGGTGGGATGGCTCCTATGGCTGGAGTGTTGGAAAGGAAGGATACAGGCTCCTTAGAGGACAGGCAGGGGAGACACGGAGTGGGGGTTGCTCTCTATGTCAGAGAGTGGCTGGAGTGTGTGGAACTCCACCTGAGGAGGGATGAGGAGCTGACCGAGAGCTTACAGGTCAGGATTAAAGGGAGGGCAGGGAGAGGGGATACGGTAGTAGGAGTTTCCTACAGGCCACCTGGCCAGGGCAAGTGAGTGGATGAGGTGCTCTACAGGCAGATAGCAACAGGCTCATGGGGAACTTCAACCACCCTGAAAGCTGTCGGAGGGACTGGAATATGTCAATGACAACTTCCTTCTCCGAGTGATAGAGGAGCCAATGAGGAAGGGTGCTGTGCTGGGCCTTTTTTTCCACCCACAGGAAGGGGCTGGTGGGGAATGTGAAGCTCAAATGCAGACTTGGCTCACTACCCAGGGCTTCAAGAGAGCAGGCTTTGCCTCTTCAGGGAACTGATTGGCAGAGTTCTGTGGGATGAAGCCCTGGAGGGAAGAGGGGCCCAAGAAAGCTGGCGAGTATCCAAGGACCTTCTCCTGAGCTCAGGAGCTATGCTTTCCAGTGAATATAGTGGCTTCTAGGATGGGGTCAGGGCCTTGGTGGATAAAGGACAGGCAACTGATGTCATCTGCCTGGATTTGTGCAGAGCCTTTGACACCTTCCCACATGACATCCTTGTCTCTAAACTGGAGAGACATGGATTTGGTGGATGGACTGCTGGGTGGATGGTTGCACTCAGAGTTGTGGTCAACGGCTCAGTGTCTGAGTGGAGACCAGTGACAAGCAGCCTGAAGGGGCAACAGGAACACTGAGCGGGGGACTTTTTACAAGGGCCTGTAGTGACAGGGCAAGGGATAACGGGTTTAAATTAAAAGCGGGGAGATTTAGATTGGACATCAGGAAAAAATTCTTCCTGGAGAGGGTGGGGAGACCCTGGAACAGATTACTCAGGGAAGCTGTGGATGCCCCATTCCTGGAAGTGCCCAGGGCCAGGCTGGATGAGGCTTGGAGCAACCTGGTCTAGTGGAGGGTGTCCCTGCCCATGGCAGGGGGTTGGAACTGGATGATCTTTAAGGTCCCTTCCAACCCAAACCATTCTGTGATTCTATGAAATCAGTTTTGTCTAGGTGTGTGTGCAGTCCAAGTATTTGGTAGCCAGCCAGATACTGATGGTGTTGAATGTTGGCGTTAACAATGCTTAAGTGAGGTATGTTGTCTAAAAAGCCCCTTTTTCTGATGTATTTAACTGTATTTTAGTTAACGGTATATGATTGTCTAACCTGCATTCTTTCTAACTAGAAACTGATTGCATATGGACATATCACTGGCAATGCTCCAGACAGTGGAGCTCCTGGAAAACGGCTGATTGACCGAATAGTTGAAACCATTTGCAATTGCTTTCAGGGTCCTCAAACAGATGAAGGAGTACAACTGCAGATAATTAAGGTATTTTATTTGGTTCAGTTTGGTGCAATATTAATTTGCTTTCTCTGAATTTTTAACTAAAAAAAAAAAAATAATGCAAAGCAGTACTTAGGACCATTTCTCCATTTCTGACACTGAGATGTGTCACTGAATTTAGGGAGGCTGTCACCGGCTCGGACTTGCTACATGAAATGGATTTCCTCTTGGTGAAGCAGAACATAAGGGAACACTTTATAAATGTTTGTCCTTCTTTCTGGGATGAGCCATGACCTGGATACTTTATCTTGCAGACAGCTTGATGTTCATCTTCCAGGCCAGTAATGCCCACATTCATTGCCCAATGAATGGCTGTCAGCCTTCAACTGATGGCACTGTAATTGTGGTGCAGTATTATGGCCTGGTGCTCTAGGCTGTCTGCTCTCATGTCTGTTTTCTAGAGAGATCTACAGTGTACTGCTGGCATAGTAGTACCAGTGGTGTGTGTTCTGGTGCTGAAATCTACTTGGGCTAACATAGCTGAGGTTAGAAGCTGGTGAACCTTTTAGAAATCTAATTTGATGGCAGCGTAGAGCGATTGGCCCTTTCAGATAAATTAAGCCATAGCACATAATGATAACTGGTTTGTTGGGAGGTGAAATATCTCCCTTAGTAGAAAATCAGTTGTGATAAAGCACTTTAAAAGCTCAGGGGATAACAGAGAGATGTGGAAGTTGTGTTAAGCTTTCTTTGATTTGAAATGTTGTTTCAGAGAACCGGAAGTTCCTTAGGAAGTCTTATAAACAGATACATGTCTTTCATAGCAAACCCATGGGTTATGGAAGACCTGCAGGAACTGTATCGCTGCCTACTTGCTTAGATTTCATTTTTACTGTTACGGACTTTTTCAGGCTCTCCTCACTGCAGTAACATCTCCGTACATAGAAATTCATGAAGGAACAATTCTTCAGACTGTTAGAACCTGTTACAACATCTATCTGGCCAGTAAAAATCTTATTAATCAGACAACTGCCAAAGCTACCCTGACGCAGATGTTAAATGTCATTTTTACACGGATGGAAAATCAAGCTGTACGTACCTATTGCTTTTGCTCATCTCAAATATTTAGGCTTGACAAATGAACAAAATACTTTTCCTATTGTTATTTTTAATGGGTCTGTCATTGTAGTAGGATATCTATTGATTTGTAATTTAAAAAAACCCTGTCAAATCAGGCAGTGAAGCATACTGACTGATTAAAAATAAAATATGAAGCTTATTGCTGATAACCAAGTTTCACACTTTAGTTTCTGCCAAATGGCGTTGTATGAAGAAATGATGAGGTTAGGGTTAGGTTAGCTTTTAAAATAAGCTTGAAGAGCATCTCTAATTTGACTGGCCAAGTGGTTATATTTTCATTGTTACTTCCTTGTTAACACGTGAATTCACAAGGAGCATCAGTCATCACAGACATCTGTTTTTGCTAGTCATGTTTTGTGCCTTAACATTAACTTTTTCATACTGGTTTTTCAAGATACAAGAATCCAGAGAAGTAGAAAAAACAAATCAGCAAAAATCGCAGTCTCCTGCCATTCAGGGGGTGTCCAGGTCCCCAAAGATGGGTCAGTTAAAGCACAGCTATCAGGAAGGCAAACCCACTGCTCCTCCGAGTGTGGAATTAACGAACGGTGAGCCCGAGAGGGCAGAAAATGGAGAGGTGAAGTTGGAGCAGGACCTGACTCTTTCAGCACCAGGTGAACAAGAATAGGTTGTGTCTATTGTTTTCAGTTACAATGTTTCTATAGGAAAATGCTCTTTGAGGCTATTTTGGGGAGAAATTACTGGGGTTATTGGCTCAAATCATGCTTGCATTTTCTCAGTAGTTTTTCAGAGTATACAGGCCAACCTTAGCTTCTCTACAACATAACCATTGAAGAGAGGCTCATGTTTTCCCTAGACTTTCAGTACAGCTATATATAGTTTATGTATATAGAATTATAATTGAATTTGACTTGATTAGGTTGATACAGGGGAAGGAAGGGAAGAGAATAATCACGGTACATGGGAAGCGACAGAATCACTTTGAGGTCATTGAAGTCCTATGGTAAAAATTATGTGCATTATGAAGACCTTATCATAAGTCTATACTGTATCTAAATCAGGAGTGTAGGATATTCCAAAACTGAAAGTTCATAACAGTTGATAAATGACAAAATCGCTGCATTCAAAATATCCATGCTTTTGTTTTAAACAATGGAAATAACATCAATGAGTATTTCTGTATGACTTTGTGGAAATGGCTTTAGCAGGGAACTACTAAAGACAATCTATAATTTTAACCCTTCTTCCTCTGTCATGTTTCGCCTTTCTTTTTTCCTAAAAAAAAGAAGTACTAAATTCAAAATGATCTCTTTGTGTGTTTCATTAGAGGAAACAACTGATGGAGGAAAGGAAATGGTTAAATGCATCTTGGAAGATGTGGTCAAGTCAGCTGTGAAAGGTAGCCAAATCTTCTAAAGTGAAATAGATATGTGTATTGCCAAACTTTTATTCCTGTGATTATAAAAGCATGGAAGTTATTTTTTGTTAGTGAGTTTGTTGTTAAGAACACCTACTAAAGCAGTAAGGACAGGTTTTTATTGTCCCACAGTATTACTCTTTTGCTGGTAGCTGAGAAACTGTCGAGTTTGCCAGCGCTGCTTCTGTCCCACTTGGTTGTAGAGCTTCACAAAGCCATGGGATAAAAAAGCTCAGTGGGTGATTTTAATCAGTTTTACTTTTTCCTGTTTAGTGGCTGAAGAAAAACAAGCAGCAGAAACAGTTAAGGCTCTGCCTGCATTAGAGACTGCAGATATTGCTCTTTCTGGCTCTAGTAATGAAAATGTACAAACAAATGGGATTCCGGATGATGGGCAATCTGTTTCCTCCACTGATAATCTGGTAAATAACTTCACTGGTTGCTAATGTATATTTAGGAAAGGAGAAATGTTTTTATCATGCCAACCAAAGAGTGGGATTTGGGGGTGGGAAGGGACAGAAGCTTTAATGTACGTGTCCTGCTCAGGCTCAAAAAGGAAGC
Source organism: Rhynochetos jubatus (assembly GCA_027574665.1). Taxonomy (NCBI): domain Eukaryota; kingdom Metazoa; phylum Chordata; class Aves; order Eurypygiformes; family Rhynochetidae; genus Rhynochetos; species Rhynochetos jubatus. The sequence continues at coordinate 10,260,512 of CM050665.1, read as the reverse complement.
AGCAACTGTAATTTAAGTGGATATTGAAAACAACTGTTCTAAAATTGATTGTTAGTTTGATTTTAATACAGGGTGGGGATGGAGAGGAAGAGTTAGTCAGCATGTGTGAGAAGATCCATGTCACTTGTAATTTTGTTTAGGTTTAGTTTTAAACTTTGCCAGATGTACCTTTTTTTTTTAGATCTGTAGCTGATTCTTAGAGGAGCTGTGGAATCTTCCTAAATGCTCTGTTCCTTTGCCTCATCTAATGTTTCGTTTCTTGCTCTCAAGGAAACAGATGTATCTGGACATCAAGCTGCTGCCAAATTTTCCCATGTCCTACAAAAGGATGCCTTCCTTGTGTTCAGGTCCTTGTGCAAGCTCTCCATGAAACCACTTGGTGATGGACCACCAGATCCCAAGTAATGAGATCCTATTTATTACACTGTCCTCTTGAGGTAGCTTTTGGAGGCAGTTCAATAGCTTGTGTATAGTAAAGCAGGTATTGAAAATTCACCTGTCAGGCTCTTGTTTCAGTTAGCTTGATGAATCTAGGATTGAAACTTGCTTCAAACTATTAAAACTTTCATATTTGAGGGTTTTTTTGTGTGTGTAATGGGCTTATTAATCTTACCAGTTGAAGTGGCCTTGGCTATAGTATTTGTGAAGTTTTTGATGGGGGAGTGGGTGAATGCTTCTTAGTAGCACTGGGTTGCATCTGTTATCCCAGCGTAAGATGTTAATACTCCTGGAAAATCTCCAGATTAAGATGGTAGATGTCCAGATTCATTTGCAGGCTGATTTGCACCCCTCCTGACCCCTACATTGAAAGGAATGAAAATAACATTTTTAGGAACATGGAAGAAATGCTATAATGCTCGTGTTGGATACAAGTATGTATTCAGAAAGACAATAACAATATACTTAATGTTGAATTTTTTCCAGATCCCATGAATTGCGTTCTAAGGTAGTGTCTCTCCAGCTGCTTCTCTCGGTACTGCAGAATGCTGGTCCAGTCTTCAGGACACACGAAATGTTCATCAATGCAATCAAGCAATATCTTTGTGTAGCATTATCTAAAAATGGAGTCTCTTCAGTTCCTGATGTATTTGAGCTCTCTCTTGCCATCTTTCTCACGCTGCTTTCGAATTTTAAGACCCATTTAAAAATGCAGATTGAGGTGAGAAACTTATATATATCATTTGTATGATGCTGTAGTTCTCAAAGAAAAATACTGCAATGATAAAAAGGCAGCTGGAACTCAGAAGTTAATGTCTTAATTTTGTTTTCTTACAATACTAATGTATTACTACTATATTCAAATTCTAATATGCATGAAATGATACTCTTCAAGAGAAATTACTGAATAGAAATGGATTTGTACATTTGACATGTTTCTAATAAGTTTCAGATCATCAAGTCCCTTATCTCATTTATTTTGCAGGTGTTCTTCAAAGAGATTTTCCTGAATATCCTGGAGACTTCTTCAAGCTCCTTTGAACACAAATGGATGGTGATTCAGACTTTAACTAGAATCTGTGCAGGTAATTCTATTGTTGTGAAAAGCAATCACTTCCTCTGGCAGTAGATGAGAATTCATTTGAAGGCAAATGCCACATGTAATGTTTAAGTGTGAAAAACTGAATTTGATCCCATAGTGCTTGGGTTAAATGTCTCGTTCATCCCCACCAACTGGCTGATTCCTTTTAAAAATGCTATTACAATGAATCCTAATACTCTCACTTTTTTTTATTTCCAAGATGCCCAGTGTGTAGTGGATATTTATGTTAACTATGACTGTGATTTAAACGCTGCTAATATATTTGAACGCCTTGTAAATGATTTGTCCAAAATCGCACAGGGACGAAGTGGGCATGAGTTGGGAATGACGCCTTTACAGGTAAGAAAAACAAGTTTGAAGATAAGGTACTTTTTGTTTTTCCATTAATGGTGCTGTCTCTGCATCATTATCGATACTTCCAGTGGTTCATGTTGTCTGTAGTGTACCGATGCTACTTACTTTTAATTAACAGCTGGATGCTGATGATTTTGCTGCATATTTGCATTGTGACACTAGCCTTGTTCTGGGCTCTTGTGGGGCTGCCACGAGAGAGACCATCAAGTGAGCCTGACATTGCTTCTGGGCTTATGAACCAGCAGTGGCTTTATCTTGTGTTCGCTTTGCACGAACTTGTTGTGCCATACCTCCACTACAAGTATTTTATTTTTAAAATGATACTTTCCCAGCCCCTTCAACTAGAATTGCATCAATGCTTGCTTGATTTCCTCCCCCATCACCCCTGCCCCTGGTCCTTTGACCAGAAAATGGAAGTGAAAACGAGGAAACCTTTGTTTCAGGTTTTGAATAGAACTGTTTACTGTGCAGCTAAAGTAGTGAGTGACACACCTGTCTTGCTTGTGGAGAGATTGGACACCATAGAGGCCCAGTGGATGGTTGTAATCATTCATACAAGAGGGGCTGCATTTAGGATTTGGTGTATATCGCCCCTTGGTTGTTCTCCTCGCTTGCCAGTATACAATCTGCTTAAAGCAGCTGAAATGTGTTCTGGTGTCAGTCTGGTTGTGGTTGCTTTTGGCCTGGATGTATCCAATCTAAATAGTTAAGGGGCAGAAACTTTGCATAACAAATAGATTTCCCTCTAAGTGATGAACTTTGAATAGTGTGATGTAGTGCCTTCTAAAAAGCTTGTGGATATATGTATATTAGTTTGGTTGTTTGTTTTTTAGGAACTAAGCCTGAGGAAAAAAGGACTTGAGTGTTTGGTTTCTATTTTAAAATGTATGGTAGAGTGGAGCAAAGACCTTTACGTGAACCCGAATCATCAGGCTAGCTTGGGTAAGATTGTTTCCTTATGGAGAGTCTAATTTGTTTAATAACTTTGTCCCTGTGTTTATTCAGTGCTTAGAAGTGAGTTTTATACATAATGATTTGTTTATACAAATGAGGTATTTAACAAATAGTTTTTAATGGTGTTGCAGTAACTGACTGTCCAAGTGTCTGGTTCAAATAACCAGGTTCTGTCCAAGAGTGTTAGCCACGCTGTGGTCTACATTATAAAAGCTGGCTCACGTAGAAGAAGTAATCTTGCAGTTACTAGGTTGAAGTGCAAGAATTTCTCCATAGCTGCTGCCGCCTTTCTGCCTTTTGTTGGATTAAGTTAGCATTGCATCAATATAGCATCCTTGTGTAGTGTGGACTGTCCAAAAAGTGTGTGATTAAAATAAGAATATTGATGCATGAATTTCTACTGAACAGTTTTATAACTAAAAGCTTTTGACTGAACAGGATAACTGAAGTCTCACCCTATTTATGAACAGGTTCATATAAACCATCCGAACAGGATATGACTGAAGGTAAATGCCTTGAGAGTGGAGGGAGACGGAGTAGTGTCAGTTCCTTGGACTCCACTGTGTCATCAGGAGTTGGAAGTGTTGGTACCCAAACTGCTATCCCAGATGATCCTGAGCAATTTGAAGTCATCAAGCAACAAAAGGAAATAATTGAACATGGGATAGAACTGTAAGTCCAGTTTGACAGGAAAATAGAAGTTCACTAGTGAAAAACATGATGTGTACAACCATATTGTTTCTTACGGTCTTACACAGTCAAACCTGCAGGGACACTTACCGGCTGATCATAACGATGGAGACTCTTGCCTGCTGTTGCCTCGCTGGGCGCTACTGTAGTTCAAAGGAATTCAGTAAAATCTTGGGTGGAGTGGAGGATGGTTTCACAGCTTGCTTTCGTGCTGGTTCAGCCGCACAAGAGAGTAAAGTGTGTGTATAACTAAAGAGAAATTGGTTTGAGCAGGCAGGCCTAATGTTGTCTCACAGCTCTTACACCATTTGTTGTCTTTTATTGAAATAAGAGTTTGGAGAATTAAATCACTGTCCATCTATGCTTTCCCTTCTTTTCATTAATTTAGAGAACTTTATCTGTAAGTGCTGTAAAAAGGTCTTGAACAGCAACGTTTTTTAAGTAAATTTGCTAATTTTTAGTATTTCAAAAGGGTCAGTTTTTAAGCAAGTTTTCCAGGAATAACTTAAGCTTATCAGCAACTGAAGGTACCTTATGAGATGTAGCCTATGCTGTGATATAATTAACATTTGTTGCACATTCTTCAACTTCTTTCTAACTTTAAGAAAAGACATAGAGCTACAGCACAGAATCTTTGGTTCTGAAGTGCTCTGTAAGATGAAAAACTATAGACTGTGGTATTTTGCAAATATATGTCTCACTTTCCCAATGTTTTTGTCTGAATAGGTTTAATAAAAAACCAAAGAGAGGAATACAGTATCTGCAGGAGCAGGGAATGCTTGGCACTGCAGCAGAGGACATTGCACAATTTTTGCACCAAGAAGAACGCCTCTGTTCTGTAAGACTACGTGCAACATAAGATAATTTTCTTCCCCCTATCATCTTCTCCCCATCTTCTGATGTCTGTATGCACTTTCTCTGTTTGTATTCCATTAACAGATAACTGATAGTGTGAGGGTTCCAGTGAAGGTGCTTCATACCAGTGCTACTTTCTATGTACTTGCTGTCCCAGGCTTTTTAGTAAAGTACTGGTGTGTACAATAAGGTGCTGAAGGGGTTCCCCAGAAACGGGAGCGTGTGTTTTATCTGCAGTAACAGTATCTAGCCAGCAAAGGCGTGTCATGCACTGCAGTGGCAAAGCGTTCTCTACTGCATGTGGAACTGGGCACAGTTCAGCTTGCTTTGGCTCCGCAGTAATGCGGATCTCGCCTTGGGGAGGCAGGGAAGCAAGAATATGCAGACTAAAGGCATTTTCTAAGGACACTGGTTTCTTCTCATCCCTCTAACGGTTGCTCGCCCGCTTGGTGAAGCGTATCAGTCTTACAAAACTGACAGCTGTGCAATTCTTGTATTTTAAACTTCCTTGCAAAGTTGGCAGTTGGATTACACAGTAATAACTGTCTCTTGTGTTTTTAGACCCAAGTAGGGGAATTTCTTGGGGAAAGCAACAAGTTTACCAAGGAAGTGATGTACGCCTATGTAGACCAGCTTGATTTCTGTGGAAAAGACTTTGTCTCTGCTCTACGTATATTTCTGGAAGGTTTTCGTCTGCCAGGTGAAGCGCAGAAGATTGATAGATTAATGGAGAAGTTTGCTGCCAGATACATTGAATGCAACCAACGGTAATTCCGCACCTTGGTATTGGAGAAGTGCCTGAAGAACGTCTGTAGTGTTTGTGACCCCTTGGGGCAAGTGCAGCTCACACTCACCGGGTCAGGAGCATCTACAGGCTTGTGTGAGGCGCAGGTCTTGCTGCTAATGTTGGTGCTGACTCTTCAGCAGCTAGTCCAAATGGAAACTTTGGATAGAAAGTATACTGATGCTGGCAGTTTGTTAAATCCCAAATACTTGCTAGAAGGAATTATTGGAACAGGATACCACTAAGTATGTTAAATTGTCTCTGTATTCGCTGTTCCGTTTTTAAACAAATGTAGATCGGTCAAGTGTAAACGGTAGTAAGAAGTAGCAGTTGCTAAAATTAAAAATACGTGGCATAAATAGCTAATAAGATGTTACACATGTTTTTGCTTGCCCATTAGATGTTGAGCAAAATGTATATATGTTAGTTGACATCAAATAGGCAGCATTGCTTTTGTATCTAATGCAGTAAACCAGCACTGATGTTTAGCTAGGGGTTCAGGCTTTATTCGTTCCCATTCCTTAGTCCGGGTGGTGTGTCCCTGGGTTGGTTTTGTATAATTCTTTATGAAACCTTGGGGGCAAAAAATAAGCTGTTCTTTAGCTTTTGTACGATTACCCAGAGAAGGATAATGTACTGTCTTTTGGGAATGTGCTTGAAAATTCCAGTCACTGCTCGTTTTCAACATTGTGAAGAAGATGCACTTTTTTTCACCCTTTTTATTTGCATTTTGAAACACCTGGGGCTTCGTGCATTTCTGAAGACTAATTTTAGGCTCTGTTAGCTCTTGGTTGAATGCATAGCAATTCTGGGTATTCTTGCATGTAGAAATAGAGCTAATGGATTGAGGAATTAGGGCTCTAAAAACCTGTTTGTTTATTTTTCCTCCCTCAGGCAAACACTATTTGCTAGTGCTGACACTGCCTACGTTTTGGCATACTCTATTATAATGCTGACTACAGACTTGCACAGTCCACAGGTAGAAATCAAAAAATCCAAAACTTGCAGAAGTTCGAATTTCCCTGGAACTTGCAATCAAAATCTGATATCCAACTCGCCTTCTTTTTTACAGGTCAAAAATAAAATGACAAAGGAGCAATATATTAAAATGAATCGAGGAATCAATGACAGCAAAGACCTGCCAGTAGAGTACTTATCCACAATCTATGAAGAAATAGAAGGAAAGAAAATTGCAATGAAAGAGACAAAAGAATACGCAATTACAACCAAGTGTAGTAAACCAAGTAAGAAGGAACTAGAAACTGGAAAAACACCTGTGCTCTTGAACTGTTGCAGTAACTTTCAGGATGGCGTGGTGGAGTTCAGATCCCTTTTTGAAAACATCTTTGTGCAATACGTTATTTGCCATTCTAAATGTAGTTCTAGACATTTGGAATGAAAATGGCTCAGTTATTGCTTAATGCTGCTACTTCTGTGATGGAAATATAGCTGTGTAAGTGCATCTGGCAGCGCTGCAGAGAGGCACTAGAAACTAGGTTCAGGTTTGGGGTTTTTTTAAATGTAAGTATGATGGGAAAATGGTAGAATAGCTGGAGGTGGCACTTACTTTGCAAGTTAACTTTGTGGGTTTCTTATGTGTTAGACAATGAGTGGTTTTTGTTTTGGGTTGTGGGGGTTTTTTTATCTCCCTATCAGTAGCATGGCATAGTTCAAAGGTTGACATAGTTCATAATCAAAAGGAAGAGATCAGAGTTTGTCATGATCTGTAGTCACCTGTCCTCATCTAGACCAAATGAGGAGTTGTGTGTAGTGTGCACTAAAAACCAGTATCCCCAGCTGTACTCTGGCTTTACTCAGAATAATTGGTATTAATTAAATTTAATCTAATGCATTCTGAATCTTCAGCATAGTTGTGTTTTCAGTGTTTTCTGTGCTGTTTGCAGGTTTTCTACATCAAAATAGGAATGAAATTGATTTGCTTGAAAATTGAAGTTGCAACATTGAGTATAAGGATAAAGAAACACTAAGTTACTAGTTTATCAAGCTGATGAGAGAAAATTTTATTTGGAGTATCTTGGCTCAAGAAGACAAAGGATTTTCCATCTATTTTTACGGGCAGAGTGATTTAATCAAGTATGCCTCTCTGACTTCCAGTGATCAGGTGGCCCATGAAAACGGGCTGAATTAGTTATTGTACAGAATGATGTCTTAAGTTGGGGCGTGGGTTTTAGTACCGAGTTCCTTGCTTGCAAAATTTGACGGCCTCCTGAATTCTAACATTCTGGAAGATTTTTATCTTTAGATTTCATTTGCAATACCTTTGTTTAACACTTTGTGATACTCAACACAAAGACACGGAATATGCTTTTTAGAAAAGAAACCAATGCAACTGTGTGATGTTCCCCTTAGGTGTAGCTAATGAGAAGCAGCGGAGGTTGTTGTACAACTTGGAGATGGAACAAATGGCTAAAACGGCTAAAGCCCTCATGGAGGCCGTGAGCCATGCAAAGGCTCCTTTTACTAGCGCCACTCATCTGGATCACGTCAGACCCATGTTCAAAGTAAGTGTGAAGTTCTTGTGTCTTCATTGCTGAGGGTTTTAAGCATGGAAAAATTACTCTGAAGAGTTAGGTAGTGCTACAAATGGACCCTCTGGATGTATTTGGTTTCAGTTACCTAGTGTTTTGGGCTGAAATTGTAATAGATTTATGAATTTAGTTTATTCCTTTCTTTAGCTTGTATGGACTCCATTGCTGGCAGCTTACAGTGTTGGCCTGCAGAACTGCGATGACACAGAAGTTGCATCCCTTTGTTTGGAAGGAATACGATGTGCAATCAGAATAGCCTGTATCTTTGGAATGCAGGTTTGTGTAAGACTTAGCATGGGGCTTGCTAAGGGCAGCGTAAGCTCTGGGAGGGACATGAAGAATTACAAACAACTTAAACGTAGAAAATGAAGTGTCTCATCTGATTTCTTGAAATGGTGAAATAAAATATTACAATCTTGTTTTAGTTTAAGATCTTGATATCCTCAAGCTTTTCTTCAGCTCTACTTTCTTTTTATTGTCGAGTCTTTTATTAAGACCATTTGCTAACTTGCCTCCTACTCTCCTTCAGCTGCAAAGTGCTCTAATGTAGTTGCCAAGTATACACAGAAGGAAGATTGTGTGGGCATGCTGGACGAGTAGCTGTCTCTAGCTCTTCAGGGACTTGATTACGATGCTTTTTTCTGTCTTGCAGCTTGAACGAGATGCTTATGTACAGGCCCTTGCTCGTTTTTCCTTGTTGACCGCCAGTTCCAGTATTACAGAAATGAAACAGAAGAACATAGATACCATTAAGACGCTTATTACGGTTGCTCATACGGATGGCAACTATCTTGGGAACTCTTGGCATGAGGTAAAAACTCAGTCAGTTCAAACAGTGCAACTGCATTGTCCTTTGAAAACTGGCAGGATTTTGTTCTTCTACTACTCTGAGTCTTTAGTAACTGCATTTAGCTCCAAGCATGTGTCAGAACCCTGTTAAAAATGGGGATGCGAGTGCATTATTTTGTTAGTGGCTTTTTATATGTGTATGTATACATGAAGTAATGCACTGCATTTTTTTGACAGACCCTATAGACACTGTGTGACCAGTATTAAAACAGTGTTGAAATCTCATTTGACTTCAAGCACTCTGTTCAGAAACTACTGTACTCTTATTCCTGTAAACAAAAATATTCTAGCTCACAGGTCCAGATTTCTCTGTGCAGAATTTGACAACATTTACACCACAATCCCTTGTAAAATTAGTGCTAAACTAACTTGGTGGGGAATAGGTAAGGACATTTGGATCATACTTATTTTCTTATAGTGTGTTTTCTAGGAGCTCTTTAATTGGATCTGAATCTGTGCTGCTGCTAAAAGGGGCATTCCTGCTGCATTATGTTCTCTGGCACTAGTCTTTAGCTATGTAATACGAGGCAAAAGCTGCTCTAGCTAACAAATTACTTGGGCCTGGCTGACAGTCTTTGCTTGTGCCAGTCCAAGGGATGTTGCAGTGGGGTAGGAAAGAAGAGAGAGTCAATTTTGTGCCGATGGCAAGGCACAATTTTGGCATTTTCACTGTCTGTGTTGGAACATAGTTCCTCAAAGTGAGTAGCTGCAATAATTCAGTCTTTTCACCTCTGAGACAAGGAACTCTCTAGAAGATCAACTCCAAGGTGTTTGTCATTTTGAAAGTTGATGTTGTGAGAGGTAATAAACAGTTTTCCTCTAGTAGTTAGAGATCCAAGTTAGATTTTTGGGAAAGGGTTGGTTTTTTTTCTCATACTGGAATCGTTTGTGGCAGCTGGTGATCTTGAATGAATCACCCAACTTTTATTTCCAGTTATATTAGTAATCTTTCAGCTATATCAAAACTGTTCACTGTCAAAGTTGTTTTAAAGGTTAGAGAAACCTAGGAAGGTTATAAATATTCAATAGAAATACATGTTAGGAATGAAAATATGATGCTGTCCAGAAACACAATGTTTAAATATTTTTATTTTCAGATCTTGAAATGTATTAGTCAGCTGGAACTAGCACAACTTATAGGAACTGGAGTGAAAACACGGTATCTATCTGGCTCTGGGCGTGAAAGGGAAGGAAGCATTAAAGGCTATGCATCTGGAGGGGAAGAGTTTATGGGCCTGGGATTAGGTAAGATTGATAATCTTGAACTTCATGAAGATGCACATGATGGCTAAGAAAGCTCAGTGGTATAAGATATTAAAATATATTTACTTGTTTCCAGGGGAAGCTGTATTGGATTAATGAAACTTTAAAAAAAGGAGCTGTATATTTCAAGATGTATTTATAATTACCAAATCTGATCTAACTTTTGTAATTAGGTTAAGCTATTTAACAAAACTTTTCCAGATTTATTTGATGGAATGTATTGTTGCTGAAACTGGTTCACCATACTTACTAAGTCACGATTTTGTTACCAGTATATTCAGTTCTTTCTTTCTATGTTCTGTTTTTAATAGTGAAAACATAAGCCATAGATCTTTAGGAACTAAAAGATGTTTCAGGGTTCGATTATTTGTGTTCCAAAGGAATTTCTTGTCTCTGCATGTTGGGTTTGCTGTTCCAGTTTCTATAGATCCTGCAGTATGTGCAAGAAAGAAACCTTAGATTTTAAGCTTTAAATTAGAGGGACAAGGCAAGTTGCCTTAATATTTGGAAAACCATCAAGGAAACCTTTTAATTTGAAAATGCTCTGGAGTTGATGCTGTACACAGTGATGATGCTGAATATAGCAGAGCCATGCCCAGCATTGACTACTTGTATCTGACTTAGCGTTAATATTTAAAAACAATATTTTCTCATTTTCAATCATATTAACTGCATTGCATCATTTTAACTTAATAAACGTAATGGTCAAAACACAATGCCCCAAGGGGCAGGGAAAAAAAAACATATTACCATATTACTGGGAATTTAATTTTGTAAACATCTGGCACAGATCTGGCAAAGGCACCATCTGCTCTGTGTGAGTTACAAGCTAATTGGAAGCAGTAGTCGCTTTTCTTTATGTACTTGTATACAGTTGGGTTAATACAAAGTTGTAATTTCATGATGCTGGAAACTGTTTTTTAATGGCCTTTATTACAGGTAACCTCGTTGGAAGTGGGGCTGATAAACGCCATATGGCGAGCATTCAGGAGTCCGTGGGAGAGACCAGTTCACAGAGCGTAGTTGTAGCAGTAGACAGGTACGGAGAATATAATCTCTCTCTGGGGAAAGTATGATTTGAAGTTACTGACCATCCTTACTTTATTTGCAGACTCTGACAGAGACTTTTGTTCTTGCAGCCTGTTATTTCTCTTGAGAGAAAGCTGCTGATACTTAAATGCTTTTTCTGGACCCAGAAAGTATATTTCTTTAGCAATGTAATAGTCACAAAAGAAAGACTGTCATTAAACAGCTGTATAACTAGTGTAGAGTATTGTGAGAAGGAGCACTCTGTGTGTGTATGTCCAGTGAAGACCAGAATTAGGTTGGTATTACAGCATTTAGCTGGTTTTGTTTGACGGATCTGTCTGCTAATTGTCTCTAACTTTTGTGTGTGTGTTCTGTGGGATTTAGCCTGAGCAGGACAGGTATCTGAAATGAATGAATGCCTTTATTCTATTACATCATCAGTTTTCTTTGAAAACTTTTAAAAACACCAGTGTTTCAGCACTTCTTTAGTTGCTGTTCTTTAGTCAGTGCATTGTTATCCAAATCATTGTCTTGCTCATCTGTCCTTCTTAAGTGTTACCTAAAGAGATGCTTCTGTCATAAACCATGTGTTAGAAAGGGTCTTGTTATAATTACTGAAACTCCAGGGCAACTCTGTAGAAACATACCTTAAGAATTGTAGTATTTATTGTCTATTACCATATAAAAGTCTAAAACATTTAGGAACATTCTCCATTTCTCAGTGTTCTGTATGAACAGTGATCAGCAGTCTGTATTCCTCTAAAGACTCCGAGCAGGTAAAGAGGAACAAGGGACAATGGTGCATCCATAGTCTTTGTGATCTGTTTTTGTGGCCACAACTTATTCTTGAGTCGTGTAAAGATCAAGCAGGTGGCTGGCATCCAGTCAAGTCTTGCAGGAAAGCTTTCTTAATGTCTTTTTATCCTCTCTATGAAGCTCAACATACTGTCACCCAAATGAGTGTTCCAGCACTATTTGCCCTGGGTACAAATGTGAGTCTCTGCCTATTTCCTGCAGTGGGGAAGGAACATAGTAGACTGACTTGCAGCAGGGAGGAGTGAGAATGCTTAGATGGGGAGAAGGGCATGAGCTGCTGCCCAGGAGTAAGAATAAAACAGTTGCAGAGTTCAGGGCACGGAGGATTGTAAAGTACCTCAAAGAGATGTGCTGTCATTTGCCTACAGCACTCAGATGTGATTGACTCTTGTGAATGCGCAGCTAAAGCTGCTACTCGTTTATTTGTTCCACAGGATATTTACAGGATCGACTAGGCTGGATGGCAACGCAATAGGTAAGCATGCCGACCATTTGGTGGGTTACAGGAGCTCTTGCAATGTAAGGTCCTGAACTTACAGTAGTGTGTTCTGATGTTCAGTTGACTTTGTCCGCTGGCTGTGTGCGGTTTCCATGGATGAGCTGGCTTCCCCACACCATCCACGCATGTTCAGCCTGCAGAAGATAGTGGAGATATCGTATTACAACATGAATCGCATTAGGCTGCAGTGGTCCAGGATCTGGCACGTGATTGGAGATCACTTCAATAAGGTATTTTTTAACATCGAGTTACAGAATATACATGAATAATAGGACTGCTTTAATCAGCTTTTGCCTTTCATGTTCTTACTGGTGTAGGTTGGGATTTTTATTTTTTTAATCCATTAAAGGCACCTAAAGGAGGCATCTATTTAAAAATCAGAACAGAAGTGTGTAAACAGAAATGGAAATACTCATGGGAATGATCTTTAATTACTTCACTGTATGATTTTGTATTTGTAATTTTTCCTCACGCCATTGTCTTATCCTTCTGATCAAATGCCAAGTTAGTTTTAATTTGAAATAGATAGTGCTGGATCAACAAAGGTATTTTCCTTAGGGTACTAGACCATGTTTGGGTAGCATTTGTTTAATTTAAGATTATTTTTTTATTATTGTCTAGCTGGCTGTTGTAGTTCTGCTCTTGTTGCATACAAAATCCATGGGTCTGTTTCGTTGGATCAAATGATGGAGAAAGCCCTCTCTGAAAGTAACCCACTGTCTTCTACATATCTGAAAACTGCAATGTGCTAGTGATGTTTTGTGGACTGACATGAGACTTAAATGATGAATTCGTTACTTGTATAAGTAATATTTTTGCTGGTAAGTGTTTGAAAATATGCTTTTCTTCTAGGTTGGATGTAATCCTAATGAAGATGTTGCCATCTTTGCAGTAGACTCGCTAAGGCAGCTGTCAATGAAATTTCTTGAGAAGGGAGAGTTAGCCAACTTCCGCTTCCAGAAAGACTTCCTAAGGCCTTTTGAGCATATTATGAAGAAAAACAGGTGTGATGCACTGGAACTTCTGTGTTAGCTTGCTTTAGTCCTGTTTAAAGATATTACTTGGTGTGGGTTTCGTGCACATGGAAATGGCACATTTACTTTGTGCCAGTGTAAAATTGTACCACTTCTGAAAGTCTTAGTTTCCTTTTTTTTGTTGTTTTTCAAGATCTCCAACTATTCGGGACATGGTAATACGCTGTATTGCTCAGATGGTGAACTCTCAAGCTGGTAATATTCGTTCAGGCTGGAAGAATATCTTTGCAGTCTTTCATCAAGCAGCGTCAGACCATGACGGGAATATTGTGGAGCTGGCCTTTCAAACTACAGCTCATATAGTTAGTAAGTAATGCTTGACAGATGGGAGTACCCAAATGAGCTTAGCTGCTGTGGTTCTGGTTTAAAGGCCTGTCTGAATAAGACTCTTGTATTTTCAGGTAAATAAGCACAAGATCTTGGAGCCAAGCTGTGTAAACTGCAGCTAGGTCTTATCTGTTAGGTCTTCTGGTTGCTATGGACAGGAAAAATTATACATAGATATCCAGCTGTAGAACTTGGGAAGTTTGGAATAGATTCAGTAAGTTCGTATGTTGCCCCATCTATGGCAATCCATTGTTTTGGATCAGGGAACACATTTCACAAACTTCCGTGCCGATTGAGTATGGTGTGGTGGGCATCACCACGTGTTTGATGCTGGTATGTGACTTAGTTCATAAGGCCTACCCGTTCCAAAAGTACGTGTGACCAACACACTGCTGCCACTTTCAGAGGAAGGCAATCAATCTCAAATATTCTTGAAATAGACCTTGAATATTGATCGTAGCTTTCTTAAATGTCTGGAAACTACCTTCTTCCCAGTAAGTAACATGAGGGGAAAAGAGCTACGGACGGTATTAATAAATGCAAATAGTAACATAACTATTTTTGCTGACTTGAATCTTATAGTTCTTGGGAATTGTCGTTAGTACAGAAGCTTGTATGTGTTGGATTTGTGTTGGATTTAGTCTGCCCCTTAAGTGTGAAATCTAACTGCTTTTTCCTCTCTTGCTACAGAACATCAATATTTACAGGCTTAGGTAACTTAGGTAACTTCCTTCACAGCAGGGGAGGTAACATAAAGTTTACTCCTATTATTTCTCAAAATATTGTAAGAGCTTTGGGTTGCATGAGCTGTGGAAGGAAACTGAACCGTATAAGAAGCCATGAAATAATCCTAGATTATAAAATTAATTATCTAACCTGAGAAAATGCAATGCTGACAAATTTGGGTGGCGGGGTGGGATGGGGAAGAATGCAAGGGAAGAGAGAGAACCATGTTTAATCTAGAAGATCTGGTCCTTTCATATTTGTCCATTCAGTAGCGGTGTACTGTGGCTGATCTGTTGATCAATGCCAGTTTGTCAGTGGATTTCAGTATCACTAGATTTTAAAAAGTGTATGTGTTTTGTTCTTCACAGCAAATATTTTTCAACAGCACTTCCCTGCAGCAATTGACTCATTTCAGGATGCAGTAAAATGTCTTTCTGAGTTTGCCTGCAATGTGGCATTTCCGGACACCAGCATGGAAGCCATTAGACTTATTCGGTATTGTGCAAAATATGTTTCAGAAAGACCACAGGTATTTTCGGTTCATTTTCACCCTTGTGTGTTCTTACACTGTCTTCTGCTGTTAAACTGAGGCTGATCTTGTAGCTAAGGAAGAGCTTTCAGACTCAAACTTCAGTCTCTAGCAGCAAATATTTGTAATAAAAGCTTATTCAAAACTAGGAGTCATTCTGGTATTATGGAAGCAGTAAACTAGGACTAAATAAAAGGTTTTAAGTCTCGTCCATCCAAATTGGAAATAATTGAATGAAATAATCCTTTTTTAAATAGTATTAGGATGACCTGGAAAACAATACTACTTCTGTCACCTCACTATGTCTCGGTAAATTGGTGAAACATGCATAGTTTTCTACAGCAGTCTGTTGTGTCAATGCTTAGTATAATCATTACCTGGCTGAAAAGAGCCTGGGGTCCGATTGCAGTTGCATGTTACTGTTGCAAGAGGCGTATGCTGTGCTCGGTATGCCAGAAAAGTGTAAAACTGGCTTATGCCAGTCTTTGATTTCCTGATTCCTTTTGTTTATATAATTGTTGCCTGCCACTGTCAAGCTGGCTTCTTGAAGTCCAAACCTCTGCAACTTGTTAAACCTTTAGCAGGACTTAATGGATTTAAGTATTTATTTTCCATATATTTTTTGCAGTATTTTCACAAATAGTTGTCTCAGATTTATACTTATATTTTACAGGATTTGAGAATTGCAGTAGAAACTAAGCTAACTTCAAGTCTGTCAACTGTATGTATTTTTGAGATTATTTTTTTTAATCTTTCTTTCCTGCCCATCTCCAAGGTATTAAGAGAATACACGAGTGATGACATGAATGTTGCTCCAGGGGACAGAGTATGGGTCAGAGGATGGTTTCCCATTTTATTTGAACTTTCTTGTATCATCAATCGTTGCAAATTAGATGTTCGAACAAGGTAATAAAGCTGTTCTGCTTTGGGGTGGGGTTTTCTTCATTTTTTCTTTGTTTAGTTAGTGACGTGATCACAAGCATGCATTTCAACATCTTCTCCTTTGTTTGGGTTTGTTTATAGAGGTTTGACAGTGATGTTTGAAATAATGAAGAGCTACGGCCATACCTTTGAAAAGCACTGGTGGCAAGATCTGTTCAGAATTGTGTTTCGGATTTTTGATAATATGAAACTCCCTGAACAACAGACAGAGGTAAAGCAGTAAAAACTTAACAACAAAAAAAAAAAATCAAAAAACAAAAAAACACACAAACCAAAAAAAAAGGCAAGCAAATGTTAGAGTTACAGCAGTTTGTATTGTTTGCCTCGTCAGTGTATTTCTACCCCATACTGCCCCAAGCATCACGATAAGTTGTTGTGTTCTGCTCTGTGGTATGTATGAGACTTTGTTCACGGAGAATTTTCACACTTTATTGTGGGAATGGGTAGTGTTCTGCACAGTCTTCATGTGGCCCAGTGATGCTTCTGACAGGACAGCTGCAGTAGTGAGGATTTTAGCTTTGTCTAAACCTTACTCCTCTCCTCAGAGGCCATGTCCTTTGTTGAATAGCCATGCACTATCACCGTGAAAGAACCCGCGTGAAAACAAAGACTTTCCTTTTTTTTGTCTCACAGAAGTCTGAGTGGATGACCACTACATGCAACCATGCACTTTATGCCATCTGTGATGTATTTACACAGTTTTATGAAGCTTTAAATGAGATCCTTCTCCCTGACATACTTGCACAGTTACACTGGTGTGTAAAACAAGGTAGCTTATTTACTTAGTATCTTTTGAGTAATGTATTCTTAAATGCTCGTTACCTAAGTAGGGGAAAGTTAACTGAATTTGGGAAGAATAAAGACTACCATTAGGACAATACATTATGTAATAGATGGATGCAGTATGTTAAATATTTGAGCATCATCGTATTTAATCTGTTAGGCAGCTCTTCTGTTCATGTGTTTATAATGTGCTTATGATACTATTGTGACAGAGCCAAAGCTTTTAAAGAGTTGTGTTAATCTTCTGCCAACAACCTTTCACCGTTTGGCTGCATCAGTAAAATAACTCACTTATTTACACATACACATACAGAGAAAGATACACATGTATGCGTTCTGACTTTTTTCTTCCATGTTTCTCCCCCCTGCCAACCATCTGGTCCTATTAAAGATGACTTTCTAAAGAAAATGTATTTTCTTTTGGGCTCCAACTCTTATGCCTGAAATCCTGCACAGTGCTCGTATGTAATGTGGGGGGGCTACCTTCCAGGAAATCTGAAGTTTTTAATTGGTGCTTTTCCTTCCTGTGTCTCAATATATGTTTACTTTCTGCTTCTTTCCTGTCCTTTGAAGTCTATTTTTAAACACTGTTTTTTATTCATTAGATTCCTAAGCTTGATATTATTGTGATACACCTTAAAAGTAGGTTCTGAGCTAAGATACCATGCATTTCACAGTATTACTGCAAATATTTAATAGTGCAGCAATAGAGACTGCTTAATTTTCCGTTGATACATATGGAACACTTCCTTCACAGATAATGAGCAGTTGGCTCGATCGGGTACAAACTGCCTAGAAAACCTGGTAATACTGAACGGGCAGAAATTCAGCCCTGAAGTCTGGGGACAGACATGCAATTGTATGCTAGAAATCTTCAAAACTACTATTCCTCATGTGTAAGTTCATAAACCTATTTCTCATACGAATGCCCAGTTCCAGAGCAACAGTTATTTACCTATTTTTTCTTTTTTTTATGTGAAGCTTGCTGACCTGGAGACCTGCGGGAATGGAGGAAGATTCAGCTGAAAAACACTTAGTAAGAGTTAATTCATTGCAAGAAACTGACTTGAAGGGTTTTGTGTTAAGTTAGCTTTTGATGTAGTTTATTGTAGTAAATGTCAACAAATACTGGAATTGACTTTAGCTGCTATTTGGTGTCACTGGGAAATAATATATAAAGCGTGGTTGCAGGAAGCCTTTGAATCCAAGATCAGTGAAGCCATCTGAAAACTGATAGCTGGTTAGTAGTTAGTGTTTCGCATTGCTAGAACTGTTCTGTTTCCTTTTCTAGGATTTAGACCTAGATCACCAGTCGTTAAGCAGCATGGATAAAAATGCTTCAGAAAGAGGACAAAGTCAATTCTCCAATCCAACAGATGAGAGCTGGAAAGGTGGCCCTTATACAAGTAAGGGAAACATGCAAGGTTATTAAATGAACGTTTGTAGCCACTCTTAGTCCACTTCCCCAGAGAAAGGTTTGGGGCAGTTAAACTTGGGGGTACATCTTTACAACTTGTGTTTATGCCTTGCAGAGAAACTTTGTAAGATAATTCCCAGCATTTTTAAATATCAAAATACTAAAGGTAATGGAGTGTTTTACTAGCTTGTTGTAAGTGAATTGTCATAAGTTGCTTCTGAAACTTGTGTTACTCCATTTCATTAGACCAGAAACTATTTGCTGGCCTCCTTATAAAGTGCGTGGTACAGCTGGAGTTGATACAGACCATTGATAATATAGTGTTCTATCCCGCAACAAGCAAGAAGGAAGATGCTGAGCACATGGCTGCAGCTCAGGTACCGTCAGACTTACTTATACACATGTTGGGGCAGCAAAGTACAAATCCTATTGAATGCTCTGAAGTGTGTTTGCAAAATAGAGTGTATAGTCTCTGCTTTTCACTCTCAGCACTACCCTGAATGCGTGTATCATTACTACTCTTAAGCCGTGTTTTTTTGTCTCCAGTGTTTCCTGTCAGTCTGCCTGTTGGATGGTTATTTTTTTATATATATATAGAATATACAGTGCCATTCCTTTTATTATCAATATATATGTTATCATTGTCTTTATAATGAATACTTACTCATCAAGAATGTTCTTCACTTGTTTTGGGGAGAGCATTTGTTTTCTGTTATTTAGTCTGAGTGTCTTTCTTCAGTCACAGCTGAGGCTTTGCTCAGCCTCCAGGCATTTACACAGGGGAAGATGCAGAAATTGAAAGTGAGCAAGGTTCATGGTCGAGATTTAATTCATTACCTGCCTCGGAGGGGTCCTTGTCCCTGAAAAGTCCAATTCTAGGAATAGTGCAGGTAGCGATTGCTTGGCTGTTGTTAAAGCCCTAAGCTAGAAGTTTGGACTAGTGCTTTCCAATAGTGTTTGGGGGATGGTGTAGGTAAATTCCTAATGAAATTAGCTAAAAATATTGACCAAATTTAATGAAACTTGATATTAGCCAAACATGGAGAATTTCTACACTATGCAACGTTTGAACTTGAGCTACTTTTGTGGTTCATTTTGATGTTATTCAGAATTCAGCAGACCCACTCAGTCCACTCCTAGATGAGAAGTGTTCTGTATTCTATTGCTATGGGGTTTTTTTATGGCTGAATAAGGGAGGTTCTTCCCTTGCTGTTCATGATTTTTTTTTTTCTTCTTATAATAACTAGGTAAATCTTAATTTCTCTTTTTTAAAATATCTTACTGAGATAGTACAACTCTGACATTTGACAGGACTATTCTCGAGTGTTGTATTGCACTAATGTTTCATTTGTACCTAAAAATGGAATCTGGAGTTGGTGGTATGTCATCTGTGAAGTATCAATGGCTTTTAAGCTTGTATAAAAAGAATATTATTGACACTCTCTTCCCTCTCTCTCCCCCCCCCCCCCCCCCAACCCCCTTTAGCGAGATGCATTGGATGCAGATATCCACATTGACACAGAAGACCAAGGAATGTATAAATACATGTCTTCACATCACCTCTTTAAGTTACTAGATTGTCTGCAAGAGTCGCATTCATTTTCAAAAGCCTTTAATTCAAATTATGAACAGCGAACTGTGTTATGGAGAGCAGGTGAGGCTTTTAATTTTAGTTTGATGAAAAGAGAGCTGCACTTACAGCTTTAGCTACCGATGGTATACAGAAGTATACCATGGCAGTAGTCTCCACAGTTCATATGTGCTGCATGCTTTCATTACTTGTCTCTTTCCTGATGCCTTAAATATTTCTGTTCGCTAAATTATCTGCCTTTTTGATTAAACTAGAGCTACACCGTTGGTAGTACTGTAGTTAAATATCTTTATAAATACATTAGGTCTCCATCAAAATGAAGGAGGAGGCAATACTGTCTGGACAAGAATTCATTGCTGTTCACTTAGTGGAAGTATTGTTGATAAATGTACATATTGTTGATAGTAACTACAAATGTGAATGTTCCCGCTCTTCCTGTAACTGATTTCTAGGATTCAAGGGTAAATCAAAACCCAATCTCTTAAAACAAGAGACCAGTAGCTTGGCTTGTTGCTTGAGAATACTCTTTCGAATGTATGTGGATGAAAGCCGCCGAGACTCCTGGGATGCTATACAGCGGCGACTGCTTAGGTAAGAGTGGCAGCTTGGTTCTGATGTGCTCCGTTTTCAGCCAGTATGGGGCATCCCTGGGTGCCCCAAACATGTTCTAGGTTGCTTAACAGAGCATGCAAAGGATATGAAAAAAAAATATATATGTATGACTGCTTCTAGTAAATTAATTAGTGATGAGGAAGCAATCTACTTGGAATAAATGAAGCATCTGCTTGCCTGGCATAAGCTTTTCTTTACAAAAGTGGTGGTGTATGAATGCTTCTCATATCAGAGGCCATAACGATATTCAGAGGTATAATAGGATACAGTAATTTAAACGGAGTGCATTATAAGCTGCTGTATACCTGGAACTTGGGTAAATGTAGAAAATTGTGCTAAATTAATAGAAAATGTATTGGGGTCCCCTTTATTTGAAAAGCGAGTGCTTGGAACGTGAAGTTCAGAGTACTGATCAAACGTGAAGAACTAACTTGTTATTGGTACTAATGCAGTGGATTTCAGTACCATTCTAATTTATCAGCATCTATGGACAGACTGATCTTTTGAGTGTGCAAAAGGGGAGGTTCCATTCCTTATTTAATTCAAATAGCGGCCAAAATAAAGCCACAGTAAGTGGTACAGTTTGTACCTTGTATTGACAGACTACAGCAGGGAACAAGAATGTATTAATACAGTAGTAATCCCTCTGCAACCTGGGATGCTGAGTTCTGCAGATCTTTAATAAAGTGGTCGAGATCTGGAGGGAGATACTTTTCATGTTGCTGTTGCCCAAGCTGTCCCAGTGTAAGGATCAGGAAATAATGTTTGTAGGTTGAAGGCGACAGCACTTCAGTTACAAAATGTTTATGAGGAAAATCAGACTTTCCCACCTCTGACTCCATGGTTCTTTGTTGACAACATGAAAACCATCTCAGTTCAATCTGTAACAGCTACTCTAACAGAAAAATCAAGACGAATTTGTGTAATTCAAGTTGTTGCATGTGATTGAAAACTTTCCTATGGAAATGCATCTTGCTTGCAAAGAAAATGTACTATGAGAGGACAAAGAGTGCATGTTATAGAAACTTTTTATGGGTTATTTATTGTTTCTCTGAACTGTCACCTCTAGCGTATGCAGTGAAGCCCTGGCATATTTTATTACCGTGAACTCGGAAAGCCACAGAGAAGCTTGGACCAATCTCCTGCTGTTGCTTTTAACAAAAACACTAAAAATCAGTGATGAAAAGGTAAGAACAGGCTGGAAATTGTCTGTTTGCGTTCAGGTATTTTTTCATTTCTGCTCCTGTTGAGTTCAGTCTCTGTTACCATCTATTGCATGGTGACTAGTTCGCTCGCATGGCCTGTCCTCCCCTTGTAATACAGCAGTCGGTGCAGCTCGCTCCATTTTTTGCGTTCTGCATTGTAAAAATGGAACTGCATCCATGACGTTCACAGCTGTATAGAAAGGCTGACAGAATTACTGCGGAGCTTTCATATAAAAGCACAGTGCGTGTGCAGTAAAGGATGGGCTTGTGCTGTATTTCAGCTGCACAAGAATGGTAGAGGTAAATTTCACCACTATAAAACTGGAATTCTGGTTCCTTGGCAGTCATGGCAAAACATCATTTTCAGGATCTCTGCCCTTTTGAGAAATGCAAATATTTGCTATATCAGGACATGCAGAGAAACTTCTGAAAGTTGCTTTCTCTTTTTTAACTTCCCAATACTGCTGAGCTTCATTGTTTTTTAAAGCGCATTTGTTCCTGGTGTATTTTTTTCTGTATTGTACAAGGTGTAATTTCACTTCACTTTTGTGTAGTTTGGAATGTTTATTGCAATTTACCAGTATTTTAAGGAATTGGTACCAGTGGTGGGTTGGCTTCTCCACGTAGCAGCAATTCAGTGATGTCCCAGTGGTTATGGTGTGTTGCGAGAGAAGTCTTTAACTCGTTGTAGATACAGTGGCAACGTGGCCATCCCTTAGCACACAGTCCCAGTATCTTTTATAATAAAAGGATCTGTGGTGAAAGTGTCCCATTAATTTTCCCTGTAATATTGAGCATTACTAGGAAAGGAATAGAGGACAAAACATATTTTTTCTTCTGTAAATTCATGACAGATTTGCATCTTGAATACTGTTGGTAGTTCTGATCCCCTGTGTCGAAGAGAGGTATAATGGAGCTGGAAAAGGGTTGAGAGAGTGTAACAGGAAAAAGGGATATAGACTGGCTCCCATAGATGGACCTGTATGTAGGTTAGACTTAGTTGGCTTTTATCTGGAAAAGAAATAAAAATGAAGTATATAAAGTCATCATTAGCATGGAGCGGGAAAGAACTGATAATGCTTAGGCTGGAAGAGAGCGTGAGTGAGTGCTGTGGAGATGCCAAGTCACTGGTGGGGAAAAAAACCCCAAACCAAACACATGCATGACGGAGCTAGCTCTTCACACCCTGGTTCAGCAGTGGAAGTCTTTGTTACGCGTTGTGGATGATACTGTAAAGAGGCTGGAGAAGCAACTGGACAAATTCACGTCAGCAGTGGGTGTTCCTACCAGTAGTCGCTGATACCACCTGTAGCCTGAGAAACTCCTGAGCCACAAAATAGTCTGACTCTGTTTTAGGGAAGTAATGTCAAATGCGTGCTTGGTGTATGGGTTCCTGTAGGCATCCGCTAACAACAGACGCTGGGCATGATGGCCCTTTGGCCATCCAGGGGCGCCTTTGATTGGGCGAGACATTGTGTTTTAACAAGTTGGTAGCCATGAATGTGGAAAAACTCTGCGCTGTCCTACAGTAGGAGCGAATAACATTCTTGTTTCATATCTTCTTTGATAGTTTAGGGCACATGCTTCAACTTATTACCCATACCTGTGTGAAATCATGCAATTTGACCTGATTCCTGAGCTTCGAGCTGTGCTACGGAAGTTCTTCCTGCGCATAGGTGTTGTGTTCAAAATCTGCATAACAGAGGAGCAGATACGGACAACTGGGATGAACTTACCTTCGTGGTAGCCCCAAGTAGGGTTGGTTACTTCCGTTTGTACATACGTTTCAGAGATGGATTCAAGTGGATGGGGGAAAAAATGGGACCCTGGTGTATCAACACAGCAGCAAGTTACTCTTACCACAATGGCATTTGGGGAAGAGGAAAAAAAAATCCTGTTCTGTCCATCCTACAAAACTGTTAGCAGTTTTATTTAATTTATTGCTTACAGAGTTAATACAGTAGATGTAAAGTCCTCGTTTCAATGCTAGTCATCCTTATGATCAAGTCTGTCTCTTCTAGTCTTTCATCACTTGTTCAGTCTGCATTCCCAGCTAAATCTGATGAATCAGCTGGATTCCTCAATAGAAATTATGCCCCTTGGAAATGACTACAGTTGTATAGCCTTGTGATGTTAGCACATGTGTTCATAATAAACTATACTCCAGTGGCTGCTGACCACCTAAGACCATTCTGGGTTTTTCTTCGTGTGTACATGACTAGACCAGGCAGTGTGTTACAGTTTTTGAAGTAGAAGTCTGTAAGATTTTTGGAGAAAGGGTTTTCATCCAGTTTAGCAAGCCATTTTAAAAACTCTAATATCAGTGCTCCATCTTCTGAGACGTATTTTTGGGTTTATGGCAGGCTTTACATCAGGAGCACGCAGTAGCATCTACTCTTGAGTTAAAAGTATTACAAAAAAAAAAAGACAAACTTTCCATTTACTTTGATACATTAGCAGATCACGGACAGAGCATGATCAGTCATAATAACAACAAGGTTCAAATCAACTAAAACCACCTTTTTTACCCTTGAGTATAATGTGCTTAATAGTAATTGTGTCTGTTTAGCAAGAACTCCTGTCCTTAATACAAATGTGGTTCTGTCTCTCTCTACTGCAGATCTGCAACTTCTGATTTGTCTTGATTTTTGTTCTCAACTATTAGTTCCTGTTGTGATCTAAGAAAAAAATTGAATTCCCATGGAGGTGCTTTAGCAAAACTAAACAAGTTCACTCATGTGCTGTAAGGGTACCAGTACCTTTCTGTGCTTTGAAGGTATCTGAATCAAACGTGACTTGGTACCGCAGCTTTGCTTCCCTAGAGATTTTTCTGTCTGTGACGACTGTTTCCATGACAGAAAACCAGTTTACAGCTCAAGTGCTGCAGGACTGAGGTCTGTTCCTTGAAATGATTTCAAGTTTTAAACCTTCTCTAAACTGGAAGAGTGTGGCAGGATGGGAGGAGAGGTTCCACTTCCTAAAATAATGTAAACAAAATTGTGTAACTGCTGTGCTAGCCACAGTAGGAAACCTAAAGTGTAACAGTATTAAAAATAAAATAAAAAAAAACCACCAAACCAAAACCCAAACCAAACAACCTACTTGAATGGTATTAAGCACTTAACGTGTTATTTTACTTTTTGAGTTTCCTGGTAGGGTGACCTTAGATGAGGTTGTCTTGGGATACTCCACTAGAGCCTTTTTTTTCCCCCTTTTTTTTTTTTTTTCCTTTTGTGAGCTATTTCCAAAGGGTTCATATGGTGCTCTTCAGTCCATCAGCTTGTTCTCCATAGGCATTGGTTGGGAGTGGTTTTGCAGTCAATACCAGTGATAAGGCTTTTCTTTTTACTTTTGATTTTTAACCAAAGAAAAATAAACGGTGGGTGGGTGCAGCTCCTTTAACTTTTAAACTCCCATTAGATTAAATCTATACACTAATATTTGGTAGAAGGGAATATATGGATATATTTTAGAATAGGAGAAGACCAAAAAAGCAATGCTGATATTTAACTTGAAAGGTCCATATGTGTTGCATGTAGCATAGTTGCTCATTCCCTTGGAATGTCACTTCATTAATTACAGTTAATATGAAGTATTTATTTTAATTCTATTTAAATCTGTAAGAACAGGCTATTCCTTTTCTTCCGGTCCTAGACAGTCCTGAAGAAAGTATTTGAAACTTCACTTTTCAGATGTTGAATGTGTCACTGCCTTGCTGAATGTATACCCTTATCTCCTGTCAAAACAAACTTTTCCAGGTTGCATGCTTTCTCTGTATTTTACAGTTTTGAGAGCCTTGCAACTCGTGTCTTGAAACGGGTCTCTTAATTTTGGTTCAGATCTTACATTACTTTATAGTTGCATTGTGGGCTTTCTTTACTGTAAAGTGCAACATTGGTGCCATTTCTGCATATAGAATAAGGGCATTTAATCAGTCCTTCAGCCTTAGTTCTGACACTGTTCCTTTACTTAAGGAAACCTTTTACTCTATTTATACCATTTATAAACCGCTGAAATTAGGCATGTGACATCAAAACATCCTAGACTCTGCAGTGCACAAAGGAGAAGGGGGACTGGAATGCCACTGGACTATAGCAGCCTTAGTCCTGTCAGCTTTCTGGAATTGATTGTACATATTAAAGCAGTAAGAATGGCCTGTTAAGTGTGATACCTGAAACAGTTGCACTCCCATCAGTTGTTTGGCTTCCCTTATACACTCAAAGATCATAACCCATAGGCATCTTAATGCAGCTGAAAATGCTGAGCCAAAGCTCCTGCAGGAGTCACTGCTGGTTCCGATCTTGTCCTGACTGCTGACACAGGCGTTACCTGCCTGGGTGATTGTAGTGGCTTTAGCGGAACTGCGAATGAGAACAAGGTTCTGTGTCGGCGTATCCTGGTAGAGATAGGCATCTGTGCAATACATGGAGTAATAAAAAGTAACCTCTTAGACTTCTAAAGTAGTGTTCCGTGACAAATTAAACTACGAACTGATTACCTGTAATGGTGCAAATACGGAGACTGCATGATCCCTGTTAGTAGTTACTTGGAACCCTCTAGGAAATCGGTAAGGAGGGGGAGGATGCTAAGGAGGAAAGCCCTAACAACCTCCATTTCATGTTGCTTCTGTTGTGTCTTACAGTTCAAGAACGTATTCTTTTTTGTGTCGTTGGTTATCCATGTCCCGTATCTTACTTCCCAAACCGCAAACAGAGCGGTCTAAAACCATGTCTGTAATACAAACACCACCCTGCATTTTAGCTCAGTCTTACTGTTAGGAGTGGGAAAGATTAAAAGTTACTGGGTTTGGTCTGAAGTGGAACCAAGCTTGTTCTGTCCAACGTGCAGCTCCCTTTAATATGTAAATTCAGTTTGTTCAGCACCTTTTATGTTATTTCTGTGCAAAATGTATGTTTTCACATATTTAAAATGCCTAAGTTTTATGAAGATCTCCATATTAAGTGCATTTAATATCAATAATTTAAAGAAGAGCATTCCTTGCCCGATGGATGTATACATTTTTGAGAGAATACCAAAATTATATAATATGAAAAAAACTATGTAAAGTTTTCTACAGGCAAATACTATGTATAATACTGTTATAATATTCCGTGCTTTAATCAAGTGGTAAATCAATAAAGTTTTAAGAAGTGTTGCTTTTCTCGTGTGCTTTACGGGGCGGCTTGTGCCGCTGCAGCCTGCCCTGCTCGCACAGATCGGCGACAGCTGCGGGGCTTTGGCTCTACCGAGCGTGTTTAACACCCCACCGCGCGCCTTTCTCGCTCCCTCGGGCCTCTCCCCTGCCAACGTCCCCTTCAAATCACGAAGGGAAGGGGCTCCTGCGTTTCAGCCGCCCCCGCTTTCTGCCCTCCCGGGCCGCGCTGCCCCCAGCCCCGTCCGGCCGCCTCATAGCCCCAGCGCGGCTGCCGCTCGCCCCCAAACGCGGGCCTGGGCGGCCTCTCGGGCCCGGGACGGGGCCACCCGGCTTCCCGCCGCCGCCCCGTGGCTCTGAGCGGCGCCCCAGGGCCTTGTGGGAAGAGCCTGGCCATTGGTCGGCCGCTCCCGCAGGGAGGGCGGCAGGGATAGGCTCGGAGCGGAGCGCGTCGCAGGAGCAGAGGCGCTGATTGGCCCGGCGGCCGCACGGTGTCATCGCCCCGCGTGATGCGGTCACGGTGCCGCCGCCGCGCCCTCTCGCCGCGGTTTGAATGTGAAGCGGAGCCGGAGCTCTCGGAGCCGCCGCTGCCGCCGGGGGGAGTCGCCAGGTGAGGCTGGGCCACGCCGCCCGGCGCTGGTGGCAGTGGAGGGGCCCTGCGGCGCGCACGGCCCGCAGCCGGCCGCCGCTCCGCGCCGTGCTAGGGCCCTGGGCCCGCGGCGCGGGCAGAGGCGCAGCTTACCATGCTGGGGTGCTTCGGCCCGCCTCCCGCAGCTCCCGATTGGCCCGCGGCCTCTGTGGCAGTGTAATATTCTTCTCTTATTGGCTGCCGCTGCTGCCAGTCTAGAGGTGGCGGGGGGAAGGGGGCAAGTTAGTCTGAAGGCGGCCGGCGCCGTTCGGGACTCCCCCACCACAGCCGCGAGCCCACGCTGACCCCGGCCCGGCCCGGCCCGTTCCAGGGGGAAAGTGGCGGGGGAGAACGACACAGGCAGGGCTGCCCCTGCGCCCGCCTTGCGGGGGCTGCAGCCGAGCCAGGCCGCCGGCGCGTGAGGCGGCGGGAGCACCGCCGCGGAGGAGGCGCAGTCTGGCGGCGGCCGGGGCGGAGCGGGATAAACCCGCGGTGGGCTGCAGGCCAGGCAGGCGACGGGGCCGGGGCCGGGGCAGCGCCGGGGCGTGCTGGGCTGAGGCAGCGCCGGGGGCCGGCCGGGCCTGCAGGGCTCCTCTCCCCGGCCCTGCTGAAGGGCTCCCGGGCGGCTGCCCCGCCTCACGGGCGGCCTCGCCTTTGGTCTGGGGAAAGGCGTGATGGGGGCTGTGGGGTGCGATGGGGCCTGCCCCCGCGGCCTGTTGGTGCTCGTCTGCCGACCCCTGCGGTTTGGGGAAGGGCAAAGTGAGCGTGGAGATCCGCAGCTCGGGGTGAAGGGAGTCCCGTGTGATCCGCACCGCTAACGTCCTTGGGCATGGAGTGGGGGGGGGCTGGCGGGGGGTGCGGGAACAGCGTTCTCTGAAGTTCTTCACCTGCTTTTTGTTGGGTTGTTTTGTTTTTTCATAAGTAGTCTGTCATTCATTTGACTGAATTAGTTAATGCATTAAACACATCTTACAGGCTTTCTTCTGGAGAGGCTTTTTCAGGACGCATGTCACAACATAGCAGAAAGCATCGATGGTATCACTTGAGCAAGTGCCACCAGTTCTTTGTAGTGGAAAGCAAACAAATAGCTAGAGGAAGAGAAGGAAATAGGAGCAGATAGCAGGTGAAAATATTTATCCTTCTGTATGAGGGATTGAATAATGAATTCAGACCTTCCCGTTTGGCCGTTAAAGTAAACTCCGAGTCAGCTTAAGGCATATATTTTTTTATACAGGCCCCTGTATTACATATGTATGCGAGGTATTTGTAGAAGGCTGTTGGGGAGTGTCAGTCTCCTCTTTCAGTTTGGTTTCCAATTTGAGTCAAGTTTAGCCTTCATAAACGCCTGTGTGGGTTTGCATCTCGGCCTTACAAATTCCCTGGAGCAGATAATTTATATTTTCCTAATTATGAAAGATTTAAATATTAGTTTCAACATCATGGTAACGATGCATGAGGCCATTTCATAGAAGAGCCGCTGTTATTGGTGCTGTTTGCTTATGCTGTGCTTCACTGGGATTTTGTTGGCTGATGTGAACTGGTGAACAAGACTATGGACAAGTTAACACCCTAGAAGGCAAGGCGTTGAAACATGGGCGGCAGGACTCTAGGTGGATATTTACTTGATGCAAAATACGTTTGGCTCGCAATTGCTCATTAACATTCATTTAATTCAAGAGGACACTCTTGATGTCTCTTCTAATGATACAGATGCCATAGTCAAAGCAAAAAACTGTCATTAAAACTCGCTGCCCATGCAAGCTTGCTTAAATAGAAACTGTATTTATTGCACTGATCTTCAACATAAAACAAATTCAAAGTGGGACAGGCAAATTTCAGTCTTATCTTCCTAATTAGAAACTCCAGAGAAAAAGCTGGAAGTCTTTGCTTCCTCATTACTTCTGTGGTGAGTGAACCATGCTTGCTGGTGGTAAGAAAGATGAGCAGAATTGACGATGATATCCTGAGCAACATGTTCATTAAAACATGTCCTGCTGCTGTTGTAGCGTTACTGTAATTTTAATTATTCCAATTAAGGCTGTGAAGTTAATATATCACTGTGGTACGTATGAGACTGTGGGGGGGAGTATTACTAGAGAGGCATAATTTAGACTTATTGCACAGAATTATTCTGTGATAAGTACTGCGGTTTAAATTAACACCCACCCTATTCTAAGTTAATTTTACAGGGTGGACAAACCCTCTGACTTTGAACAGTCTTTTGTCTCTTTATAAAAAATTAATTTTCAGTTGAGGGTTTTCTTTGATAATGAGTATTTATTTTTAAATGAGCCTTGACTCTCTAATACACTTTGTATTGTTCTGTTTACAGTTGTGCAGGGCATAGTTGTAAATAGCTTTTCAACCAGGAACAGGTTTCTGGGGCGGACAGAAGTTTTCAGAAGCAAAAATCAAACTCCTGTTGTCCTGAAAGAGATCATCTTTTGGCTCTCCCTGGTTCACCGTTTGCTTTCAATAAACTAGACAACAACAGTTATATGAAGTTGAAAAAATGGAATGTGTTCTGGTTTGTTGCACACTAGCTGCTGTTTTACTGGACAAGACATGTAAGATAGGACCGTGCTTTATGAGATGGTCAAAAAGAGCTCGTGTGTCTCTTCAGTGAAATCTAGTTTTACATATGTGTAGCTTATAGGATAGACTTTCTGATCTGTGTTTATAACAAAACTACTTGTGGATTTTAGGTTCTGCCAAAATGGAGCTGAGTGATGCCAATTTACAGACTTTAACTGAGTATCTAAAGAAAACATTAGACCCAGATCCTGCTATAAGGCGTCCTGGTAAGTGATTCTCATCAGTGACCAAAAATGTTTAGTTACTTTTGGGCTCTGCTGTCTGTGTATAGCAAACTTCAGTGGATGTTTGTGCAATAACCTCTTTGCAGAAGTTCTCAGTATCCTCTTAAAAAAACCAACACCTAATGAAGTGTGGATATAAATTTAAACTTGTTTGCGTTTTGTAATTTTTATTTTCGTATATTCATGATCTTTTGTTTGTACTGCTGTTATTTAAAACAGTGCTGCTGTTCAGAATAAACCAGGATTTGCTTCTAGCAGGTTATGGCTTTTAAAATCGGTGAGGTGGCAATATTTCCACATCCTGCTTGGAATTGAGCACTTTTGTTAATAGCAGAAGTGTTAAAGAGCTAAATAGTAAGGAAGCTACTGTACCTTTTGTCAGACTTGTTTCTGTGAAACTGGGGAAGTGTGCACGTGTTGATGGTTTGAAATAGACACTTGAGGAATCGTAGGACTCGCATTAGAAAGCTGTGTTCAGCTTTTGCTAACCTTAGTATGTTCTCTTACAGCGGAGAAGTTTCTCGAGTCGGTTGAAGGAAGCCAGAATTACCCCCTGTTACTCTTAACGCTGCTGGAGAAGTCACAGGAAAATGTCATCAAAGTTTGCGCATCTGTAACATTCAAGAATTATATTAAAAGGAACTGGAGAATTGTAGGTATCCTAGTGAGTAGTTATGCTAAGATTTAATGATCCTTTCAAGGTACAGTAAGATATTCTGCAGTACCCTTGGAGAATGTGTGTACGTGTATGTCTGTGTGAAAGAAAGTAGAGTCATAGAGTGGGTTGGGTTGGAAGAAACCTTAAAGATCCAAAGTAGATTATTCAGAGAACAAACACAAGCTGTAGTTTACCGACGGGGGACTAAAATCTGGACTGATGTAGTCCATTCTGTTTAAAAAAACCTAGAGCTGGGTGCTAAAATGATGAACAAATAATTTTCTGTCATATTACATGCATATTTTGCAGACGCACACTGTTTAAAGCTCACTTAACTAACGGTCGTGTTATTTAAACTGAAATGATTGTGAAGTGTCTGTACACGTGAGCTGGCCAGTTCGGCCTGTTTCTATTGTCACGCTGTTACAAGCATTCCAAGCCAGCGCTGCAGCTGAAATCGCTTTCAGCTGATACTGGCTTCTCTTTCATGTAAATGCTGCTAGGCTGTGGGACGGTTTATTTTGGTGGCCTTGCCAGTTTAACACTTGGAGGTATTTGTAGGCGTCAAATAGAAATATGGCCATTTAATCCCATTTTAGCCTTAGTTTTGAAGAAGTCAGACATTTTTGATTCAAAGCTTTCAGCATTCATGAAATTTAATTTATAGTAAAAGGTATTACATTGGAGAGCTCAACTCCTTCAGCGATGAGAGGTTTAAATTGATACTGTTTATACTTTCTCTCACTGTTTGTATCTGAAAAACATCAAATGCATTATGTCGCTTTACTTCAAGGAAGCTGGTAAGTATTTCATCATTCTGTCTGAGCTGGTACTGATGTACAAACTGCCTGTGATTTCCCACCCCTGCGGCCTCCCCGCCCCAGCATTAAGAAGCTATAGCAGCCCTAGATCGCTATGTTTGATACGATCAGCGTGTTCAGTCTAGCATGAAGTTTCTAGAACTTTGTTTCTGTAATACAGTATTTTCAGTCATTTCTCCCACATTGCGTCTTTATCTGTAGTGTATGTTGTAAGGAGAAATAATGTTCTGTTACAAAACAAATTGTACGTGGCTTCTTTTTTTATGGATTGCTGAATGTAATCCAGGCTGAGACTTTGTTCTGGAGTGGATGGAGATGTGCAGTAAGTGCATCCAGCGCACCGTTACGATTGCCGTGTGGCTTCAAGCACATTGTTTTGTCCAAAATTGAAGCTTTTGTTTCAAGAGCAGCCATATGAACATAAAATACAGCCCTAAGGCCAGCTTACCTACATCACATGGTTTAATTTAGCAGCCTTGGATGTGACTGATACAAAACTCAGTGGGAGTCAAAGGGTTTTGCCTGCTCAAGGACTTTGATTTCCTAGAGCCTGGAGAGCTGGATGTACAGGGCGCTTCTGGAGAGAGGGAAGAGTTGCTTTTTTAAATTTATTTTTCAAGTATCTACAGAATACTCACCTCTGTGCTGCCTCTCACTTGTAGAAAGGGCTCATTTATTTGACAAAAAAAAAAAATCAATAACTCCATCGTAGGATTTGTTGTTGCTGATCTCTCCATCATCTTTGTCCTCATCTATCTAAATGCCTAGCATCTGTCCTGCCTCCCTGCTTGGAGCTTGCCTAGTACAGTTATTGCTGCCTATTGTATCATAGAAACTTGGAAAGCTCAGGTTTTAAAGATAATCTTATTTTTGTGGGGTTTAATGCACATGTAATGATTCTGTACATTCTTCTGATTCAGTGCAGTGTGATAGAAGCTGAAAAGCAAGTTGTTTGTGTCTTACTTCTGTAGCTGCTTGCTTGAAGCTAAACATACCTCCTGAAATTTTGAAATTACTGAACTTTTAAGTTTATGAGAAGATGGTAAAAGGGAGGTAAGAAGGAGGGTAATAGTGCCATCTGGTTTAAGCATCTTAGGATCACTGCTTTACTCTCTGGAGGTACGTACCTCTTAATTGCTGCATAATTTCTAAGTTTCTGAACTTTGGTGCTGTCATGGCAGATAATGACTGTCACTGCTGTCCCCGGTTGGTGACAAGTCTCCTTATTTTATTTCTTTAGTTTGTAATTTACTACCACTTGGCACTATTGGCTGACTGGACTTTGAACCGATTGATATTTTGAACTGGTTAGATAGATAACTCTTAAAGTCCTTGTGGTGGTTTGGATGGTGCAGCCTGCACCCGTGTGCAGTTTCTGGAAAGTATGGCTTGAGGCAGCTTGCACAAAATCGATCTTGGAGGTTGGCAGAAGTGAGGACAGAGATGTGGTTTGGTGTGGTGGAAGAGGGAGATTATTTGTTTAACTGGTGGGTAGTTGGCGCATGCACCCACCCTTAGTATGGCTCGAGCGCTGAGCTGAAAAGTCACTGTTACAGGAGAAAACTGGTTCAAGATGTCATGGAAAGATGTAATTTCTTTCAGCTTTTTTCAGGTACTTCTGGTAGAGATTCATTGTAGGCAGTATCTTGAACAGATCTGCTGAGCTTCTTTAACAGCGTAATCGTTACATAAATGAGTATAAGCAATTGGTTTCTGAAATGCTGATGGTATTGTTGCCTAGAGTATACTGATATGCCTGTGACTTAATTATTGTTTTAATTTTAGGTTGAGGATGAACTGAACAAAATATGTGAATCAGACAGGATAGCAATTAAAGCCAACATAGTGCCCTTGATGCTTAGCAGCCCAGAACAAATTCAGAAGCAGGTAATGTGCCATTTCCTGGTCGTGTGCAGGAGACTTTCAGAATATTTTAAGTGTGTGTAGAGAATCTGGTTATCGGCAGAGCTCAGCTCCCTTACTAATGAGGTCCTCTCAATCCAAGTAACTTGGAGTATGTTGTTGCAGCTATTTCTGCCTACCTTTTTTTTAAGGCAATTACTGTATAATCTTACAGCTAAATTCTAGCATGAGGCAGTTAAATACAGTAATTTCACAGAGTGAGGCTGCGTGTACACCTTGGATTTAAAGTGAGATTTTTATTTGTGGTGAAAACTAGTAGATATTTAACCCAGTGATTTTTGGATCTGACAAGAATAATAAGCATTTTTCTTAGATATTTGCAATGTCTGGCATAACTGCTGTGTTTTTGTAATGAGGAGTCTGCTTTTCCATCATGTAATGGTTATGTTTCCTTTCCAGTTAAGTGACGCTATTAGTATTATTGGTCGGGAAGACTTTCCTCAGAAATGGCCAGACTTACTGACAGAAATGGTGAATCGCTTCCAAAGTGGAGATTTCCACGTCATTAACGGGGTCCTGCGCACTGCTCACTCTTTATTTAAAAGGTATTGGAAATAAGGGGCTTAGTGTGTGCATTGTAAAGTTCTGTTCAACTCTGAGTTATCACCATTGGACTTTGTAAATCTACAAAATCACGGTTGTGCCTTCTACTTAGGCTTATTCTGTTTTTCCTGTATTTCTCTTCTGCTTGTCAGGTACCGTCATGAATTTAAGTCAAATGAATTATGGACAGAGATCAAACTTGTCCTTGATGCCTTTGCTTTGCCCTTGACAAATCTCTTTAAGGTATTCCTTTTTTAATAACTTCCAAAACAGTTCTAGCATTCTGAAATGCTAAAATGCAAACTGAAAACTTAAGAATGCCTACAAAATGAAACTTAATAATAGTTTCTTTGAAGCTGCTAATGAGGTTCAAACTAAAGTCATGAAGTGAGACCTGACAGGATCAATAAGGGAAGGAAAAGGAACTCTATTTTCTGGTTAAAAAAAGAAAGTTAATGACACTTTTCAATACCTCTTCTCATTCTGCTTTGTGTGCATTACTTAACTGGATCGTATCTCTTTCTCTAGGCAACTATTGAACTTTGCAGCACTCACGCCAACGACGCTAGTGCTTTGAAGGTTCTCTTTTCTTCTCTCATTCTAATTGCGAAGCTGTTCTACAGTTTAAATTTTCAGGTGAATCTCCTGGTTCTTCTAATAGTTTTGCCTTGATCTCCCGAAGCTGTTACGCTCTTATTTATAGGATCCATTTGAGGCAGCCTTTAAGGCCGAGCTTCATCACAAAAATAGAAGTTGACAGTCTGCGTCAACGCTGGGGTGGAGGCACTGTAAGGATGGGGTTAATTAATTGTGAGCTTTCCCTATAAAAGTTGGAGAGAGTCTAAGCTCTTGTCATGGCAAGGAGGCGTATGGGTAGCTCTCCGAATGTGGGCTGTGGCGGACAGGAGTCAGATGCCTGAGTTGGTCCTCGCTGCACTCCTTTATAAATGGTCTGTGCTGACGTGAACTCAGCCGTGCAGATGACGGTAGCTCTGTAGCACCATAATAGCAGGGAATTGTGGTAGCAGCCTGAGGGGTTTTTGTTTTGAAATCAGATCGACATTTCTAACTTTATTAAATAAATGCGCTACATGAAAAATGGTCAGAAAGATACCTTGCCGAGGTGACACGTATTAGTGTCTCGGCACGAACGTAAGTCTGACGCGTGATTGCTTGGGCTGTTCGTCCGAATTGGGCAAAAGAGCAGGCTGGAGCTAAAAGGGGGGCTTGGGCGCTGTTCTGAGAGTAAGAGGCAATAAGGTTAATTCTTGGTAAAACTGTTGGCTGTATAGGGTGTAAGCAACTAGTTTATTTGGAAATAGCATATTCCAAAGCCTCTGTGTGGAGGGTTTCGCTTGGGAGGAGGAGGAGGGGGCAGTGTTTTATTTTGAAGACTGTTTTGCACACACTGTTGTCCCTCCGTAGGTTATAAGGTGGATACATACTACTTACAGTGCAGGTTTGTTGTCTAAGCAGTGCAGCCAGAAGTTAAAATGCAGGTTTATGTTTTTCTTTCCCAGGATCTTCCCGAGTTTTTTGAAGATAACATGGAAACATGGATGACAAATTTTCATAGTCTTTTAACTTTAGATAACAAACTTTTGCAGACTGATGTAAGTACTGCATAAACCTCCTGGTTTGCCTCGGTGTAGTAGAGAGGATTGACTGAGAGCGTAGACCTAACGCGGAACGTTGCAATGTTTTCTTTGTTGGAACAGAATGACTGAGGAAATGGGTTCGAGAGAAGTTGCTGAATTGTCTAAGAAATTTGAGGTCCAGTTCTTGAAGTTGTATCTAGGTTACAGCTACACCCAGCTGTGCACAAAAGTCAGATTACAGATAATCAACAAGGAGTAGATTCTTTTGGGGGCATCTGCTGGACTAACCTTATCATTAGAGAGTCACAGTGTTCAGGTTCTCTACACATTTCATGCACTGTGGTTTAGAAAACAGGCTATCTTAAAGGACTTGAAACAGCTGAACACAGAAGGCGTGACATCCCTAAGTACTTCAGTTTAGCTTTTGCTGTCTTTGTCTGTAAGAATTAGTGGTTTCACAGGTGAAAGATGACACCAAATCATCAAAGCACAAATTAATTTTGTGCATGCTCTCAGTGTTTAAAATGCAGAGGTCTCCCAGAGACAGCACAGCGGTTCGCCACATGATGGAGCCAGAGCAACTCTGCATTTCTTTACAGTACCTGGGGGGCAATTCATTGTGTTCTGCGCTATAGTTTCACGGTTGTTTTGGGCCAGCTTTGCTGCTCTTTTCTCTTGTACCTGTGGGCTAATATTGCCCAGCACAGACATTCTGAGCTGTGTGCTGAGCTGAGTCAAGTGATACACATTGAAAGTGAAAGGTGGGGGCTGGGCAGGGGGTGACAGAACTGGGGTGGTGTTTGGTTGTCGGATTTTTTTTGAATTCCAGCTCAGTTTCACAATTCACTTTGCTTTGTGGCTCCACAAGCACCTGTGATGGTATGGGGAAGGGGAGGGAACTACTTTTACAACTATTCCAGTTTAAAGCAGCAAGGTACAGTGTCTTCTGGGCGTGTTTTTTCAACACCTTGTGTTGTCTCTTTCCTGCTACATTTGTACATTAATTTCATGTCAAACTTTATCAGGTCTAAATGATTTTTTTAGCTCTTTCATTTGAAATGTAGGTATGATTTGTAACTTGCAGTACAGATCAACAAAATGCAGTGATTCTAGGGATGTGAGAGGGTCAAAATTTCTTTCACCTATTTCAACATGGTAACATAATAGTGTAAATATTTCCTTCAAATACATTGATACTTGTAATACTTAAGTAGTGGTGCAGTTTGGATGTTTAAGTTCTTAGTTTTGTTTTATGTGAGGATGAAGAGGAAGCTGGATTACTGGAGCTCTTGAAATCCCAAATTTGTGATAATGCTGCTTTGTATGCTCAAAAATATGATGAAGAATTTCAGCCCTACCTGCCGCGTTTTGTAACGGCAATCTGGAACCTGTTAGTCACAACAGGCCAGGAAGTGAAATACGACCTGGTGAGTTGTTAGAAACTGATCTTGGCAAGTTAAATAGTGAACTGTAAATTGGTCAGTCATGCTCAAACTGTGTGTGTTCTGCTTGTGGTGTTCTAGCTGGTTAGCAATGCAATCCAGTTTCTGGCCTCAGTTTGTGAGAGACCGCATTACAAGCATCTGTTTGAAGACCAGAATACACTGACAAGCATCTGTGAAAAAGTTATTGTGCCCAATATGGAGTTTAGAGGTAACTTTTTGACACTTAAGTTTTCAAAGACATGATAAAATCTAACTGTGATTATAATGATTTGTGGCTTTGCAGGACTAAGAATTGAGGATTAACACTGGTGTACTTTAGTACTAGATTAAGTTTCTAGAACAAATTGCTGTCCTGTGGGCTTTGTAGGATTGTATGAATATATCTATATATCTGCCTCATTTCTGTTAATGGTACAGAAAAGTACTTGGAAAAAGTAGCAGGCTTGATAGTAATACACCTTTGTGCCATAAAAAACCAGAGACCTCTGACTCTAAACTCTGTATATTTTGTATTTTCAGCGGCTGATGAAGAAGCATTTGAAGATAATTCTGAAGAATATATAAGAAGGGATTTGGAAGGATCTGGTAATCCACAGATTTATGCTAAGAATACTTGGTCTTTAAATGTAGCTCTAAAGAGCTGAAGTAACTTACTGAAGCTTTTATAACTTTTTTTAAAATTGGGAAGGTGTGTGTGTCCCTAAGGGATTTTAATCCAGTTTTTGATCACATTTACTGTCATGATGGTATACCCATCGCAGTGTCTTTTTGTTTTGAGCAATGTTTTTGTAGGTTTTCTTCCTTAATTGGATTGGTATGTCCCCTGCACTGCACACATTCTCATTTCAACAAATATAGCCTGTTAAGTCAATGCTGAATAGTGGCCTCAGCGGTGTATTTGGTTCCTGTGTGTAGCAGTTTTAAATAACATGGAGAGACTGTGCCTGTATTTAGTACTCTGTCATATTTAAACCGAAATTCTGACCAGTGTTGCATACTAACCTGCGATCGAGCCAGCTGGACACCAGCCAGCCCTTGTACATTGGCACTGTGTTCAAACCAGTACAGTAACGTCCTGAGAACACAGTGCTGGGTTAACAGAGCTGCTTGATTTTCTGATCGTAGCTGCCTGGCCTTCAGCCCAGTCAGAGCACAAATGAACCACATCTAGATCTGTGTGACAAATCTGTATGTGCTGTTCTGTGCCACTAACCTTTTACTGACTGACACTTCTAGATTAATGACACTTCATCATAGACTTAAGGAATGACTGTACATTTGCAGTGGAGGAAAAAGTTGGAGGAAAATATTTTTGAACTTTTTCAAGCAAATGTTTCATTCTTATCCAGGATTGGCTGCATTTTAGGTATTTTTGAAGCATTTTATTTGTTAGGTACTTCTGCTTTTAAGAGAATTGAGGCAAGAAGTATTTGTGTTCTTCAGAGATGACTTTAGAAATGTGCTCTATTGCATTTAAATTGACTTGTTTTGTTTTCCTTCTGCTGCTTCTGTTAGTATATTGTCTTAAAGGCCAGCTGACTCTTTGTTTTCCATTCTTGAAACAAGGAATTTTTACAGGTTGGGGTTTTTTTCTGGAAATCCGTTTTGGTTTGGTTTTTTGGTTGGTTTGTTCTTTAGTAAAATGTCCTGATTCAGTGTGGTGGGCCAGCAGCTGAGCTAAGCACCACACAGCAGCTTGCTCATTCCCCACCCTGCTGCAATGGGATGGGGGAGAGAATAGGTAAAAGTGAGATGTGGTTAGAGATAAACAGTTTAAGTGAAAGAAGGAGGAAGAAAAGAGAAGGGGGGAAGTAGTCAGTGGCTCACCATCTCCCACAGGTAGACCAATGCCCAGCCCATCTCTGAGCAATGGCTGTGTCCCCAGAAGCTCTCTCCCCTCAACTTCTATTGCCAGGCATGACGTAACATGGCATGGAATATCCCTTTGGTCAGTTTGGATCAGTTATGCAGGTTGTGTCCCCTCCCAGCTTCTTGCCCACCCCCAGCCTACTTGCAGGGAAGGGAAAAGAGAAGGCCGTGACACTGTGCAAGCACTCTTCGGTAACAGCCAAAACACTGGGGTGTTATCAGCAGTTTAGTCACCAGCACAAAACACAACGCCATATGGGCCACTATGAAGAAAATTAACTCCATCCCAACCAGATTTGGGTGTTTAATTGCCAACGTAGTAAAAGCCTCTCCCTGCACGCTTCCTGCAGCTTTCTCCCGAGGGCAGTGAAACCTGTGGGAACACGTGCAGTATTGATAGGTGTCCGTTCCTTGTTTTGTGGTACAAATAGGCCTTATTGTAACAGTAAGTAAAAGATTTCAGTGTCTTCTCATACGTCGGTGTGGAGGATTGCAATACTTAGCATAAGGTGGGGCTGTAACGTGAGAAGCTGTATGCCATTAACATGTTGATTAATATGAAAAGCTGTATATCGTCTTATATCCCAAGAATCTTTGGTTCTCACGCAGATATCGACACCAGGCGCAGAGCAGCTTGTGATCTAGTCAGAGGCTTGTGCAAATTTTTCGAAGGGCCTGTGACAGGGATTTTTTCTGGATATGTTAACTCTATGCTGCAAGAATATGCAAAGAATCCGTCTGTTAACTGGAAGCACAAAGATGCGGCTATTTACCTTGTTACGTCTTTGGCATCCAAAGCTCAAACACAGAAGGTACTTCTGCATTCTGTTCGTTCAAGCTGTACGCGTTCGAATGTTACACTGTATGTAAGGATTGATGTAATTTGGTTTATGCTGCTGGAGAACGGGAGTAGCTGTAGTTGTAGTTTGGTGTTGAGGAGGTTGAAAGTTGTCCGTTATATAATCCTCCCACAGTTGGTAACGGGGTGGTATCTGAGGTTCAGCTGGATCAGGCAAAGTCAACAACCATGTGTGACCATTTGGCAGGTCCTGTGGGCGTGGGTGAAGCAGCCATACAGAGAAAGAAAATCAGCTTGGGTCTGGAACCTCTGAGCTTTTAAATGGTACTGAGCCAGAGTTCGTAAGCCATGCAAGGCCAAAATTAGCTTTACAGAAAAAGATCAAAAGCAGGCTAGAGGAAACTGAGTGACTCTGCTAGGTTTTTGTCATTTTATTTCCTGTTGTTGGAGTGTTTATGATTTGGAAATGGATCACACTACTTGTTTGGGAGAAAGCACCTACTAGGCTGGATACCTTGAGAAGCCACACCTGAGCTAAACTGGTTTTGGAAACAGTAGCATTGTTTCAATTGTCCTACCCAACAGAATTTCATATATTAATAAATATTTTAAATGTTATTACAGTTCAGATTTTCGTGGATGTACAAGACAGATTTGAGGCAAACAGTAAACCATGTTGTTCAGCATCTTAACGCAATTCTGCTGAAGGTTCTCGGTCTCTTCCTGAAGCTCTGGTTGTATCCTGCTGCGCAGCAGTCGCTGGCAATAGTGATGCATAGTGTGAACCAGTTCGCTAGCAATTAGGAAACTGCTGAGTTGTGCATCTTTCTCTTTCTGTGCTATTTAGTGGCAAATATGGGATAACATCACTTAGAACACTTGATAAAGATCTGTCTGAAAATCCTGGTTTAAAAAATTAGTTGCATTTTTCTCATAAGAGAAAACTAATTGATTTTTTTTTCCCCTGCAATTCAGAATTGGTGTTTGAGTTCTAAACTTGTCCCTTTTCAAAGGCCTATCACAAAACAATAGTATCAAGTTAGTAAGATGCTGATATTTTCTGTCTACGACTTTGGTTGATGATTACTGTGTTACATGCTGTCATTCCTCACTTCGGAGCTGGTAACTTGGGACCTCAGTACAGCTGCAGCTGAAACAGAGATACTGAAAACATTAAGAAAAAGGAATTGGATTTTTTGGATCCACAGTTGGATCAACAATCTCATCACATGCATGCACACTTTAGATTCCTTCTATTAAAAACACATAAAAATGAGTAAAACCTCAATGAATGTAAAACCAGAGTTGGTTTGTCGTTTTGTTTTTCCAGCATGGAATAACACAAGCCAATGAACTTGTTAATCTGACAGAATTCTTTGTGAACCACATTCAACCCGACTTAAAGTCTGCTAGTGGTAAGTTTGATGGTAGTTTTGATACATCCACATCTCGGCAGTGACCGTTGTTTCTAAAGGCGCAAGCATTCACGTGTCAGCATCATCTCTGAGGCAGGGGACTGGTAACACCTGGCACACGGGAAGGAATTGACGTTTGTTTGGCTGGCAATGAATGAGCATTTAAACAAAGGTGGATTGCCCCATGCTGTCTGCAGGATCAGAGCATGTGCCTCTCTGGCTGCTGTCAGCTACATGCTGCAACTTGGTCAGTCCAAGTAATTTGACTTCTGTGTTGGAGACCTTGTGGCAAACTTGTATGCTATGCAAAGGCCTGGGAAGTTGAAGTGCGGAAGGCAAGGTTGCACCCTGTGTCAGCCCACATTGATGAGATTATAGATGTCTAGTTTTAAGCCACATAATTTATTTTCTGCTTCAGCAGTTACCTTACAATATTTGGAATGTAGTGGGTTGTCTTGGAATATGTAATTGGAGGCTGTTAAAATCGGAGCCAGGCAGAGAAATTTCATGTGGGAGAGACAGACTGCACATTTAATGGTATTGGGCTATGATTTGTACCTAAAACTGATACTCTGTCTCAAAGTGCCCATACAGAAATGCAGAAAGTAAGCAACATAGAAAATGTATTATTTTTGAGGGGAAAGAAATCATGACTTAATGTCACCTCTATATATAGTGTATGTTCAGTAATCACACTTATATGAAAAGTATCAACAAAATTTGCATATTTTTCTCCTGCAGTGAATGAATTCCCTGTGTTAAAAGCAGATGGTATCAAATATATCATGATATTTAGAAACCAAGTAAGTTTTTCTTTTACTCTTTTGGTAAATACATACTGTAGCTTGTTGGTTTATACTTGCCAAGCCTCGTTTCTCTTACTTGGCCATATCTTAACAGGTGTTTGATAGTCACATATAACACTTCATGCTGAATTTTTAGTTTGGAAAGTAAATGATACTGTTATAAATATCCAATTACCATGTAGCCTGCATGCTATCCCTATGCTGTGGGAGCACTGAACATCCTAGCGTGCTTGGTTCTGTGACACACTCAAGACTTTGTCGAGTGAATGTTAGTCTAAATAAACTCGATTGCTCGTATTGTTGCAGTAGTTAGAGTACAGCAGCTTTGTCCTTTTTCTGATTTGTGAGATGCAGTAAGAAAATATACTCAGTAGTATTTCTGAATTTTAGGTTACCTTTATCCATCTCTTAGGAAATATCTCTGTGTTTGGGGTTTTTTTTTAAGCTTGATATGTTTCAATTACCCATCAAGACAGAGTGAAATGGAAAAAGAAATACATATTCGGAATATATGCACTTACAGACGTAACACTGATGTTCAGGGCAAGTATACAGGCAGTAACAGGAATAGGCACCTCTTGGCTGTCAGGGTGTGATTTAGCCACTGGAGCAGCCTTCTAAGATTTCTTCCTCTGCCAAGTTTGTAGCTGATGAGCTCAGAGTGGTTATGCTCAAGTGTTGAACCATCTGTATTTTTCTGTAACCTATGTATAATTTGTTGCTATATTTTTGTAGGTACCTAAAGAACAGCTGTTGGTATCTATTCCTCTCTTAATCAATCACCTTCAAGCAGAAAGTATTGTGGTCCATACTTATGCAGCCCATGCTCTTGAAAGACTGTTTACCATGAGGGGGACAAATAACACTACCCTGTAAGTTTTCAAGCAGAAATAAATTCATTGCTACATAGGTTTTGTCCGTTAAGGATAAGAAGGGATCTTTTATTTCTTAGTATTACAATATTGTAAAATGCTTGAGGTTTGCCATAATGTTTCATCATTAAAGAGCTGTGTTTTACTTAACAGCATTACAGCTGCAGAAATGGCACCATTTGTAGAAGTGCTGTTAACAAACCTTTTTAAAGCGCTGACGCTTCCTGGCTCATCTGAAAACGAGTACATTATGAAAGGTAAACGCTTTTGGAGCTCTGCAGTATAAAAGTGACTTTGTTAACTTGAGGTGAAGGCTTACGGTTACAGCCTACTGGCATTTCTGTTTGAAAAACCTAATTTATGCAACCATGCTACAGTGGTATGTGCTGCCTGAAGTTATTTACCAGGCTGTGCTAAGTCATCTTTAACTAAATTTGTGATACCAGAGAAACACTAAACGTAACGGTATTGTGACAAATCATTTCTCCAGTGGTAGTCTTTGTGTCAGGACAGCAGGCAGTCGGCGTGGGGTGTGGCTCGGAGTATGCCAAGGTTTGAGACTTGCCCAGGAGAAAGATGGTCTTTGCAAAGTTGCTTAATCGCCTCTGCTCCGTCTATAGAATGGGCATAGATGAGGCTTTGCTTTACCCTTTGTCATCATTATGGGTTGATTGCTCTTGCAGCAGGTGTTCTTTCTTACTGTACCTAATTCCTTGGGATCCGGTTTAATAGTAAAGGTAAAGGATTAAGGCATACGATGGTTGGCAGAAGTGTTTGTCTCCAGAAGATAATA
This sequence comes from Rhynochetos jubatus, assembly GCA_027574665.1. Lineage (NCBI taxonomy): Eukaryota > Metazoa > Chordata > Aves > Eurypygiformes > Rhynochetidae > Rhynochetos > Rhynochetos jubatus. Next base: position 10,217,023 of record CM050665.1, on the reverse strand, counting down.
CTTTCCATTTATTTGCAGCCATCATGAGGAGTTTTTCTCTGCTACAGGAATCCATAATTCCATACATCCCTTCCGTCATCACACAGCTTACACAGAAACTGCTGGCTGTCAGTAAGGTAAAGAAACAAGCTGAGCAAAACGTTTACTTTTTACCTGATAGAGCAGTCTTTCTAAAGATTTATGTACACCTTGTTGTTTGTGGTCTGTTAGAATATTGTAAATTGTTCCGTATTTCCTGCCTAAAATAAGTAAGACCAGCCTTCCCATGAAGTACTGCCTTTGTTTTAGGGCATCCTTTCAAATCATTCTCTCCTGCTCTCATCTGAAATTTGGAAACGGACTTTGAAATCTTCTCGTAATACTAGTTTGTTCGAGTATAAATGTTTGCTTGTGCAGAGGCCACCATTACCATCATCTGCTTTTCTCACAACTCCTTTATTCTTTCTCCAGGAAGTTTCTGAGGCTAATGCTAAATTTAGGCACTGAAACGTGAGATTAAATTAATTACCCTCCTGCCTTTGGTGGGTAAAATTCTCTTTAGGTTTTTTTGTTCGGGCTGGACTAATATTCTTGTACATTGACACTGGGGAATGCTTTAGAACATGTTCATCTACTGTCCAAAAACTTCTAGGTATAGTTTAAACTTCGCTGCAGGGTGTAAGTGTCAAGTAAGGAATTGACTAGACACGTAGGCGATTGACAAATAATATTTTTTCAGTTCTTGTTTTGTGATACTTTTAACTGCTTTCTAGTTTATGTAGAGCTTCTGAAAAACACTTGCTGTCTTTTAAATCTTTATAAAAACCACTCCTCCTTTGTGCTTTAAGGGTTTTTACGTTTGCTTTTATCTATGAAATTAATTTCATTAGCAAATTAATAAGTCAGTCATAAGTATCCTTCTTCCCAATTGCTACTGTAGGCTTCAGTTGAAATAAATAATGTATTTTGCTAAGTAAGTGACTTGGCTGCAAGTTTGGGTTGATTTGTCTGTCTGTAACTTGTTTTTAGAATCCAAGCAAACCCCACTTTAACCATTACATGTTTGAATCAATATGCTTGTCAATAAGGATAACGTGCAAAGCAAACCCTGATGCAGTTGGGAGCTTTGAAGAGGCTTTATTCATGGTGTTCACCGAGATACTACAGAATGATGTGCAAGGTAAATTAAGATCAGTAAGTGCTTGTGCTCTCTCTCCTGTAATTGGTTGCTGTGATCTACCTCACGGCAGTTTTTCGGTAATGCAGGGAATTCAAGTGAGAAGGCAGCATGTTCACAGTGCTAATAAACACTTTTAGAGGGAGCATCTGGATCGGTCCATAGGATAGGTCAACTGTGTTAACTTACTTGTGAAGGAAATTATTTTATTTTTACAGTACTTTATTATTTTAAGTTATTTTTGTTTTAAAATATTTTTATATTTCTAACAATCACTACTCCAAAGCCTCTTATTATTCTTAATTACATTGCCTTGTTTCTAGTGGTTTGTTTTCCGTGTTCCGGAACATTAGCAAACAGAGGAAATAGAGGTTGTATATATACAATGCTTGCAAATGTTCTGGATAAATAAAGTCGGGAAGCGATACGTTCCTCCGAGGTTTTCTTTGCTGCAAACTGTGTGAGTGTCACAGAGCTGTAGGTTCAGTCAGTAGATAGGTGGCTCCGACGGGCTGACAGTGACCGTATTTGCTGAATGTGTAAATGTCATCCTTTCTTTTCCAGAGTTCATTCCATACGTGTTTCAAGTGATGTCCCTACTTCTGGAAATGCATAAGAATGAAATCCCATCATCCTACATGGCACTGTTTCCTCATCTTCTTCAGCCAGTGTTATGGGAAAGGACAGGAAACATTCCTCCTTTGGTCCGACTCCTGCAGGCTTATTTAGAGCGGGGTGCCAATACAATAGCAAGTGCTGCTGCTGACAAAATTGTGAGTTGGATTGATTTAATCACGGTGTAGGCCTCTGGGCGTGTCGGTTTAAGATGAAAAATTAGAAGGAGCTTTTTCCTTTAGTGAATAGCTGGGTTTGGGCAGAATTTGTGCTGGCACTTTAACAGTGCTTATGTAGGAAAATTACTTTTTGAGAAGTATTTTTCTACAAACGCAGGCTTTTTGGATGCTTTTCCATTATGTGGATAAGATAAATCCTAGACTGTTTTTGTCAATTAAGATGCAAAATTCCTGCACTTAGTTTTTGCCAGCAGGTAAGTTTCCACAATTCTCCTGTTTCCTTGGCCTCATGTTGAACACTGCGTCAGGAAAACTCAGGTTCTGTGCAGACGTGTGAGTGAGGAGAAGCCGAGATGTTGGGAGATCGAGGGTTAGTGAATGCAGTGGGAGATCTATTCTGCATACCTGACTGCTGTTATTTCTGCTGCATCATCTACCGTAGTCAGAGCTGATTAGGCAATGCCATCGGTGAAGCAGACGTGCTTTGGTGTTCATCTGATCGAAGTTAATCTTGGTGCTTAAAGGAACATCACTTGGTCCTGATAGAAATCTCTTCCTTGTCCTCAGCTGCAGAAGCGGAATCCTGGTTTAGGTTATGAAAGCTTTGTCTTGGTGTTTGTCTGAGGTGGTAAGGGCCAACCTTCTGGTAGGTCACACATGAAGAACTGTTGTGTAGAGTTTTATATTTCCTTTGCTTGCAGCCTGGATTGCTAGGAGTGTTCCAGAAGCTGATTGCCTCTAAAGCTAATGACCATCAAGGATTCTATCTCCTAAACAGCATTATAGAGCATATGCCACCGTGAGTATGAGTTGAAATTACATTCAAAACTGATTTCTGTAGACTTTAATATCTGATACAACATTAACTTCATAGTTAATGTTAACTGAAAAATGTCACCCTTATCAGTAAAACAGATTTGAACAATTCTGTACGTATTTTCTGCAAAGTGCCACTAATAAAACCCTGGTATGGATCGAATAACTGTTCTTTTAAATTTCCAGTGCATCAGTTGACCAGTACAGGAAACAGATCTTCATTCTACTGTTCCAAAGACTTCAAAATTCCAAAACCACCAAATTTATTAAAAGTAAGTTCCTTGCTATATGAAAAGCTTCAGTGCTGGTGATGCCAACAATTCAGCACGTGCAGCTGGACTGAATTAAGTATCCTGTCATGTCTTGTGATTCTGCAGATGGGGGGCTACTAGTCACTCGGCACCAGTGACTTGCTACAAATTACGTGTGTAATCAAGGGTGGCGTATAGTGCAGTTGTGGCAGCAGGTGACACGTAATTTCATGAAAACTGAAGGAGTGGAACTAAAATAGGGACAAGACTTGTGTATTCCTCTTAGTTTCTTACTCTGTGTGATATAATTAACTACCTGAAAGTGTCTCTATTGAATCCTCAACTAATAACCAGCAAACTTTCACTCTCGGCACGCAGTAATACTGACCACATTTCCTTTTGTTACATGTAGTTGTGTGTTACTGCTGTTAAATATTGTATGATTTGTGTCGTTCTGCCTTAATATGACTTAAGTGGTTGATGAGGTTTTATGCTAAACTCGGAAAGCTGTGATAAATTATTGAAATGTATATTCCGGCTCTTCCTGCTGTAACAGGAAGATTATCGTCGTACTGATTAAATTATTGAAATGATACTATCGCTGCACAAATTATGCAATTTCTATTACTTAATCCTATAAAATCTGATTAATGACACCTCATAGGAGCAAAACTGATAGGATTGCTTACGGTGGTCTTCCACAAACAAAATTTAAGTGGTGCTTTTAATGCACTGCATCTGTGCTCCGGCACAAAGGCCGTGCACAGGGGTTCACAACTGATCAAAAACGCATCGCATAAAGTTTTTGGCTAAAAGCACTGAAGAGGCTTTTTTTGTTCCTTGATCTGAATAATGTGCAAGCAGTTTTTCTAGTGCTTTAGAACTGCTGTCAGGGCAAACAGGACTGAATCTTTCCTTAGTTGTTTTACCGCTGTGTTTTGGTGTGTTGCAGAACATGAAAAGATCAATACTTTTTAGACAAACTTGGAGGCAGCAAGTTCATGTACGTCACTAGAACGGAACATTTATAAGGACTGCCATTTCTATCCCCTTGAAAAACTTGCTGGAATGTATTTTGCTGACTCTAAAGCTATTCTTTCGGTTTAATGTTGGGTTATAATTTGACCTTTTTCTTGTTACAGGTTTCCTAGTCTTCATTAACTTGTACTGCATAAAATATGGGGCATTAGCTCTGCAGGAAATATTTGACAGCATACAGCCAAAGTTAGTGTGACTTTTATTTATTTATTTAAGACTGCTGTGTAATTTTTTCCTCTTTTAGAGTAGAAATAGTTGTCTCCTTTAGCTGAAATGCAGACTGCATTCATCACTAATTTGACTAGCCAGATGTTTCTTCCGAAGCGGTTGATGTCTTTGTCTAGCTTTTTTCTTTCTCTGACTTTCTGCTCACGGTTTCTTGTTGATAGTTCCACATCTAATCTCCTAAGCAGATCATTAAAAGGAAAGAGCGATGTTTTTATTCTCCCTTTGTGGAAAGCTTGTATGCTTAAATTTCTACAGGGCATCTACTGCAATAGGGCAGCATCATAACAAATTATCTGGGTTTCTCTTTTCCTGCTGCTTCATATTGTTTCTGGTTTTCTTTCCTCACGGTAAGGCAGATAAGGCTTTCTAATACTTTTTCTTTTAATGTCATAATAGGATGTTTGGAATGGTTTTGGAGAAAATCATAATTCCTGAAATCCAGAAAGTGTCTGGACAAGTTGAAAAGAAAATCTGTGCTGTTGGCATTACAAAAATATTGACAGAATGTCCTCCTATGATGGACACGGAGTACACCAAGCTGTGGTACGTAGAACACTTCACAAGTTCTGTTAGGGAGGCTATTTGATTTCTTTTTTATATCTGAGCTATCATCAAAATATGACGTTCTTCAAATCAGCTCCACCGTGATTTCTCCAGGCCTGCTATTGTTCTGACGCTGAGTTTCAGGCTTTTCGTACCACTTCCTTTTCTCAGCAAATAAAACTATTTTCGGAGCAGATACCAGAACTAGTTTGAGATTTTTCTTGGTGGAAATAGCACTGGTGGGGGTAGCTAGAACTGCTTTTAGAAAATACAGTACTTCCTTTCTGAAGAGCTAAGCCCACGTTTGACTTTTGCAGGAGACCTGAGCATAGGCACGTATAACCTGACACAGACTGCAAGATCTTAGCTTGACAGTAGAATGTTGGGGCAACCAGCATTCCCATCTCTGGGGAGATGGTCAGCCAGTCTAGGATGTCAGGTAGCCTGATTTGCTGACCATAACTGGGCCCCTGAAGTAGAACTTCTTTTAATGTACTTACAGAAGAGGTGTGATCTGGAAAAGAATTCCTTTTCATAGGTATGTTTCGTGAAAATTTGGCCTGATTAGAAAATAAATACTAGTTTGTGCTTTCAATATGAGCATCTACTACACAAACCCACAGTTCTTCAAATCCAGCTTAGATTGGGCACTTGAAATTTCAGTAGCTAAGCAAGGACCTGAAAGGGCTAAGTTGTAAAGGGGTCTGGGTAATTTGACCGTTCTTGTAAAATACACCCTGTGCTAATGTATTTTCAGCACTCCAGTTTTATTCTCCCCTCTTTACATACAGGACTCCTTTGCTGCAGGCCCTCATTGGCCTCTTTGAACTGCCCGAGGATGACACTATCCCTGACGAAGAACACTTCATTGACATAGAAGATACTCCAGGATATCAGACTGCATTCTCTCAGCTAGCCTTTGCTGGGAAAAAAGAACATGATCCTGTAGGTCAAATGGTGAACAATCCTAGAATCCATCTGGCACAGTCTCTTCACAAACTGTCTACAGCGTGCCCGGGCAGGGTAAGCGATACTTACACGTGGCGCGCTAATGCTACATTCTACAGGGAAGAAATGCTTTTTCATAATGGCTCTTGCTAATGTTTGGCCATCAGCAAAGCGAAGTGTGTCACAACCAGAATGCGAGGTACTGCTTGCTTTTACCCTCTAATGGAATAGAGCTTTTGTAAGGGTTTTTTTTTTTGTCCCCTGGAAACCTTAGAAAGGCCGTATTTTCACATGGCATATTTGAGCTTATTGCTAAATTCAGCAATTTCGTAAATGAAAACGTATCCACTTACGGGTATCTAGCTAATAGTTGCCTCCAGTTGCGTTGTGGGTACTCGGGAAACCTCAGGCAACTCCTGCTAAATCTAAGCAAGTTTCTTTCACAGTTAACTGTTGTGACCCATAGTGTCTTTGTTTGCTTCAAGACTTGGTAAGTAAAGGTTGCCCGAGAGATCAGATGCGTTCGGATTCCTGCATTAACTGAAACTTTTCTCTACTCTTCTTTCATGCTTGATTCAGACAAGTAGTTCGCAAAACCGTCAGCATCAGGAATTGCAATTCCAGCTACTGCTTTCACAGCGCAAAACTGCTGCTCTCCAGGTCTCGTTTGAGTTTGTACCGTATGTTGACACAGTGATTAACGGGATACAGCAGTAGCTTCATGTACACACACTGACGCTTCTGCTCTGTCGTATGTTTTAAGGTTCCATCAATGCTGAGCACTAGTCTGAATGCAGAAGCGTTGCAGTATCTCCAAGGATACCTCCAAGCTGCGAGTGTGACGCTGCTCTGAATGGCCTGTATTCCACAAGCAAGATCAAACGCTGTTTTGTTATACAGAAGGTTGACACTGACTTCTCCTTATAGCGGGGCTCAGACAAAATGAAAGATGCTACTCGAAAATGTATTGCAGAATCCATCTTGTAAAAGATAAGTGTGGCTTTAAGCAGCAACTGAAAGAATTTGGTGGTTTGTGTACTCATAGATAAGAGGTGGCGAACTTCCATTCCCAGCTTAATTTCAAAGGGAATAGTCATAGCGGTTTGTTATGGGATTTATTTGAAATCTGCATCTGCAGTGTTCAGATAACATTCTGAAATGTATGGAGAGCACTGGCTGTAGAAACTCACTTCGGTCACTAAAATTCCTTTTCATTTTGATGTTGTCCTTTGTATTTCTTTTGTCTTTCCTTAAACTTTATCTAAATTGTGAATAAATAAGAAGTACTTGTTTAAAATGCCTGTCACCCTGCGCTTACTGTTTGAGAAGAATGTCGTTGGCTTAAAAAGGATAATGTTGTAAGCTTAGGGTAGACTATAAAATAGTGGGACTGTGAGGGTTTTCCATTGTCTTAAGGAATGGTTTGAATTCATTGTAGGATCATACAGAGCAAATCTAAAACTTCTGCAGAAGATCCAAAGGTGTCATCACTCTTGATACTCCTCAGGAGGTGCACCCCTTCTCGCTGAGCAAGACACGTCGGTGTAGCGCGGTAGAGCAGGTAACGCTCTCATAGGGCGGGTGTCAGTCTCCAAGTGGATTTTTAGTGCTGCATTAAAACTGGAGCAGTGATCTTGGAGTTAAATTTAACTCAGATGTTCTCCCTGTCTCCTCACAAATACACTGATCAGGTTTGGTAGCCTTGAATTCTACATGCACGGCTTTACCTAGCAGTTACGGCTGTGGAAGTGACCGGTGAAATGCCTGAGTCTCGCTGTGTTCTCAGCGGCCTGGGCACCAAACTGCTGCACCGTAGGATCTTGGAGCGCTGGTGCTGCAGGGCTGTAAAGCCAGCTAATTGTGGAGACTGAAAAATGCCTGAGTAGGAGTCAAGTCTCAGACTTAATGACGTTGAGCGACGTCATACAGGACAGCGTGGGGTTTTGTTAGCTGCTTGTCCACAGAAACTGTGCAGCTGACTTGAAATCAGGGCTGTGGTTTTGCTGTTAGGTTGGGTGTTGTATCAAGGAAGTTCCTGGGTTTACTGAGGGTGAAGCAGGGCAGAATCAGCTGTCTTTCCGTTCTTCCTTAGTGGCTGCCACGGGAGAGCGCACGCTGGCCATCTCCGTGCATAAAACATGAGCTGCTTGTTAGACAGTGGATTGAAACTACCAAGTGCCTAAAAAGGTGTGAAATGCGTCGGCATCAACAGGTTTTCTTGAATCTGGTCCGTAATGCAGTGTCAGACCCTCTTTGTTCACAGGAACGAAGTGAAAGCAGTTCTCGGGAGGGAAATCATACAGTGGCGATAATGAAAAGCACCTGCCTTCGCTGGCGGGAGCCTGTGCTGTGCGGCCTAAGTCTGCCGAAGCAGGCCGCGTTTCAGGAGACAGGCCGAAAGCCCGTGGGAGGCGCGGGACGTTTGCGAGGCACCGCGTGCCCGCCTCGAATGTCGGCGTTAATTGAGCTGTGGTCACTCAAAACGCGCAAGCCAAGAGGACGCTCCGAAGCGTCTGCTGCGCAGCTTTGTCTTTTCCCCTGGATAACAGGGCGAGCAATTCTACAGAGAACTTGCGCTGTTGTTTTCCTGTCAGCCTCAAAGAACCAAAATTAAGTGGGTACTGGTGGCCGTGTAAGCGCGGCAGCGGCTGGAGCGGGCAGGCCACGCGTGGTTGCTGGCTATCCTCGGGCTGAAATGGGGTTCTTCGACTGCAGCAGCGAGGGCTCATCGTACTAGACCAGCTCAGTTTGGGGTCCTAAGGAAGATTCCTCTAGGGGACAGGTCGCTGCAGTATGCAGGGGAACACAAGTTTCTTGTCATACCGGTACCAACCACAGACGGAGCAGGACGGATACAGCAAAGAGCCAGAAGCTTTTTGAGAGGTGGCCAGCGAAAAATTGGCTCCTCTGAATGGAAAATTATCAGTGAATCCCAGCGTTCACAATCTCGCACGTCCTGCAGCGTATGACTTGGTGTTGGACAGAGATTCCGTGCGAGTAAGCGCCTAAGTGACTTCAACAAATACTAGCGGCTTACTTACCCTTTAGTCCGCGCTGAGTTGAGTAACTCGGAGCTGGGAGGCATGGCCGCGGCACTGTAAGGGCCACGTTATTTAGTCCTGGTGTATTCTGCAGATGTCACGAGGCGTGCCAAGTGTTTATATAAGCACTTACCCTTGGGAAATGAGCCTTCCAAGCGTAGTGCAGGCAGGCAGGTGCAGCTCTGCTTCGGAGTCCAGGCAGACCTTACTGGCAGTGCCCTCGCTACTTCTGACGCCTCCCCTCAACACAGCGTTCCAACAGCATTTATCTGTTGAGTTCGGTGGAAACCGATACAAGCAATGTTGCAGCAGCTTTCGCAAGGTTCGTGAACATCTCCAGGCCGCCCTTCGGCGTGCTCCTTGGTAAACGGGCGAACACCAGTTTCTTCAGAAGGCTCGGGCAGGAACCACCACGCACTAACGGATCTTCTGAGGACTTGGGAGCGTCTAACGCAGTGTTGGACAATTAACCCCCCTGCCTGTCACCCGAGAGCCCCTTCTGAAACACTTCAGGAAATAAGTAGCAAATTCTCCCTTGCAGCTGACAGAAGATTATTCAGATTCGGGGGAAAAAGGTTACTTGTTCCTTTTTGATATGAAGTGGGCAGAGATCGTGCGACACCACGGAACTTTGATCTGCTGTCCTTTCTTGCAGCCTGCTGACTGACCTGTGGTTGTCAGCTTCTAAATAATGTGCTGAGGCTTCCGTAGCAGAAGGAACACCTTATTGTTGGTTTAGGGGGGAAAGCCATAAAAATAAGAAACCCCCCGCCCCCTGCTCAGGACTACCACGTGTCCTTGTTTCCTTGGGCTGGGAACGGGCCGTGATCCTCCCTGCGTCCCGCGAAGTCGGCAGCGCGTAGTGAAGTTCTAATTCTCTCTGCGAAGGCGAGAGTCATCCCCTCGGTTCTGTGACGGGGCCAGAGTGTATTCCTTTGCTCAGCCGACGGCTGCTTTCAGAAAACCTGGTTTTCCCCAGGCTCTCGCGTGGACATGCCTCGTCGGGCTGCCCTTCTGTGACTGCTGCGCGTACTTGATTCCTCCCGTGACCTTCCCACGAGCAGCCTGTGAGAGCCGTAACGCTGTCGGAAGGGGTAGGCCGGATTACAGCTGTCGGAGCGCCTCTCGGCGCTGTCGCCACGCGGTTGGTCGGAGGGCGGCCTGCGCGAGTCGGAGCTGGTCACAGCAAGCTGTTGGCGGTTCTTCACCCCTCCCTGCAGTTCACTCGTTCTGGTCCAGGAAAGCTGCCTTTGGTGCTGTAGGCTCTCACCTGACACAGCCGTCTGCCGGACAGCACGCCGTAGGTCGTGGGAAGCGAGTTTGGACACAGCTACACCCCTCGCCCCAGAGCTCCCCCATGTCAAACCTCGATGGTTGTCGTCAAACAGCTTAATCCTGTCTGCGCAGAAAAAGTGTCTGTACCTGTCCCCCGTTTTGGGGGTTCCCGCAACAAACCAAAGCTGAGAAGGCCGTGCGTGGGCTTGCAGCCCTCGGCAGAACCATCACAAAGGCGTTTTCCTCTGTTTCGGGTATTTGCTTTTAAAATTGTGCAGCTGTTACTGACAGAGAGATGCTCCAGGCACGACCTCTCTGACAATTTAAATCTCGGTACCTCTAGCTGGCTGTCAGCAAGATAAACGCTTTCTTTTCCCTTAGCGTTCTACCCTTACTTACCTAAACAACGTGGAGGAAGCCGGAGGCGCTCACCTGGGCGGGCGGTAGGTGCCGGCTGGGGTAGGTGCCGGCTGGCGCACGCGGAGCGCGGTGGCTCCTGCTGCCAGAGGTTGTCTCTGAAAACGCTCATCTTCTGAGTGCCGTGAGGCCAAAGCTGACGCTGGACCTACGGTATGGGGTTCCAGGGGAGAACAGCAGAAAATACTTGAAGAATGAAGTAGTAAGTCTTAACAGAAAGTGAGAGATACTTTGTTAGAAAGGAGTCGGGTGCCCGACGAGCAGACAGCGGGTTTTCAGCACAGGTAGTTCATGCATTCGGCTTCCTAGCAAAAAGTTTTAATTTTGAAAAGCCGTAGAGAGAAACGCTGGGTTTGTGCCTGATGTAAGGGGTAATTTGAAGTAAGCAACGAAGAAAATATATTAATAACAAATAGATTTCTACGTGAACATCTGAAAATACTGTAATTACAGTGCTTCCTCCATGCAAAGAAAGTGAAAGTTTCAAATATTTTACAGACTATTGGCTAGACGTAGGGCTCTGCCCCTGTTTAAGCTGCTGCATAAATAACTGCCAAGTGTTCTGTCACCTTTTTGAGTAAGGAATAACCACGCACGTGCCCGAGGGGTAAACACCCTGCAGACGACAGGACAGACACGTGGGGTGTTCGGGCTGGTGTGCCCGGCGTGCCTCGGGCTTCGGAATGACGGGTACTCGCGTCCGTCGCGTCCAGCTTGGGGCTCTGGCTGCGGACAGCTGTTGTCCCAGTCGTGCAGATTTTATACTTACCCAGACGTTGGCAATTTTGGGCAAAAAGCGAAGATAAACCTGGATTTTTAACGTAACTCAATCCGGCAGAGAAAAAAAGATCGTTAGGTTGTAATTCCCCATCTCCACGTACCTTCCTCCAAACCCCTGCACAAATGTTTGTCACAGGCAGCATCAAGCCTTGCAGTAAGGATGACACCGCAGCTGAAATTTCGTTTCCTTCTGAAATGTCACTGTTGCTGGCTTGGAATAATTAATAATAAGCATCCAACAGCACGTACTGTTGTGCAACAGACCACAGGAATACACGGGCAGGTGTTTAAATGGGATAGGGGACACAGATCTGTATACTTAGGTGCTGGAGAGTGTCTTTTAAACGCCGTACTGCCCACGGCGCTCAGCGTGCGGTGGATTTCCTTCGTGGTCTCTGGAATCCACCTCAATATCCAGTGCAGACACGGCTACGGAGCTTCAGGCAGTTGGGGGTTTATTTCTGTCGGTTTTGCTGAGCTGTCGTAGCTGTGATTCTCCCCGCTAAACGCGACGGGTTGCGCGTTTCCCGGAGACTTCAGCTGCACCCGCTGGGTTGGCCGCGTCGCGGGCCGGCTGCCGCGTTTCTCTGCTGCGCAACGGCAGAAATTACTGACTTGCAACGCAGCGAAGCCGTAGGGCTTACGCGCGACCTTGTGACTTCGACTGTGCTTTTACCTCTTCAGAAAGATAAACAAGTGCTAAAAGAAAAGGTTCTCGTGCTATCCTTTTCTGACAGAGCGGCTGGAGCTGCTCTGGCGGCACGGGGGACGGTTCGATACGGCGCTGCGATCCCCGCTGGCTTCTCCGCTCGTGCAGGTTTGCTCCGGAGAGCGGCTGCGTTGCTGCGAGGAATCGTGCAGCTTCGGGGAAGCGTTCTCCTTAAAATACTTCGTTCTGCTTTGAACTGACGGAGGATGGCATTGGCTTGAGTCTCGTAGGGCGCGCTGACTGCTGCCGTGACCCGGGAAGGGACGCCCGCTCTCTGTCACAGGTTCCCGGGCACCGGCACGCTGCTGCTAACGCAGCCTTCGCTCTCCCGTCAGCAGCGACGGGATCTGCAGCGACGTTACAGCGTTTAAAGGCTCCGTTTGTGCGACGGGCGTCAGGTCACCCGAAATCGCCGCCGTGGGTAGCGGCACGCCGGTTTCTTCCTTCACGCAAAATAAACACGCTCGTGCCTTGGCTGCGGCTTGACTGGTGTCGGTGGGTTCGCCCCAAGCGGTCATCCGCGAGCCCAGCTGGAACAGCCGCGGAGCGGGGAGATGTCCCCCGGGTGGCTCACCACGGGCAGCTGGGGGGATGGTGGGGGCCGGGCGGCAGGAGGGCAGGCTGCCCCGCGCGTGGGGGCCGGCCGAGCTGCCGCACCTCGGGCACACGCTCTGCAGGCCGAGCGCAGGGCTGGCGCTCAGGCGTGCCCGGGCGGCCGCCGGGTTACGGGGCGCCAGCTGCGGGCAGCGGCACCCGCGCTGCCGGATTTCCATCTCCTGGGCGGTCGGAAGGATTCGGCGCGCCCCTGCTTCCAGGGCCGGCTGGCGCGTGCCCCGTCCCGGGCTCAGCACGGCGCTCCCTCCCCGCCTGCGCGTGCTCTGCCATGGGGGGGGGGCAGCGCTCTGCCATCGGGGGGGAAGCAGCGCTCTGACATCGGGGGGGGGGGCGCGGGGCTCTGCCATCGGGGGGGGGGGGGGGAGCAGCGCTCTGTCATCAGAGGGGGGGGGCGCGAGGCTCTGCCATCGGGGGGGGGCGGCGCTCTGCCATCAGAGGGGGGGGCGCGGGGCTCTGCCATCAGCGGGGGGGCGCGGGGCTCTGCCATCGGGGGCGGGCGACGCTCTGCCATCGGGGGGGGGGCGCGGGGCTCTGCCATCAGCGGGGGGGCGCGGCGCTCCCCCAGTCGCGCCGGCTGACGCTCACCCTTCGCTCCCGTTTAGCCTCACCCCGAGGCCAGCCCGGGGCACCCGAGCAACGCCGTTTCCTTCGCTCCGGGTTCTCCCGGACACGCGGCGATGGGGCACGCAACGGGAACGTGACGCGCGCGCGGCGGGGGCCGGGCCGGGCCGCCGAGGGCAGCTCCCGGCCCCGCCGGGGATCCAGGCCGGGAGCTGCGGCCCCCGCCGGCCTCTGCCCGCTGTCCCCGCGGCGGCCTGTCCGCGGGCGGCTCCGCTCCCGGCACCCCGCAGCCGCCCTGCCCCCGCGCCAGGGCCCGCGGAGCGCCCGATCGGGGCCGCGAGCCCCCGCAGCGGGAGGAGACGGGCGGGGGGGGGGGTGGGGGGTGCCCGGCCCGACCCGCTCCGCTCCCTCCCCCCGGCGCCGGTGGGGCCCGGCGCGCAGGGCACGCCGGGAGTTGTAGTCGCCGCGCGAGGCGGGCCGCGGCCCTCCCGCCGGGGCTCGTAGTCGCCGCGGAGGAGGCGGTGCTGCCAGCCGCTCCCCGCGGCCATTGGCTGAAAGCACGGAGGGGGGCGGCGCCCTCGGGGGTTCGGCTGCTTCCGATTGGCTATCTGCCTGCCCCGCCTCCCGGCGCCAGAGCGTCACTTCCTCCGCGGCCGGCGCTGGCCCCGCTCATTCTCTTTAGTGTTTGCCCTGTGCCCGCCGCCTCCCTCCGCTGCCGCGGCCGCCCCCCGGCCCCCCCCGGGACCCGGCCCATGGACTGAGCCGCCCGCTGGCCCGCACCACCAGCCGGCCCGGGAGCCGCAGCCCAGGCAGCCAGGTGAGGGGGGAGGCGGCCTGGGCCCCCCCCGGCGCCGAGGCAGCGGGGCGGGGGGTGGCGGCGGCGGGGCCTAGCGGGGGCCGCGCCGGGCCGTGCCGGTGGGGCTGCGGGGAGGGGAGAGCCCCCGCGACGGGCGGGTCCGCCCCCCCCCCCCCCCCCCGGGTTTCTCTCCCCCCGCCCCGCTGCCTCCTCCCGCCCCTCCGCCCGGCTCCCGGGGGCGGCGGCGGGCCGAGCGGGCAGCCCCCGGCCTTGTCCCGCAGCCCCGGCGGGGGCCCTGCGCGGGGGAGCGCCCGAGGGGGGGGAGCGGAGCGGAGCGGAGCGGAGCAGGTCGCGGTGGGCGAGCGGCGGGGTCGTCCCCGCCGAGCCGCGATGGGGCCGCTGGCGGGGGCAGCGCGGGCCCCTGTCCGCCCGGGCGGCCGTGGAGGCCCCAGGCCCGCGGGGCGAGCGGAGGGGGCGAGCGGAGGGGGCGGCAGGTGGCTTGACCGGCCCTTGCGAGGGAAGGGCCAGCGCGGGGCTGGGCTCCCGGAACCCCGTGAGACGGGGCTGGCGGCGGCGGCAGGCACCCAGGTGCTCGGGCGGGCGGTGGTGGCAATCCTCTGCCAAGAGCAGCCGGGAGGGTCCAGCCGCGGCCTCGGCCCCCCCGCCGGCAGGGGTGGGGGGCGGCGCAGCTGGTGTCGGCTCCCTGAGCCCCTCGGAGGAAGTGGCTGCAGCCACCCTGCTCGTGCAGGCTGCCCGGGGGGTGGCAACAGCTTCTGCGGGGTCTCCGCGGCACATGATGTGGGTAGCACAACTCCCGAGGCTGAACTCGACTTGCCTGCCCGTGCCGATAAAAGCTGTGACGAGAGCAGGAGACGCCCCCCGCTTTCTGGTACCGACCGCAGTGCAAACACGGAGACAGCTGCTGTTAGCAGCGCTGGCGCTCCTGAACGCTGCCCTCATCGCACGCTCTCCTGCTGCCCGCTGGCTTGGCAGGCGTCGCTGCTCCCGGCTCGCTTCTGGCTGTATTTTGAGCACAACAGTAGTTTCCGGAGGTGTAACAGCAACAAGTTCCTTTGACACCTTGACGTTGCTTCTGTCTGGCCTAGAGGTTGTAGAGGGTTTGTTTGGGTTGCCCATCTGGGTGTTACTAGAGCTAGTAACGTTGACAGTCATTTTCCTGATTTAGTCATCTGTTGGGTGTTTTTGTCGTTGCTTTTCTGGCAGGTGTAAGGCAAACCTGGGAGGAACGTGGTTTGGAATGCAAATGAAGGCTAGGTGTGTATATAGCGGTGAAATAAAGTACCTGAACGAGGTCCTTTGTCTGCTTTTGGAATAGCAGATTGATCAAATCTTTCTTCGAAGCAGAACGCCCAGGTGTACCACGTCGTTCATTGCTCAAGCTGGCAGGGATTTTTCTTTAGGTGCTGGTGAACATCAAAGCTCGAGTTTCCGTGATGCAATAAAGTGATCTCTGGTTTGTCCCTTGACACGTGCAGCAAATCTGTGCGCTCACGCTTGTACAGAGATAGCTGGAAGCCTGTCACACCTTGACGGAAACTTAAAGAGCCAACGGGTTGAGTTAGTTACTGTTTCATCTATTTTCTGGTGTTGAATCAGAACCACATTTCAGAGCTGTCCTGAAAGGGTTTCTGCGAGATACTGTTTTTATTCCAAGCAGCCACTCTTTTTGTTGGAAACTTTTCATAACATTTCTCATCCATCACTTTTCACTGTCAGTACCAGTCAGCCCAAGGGTTGGGTACTTTATGGCCCGTTTAAAGTATTCACAGGTTGAAATAAATTTGGGGTTGTGTAACTGTGCAAAGTCGGAGCAAAACTGAAAAGCGCTCCGTGCCTTTCGCATCTTACCGGAACACAGCGTTATTCTGAAGACGTACGGACTTTCAAATTAAATGGTTTTCATTCTGGGCCCAGGGGTTGATTATTTTATTAGAGTTCTCGAGGGTGCAGCTGGAACGATAGAGGAGGTCTGCACCGATTGCGGTGCTGGCTGTAATCGGGGTCAGCGTGCCTTGTTCGCCTGCTCCGCCGCAGGGAAAAAAATGGTTAAATGTTTTGTCACAGTAGTAATTCGGCTAGGAGTGAAGCATTTAATTGTTTCTCTTCCTTCCCAGTTGATCACTTTCCGGCTTACTGTTTTGCGTTATGTTGGAGCTGTCTGGTCTGTGTCTACATCTGCTAGATCCCTCCTTTCCTTCAGATTTTACTTTCAAATGTTAGGCTTTCATCACCTGTTCCCATATTAATAATCTGTGTCTTAGCCCCCAAACTAATTTGCTTAATATTTAGTGTTTCCACCCTCGAAAATTCATCTTGCCGGTACCCAGAAAAGAACAGCATCGTTTTCTGCAGTGAGTGGTGCCTCTGAGCGGGACCTTTTCTTGCCCAAATGTTACAGAAAAAGGTCGATCTAAGAAAACATTGGTTTGTGAATTCACGTTTTGTGTGAGTAGCCTCCCGCCTGTGAAATGTGCGGGGTTTTTCTAGTCTTGATCGGTAGCGAATATTTATTTAGACTTTTGAGTTGTGCCTAGTTAATGTTGTTAAACGCCGTCGCAGCTGGCAAACGCGTTGGAGTTTGTGCTCCACGCTGCAGAGGTACCGCTGACGTGGGGTTTCCAAAGGTATTTTGGGAAACAAAGCGGCTCAACAAACCTAGAATTGGTGGAAATGTGTTCATGCACCAAAATGGGCGAGTTTGGGACAGAAGAGACTCAGCCACCACACTGGGGTTATTTAAAACCCCTTCAAGGAAAGGGAGGAGAGGGGGAATCCTTCTAAGGGGTGTGTTGCCTGGGTACCCAGAGTGCTGTCACGTTGCCCTCTCTGCGAGCAGCAGGTGAAAGTGTTGGCCAGTTGGTCTGTCTTTGCTGGGCCCACACCTTCTGGTTTGAGCGGGAGGGACTGGCCTCCCGGGTCAGATGGCGCCCGCGCTTTTACCGGCACCGCGTTTATCCCCCAGTGACGGCTGGTGGACGTGGAGCTACGGGCGTGTAAAAATGCCGGTGGCAAAGGGGTGAGGGAGCGCTGGGCGTTCCACAGCTCGTTCAGTTGTTTCAGTTCTGCCTAGCCCCCAGCCCGGGGGGGGTGGGGGGTGGGTTGGTGGTCTGGTTGTCAGCCTGTGAAATAGGGATGAATGAAGTTTCCTGCTTGGAGAACAGAGTTTGTTGTTGTGGTGGAGAGAATCATCTTCCTTGCTACGGCACCAGAGGGTCAGGAGCGGTTCAGACGCGCTGTGTTAGCGAGCACCCGCTTTTCAGAGAGAAATTAATGCTCAATTTTAAACCTCATTTCCTATAGGAAAAGCTTTTTCTTGGATATTGTTTGCGACGTGATTTTTAGTTGCTGATCTCAAGGAGTCCTTGTAATTTGAATCGTGATGGGGTTTATCTGGTTTCTGCTCTGTCTCGTTCCATAAAAGCCCCCCCTGCCTGGTGCTGGTGGGTGATGGCTGAGCGCAAAGAAAGGTTTCGTGGCGCTCATGCGAGCTCTTACCAAGTACCATGACGAGGATGTCGTACGTTCTGGCCTCGTGAACGTGTGCCCCCTCAGGAGTAGGACACCTTTCCATATTCTGGTCCTGACGATGAGTAAGACCTACTCCTTGGAGGATTTCATCTCTCGTGCTCTTCAAGTGGCTTGTCAGAGTGCAGAGATGGTCTGCAGCAGGACCCACGTGAGATCCCCCTTTGTGCCAAACCTGTTGTTTAACAACAAGGCTGTTGTTTTCCTCTGCTAAGAGAGGGAAGTAGGCTGCTACAGTCAGGTACACCAGGTGTGTTCGCAGCCGTGGGAATCTGGGCTGGGAGGGGAGTTTTCCATCCCTCTGCGGTGTCAGGTACAACAGCCTCATCCTAAACGGGTGTTTATCAATTACTTCCTTTGCCACCGGTGAAGTCACCTCTGTCACCCGAAGCAGTTCATTGCAACCATTAATATCCAAAAGCGTTTTCTTGATGCACTTTTAAGCCTCTTGCCTCTAGTTCTGTCACTTTAAGCGTGAAGAACAGATTATTGGTTTCCACTCCAGAAACCTTTTATGTACTCGAAGGCTGCTGGTTGTCAGGCCAGCCAGCCCTCTCCTCTTCAGCATGTTCAAGCCCAGCTCCTTTTGTGCTGTTCTGATGGTTTATGTTTTTCTAAAGCTGAGTGGTCTGTGCTTTTCCTACTTTGTTTTCGCTGACCGGGCTCACGTCTGTCGAAGCGTGGTACCCGTGTGCGGATGCAGAGCTGTAGCCGAGGGCTCGGCAGCACCGAGTGCAGAGTAGAAGGACCGCCGCAGGTATCTCTCGGGCCATTTCTGCACCTCAGGATGCTGACGGCTCCTTGTCAAAGATCCCGTCAGCACTGGTTTGTTACGTTGGCTGTAACTCCTCTCCCGCTCGGCTGCTGTCGGTGGGGTTTCTGTCCGGTGCTCGGTCAGCAGACGGTGCCTTCCCAGAACCTGGCGCTTGTTCCTGCGGAGCTCACGCGATTCATTTTGGAGCCTGGTTAGGCCACCCGAGATGGGTGGAGAAAATTCGGTTGTCTTTATACCACTTGGATGATATTCCCAGGTGGAATCAAACCCATTTCCTTGTTTTCCAGGCACTTGCTTAACCCTCCAGAAAAGCTTCTAGAGGAGAAGTTGAACTGGTAGGACTGTAACCCTGTTGTCTCCCTTCCTCACGCTCCGGTTGAAAAAACAGGCACGATGTCTGCCTTTGTCAGGCTCTGTATCCTCATCTGTTCCGCAGGGCTCCTCCCAAATACCTGGTTCTGGTTCTGAGCTTCGCCGCAGGATTTTGAAAGGGCCGTCTGAAGCAAATTCAAGAGCCTGTTTATCTACGTCCTCTTCTAACTTCAGTCGGGATCGAGATCTTACCCGGTTTGTTGCTGGTGGGGTGTTGCTAGCGTCGGCGCGCCGTTGGCTTTAGTCTTGGAAAAGAAGGATTAAACACTCTGTGCTATATTTGTAAGCTGAATAAAATACGTTGTGATTTCCATTTCGGGCAGTGACAGCTTTCATATTCAGTGCTGAAACGATTTTATTCTCAAATGGTTTTAGCTAGGTTCATTTTTTCGATGCCTGTTTACAAGTGAAATCGTTAGGCTGGAAAGGTAGCCAAAAGGTAAAATCTGTATCAGATTTTCGCAGTTAATAGCTGCCAGAGTTTCTGGGGCTAGTGGCTTGCTTTTGGTTTGGGTTTGTGAATTCGGGTCTGATTTCAGTGGCTGACCTCTGGGGCGGTTAGGGAGCAAGTTAACTTCTACAGAACTGGAAGCCTGCAGAAGGGGAATTTGCAGTGACTCTTAGAGTCCTGCAGAGATCACTGTTGTGAGATTGCAGTTTGTGTAAGAAAACTCACTTGGGTTTGGGGAAGGAGCACGGCCAGAATCTTGGGTCAGGTTGGACTTTCTGCTTGGAAAAGCACGGCTCCACTGAGCTGTCGGTCACTGAGGATTTAGTGGCTGTACCAATTCTCATCCTCCAAACGGAGGAGGCACGCTCCGTGCAGGGGTCAGACGTTTGCTGGAGATCTTCTGGTCGCTTTAGGAAACGAACACTAACTCTCTGTTTTTCCTTTTAGGCTTTCTCCAGCATAAATATCCTATTCAGAACTAAATCCAAATCTTCACTCTCTGGATCTCCTAAAGGTACAGGAAACTTACTTAAAACATTAAAGTTTCTTACCTTTTATTTGCATCATATTAAAGAAACCACAAGTTGTGGTAAAACACGATTATCCACAGGAAGTGTCTGTTTTCTGTTTGATCCTCTGGCTTCTATCTGCAACACCTTTGAGAATTTGAACATAAAAAAGCCCCAGGAGCACTTTTATCTGAAAATGCTACATTCTTTCTTTGATATAGGAAGATTTTAATTTGTTTTTGGCTGAGTGGACTGAGACTACGTTCACGTCTTTGTGTGTTTCTTTACTTGCCTTTTGGTTACCTTAGTGACTTCTGAACTTTGCATTTTAATGTATTCAGAATTTCTGGGAATATCCCAGGCGTTGATGTGCCAAAAGAAAATCACAATATAAAAACTGGAGTGGGGAACGGTGCTGTGTCACCTGAAAATCCATCTCTCTGCCTATTATTGTCCATAGGTCATGGAATTGCTTGGTGGCAGCCGTTCCCATCGTGAGGATAATAGTCTAGCACAACACTCGTCTCAAAATTTATAATATTAATGTCTGAGTTAAAGAGAAGTTAGTGTGGAAGGGTGGTAAAGGAGAAAGCTACGTGATTACTGCTAAGACAGTACGAGTAAAACATTTGTTCATTCACCTGTCTTTTGATGTTTGCGAGTGGTGGTGAAGTGCTAGCAAAGCCTCGCGTATCGTGTAGGGGCCAGCTGTTGGTACTAGTACTTGTCTTGAGAAGCTTGAGGCAGCTAACCCCGATCACATGGAAAAATCACCTGAAATACTGCCATCTCTTTGTTTCTCTGTCCACTGAGACAGCCTTTACGCGTTGCTAGCCTCAACTTTCTAGATGACGGTGCTTTTTCTTGCATAGTTAGGGAATTATAAGCCTGTTACGGGGTAGAGGGCATACTGCTCTGTAAAAGCACTGTAAACCCTTTTATAATCCCCAAACAACCCGTAACGAAATGTGCAGTGATGGACAGACAGTGAGTTCTTACACCCCAGTGCGATACTTCACACTAACTGACCAGTACCATAAACATCGCAGGTAGCTGAAAAAATACAAACAGAATTCCCCTTTCTTCTGTCAGACTGTTCTTTGAAGCTGCTTGTCTAATATGAGCTAAATGTTTTCAAAAGGAAAACATAATATTTGTTCGTATACATGAACTTGTAAGGTCTAATCTCGTGGGTTGCTGCCGGTGTCTAAAATTGTCAGAAATTTGTAACGTGGAATTTCAGCAATTCACAAGGTGTTTTTAATGCCTGCTTTGCTTTGGTTCCGCCCGAATTCAGTCTGATGAACTCTGAAGTAGTTCTGCATGGCTGATAACTTGCAGGATGGAGATTCAGGTTTTGATCTGAATATAAAAACATGCGAGATTGGTGTATTGGTGAAGGGGAGAGAAACACGATGATGTACCAATTTATGTAGAAATTACCTATCAATTTATGTAGAAACAAGCATTACATTCACTTAGGTTAAAATTACACATTCACTGGAAAAGTTTTATTTTCCTTCAGTTCTCTCCCTGATAACAAATTTCTGTTCAGCTGCGGCGAAGGACTGGCACGGCCTGGAACTCAGCTGCTTCATGGGGATGAACCTGGGGCTGCAGTGTGTTCTACAGGTTTCAGATTTCCATTTCAAGTAAACATACAGCTTCCTGATTCCTCAAAATTTTATTTTGGTTAGGCTGCAATGCTTTCTCTTCCTCCGCCTTTAGAAACAGCCACGAAAGGAGCACTTCCATGATCCTGTGGAATACATCTTTTCTTCCTTGCTAAATGAATGGCTCCTGAGGCCAGGTATTCGTATGGGAATTTTGGTCATCAGATCAGGGCTACGCTTGTAATTGCAAAGCGATGTGCAAAGAAGGGTGGGAGGGATTGTTGCCATCTTACAGATGCATAAAGTGAGCTGCGCTTCAACTCTGTGCTTGGCTCCCTGTGAGGCCGGATGTCTTCTGGGTTCCCAGAAGGTACGCGGGGGCTGAACTCTTCCAGCTGTTGGAAGGCTGCGGGGAGGCCGTGAGGTGAATTCCCGTGAGGTGTGCTTCAAACACTTTCCTCGGTCTTTACCAGCCCCTTTAGGTGCGAGCGAGCAGGCCGCTGAAGAAGCGGCGCCGTTGGTCTGCGCGCTGAGGACGAGCAGGTTACGGGCGATGGACGTGTCGGCCGCAATTGTCTTGTCTGGTTGTGGAACGCGCACAGCTGAAGTCTGTTCGAAACTGGATCGCTTTCCAGACCCTCATTGTTTCAAGCACTAGGACGTGACCTGGAGTCTGCACAGATTTTTGTGACTACCAGCTGAATTGTCTGTCCTGTGTATGATTCTAACAGAGGTGTTTGGAGACGGGCTTTTTCAGCCTCGACGCTGGCGGCTGTAACTGATGGAGAGCGAGCTGGGTAGAGAGCAGTCCGAGCTGTTCCGCTGTGAGGTTCTGTACCACTGCTGTAAATATAGAAAGTGAACTAATAATATCCTCGTCAGGGGCTCCCCTTCGTGGGGGTAAAAAAATACTAGGGATCGCTGTACTGCTCTCTGCACTGGATGGCTGGAAAACCACTTTAGCGTATGTATTTTGGAGCTGAAATTCCACGTTCCCTAAAACCAGGTGATGGCAAATAAATGAAGGACGGTGTCTTGCTTTACAAGGAAAGTACTTGTAGGCAGTTTTCTGAAAAGAACTTCAGGCTTCCTTTCCAGCGTGATCTGAAAGCTCCTGATGTCACTGACTTCAAAATAAAGGTTTTTGGTGTCACCTTCTCAAAACGTGTGGGTTAGAAACTGTTTAACTTCAGTTACTTTGAAGGGCATTGTGCTTCAGCAGGGAAGGAGAATTAGCTCTTTTTTATTGCACTCCAAGACTTTATAGTCTTTTCCAGGCAACTATTATTGTTGTATTATGTAGGAAAATTTTCAGTGTTTCTAGTGATGTTCCTGGGAATCCAGTGATTATAAAACTATTGCCCTGGAGTTTTATTCTACATACTCTTCATCTTCGTCTTACAGCTTCTCGGGGTTCCTTTAGATAGACTCCCTAATACCATTTTTACACACCCAGTGCGTGACTTCTGCAGATTTAGTAGTCAGATAGAGGATTTGTTTCGAGTATAACCCACACACAGGTCTCCTGAACGAATGAGATCTGAACTAATTTTGCTCTCTAATAAAAACAATGTTATCCACCCCGCAGTATGATAAGCCTGGTGTGTTTATGATGTTTTTTCAAAGTAAAAACAGTCCAGGTGCTAGATTTGTTGGTGTATCTGTTGTTTCCCACTAGTTCTTTCCTCTTAATGCATAAATAAATCTTTGTGTCCGTGAATGCATTAACCTAGGCTCTCCTCTCAGGTTTGTTTTGTCAGTAGCTAGCTAAAAACTTCCCTCTGACTCACTGCTGCTGCTCTTCCATTTGGAAGCCCATTCACAGGTTCAGAATTTGAAGCTTACAGAGCACTGCTGTACTTGTGTTGCTACTAATAGCTCCCCGGTGGTATCCGGAGCAGTGATTTCCCTTCTCCTTTTCAACTATAAATTATGAAAGAATAAACCTTTGGTGCCCTAATAAAATCCGCAGGTGACCAGTGTATGTGTGCCTTTGTGTGTCAAATGTATCTGCTTGGCTGTAAAACGTATTTCCACGGAATAAAGTGAAGCGTGGATGGCAAGCAGACAGGGGCAGCTGAGCCCTGGCAGCGACGACAGCCTCCGAGCTGGCAACCTCTTAGCGTATATTTAGGTTTAACTGTCTCAGCCTGGAGATAATGTTGCATCCATGTGTAAGAGAAATCTAACCCCAGTTTGTCGGTGGAGGAAAGACCCATCATAATACTTCACATCCACGGGTGCGAGTTCATCGCTTGGAGGGGTTTTTTCTTAAATGAACGTGGGTGCCTGTGGGCACTTTCAACACTGTTCCGTGTTGCAAGGCCAAATCACTCTAAACCAGTGCTTGAACTGTGACTGAGGCACGTTCTGACTCCAGCAGAAGTAGCTCAAAGCACACGTAGCGCTTAAACTGTGTGAACTCTTCCACCTTCGCTTCTCCCCGTCAGGCTGCTTTGGCGTTCTGTGCTGCGCACCCGGTGTGTTCCCCCCATAAATGGCTAGCCGTTCTTCTCGTGATCCGGGGGGGGAAGTACGTGATTACAAGAAGGGGTGCGTGCTCTGAGTAGTTGTTTTGTAAAGACGGCGTTTATCGCTTGCCCTTTTAACTTAAACGGCAGAAGGCATGGCATGTAACCTGTTCAGGGACGTCGCTCTGCGTAGTGTACACGCAGCGGCTATCGGTTTAACTGGATTTGCTTTCTAAGGGGATTCAGTGGCGAGGAAAACACATGGGGAGTTATCTTAAATCAACAATCGTAAGTAAAGCTTCTACACGGCTTTTATAAATGAAGGAAACGTGAAGCTGAAGCGATAGGGCATACAGATGGAAATACGCTGTTAAAACTGGGTGCATAACTGACTGACTGCGTTCGAAACGGGAACAATGGATGCTCGATTGAACACTTCTTGCCCTTTTCCCCCTTTTGCTGATGGAGAGGTAATTTCAATAGATTGTTAGTTAGAGAATGCTAAATATTTAGTATAATCTTTTTCTCATGTTTTCATTTTAGGTCAGCAATTTGGCTTCATCCCACTGAGTCTGCCTGCATTCAAAGCTGTTTACCTACAGTAATTTGCTCTGGTTGGAAGTAAACATGTCGCAAGTTCAAATTCAGAATCCTTCTGCTGCCCTTGCAGGGAGCCAGATATTGAATAAAACCCCATCTCTTTCACAGCCTTTGAGTATTCCTTCTACTTCTAGTTCCTTGCCCTCTGAAAATGCAGGTAGACCTATCCAAAACTCTGCTTTACCCTCTGCATCCGTTACATCCACCAGTGCAGCTGCAGGTAAGATGGAGTGACTGTTAATAAGTGTGTATGTTCTTGGTGGGTTTAGTTTGGCATGATATAGTCCTGATGTCTTGCACCTATAGATACTTAAGTAGTAGTATTATACCCACTAGAGTAGCTTTCTCCCTGTTGGATGCAATCTGTTTGTGACAGACAGAAGCATACTTTCCATGGTTCTAATACTTGAAATGTTTGTGGTAGTAAAGAATACTTAAAATCGTATAATGTTGAATTGTTAAATAATTGCTATCCATCCTTTCTACAAGTAGCTTGTTTTAAATGTAAAACATGCTGTTTGAAATAGTTTGTTTAGCTCCTTTATGACCAGATTAACGATAAATATATTGTGCTAATAAAATACAATAGAGCAAATAAAAGGTAATAAATGGAAAATAGGAGAAGGAAAAAGAAATTAACTGACTCTTTGAAATTATTCAAAGCAAGTGACCATGATGAATACTTAAAAGATTTTCTCCTTAAAACGTACTACATCGGACGCAAGCTAAACCCGGGAGTCCTAACTTCATGCTCCTGGCTTGCGTCAAAACATGAAATTTAATGATGCTGTCTTTTAGGCACGCACATTGCCTGGAAATCCCAAAGCTCAGTAGATGGTTGCCAGTTTGGCTAATGAGCAGAGCTGTCTATTCCAGCAAATCTTTCCTGAGAAGTGGTGTGTTGCAGACCACTAAATGCTAAGCCAATGACATTTTAGGGTTGTTTAGTTAAAATTTGTAGTACGGTTCATAGATGCCTGTTCATTTATCTGATATTGTGTCATCTTTCAGCTCCTTCAAACATGGCAAACCCCAAAGAGAAAACCCCAATGTGTCTTGTGAATGAGTTAGCCCGTTTCAATAAGATTCAGCCTGAGTATAAGCTTTTGAGTGAGCAAGGTCCAGCTCATTCTAAGGTAAATAGTAATAGAAGTTTCTTATTGCTGTTGTTCATGCTCTTTCATAAGTGGAAAGGCAAAGTCTATGCTTTTGGTGCAAGATAATGCAAAATAATAGGGTGGAATGGGAAGCTCGCCAAAGTACCGATGGCGGGGAAGCGTGAAGCTGTTACACGTGTAAACAACAGGGTTGGTTTGCTACAGTGCATGAGCGTTGAACTTACCCGATACCTAAAACCACTGAGCTTTTTTGAAGAGTTCTTTGTTAGCTCCATCATGAGGTGCTTGGCTTCGACTTTTGTTTAATAAAGCAAGGTTTGTCCTGTGCAGCCTTTGCTAAAAAAGTTTGTGTTAAATATGGATGGTCTTTATCCAATCACTTCCTAGTACGATGTTGAGCTTTCGTTCTACATCTTGCTCTTCTGCAAATTTTCTGTGTTCTTCCTGTGGTGCGTTCTTATATTCTGAGATTAATCCCACCAACTTTGAAAGATTAAAATAGTTTCTTAGTCCAAATTATCCTGTGAGATGCGGGAAAAAATTGTCAGCTCTGTTTCTTTAGGAAAAAGGCTTCATAATGAGTTGTAGTGCTTTTGTGTCTGCAGTTGGCAAGCTACAAATCTGTAGTCGCTGATAGGCCAGGAATAAGTTTTACTACTTAAGCGTTGTTTTCTCTTGCACACGTAACAACTGAATGTTGCTTTGCTGTTGCTTTTAGTTGTACATAAAATGAACTTCCTGTCCTAATTGCCCGTTAGTTGGAAAACAAGCATCCTGGTGTCTGTTCGCTAATGCCTGAAGTACAGTACGATGGAACAGCACTGAACATTGTTCTGTTCTGGAGCAGTTGCTTTAGCGAAAGAAGCTGTAGTTCTTGGCAGTGGGAATATAAGAATGCCATATACGCACCATGTATAGGGTGGCCCAGCACGTGGTGTGCAGCCCGTATCATGGCACGTCTTCTACAATGTGTCACAGTCTCGGTAATACACAATTCCTTTGCTGTTCTGTTCATAGCCAGAGGGAGTTTTTTCACGAGTACAGCAAGTATACAAGCAGTTTGTGTTACTTCAAAGAACCCTGACCAAGGGAGTTTTAGCGTTATTAAGCTTTTTAGTCCTCATCGAAGGTTTCTGTTGCACAGGAACCGAGGTCAGGGCACACAAGGAAAATCAGCCAGGGATGTGTCTATTCAATCTGACATCATCTCCCTAAGGTGTTTCTTGGAACAGTTGTTGTTGTATGTTAGAGGAGTTGCCTTGGAATAGAATAGTACAAGGAACTGCAATCTTTTGTCTAAAATACGCGCAACATCAGCTTCGGTGTGCAAAGGAGGTGAGGTTTGCATCTACAGAAAGTATCGGAATAACGTTCAGAGCATCCGTTCACTCCTGTTTTCGTTCTGATGGAAATTAAACTTCAGTTAATTACCAGGGAGACCTTGGCTTGCTGTTGTGTGATTAATTAGTGCAAATATAGGGCAATACATACCCTTCCTGATCCCACACACTTAAAAAGAATTGCCACAGAGCTTGGCTCTGTAATCAAACAGGCTTGTGCTCATCTGTGGGCACGGAGAAGCTTTCATGGTGCAAAGTGAACTTCCTTTCTTCCAACTGCTGAATAATATTGTTAGAAACAGCCCCACAGTATTAAAGCAGGAACTGGATTAGGTGGAATTCAAAAGCCTGAATTTCTGTTCAGAGCAGTGTCAGCATACCAGTTACACACGTAGCTGCCACCTCTACACACGTTGTGTCTTTTGCTTTTTAGCCTGCATGGTCTCACGCAGGATAGTTGCTCGCTACGATTATTGTGAAATTCTCAGTTCAGTGATCAGGGAAATCCTATCGCTGTCCAAAATCTGGAGGTGACATAGTAGTGGAGGAAAGCTTCGATTACCACACGCTCAACTTTTTCATCACTAAAAGACTCATTGGTTTGTGTAAGAGGGTCTGATAAATTATGCGAATTCTGAAGCAGCTCGTAATAAAATTCGTGTTTTCTGTTTCTGAGGTGTTTACAGTGCAACTGACTCTTGGGGACCAGCACTGGGAAGCTGAAGGAACTAGTATTAAAAAAGCGCAACATGCAGCAGCTGCCAAAGCTTTGGAAGGGACAAAATTCCCTAAGCCCACGGCTCGTCCATCTCGTAGTGAAGGCAAGAATCCAGGTATATGCCACAAGAAACTAATTTTAAAGAACCCAACAAACAGAATATACCTTTCTGGTTTTGGTGTGTATTGTAAAGTGGCATAAGGATGAATGAAACCAGTGATTCTGTGTATTTAACAATGGCACTTGTCAGGTTTTGTGAGAACATCGTCTTGATAGAATCTTTGATTGTTGTGGGAGACACGATAAAAATCATCCTATTAACAAGTTGAAAGTATAGGGTTTCCCCACAAAGTCATTCAGGCGTGAGGAGCCCACTGCTTAACTTGCTGTTTTGTATTGTAACACTTGGTGGAATCCTGGAAAAGATGTTTATCCTAATGCTGAAAAAAGGAAAACTAAGTAAAAAAAAAATCCAAACAAAAAAAGACCCCATGAGGAATTCGGTCACAGCAAAGAAGAATCTTTCACGTGGGCGGATAAATGTGTTTGGTAATTTTGATAGGATAATTCAAAAGCTTGACAATGCAAGATGTCTTTGGAAATGTTGAATTAAAAAGAAAAGTTAAATCTGTGGTGAGGGATTGGATCAGAGCTTTGGAATTTGCATCATTTGCCCTTCTTTAAAGGGAAATAGATGTTGATTTGTATAAAAGCACATAAGGTGTAGTTTGCTATGTTTAGGGAAATTCCTACTTTACTGAGATTGCTCTTAAAATATATTTAAAATGTAAAATTGACTGTGAACTAGCTTCACATCTCAGCTGCACGTGAGATCGTTTTGCATTTACTGTTAGTCACTTGAATTCAGAGCTATTGGGCTAGCACTAGTGTGTTCAGCAAAGGTTAAAACTTACCTTTTGTGCCCGTTGTATCCTGATACCACCTAAGTTCTTTCTTTAGAAGCTAGCAATTACTTATTCTGTCTGTGAATCTGTTCAATAATTTCGTTTTCTTTGGGCACTTGCCTTGTAACACAATACTGTTGTACTAGAGTACACACTGATTCTTGAGCCAGTGAGGCCTGCGATAGAAAAAATGACCATTTACGTGACTGTTCTTTCTCAAATGAGAATAGTCAGGGAGTCAGTTCTTCATCCAGGCGGCATCTGCGTTGAGAGAGATGTTTGTAGTGCTCAGTAGCAATATATATCCTCCTTTTGAAAGGGCCAGGTGCAATGTGAAGGTGAGGAGTCATAAAACCCCTTCTTAGCTCATTGAGTACGACGAGAAACGTTCGATCGTTCCCAGTAAACAACAGGCACAGAAGGTATGTAGCGTGTCTGTTAGTTTAATTTAAAAGTCCTTCGGGGGAAGAGGAATTTCTGTCCTGCAGACTGCATTGTTAGATACACCGTCAAAATAGGTAGATAGGTGGCTTCACAAGTTTAAAGCAAAAAAACAAAAGGCACCCTGGAAATTCACTTTTTTTGGTAACTGGATTTGTCACAGCTGTACCAGGCGCTAATTTAATATGCATCATACAGACTTACTTTCTTTAAGTTCATTTCGCATTTCTATTCAGAATTCCTGTATTTAAGGTACTGCACATGGCAGCACTCGAGCTCAGTGTTCCCCGCCTTGACTCAGCAGAAGAGTTTGGATTGTGTCTGTTCCGTGTGACAGCTGGACAATTCTCTTTATATTCCTTTTTCTTCAGACAGTGTAACCCCCACAGTGGAGTTAAATGCACTTTGCATGAAGCTGGGAAAGAAACCTATGTACAAACCTATCGATCCTTACACGGGGATGAGATCCACTTACAACTATACAATGAGAGGTGGTACTTATCCTCCACGGTACGTGCTGGGGATTCTTTGGGTTTTGCAGTCTCCTGTCTTTGAATTTACGCTCTTGTCATCCAGAAGATAGCATCAAAGCACTCGGAAACTAGCTAAAAATGCGATGTCCCTTAAAGGGATATTCAGCTTAAAACACAGCCAGCTTACTTTTGATAAGTACCCCCCATAAATAGCTGTGTTTCGTCTTATTTAAGGGGTTTGGCTTTTTCTTTGAGGGGGAGGGGAAGGGGAGGAAAAAGGGAACTGAACCAAATGATGAAGGGTTTTTGAGGGCATTCGGATGTAGCCAGCTTCATGAAGGGCTTAGCTAAATACTAGCTAAATATTTCTTGCGTTTCCTTTCTGTGTAAAAGCAAAAGCGAAGAAAATGGTTCGTTGCTTTTTCTAAAGCTGTTTAAGTTCAAGCTTCAGTTTAAAGAATTGTAGATGGGCATAGGAATTGAGAATTCAAAACTTACTGGCCTGCCAGGCCTATAAAAGCGTGGTTACATTGTCTCTGCTCTAATTGGTTAGAAGTGTGTTGGTACTGTAAAACAAGAAATGTTGATACTCTGGTTCAAAGGTCTCTCCCTAACATTTTTTTTTACTTGATATCAAAATTTGGCTTTTTAATCCTAGTGCTTCAGTGCTGAGTTGTGGTTACTGCTATCCGAGACACTCATCCACGTATAACTTAAGTTGCTGTTTACTTTGTAGGCCAAACTATTTGTTTATTGAAATCTCTCTCTTCGCAGGTACTTTTACCCATTTCCTGTCGGGCCCTTACTCTATCAAGTTGAGCTGTCAATTGGAGGGCAGCAGTTCCATGGGAAAGGAAGAACAAGACAAGCTGCTAAGCATGATGCAGCTGCTAAAGCACTGAAAGTTCTGCAGAATGAGCCCTTGCCTGAGAAACCAGAGGTGGGAATTAATCTCAGTGTTGTACGCTGTTGTTGCTGAAACAAACTGAGATATTGTAGAGTTTTTCCTGACTGAGACGAAGATGAGGGCTGTGAAGTTTAATTCTGTGTAATAGTGTTGACCTAATTGTGTCAATAGAAACGCAAATCTAATTTCTATGGAACTAGAGTTTTCCCAAATGCAGTTATATTAATTCTTTTGCTGTCATATTTTTCCACAGCAATGCTATAGACCCCTGTCAGATATGAGCACTGGAAGCATAGATAGGAACTAATACTTTATCAGGTACAGATCATATACAGACTTCTGAAGAAGTGTATAAATGGGGTACTTGCGTTCTAGTATGGGCAACGCAGAAAGCAGACGTGGGTTTGCTTCCTGGGCAAAATTCCTACATGGTTTCGGAAACAACCATGGAAGTTCTAGAAGAGCAGGAAGTTCATGAAAGTAGTAAAGTCTTTAATGAATATAAGAACCAAATTTTTATCCCTCCATATATTTATGGCTGCCCAGCACTTTCCATTCCAAGACCCTGTTACTGGGTTTTTCCATACTACTTTGTTAAGTTGCTTTAGGCAGAGGGTCTCACTGTGTACACATGAGTTACTCATAGCTTCTGGGGCTGGTTGACTGTGTGCACCCTCTCCATACATGTTGGCTGACTGCTTTGGCCAAAGACTACTATAGAGAGTGTATTTAGTCTTTCCTTTATGGGCTCATTATATCTGTCTGAGGTATGAGGGCTTGATGTCAGAGCTAAGAGTGAGATTGATATGCTCCATGCTGACATCTAGATGGTGTGGGAGAGGAGGCCGTGCCACACAAACCTAGAAGGAAGAGAGACTAGGACATTGCCAGGGAGGTGAGGAACAGGAAGTGGAGGTTAGACTGGTAACTTAGAACCAGGGGAGCATGAGAACTTGCTGGATACAGAGCCTGGCCGTGTGCTGAGAAAGAAGGAAAACGAAGAATTGGGAAGAAGGTAACAAGGAGTCTCAGACTGGGGCAAAAAAATAGCTGGGAACTACCGGGAGTGGCAGAGCAAGAGGGAATGTGTTCTGAAGCCAAGGCCATTGAGTTGAAACTGCCAAGTGTGTTTGTGGGAGAGAGAGTATTGCCCAGCTAATCAGGCAGAAACACTGGATCTGGTTCAGGGAGGAGGCCTAGGAGGCACTGATGGTAGTGGTTCAGGTAGCAGAAAGCTCTCCTGCGAGGATGTAGATTATTGAGCGAAGGGATTACAGATGCTGCTGGAGAGAAGAGAGGGAAGCTGGGAATAGAAGCTGAAAGAGTGGAGATGAGTTCTGCACTGAAATCTAGAGCTGGTGGTAGGCAGAGCGTGGTCAGGGCCAAGCTGATGGCCTTCACACAGGAGAGGTCAAGCCTGAGGCAAATGTTCCCCTTCAGTGCAGGGAACCCCCGAATTCCTGAGTATTGTCGTTCTGTGTCAGTGATGCGTAACATCCTCTTTTTGCACTCACCCTTGTAAAAGACCACCTACTGTCAGCCATTTTTTCACCTCAGGTAGCCCAGTTCTGTGTCCCGGACCCAAGGAGTCCAGTTCTGCAGAAACTACAAGGGTCACGTGTAACTGAATTTTTTCCTGTTCGCTTTTCACTTTCTGCACATTTGTGGAGTTGTGTTTAAAGTTGAATAACGTGAGGTCTTCAGAACAAACACTGAAATTGTCTTTATGTGACCACATACCCGCTTCTGTAGGATGTCTCGTTCAGTGTAAGGCGTGTAAATTGAGAGGTAAAGCAAGCAAACCTACAGGGTCTTTTTTGTTAAAGGACATGATAACGGAAAGAAAATAGTGAATGATGCAAGAGATTACAAGAAGGGAGAACTATTTTATGAGTAAAACAGTTGCAGGCTTCCTGAGAGCTGAATGCTGCCTTGACCCTGCTATACCTATGCTGGGCAAGTCACCTAAACCTTCACGAGACCAGGCATTTGTCACTTCATTTTTCGATTTATGTTTGGCTTGTCTGCAGAACGAACAGTAAGAAATGCAGCTATGCTGAAGGAGAGAAATCCTTTGTTTATAATAAGTACTTGGATAAATCAGATCCTAATTTAAAGTTTGGTACTTAACTGCTAAGTTCAGTGATAATTGTGGCTTTCAAATATTGTAGTTTTAGGAATGTCTGAGGGAATTACTGTTTTTGTTAGTGTTTTGCACTAGGCAAGATGAAGATAAAATAAAGAAGGTTTTACCACTAAGTGAGCGCTGCTCATTCTTGCATTCAGTGAGGCAAGGTCCTTGAAGGATGCGGTAGTGTAAGATCAGAAGAGATGCTGTTATAATGCCTGTATACAGTGGAGGCGAAGTAGGATTTCACAGGCAGAGAGAATCCTGATTCTTCCTACCTGTCATTTGATGGTGCCAGCACTTTTCCTTTTAAATGTAGTTATTTCTGTGTATCCCATTTACGTGTGCGTAAACAGAACATGCTTAAACTTGAACTTTTGTAAATTTTTGGGGCGGGGGTGTGGTAATTATGTACATTTTTTATATACAATTTTATTTTACAAATTTCTGTATTTACAGGATTTTACTCTTGTATTTTTAAATGAGAAAATATTTGGTGCTTAAGAAGAAATCATGGAATAAAGTGTTTAGTCTTTGAGGGTAAAAATGACCATTTCCCACACCTTTTCAAACTGCAAATCTAGAAGCAAGTGGCAGGAAAAAAAAATCTAATAACATCAGCTCTCAACTGCACAAAGCCCTGCCCAAACAACCCAATTTACCTTTAAGTCTGCTCTGCTTTGAGTGAGAGGCTGTAGTAGGAGACCTCCAAAGGACCCTCCCAACCTAAATTAGTCTGACTGGAGTTAAGACACGCTGATAAAGATGCAGTATGGAGTTCCTTTGCATATTCAAAGGCAGAGATGATAAAGCAATTAAAAATGTAAAGCTTAGAAAACAGAGAGTGCTATGCTTTCTAGCCCAGTTCTTAGACTGAAGTTCTAACTTTTCCTTGAAAATATGAAAACCCAAATTACTCCTGTTTTTTGCCAACTTGTTTCTTAAATATCAGCTGCCCTTTATACACTTAACGTGTAAGAAAACAGTCAGACCGATAGCTATGTTGAAATCAGTGTCGTTCTGATCAGCAACTCCACTCGTTTTCATCATTTGCTTATAAGCAGTCTTTGAGGAAGTGCATGTTGAAAGAGTTCATAGAAGAGGGTGAATCCCTCTTAAAGGACTATATTACTTTTGCAATTTGCTTGGGAGGTTTTTAATCGATCACTTTTGTTTCCTTTTGTGACTTTTTTCACTTGTTGGAGATGGATTTGAACAATTTGAGAGCTAAGAGTGGTAAACGCTTATTTTTGTGGCCTTGTTCTGATTTAGAGGCATCAATTCCTTGGAGAGTTTAGTCTGTGCACACATGCAGACTGCTTTAAAAGCGGACTCTATAGATCATCTGCCTTGAGGTGTGCAGGGGAAGAGAAATTGTGTATGATTATTTTTGATTTATAAAATAAACTGATCCAGAACTCAAGTAGAGGCAAAATAATTGGTAAAATTGCAATAGTCTGTTAATTGTTATTTTGCTATTAAGTTATTCTTTTTAGATAAAGAAGGAAAAGGACTTGTGTTTTAAACAGGCTTGGAATATGTCATGAATATACACTGTAATATAGCAAATAATTCCATACTATGTATTTGTATTCTCTTGAAAGGATATTAAATGAGAGAAATCCAATCCAATAAAGAGAAGTCCTAGTCACCTTTGCAAGGAAAAATGCAGATATATTCTAGTTTTTCAAGGAAGGGAAAAATATTTGTAATTAAAGTGATTGCACTGATGTTTTGACAGTAAGGGCAGTGACAGATCATTCCTAGGGATGCTGGTAGTAAACTTGCTGTAACACCTAGACCATAGTAAAATAAGACATTAGTAGTTCCGATATTTTTTCTGGGTATATGATGCTATTCCTTTGGAACTTAACAATTGCATTTGAAATAGGTTTTAGAATATGATGATCAAGACTTTTGACTCCTGTATTCAGTGTTGGCTTTGCCAGTTTTTACCTGCACTGTGCCTTCTGCTGAGCACAGTACGGTTCCTCTAGTGTAGGCGTTGTCCCCACGTTTCTCATGTGGTGTGATGCACAGGGCATCTACCTCGCTCCTGTGGGAGCGGTGCCGTCGTGTGGCCTCAGTTTTCGCAGAGCTGGAGGTTGCTCTATGTACACCTCCGTGCAGAGGTTGGAGACTGGATGTAGCGTGGGATCAGAAGTATCCGATGCGATGGTAAAAGGATGTTGGGCAATATGAGCTCTTCTGACATGCTTGCAACTTGAATCTGAAAGACAAGGTCAACCCTTAAGAATAGGGTGGAATCCGATGGGACAGTGGGAGAGTGAAATCCCCAGATTAGTATTACTAATATTTTTTTCTGAGATGGGACAAGGCTGCTTTAACTGGTGGATAATAAAACCCTTCATGTTTTAGTCAAACTTGTTAGTGACAGTCACTGGGGATGCTTGCTACCGTCAAGCTTCAACCAGTGAGAGCTCTCTAGCATGTTTCTGCTGCTCCGATAACATACTTACATAATTTTGTTACCTGGGTGCGTAACTAGTATTGTGGCGTGATGTAATTGGTGAAATTATTGCTGTTCATCTTTGTCATAATCTTTCCAATATCACTGCTGGACACATAGTCTTAAAATTTCTCTGTTGCTGTTACCATGCCTCTTAGTTCATGTTGACCCCAACATCACTGAAGACATTTTTGGAATCACAATCAAAATTTTACCTGGAGATACGTAGAGGTGCCTGTAGGTAAGCTTCACCTGGCACTGCTGTCCTAGCAGGTGTAAGTTCTCAGAGGTGTGCACCATTTTATTGAAGGCAAGTTCCTGACAGTATGTTCTTCAGATGAGGAGAAATTTTGTAGATGGAAACACTTCCAAGGGAGCGTGTTACAAGACAGGACTGTGCCAGGGTCTGATTAGCCATCCTTTATTCACGTTGGTCCTACTCTCAGAATCTTTATTTTTCCTGCCCTTTCTCTTACCTGATACTGTCTTAGTGCTTTTGGTACAAATGTCCAATCAGTATATGAAAATTGTATTTCATAAAGGTACTTCCATTTGGAACTCAGCTCATTTAACACTTCAGTTTGGTTTTCTATAGATAGATTTTTAAACCCATTGGCCCTTATTCCATTCATTCTTTCCTGTAACAGCACATGAAAATACGAAGGTGTGCTAGCTTTTACACATACACCTTAAATGAGCTTCTCAAGTTTCAGTTATGTGGTGTGTGTGCTGCTTTCCTACACAGTCACAGAAAACGGCAGTAAAGGTTAGACTCCTTACAGTTCTGAGAGTTCAGTGAACTGGTTGGATGGATAAAATTCAATCTAATAGGATCTTTATTTTAAATAGAGTATGCTTCTTTTAGGTTAACGGAAAAGAACCAGATGATGAAAATCTCAATAAATCTGAAATAAGCCAAGTTTTTGAGATTGCACTTAAAAGGAACTTGCCTGTGAATTTTGAGGTATGTTTATTTTACAAGCTCTAGATTTGTTTTTATTAGAATATTAAGGGTACACGTTGAGTCTCTTCTAGATAACCCAAACAACTGACTTTTTAACATGTCTTGTTAGTTGTGAATACACTTTTACCTTTGATAGTCCCCCTGATTGTCTCAGAGTTGATACAGTAAACTGAAGAAAAACGAAAGATCCGCCTGTTCACGAACTCATGCACTAAAATCATACCGTGAGTGAACAGATACACTGTGGTTGTCTGTGCAATCTTTTTTCCAAGCTTTTTGAAAAATCACTATTACAGTGCAGAAACAAAACAACCCCAGGTTAATGGTTAGAACGGTGAAGTGCGGAGTCGAGGCACAAGAGTATAGCTCACTCTGAAAGACATTTATGGAAGTATTTGCTTAATTAAGCACTGATGTGGACTGCCCGCAAGTTGCACAATCTCACAAATAGGTTTCTTTTCTTGCCGTGAGGTGACCTCACGTGCATCTTACTTTCCTTTCCCTTTGGCCTGGCTGCTTGCTGCCTCTTTGTCCCTCCTCGATCATTTTAGTTATCTTAAACCGATAGCTTCCATAGGAGCATCTCTGTTTCACTGAAATACTGATTTATCATGCTGCTTTCCTGAGCTGGCAGAGTAACATTCAGGTCAACTGTCTCAATTATTAGAGTAAGAAAATGCAATTGTGTGTAACTAAATTGCTTCCAAAACCATTCTGTGAAATTTTACATGAAGCTTTCAATTACTGCAGATTAGCCTGAGCATCACTGGTAAAAATGCAGTTGCTCAAAGCCAGTTGTGGGTGGAAGTTCTTAACTCATTCTTACTTTTTGACTCTATGGGTATTTTGAAGTATGATGTGTTAGGAATGGAGTTAAAATTGAGTAAAATTGTGGTAGGCAGCTGTCCCTTAGATGTCTCCAGAATTCTTGATTTCTGAACTAAAATGCTGGATCCTAAAGAATTGCTTTCTCTGTAATGTTCTATTACCATAACATGATGTATTTAATGAGGTGATGCTAACGGTGTGGAAGTACACACTGATGTAATAGAACAGTCCTATTTTAATACTGAAAGAGTAAATCAGTAAATTAGACGGGTTAATGACACATGTAAATACTGTTTACTTCTTGCTGCATCTGATCTTTTTAAAGTACATGTTTATTTGGGTGGGATTATGTTATTAAAGTATGATTTGCATCTCTACTTTGTGGATTGTAAAAGAATCTAAAATCTCTTTATCCATAGTACTTGAGTGAAGTTTGCTATAAACAATGTGCCCTACCATTTTTAATAAGTGTTTATCACGCTTTCACTCAGTTTTTCCCTCTGAAACAGGTGACCAAGGAAAGTGGTCCTCCCCATATGAAGAGCTTTGTGACCAAGGTGTCAGTTGGGGAATTCATGGGGGAAGGTGAAGGAAAGAGCAAGAAGATCTCAAAGAAAAATGCTGCAATAGCAGTCCTAGAAGAACTGAAAAAATTACCACCCCTTCCTACGGTTGAGAAAATGAAGCCACGAATCAAAAAGAAAACAAAATCAATAGTGAAGGTAAGAGACAAACAGATTGGAAATCTGACTGTTATAAATAACCATCAGATGAGAGGCATTTCTGAGTTAATTATAACCACTCTTCAACTGCTCAACACTTACCAGTGCTCTGGTGCTACAAATGAGGTGATATTTTGCTCCCACTCTAAATGGGGTTCTGACACCACTTTCACAACAGTTATTGGTAAATTCTGGATGAAAGAGAAACCTTATAAATGGATGAGCGGCACATAAAAATCCAGCTCTCGCTTTCAGGCCTTTACAGCTTTGGGTTTTGTGTGATTTTGCTTGTGTGAATTCTCCCGCAAGCGTGTCCCTCTTAATACAGCAGGATTAGAGCCTGTAAAACTATTACCACTGGTAGGTTATATGTGGTCAACTGAGACAGCAGAGCCAAATAAATTGAGGGTTCCTCTTTCGCTGTGATAGTGTTTCATTAAGCAGCTTTTATTTCAGTGGGTTTACATTCTAGAGATGAATCAGTTCAGTGGCACACTGCGTTTTGTCTATTAAACCAAATACTCACACATTTTGGCTTATTTCCTAAACATTGTTCTACATAGCTGCAAACAAGTCCAGAATATGGTCAAGGAATGAATCCTATTAGCAGACTTGCCCAGATACAGCAGGCCAAGAAAGAGAAGGAACCAGAGTACATGCTCATCACAGAACGTGGTCTTCCAAGGCGCAGGGAGTTTGTTATGCAGGTTTGTATGTTAATGGGAGAAATCTAGTTGCATGGCTGTGATGTGAGGTTTTTGGGGGTTTTTTTTGGCTTACAATAATCGGGTTGTCATGATGATACACAAAGTTAACGGAATTACAGCCAAATTTCCATGAAATTTACAAAGAAAATATCTAGTTGGCTACATTTGAGTAAGATAAAGATTGAAGAAAAGTGATCTGAATCATGTTTTAAAAAAAACTGCATAGGGCACCAGAGGTCTATGTTGTAACTGCCTGATGTTTTAATTAACAGAAATATTAATATTCTATTAAGAGATAGTGTGCTTCTTGTATTTTGTAACGTAGGGTTTATTGACACAAACCTGCGTATCCTTCATTTTTATCCATCCCCTGAGTTTTCACGTGCTGCTTTAGAGTGCAGCACTTTCTGCACTCTGCATTGCAATCCCCAGCAGCATTTCTGTACTGAGGATCTACTGCCCTCCAGTAATTAAGTGCTTTCTCCAGACCTCTCTCCTGTCCCAGCCAAGACAGGAAAGTTAGTTGGTTTCTTTCCATTACATTAATGAATCTGCTAAACCTGTAACTTCAGCTTGGAAAATATATATCTGCTGTGATACCAGTTTTGAGCATTTAGGCTGTTGCCAAGGTGAGGTACTGAAATGTCGTTGTTTCTGTGACTCTGAGGTTTTTTTGCTTGGAAGCCAATGATCATTGATAATAAATGACAACTTGCTTAGAAGAATGATGACCTGAACTATTTTGTGACTTGAGACACAGATCACTAATAAGTGAATCTTCATGCTACTGTTTGAGAATTTGTTTGGTTTTTCTTCCTCTTTTATCCAGGTCAAAGTTGGTGTACACACAGCTGAAGGAATGGGCACGAACAAAAAAGTTGCTAAACGCAATGCGGCTGAAAACATGTTGGAAATTTTAGGTTTCAAAATCCCTCAACCTCAACCTCCAAAGCCAGCATTAAAGACAGAAGAGAAAGTAAGAGTCTTTAAGTATCATCCGCTGTTTAACACTAGAGCAAAGGCTGAGCTGAGGCAATAGCAGCTTTGCAAGGCAGGAACAGTGCAGTAAATGCGCAGGAAATAGTTGTATTGAAGTGACTCTCAAAAATAGTGCTTTTTGGATACATTAAGGGCTCAGTTTTGCAAGTTAATGCAAGTCTCATCAGAAAGCGAAGTGAATGTATTTCTTCTGTATAGAATGGCTCAGAACCTGTGAGATGTGTGTGGCATATTGTGTGTTTGGCTTTTTTTTTTTGTTATTTAAGACACCATTGAAGAAACCAGGTGATGGAAGAAAAGTAACCTTCTTTGAGCCGGGCTCTGAAGAGACTTCAACTAGTAAGTAACCTTACTGAAAGAAGCACGACCCTGGGGAGTGTGTGTGTAAGATATGTTTCTCACTCCCTTCAGTAGAGTCATTTAACACACTCTAATAAGCAGAGGTGTGCAACTGCTGGCTTGCAAACTAAATTTCCCCTTGGGAAGTTTTGCTCAAATCCCAAAAAGCTTATTGCTCCCAAATCACACAGTATCCAGCCTGCTTGGCCACCTGCTTGGGGAAGGGAGTAGGTGGCTGAACCAGAAGCACGTGTGCACTAACACGTCGGTCGAGCAGGTAGTGGAGGTGCAGCTGCTGCTACCTGCGGTGTCTGGGCTTGTGGTAACTCGACCAGAGGGATCTTGGGACAGGCTTTAATCTAGGACAAGATAGGACTGAGCTTGGTTCTGATCCAGGGCCCAGGCTCCTTCAACCAACAGCAGGAGTGAAGTGGGGGCAGTTTCTGTGGCAGGAAAGGTAAGGGGAGGAGGGAGGGATCAGCAGAACGTGTGTCAGTTATAGGGTCCAAGTGAGGATGGGAGCAGATTCCCTGGGAAAAGGTTGGGGTTCCTGCTACATGTGAGTAGCCGAGATTTGGAGGAATGGTTACATGTTGGAAGACTGCCCCAGAAATGTCACTCTAAGCCTGAGGAGAGGAGCAATGGGAGGGTGGTGCTAAATTTGTTCAGGCAGAGTTAGCTGTGTTAAGTTTGGCTGTATCATCTTACAGATGTTGAGGGAATAATGGCAGTGTGTTGAAGACTGTTCCTGGGATAAAGATGAGAAAGGGTGTCGGTACTCACTGAATTGGTCTTCCTAAAGGAGAGTTGGGGAAGGAAGGAGTGGCCTTGTAGTACAGAACCACCTCTTTGTCTCTGCTCGATCTCTAATGACTGAGACCAGGGAACTGTGCCCACTTCTGTTTCAGACAGTTGATGTTTATAGTGGTCACATCTACAAATGACTAGCTGGAAGGAAAAAAACCCAAACAAACCTGGCCACCAAGTATACAGGCATTGGCTTTCTCCAATGTAAACTGTTGGGTGCAGTCACTGTGGAAAGGTTGGCTCTTGTGACATATTTCTGTTCGGGATAGTGTGTTTCAGGTGCTGTATGGTTTTAAGTACAAGTTTGTTCTTTAAGTTATTAATAGTCGGGATCGACTTGGACTTTAGTAACACTATACTGCATCCATAAGATCTCAGGTAAACTTCCTGACTTCTTACGCAAACTCTGCGTCCCTGCTTTCTTCCATCTTCAAATTTTGGCTTCCATCCTTAGACTTGAACCAGCTCAGTCCTGCTGAACTTCATTGGTCTATTCTGCCATAATACTGACTCCTCTCTCTATTTCAGTGGCACTGTCTTCCCCACCTTTCTTGAGCACACCTCTAATTTTTCTCCACAGTTCTGTGTATGCGAGTTCCCTGTAAAAAGCTGTTCTTATCCCTCTTATATTTAACATGCCATAATGTCAGTAAATTGCTATGAATTGACTGTGGTTGGATATTTGCTGGAAAGAGTCGTTCTTGCTTCATAATGTGCTAACATTACATTTGACCTTACCTACCCGATTACATTTCCACAATACAACGTTTAAACTCTGTGGACTGTTAGTGTCTTTACAATATTTAAAAGTGGCTCTGGCCATTCTGTGGTTTCATTATTTGCTCCTACAGTTTAAATGATGAAATAAAAAATTCTGAAACCAAAACATAGTTGCAACCACATTCTAGATATATCTGAAGTGTCCGTAAGCTTGACTGGCCTGGAGAAACTGTTCCCAGATCTGGCAGAAGCAGGTGTTGCGCTGAATCAGTTATTGACTTAGCAACCTCTGCCTTGATGGTGGTGAATCCCTGGCCCACCAAAGGCGAATCAAGCCCGATAAGTTTGTTAGTGCTTCAGTGAAACAGTTTTTTTCAGAATGGCTTTTGGTGCCTGTATATGCCTTGATGCAGAAGGCCTCAGAGGAATAGCTAGCATCTGTTTAGTATGTACCTCTCTCTTCTCAGGTAATAAAGAAGATGAGTTTAGGATGCCTTATCTCAGCCATCAGCAGCTTCCTGCTGGAATTCTTCCCATGGTCCCTGAGGTTGCACAAGCTGTCGGAGCCAATCAAGGACACCACACCAAAGAGTTCAACAGGGCAGCCCCAAATCCTGCCAAGGCTACAGTAACAGCAATGATTGCTAGAGAGCTATTGTACGGTGGTACTTCTCCTACTGCTGAGACCATATTAAAAAACAACAACTCATCAGGCCACGTACCCCATGGACCACTTACTAGGCCCTCTGAGCAGCTAGACTATCTTTCCAATGTTCAAGGAATCCAGGTAAATGTTCAGCTTTGCAAGATTTCTTTCAGTGCTGTCCAAACTGGTCCAACCTGCTGTTTGTTCCAAAGGTTTTTAGTTCTGCTGGTGACTGATGTATTCGGAGGCTGCTTGTTAAGCTGAAATTCGTGTAAATGTTTTACTTTGCCCACAAAATGTCCTGAATTTTACAGCTTTTTTATTTAGTTTTTAAATGTGCATTTCTGTTCTGCAGCCCCAGCCTTAATTCAGTGCTACTCTGAAGTCTTGGAAGAATAAAACTGAAAGTAGCATTTTCTGAAAAGTGTCATGATGTAGGAACATAGTATGAACTTGAGCTTGGCTGATCTGAAATGAGGGGTTTTTGAGTAATCTCTCGTACATGAACGTTCGCTGTAAGCTGTACATTTACTTGTGTTTGGTCCCTTTAATCAGAATTGCATGAGCACTGGTTTTAGTTCCTATATTAATATGTTCAAGGAGCTCAGTGGATTAAAAAGTAGAATAGGGAAAATTTTAAATGCAGGTAGCTATGATCGGAATAAAGGTCCCAGCAACAATCATGATTAAATAGCCACTCTTATTCAGAAGGCTTGCAGAGCTCTCGTGATTAATAAAAACTTTGCAGGTGAAGTCAGACTTCCAAGTAAATGGTTCTACTGGCTGACAGATCAGAAGTCTGGTTCAGCTTCATATACAGGCAAATAACCTATAGCGATTGTGATACGTTTCCTGTACTTGGCTGAGTGAAAAGAACGAAATCCTTCTCTTTTCTTCAGGTTGAATATAAAGACTTTCCCAAAAACAACAAGAACGAGTTTGTATCTCTCATAAACTGTTCCTCTCAGCCACCACTGATCAGCCATGGAATTGGAAAGGATGTAGAATCTTGCCACGATATGGTATGATGAATATTGCTGAAATGCTTTCTCTTTGGCCGTCAGTGAACTAAGGCATGCAGCGGGTAGACCAAGGCTTCCTATTACTGCTGGATAACAGTGACAATTACCTGGCTAATTTCTTACTGATATTTCACAGGTTGCTGAAGTAACTTATTAATATCAGAATCTCATCTAAATAACCTCTAAAATACTTAATATATGCTCACAGTTTGGGTCTACAAAAAATGCATTTACTTTATCTTGATATTATTTGCATAAGCACGTATTAAAGAAAATGTATGAAAAGGAACCTTTAAAAACCTGGAGCACGTCAGCTTATTTTCTGTAACAGAATTGGTTGATATTTCACTGAGACCTGTAAGATCCAGACTTTCTGCTGGAACAGAATCCAAAACGGAAGAAATACAATTCACCATTAGATAGCAAGCGACACTCTATATTTGTCAAGTTCCCCTTATAAAGAAGATCTTCCATTAACCGTAGCTATTTCTTTGTGAAAGAATGAGCCTTCTAGGCTGTAAACTGCAAGGGACTCGTTTATGAAAGACTTTACATGTTGCTAACAATATGCACACAGTCTACTCTAATTTGAAGAGTTTCATTCTGTCGGTATCCAGTGGTGAGCCGCGTACTGACTGCAGACTACAGTACTAGTTTGCAGTATGTAAATACACTCAGGAAAACCTGATTTTATTGGAAAAAAATTGCAGTGATTCTCTAATGGCTGCAATTTGTTGCAGATTTCTTTGATCTTTGTCAAAGTTGACATTTTCATATCCATCTCTACACCCTGTTGTAAAGAGCTCCTGTGAGGCTAAGCACACGCGTCGGTGCAGTAGGTAGGAGGGAAAAGGACAGCCAGTTCAGAGCTTAAACACTGCAACTGGGCCGACGTGAGAACCTGCCTCTGTTCAGATACTCAGCTCTCGCTAACGCATGCGCCACAACTGGTCAGGGGTATTCTGAAAAGGTGCACCTGAAACGCAGCTGAAGAAAGGCGAAACAAAACTTCGGTTCTCCACGGAGGTGACTTTTGCATTAGCCCTGTCACACCGACTCTTCTTTTAAACAGTCACGCGTGCCCTGTCCGTGTTGTGGTTTTGATCCTGTGTAACTTTTCTTTTTATGCAAAGGAGTTTAAAATACACAGAACCCAAATGTCCTTTGCCTTAAGCTCTGTACAGTTTGAGTCATTACTAATTTAGTGTCTTTTCCCTTGGTATTAACAGTACTGCTGAATTAATTTTCACCCATTGCTAAAACAAATGCACTGAGAACCCCCCAGCCACAGCACCGTTCTGTTGTTTCATACAGCCAGAGGAGTTCTGCACCATTGCGTGTTTTCCAGCGTAATTATGCGTCTTAAATATATTACCAAATTACCAAAACTAGAACGTTGGCTTTAAGTGAGCCCCGGTCCTGCTTTCACTAAGTTAATGACATGGACTCTGCTTCAGCTGCTCAACGCTTTCTCTTTTCTTTAGGCTGCATTGAATATTTTAAAGTTGCTGTCTGAGTTGGACCAACAAACCACAGAGATGCCAAGAACAGGAAATGGACCAATGTCTGTGTGAGTGTGACCCATTGACTTTCCCTTGCGTTAATGGAAACCTAACCCTATGGTGTTCTATAAACAAATACAATGTGAGGGTGTTTTTCTTTGCCAGAAAAGTTAAAATGCCAAGGGATTATCTCCTTCAGAAGGATGAGAGGGTAGGTTTTATCATCAAGTTCATAATTTTCATGTGCCAAATGTAGATTACGAGGAGCCAGTGAATAAAATGTAATGGCTGTGATACGGAGCAATTCTGGCTGATCTCGCTGCTTAAACTGTCTGCGTATATCTGTGAACAGTGTGACTTTTCAGTGTTTAAGGGCCACAGCTGCTCCTCTCTCTAGAAATCTCCTGTGTGTAAAACGTAAACAGTGTATAGGTCTCACAGCTTGCTTTCAGCAGAAACACGGTGGGGTTGCAAGCTACTCCCTTTGACTAGGGAGAGGGAAAAAAGATGTTTAGCCTTTCATCTAGATAATAAGCTGCCCAATTGGTGGAATTAACATGTGCTAATTGATTAAAAATGGAGGCCAGTTGCATGGAAACGTTGTTAAATGTACCTCAAATCCTTTGTATCCGATTTAGAAGCATCTTTATGTGTGGAAATAGTGTTTTATCTCCTAAGTAACAGGTGTGTTCTCATTTGCAGATGTGTGAAACAAGAAATGGAAAGTGACCCTCTTCTCAAACCGGCTAACTCAAACACCTTGGGACAAACACTGGACAGCACTGCCTAAAAAAGGCTTTTGACTGGACCCAAACCTGAAAGCACCAGAGAAAATCAAATGCTTCCTATTAATGTAACCTAACT
The DNA here is from genome assembly GCA_027574665.1 of Rhynochetos jubatus. Classification (NCBI taxonomy): domain Eukaryota; kingdom Metazoa; phylum Chordata; class Aves; order Eurypygiformes; family Rhynochetidae; genus Rhynochetos; species Rhynochetos jubatus. The sequence continues at coordinate 10,172,098 of CM050665.1, read as the reverse complement.
GTTTTAGAGTGCTACAGTCTTTACAACCTACTGTAGTGTCTAAATCATAACCGTTGCTTTTTTCTTCAACCAGTGATAAATTTTTAGTTTCATTATGTTGTTTTGATTGAAATGACACTATAAATTTTTCATTTAAAAGTTTCTTAATTGTATCTAGAACAATAGCACAGTTTAGAAACTTTGTCTTCTGAGACTGACATGTTATCTGTGAACTAACTTGGGAAGATCATATCCATGTATGTGGTTCTTTTGTTTTTATTGGAATAGTGAAGTTTCACTGGAAACAAACCGTGTGCCCACCATTTTAAAAAGTCCAATATTTTCGCAAACCTAGCTTAATTATCCAACGGTTGAATGAATTAAAACACTGTAGGAATTTTAAACTTTGTTTGATCATTTTTGGTTAATTTCTAGTTTTCTTGAGCGGGGGGGTAGGGGAACTTGGATGCAACATGACTTTAAATGATCTCTGATCTATGTTTTAAGGATCGTGTGTGTAGATGGCACACAGCTCACTACATTACAGGATATGATCTCAATGTAGTGCGTATAAAACCGCAGATTGATTTTCCTTGAGTGCTTTATACTGTTTAATTACATCTCCATGTAGGGCTGAAAAAAATTACCTATGTTTATATATAAACTGTGTTGCTTTTGATGTTGTGTTATTGCGCGCAGACGTGTGCGCAATAAAGTTTTTGCATATGGTCCAGGTAAAGCACGATAGCCTTGCAAGTTAAGTACTGCTTCAGTTCATTGTTTACGCTGGAATTTTTTCTCCCCATGGAATGTAAGTAAAACGTAGTGTTTGTCACCAATAAATGGTAATACTAAATTTTTTTGGGTTAATTTATTCTTGTATGCCACTACAGGGGCTGCTTTTTTTTTATAGGATTTGTAATGCTTGTGATATAGTACGGGCAGTATTGTAAAGCTATGGAGTAACTGTACAATGGTTATCAATTACATATAAATAACTACTATTTAGTAACGTGGAGGATGTGAAAACCTGGCAAGGTCAAGGAAATTCAAAAGTAATGTGGGTACATTTCGTTATTTGTGCCACAGTGTGTTAGTGCAACTGTATTAATGGGAGCTTAAACTGAAGTCATGATGATGACAAGAAACCTGGCACAGCAGGTTGGTATGATTACAAAGTTTAAGTCTCTACTTTTAAGTTTCCTTGTTTGCTTGTAATTTGAGTCATAACCTTGCCTTGCACTTAGTAATTTTCAGGAAGGAGGGGAGTATGTTCAGTTCAAAACTTTCCCTCTAGCCACAAAAACCGGCACCGTAGACTGACACGTGACAGTGTATCATTTGGATGTGAACTACGTTCAGTGTGTACTTAACTGGTGATCTGTAGCAGCACTTCCTAAACGCCTTTTGCAGTGCGTGTAGTAACTTGTCACAGAAAGCGGTTACTGCATATGCTGTGTCTCAGAGATAAATGCCTCGGCCACTTCCTTTGCATTATCAAAAGCAATTGGGCCACATTAACTGCATACCAAATTTCATTGAATCAAGTTGGGTTTGATCATTATAAGCAAAAACAAAAATTGTAAAGTGGTTTTGGTTTGTTTTTTTTACATTTGTAGAACTAAAATGCTGTACATTTAAAAATTAAAAGAAACTTGCTAGGCTGAGGCTTTGTATTGCAAATTCTTACAACTTAGAAACTCCTTACCAAACGGTTTATATTGGAACACAGATACCACAGTGCTAGCGGAGTAAGCAGTCTGCCTGCCGTTATCCACTGTTACTTAGGAGTTTTCTCTTTGGATGGGACTAGAGCCTAATCTTGGGACTTTGAGTTTTCTCTTTGGATGGGACTAGAGCCTAATCTTGGGACTATTTTGCGCATTCATTTGTTGATAATCCCATGTTTCATATGAACTTCAGATAAGGTACTTTGCCATAGATATCTCTGTTTCAATACTCCTAAACCCATCTGTCATCCTAGAGATGCTATGTAAGAGCAGGTTCTTTTGCCAAAGGCCTTGTAATCACAGCCTCGTGTTGGAAGACTTCAGGTCACCGTGTGGATTTTAGGTAAGCCAGTGTGAGTCTGGATAAAAGCGTGTCTTTTCTGGAGCACTACAATCCCTTGCTTTTTCCATTGTCTCCTCTCTGCTTGATGCAGTAAAGGCTAGGAAGGATGATTACATACAAGGTGTAATCACCTTGAAGGCTTTAAGTGACACTTGTCCCAGATACTAAAATGTAGAAAGAATACAAATATGAGAAAACTGAGGTGAAATTCTCTGACTGCAGTAGTTTAGCAGGCTAGTACTGGTATAAAGTGGACGTTTCTGAGCACCAGCAAAGCGCTGTCTGCAACTCACCCCACCTTTGGGATGCTTTTACTTTTGTTTTTGATCTTAAGAAACCTTTTCACTGCGAGTGCATGAGCTGGAGCTTCCCAGTGTGAGTATCAGTGTACATTTGGGCTTCATACCACGCTTCAGTCATGGTCCCATCATAGTAAATTAAGTATAGGGTCTGTTTCAAAATTAATTTCTCATATTCAGGTCTTAATTGATACAGGTTGGTCTCCCACGGGCAGATCTTACCAAGCATCTCTTTGCCCATCTTCTTATTTGACTCTGCTTAAGTTACCACGAACATTTTAGTAAACTAATGCATTTTTTCCTGTGTTTCTCCACAAGTATTTTGACAATATGGCAGTACTAATCCAGAACCTGCTGTACATCTAGTAAACTGTGGAATTTTGCTCTCAAAATACTCATTCAGCTACAGAGAATTTAATCACTTTCAAGGGGGGTAAGGAAAACCATTTAGTCCAATCTGTCAGGCTCGTAACTGCTTTGCTAACAAGAGATTGTGATTTTTTTCAGCATTTACCACATTATTATCCCAGCCTCTTAAATCATATAGCCAGTGTTCCACAAGGTGGGCTGCCCTTAGGAGGGAGCCTGGATCCTAAGGGGCTTACACTCCCGATTTAGTAACTTATAACAGAGCGATTCGGGAGGAGGCAGGTTGCCAGAGGACGTGATGTGGCATGACAAGACACTGAATTTCAGTGCGTTTCAGTCTTGTTCGTTTGGACCTTTTTTAATGTCTGAGCATCTACTTCCAAAGCAGTGCGTACAGGCTGAAGGGAAGTAGCTGAGGAGTTTGGAAACCAGATTTTGGAAACATTTATGTCCATTTTCCAGTAGTTCAGCTTGTAAATAAGATCAGCAGAGGACAGTGTAAGCAATACATTTTCCTTCACCAAATTAAATGTCCGGACTGCGTGCTGTCCCTCACAGGTCTGGACTTTGACAGACTCCAGTCTTGATGCTGTGATTTTCTGGTATTGGAAAGAAAGCACTCATTACTGTTTTCTCAAATGTTAAAGCCTTAAGCCAACATCTAAATTCTAGCAGCTTTTGCCTTGCTTTCCTTCAAGCCTTTTCTTATTCGTACGAGTATACAGCTGCACTTACTAGTGGCTCTTGTCAAAAGAATGATACTGTGCCACTGTTCGCTGAAGAGGTGCAGTCAGTGTCTCACCGCAATGCCCTGCTGTAAGAACCTCAGGAGTGGCTCTGCAGATGCACTGCGTGTGAAACCCGACAGATGAAGCCTTTTCCGGGGTTTGAGGACTTGTCTGTTTTAAGTAACAGGTTGCACTCTGAGGTTGGTGTCCAAGAAGGAAGGTAGTCCATGTTCATTCAGTGATGTAACTGCATCACATAAAAATTAAGGGGAATAGTGAAAATTGGTCAGGGAATTTTTATAAGCAGAATATTTTGTTAGTAGGAAGTCCTGACTCCCCAAAGGAAGAAACATGGCTTTTCACGATCCATCATTCTTGGCTTCAAGATGGAGATCTTAAAGAAAAGGATTTGTGCAAAATTCATTTTTGGGAACGCTGACGTGCGGGATATCTAACGTGCCTACAGAATGAGCAGCAGCCTGGATCCACTGCAGTACCTGTTTGTTCCGTGGCATGAAAACACATTCCCATGACTTGTTTTGGTTTAGGATACAGACAGCTGGCTTTTCCTTAGGATAAATCCTATCTGAACGACCCAGCTGGGGAGTCCAGAGTCAGCAGGGTAGTATTTCTTGTTCTCAAGTCTCTGGCCATTATTTTAGCAACATACGTCACAGTTAAATGTAGCTGTACTCGGAATTCCACTGCAGTGATGATGTTCTGTTTTAACCCACTGATCAAAGTTAAAAAATAGTTTTATTCTGTCCTAAAGTGTAAAGACAAATGATGGAGGTTCCAAAGTGCCTAACTTGCAGGAAGGGGTAGGAGGCATGTATACCACTTCACTGATCTTCCGTGAAGCAACCACATCATGTTTGCTTTTTTTTTTTTTTTGAAAGTCCACAGATAGAAACCAACAAAGTGCGAATCAATGTAATATCTTCCTTAAGGGCTTCTATGTTTAAGTGATTTTATTTAGACAATGACTCTGTTTGAGCTCAGACAAAGAAATGCTGCTCCAGAGGCGGTTACAAATCTGAAAATAGCTTCATCTCTGTGGCTGTGACATGCTGTATGGCTTCCGGTTAGCTGCTGATTGGAGACGAACACTCACTTATACCCAGGAATTTCTGAGCAAGAACCTGAACATCCCATGGAAGGAGGTTGGGGACAAATTTGTCAGAGCAAATTAAAATCTCTAGGGTATCATTTAATCTCTGGATTAGATGTGAATAAAAGCATACAGATGGCAAATACTACTTATCTAAGTGTATTTTATTCTCTGACAAAACAAATTATTCTGTATACCACTAGCAGTACTAATGCAACAAAATTGGATTTGGTTAGAAATCAAAAAATTAGAGTGCTTTTAAACACGCACCCACTGCCAATTTCACGGTATTTTTTTAGCAACCTGCTAATAAATGATGGTTTGGATTTTAAATGTCCCATGTAAATGATGCAGAAAATATTCTTCACAGAGTATGCTTTCAATACTTTCACTGTCTGCTACCATTCCTTCATTTATCTTCACGATTTCCAGCCAAAAGGTACTCTTTCATGTTTAAATGTTTTGGGGCTCTTTTCCTTCAGAAGGGACATTGGCGTCTTCTTCCAGACTCAGGGCAAAGTCAGAGAGCGAGCTGTACTCGCAGTCAGGGCTGCGTGGGCTCTCGTGCTCTTCACCTGACTACCCTGGAGTGTAAACCTCACCCTCAGTGCAAAAATTGGTGCTGTCGAAAGCCCACTCCAGGTACCGCTCTGAAAACAGGTCAGCTTCTAGGTGCATCTCCTTTCATCCTCTGCTGCCTACCTGATCCCAAGAAGCCACCAGCAAGGCCTGTAGTGCCTTCCTGATTGTAGCTAATAACATGCTGTTCAGATGACCTAAACTACTGTTAACCTGCTAAACCAAAGCATTTCCATCTGCATTACACTGAAAAGGAAAAGTAATGTGTTTTGAGTTCCTGCACATGTTCTTTCATCACTGCAGTCCAAAAGCTTGTCCCATGTAAATGGACTGAACCCAGTTCTTTCGGCAGGATAGGGAAGGATGTAAATGTTTCTAAAGTCACTTTTAAGTTAACACCATATTGGTCTACAATTTCCTTTGCCTTTTTGCTCCCATCTCTCTGACAGAGTAGTCTTTTTTATTAAGGCCTACGTAACATTTATTTGCTAATAATCAGAGTAATCTATAAGCCAACAAAGCTCCCTTCTCTCTCCAGAAGTGTTTTCTGTAGAATCTAGCCAATATTTTGCAAAATTTTACTGGTGTCAGGCAGCGTTAGAAATTGCTGTATCCTCAGCGCAAAGCTGGTAACAAGGCAGGTGCTCGTCTAACAGCCATTTATTGTTGCCACATTTTAAACGGTTTATCTGAGCTTGGAGAAACACTTCAAATATTTTCATTAATTATAAGGCTAAACCTGAACACATACATAAAATCAGCTAAGGACCTAGTCCTGCAAGGTGGAGTGCTCTGGCTCACCCTAAGACTCACTGCAACTAGGGAAGAGTCGTGTTCATCAGGAAAGGAATGTTGGGATCTCTCGCTAAGAGCGCTTTGTGTCCCTGGTGATCCATAGCTACTGACCTCAGAACCTGCTGCTGCAGACAGGCTCCAAGTTCCTGCTACCGTGATCCGTTTCTGTCCGTTTTGGAAGGGAAACCCTTGGCACTATGTAGGAAGCGGGGGAAAAAAAAGAATGAGTCTGCTAGCACTCAGTGCTGGCTTTCGAGGAAGCTGAAAACGTGTCCCTGTGAAGGCTGGCACGTAAAACGCAAAAGTGTTCTTCAGAAGGGTGGTACTGTTAAAAAAAACGCACGTGACTAAGCACCTTTTAACCTTTCACCTTTGCTGTGGCCACCCTTGTGAGGTTAGACAGAGTAACTGCTCTGCATGACTCAGGGACGTGACTGGAGAGGCCCTGCCCAGCGTGCTGTTGCCTGCGGCTGCAGCAAATAACCACTCTCTGCAAGAAAAGCACATAGCTATCCTGTGGGAGATAGGTGTCTTGCTGGCAAAAGCACAGCCTAATTGGCTGTGAAGCAAAGCTTTCACAGGCTGGCTGCTCTGGCCAGCAGTGCCTGCTGAAGAGGTCCCTCTGCAAGTGAAAAACAAGGAGAGCTGGGATGTGAGCATGGCCTGACTTCTGCTGCCTCCTGAGGAACTTCCTGAGTTCAATGAGTCTTGCTACAATGAGCCCTGACTGAGTTGAAGAACTCATGGAGCTCAAGAAATTTTCAGCATTGTTCTGCCAAGGAGAATAAACCCCAGTGAAATCAAATAAATTCGATGCTAAGCTGTGCTGCAGCTGTTTAACATCCCAGACCTTCCCATTTCTCATTCTCTGCCAAGCTAGGCAATACAAATCACATTTACAGTTCCTTTCGTGTTGTGCAGTGGAACAGTTTGCAGTGTAACAAGATTAGTTTTCCCTGTAATCCTCTTAAAATATCCTTCCTTTGATTGTCTTTTCATCTTTTGGTGTTCTGGAGCTTGGATTAATGGGATTGAGATTTATTCCACAAGTCGTGTTTGATAAGCTCCTTTCAAGAATTAGTTGCCTACAAACACGTTTAATTTGGAAAAAGCATTTTGACAGTAGCTGAAATATGCAGTGTTATGCCAAACATACTCATAAGGCCTATATATATAAGCACTTGCAGTACGTACGTGTGTAGATACTACAAGACAAGGAGGTAAACAAAATGAGACAGGCTTACTCCTTTCAGAGTGTCTGAAATCTCTCTTGTGGCTTCTCTAGGCAGATTTGCAGTGTTGGCCCTATGTCTGCAAACTGACCCAAGTTGACCACGTGCCTCTTCTCGTTCTCATCACATTTGAAGCACCATCCTTAAACTGTGCCTTCCGCTGGTCCCACAGGCTGGATTCACCTTGTGATCAGCTTGGTCTGGTTCCCTTGTCACTGAATCCCTGCTTAGTAGACACTTGCTACTGGAGTAACAGCCAGTTTGCTGGGGCACTGATATTACACGCTATCGCTTCATACGACTCAGCGAGTGACTCAACAGCTCTGCCTGCTGCCTTGTCATAACCAGGGTTTCTTTTACAACCAGAAAAACCCAAAGCATGGAGCAACTACATCATTTTGAGCTAGTCTAGATCAGAGCTGCTTATCGCAGAAGTCAGGGTTGTTCAACTCCTGTATTTAGCCCAGAAGACTGTCCTGCTGATCCAAAACTAGATGGCTTTGTGCCATCCCCCTCTGTCCTTGTACCTCAACTTTGACTGCTACATCCCATCTCTTGATCTCTAGTTGGTCTTACTCTAGCAACAAGAGCTCCTGCCTTCCCCCGGAGGTGCAGGGAGAGGGGTCATGGCTACAGAACATTCCTGAATCATGCGGTGACCGCTGGTAAGGCTGTGCTTGGCTGACCTTGCTGAATGTGAACAGACGCACGCACCAAGCGTAGGATGTTGAAAATACCTGCCACGTGCGTTCAGGATGCCACGTGCCAGGGGTCTCCACTACGTATGGATGGCTGGATTCACACCCCACTTTCAAGGTGAATGTATAGCTATAAAATCACTGCAGACAGCAGCGCTCAGGTTACATGCCGGGCTGTTTCCATTCAAGACACGTCCTTCGCTCTATATTCCTGTCCTCACGTTACTCAGTGGCAAACTATTTAATGAGACGTATTTTGCCTGTCCACGACGACCTGAAAGTAAAATAACTGCTGCTGTCCGTGCCAGTCTCCGCTGCACCCCCGGCCGTGCCCGCGCCCCCCGCCTCCCCACACGAACGCCGCGTTCCAAGGGCGGCCCCGGGGCGGGCTGCAGGCCCTGACCGCGCGCACCGCCATGAGGCGAACGGGGCCGGGGAGCAGCCTGACCGCGAAATGGCGGCCCCGGCCGCCCCCGCTGCCGGGCGCGCATCGCGCCACCTCCTCCCCCGGCTCCCAGCCCAGCGGAGCGGGAGACGGACAACTCAACCCACCGCCTGCCCCTGCGAGCGGAGGGGGGAGTTCCGCGGGAAGCGGGGGGAAAGGCGGCTCCCGCGGGCAGCCCGAGCAGCACCTCCCGACATGGCGCCGGCGCCGCCCTCCCGCCTCAGCGCGGGCGGGGCCGGGGCGGGCCCCACGGGCCCTATAAAGGGCCTGGCGCGGGGCCCCTCGGCCTCTTGCTCCGGTGTGTTGAGGTGAGTGAGGGTCATGGGCTGGTCTCGGGCAGTTGTTGGGGGTAGGTTCGAGCTTCGCCCCTTCCTGGTGGCTTCCCCCGTGCCTGAGTGAGCTTCTGGGGGCAGCCGGCGTCGTTTTCTTGCCTCCCCGCTGAGGGCGCGGGCAGGGCCGAGTGGGCTGGCGGCATGGCCGCCGCTTCCCCGCTGGGCCCGGGGGCCCTTCCCCAAGTGCTCTCCTCCGTGCTCCCGCCGTGTTCACCCTATGGGTCCCTTCCCGGGACCGTCTCCCTGGTGTGCAGCCCCCCCCCGGGGGCTCGCTGGTGCGGGTGATGACATTTTTTTCCCCGTCAGAGCGACAGTGTTGATTCCTCACTTCTCAAGCCAGATCGTGTCTGACGCACCAGCGGGCAGCATCGCTGTGTCCTACGCGCTCGTGGGACCCGGTGCTAACTGTCCCCTTCGGCTTCGCTCCTAGGGCACCGCGAACGCGGAGCGCCGGGCCTCCGGGAGACCTGCGGCAGGGTCAGGCGTGCCGTGAGGGCAGGTGCTTGGCTTGCTCGGCCATGCCTGAGCCTCTGGCAGGTGGGAATGGTAAGTCCTTTAGTAACAGTTACACTGGGTTAAAAACACACGTAGGTATTTTCTGTTCAAGATTAAACTGCTTCTGCAGTTCTTTGTCCCTGGAGACTGGGATGTGTGGGATTGACCGCCAGATAGTGCGGAGCTGGCAGCAGAGGGTTTCCCCCTGCAGAAGCCTCGCAGCCAGGCCCCTCCGTGCCTGTCTCACTCCTGTTCTCATGGTGGAAGGGCGGTGGGTTGCCAGCTCCGCCTCTCGGCTGGGGGGCCCGAGGCACGCGGGCGCGGTGGGGCAGGGCCGGCCTGGCTGCGGCGCGCCCTCGCATAGGGGCTGGTGCTGGCGTTTTCCTGCCCTGCTCACGCGGTGATCACGCCGGAGCTGCTCCCTCTGGCTAGCATCTGGCGACCGCGTGGTGCATACTGCCGCATGTGCGACATCCTGCCTTCACGTGCAAAGGCAGAAGCCTTGCAGGGCCATAAAGGCTGGGCTGGCAGAAGTGTAACCTGTTATGTGTGTCTTCTGCAGCCTTTTTCCTATCCTATGTGCCTATTGAGTGTGTCAACAAGCCAGCTCTTTTTTGGGAAGGATTGGCATGAATTCACTTTTCTCCTGTGGGTCGGCAAGGGGAGGTGGGAGCATGGCACCGCTGCTGTGAGTGTGCAACCATGTAACTCCTGGGGACTCGGTGGTGTAAGTGATGACTGAATTTTTTCCCCATCAGAGCGACAGTGTTGATTCTCACTGTTCAAGCCAGATCATGTCTGATGCACCATCGGAGAAGTGCTGTTATGTCCCGCACCCTGGCAGGGCCTGGCACTGACTCTCCTCTTCCCTGTTTCACTCACAGGACTCTGCAAAGGCAGAGGGAGTGTTGGGCCTCTGGAAGACCCGGTGTGATGGGGGCAGTTGTCTGGTTTGCTTCACCATGCCTTAACCTCTAGCAGGTAACAATGGTAAGTCTTTAACATAACTGTTGATCACTGGTTTACAGCAATTTTTTAAATTGAGAGGTGGGAGGGCACAATACCTTTCTGCCAAGGGAGTTGCTTCCAAAAATCTTTGTCCCTGGAGACTTGACTGACTTGTAGATTGGAGCATTAGCCTAAATGTTGTAGAGGTGAAAGCACAGCTTTCCTCATTGAGAAGCATTGCAACATGGCTCTTTGCCTCTTGCTCGCATTCCAGCGTGTCCAAAGTGGCAGGTGTGGCAAGTGAACAGGAACCAGCAGGGCATGGAATCTGCAAGCTGCAGCAGTGTGGGCTGAGCTGGAGCAGGATGGTGGTGAACAGCCCTGTCCTGTTTGTTTGCCTGATGTATTGTGTTCAGGAGTTAATTTTAAGGACACCCTGCATGGAGACACGTGCGTGATCTGCTGCTCAGAGTGGCTGCCCTAGTAAGGGATAGGGACCATCCTGGCTGATGTCTGTCCCTGTAGAAAAGAGGTGCTGTTGGGTCTTTGGTGCCCTGCCCCTTGCTGGAGTGTGAGGGGATTGCAGATCCTGCAGGTGTTCAGTGGTGGCCCTATGTGTGCGCCTTTGCCCCTTCCTCTGCCATTAGTTCACTTGGTCCCTGCAGATCTGCTGCGGAGGTGAGAATGTGGCACCACTGCTGTGGGTGTGCAGCCACATAACCCCTGGGTGTTCACAACTACTGGTGTAAGTGATGACTGAATTTTTTCCCCATCAGAGCGACAGTGTTGATTTCTCACTGTTCAAGCCAGATCATGTCTGATGCACCAGTGGGGAAATGCTGCTGTGCCCCACACCCTGGCAGGGCCTGGCACTGACTGTTGCTTTCCCTGTTTCACTCATAGGGCTCTGCAAAGGCAGAGGGAGTGTTGGGCCTTTGGAAGACCTGATGTGATGGACGTGAATTGTGTGAGGAGGGCAGTTGCCTAGTTTACTCCATGGTCTCTGTCCCTCTGGCAGGGGAGAACGGTAAGTCTTTGATCCAGCTATGTTCGCTCTTTAAAAGAACACCTTTCTGCAAGGGAGTTGCTTTTGCAGTGCTTTGAGAGGTTAGAGTCCCTGGAGATGTGACAGATGTATAGATTCCAGCAGGGGCCCTTTCAATTGTTGGACCTGAATATCAGCACCTGTTAAAGGAAGTTTCCTCCTGTCTTTCCTGCAGGCAGTAATACCTTCAGTTGTTAATGGACATGATTTTTCAAATGTAGTTGGTTGCCTTGTTACAATTCAGCTGAAGAGCATCTGACTTTTTTCTCCATAAGATTGTCAATGCTGATGCAAACTTCTGCTTTAGGCAGATTGGCTGATGCCACAGATGCAAGATGTTTTGGTTCCTTGTGCGGCTGCATGCCCTTGCCCCTCTGTTGCAGGGGAAACTACATACATGCTGCATGCTTTGAGGGCAGGCAGCACCGGAGGGTGCTGTCTGCTCACATGGTAACACGGGTCATGTAATAGTGTCTGACATGCACAAAAGACTTGAGGCTCAGAAGTGAAAGAAATCCTGCTTTGAGAAGACCTCAACTATATGGCAGAATCCTGACAGGTTTCAGTTTAACCTGAAGGGCATTAGCGTAGCTTTTTTGGTTTGCCCTGTTTAGGCAGTGCTGAAATGACAAGAGTCAGGGAACTTTGTTCTTGGTACTTGTTTTGGGTTTACCCCCCTCTGAATGGGAGGTTTTCAGGGCCTTGGAAAAGTGTGGATGAAAGCTTCCAGCAATATGACTTTGCAAGATAGGGGAGTGCTTTTGGATTCTTTTTATTACAGAAGATTGACATGATATTTTCTGAGAATTTGGCTGTTTGACTAGGATTTTGCAAATGCTCTAGAAAATCTGCTTAGCAGAACATACTTCATTGGCTGAGCAGCTTTTGTTACTGGCTTCATTTGGTTACAGCCTTGCCTTGCTGTTCAGATTCCCGATGTGAGCTATCGGATCTCCAAGGAGGCTGAAGTCTCCTTGGTGTAGCCTGTATCTATGAAGACCATAAGCGTGACCTTTCTGTATGGCGCTATCGAACTTGGAAGGAGTACGAGTGGTCTGTGTCAGCTGGGGAAGTGGGTAGAGCTGGCTGAACACCTTAACCTGGCACTGTTCCGTCAGCTCCCCTGGGCTTTCATCAAGTACTCTGAGCTCCCACAATGCAGTTTGAAGCGCGCATCCCATTTGGAGTGCCTGGTGGAGAAGCTTTAGTTTGCAGAGCAGCCCTTGCTGTTAATAGAGTTTTAGGGGAGAGCTGTAAGCAGTGTATTTGCTGGTTGCAATAACGTGGCCTGACAATGTTGGCTGTTTTCTCAACAGGTTGAGATTTGTCAGACGTTGTCCTGGGACCTGCTGCGATTTCAGTGTACTGGCAGAAAGCTGTCTTCTGCTAATGATGTCCCTCTCCGTGCTGCTGCCTGTGATCCCTTGTCCAAGCTACTGTATTCACATCACCCTGCCACAGCTCTGGTCTTTTCTCTGAGCTAGCAGGAGTGATAAGATAAACGGGTGTCCCGCCAGCTTACAGATGGTGTTAAATTTTCCTTTCCCTTGGGGTGAGGCACATAACTGTAATGGATTCTGGAACTTGCTGCATGTATAATATTATTGGATGCTTTTGTCTGCAAGGGTTGCATTCAACACCTGACAGCAAATGTTATCTTGCCACAGTCATTAAAAGTAAGGAAGCCTGTCCTTGGAGAGTGATTGTCAAGTATGGGTAGATGGCCTCCTGTGTAAAGGGGGGGATTCAAGTCTTGGCTCTCCTTCTTGTCATCCATCCAGAAGGCTTCAGTAATGCAATGATAATTGGCAGCCTGTAAAGTGGGGAAGGGGCATCTTCTGTGCTGCAGTGCAGTCTGTGTTTCTGTACTGTTTAGAGCCTATCTTTAATAAAATTTGAGTACTGGGTGAATTCAGGTGATGACTGAAATTCTCTTTACACGCTTCTAACAGCCAATTTCTGCATCTCCTAATTGTTTTGGGAGTTGGATGGCAACAGGGCTTCTGGGTAGTGACTGCTTATGTTGAGCTGCCTCAGCTGAGGAAGGGGCATAATCTCATGGCAGTATAGCTTCACATATCCTGAAATGCAAGTGCTCAGCTGAGTCTTAGGGCTGCTGCTGTGCTACAGGAAACACTAGGGCACAGTTCTCAGCTGGGTGTTGAAAGGTCAACAGGTCTGTCTTCCAGACCAAAGGGAGAGGTGCAGTCTGCACTCCTGTGTGTTGGAACAAGGGCTCTCCTTCGGATTCTGGATGAGGAGCAGCTGGTGTAGAATGCAACGCAGTGAGGATTTTAGCTGGCCTGGTAAAAGGTGTAGATTTGCATGTTCCCAAGGTAAGTCACAGTGGCTTTGCAAATTTATAAATTCTTCCATATGCGAGTCTTACAGAAAAGCGATTGCAGTCTGGGAAGGATCGGAAGCTGATGCCTGCTTCCGTGAGGAGTTGGACATTTCCCTTGTGCAGTGTGCTCAGCTAGGAGGAATGACTGCTTCTGGCAGAGAGATTTGGTGGCAGATGTTCATTCAGATACTACAGCCTTCCCCTGCATGCTCTCTGGCGAGTTTCCAGTGTTGCAGAGCAGGAGAATTAAATGAGTGTATGTGCTGAAGCAGGGAATGGAATCACTAAAGGAGGAAGCTGAAGGCTTTCCCAGTACCAGAGGAAGGTAGCCAAGAGCCCTAGGATGTATTGCTTCCAGTACCTCTGACTTTCATAGCCCAGCTCAATTGGCTGTGCACATCTGGCCTCAGTAGGGGTGCAAAGCTTGTGTCCATGTGTGTGCTGTGCCGTGTCTGCACGTGTACAGGGTCTGAATGGTGGTGCATTCTGCAGGGAGGGAGAAGGCATTCTCCATCTGCTGTGCCCATTAGCCTGGCAGTCAGGAATGGTGTCTGCGTGATGCACAGGCAGTTGGGCCTCGGCAGATGTCTAATGCAGGTCTTGCTCTGGTAGCATTTGTACACCCCACTGGTGATGCAAATGGCGCTTTCAGATGAAGTTGAAGAACTGTGATATGTGTTAATCTGCAGTGTCTCAGCAGGTTCTGAATCAAACCCCAGGCCTAAGGATGGGAGTAGCTGTTCCCCATGTTGAGAGGTAGTGCAGCAGCAGGTACATGCCATAAGGACAAGGTTAAACACCCATCCCCTGGCAGCCCAGTTGGGTTCCTGAGGAGCAGGGCCACCTGGCAGCTGTTGAAGGTTCCCCAGTTACTAGTTCTGAGCCTGTGGAAGCTGTTAACTGGTGGGTCATCCAGGGTAGATGCCAACTGAAGTGCTGGTGCCTGACAGCAGCTGGGTGTGCTCGGTGACAACTAGCTTGAGGTAGCTGAAGGGCAAAAGTGAGGCATGGATACCAGGCTGAAGAAATGTTTAAGGAATGATTCCTGCAGCATTGAAAGTATTACTGTGTTATTTTTGCTCTTAGCAACACCATAATTCATACTCTAATGGATTGGAAGTTCTGTACAGCAACCTACAAGGTCACAGGGTATTTCTGCTAATTAAAAGCATAAATAACAGTTTCAGTGGTTATGGGAGGATTTGGTATCTGAGCTCATAGCAGACTTTGGCTTGTATGTTTAGTATGAAACAGCAGTGGTGGAAGATTAGGTATTAATTGGCATTTAAAGCAGTCTTCCATTATCTGGGTAGAGATTTTTCCCATTCAGTTAACGTAAGCAACATAATCTCTTGAAACAACATAATGATGAGGGATCAGAACTGCTGCTAATATAATTACTTTCATAATGTAATGACCGTACCTACCAGCCAGCATACTTTAGGGACTGGAGAGTGCTGGTTGTCCAATGGGAGCTGTAAGGACAGATGTACCTGGAGTGACTTCTTAGCATCTTTTATTAGCTCTCCAAGAGAAGGTGCTCAGGTGCTGCTGGTACACATAGGCACAGGGGTGGAAGATAACTCATTGATGAGTTTATCCACTGTAAGCAACTCCTGAACGCTCTCTAGTCTGTGTGCAGGGACTGGTTAGGTGGAGGAACTGAACTGCAGAAGGTGAACTGGGATGAGTCTGGAGATCTTGGACCTGGCAGCTGTAGGGGGTGCTGTGTCCATGCATTGCCCAAAGCTTAGGAAGGGCCAGGTGGAGTTTCTGCATCAAACTGTGTGTTTGAGTTGTTCTGTGCACATATAGTCAGGATGCTTTCACTTGGTCCCTAATGCAGGGCACTGTAATAAATAAACGTCTAGACCAGTGGTTAGCTTATCTATAAGAACAAGAAGTGTGATGGAGACAAACCCTAAAAGTAATGTGCAAGTAAATCTGAACTGTTCAGAGGCTTTTATTTAGTGGGATAGAGGAGGTCTTCTGTACTGATAGGCTTTTGCTTCAGTGCTTTCATCTGCTGGAGTTGCCCACAAACAGCTGAACACCTTGGGCATGGCTTCAGTTATAGCAGGAACAGACAATGCTGTATGTACTCAGACTTTCTAAAGCTGGAATCTGGAGTTCACTCACTAGGCTCATATATTTAAGCAAATCTTCACTTTCCTCAAACAGTTCTGTTTCTTGGTGCCATGAGCATTTGAGAGGAAAACAGCACAGATTATTTGTCTGATGTTGCTTTTAATAGACATGCTTTCATGCACAGTGAGAGGTTTAACACTTACATTCCCACAGACCCAGGCATTTTTCTGACTGCATGGTGGTTATTCTTTGTAGACCCATCTCTTAAGCAGCTGCATTAGCTTATGGGGTAGCACAGTCTGAGGACTCATTGCTGCTTCTGCTCTGCATTGTTTCCTCTGCCTCCATGTCTGCTCTGCGATAGATTATCTGATGCATCAGATGTGTTGACAAACTAGATGTTATCATGGACAGCAGTGAAGTAGAACTTGGGTTTGTGATTGCTCTAGGAAGACCCAGATTTTGGCCAGACTCAGACTGCCCCAGTAAAGGCAGTAAAGGGAAACTTCTTAAGCAGAGAGTGTTTCTCCAGTGTTTTTTAAATAGATGCTCTGTAGCTGTAGACTCTTCTGTTTCTCTCTTGATCCTTTTTTGTCAGTTCCCTTGTAGCAGTGGGGTAAAGCCAAGTGTCTTGGTTCAGCCCAAGTGTGTTGTGGCACCGTGGGAGTTGCTGGTTTGTGCTACAGCTCCTAGGGTTCCCAGGCACTTCCCCATCCAAGCATTGGGCACAGTTGGGGCTGAGACCCTTTGACACTGCACTGGCAGTCTTCTGGCATCCTTCATCTTGCAGAAAACTGCAGTTTATGTCCCTATGCTCCCTGCTGTGATGTTTTCTTGCTCAGACCACCTGGCTGATGCTCAGGTTCAGCTCCCTGTATAGCAGGAGGACTGCTGCTCTCTTCGCAGGGTGAACAGAGCAGGCATGGCGAGAGCTCTGGCTTGTTGCTGAGGTTCCCAACACATCGCTAAAAGCTCCCCTTTCCCCCATGATACCTACCACAGATTGGTCCTTGGAGCCTTCTAGATTGTTCCACAGTAAATTAAACTCTGGAGGTAAGTGCTGGGAATGATTCTCTTCATGCTTACAGAAACTGGGGTCTGAAGAAATTCTCTTCATATGTTTCTCTGCTCTGTGCCAAGGTGAGGCTAGCAAGAACTGGATGTGGCCCCTGCCACAGGCCTTCCAGTGGCTGGAATGGGCCCAAGACTTCTATTATGTGGATGGGAAATACCTGGTAGTTTGCAGGTAATGACAGAGTTGTCCTGGTGATTGGTAAAAAATACTTTTTGTGCTAGACCATATTTATAGTGTAAAGGGAAGTAAAGTATCTAAGGGAATATAATGGAATTGCTAAGATTGATTTAGGTTCATGGGAACATGTTCAGGACCATTTCTGTCTGTTGCCTGAGAATTTGCCTGATTTCTTTAGCATTATATTTACAAAAATGTCCACTGGATAGTCTGTACTACACTGCTTGTTGCTTGCTCTGCTTAGTTCTGAATGCTGTGGCTGCATCACCTTGAAGTCTTCCCCCTAGTGCTGAGAGTAAGCTCGACTTCCGTAGTCTTCTCTCAAAGCAAATGCTGAAGCCAGGTGCTGTTCTCATTTCTCTGCTTTGCAGACTGCCTTGGGTTTGTATAACCTTCCTCATCAAGGATGTCAGGGCCAGAGGGATGTGGTCTCAGCGCTGACTGCACAGAGAAGCCAGGCATGTTGTCCACCTCCCGCAGGGCAGCAGGTGCCTGTCCAGTGGGCCGAGGGCCTGAGCTGCTGTGTGGGGGTGGTAGGTGCGCAGGTGCGAGGTGCGCAGGTGCAAGGTGCGCAGCCACACACCATGCTGCTTGCCCAGATGGATTTCCTGAAAGCTGCTCTCTGACACTCTGGTGGTGTGTTGGCATCCTGGGGTTGGCCCGGAGTAGCGCACACGCGTTCTGCTCCACACATGCTATTTCCCGCTGTGGGTGGCCACAGTGTCTTTGGCAGCTTCTGGTTCAGGGCTGCTCTTTAATTGGAATGGTGAGGCTTGTGCTTTTGATCCTCCCACAGACAGAGCAATGCTCGCACATCAGTGCGGGACAGGGCCTGGCCCACAGGCAGTGGCTAAATTCTGGGTACCATTTCTCAGTGAGAAGAAATACTAAGCTCTACTTCTGCCCTTGCTTAGCAGCTTGGAGTATGCGCACTTTTTGTGCTGCACACCTGCAGCAATTGTAGACCTCGCTTTACCCCCACCAGTTTTCCCAAATCCAGCTGGAAAATGTAATGGCCTGCTGATGAAGATGGTTGCAAGCCATCTGCAAGCGTACGAGAGTGATGCTGTAATTGTTACACGTTACACTCGCTTAGTCTCCATTCATGTTTGCAATAATTTTGTCTACCAAAAAGAGATAAAAACTTATTTTTTCCTGGAGATACAGCACTCATGGGGAAGGTCTAACTTGAGAGTGAACCATTTTTCAGCAGATGCAGACTAGGCCCTGGACACTAGCAGTTCAAAGCAGACTTTTCCTCTGAGTATTCACTATCACTTTTTTATAGCATGATATTTGTAGGTGCAATTTTCTTGGAAATCTACAGAGGAGGACTGGAAGTGTCTGAGAAGTTTTGTTAGCAATTTATGTCACTGGTAAAGCCTTGGGAAAACTGCCTGGAGGAAAAAGTGGTTGCCAGAGGTGCTCACAGCAGTGGGTATCTCATGTTAGTTCCCAGCTGACCCAAACCTCTATATCAGGCACATCCTTCACAACAGTTGCTGTTGTGTCATGAGGGTAACATACTTTGTGCTGCTGGTCATGCCTTCCCCTGTAAACCTTTTCTGTCTCTCCTCTGAGCTATGACACATGCTCCCTGCCAGTCTTTCCTCTGATCCTAGATGATATGCTGGGTACCAAAGTAGTGCTGAAGCTCTTGTGTGTGAGGTTGCTGGCTATAACGGCAAGTAGTAGCATCAGTGGGTGTGAGAGGGTTGCTGATGAGGGCTTGTGTCTCAAAATGACTTAGTGGCCTGGTGAATGAATTTGCATGTGAACCTGGTGCTTTTTTCTAGCAGAGCTGACCAGGTAGACCTGCTGTTACACAGTCCTTTGGGAAGTGGAAGGTTTGGTGAGGAGGGGTCACCTTCTCAGTCATCTTACTAGTTTATAAAGCAGATACAACTTTGCTGTTGTTCTCCTGACTGCTGTTTTTCCCCTGCCCTGGAGAAACATACTTGCAGGACTAGAGCAGGGCAGGCAGGGGGAAGCACAGATGGCTATCCTCTGTGGCAGAGAGCAGAATCAGGGCTGTGTGTGATGGCCAGACTTGGGGCACAACTGCTGGGTGCAGGGTTCACTGTGCTATGTGGACTGGATGCAGCAGGCACAAACGATGTTGCAGCCTGCTGCCTGAGAGATGAGATGCAGGCTTGTCCTTCCAAGTGTGTGCCTCCCTTGCTCTGTGTTGCAGGCCTCTGGAAGTTGCATTGCTGGGTTCTCCCCTTTGCTGCTGTTTATTGGGTTTGGGGTGGGGTTTTTCCCCCTCTTTATTAATTTTTTTATGTATTAGACAAAAGGTTAAGGTCACAGTCTCTCATGAGCTGCCTTTTCTCTGAATTGTGGGATAAGCCTAATGATTTTTCCCTCACACTGAAAAGGAAAGCTCACCCATATCCCAGTGTTAGATATTCCCGCTGTCTGATGGTGGGAATCTATCTGTCCATCACAGTGCTGTTCTCCCAACTGGTTCAAGTGCTGGGAGGAGGGAGATACAAAGCTGTATGGGTGGTCTGCAAGGCTAACAGAAGACAGGAGGTCTTGGGCCTTCACAAATGTGTCACTGGGTTCAGTCACGGGCGAGGGGCTTGTTGGTGAGCAGTGGTTTCCTGTAGGTTTGCCTGATCCTTAAACCTATAAAGGCTCCAGAAACCAAGAGTTGGAGCGTCAGAACACTGTGGGTTTAAGACATGATTATCAACATGATTACGGCTTTTAGAACCTAATTTCACACATGGAAGTTTCCTCACGACTTAGATTTGTGATGCTTGTGGGCTGCTTTTGTGGCTCCCTTTCCTTTGGCAATGTTGAAACCATTAAGCATTATTTTCATTATTGGCAGAGATACAAAAGGAATATTCAGCAACAGTGTTAAGGTCATTTGAGCTTACAATGACAATTTCTTGGACTCATTAGGAATGTTCTTAAAAGTCCCTTCAGAATGTCATTATTCAAACCCTAGTGACCTTCTGTCATCCAGTTGCCTACTCCTGACTGCTTTAAGGCTCTGAGTCAGACAGTGTTGATAGCAATGCTGTGCTACAGGTGGAACAAAAGTGTACAGCACTTCTATTAATTTTTAAAGTGGCTCGGCAGGGTCACGTAAGTCCATGGAAATACAGTTTTGGGAAAAGAAACAAAAAAAAGCTCTGAACTTGGTTCTCTGATGTATTAGGGTAAAATCCTAGTCCAGCTGCTGAGCAATAGCTTTGTAGTGTGTAGGCAACTCTGGTCATTGAGCAGGATGCATTCCTTTACCACCCATAGCACAATTAATCTAACTTGTCAGGAATTGCTGGTGATTTCCACACCATAGAAAACACGTAGGGACCGGTGGCCTGTATCCTGCAGACAGGGGCAGATCCCACCAGAAGACCCGGAGAGATGGATTGATTTAGTAACCTGCCTGTGTAAACTTGTGAGGTCACAGGGCAGAAAGGGGTCAGAAAAAACAGGGGAAGGTGTAGTTAGCCCCTTGTACCTAAATCTTGGCATCCTCTGCTTGTATCACTGTTAAAACTTCCATGGTGACTAATTCTGATTTTCATCAACAAAAGAATGTGCCTTCCAATACGAGAATAACAGGAAACTCCTGTTTTCATGCAATTATCCTTACTGATAAGAAATAAAGGACTCCCACACTGCAGTCTTCTGAACATGCTGTCTAGAAACATCTCCATCTGCTGAATTGCTTTAGATCAAACCTGTACCCCGTATCTTCCCACAAGCCACTAGGAGGTCTTTAATATGCTACCTTCTACAGTTACTGTGAGAAAAATATAGCCAGTGTCTTACCAATGAAAACTGAATTATGTTGGAAATGCCTTGGTGGAGTTTTATAGCTTGTTTATATAAAACACATTTTAGTAGTAAAGGGAAAAAAATGTTTTCCTCGCACACTGAATTTCTTGTTGTTTACAAGATTCTTCTTCGTGATATAATTTATGGCATCATTTTTCATGGATCTAAGTAGGAGACTGGGTATTGAAAAGAGTCATGTGCTTTGAGGAGGTAAATTAAGTTTCTCCCAGGGTTCTATAATTCAAACTTGGCTATAGCTGAAACAGCATTGAAATAGTAAAAATGTTAATTTCTAGAGGAGATGAAAGTGCACCCTCCTCCAAGTAAAATAAAGCAAGATATTTTTCACTTTGCATTTACTACATTTCATAGTGCAGGGAGCCCTGTGCCTTAGTGACTTGGTTTTGCCCAAGGAACGTGACTGCTTGACTGGCCGATGCCTTCCCCCGTGCGCGTGCGACAGCTTCTGCTCTCAGTCTAGAAAACAAATGTGACCATTTCTGTCACGTAAATTGTATCAATTGAATAAAACTGTTAAATAGGTGAGGTAGAGTTACAGCTTGTGTTTATTTTCATTCTTGCTGTTACTGCATGCTGCTTCCCAGTTACACGCAGAAATGGACCCTTTGTGCTGAGAGTTGACTTGGGGACTTTGGGTCACTGCTTTGCTTTTTAGCTCTGTTTCTCATCATATTTCTGTGCTGCTTCTTAATGTTATTTGAAGTGTTTATCCATCATCTGAAGGGACTGAGCTTGTGCAGATGGGTGTCCTTGAATCTCTTGTGGAAATATATTCATTGTACATAAGGCCTCTGGTTTCATCACCTAAGTGGTAGCTTATTGCAAATGAACATCTGCTTCTCTGTAGACTAGCTGTAACTTTATTAATATACAAGGGTCAATTTACTACCTTTTTCCTGTTAAAACAAGGGGAAATGGGTATATTTCAAGAGGCAGTGTGGCTCCAAGGCTGAGGAGGGGCCCAGAATTGTTCTGGGTCTAGTCCTACAAATGTTTGGTCAAGTGCAAAGAGACCCAGTGATGATGGGTTGCTGCCAGCACGAATGAGGCCTTTTTGGTAGATAGGACCCAGCAGGATACGGCTTTGCTTACAACACTGAAACAGTAATTTCCGTGCCATTTGGTAGGCAGATTGCACCAGATGTGTCTGACTCACTGCATCCGTGAGATGCAATGCACTTGGATTATCTCTGGCAGACAGAGGTATGGATCAGACCAGGAGTCTTTCTCGTTGTGGACTCCAGGAACTCTGCACAGGAGAGATTAAACTGGGCTCTGTTCTCTGACCTCTTTGGCTGCTTGACAGTTTGACATGTATGAACCAAAGTCAGTGTGACTCTGTGATACAGGCAGCACTTGGACCACAGAGATCCAGACAGTGTAATCAGAAATCAGTTGCTTTTTCTGTTCATGTAGTTACCGGTGTCAGCTAAAACCTTGGCTAATGTTGGTGATACTCAACCTGTTTTCCAGCTGGGCAATTTAGTTTTCTGAGATGCACACTGGTGCCAGACTAATAGTCTTTCAAATTTCACATATCTCAGTCAGATACTAATGCGTGTTCAGTTTATTGGAGAGATTTATTTCAAACCAAGGTTTCTTAGGATGTGCAATCAACTGGAAACTTAAAAATAGGACCAGTTACAGTAGGTAAACTAGCTTTCTTCTGCAGATTGTATAGCTCATTACAGAGTCTGGTTAATCAGAACAGTTATGCCTGTGTGCAGTGTAATATTTCAGCATGTTCTTGAATTTAGAGGCAGCTCGGTATCCTGTTCAAGCAGCGTCTATATTGCTTTAGGATATAGTGTCTATATCACTTTGCTTTCCATTTGCTTTGCTTTTGTTTCCAACATCTGGGGAGAGATTTAGCAGAGAGATGCACAGCCTGGGTGATAATTGCATTGAAGAAAACTGTACTGAACACTATTCTGAATAGTTCCTGTGTTGTATGGGGTCCCAGAGGACAAGTGGTACCACGTCACCCTGGAGCCTGATGTAACTTCTGACCCATTTGGGCTTGCCAACTCGTAAGCCAGATCAACTGACTTGACAATTCACTAAATAAGTAAGTGGGGTTTTCTTTAGCTCTGTGTGGATTCATTTATCCTGAGATAAGGAAGGGTACTGCTATAAATCCCAAGCAAGTGTTATGCTGCATTAGAAGGTCAATATCCATTTTTAATTTTCTCTTTAGGAAAACCATTGTGAAAAAAAAAATCCCTTGAAGTTACAGAAGATGAAGATGTTTTAGCTATTTCATCTTAGTCTTACAAATAGCCACTTGTGAAAAAAATAAAGGGGCCTGGATTCTGGCCTATGCCAAATTGCAACTGCTTCCTTATGACTAAAGAAAAGGAAAGTGGTGGCCTAGAGTCCCAGGCTGTGGTGTTGAGAACACATTAGCCAAAGTGATCAACTTATGTGAGACAGGATGATCTGATGGTGACTGGGAAGACTGATCTTGTGGGGTTTGAGCTGGGCTTCTGGTTTTGGGGTATGTGTGCACTTCTTGTTTCTTTAGTAGCAACTCATGCACACTTGGAGATTCCTCATAGGAAGGAGAATAGAGTGGTCTGTGCTCAGGAAGACAAAAGTTTAATCTTGCAGTTGAGCCACAGGTTCTTTGGAGTGAGGACAGACCTGCTGGGAGAAGTCCCTGGCTTCTGTATACATGACCCTGTTGAGCTCTTCCATTCTTAAACACCAGCAGCAAAATCCTATGGGCAGTGGAAGCAAGAGGCACTGAGCCACAGTCTGAGACAGTGAAGGGAGGGAAGGCTACTGCTGCCTGCCACTCCTGAAGCCTCTCAGTGTGGCCTGGCTGCAGGAGGAGTGTTGCTGGAGGAGGATACATAGGTGCAAGGGCTGAAGGAGGAGGCAGTTTTCTGTGGAGGCAGCTGGTAAAGGCATGAGAGCAGAGCTAGTTTGGGAGGAACCTGAAAAGTGAGGCACTGCTTTTCATTTAATGTGGGACAGGGTCATGTAGTTTGCAGAATTGATAGAGGATTTTAGGTACTGTGTTCCTTTTGCTAGTCAGTGTGCCTTGTCTTGGGGTTATTCTGGATTTAAAAGATTCCTATTAATGCTCTGTGAAGTCAGGTGTTACCCTGGGCCTTCACAGACTAGGGGAAAATTCCAGGTTCGACTTGAATGCAAACCTATTCAAGACTTTTCTTCTGCTTAGGGGAAGAAATATGGCTTACGTTCTTCATAAGGTTCCATCTCATGGCTCACACTTTCACAAATTGTTCCTTTATTTTCTCTTAGGAAAAGAAAACTGAAGGAATCTGGTTCAGAAAAGTTGGCTGGTTTTCTTCCCTTTTCTTTGGGAAAGCAAAGAAGCCAGAGAGAAAACCACTAAAAGCTTTTTATTAAAGTATTTATCTTTTCTATTTTCTAAATAAGACTTCTGGCCACTTTGAACCCTCACCAGCTTTCATTAAAGATAATAGCTTTTTAATGACGAGTTTGTTTCCTTTATGCCCTGGGGTGAGTCATAGCCCTGCTCTCTGTGGAGAGGCAGTACGTGATGGGGTTGTGTAGTGGCTTTTGGCAGAAGTGTGAAGGCTAACACCTGTGTTCTCTGTGCCTATGGCCATGTCAGAATGGGAGGAGTGGGACTTACCTACTTCTCTTCTAGCCTGACTTTCCCCATGGTCTCAGAATGCAGCATTATATATGAGAGAAGGCAGAATAAGCAGATCACCCTTCCCATGTGTTGGAGTCTGCTGGAGACACTAGCTTTGCCGTGTTGAGATGAAGACTTGATCAAAGGTGAATGTTTTTGGGGTTTAAATCTGAGAAGGTGTTTGCTAAGCTATAACTACTCTACCATGGTGTGGATTCTCTTGGCAGTGCCTCAAGAGTCCTCATCCTGCGGACAAAACTGGTGAGCTGAGAAGTAGCAGGTGCTTTGGATGTAGCAGGTCATACGGTAGGGCTCTGGAGAAGGCTGCTGCTCTCTGTGCTTTAGCAGAGCACTGTACGTCTGGGAAGCTGATGCGGTTCACTTTGCAGCCAGGCTGAGGGTGTTTTACAAGGATGGCAAAGCCACATCTGAAAAGGTGTGCAGCAGTTGCTGGCCTCCTGAACTCATGCAGAAGAGTCCAGGTCTAACAAAAAGGGATTTTTTTATCTGGATGTTTTTTCAGTCCCTGGGTCAATAGCCCAGTTCAGGTGTGCTGGCCAAAACTCCCTTCAGTCCTAATGAGATCCCACCCCTTTGTCAAGAGTATAGGACTGTTTGGTTCAATGTTCTTCTCTACTTTGGCAAAAGATAGAACAACCTCAAATACATGGGCTCGTAATCTGATTTTTCTTCAGGAAATCTGAATCTTGCTTGGTATCAACTCTTCTCCCATGTCTGTGTACTAAGCACTAGCAAACATGCACAGAAAGGTCTTTTCACTTCTACTGTAAGATCTTAAAGGGCACCACGAAGGAGAGAGTTGTGGTGCAGAGTCTGAAACTCCTCCAAGTAAAGTGGCGTTAGGATCCCTGCAGATGTATTCTTTGCTTGCTGGTCTTGATAAAAAGTCCACCTGAATATTTTCTCAAATAAGCCTTTTTTAAGACTCAATGATTAGTCCTCCTTCCCTTCCTGACCCCCTCCAACACTTTTTTAATGATAGCTTTCTGCACAAGGGGCCTGGGCTAAGCAGGCAGACAGACATTGTACGAAAGCAGGAGCAGGTGTGAGGGTAAATCACCCAGCTTCTCTAGCTCTTACTGTTATTGAGTTTGTCAAAAGAAAGAGAAAACCTTAATTCTTGCATTATGGTATTTTCACACATGAGACCGCTGTCTTTTTCTCAGCACTAGGACCTTGTTACCTGCCTGTGTGAATTTATTTTTGTCTTGGCCTTAAGTGCATGAATTCATACTGTGAGTGGGGTGTGTGGGAAAGCAAGACCACATCCACAGCAGTGATTTGTCTTGTCGTCAAAGGTTAGCTAACCTAAAGAAGGACTGGAGAGAGGCAGGACCTGTGAGGTGAGCAAGTGAGGAGTTGGATGTTAAAATGCAACTATGGCAGAGAAATCAAGGGAGATGCTGAGGCAGAGTCTGGGACGTGGCCCCTCTCCCCAGCTCAGACCTTGGCCAGGCAGCCCCTCCCGGCCGGGTAGTTCTTCAGCTTGCAGGAGAGATGATTAAGGGGAGAATTCCATGGAGATCTATAAAATCTGCAGTGGCCTTGAGAAAGTAAATGAGAATTGATTGTTCCCTGTCTCTTCCAATGGAAGAATTAAGGATTCACATTAAATTAGCTGATGGTAAACTCAAATCAACTTTGTATCCTGTGTAGCCTGGCATTCTGCCACGAGAGACTGTGGTTGCCTAAATTTTACGTGGGCTCAAAATGAGATGGGAGAGAATGTGTGTAAGACCCAGGGACTGAGGCATGGGCACCACCTATTAAGGAAATCCTGGAGGTGAAATTACCAGAAAGTGTGAGACCATTCTGGGGAAATACTACTCTACGTTCAGCCTGTCCTATATTCCCTCCTGGGCATCTACTATTAGTTGCTATTGATGACAGTTACTGGGGGAGATAGGTCTTTGTTTTCAGCCAATGCAGCTCTCGTAGCGGGTGAAGAAATGCTCAGCTTTTTATCAGCAGCAGTCTGAGCTCAAATCCCGGTTCCTGCCCTCTGCTCTGCTATGGGTATGTCAGCTCTGAGAAGAACAGGACATCTTGTGCAAAGGTTGTCTTTGACCTGCTGTAGGAAAATGCTGTGTGCCCTGAGCTTGTTTGTTGAGAGCTGGGGCTGGCAGGACTAGGACAGCAGCATCCTTAGGGCCTAGGGTGGGATGAAGGGCTGAGATGCTTCAAAGATTTCCTACTGCCAGGACATGGGGAAGGGAGTTAAACAGTTGAATGAAACAAACAGTAAAACCACAGGTGAATGGCTTCAGTGGAATAGCCAGGCAGGGCACATCCTCAGAGATAGCCAGGTGTTTCTTGCATGTGTTCCCTGCCTTTCCTGAGCTGGAGGCTTTTTTCCTATCTGCCACACAGAGGGGAGGATCTGGGACAGGGAAACATTCAGCAAACTACAGAATCAGGTAAGTGCCACAAGCACAAAACCACAGCGGTTGCTTTGGCCTTGGCGTGAGGCCAGCTTGCCCCTGTTCTGCCTGATCAGTCAGGCACAAGCATAATGGGCAGTTTGAAAGGGAGAGTTAGTTAAGAATAGCGTGGGGCAGTTCAGTCTCTCTTTGGATTCTTGTTGGTGGTCCTCTCCTCTGCTGCTTTGTCTACAGTTCAGGCTGGCAGGGCATAGGAGCAAATGCTGCTACTCGGCCAGAGCAGCAGCCTGAGCGGAGTAAGAAGAATGTAGGGCTTGTGTCTGACTATAAATGCTGTTGAAAATTAAACAGCTTGTTTCGGAGGATGCTGAAGCATCATTTCATAAAGGGGGATATCCCCAGAAGCAGGATGATGGGATAGGAAGAAAGGGATGGAAGGTTTTTACATAATTACAAGTTGGAGCCCAGCTTCCAAAGGGTGGAGGGGGTGCGAGAGTTGGCATTCAGTTTTGATTCGTACAGCTGCTGTCTGTGGTTAGAGCAAAGTCCCTGACTATCAACTATCTCAGAAGGTCTCAGCCTCTTGCTGAGTTTCCTGGTTTGGGAGTTTTGCTGCTTCTGTTAGATTAGTTAGTTGTAGGTCATGTGATCATTTGTCCCAGCTTTTCTTTGAAAACATTAAAGCTTCTGAAGGTTTGTCTGCTTCCCTACTGATATTTAAAAGCTGTGAACAAAGTTGCTAGGTGTAGCTGGAATTCTTCCTGTGCTCCTCTATGCCCCGCAAGACATGGTCTGTTTAGGACCATGTGTGCTAAAACTCTCATCAACAGAGCCTGCAAAAGTGTGCCCTTGCATACTCTTGCTCTGTGTGTGAGATGGGAAAGGCAGCAGACCACATAACAGACTGCTGCAGAAATCGATGCTCAAGTGGGTACCTGTTCACAGCAGCAAAGCTGTAGGTGGAAATACTGACCTTTGCCTTCTTTTGGACAAGCATTTTTACCATTGCTGTTGATTTGAGTCGTGCTTGATAGGACAAGAGGAACCTGCCTCCAATTGTGACAGGGGAGGTTTAGAATTGGGTATGAGGAAAAATTTCTTCACTGGAAGGGTTGTCAGGCATTGGAACAGGCTGCCCAGGAGGGTGGTGGGGTCACCATCCCTGGAGGGATTTAAGAGACCTGTGGACAAGGTGCTTGGGGACATGGTTTACTGGTGGTATTGGCAGTGTTAGGTTAACGGTTGGACTTGATGATCTTAAAGGTCTTCTCCAGCTTAAAAGATTCTATGATGCCATGCTCTGGAAAGCACGTAATGAACAGGCAGAGCATCCCTTGTGATAGCCTTGGAGAAGGGTTTGAATGAGCTGGCAGCCAGTTCTCCTGTGGCCTTCACATATCTGTAGAAATCAGCTCCAAGAAATCAGATCACTTGCTTGGCTACTTTCCTTCTATGCTTTCACAGACTTGGCTGTGACAGTGGAAAGTAAAATCAGACACTCTAGACCAGAACCTTTTTTGTCTTTTTTTGGCCCTGCGTATCAGTAGCTCTGCTAGTTTCCTTGTTGCTGGAATGCACAAGAATCCAAGTCCTGCACATGGGACATAAAGTGCAAGGGGCTGTACAAACACAGAACGAAGAAAATATTGCTGTCCTAACACATCTGCAATGTACATATAAATTATCAGGTGATAAGGGCATAGAAGCAAAAGAGTGAACACTGGGGAATAGGGTAAATTGTATTTTAAAACCTGGTGAATCGTATCCAGGCTACATAAGGGTGGATCAGCCTGTGGTGCAGACAGGGACACTGATTAACTATCCAGAGTGAAAGTGAGAGTAAGCTTCCCTTTGTCCCTTGGAAGGGACATTCCATCTGCGACATCCTCCTGCCCCTCAGAGTTAACGAAGCGAGCAGGAGGGCCTCTGGGAACTGGGTCAGTGGCAGTTCCAGCACAGTGCAACTTAATTAAGTGAAGGAAAATGAGTGAGAGGGCAGGAAGGTCAGGAACCCTGCGTGGTCAGCAGGGAAAGCAGCTGGGTTTGAACAAGCAGATAAAGCCACACTTCCACCTGCCCTATTGAGCAGCTTCTTGATGTTCCCTGAAGGTTGGAAGACACAATCCCCACCACCGAGGACAGCCCTGCAGGCTGTTCTGCTGCTGAACCTCTCTTTGTAACATGGACTAGCCACATTTTCTGTCTGTAAAGCAGACTTGCTTGGCTCCAGTATTTCTCATAGAGCCCACAGTCCCACTTTGGGCTGGGCAATTGTCTTGCAAGAAATCTGTTGCTGGGCTGGTGGGATCCAGCATGGCTTGGGCCATGTTTTGCTTGGTTTCTGTAACACTACTATCTTTAGAGCCTGTTGGGGAAAAAAATGCCAAACAAACCCTAAAAAATGCCCTAAAGGCTATATCAAACCAGAACAAGGGAGAACTGCTTTCAGAGCAGGAATGGGAGATGAGCAACAAAGTTTGCTCCCAAGAGCTGGGGCTGGATTGAATATAAACTCTACTGAGAAGTTTGGACCCAGATCCAATTTTCCTAGCAGCACAGGGTCGGTCAAAATTGCAGTCTTTATGCAGATGCATTGCTTTCCAAAGCTAATTTTCATTCGTTCCATTTTCTGTGTCTCAGAATAATGTGAATGTGTTCCTCCTACCCCAACAATTGTTGGCAGGGGCACTTGGAGCATGGCAGCACTGGTGCTGGAAACAGAAACACCTGGGAAGTCTCTCTGTTACTGCCCCTCAGTTAATTACACAAGAGCTACACAGGCCTTTGGTTTGTGTTGACTAATTAGCTGAGTAATGCAACCTCCTTTTCAATGTTCTTCCTGTTCTAGATCAAGACCGAGGCATTCATTGATTAAATGACTTACTCTTGGTCACATAGTGAGTGACTCATTGGCAGAGGCAGGAGTTAACACCTGGTATCACTGAATTCCTGCTTCCTAGACCCCATGGCCTCTTATTTCTAGTACTCTTCTCTTTCATCTCCTGGCATTTTTGCCTCTTGCCCACTACAGGATTTGTTACATGTGCCATTTCCAAGGTGACAATATCAGACCATTGCTGAGAAAATAAGACCTCTGTCCTTTGCTACAGGCATCTATGGACGTACAAAGAAACTGAAGTTCTCTTTCATTTCTTATCTTTTTTGGAACATTTTACCATGTTAGGCCTGAGCTGGTGTGGTGCCAGGTCTCCTCCCGTGCCTCCGGCATTGTGTATGATGAAGGTGTTAGCCTGTCCTCTAATATTAGTTTCTGTTTTTCTGGAAGCATCTTTGCTGCAGTCTCTCTGAAGTAGGAACACTCTGTCCGTACCCACC
This sequence comes from Rhynochetos jubatus, assembly GCA_027574665.1. Classification (NCBI taxonomy): domain Eukaryota; kingdom Metazoa; phylum Chordata; class Aves; order Eurypygiformes; family Rhynochetidae; genus Rhynochetos; species Rhynochetos jubatus. The sequence goes on along the minus strand of CM050665.1, from coordinate 10,142,095 downwards.
GTTAGTACAAAAAGCAGTGGGTGGGTTTTATAAATCCCAGTTCAGTATTCAGCAAGGTATAACATCTGTTGTGATCAATATTTTGGAGCAAGTCTGTTTGATAGAAAGTTACAGTGAGGCCTTTAGCTTCCTGCTGAAGAGCTAAATAATTCACAGGAGTGGCTCTAATCACTTTAAGCTTCTTGCCTTTGAAAGTACACAGAAAATTCAGAGTAAATCTGTAGAGCGGCAGTATAGCCAGCTGGACTGTGTTTCTTAAAAGCCGCTGTACTGGGAATGAAGTGGTTTTTAATGGCTCCGAAGGTATTCTGAAATCAAATCTGGCAAAAAGTGGTCTCTTATCTTTTGATATTGATGATAATCTTTATCATGATTTGGCTGGTGGCTAGAGGTCAGTGCAGAAATGACACCCTTTAGTTTTACAAGTCTGCAGAAATGGGACTATTGGATGCTCGGGCATCAGGAGATGGCACGAGGGTTAAGGCAAAGAAACATGATGGAAACATCAGGAAAGCAGGGACGTTTGTGTAAAGAAAGACTTGCTGTAAGCGTGTTGGCAGGGCAGGGGCAGCGGCCGTCGGCGCGCAGGAAGCCCAGCCAACCCAGCTGCTGCTCCCGCACCGTGCGCGGATCGGTGCGGAGGGGGCTGCCCGCGGTCGGGACGCCGGTCGCACCGAGCGGCCGCGGGACGGGACGGCCGCCGCGGAGCTCGCCCCGCCGCAGTGCCCCAGCCCCGCCGCCCGGTCTGCCGGCACCGGGGCTCCGCCCGGCCCGCCCCGCCGCCTTCCCCCGTTCAGCGCGGCGGAGGCGGGTCGGCTCCTTCCCCCTCCAGCCGCCGAGCGGGCCGGGCCGCGGGGAGCGAAGGTCGTGCCGGCGCCGTGCTGCCATGGCGGGTTGCCCCCGCTGGGCCGCCGTGCTGGCGCTGCTGGCGCTGCCGGCCCTGCCCCGCCGCGTCGCCGCCGGCTGCGCCGCCCGGGGGCTGTGCTGCCCGGGCCGCGACCCGACCTGCCGCAGCGTCGGCGGGCGGCCCGACGGCTCCCGCGGGCCCTGCTACTGCGACCAGGCGTGCGCCCGCACCCTCGACTGCTGCCATGACTACGCCGAGACCTGCCCAGGTGAGTGACCGGGGCCGCTGCCTCCCGGGCCGGCCGGCACCTGCCAGCCCTCGGGGCTGCGGCTGTCTGGCTGCCGATGGAGAGCGGCGCCGGGCTCTGCTTTGCTCGTGGGAAAAGCAAGACGGGGCGGGCGGGGATGCGGGTGGCCGGTGCTGCAGGCACTTCGCTCACCACCGGGGATGCTGCAGTGCCCTGGGCAGACAGGTGAAAGGCGCGTTGGGGTGCTGCGTGCTTGTATGGGACAGAAACGTGAAACAGGACGTTTCCTGACAGAGTGAGCATCCCCCCCATCTCTTTGGGGATGCTATGGATGGGATCAAACCTGCTGCACCTGTTAGTCCGCCCAGACCTGAAAAAGGCATCGACAGCGTTTGGCCCGGCAAGAGCCTCGACCACGGTGCTGGTGCCACCGAGTGCTGGGATCCCCGGGCAGTGCTCCCTCCGTAAACGGCTTCTGCTAAAGTGCAGATGTGAATTAAGGGGATAAGTTATTTTAGTGAGTGGTGCAATCTCGTATTCCCTTCCCACAAACAGCATCCTCAAGGAGTTGTCTCTGCGCACATAATGCGTTCTTTCTTAACCTCCATAGCTGTGCCTTAGCTGAGTTTTGGTCTAGGCAGATGGGCAGACATTCCTGTGATTTAATTGCCTTTTTCCTCTCAAGAGGGAGCTGGAAAATGAGTGGGAAACGAGTTAATTTCAAAGTGATTTAAACGAGCTATGTCTGAATGAGGGCAGGCTGGTGGGTCTGCAGACCAGCAACTCCCGAGTGTGGCAGAGAGCAGCAATCCTGCCAGATCCCGTAAACCTGCACCCCAGGACACCCTGGCTCAGCAGGGAGGGTGCCCCTCGGCTGTCCTGCTGTTGGGGCTGCTAGGGCAGGGGCATGGTGCTGGGTGCCCCGGTGCCTTCCATGTCTGAGCATCGTTGGGCTGTCAGTCCTCCTTCAGCACCACAGTCTCTGAATCTTGCTGCTCTCGGCAGTCATCGTGGGTTACCGGGATAGACAGAACCCCATCGTGTGTATTCGTCGTGCCACGGCAGAGCGGAAAGGCCGGCGTGTCTGCCGGCCCCTGTTCGGGGGATAGCAGAGGGCGGGCACCGCTCCCTCTCCGTGCGCGCGCGGGCAGCGGTACCGCTGTCACGGCTGCAGCCCCGCGCTCTCCCAGCCCGCTGCCATCCCGTGGTCACCGGAGGAATAACGGCGTCCTGCTGGCGGGAGAGCTGGTTTTGTGCAGGATGAGGTACTGCTGCATTTCGTGTGGTTGGTTTGTGCAGGATCTAAGGGACCCAGTTCTGTTTTGGCTTGTATCGACTTCACAGCTTGGTCTTTTTTCGGCAGTTTTCTTTCTCCCACCACTAAAGAGCTGCTTTATCAAACTGATGGTAAAGCAGAATATTAAGGCAAAGGCATTGATACATGATGCTGAACAAAAGTGAGAAGAGCACTTCCGAATAAATGAGATGCACGAAAGGATTACAATGTTGGGTACCCTGAAATCCAGTGTGCAGGCTTTTTTTTGTGGTGCATTGCTGCATATATGAAATGTCTCAATTACTGAGATTATTTAATTCCTAATCTTTGATTTAAAAAGATGTTTGTTGTGCCTTTAGACAAAGAAGAAAAGCAATCACATTTGAAAGATCTTTCTAAAGTTTCTGAAGACAAGGGCAGTTTCAAATGAGTTTAATGTTGTAATTAGGGGTTATCTGTGTTCCATGGGAGAATAAATAGAAGTATCAAGCTTGGGCTGCTCAGAAAGGCTGGGATTCATGATGGCATTTAGCAGTTTATGTCCCAATGAAATCAGCGGGACTCAGGCTTTTGAATGCCTTTGTAAATGGGTGTGTGAATGTCTGTTGCTGTAAGGTGCTGAGCATAGAGGCTCTTAATGGATTTGTATGGGCTCATCTGCATCTTTAAATTGAGTGATGGATTAGTAGTGGAGCTGGACTCAGAACCCAGGAATTCCTCATGCCTGAGCTCAGCATCATGCATCAAATATTTCTGTCCTCGGGTAGTTTGCCTCTTGAGTACTCACAGGGACTTTGGTGGAAGGTAGTTTGCAAGCGCAGCCCTTCTTGGTTGCGTGTAAGGGTGTGCGTGCTGCCCTTTAGCTGATCACCACGTGTGTGAGGCACCCAGTGGCTGAACCAGCAGGGTAAGAAACCTGGTAAGACATCTATTCACTGGTGCAACTGGAGTTTGATGTCCTTAGAAGTGCTGGTGTGGTGTATTCTCATACACTGGCCCAGCTCAGTCACAAGATACAGAAATGCAAGGAGGGGGACTGCAGCCAACTGAGACTATGTGGAGGGGTTAATAATATATGAGTCTAGGCTGACCTGCAAGTGTTTTTCTCCAAAGGTATTGTTCTCGATGGTTAGGTTGTGTTGGCTGAGTACAAGTGTTCGAGTGTATCATGAGTTATGGTTCCAGGTTGCCTTTGAGAGAGACCAGCAGGTGAATGTTCTTGTGCTTGAATAATTCCTGTGTTATTCTTCATAGTTGTGTCCAAAGATTCAATCCTGTGAAGCTCTGGGAATGGTCCAACACAACAGTGGGATGGGTGTGAAAGCAGGAAGGCTGTACTGAGCTATGTCAAAAAGTGGCTTTTCTGGAGAAGGCAGGTCACTGGCATCACTTCTGTAACCTTCCACATCCCTGTTTGTTACTCTTTCTCCAGTTATCCCCTGCGTTGTATCTCAGTGGAGTGTCTGGAGTGGCTGTGCAGAGCCTTGCAAGACAACCTATCGTGTTCGGAGGAGGCACATCATCCAGGAGCCCAGGAACGGAGGAGAGGCGTGCCCGCCTCTGGAGGAGAGGGCTGGCTGCGTGGAGTACTGGACTCGGCAAGGAACAGAGTGCAAACAGTCCCTGAGTAAGTGTCCACTGAAAACATAAGTCTGGGTAATCAGGGGGAGGACTCTTGTTTGGGTCAGCAGAACTGATCTTGACTGTATTTAGAAGAGAGTTGTTTTCAAACATGTTTTCAGCATGTTTGCTCTGGGCCTGCCTGGTGTAGTGAGAACTGAGCTCCTCACACAGGGGCTTAGAGATAGCCTTTCTGGGACAGTAGTTGAAAGTAATGCCTGCCGTTTGCTGTGATTCCGAAGGGAAATACTACAGGCCTGTTGTGATCTCACTTACACAAGTGTAAATATCTGGCAATTTTGATAGTTGGTAGCTTTATGCCTGTTTAAAACTTCTGTAAGTGCCTGTTGAGCACTTTTTTCTTCTTCTTTATATATTTTTTTTAATGGGTCATCTGCAAAAAGTCATGGAGCAATACCCATCGAAGGAAAGGTGTGACTTGTGTGCACTGGGGCAGAGTGCAGGCAGAGGAGACCTCCAACTAGTTTCTGGACAAAAAGCCTGATTTCAGTTTGATCAAATCAACTTTTCATGACATATCTTTACTGAGTTTTAGAAGAACTGCTCATTTTTGCTGACATTTAGGGGTCACAATCTGTTCAGTGTGGGCGTCGGCTACAACTGACTTCTTCAAACCTGTTGAGAGTCCGTATTAAGTGAATATTGCCTCTGCCCTCTGTCTTTTGGATGTGCCTGATAAGTAGTCTCACTGCTCAGGCAAAAATTTGGCAACAATACAGGTTCTCTTTTCATTGAAGTGGTTGATGGTCACGGATAATACGAAAATACAAAGTTAGAATTGTTTTTGTCTCCTGCTGAAGGTAAAGCCATATGATATTAAAGGCCCATCTTCACTGTTTTGCAGATGTAAACAGCCTTAGTGCAGTATAGACACTTACGCAATGTACTTTTTCTCTTTGATATATGCAGTCCCAGCATTAATAACAACAGGAGGCTTTGGAAAAGCGAGGAAAAAAAGATCTGCAGCTGATGGCAGTGAAAGAGCAGGGTAAGTTGGAGGCTCAGCCATACTCTACCTTCAGTGGCTCTGTGGTTGCAGTTTTGGGCCCAGCGCTTTGCTGATCAGAAGCAGTGTTTCCCAGCAGCAGGGCAGCACTTCACTAGAGCAGGGTGCTGCTCTCCTCTCAGCCACAGCAGTGTCTGCAGTGCATCTGAAGGTTGTAGGTCTGCCTTGGTGTAAAGCCAGTACGAAACTCTTGGTTCACGGAATCGCTGCTGTTTAAGGTTGTTTGATCAAAAAGCCAAAGACCATTCCCTTCAACTCTTCACAAGGTGGAATCTGGTGCAGGTTGCACTTTTTTACATAAATGGGGTGAAGTCTCAGGGGATGAACACTGCCTGTTTTCCCCTGCAGCACTGTTGCACAGCACAGGTACAGGCAGGGTTGTGCTGAAAGCTCTGTTGTACTTTATCCTCTGAGACACAGCCATCTCTGTGTGTGCTGCTCTGCCTTCGGGCTGGTGCCTCGGACACAGGGGAGCTGGCATCAGCCTTCTCAGTTCCCTCTTTCCCAGTTGGTGTCATGGCTAGCAGCAGCACAGTGCTGATGGGAACGGTTATCTTCCACTCTGTAACCCCTTGTACACAGCTTTGCAAGCTAGTTATTCCCCAGGGGTTCTTATTGCAGTCCCTGGTGATTTGCCTGTTTTTCGTTCAGAGCTGCCATTCCTGTAAACACTCTGTGGAGTTTCTGAGAGCTGCTTTTGCAGCATGAAGCAGCCATGCACTTGTTGATTTATTTCCCTACATACTGTTGGGCAAGTAAGTATGTGTGGGTGCATCCATCCCCCTCACTTGAGTGTCTGAAGGAAAGAGCATCTGTTCACCCTGTGCCTCCCTTGGACTTCTCATTGCTTGAACCTTCTCCCTGTGAAATTAAAAAATGTGAGCACAGCTCTATTGCATGTGTATTTATCCTTGTTCTCTTTCCCTCAGATAGGACAAGGAAGCAAACTTCTGATATGGTTCACTGTGCTACTCGAAGGTGTTTGGAAATTCCCGTGGTGACTGGTAGAGAATCAGTCTAGGCTAGAACCCAATTTTCTGCTCTGTTTGGAGGTGGTTACTGAACTTCCTTGGTTTTCCCGTCCAAACAAGGCCAATTCTTTTGGGCTTTCCTCTCAGGGCTGTTTAAAACCAGAAGCACAGAAAAGTCTGAGCAGGGCAGAAGTGCAGTGTCAATCTGGTAGTCCTTACACTGAGATATGACAACCTTTTAGGAGGGAGATCATCACAAGGAAACCCTTTAGAGACCGAATCTTAGCTCCTGTCACAAGTTGCTCTGCAAAACCTGTTACAAGTAACTGAGAGTAGATGATAAAGTGTGGTTCAGCAAATCAATATCAGACTTGGAATCAGATGCTTGACCAATCTGTGTGTCTATATGTAAAAACAGATTCCAGTAATACCTCCTATTTTTGAATATGTCAGTTGAAAACACCAACAGAGTAGTTTTATTCCCCATTTAACCTTGCCAAAATGCAGGTACACCGCATGTTCTGTTTTTTTATGACCTTGGGTGTGGGTTTGTTTGGGTTTTGTTCTTCTTAATTAGTTATCTATGGGCACCCAGTTTAGTCTGGCTTTTCTGGTCTTGTGGAGGGCTCTAATCTGGTTGAGCTAAGCTACTTGGCTATTTTGGTTGCAGGTACTGTGTTGAATTCCAGCTTGTGGCCATCATGCCAGCCTGCTTGCACAGCCACCACTCGTACACTCACTGGATGCAGTATCTCAGGGAGGGCCACACTGTCTGCGTGGAGTGTCAGCATCCGGCTTTAGACTCCAGAAGTCTACATTGTTATGGGGATGGCAGTGGAAGCAAGAAGTAAGAGTTTTAACTTTTGTTTTCAGTTGAGTTTTTCATTCTTCTCCCTTAATCCGCTCGTCCTGCTTTCATAACGCACTGCACACACCTCTCTGGAGCATGCTGCATACATACATACACTGCTCTGTGTTGCATACTGAGAGTTTCTTGCAGAGATGAAATGACCTGGTGAAGCTCACGTATTAGACCAGTGGCAGATCCAGGACTGTACTGTGGGAGTACCTGCACTTAGTCTGCTAAATCTCACTGACTTTCAAGTGGCACAGTTGTGGAGTTTTTTTGTTTTAAAGACACACCAACCATGCATCTAAGGTTAACAGTCCTGTCAGATGTCAAATAAAACCAAATCTGTTCCTGTTTTTTTAGCACTGGGGAATTTGTTTCTACAAGTGAACCTTTATGAGTATTTCTGGCGAGTGGCAGCTGGCTTAGGGACTTGGGGTATGTGCTGGCATCTGAGGCTGGATAGCAGTACTGTTAAACCTTTGCACTTTCAGCATCCTTTCCCTGGAAAGCTGAAGAAGCTTTGGGGTGACTGATAGGGACCACCCAGGTTGTACAAATTGGGCAGACTCCAGCAAAGATGAAGGGAATGGCTTGAAGCTGTGAAACACATCTGTGGCAGAGCCAGCAACAGGAAAGTCCTGGCTCCCTAGCCTCTGCTGTCACAGGAGGCAGAGCTTCTGCACTGCTTTTATCCTGACACTATTAACCCCATTGTTAGTTTATTAAAGGCATCCTCTGAAACTGGTTAGCAGCCCTGCCTGAGAACATCATTGCCCATCAGTGCTGGACAGGGGGATTTTTAAAACTTCCATAAATGTTGAATTAAGCATGTTCATTTGAATTAGAAACTCTGAACTAGGATTGTCAGGCCTCAAGCACACCAAGAGAGCCAATAATGGCCTTTTTAGGCAGGGTATTTTATCAGGCTTTTAGTAAGAGGAAGTCGTGTTAGAGTCTTTTCCTTCCCTGCCTCAGCTTGTTATGTTCAAAGGTTCCAAAAGCTTTTAGATAAAGAAGAAAAAATTCTTAACTGGTGTGGCCAGGAGTAGCTCTTACCTGCATTCAGCATGTAAATGATAATTAAAGCTGACAATATTGTGATGTTACCTAACCCTGGAGCCAGACAGGAACATCAGATTAAGCAAAATGAAAAATATATTCAGGAATACATTTCCTCACTGGGCTGCAAAAAGAGGGCATTTTCATTTGCCTGATCTGGTGAACAGCACTGTCTGTGGAATGGAAGCACAAAGAAGATGGGACTTTGTCCTTTAGGAACGATGATCCGATCATCAGGTGTTGTCAGGCTGAAGGCTGGAGAGGGGTCACAGTGGAGTTATGGTGAATGGTTCACTGAAGTCAGCCCACGTCTCAGCAGATGGTTTAATCCATCCCAATTGAGCAGAGCCTAGAAAGCATTACCAGAGTCTTGCTGGAGGTCTGTAGGATGAAGTGGCAGGTCCATTTCATTACAGGCATGTGAGAGCCAGCAGGGAAGCCAACTTTTAACACACTAAGCTTTTGCCCTTCCAGCGTTACTGCCTGTAATGTCAAAAGAAGTCATGTCTGTACCGTTTTCTAGGCAGGTATGAGCTTTCTGCACATGCCAAGCTGAGGTACTGTGTGTGTTCGCTTGGGTTCATTGCCAGGGCAGTAACAGGCTTGGAGGACAGCCAGGGCTGGCCTGGTGGTGGACAAAGCTCCTATCTGCACAAGGCAGTGGGGATGCACTTTAAGGCTCCTTGAACCAGCTGTGCTGGGCAGCTTTCCCCACTGCTGAGGGGTTTCATGGTGAGCTCCTCAGGTTGGGGTTCCCTTTCCCGATGTGGAGGTGTGGTGGGTTGACCCTGGCTGTAGGCCAGTAGGCTGTAGGCCACTGAAGCCACTCTGTCACCCCCCTCCTCAGCTGGGCAGGAGAGAGAAGATACAACAAAAGGCTCATGGGTGAGAAAAGGACAGGGAGGGATCACTCACCAATTCCTGTCATGGGCAGAACAGACTTGACTTGTGGAAATTAATTAATTACCAATCAAATTGGAGTAAGATAATGAGAAAGAAAACCCAAACCTTAACACACCTTCCCCCCGCCTCCCTTCTTCCCAGGCCCAGCTTTGTTCCCCATTTCTCTCCCTGCCTCCCAACAGCAGCACAGGGATACGGGGAATGGGGGTTGTGGTCAGTCCATCACACACTGTCTCTGCTGCTCCTTTCTCATCAGGGGAGGACTCTCACACTCTGCTCCTGCTCCAGCCTGGGGTCCCTCCCACGGGAGACAGTCCTCCACCAGCTTCTCCAGTGTGAGTCCTTCCCATGGCTGCAGTTCTTCCCAAACTGCTCCAGGGGGTGCCCCCACGGGGTGCCGTCCTTCAGGAGCAGCCTGCTCCAGCCTGGGCCCCCCCGGGGTCACAAGTCCTGCCAGCAAACCTACTCCAGCCTGGGCTCCTCTCTCCATGGGACCACAGCTCCTGCCAGGAGCTTCCTCCAGCGCAGGCTGCCCATGGGGTCACAGCCTCCTTTGGGCATCCCCCTGCTCTGGTGTGGGGTCCTTCCTGGGCTGCAGGTGGGTCTCTGCTCCCCTGTGACCCTCCATGGCCGCAGGGCACAGCCGGCCTCACCATGGGCTGCACCACGGGCTGCCGGGGAACCTCTGCTCTGGTGCCTGGAGCACCTCCTGCCCCTCCTTCTCCACTGACCTGGGGGTCTGCAGAGCTGCTCCTCTCACATATTCTCACCCTTGTCTTCTCCAGATGCAAGTATGCATTTTTTTTCCCTGTCTCAAACCCGTTACCCCAGAGGCACTGCCACCATCGCTGATGGGCTCAGCCTTGGCCAGCAGCAGGTCCATCTTGGAGCTGGCTGGCATTGGCTCCATCAGACATAGGGAGGCTTCCAGCAGCTTCTCACAGAAGCTCCCCCTGTAGCTCCCCAGCTACCAAAACCTTGCCATGCAAACCCAATACAGGAGGGCATGAATGTGATGCTTGTAAAGAAAGGTGACAGAAGATGGGAAAGCAACTGCTGCTCTGGGGAGGATGGTGGGAAACCAAAGCTGGTGCCAGAGCCCAGGATGCAGCATGTGTTGAGATTGCCTAGATCTGCTCACAAGTCCCTGGCTGTATACTCAGTTCACCCTCATTTTGGTTTTTTGCTGTGGAACTGCCAGGAGAGGTGGTCAGTCTGTGGTGACTGCGGAGCAGTGGTCATGCTGGCTGAGCTGTGCCATCGCGGTGGCCCGCATCTCGGGGGTTGGCTGAGGCTGTGCGGGAAGCATGCACAGCTGCTGCTGTCCCACCCACGCCATGCCTGTGCTTTGCTTCTTGCCCTGTCAGTTTGGCAGCTTGTGCCAGCATTTAGTTCCCCGAGATATTGTTCCAAGAGTGACTCTCAGGAAGGAAAACATCTGACAGAGTTTAAAATAAACTCAGCAATGGTGGTATGTTTTGATGAGTATTTCCTAATTATCTTCTTGTGTCTAAGTGGAGTCTGGTTTATAAATGCTTCAAGTTAAAGAGAGATGCTTGTTATCTGTGCCTTCCACCTGTCTCCCACTCTGTAGAAAATGCTAGTTCATTTTGACCCCTGTTACGCAGATCAAGAGGTTTCCCAAAATCCTTGATTTATGGCCAGATCTGTGGCCATTAGGTGAGGATAGCCAGGATAATCTAGCTTGCATTGGCTTCTTTCTTCTAGAAGATTATGAGATAAACAAGGCAGAGCATCGAGCCAGGAAATTGATCTGTTAATTTTGGATTGTCTTCTGAAAGATCTACAAATAAAGCACAGACCTGGTATCTGTGGAATTGTTACTCAGCCTGTGCCTAGGAGGATCAGCTGCTTTCTGTCACCTGGAGCAAGATGTGGTGGTTGTAGCACGTCAGTGTCCAGACTGCAGCAGTTTATGCTTGTGCTCCTGGGGCAGAGGGAGAGAGAGGATGGATGGACTTGATTTATAGCAAAGTCAGTATTTGTCTTCCCCACCAGCAAGATGAGAGTAAGCAAGTTTAGCTTATGTGTTTCAGGAGTAAAGCCTTTTACAGGTAAAGCTGCAGAATTTTGAAGGATACAGGACTGCTCTGTGTGCAGCCTGCTTTATCTGGGATCTTAATCCTCCTTATGCAGATTCTGGTATTTTGAAATGACCCCAAGCCAAAAGAAAAATACAGTGAGCCTTTTCCAACCATGTGTGATGCATAAAACCCTGCTCTGGAGCATGACATCTCATTAAACCAAGGGCAGGGTTATCTTTGTGAAGCTAGAGCAGTAATTCCGGTTCCCACAGAACCATAAACCAAGCAGAAGTTAGGGGTCTGTTGGGCTATTCTGTGGGCAGCTCTCTGCACAGGGCAAGAGTTGATCCAGTTGTGGTATCTGTAGTTCCCCAAAGGTCAGGGCTGGGACACGCTGGTGTGAAGAATTCCCTTAAACCACTAAATGCTAAAATCTGGGAAGGGGCACAGTGCTATAGTGGAATTTCAGTTTGGGTGGTTGTTAGGCCAGCACTGCTTGTGCAGCCACTGATTGTGAAAAATGGGCTGTGGATCTGCTTGGTTGTTTTAATAGGATATATCTCTGTTCAATTCTGGTCAGTGTATTGAAGGACTGCCTGGGAGACGAGGGGTGGGTTGGTTGTTTTTTTGGTCCTCTACTTATGATACCTGTGAGTAACCTTGTTCCAACACTTGTGGGTCTGGTACCTCCAGGAAGCTGCCACCCAGAAACTGTGTTAGTGTGTAGCTCTTAGCAAGGTGGAAAAGCTTAGGCAAGTAAGTGTTGCAGTAACGTGGTTATCCAGAGATGCTCGTGTCTCTGCAAACAGACGTGTGCTATGCATTGTGTGCTAGGTACTTATTCATCATCTTGATGGCTGTGGGTGGCCACAGAGCTCTGTCTGCTGAGAGGGAGCATGGTGTTACAGAGGAAAACGGAGAAAAAGGTGTTTTGCCCACTTTGCAACCTATCAGGTAGTTCAATACAGGAGTTATGGAGATGTGGTTGTGCTTTGTGGGCTGTTGCATGCAATGCTGGGCATCTCGAAGGAATGTTTCTGTGAACCCTTTTGCATTTAACATCTACGGTATGTGCTCTCTGGATTCTTCCAGTCCAGTGTTCCTCACTGACTGGGGCTTTACTTCACACTGGTATAATCATGTGGGGGTCACTATGGTTGCTTCTGCTTTACAGCGGTAGAAAGGCAGAATTGGGTCCATGGAGTGAGAATGGATGTTAGCAAACTAAATGGGATTTACTGGGTGATGTAAGCCCTCGTTGTACAAGTGACTGCCCTGCAGCGTAGGTACAGCACATTAACTTTCTCCCTCTTATGACTGTGTTTCAGGAATCAGCTGTTGCACTGGCAGGCGGTAGGGAACCCTCAGTGCAAGGGAACCTGGAAGAGAATTCGTCAGCTGGACACTTGCTCCTGTCCTTCTGTTCACAGCTTCTTGTTCATCTAACTTCTCCTGACAGTCCCAGCAAGCGAGTGCTGTGATGGCTCCTCTGGCACCAGTGTACAGCAGCAGTAGGTGCCACAACCTAAACAATGACTTCTCCATGTCAGAGGCTATGCCACTTACTTTCAAGAGGTTGCTGTCTGTACTGGAGCATCCTGAATCCTCTCTGTCTGTGTGTACTCCTCGATTTCCAAAGAAATCAGGCTGGCCATGAAGTGCCAGTCTCTTTCTGCCCATCGAAACCTGAGAGAGGCCTGTCTGACCCTGATGACTTCTTGCAAATGCCCCCTTTTTTGAGAGGAGTGAGAATTCACCAAATAAGAAATCGGACAAAAAGGGCCATATGAACCCACATTTAATTATTATTTATTTTTCTAAAGTCTCAATGAGGAATCAACAGTGAAAATTAAATTAACTCAAGTGCCTTCTTTTCATGGCAATGACACCACTTTGTGGGTGCTTCCTGCTTGTGCTTAAATATCTTTTCCTTTTGTTTTCACCCTCCCTGGTCTCATTGTTTCAAACATCGTTTTAGTCGTACAGAGCGTTGATCTTGCGCTGCTGAGTTAATGGCAAAACTTAGAAATAAGCCTGTTAAAATCTGTGAGAATAGAAGGTACCAGGGACAAACGGGCCTTTGGACTTCACGTTTCATGGAGCATCTTTGAGTTCCCCCAGAATGCAGTGCAGTCCTGGGGCTCTAAATAGGAAGTCATCTCAGCTGTACCAGGAGGGCTAGCTATAGCCTTGTGGTTTTGACTGGAAGATATTTGAAATACTTTATAATTCTGCTCATGTACATTCATAGTTTTCTATCAGTGAAAATAAAGGACACTGGAGACGTTCTCCCAGTGTGTATTTATTTGATTAATTTGTGTAGTGCCATCTCTTTAGTGCCTGAACCTGCCTAATTTGTTCCAGCCCACCTTGCCGCTGACTCCTCTGCTCCAGCAGGTAAGACTGGAGGACAGGTCGCTGCTGTCCAGTTCCAGAACTGCTCAGGATTTACAGGTGAATGTCCAGCACCGTGACCTACGGCTGTGAAGAAGTGGTGGTGATATTTCTGTTAATATACACATACTGCTGAATCTGCTGAAACAAAACTAGGGAAAGGACTTGCTTTTTGTGGCAGAGTGCTGCAGTGGTGAGCATCTAGGTAACTCAGTTTGTCAGAACCCCAGAGAGCAGCTGGAGGGGCTCCAGAAGAGAGTTTTAATGCTTAAGTCTGACTCTACTCTAGATTTGGATCATGAAACCCATCTAGTGACCATGCTGAGGGTGTTTCATGGGAACATTAAAGGGCACTGTGGATACGTGCTTGAGATGCTTAGAGGCGTGTGTAGTACGGCGATGAGAGCTCTGAAAGCGCCTGATGCCTTTTGGGCAGTACAGTAGGGATTTGAGAGCAAGGCTCTGCTTTTCATTGTATGTTACAAGCTGTCTCTGTGGATTAATGACTCACAGTGGGGTGATCTCATCCCAGAGCAGCAAGATTTTAAGGGGAAAAAAAGGATGTGCTTCACTGACTGAGACGATCTGTAACTAACCTGTGGCCTGCTCTGGAGTACTCGCTGGTTTGTGAGCAGAGGGATGCGATCCTCTGAGAGATGGCTTGGGAATAACAAACTAGAGTACATCATTTTGGTTTTTGCAGTGAACAATTTCTATCAAGCTGGAAGCCTGTTTCATTTTCTTGGTGGAGGTAGCCAATCACAGTAGCGTTTAGTCACTGGAAGGTTTTCTTTGTCCTGCAGAAGCCCCATATTGGGCCACAGGACCACAAAGAGGTGACTGGTTATTTCAGGAGCAGAATGGACCCAGCTATTGGAAACCTTTTTCATTTTCAAAATCTGCTCAAACTTTTGACAACATGAAACCCTGATCTTATCAGATGATTTCAGGACTGAGTGCTGAAGCTATAAAGGATGCAATTTTTGCTTAATAATGTTTAAAAACCCTAGTGTTCCACAAGTTGTGTTCACCCCAGTGACTCTCTCCTACAACATCAAAGCCAGTGAGGTAGCAAAAGGCTGTATTGCAAAGTTATAAATGATAGTGTCAAGTGGGAAAAGCCTTTATTGTCATCAATGAAATGATGTGGCACCTTAATTGCAATACCTTTAATTTACTGAAGTGTTAGCTGTACTGTATTTGTGTATGTCTTTTATTAAATTGTCATAGTACCTGCTGTCAGAGGTTTAATCCTGACATTAATCCGTTGGGTTGTGAACCTTTCAGGGTAGAAGACTGCCCTCCTGCTTCCGTGTCTTGAGAACAAGTGAGCCTTAAGCGAGGTTCTTTTGATAGTACTTCATCCTATTTGGCAGAAACTGTGGGGAAACTCTGGCCAGTTCCAATATAAATTTGATGTGTAGGAAGTTTGCAGAATCAGTTTCTCAAGTGAGTGAAGGTAGCTGTGGAGAGTTGAGAAGTTTGAGGATAGGCTGCTCAGAAATAATGTTCTGGGTCAGGTCACTATAGAATCTGGGCTTGGTTATATTTTTTGGAGGATTTTTGCTAAAATGGTGTAGACACATACTGGGTCCTGCCTGTTTTCCTCTGGGAGCTTTATCACTGTCCATCATCATGATCTCTGTAATTTCTACTACCTGAGTTTTGGGAAAGATAAGACTATTGGGAATCCAAGGCAAAATACCCCTGAAAAATGGCTTTGTGCAGTAAACAAGCAAGGCAGCCTCACATTGAGGAGAGGCTGTTCACGGAAGATGACAGCCGTTCCCATGACAACTCCAAAAACCTTTCACCATTGGGTATCAACAGGAGAACATCTCCCACGGCAAGTACATGAAGCCAGAAGCTTAGTCCTCATCTTCATAAATCATCCTGCTGGGCACTGATAAAGAGGAATTGCCAGTTGTGCACATGCAGCTCCCCCTTCTAGGCAGCAGCCTGGCTCCAGATGAAATGAAGAGCAAATAAAGCCGAAGCACCAGTGTGTTGGATTTATGTAAAAGGGAAATTAAGCTCGACTGATGTTCCTACATTTCCCCGTGCTTGGTGATAGTCATGATACTGCAGGTGGAGGAGTAGAGGTGAGAAAGGAGAGGAGAGTCTGAACCAGCAGAGATTATTCTGTTCTGTAAACGGTTCCTGCAGCTTAAAACCACAAACCCAAATATTATCAAGATACTACGTTTTTTTTATCTTTTAAGTGCTCTGGTTCTCCCATTCTCAAGCTGGGTGAAATACATCCACTATAAAGACCATTCTATGTGCTTTGCAAATCACCACCTTTTCAGATCCACAGGGATATGCAGGGTCTCCAGGCTGCTGGTCTGCGGTACCCGCAGTTGCTCTTGTCCCATGACGCATGAGCACAAATCCCTGTGGCAGTAGTGAGCCTGAGACACACTCAGGACAGGATGTGCTCGGCTGCGTCTTGCCAACATCTTAAATTGATACTGAAAGCTAGAAAGGTGGAACTGTGTCTGCTGATAAATATCACAACATTACCTTTTTCAGATGAGTTCAGGCACAGTGTGTGACCCCACGCTCCTCCAAAGCTGTGGGTTCCACACGCCGGTCCATGCTGCGAAGGAGGTGCAAGGTTTCTTTTTATGACCCTTCCCTAATCCTCAGGGCCGAAGAGCTGATCCCGTGCTCTGGAGGTCAGCATCGCTCTGGCTCTGTGAGCTGTATTTTTGCTGTTCCTTGCTGTGCTTAGTTCTTGCTCTGCTTGAGCTCTGCTGTGGCCTTTCCATACTACTAATTGTGTGTTTTGGAATTACAGGAAGGGTGTTGTAGGGTGATGCCAGCATTAACAGGCTTTCACTTTCCTCCACTTTCATAACAATCCTCAGACCAATTAACCAGTTCTTGATTTATTTCTTGCACCATATTTCAGCCATTAACAGGCAGAGCAGAAGCTGTCTGAAAAATGGGAGTTGCTCGGCTCATTCTGGGGGTGGTGAAAGCTGATGCTGCTCTGGCTTGCCTACTCCTGTGTTCTTCTGCTCAGCCACAAGCTAAGCCTGACCTGTGGTTGCGCAGAGCTCCTGTCTGAGAGCACAAAGTGCAACTGGACGTCTTCCCCCTCCACGTGCGAGTCTGTCTGTATCCGCGGTGGGCTCCCCTGAAGCGGCACCGGTGAGCCAATTCAGCATCCTGGCTGCTGGGACAAGTGGTGGGATGTAGGAGGTAACAGTCGTCAGTTGTGTTAGAAGGATACTAGCTGGAGAAATGGGGTTTCTCCGACGTGACAGCAGGATGCTGTTATCTTCCCTCTCTGTTTTAACTGTCTAGCAGCTGGATGCAATATGGAAGCAAATCCCTGAAATAGTTTAACAAGGAGAGTGGCTTAAGGCTTGATTTCAGTTCAAGGGGATAAATGAGCGAGAAGTTTCACAATGCTCAGGCACAGTACGAGTTACCTCACCCACCCTTCCCCTCTCAGCTCCCTGCTGGGGCATTGGCCGTGCTCCTTTGTGCACAGTGGTGTGGACACGCAGCCTGTAATCACGGGTGGAACGAGCCGATCCCGTGCAGTTATGAAATCGCAGAGCCATGGAGCTTGTGCCTGCCTGGCTTTCCCCCTCCGTTTGTCTGTTCAGGCTGAACCCTGGCAGGTCCATGGGTTCGTGTGCTGAGCTCCCCTGCGTGCTGCACTCTGAATGTCATCTGCCCAATTTGGGAACAAAGTCAGAGCCATTCATCTTTCTAAGGCAGGAAAAAAGCTTAAATATTTCCAAGAAAAGCACCGCTGTTTATTATGCTGGCTAGGCTGGAAGGTCTTAGTTACAGCGTGTACTGAGGACTGAGAGCCAGCCCCTGAAGACACAGCACACGAGCCCCCGGAACACGGCCACCACCCAGGGCAGCACTCGTATGCAGGACAGAGAAATGCAGCGTAAGACTGCCACTTTTTGCCTCTAACAACTAAACAAATGGGAAAGGAGCTGCGTTGTGAGAAAGGGAGGGCACTCTGGGCAGTGGGGGGAATATCAGGGCTTTATGCAGGAACAGGTTCCCCTAAAAATGAAATTATCAGCTGGGTGGTTGCCAAAATGAGTTGCAGTGGTGTCTGCACAAAATGACCCTTTGTAGCCATAAGCCTGCTACCAGCACGGGTCTATGAAATATTAATACTTCTGATGTAAGGCACGCTTTTTTCTTGTCTTCAGAGCTGCCTGGCTGCTGGGAGAGACACGAGGAACCACCCTTCTGCCCTGACGGGGGCAGGGTGTTTTTGGCAGGCCAGAGAAAGCCTCCTTGGCAGGCTACCCTCCTGTGAGGCATGGTTGGATATGAAAAAGGAAGGGGAAAAAAAAGTGTCACGGAAAAGAATCTGCAAAATTTCCATCTTCTGCCACAGAAAAGTGGAGTGCGAACTGCAGGACCCGGTGAACATAAACATCTCCGCTTCCAAAAACCAGTTAAGCTTTTGCCGTCAAACAGCAAACGTCAAAACAGAGGAGTGAGTATATATGCCAGCCCTAGCAGTGCCCCCGTGTGCGTCACTGCGGCTTCGTTACCCGCGGACGCTGCGTCCTTATATGAGCATTTTCTTTGAAAATACTATATACTCGGGGAGCACAGAGGCAGATCAGTTTTGCCTCCTATAAAGCAATGTTCACGCCTGTCGTGGTGCTCCAGTCTCACTGTTTCAATAATCCGATCAGTCTTTACCTGGTTTCAGATTCTGAAAGTCTCAAAGTTAATGATTAAGGCCTTGAACCTAATGGGAATTTCTAGAGCAGTTCTTGAGAGCAGCTTCCTTGACTTTAACAGGACTGCCTACACCGGTGAGGTTAACCATCAATCAGGTATCAAGGGAAGCACAGGTCGTCTTTGACAGCATCTCCCGTGCATACAGCCCTTGCTCGTGGCACCTCAGAGAACGGGGCAGGTGCCCTCCTGGAGAGGCCAGAGGTAATTAACTCTGAGCTAGTTCAATTTTGAATTTAAGTGGTCTCTATTTGCCAGCAATAGTTCAAAATTAATATTGCTCTTCATCCATAAAGTACTGGGCAGAATTTACTGTGTACTTCTCATATCATGTATGGAGCAGCTGGCCTGCAAGTCAGTTGTGAACCTGACAGAAGGATCCAGCAGATAGATCATGCTGCTTGAGATGCTGAATGTGGGAGAGGAAGGGCTGTATGTGAGCCTAGGTGATGGGCTGGTGGCGTAGGGCATCTCCTGCACTCGTCCCTGCCAGGCTGTGCTGTTGCATTTGTATCTCTTGTGGCTCTTATCATGCTATCAGCGTTTCAGGAATAGCTGGGATTTTGGTTTGTTTATAATGTGGATGGGCTTTTCTTTCTTTTTTCCTTCAAATGCAAATGATCCCCAGGGTTCTTCCTGAACGATGGCCCTACCTCTGTAAATTGATGAGCATCTAACCCTCAAACCTCAGGCTCAGGCTCACAGGGCACGTGTGGAGCTTCCTCTAGCAGACCAGCTGCGTGGCTTAATTTCTGTGTCAAAACACAAACATGGCAGGTGGGAGCTTTGGGTTTGAGAATTCATTCAGCTCCATTAAGATTTATTTTTTCCCACACTTAGAATTGCAGTATTAATGGTGGTTAA
Source organism: Rhynochetos jubatus (assembly GCA_027574665.1). Lineage (NCBI taxonomy): Eukaryota > Metazoa > Chordata > Aves > Eurypygiformes > Rhynochetidae > Rhynochetos > Rhynochetos jubatus. The sequence continues at coordinate 10,123,255 of CM050665.1, read as the reverse complement.
CAGAGGTTTCCTAGGAACAGAGATGCCAATTAAAACCCAAGGTACAATAAAACTGATGTGACTGTGGGTGAGAGAGGGGAGAGTGGGGAGAGAGGGGAGTGTTTGCCATAGCTGGAATCAGTAACTGATGTTATTAATGTAGAGATGTTGACATGTTAGGGTGCATTACAGCTGTCCCCAGTTGGAGTCTGAGGAAGGCGGCATCCTTGGAGAAGGGAGCACAGCCAGGAGTGAAGCAGACCAGCACATCTGCTGCCTGCCTGCTGTCTGGGACAACCTGAAACAACAAATATGCTTAAGGCTTTCGCACCACACGACTGCCATGTGAGCCGTGAGCTTCACTGAGCAGCTCCGAGTTGTAAGTAGTCATGGGAATAAGTGCATTCAGTAAGTTGTGTCCCAGGGAGTGACAGGCAGCGTCCTCTGCCAGCTGGGTGGTGGCAGGAAGGATGCCTGGCTGGAACGGGCAGCCAGGGAAGGGCAGGAGCAGGGGGTGGAACTGCTCGGCTAATAGGTAGTATGAGAAGTGCTCTATAACGTTGTTTATCTCCAAATGCGCCTCTGTCTGGCATTTCAAGCACCCAGAAATGGCTTCCAAAGCAACCACACAGGGGTGGTTACTACGTTTATGTACTGGGAATGGTTTATTAAACAGCTGTAATTGTGCAAATGCAATGGCAAATATGTTTGCTTTATGGTAGCATATTTCAGTGAAAATGGTTTAATGGCTGTATTGAAGTCGTTTGTTGGGAAATGTGGAAGTCGTGCAATTAAGCAAATGCATTTTCCAGAATTACGATCATCCAGTTTTCGACATATCCTGTATGGCTGCAATGGATTTGTTCAGTTCTGTGCACCCTTGGTGAGAAGTGGATGGGCGTAGCATAAACATGGAGTTTTCCTTCTACCTTATGGATATGCAAAAGCAGTTTTCTCTGTCTTCAGTCTGGAAAGTAACCTCACTTCCATGGAAGAGTGCGGGGCAGGCTGAGGTTTCTTTAAAACCAGGCAAGTCCTTTAACCCTCTCCACTAATGCACAGCCAAACCAAAAGACAATGTACGTGAAAGGGTCCCTCCTTCGCCTGTCCCTCGGGCTGTCGTCTCGTTTGCTGTGGTCAGGATTTGATTAAAAGCCTAGCAGGGTAGTGTGCCTGGGGTCTCGGAGAGGAGCGTGAGGTGATTAGGAGAAGCAGCTTTTGCTTGAAATCGGGGAAAAGTCAGATGTGGAATCAGTGTGACAAGCAGATGCTCAAACTCCTGATCAGCTGCGGGGATTTCTATGGCGGGGCAGAGTTCCTTCCTCTGGATTGTGCTTCGTGTTGCCTTCTGACACCGAACCACCATTCGCAGAAGAATCTCAATTGCTTAGGCCAGAGGCTTCCCACAAAACTGGTTGGGAGTGGATTTTCCAAAGGCTCTGAGGCAAGTCAGGTAAGGCTGGACATTTAACTGCCGCCCGCACTGTGCAGGCAGAACCCAGTGGAGGTCAGTGGTCTCCTGGGGGCACAGGCTGGGCTCCTAAAGATTGTCACCACCCAAACACAGCCACTGGTGGGGCCAGGAGTGTCCACCCTGGATTCACAAGGGGTCTGGAAGGGTGTAACATGACCAGATCCACAAAAGAGAGAAATGCCAGTTGTGGAAGGCTTTTGTCAGCATGACTCCATCACCTGTTGATCAAAAGTGAGAGGGAAGGGGGGTCAGAGATGAGGTGAAATCCCAAACTACAGTCAGTTCTGCTTGCTCTCACATCTCTGTTCCCTGAGCACAAACAGAGCGAAACCAAAACCCGTTCTCAAATCAGCTCACGTTCAGTCTCCTCCTTGACCTCTGGCATAGGGGGGGAGACGGTACAGCTTAATAAGGAAATTAGTTTTGTACGGGCTCCTGGGCCTGTAGATAGCTACGTTATAATTGACTGTGTTAATTTGTGTGCCTATTTTGCTCCTTTTTTTTAATCTTTGCATCTATTAATTATTGCAGAGCAGTTCCTACTGATAACTCCCCAGCAGTTTGCGCTGCTGTTCTGAAATTATAAAATGATATAGTTGGCAGAATGGGTACAGACATGTACAGTTAATTGGGTTTTTGCAGAAGGAAATTACATAGTATAATAATATGCCTGGGGTGCCATGGGAAGTACAATTTCTTATTACTCTAGTAAATGGGATTGGGAGAATATGAGCTCTGGATTATAAATTGCTTTGGAATTTACCCCAAAGTTGCAGAGGGTTTCAAACCCCTGTCACTGAGCCCTGGTGTCACAAACCCACTGCTGTGAGGGCCCCCGTTGCTTGTTTTCCCCAGCTCACTCACTGAGGTAAGAGGTTTAGCTGCAGAGTCCCAGGGTCGCTGGTCGGGTTGGGTGCTCTCTGCCCGAAGTCGCAGGAATAACGCAATCATGAAACAAGTGCTGGGTCATGGTGGGTAACGAGGTGAGCTGTGCAAACCCAGGGCCTTGCTGAGGGGGACACAGAGCGCTGCTGTTTCTCACCTCTGTTTTTAGGAAGTAGAATTGGATAGAAGTCATTAAGGAGTTTTTTTCTAAGTGAGAAAGCTTGGTGAGAACGAACGTTTTTCATTCCCTGCTAAAGGCAAGTCTCAAAACCAAGGTTCTCCCCCTCCCCAAACCTGAATGCATGATCTTGGGTCAACTTGAAAGGTGTTACAAAAGCTGTGTAGTTTTGGGGCCTGTGAAAACCTTCTTTAAATAAAAGCATGAACAACTGGAAGGAAATTTGAAGGATAAATGGAGATTGAAAATTTATTTCTAGTAAGAAGCCATTTCCTTTGAAAAGAACACCTCCTCCCCCCAAAAAAGTTTGAGTAGCAAATCTTGATTGTTGCTACCTGCTGCCTTAGCTGGAAATGTCAATAATTTGATATCAGCCTCAGCACTTTGATGTCTCACAAGTGCTGCCAGCAGCACGATGGAGAGACTTGGACCCTGAATCCCGGTTCAGCTCCTGGCCTCCTGCATGCCCCCGAGATGCAGCTCTGCTTTTCTCTGTTTCATCTTCCTAGCTGTCAAAGGGGGATGTAAACTCTACCATTTTTGTGAAGGGCTGAGTCCCTCAGCACGATGCTCTGGATGCAGGCAGCATGCTCATTTCTTCCTGCACAGATAGATATACAGCGTGCAGTCTCCTCCAGCCCTCTCCACTAATCTCATTAAAGCTCTGTTTTTATGAGTTGGGGATTTGTAATTTTTTTGTTGTTCTTGCTGCTACTGCTGGTTTTCTGCATCACCACTCATTCTTGTAATTAAAGTGACAGCTCTTGAACTAGTATGTCAAAACAGCACAGTTGAGGCAGAAAAGTACTGGGAAGATCATCTTTTAACAGACACCCGTGATGCATGTTTAGCTGGGTAGATGGTAAGTCCTAGATCTATCTGGCTCACAGCAAAGTTTCCCCAAGGACAGGGTGTTGTTAAGAGTTCTGCACAACTGTCTAGGCCCCACCACTTGGGGTTTTTGATGGAAACTATTTAATATGCAGTTTCTGTCTTTGTGTCAGAGCTGTAGCTGGGGAGCTCTGAACCCTAGCAAATGTTTTCAAACTTATTTTCTAAAAGCTGTAGAAAAAAAGAAACGTAAAGGAGATGATTTTGGTTTGAAGATCAGTTGAGCCCTCCAGCTTGGTTGGAAATTCATTGTTTCCAGGAGTCCCAGCTCTTTGTTCTGCAGTCTCCCAGCATCACAAAGCCAGGTACAGTAGTCCTGAAGGTAACTCAGAGGAGAAATCCCAAGTGTAGGTAATGTTTGTGGCTACGTGAACTATGCATCTCCACCGTGGTGTGGGGGCAAGAGGGACTCTGAGGGCAGAGCGATACGGGGCTATGCAAGCACCCCTGGACCTTCTCACTTGCTGTTTGCTCCCACTCTCTAGTTCTTACTCTTCCTCCTTGTGCTGGTTTTGGCTGGTTATGGTTATTGCATACCATTTACATCATGCTCAGGTCCCACACTATCCAATATATTCTCATTACCCGCCCCCCCACGCTTTCATAGAATACATGGATATCTTTCCCCTAGTCTGTGGACCACCCCTGTAAAATGTCTGTAAAATGTCCACTGAGTTAATTTAGTCCATGATTTTGGGCTCCGTCTGTTATGGTGGTCACTCGGGACAGGAGAGGTGGTGTGTGGCATAGAGTTATTGGAGACCAAAGCCAGCTCAGGTCGGGTCACTGCTGCACTTGCACTACTTCTTGTAAGGCGTCTCCTCCATTGATTGGTTCACGTGGTCTGTGCTATGGTAATTCCTGTAACATGTAACTCAAATTCTGGGTTACAGAAATGTAAAGTTATTATTTCCATTGCAATCTCCACCCAAGGTCCCTTTGGGCCAGACCATCGTGTTTAACAATGCAGTGAACTCCTCCCCTTGCCCCTGCTCCAGCTTGCACAGCCTGCAGTCCCTTAGGGTTGTACCTGTGCCAAGTGGAGCCTGATCTCTGAGCCAGTCTCTCCAAGGGTGTACCTGCTGCAGCATAGACCTACCCACAGCCACAGTCGCTTTGAGGTGCATCTGCTCCACTGTGGCCTTACCCATAGCTACAGTCCCTCCAGGGGTGTATCTGCTCTGTTGTGGGCTTATCCGGGGCCATGTGCCTTGAGGTGGTCCAGCATGACCCCATGCACAGCCACCGATGCCCCAAGGTGTACCTGCTGCAGCATGGATTTATCCTTGGGCCACAATCCCTTCAGAGGCGTACCTGCTGTGGCATGATCATAACCACAGCCACAGGCATTTGTAGGTGTACCTGGTCCTGCGTGGACTCATCCACAGGTCACAGTGCCTTCGACTTGAGTGCACACTGGAGTTCCAGCCTGTCCAGTACAGCAGCACAGAACCAGCAGTGATGCCCTGGCCAGAGTCAGATGATCAGCAGCAAAAGCAAGCAGCAGGCACTAACGAGCACTAGACTGTAACATACAGTAAGGCAAGCAAACCCCATGGCAAGTACAGGTCCCTGTCAGTTAATAGCTGAACAGCAATCAATCACAGCTATAAATTCGATCTAGCCTATTCCAATCAAATCTGTCATTATCTTGAACCCTTCGAGCCCCATGTTGGGTGCCAAAAGGGACAGTCTTGGTTTAACCCCAGCCAGGAACTCAGCCCTACACAGCTGCTTGCTCACTCCCCCCTGCGGGGATGGGGAGAACCAGAAGAGTAAAAGTGAGAAAACTGATGGGTTGAGATAAAGGCAGTTTAATAGGTAAAGCAAAAGCTGTGCATACAAGCAAAGCCAACCAAGGAATCTGTTCACCACTTCCCATGGGCAGGCAGGTGCTCAGCCATCTCCAGGACAGCAGGGCTCCATCACACATAATGGTGACTTGAGAAGCCAAATGCCATCATTCCGAATGTCCCTCCCCTTGCTCCTTCTTCCCCCAGCTTTACATGATGAGTATGATGCCATATGGTCTGGGATATCCCTTTGGTCAGCTGGGGTCAGCTGTCCCAGCTGTGTCCCCTTCCAGCTTCTTGTGCCCTCCCAGTCCACTTGCTGGTGGGGGGGTGAGGAGCAGAAAAGGCCTTGACTGTGTGTAAGTACTGCTCAGCAGTAACAAAAACATCCCTGTGTTATCAACACAGTTTTTAACAAATATCCAAGACGTGGCCCCCTACAACTCTATCCCAGCCGAAAGCAGCACACTCCTGCTTTCCCTGCACTGAGCTCCCGTAGCATCAGCCCATGTGACTGTGTATACCGTGCTATACATGTATATTTATTTACGTACACCACATATAAACTAGTATTGCATTCCTTTGAAGATCCCACTGCTTGGTGTAGCTGCATTCCTAGAAGGGTTTCTTTTTCCTCCATCCACCCAACACAGGGTCATTCAGTCTGCTGTAACCAGACAGCTGAGATCCTTAATAATTCAACATATTCCAGCTCCAAAACAACTGGTAGCATCCAGCCAACAAGTCCTTCTTTTCCCTCAGGCTGCTCTCCCCATGATTAGGGAGGTGCTGTAAGACCCTTGGGTGGCTGGGGACACATCAGGGTTGTGCAAAAGTGTCTCGAGGGCTTTGTTTGCCTTTGTAACCCTGGAGCTCAGGAAGGGGCTCAGCCTTTGCGTTGACTCAGAGAAGACCCTGAGCTCATTAAGGTTCTTGCGTCTTTCTGGGTTAATAATGCTTCTTATTACAGCTTTGCACCTGAAACTCTCCTCCTCCCTTGGATGTCTCAGTCTTTCTGCAAAGGGTTGGTGAATACATACGGAAAGCAAGCCCCTGCCATGCGTTCAGCTGGGCTTGTTTGACTGGAGTCTTTGAAGCAGACCTGTGGGAATTGGGAGTATTTCCATTGCTCATTTAAGACGCCCTGTGATTTTGCAAAGAGATATCATGGCAGCCTGTATGTGGTGAGGCCTTTAAATTTATCCTGCTTACAATGGCTGCTCTCCAGCATCCTGGTTTGTAAGGTACCTGGATTGTTGGCAATGTTTTTATGCTGCCTTGAATAAACTTTTGTTCTTGACCAGAGATTTGTACTTCGCTACACTGGTATGTTGAATGCAGTATTTATTTGCAGTGCCATGCAAATAATATACAATACAATAATAACATTTGATGCTGCTTAAGATTAAAAGACTCAGGTTTCAACAGCAGAGAGGGTTTCTAGCTAGAAGAATCAGCCCTCCAGTGCTCAGGTACCATATAACACTAGCCTAAGCGAACAGTTTTTTTCCAGAAGCATTTGTAGCACTTGTGAGAAGAATTTGACCTTTGTGAGAAGGCCACCAGCCAGCCTGGTGTTGGTCCGGTGTGGCAGCTTCTGCGTTCCAATGCTATTTCATTTCTGAGACTAGATTCTCTCTGTCTCCATACATATGAACGAAAACTTTAATTTCAACCCTCTGATTGGTAAATATATATACTTTAAGTGAAAAAGAGGAGTGAGCAGGTGGGGAGTGGCTGTTCTTCGCACATGTGCTGCCCTGTGAAGAAACGGGAGTTTGGTCCTCAGGTACAACAGCTGGAGCAGTGCAATGGCTACATGAGGATGCTTTGGGCAATCTAGGTGCTGCTAGGAGCTCTGCCAGAATGGAGATGAATATACATGACACTTGTGAATTGCTCAAAGAAATTAGTGGGTGGGAGGGGAAAGAGAAGGGGGGAGGTGGGGCTGCCTTTTTCTCCTGTGCTCTCACACAGTGGAAGACTGATGACTGGGAGCTATTGAAATGCTTATAATTGTCTCATTATGGACAGAAAATGTAATTAAAAGGGACAGCAATCTTTCTCCAAATTCAAAACGCTGCAGTCGATCTTTGAGAGGAATTTTGGCTATTAGCACAGGTGGTAATGTCCCAGCAATTGAACCCAATCTCATCTCGGTGTCAAACCGCCAAGGAGAAAAAATGAGTTCCCTTCGGATGCCGCCTGACAGACCCTAGAGGGAGGAACGGGAGTGTGAATGGTGTGCAGAGCTCGGACAGGATAGGACGGGCAGCCCAAATGTGGGAGCATTTGAGCACCCACCAGAGGCGGGGTGTCTCTGCCAGGTCTTTTCCCCCCCGGGTGCTGCCTTGCCCGGAGATGGAGGTATGATGGTCCACGGAGCAGCACACGATGCTGTCTGCAGATGGCATCGAGTGTATTATGTTTGCTGGAGATGAGCAGTTCAGCCAAGTGTGCTCCAGGACAGCAAGCAAATCACTCACATCTTGTTTTGCTTAGATGTTAAAGCAATTCCATGTCCTGGGAAAAAGGATGTTCCTTGAATTTGTCAGCAAAGCTGAGATGTGTATGAGAGAGGCAGCAGGGTGGAAACATGCACCCTCTGAGGCGCTCAGTGTGGCTGTTTCCCTCTCTTGCTCAGAGAGGGGTGGCTTCAGACAGCTGTGTCCCTTCTGTGCAGAAAGGGGGAGGTTCATCCAGGCTTGCAGCAAGCAGCCTGGGTAGGTGCAGAGTTAGTCCAGCACAGCTCTTTGGTGCTCTTCAAGACTTTCAGGAAGAGCTTTCATTCTTCAGAGCCCTGAAATTGCAGGAAATTTGGTTTCACATTCTTCAGCCATTATGAAGGTGAGCAAAACATTTTTGGTGGAGTAACCCAGCAGGACTTGACTTCAACCATGTTTTCTTTGACAGAAAATCTACAAAACTCTCCTGTATCCTTCATTCATTTATGTGTGTTCCTTTTCTGGGATCAAAAGCAGAGGAGCTGAAATGCAGAGAGATAATCTTCCTGGGTTTTCCTTACCCCATGGGGCTGTTAACGTTACTGCAGGTAACAGAAGTCCCTCTACCTGTGGGACTTGGTACCTCTACTTTGGCTTTAGCAAGCTGATCCAACCAGGCTTTTTGTATTCAGCCACTGAGGTATGGTGAGCATGGCTCTGGCAGGCAGCGACCACCACTGACATTACCTACTGCTCCTCTGCTAGGTGGGGGCTGACAGGTCAAGAAACCCTGCTCGGAAAAGCCTATGCGTGGGTAAAGTATTACTGTGGAGACTAGTGGAAGGTACAATCTCATGGTATCTGGCTCCTCTGCAATGTCTGTCCATGGTCTCTAAGACTTCATGTCTCAACTTTGCAGCCTGGAAAGGGGAGGGTGCTGAAGGAGAGTGAAAGGAAGGAATTAACAAGAAAAGTAAAACAGCTAATTTTTTGTTTCATCTCCTGAGACATGAAAGAAGATTTTTCCAGCTAATGAATTATTTCTGAAAACACTAGTAATAGCTGCAGGCACCATTAACTTCAAGTTTCCCAATGAGCAAGCATCACTTATGTACTGATTTAAAATTCTAATGTATTTTCATTTGCAGTAGCTCAGCTCTAACTTGACTGGGGGTCTGGAAAGAGGCCAGAACAAGTAGCCATATTTCTGGCAGTTTAGTAATCTCCTTAGATGCAGCAGTGGAAAACAGTGGCCGGATCCTACTGAAGCCTGGGGCAACCAATTATCTCAGCAGAGAGGCTCCAGAGCCCTTCATTAGCACCAGGGACGTTGGGAGTTTGTGGTTGCTGCAAGCACAGTGGTGATTTCAGGCTCAGCAGAAGAATCAGTTGTGTCATAGGTTAAACAGCCCTGCTGCTAGTTAAAAATGCAGGGTGGGACCCCAGCCCTGCTGCGAGCGATGCCAGTTTTGCTCTGGACTTCAGAGACACCGGGGTTTCTGCCTCCTTTTCAAAGAAACCCTACAGCCAAGCTAGAGTTAAAACCCACCCAGGAGCGTGGAGTGGAATACAGCAATCCACCACCCTGTCCTCAGGTGGGAAAGTGGTGATTCGAAGTCCCGCCTCACGCCTGGAGCTGAGGCTGGTGGCGATTTGGGGCATGGGCTAGAGGGAAGGCACTGCTCTGGCTGCGTCGCCAGGGTTGGGTTGGCATCCCAGTGGCACTGCTCAGTGACTGAGGGATGTGTCATGCGAGAGAAAAAGAGAAACAGATGGTAGAAGGAGTTACAGTGGGAGGAAAACCCAATTAGAAGTCCCAGCATGGTTTGTGGTAGGGATATGGATCTTATACCTTGAGTAACAGCCAGGAAAGGAGACGCACCCAGCTTTTTCACCCATGGTGCAGAAAATCCTTGTTTCGGGCAGAGAACGATATTGAAAAAAAGCTTTGCAAAGCTTTTGAGAGATTGTCTTGTGAAGGGAGAGCTGATAGGAGAGGGACAACAGGAGAGAGAATGTGTGCTTGTTATTCCAATATAGGGAATCCTCTCTGGGTGGATGCTTAATATTTAAGACAAGCAGTCTGGGAGTTGGAAGTCTGTAATCTCACCCCTGGGAATACCCCCAGCCCCTCCTGTCATAAACACCCAGTATCTCTGGGGACACTTGCTTCTGAATAGCCTACTTTGGGTATTCAGGAGTCAATTGTCAGAAGCAGTGGGCGTTAACATGAGCCCAGGTCGGGCAGCCGGCACCTCTCAGCCTCAGTTGCTGTAAAACTCCTCGTCGTTGAAACAGCGTTTGTAACTTTGCACTGTGTGCAGGGACCAGACACGGGCTCAGAGGGGTGGGAATGCTGGGAGGCGGTTGTGGTGTGATTCACAGCCTCTGAGGCGGGATGGGATGGGGTGAGGAGCACTGCTGTGAGGCGTGACCGGTGTGCCTGGTGTGACAGGGCTCTGCTTGCTCCCTGCGGTGGGAAGACTGACGGTGTTGCTTGCACGCAGGGTAAGGCTTCTCCCTGCTGAGGTGTCAAAGCAAATGCACAGTTTCTGAGTCCAGAGACCGTGAAAAGGCTAAAGAAAGCACATTTTATGCTCCCAGCACACGCTGGAGGATGCTGGCCTTCAAACCAGCCGGGACAGCAACTGTGGAAGGGAAACTCTTCTGAACAGGGGCTCATGGGCAGGAACGTGGTCCAGAGAGGGACACTCCCCCTTCCCTGACCCTTGCAATTTGTGCATCTGGGTATTATTTAACTTGCCAAATACAAACCTTGAATGTCAGAATATATCCAAGCTGTGTTTTCCTGTGCAGTTCTTGCACTGTCATCGCTCTGCTCCAGCATCGTGCTGGAGCATGACTGCCGCAGCCTGCCTCCAGCCATGCCCAGCCGTCGGAAGAGCAGGCGAAGGCACGACTGCTGTGCTGGTGCTTTCTAACTTTCACATGCTTGATTTGCTGTCAAAGCAATCTCTTCTTCCCATGCAGCTCTGCAGTCGGTAGTGGTGTTGCTTTGCAGGTGAACCGCACAGTGTGTACTGAAGTGTACTATTTATAGGAGGGCAAGGTGTCTGTTTAAGGGATGGGGTACATGTTCTGGGAGCAGGATGAGAAAGAGGGACTGAGCAAAAGGGGATGAGAGAATTTTTATTTTATTCCCTGACACAAGGGCTAGGGAATAAAATCAGAAAAATAGTTCCTGGATAACATGAGATGAGGCAAAATGAACGTATTTTTGTGTATTCTTTCTCACTGTGAGCATTTTTCCCATGAAACTATATTCCCACCTGGTACTGCACTGTTCATTATCTTGCAGAATACACTGCATAGTTCTCAGATCCCTAACTAATGTTAATAAATGGCTCTCGTGAAATAGATACTGTTTTCTCCCTATTGAAGGGTGCTCAGGAACAAAGGGTCAGAGCTAAATATAGGACCAGAGCTCAAGCATTCTCAGGCCTCACTGTTAGGCTAAGGCCATCAAGTCATCCTAGAAGCTCATAATAGCAACACCGGTGGAAATTGCCCATCCTTACAGCCTTTTGCTTTACATATAAAACTGCGAGAAATGCTGTTCTCTGAGTTTATTCTGGAACACTGTGAGTCTACCAATGGCACAAACTATTCATGATGTAAGGCATATCTGAAGAGAACTGCAATACAGTATGGGATTCTTGGTGTCCTGGCAATCCTTTAAGTACCCCGGTATCTCTATAAAATCTTCCTACAGCTCTGGTCCAGTCAGCACAGCATCCTGTCTCAGCTTCCTTATTTCACCTACCCTGGCACCAGCGTACCAAAAGCATTTAGTTGGCAAACAAGCACTTGCAAAATCCTTCCTTCACTTTCTCTTATTTTTTGTTATATAAATTCTATATTTCCTGGAATAGAGGCTCTGAACTGCTGAACTCAGTCTGAAGTCAACCCAGCTAACAAGCTCATTTATATTAATAGGAAATCAACTGTTCCTTTTTGCTGGATTCCCAGTGGAGCAGCTGGTGGTCTGCTTTTTCCATGCAGCCATCCTCCTCCATACTGAAATGCCTCAAAAATATTTGTGTGCTAGAAAATGTTAGTGGAAACCAATACTGCTGATGTGAAAAACAAATAAATAGAGAAAACCACAGTTTCTTCTGGTCAATTAGACCTCCAGAAAGTGGTCAATTGTTTTGTATACTGCTAGATAGCACCTAATAGCTGTCTTCCAACTGCCTTACGGCTTTTAATGACTAATCATAAAAAAAACCCCAAATAGAACAAAACAGAGTTAGAGCTATGGTCACATTATTTGCCAGAAGCTTGTATTTAGGAGTTTGGATGCCGTTGCTGTGACATATCAGACCAAGACCTCTGTCCCTTACCTGGCCCATCTGGTCAGCACTGGCTGTTTGGGGAAGATGTATTAGAAAAGCTACACGGGACAATTTACAGGCTACTCCACTCACTGAGTAGAATGAATCATTTTTACCTTATACCATTAGCCAAAGGGTTTATATACTTTCTAACTTATTAATTCTTTGTCTTGTACTGCGATTTGCTTTTCTCTTTAGTTGCCATTTAGGGTGATTGAACTCTTCGGAGCTCCTGGGACACCCAGACCTTCCCATAAGAGGGGTGGGCAGCGCACAGCTGGTCTGAGGCTGGGAAGCCACTGTCATCTTGCAAGTGGAACGGGCACTGTGGCTGCCCCAGGGTAGCACTTGGGTCCTAACGACAAGCAGATTGCACATTTGCATAACAATGCAAATGAGTGACCTGACCACAGCAGGAGTGGCGTGTCCCAGCCCCTCGTTACTGATGTACAACACTGAACATTAGCCGTGAAGGTTAGAGACGGGGTCATCTTCTCATGCTTCAACTAAGCCTTGGGAGAGAGAGTGTCTCTTGGGATTTGCTTCCCGCATAACGTTGCCTGAGGCACCGTGCTGGGGGCGAGGGCGCCCCGCGCTCCCAGGTGGGGTGGTAAACCCTGCGGTCTGCTCTCCTCCTTGGTGTGGCTGCAGTTATCTCCCTCTGTGGCTCAGCTAGGCCAGTGTTACCCACACTGGGTTGGCTGTGATGGGGTCCCAGCACTGACAGGCGGCTGTTCCTGCGCAGCCACACCAGCACTAGGCAGTACCAGAGCCTTGGGAGTAACTGCACATCGGTGTAGCACTGTGGGTATTATTTGACAACTTCTGCCTCAGGTTCCTGCACTTTAGGGACTTGCTTTTTTGGCTTTGCCAGTTTCCTATGATTCAGAAAATAATGTCTCCAATTTGTTGTATTATCTGCCTATTAACTCTGCCTGTAAAGAGGAGTAAAACTAGACCACGAACATCTACAGGAATTAATTTTTGTTAAATAATTCAAATTTACACTTTCTCATGCCTGGATCAATCTTCATCTGAGTGTCTCCTGCTGTTCGCCTCTCCACCATTCGGCAGAGTGCTAGAAGCTGCATCACTGCAGTTCATTTAAAGACTAAATATCATCAGGACATGAAAACAGCATTCTATGTTTTGTAATTTTTTTTTTCTGTTCATAGACCAATGCATTTTAGCTTCAATTATTGCTGACAACGTATCTGCCAACAATACAAAAATGGCACTGAGTATAAAAAAATATAAGCCTACCTTCAGATTGGGGACACAGGTTCACTGTTTAACGATATAGGGACTGAAGTGTGTGATGCAGTGTTGTGCAAATGTGTTCTTATTTTCCAAAGCTCAGGTTAATGCTCAGTGCTTGTGTTTCTAACCAGAAACCGCAAACTTTCACTGCTGTGACACATTAGTCTCAGCTTCTGCTTGGATGGTTGCAGATGATACTCTGGGGCAAAGTTACCTCTAAATGCTCTTGCTTGCTGAATGATAATGATGTTGCATCTCTCAGTAGCTCAATTTCCTTATGGAAAGTAAGAAGGAAGGTAAATACATAGAAAGAGAAAGTATGGAAGAATCTAATCCATATTTTATAAACAGAGATTTTCCTACAAAAAACTTGTAAATTATTTAAATTGTTACTGACTCTTTGGAAATGCTCAAAATCTCATCTTGCCAGACTGTTCCCTAGTACGTATTTACTACCCGTGTCCAACGGTATGATGTTAGGCGGTACACAGGGCCGTGACATCAGGCTGTGGAGGCGGCTGGTGTGGACACAGAAAGGAGTGCCCAGGCACTGGTGAGGGCTCCCTCTGCCGTGCACGGTAGGGGGGCAGAGATGGATGAGCCCCTCCAGCGCTCGGGAGGGGTTACTGGGGCTCTTGGGCCCTGAGTTGGGGCGTGCACTCCCTCGACACTCGCGTTTATTTGATTAACTGGTGTCAGGCAGACACCGGCTTGCTCTGGGTGCTCGGGAAACACATACCATGGTTTTGTAGGATCAGAGGATGGTGTGTAACAAGGAAAGAAATAGAAATGCGCCTAGTTTAGCCAAAATAAGATATATCACATTAAAATCCATCCAAGTGGGAGGAAGAGATATTGCTGATGGAGCCAGAGAGGAGAGTTTGCCTGAGGACATGGGCTGGAGGAGATGAAGGAGAGGCTAGCAATGTGAAAAAGCTGCTGCATTTCATCAACCCATGTAAAATCTGGGAAATGCTTTATGTTGTTGGTAGAACAGTAAATCTACTGCTGTTGGCCCCAGTAATGTTTGGCAGGTGGTGCCTGAAGTAACGCTGAGGCCGTTGCTGAGCAGGCATGACATGGGCTGGGACGGATCCTGCTTTCCATGTGCTCGTTCTGCCTTGGGTTTAGCTTAACCTGCTAGTGCATTGGCCTGGCATAAAGCACACGTAACAGGGCTGAGGGGATGTGGGGTGGAGGGTCTAGGCAAAGCTAAGAAGTTTCTGTAGTATACTTTAACTAGGAGAAAAATGTTTAGTATCTATAGATTTGGCACACAATAATGAACCACAACGCCTCAGGAGATAGGCATTATTTTAATTGACTTGATAAAGTAAATCAATTCATAGAGAAAACCTCCTTGGACAGTATAATTACAGGTACTGGATTATAATTCAGGAGCTTGCATGCTCAGGCTGGCAGGCAAATAACAAGAAAAATCATTAGCAGAAAGTGGAAGAGGAAGACATACGTTATAAGAATTTCTCCACTTTCTAGTTCTTCATTTGTAAACTTCCCTTCAAGTTCAGTGCCTTACTCTGATTAGATGTCATTGTTACTGCTTGTTAGGAAACACAATTGATCATTTAGGTTTTTCTTAAGAAGGTCTTACTAAACTGAAAAGGAACACAAGGAAATGCAGAAACATGCCATTAAGATGCTATGCTGTGAGATTTATCCACTTGTGCATTTAACTTTCCGGTTCCCATTTGCAAATGTGGTGGCTGTATAAAATAAGATGTAGAAGGGTGCACTAGTCTTTTTCACTTGATTTGTATGTGCGGGAACGCCGTGAGAGTGCGGGGGTGCGGAACCGCACAGCCTGGGTAGGAATGTGTGCTTATTTGTTCTTTTTACTTTTTTAAATGGCCATAAATTAAAGACTCCATAAATCAGGGGGTTCAGATTAAAGCTTTGAAGACCCTTATGGAAACTGCATTCCAGTATAAAAAAAAAATTGATGTAATCAACTGAAAGAAACTATTCCCGAGCAGTTTAAATTACCTTTGCTCTGCTGACTTGTGTAATGTAACCGACCCACCGCTTAGTCTAACAGAGAAGAAAACCACAGTGGCTCTAGCAGAAAGTCCAAGTTTTTCCCTCAAGTAGCAGAAAAGCAGCCTGTTTGTCTGGTTTTCGCACCCAAAGCTCTTTGTCTCCAAACCTCGGCTGTTCTCCCATCTGCGCCTGGTTCTGCATCTGCACAACCGCACCATCGCGACGCCGACTTCCAGGCGCGGCGTGACAGGGACTCCCCGCGTGCCGCGCAGCCCGGCTCCACGCACAGCGGGGCTGGGAGATGCCCCGGTCCCTGAGCCTGGCCGTGGCTACAGGAGCTGCGGGTGGGTTTTGTCCACGGAGGTTGAGGGCTGAAGCCCACAGGTTTGTTTATGCACTGAATCCGTCAGACTTAAAACAGGAGGTGTCAAGCTCGGCACTGCTTTCCTGAATCACGGTCTCATCCGTGAGCAAATAACATATGTCTAAACCTGCTGTCAGCTGCAATGAGCTAAAGCAGAAGCTCAGTGCCAGCTGATGGTAGTTATATTTTTGGCCAGTATATATGACCATGAAACAGAGCAACTAAAGGCTTGGGTTTTATCCATACCTTTTTATTTATTTCTGTAGTCTGTAGTAAGGGACCATTGCTTTAAAATCCTTAGACATTTGGACATATTTTACAAGACAGTACAGTTTCTGAATGTCACACATTGATCACAGTTTCATACTACTACATGCATATAAAGACACTGATTTTTATTTTTTTTTTAATAATTTCTTTACGGAAACAACTGGAGAGGTCAATAAACTTCAACAAGGAATGACTAAATCAAAGTTACAAAAAATGTAAGACGCTGAGTACACTAGTATATGGCTAATGTTGCTGTAATCACCCCAAAGTGCCAGGGTATCGAAACGTTGCTTAAATGGGGAGAAAACATCTGCTGACGCGTTGCCCCCGGGGCGGATCCAATATAACCCAATGATTGTGCAAGACGTGCGGGATCTGCGGGCTGTCGGGCAGAGGCACGAAGCACTGCCCGTCACTCCACACACACTGAACCGGATTCCCCGTTGCTTCCCCACTGCGCAGGTTGAAAAATAACTGAAGTGCAAGGCAGTGGAGAAGCCTGTCTCATGTTCTGCCCTTTCTCAAGCCGGGTCACCATCGGTTTCAATTCCCAGACACAAAAGCAGTTTGATCCACATCTACTAGCAGAGCTGCAGGAAACTTACAGCTGCCCCGTTTTTATTTGTTGTTAAATGTCACATTTTTCTTTTAAAGGGAACACCGCTTTCTTATCCTTTGATGACCAGGGATGCTCTCTGCTGCCCTGTGGAGGTTGGTTTCCCTGGGAAGCCCTTGCCTGGGGCTCTCAGGCTGCTGTGCCAGCCCAGCAGTTGTCCTGTGCTTTGGGAGAAGGAAGACCTGAGGCTGTTCCCTGGCCGTGTGAAACGCTGAGCAGCCGCGATGTGCAGCACAGCGGCAGACCACATCCTTCCGTGGGCACGGGGTCGTTATTAAACAGCACATACAACAGTGCCTCTTCGTTTTCTCCCCATTCAGGAACTGCTTCACTGGCCTGATTAAAAAAGCAGGATTCTGCTGCGGTAAGTTGGGGTATATTTTTTTACTGCTAATCTGGTTGGAAAGTGAGTTTGGTTGGTAGCTGTGGCTGGCCTTTCTGATTGCAGTATCATGGCTTCAAAATTCAAAGTAACATGGAGATGCTGTCCCCCCCACCCCCCCAGACACACCAGTGGGGAATATTTCAGTGCAAAAACAATTTTCTGCACCCACCACCAAAAAGCCAGAAAGAATGTGGGGGGGGAAATCATTCTCAGTGTTTGCCACAAGCCAACGGATATAAACAAAACAAATCCCAGTGGCTGCATGAGCCAACATGTGGCTAATGGTACTTAGGGGCAGTGAAACATAAAAGGAAGAAGAGGCATAATGGGCAGAGGTCCTAAATGAACTACAGAGAGGAGAGAATTGATGAAACCTAAAATGGTCTTAAACGTGGATTTTCAATAGAATCAGAGGTTGTGACACAATCAAAGGTAACTGCTGGCCCATTTGCCGGTAGTGTCTTCCCAGCATCAGCATGTCCCTGGACTGAGGGCTGAGAGTGTTGAACCATGTGGCTGAGCTTGTGGTCCTGCTGTAGGGACAGTCCTCTGTGAGTTTGGGATGTAACTTGCAGCATCAAGCCCACGAAGAGTGAGCTGACACAGAGGGATGCTCAGTCAAGCTTGGGATGATGTGATTATCATCCTCTTGCCTGAAGGTTCCCTCCCTTCCCAGGCTTTCACTGACCAGTCTCTGCTTCCCATTCCCTCACTCCACTGGTTTCCTCGTCGGTGCTGTGGACATACACCTCCATCCCTGAGGTCATACAGAGCTTTTAGTTTTCTGTTAGCTTTCAGAGATACGGGTCCAAATTCTTCAGTGGGCTAAATGGGGCACAGTCCCATTGACCTCAGTGGGCTTTTACTTACAGCAGCAAAGAATTTGGCATTTCATGCAAATTTGAATCCCTGGCTTCCACAAGGCTCTAGCTTGGGTGGGTCTTAGTAGTGAGCCCAGCCCGATTATTGTTTTTGAAGGTAGTGTCAATACAGTCTTGAAAAGACCCCTTTAAAAACGTCAAAGGTTAATCCTTGTTCAGTCCTACAGAATATCAATAGTAGTATTTCTAGTTAAAAAGAAAAATTAAGCTTTCTCTTCTAAGCTTCTAGACTGAAGACTTCTTGTGCGATGAAGCCAGAATCAAGCAAAGCAAAATTCTGAGTAGTATTTACAGATATGAACACTTGTGGCACCCTACCACTGGTGTCAAAGGACACTTATCTGTGGCTTAGATAACACCAGCAACAATTTCACACCCTGAATGCAGACTTTCAGTTTTCCTAAGGTTTCCTTTGTCTGGCCAAGACAAAGTTTCAGTGCAAGAGCCTAAATCTGATCAGCATGGGGTGCGAAACACATGCTGGAAAATACATCTCTCTTCTTTGAAGGGCTGGTTGGTATTTGGGTCATTTCTGTCGTGCTGTGGGAGGGCTACCTGCAGGGGCGGATTTAGGTCTGGTCTGACTAGAAGCTTTCTATGGTTTTGTTGACTATGCTCAAACAAACTTACTGATATGGAAGGTGCCTTTTGAAGGGATTTATGTGATTGTTGATGATAGATATGGCAGGCTATTGCACTAATTGCTTTAAAAAAAAATAAATCCCACCCAGTTTTAATCCCCTCATGTGTAAATGGATCGTGCTGATACATAGTCACACCCAAAACTCTGTCTGCTGGTTATTCCGTTCATTCGAGTGGTCGCTGAACTTTCTGAAACGTGTGTTTTCCCAAGGTAATTTTGTTTCAGTTTTATTGGCTGGTGTGGTGGGCATCTAAGAAAATCACACAAGCAGACAAAGGAAAATGGGATCAAAACTCCATCTTTGGGGAAAAAAAAAAAAGGTCACTGACCAGATCGATGGGTGGATCAAAAGGAAATGTTTATGCAGAGCTGCAGGGTTAGCCTGAAGCTCTTTGTCGTGCTAAACTTCAGCAGGCCATGAGATAGCTTCAGGATGCATACTTATCTCATGGGCTTTTTATTCCATTTATGTGACAGTAAAGCTATAAGGGAGCAAGGAAGATCATGAAGTAATGATCTTAAGTACATGGATGGGTTTCACCGTAACCAAGTCCAAATCTGGTCCCTTTCTGAACGTGTCCATTTAGGTTTCTAGCCCCTCCTAATTTTTTTTTCATTTCTGGATTTTGTCTGGGAGTGAAAATTGAAATTCCAAACCCCCGTGGGAAATAAAAGTCTGGACCCTTTGTTTTAACCCAGGAAAAACGCCCGATGAAGGTGGGAGCTTTGCCTGGGTATTGTCAGATCACTGCCTTAAAATAAGATCCTGAATTTTGATGCTTCTCCCAGCTCCACCATAATTATTAAGACAGTCAGATTCCAATCCTGCCTCAGCTTAATCACCCTAAATCTGGAGAAAGTCCACTGAAGTCCAGGCTATGGCTAACGCTGAAGCCAGTGGCATTCACTGACATTCGCGCTGCCATAACCGGGGTCAGAGTCTGGCCTGCTCCGTGTTTCTCAGAAGCAACATCTTAGTTTCCATAGCCAGTCCCTGGTTATTTTTTTAAGTACCACAAACAGGAAAATACGAAAACATGACAACATCAGACAAACTCAGTGACCTTTCGCAGACGCACTTCCAGGAGGGATGTTGCAGGTGCTTGTTCGGAACGAAAGAAAATAAGGACAACAGAAAGGTTAGGGGATCAGCTATGTAAATGAACACCAAGAAAGCATCTAATATATTATTCTGTAATACAAAAAGAAGAAATCTGACTTGATTGCCCTATTATAAATTTGCTAAAAATACAGATATATATTTATATTTTTATATATATATAATTTTTGTTTAAATCTGAACAGAAAAATAGACTACTCTGGAATGCATGAAAGTCACATGACTTTTCCATACATCAGATACTTATAAAGCCAACACAATGGCAAACAGAAGGTACAGAGGTAACTAGAACATCTGTACTTTATTCAAGAACTATTTAAAGCCATATTCTCCCCAAGCTGGTAGTCTCATTACCGTAAGCAGAAGTGACTGACCAAACATGAAGAAGTTGGAGCTAATTCGGGGTCGCCGGGGAAGCCCTCCTCCCCATCTCGCTCCCGACTGAGCTGCACAGGAGGGCATCAGTGCCACACGGTCTCCATCGCTCGGCTACTTTATTCAGTAATTCTACTATTCGCTTTAAAATGAGGCGTTAAAAACTACTGGAGATCGTGTTATGTGGAGCTTTCTGACAGAGAGAGAACTTGGCTTTAGAAACCTTGTCTTTGTGATGAGTTTTAAATACCCTTGTTATTTACTATAAACTGTACCAGTCATGATTCTGTCAAGACATAACTATACAGTAGGTACAAATATTAACAATACATTACAATTTTACAGAAGAGAATACTGTTTTCCTTAGAAATGTGTATCTTATTAGCTGCAAGGGAAGAAAAGGCTACAGTTTATCACAGCCATAGTTGCCAAAGAAACCGACCGCCGCGGATGTGTTTCTGCGTGACTTGCACAGACAGGTATTCCCCGGCTTTTGACACACGGCATGTTCAGGAAGGGAATGTGCGTTCCGCGGGTTTTCTTTTCCTCTTTTTATTATTTTTTTTTTCCTTCTTCTACCTTTATTGACTCTCGAACCTTTCAGGAAAATGTGGATTTCACAGGAGACTCTTTTGTTTCCTTTTTTTTTTTTTCCTTTTTCCCGTAAGTGTGCTTAGGTGAAGTTTCTAAGAAAAGGCACTGAGAAATCTACTGCAATGTGACTGCTGTTTTCCTTTGCTCAAGGCTAAAACTCAAAGGATCTTTGCCTCCTGGTTAAGAAAACTGCACCCATTCCTTCCGCATATAAATATAATATATATATATTTATATCTATGTATTAAAAACGATGTTGATGGCGTAAGGTACAAGCAAGTGCAGACATCACAGGTACACAGTCCCTTCAGATGTGATGTCTTGTGCAGCAGCAGGTGAAACTCGGTCAGTTTGCTCGATACATGATGCACAGTAAATTCGCAGACCTGAATGCCAATTCTCAGTGTGTAAACTGCACGCTTCAGCTCGATGCAAGAGATATTGCGTATTTTCCCTAACTGATATGAGCTTTGGGAAAGACGTATCAAACAAACTATAAAATGAAATTGTCTGTCTAGTATCTAAAGGATTTGGTGAGTGTTATGTTTCCAAAGCACTGCCCTTCCTTTTGTAATGAGTACAGGTTTAGTCTACCATAGCTTTATGTTAAGAGTAGATTTCCCAGTGCTTACATTATATATATGTGTATTATGCACACACACACATATATAGATACATACTTCATATTCAGACTTTATTTCATTAAAATAAATTAAACATACTTCCTTTTTAACTGGGCACAAAATGAGAGCTACATCTTCATACACAAATAAGAAAGAAATGCTCTTCAAGCATATTATATGCTTAATTTTAAATTATTTGCTTTCTATAAGAAATCTATAGGACTTTGGCTATTCAGACTTAAAAGGTAGATTTTTAATGATACTTTTGAATTTGGCTTTCAAAAGTGACTCAATAAAATGCTACTTTAAAGGTAGGACTAAATAGATGATTTAAGGTGTGTGTCATGAGTGATCACACAAGGCAGACAGAGGGCCTTTGGTTACAAGGAGAGTTGCACCAGTTGATTATCAGTTAAAAAATGATAGAATTGTTGATCTATACATTTTTGTCAGTGCCATCTATAAACCAAATACATCAATTTGGATGAGAGTGTGGTATATACTACACTATATGGCTATATTTAAATATGTTCACTTTCGTGATATGTAAAATATGACTTTTTTTTCCACATGAAAGCATCAGCTCTAAAAATATTCAGCTTGGAAATCACTATTACTTACTTTATCAAAAAAAATTTCCCTGATTTTTCTTCTTTTTACATTTGTGCTGATGGCAGACATGAATGAGCATTGAAACATTGAGATTATGTTAAGACTGTTCTCTTTAAATTTTCTCATTGCCGCTCTATGGCCTCAGAAAGCCACAGGAAAAAAAATCAGTATTTAAAGCTTATCTGCTGGAAAGTCACTTTACTTTTTCGTGATGACTCAATCTTAACTAGTATCTCAGCAATACAGCGGTTCCTCTAAGTACACTTGTATTTACTATGGCCAAATCCTAAAATCCTTCACCAGGCGAAAAGCCCACTCAGAGGAACGGTGGTTTTAGCTGAGTGAAGACAGAGTAAAAGCTAACGAACCTCAGGAATTGGCCCCGTGTAAATACTCTGGAGAGTATTATTTGCACGTTTAGATGCCTTGAACTTACTCTGAGTACCTCCCGTGTCACTCTTTGCATGGCACGAGGTCTCTTTCGCTGCCGGCGGGCTAATTTGCGAGGTGGTGGCTCAGGTCTTACTCGCGCCTTCCCCAGGGTCGCAAGGGCGACTTCTGAGCGGGAACCTCGGGCTGCGTCCCACCGCCCGGGGATGGGGTCGGCTGAGCAGAGCAGAGTTAACTCCAACACGTGTACAGTTTTGTGCCAAGGAGAGACCTAACAAAGCTATCATCGTAACCCATAACAGTTCCTAAAACATATATGTGCTTATTGCTTTTGTCCGTACATGCTGCATTCACTATTACGGATTACAGACAGAAGTACTGTACAGCTTGGACGGACAGACGTTTACATTCAGGACTAACCAACGGCTTTTTTTCACAATAGGAACAAAACGCAGCGGACTTGAGTGGCTCGGGGTCTTCCGCCCGCCCGTGCACCTCCGCACCCGTGTCCCGTGTCTCAGCACGCCCCCGGACCTGCTGCATGCAGACCGTGACACGCCCCGGCAGGTACTCGGAAATAGGTCAGGAAACGCTCATTGACAGAGTTATTTACAATTGAGTTTTACAGTAGAAACAGAGAACAACATAAAAGATTACCGTCACAGTTATCACAGGACAGGTTGTGACTTGCTACAGGCGTGTAACAAATCACGGTCACGACAGGAGGCACAAATTAAAATAGTGCTTGGTTAAAGTGCTTGATTGTTACACTCTGCTATCCTACTCCACCATCGCAACAACAACAACAAAAAGTCAACGTAAAGTGCTTTCCCCGCACCCCCCCCCCCCCCCCCCCCGAGATTAAAAACCAAAGACAAATTATTTCCTACACAATTTGACATAACTTTATTGAAACAATAATATTTTAAAAACCTAGGCTGGTGGCTGCTAGTTCTGTTCATTTAAAACGGTCAGATCTTTTTTTTCTTTTTTTTTTTTTTTTTTCTTCTTTCATTTAAAAATGACTGGATGTTATTAAAACGTCAGGCCTGATTCTCCTGTCTCTCGCAGCTGCTTCGTGCCGCAGCTTCGCAGGAGCCTCTCCTGCCCGACCTCCTGGCGAGAGAGAGCACAGCCAGGCCCGGGGCGGGTCGCTAACGAATCCCTCTTTTTGCATATTTATGTAACACTTGCATATCTTTCACTGCGCCGCTCGGGCGCAAAAAGCTTCAGACCGACCGGTTCCTCTCCTACGCCAAGGGCGAGACTTTGGCCGACGCCTCAAGCCGGCGTGCGGGCGGGAAGGGGAGGCCTGGGAAGCCGTCCCGGTACCCCCGGCACGTGCCACAGGGGCCAGCCGCAGTGTCAGCGCCATCGCCGCGCTCGGTCGTCCCCGCGGGGCAGGGCAGCCAGCATCTCCCTTCCACGGAGGGGTAGGGCGAGAGCCGGGCTCTCCTTCCAGCCCTACACTTCCCGGCGCCGGGAATTGGGTCTGGCTGCGATGCCTGCGGAGAGCCCTGCTTCTGCATGGCTCCTTCACGCCTTCCCAGCATGGGCTGTGGGTCCCCCTGAGGGCCACGCGCTGGCCCGGGGGCAGGTATCGATTTTTAGCAGAGGGTAAGTGCAAGTTTCACTATGTCCTAGGGGATGTTTGGAATTAGATACAAGTGGTGCAACTCACCCTGCTGATATTTCAAAAGAAAACGTCAGGTCCTACAGGATATCGTACTGTTAAACACACACAGAGCATTTTAATAATTGGTTTCTTTAGACCATTAGTTGTTTTAAATGGTTTTCACCCGGATTTTCCAATAATGCAAGTGTTCCCTGTTACCTTTAGACACAATATCCATCAGAGAAAGCTGTAGATGGGGAACAGCTGCCCTGAAGCAGTGAGCATTGTGTTTTTGATAGCTTTATACCAACCCCAGCAATTTATTCCAGAGTTCAAATCTGGCTGCCTCGGCATCCTTTATGGAACTAATGCAAATCAGGTGTTAATATTTCCAAAAGGAGCTCTAGCGTTCAAGGGGAATGGATGGATATTTGGTCACATTGGCTTCACTGGACAACATGAAAGGAGATCAATGTGTGATCATGATTTGCAATCCTTATTTTTGACTGATGTGGGCAAGGTCTTTAGAGTTGTTTCAGAGAAGGACATTTTCACAAACCCACACTGAACCTCCCCCAGACTTTTAGAAACAGGTGGCTTGTTTCAGCCAAGTTCATGCCATGCAGAAGCTCTTTTTATTTTTTGTGTTGACTGTAAAGACATTCCTTTAAACTTTCACTAAGTTCTTTTGGAGCCCATCTCAGATGCTTTGATCATGTGTGTTAGCATGTCCTCCGCTGCCTGGTAATACACGGACTTCTGGGGAAATGTGATTTTCTAGTCTGACAGTCCCCTGATTGCCCTGGGTTCTTCCAGTGATACCTTCCATAGAGTAAATGCAGTTTTGCCCTATCAGCTTAGGGGAGGTGGGTAAAGCAGCAGCTTCTAGATGGTTCTTCTCTGTTCTATAAACATTGTCCTTTTGCTTTAGATAGCCACTGTTTGTAACATTGTACTTGGGACTCACATTTCCGGGCGGACTTGAATCATAAAGCAGCTGACCTTCATCGTCAGTGTCAGCATCTATGTATTTGTGTATACCAGCATCATGGAAGTTGAAAGCTATGGCTGTCTGCGTCTCTGGTGACTTTGGGGGTGTTCGCGCGCTCGCTGTTGTGTAGACCGAGGTTTCGGGGCTCATGAGAGATCTGTCAGAGAGTAAGGAAGTATCTGTGGCAGCAGCAGCAGCTCCCCGGCTCTTGAGAGAGTCTGGATATATTCTCAGTATATTTGATGCTGGTACTAATGTGCTGGTGTCCTCTTCCATGAAGTTGACTTTCAGAGATCTTAGTTTCAAAGGGTTACTGGCCTTTATGGAGCTTTTGGGACTTTCTATGAAAAAACCAGAACGGTGGCTGCTTTCAGAGCTTGGGTTCATTTCCACAAATCTGGCACCGCTCCCCTCTGGCCTGCTCTGCTCCTGAATCACGTTAATGCCACCTTTGCAGGGAAGGGTAGCGAGCGGGCTATGGGAAAACCTCCCGGAGTCAGGGAACTCTGCCGCGCAACTTATGAAGCTGTCGATGCTGGACATGCTCCTCATGTCAATGATCCCATCAGCACGAGTCGTCAGCAAGGGCACCATGGGGCCGGGAAGGGTTTCCATTTCTAGCTCTTCCTTCTGCTTTCCAGGTTGACTCGGCTCTTTCGTATTAAGGTTTGGCTGGGACTGAGTCTTTGCCATTTTGTTATACATATCCTCGAGCTGTTGGACATTCAGGTGCTGGGGACTTGAAGATGACCTGGCCTTTTCTGGAGATCCTTGTTCCTTAGTTTCAAAAGATTTACTAGAGCTAGTTTCAGAGAGCGTTCTCTTGGTCCATTTCCATTTGCTGGGAGACAAATGATTGTCCTGAACTTTATCCTTTTTGGCTATGCTTTCTCCGTTCTTTTCAACCACAATGTCCATGAGTTCTATACTACGGGCAAACGCGTCCTTCATGTTCATGGAAACAATACTGCCGTTCCTTTTTGCTCTTTCAAGAGCTTCCCTGCGCTTAATGGCTTTCTCCTGCCTCTTCTGCTCTTTGTAGAACTCCGAGAAGTTATTGACAATAATTGGGATGGGAAGAGCTATCACCAGCACTCCAGCAATGCAGCACAGTCCTCCTACTATTTTACCTAAAAGTGTTTTGGGGTAGATGTCTCCATAGCCTACTGTTGTCATGGTGATTGTTGCCCACCAGAAAGAAGCTGGGATGCTCTTGAATTTTGTATCATCCTCGTCCTTTTCTGCAAAAAACACTAAACTGGAAAAGATCATAATGCCCATGGCCAAAAACAAGATGAGTAATCCAAGCTCATTGTAACTCCTCCTCAGTGTAAACCCCAAGGACTGTAAACCCGTTGAGTGCCGGGCGAGCTTTAGAATCCGGAGTATCCTCATAATCCGAAATATTTGGACTACTCGTCGTACATTTTGGAACTGAAGTACACTTTTATTGGATTCTGTGAGGAAGATAGTGACGTAGTACGGTAAGATAGCTAGCAAATCAATAGCATTCAGCGGGCCTTTGAAGAACTTCCATTTCTTAGGCGAGGATAGGAACCGCAAGAGGTATTCCATTGTAAACCATGCAATGCACACCGCTTCCACGTGGGCAAGTTGGGGATTATCCGTGGTCTGCCCAAATTCATCCACGCCTTGTAGTTCAGGAAGTGTGTTAAGGGACAAGGCAATTGTAGATAGTACAATAAACATGATGGAAATGATTGCCAAAATCTGGAAAGGAAAGAAAAAACAGTGAGTTCATCTCAGAATACATTACGCTATCAATCACTGCCATTAACGCATGGCTGTATTTTCATTTTCACATCTCAAGACTAATTTTGCTCTCAGTACGCAGAAGCCAGATAACCAATGCAACCCGAGGTGATTTATTTTGGAAGCTGCTTTAGTTATGTCAGATGCATAAAGGAGATAAAGCACCTACTTCAACTCCTGTGCCTTCATCTCTGTGTAGTCAAGGAATGCGTACCAAGCAGCTAGGATGCCAGGAGGGCTGTGGAGCAGTTCACAGCAGGAGCTTTTCCTTAACTACTAATTAGGTGCCCAACAAAGCCCATCTGGACAACAGGCTCTGAAACCTAAGCTAGGAGGAATGCAATTTTGAATGCAAGATTCGATCAGAGCGATGTCCTCCATTTAATGCACGGTTACATCTGTAATTCTGGGTGTCTGTGGCTAATTACAGAGACGTGGGTACAATTCTACTACATATAAGCATACCAGTAATACATTCTTTTTTAATGAGTCATCTCTAATTTGTATCTTAATGGTTCTGAAATACATGAAAACTTTACCAAGCTTTCTAAAACATTCTGAGCTTTGAGCTCCGAGCTACTCTACATGGGACCGACTGGCCATCCTAGCTGCTCATCACAACCAGGGGAAAGAGCAAGCTCATCCAGGCAAACCAAACTGCACAGCACTGAGACAGTCGAGGCAGGCCAGGTCCAACCCCTGCGGAGCTCATCCCTTATCAGAAACCAGCTCATGGGCTGAAGAGTGCAATGAGCGGAGAAGGTTCTGCAGTGAGCAGCATTTCTTAAAGCCTGCATAAATCTGATCGGATCCTGGGCCACCGACTCTGCACAGAGCCGTAAAGCATGACGTGCTAGATTAGTGTATTTGCAGCTTTCAGATGGTGTAGGCAGGCTGTCCTTCCATACCTCTTTTATGTAGACATTAATGCTATACTCTCCAGTTTTCTCTAACTACACCTTCTTTTGAAGTCATTTTAGGGAGGTTTTAGAGCTGACAGACAATTTGAGGAGTGTTTTTTTCTCCTAGTGAATTCTTCCTCTTGTTTGTTAATTGGGTAGGATTAGATCTAGCTTCTTAGGTTACTGCCAAAATCCAGCAATGATTTCAAAACACACGTATATGTGACTAATGTTTTATGTATTCATTTCAGCGTAAGCTGGTGCCTTATGCTCGCTTTTCTCCTGCTTGATAGAAAAGCAGCATGAAATCAATTGCAACGTATGTGCATGATGACTAGTTACACGATACTAATACAGTGGATTATAAAACGTACGACAAGACTTCTGCATCATGAACTGCAAGGCGGATATGGGCTCCTTCCTTGCCCATATAACTAGGTTTCCTCACAGTGACCTTTCTCAGCCAGCCTCACAACACCAGAGGATCCACAGTTACCACCTGGGGAACTGGAGAAGGAAATTCTTGCAGGATTTCTCTTCAGCCAAGCTCAGCACAGACATTCTAATAGTCAGGAAATATCACACTTCTGAACATTTATCTGTAAATGGACAGTCACTACGGTGGAACAAGCCTGGCTGCTGTAGAAGAAACGTGCAGATCCAACATGGTTCAGAAACACTGTGGTCTTCCCAAGAAGAGCCTCACCCCTTCTCCAAATGGCAGAAATGGTCCACAAAGTCTGGAAGCTTCATTTAAATTAAATTCATATAGCAAGCCTAAGCTATGGCTTTAGGAGAAAAGCCCATATGCCTTCAAAAAATCTTAATTTAAGGCAAGAGTTTCAATTTTGAAGTTTTGATTTCAACAAGTGTTTTAAAATCCACTTGCTGTGAAGAAAATCCCCTCCAAATCAATGTAATAAAATCATTTACCTTTTAACTCACTACAATATGCTGAATAACTTTGATTGGTACATGACACTGCAGACCTAGTAATTTAATCTGAAGAATGAGATTTGAATAGAAACAAAAATTAAGTCCATTAAACACTGTGGTTTTATTGTCTAAACTGGATTAGATGGAAGAAGTGAACGGTGTAAGTAGCCCCCTATGCAATGCTCTAGTCCAGGGAATTTCAGAATAGCGTCACTTGCAGTTACTGAATCGTTTCGCTTGCACTTAGTAAACTGTTGCCTGGAAAAATGCTGGGAACATTCCTTTTTTTTTTTAAACAGGTTGCCTAAAAGAGAGTTTGTTGTTAGCTGTGCTGTGCACCCTCACAGAGCGAACCTTTCGCCTCCACCTCGCTACCTTCCTCTGCTATGAATCTGCTGCTAAAATACGAATAACCCCACAACCACGTGTGCGATGGAGGGTCTGCTTTGTTGAGAGACTTTTCAGGTCAATGAGCCAAAAAAGCTGTGGGAAAGACTTGGGGGGTGCAAAAAAAAAAAAAAAAAAAAAATAGGAAGAAGAACTATGGGATGATGAAGAACTGAGAATGACTGAGGGAAAAGTGCTTGAACTGATGGGTTCAGAATTAAGAGAGTAGAATGTAGGTGTCTCATGGTGAAATGGGGAGAAGTTTAGATGTTAACTACTTCTGCATGGTTTGTTTCAAAAGACCATCTCCTGAAGACCAGGTAATACCCCCAGGAAGCAGGGAGCCTGGTTTGCTTTCCTAGAAGGCTCTTTTAATGTTTTTGCTGTCATTTCTTTGTTTGCATCCCAACATTTCTGAAGGGGTAGGGATGTTTTCAATGATAATTTTTTTTGTTGTTGTTTTGCTTGGTTTTATCCCTGCCCACTATACACAGAAGGGCTTATTTCTAGACTTAGATGTACCTAGATGTGTTTTATCTCCTTCACTTTCAGTGTAAATATTAGCACTCCATCTTTATTCAGTGGATGGCATCCAGCAGCAGTAATTGGTGTCAAACTTTCTGTTTCTTTTGATATACCTTTTTGCTTTGAAGATCAAGGCAGTGGTAGATGAACATAAATCTGAAAACTAGGAGATCTGAGGGTAAAATTCATTTTTGGTTTAGCAGGTTTAGCCAGGGAGCTAAGCAATAAACAGAGACATTTATCATTTCTCCCGTCAGTTGTAGCAAGATGTCACCTGTACTCCTAAGATACAGATTTTTCCCCTTATTGATCTACTGCTATCATACATCTTTGGGAATCTTGTCAGGCTAAGAAAAACTTCTAAATGCGAGTTGACTGTCCTCAGGTATTCAAAGCACTTTTCAGCTGGCAAGTACAAAAAACTGGCAGATGAAATATCTCCAGCGGGGTTTAGAGGATCCTTCTCCTTCTCTAAAGTGTACCTTGTCCTGGTTGCATCCACCATCCAACGAAAACCACCCAAGGAGCAGCTGTCCATGGGAAACTGGATCCAGCTGCTGCTGTCAGGCATTAGCAATGCATTCAGTGGCACCGGGCTCTGTCCCAGTGTATTTACAGTGTGGGATTTCAGATTATAGAAATCACTGTCTGTCTGTCTAATAAGGTTTCCTATCTTGGCCATACTGATTCTCTAGTTTGGCAGCTTTTGTATTTTCCACTGTCAGTAATGAGAGGCAGAAAGCTGTAGGAAAGACATTTATACCACCAAGAACACCTCTAGAGATGCTCTGTGTGGCAGGCAGCCTTTTCATTCCATTCCTGTCCTTTCCTCCTTCCTTTTCTCTTCCAGGTTCACCCCTCTTTAGCAAGAAAAGCCAATGGGACAAACTGGGACTTGAGCAGGAAAGAATCCTCTGCAGTGAATGAGGCTCCAGCTGCTTAGGCAAGCGGTCCCTGGAAAAAAGTGCCCGTTGTCCCTACTCCAGGGCACTGACCCAAAACCTCGCTGCTGCGTCGGCCGCTAACTGCTGCTTGAGATGGAAGCAAGCATGGGAAGAGGGCCTCCTCCTGTCGCACTAGTTTCCATAATTCCTTAAAAAACATGCAACCTGGCCTTGTGCTGGTGACAAATTCTGGACTGGCAATCAAAGAGCTGAGGTTTAACAGCCTCGAGCACTGAAAGGTTCCTAGAGTGCAGGCTTCAACTTGCAGAAGGAACAGGGATGGGAACGTTAAACATCAAGGTCCTGTTCGATTTTGTCAGCGCTGCTGAAAAGTGCATATTGCTACTGATGGAGCTAGCTGTACCCCTCTCCTAGGTCTTGCTGCTGGCTAATCTGGCAGAATTTGGCTTGTTATGGAGGCTGGGGAAGGCACCTCCAGAGCTTCTGACTTGGATGTCCCATGTCTGCGGTAGGTCCTGTAAAACACACAGCTAAAACAATGGAAAAGCTTGCAGCCTAAAATGTGGAGGCATAGGAAAAAGATTTGGAGGCACAGAAGGCTGAAATGACTGGGGCCAGAGCAGTGTCAGAGGTACTTCTGGTGCCACATCCATGAGAGCTGTTCTCCACTGTCCTCACTCGGGCTCCAGAAGAGCTAATGAGCCCTGGCAGGCCAGGTCTTACTGGGCAGGCATTCACAACAGAGCACCACAGACACTCCTTAAACCGCCCTTAAAGCTGACAGGGTTTAAGACTAGTTTTTACCTGCACAACATTCAGGCCACTTCTGCCAAGAGAATGCATGAGAGAAGCTGTGTGGTTCCCTCCCTCTACGCTTCTGCATTTACTCTTACATTTCACCTCTAGCAACACACCATAAATTGTGAAATTCCCCACCAGGTACTTTTCTAGGTGCCTTGCTGAGGGTATTGGATGGGCTCCTAACGACAGCACTGGCTTGTAGTGCCAGTCTCAGTATGTATGGGCAGGATTCCAGAAAAAAACTTCTCCTCCACTAAATCGAGCCTTTCACGAAGATTTTTATGGAGTGAATCTCTGGATTGCTCCTATGGCTCCTTTGTGAAAGCCAAATAACCCAAAGACAGCTAGAGCAGCGGTCTGAATGAATTTAAAGCGGTTGCCTCCAAGTGATTAGCGTGCTCGTACATACATGCGGGTTATCACACACGCAAATGAGACAAGCAAGCTGATTACGTGAGTAAGTGTAGCCGGTTTGTGTGCAACTGCTGCTTCCTAAGACAGGGTAGATGTGCCATACTTGTAAGCCATCAATCCCCCTCTACTCCAAAAACCCTCCAAGAACTAGGCAGGGAACCTCTACCGCACACCTTTCGGGAGATATCCACCTGCTCTGGGCAGGATCCTGCCTGCTGGGGGACAGCGGCCCCAGGGATTCATCCTTTGCGTTGGCACGATCTGTGCTCATCCCTGGGGGGAAGAGGGCTCCCCCAAACAAGCCAGTCTGTTCAGAAATTTCCCGTCTCTCTCTCTCGTTTGTGGTAGCAGCAGTCTGTGGGCAGCCAAACTATGCATGCCGCTCCCCAGACAGCACAGAGCGGGGTAAGTTTTACTTACCAACATTTGTGTTTGGTGATATTTATTGCTTGATTATCTGTTCTTGGCACTGCTAAAGACCCTAACGAAGGTCAAGGCATAAGACCGGAGATTTTCAAGGCCATTAAAATGAATGAGAACTGGCTGTCCATATCCCATAGATGGCTCTAAAATCTCAGTGTAAGCATCTGAGATCTATCTGCTCGTGGCAACATGCCCTCTGCTTTTTCTGTCTTTATATTCTGTAATGAAGCTGATATAGCAAGGAGAAGGGGTGGTGTGTGGGAGAGAGTAGGAGGGTGTTTGAATATAGATTCAATATTCTTGGAAATACGATGAGGAAATTGTTATGTAATCAAGAAGCTCAATAATGGTTTTGTCTAATGCGCTTTTTTAGCTCCATCAAGGCCTGCAGAACAAACTTGGCATCAGGACCAGGTTTCATTCATATGCTCCATTTACTAAGGGATTTTTCCTGCAGCCCCCTACTTCCCCAAGCAAACAATATACTTTGAGTCAGACTGTCCAGCTCCATCCTGCCGTGCCTATGCCAGTCCCGATCTCGCCAGGCTCTGAGAAACAGAGAGCACAGTGTATTTTGAGCGATACCCCGTGTGCTACACAGTGCAGAAACAGATGGAGAGTTCCTTAAACTCCTCCCTGCTTCATTCTGCACGGGAATAACGTCTCCTGCTCATGACAGTTATATATGTCTGTGGTATTTATTGACAAGGACTTGTTTTAGGAAACGTCTTCACTAAAAAATGCCTGTTTATTTATTAACTGAAAGAGTTTGCAGAACATGGTTGCTTCTAATATCATGATTCTGACCACTGGGATGTTTTTTCTAGAACATGCTGAGGCCCTAATGAAAGGTAACACTTGCTTCTCGGATCATGTCAAGAAGTTGAGGTCAAACTTGGGGATAGGGTTGTAAGGGAAACACAAGAGAATCTTTCATCTGCTTTTTCATGTGGAAGGATGTTAAGATGCAACACAAGACCTTGAATCTCCAGAACCCTTAAGTCCCACTGATTCCTAGGGAGTATAAACCCATGCTTAAGAGTTTTCCCTGGTCTGGCACTGTACATGCCAATTCTGCATCCTGCCCCACGGGGGCCCTTGAGACCCATTTGCACCAAGAGATCTGTGCTCTGGAGGGGTACGACCCTGCACACACCAGCTCACTCATATCCCTGCGGTGCCCACAGTGACTGGGCCCACAGTCTGTGACAATGTAAATCTAATGTAAATCCTATGCTCTTCTGTAAGCATTACTGCATAGTATAAAACCCATAAACCCCAAATCAAGATAAAATCATTTATATTTTGCTTTGCAAATATGCAAGAACTTAATTTTGACATTGCCTAGAAAAGCTCAGGTTGAATAATGGTTAATTATTTGATTTCAGTTATAGCTGTAATCATTTTATCTATTGACAGGGTAAGTCTATTTAGTTTAAAAGGGGATACAATACTTCTGCTGATTGTACGTCAATACTTAGTTTGCCTACAGGCGCGCAGAGAGCTGCAGCTACAACTGATGCTGACTAAGCTAAAGTATGCAGAAAAGTAGCCTTCAGGCACGGCTGCCTGTAAATTCCTTAATGCTGTTAAGAACACGTTTAGTTGCCAGAGAGTTACCAAGCCCCATTAAATGATAAATGGTGTCAATCTTCCTTCTGAGCAAAGCCCAGGTGCAAATGGTGTGCTGGAGAAGAAAATGATAAATGAATGAAAATACTGAAAAGGCAAACTTCAAAGGCATACACTGCTTTAGGCCTCAGTGCAGTGACAGTGCTCAAGAGAGGATGAGAGGGGAGCATCTGTCCTATTTCTACAGCTGCTAGAATGGGGAAAATCAAAGCAGAAAACAAACTCATGGCCCATGAAAGCTCATTTCCCATTTTTCTCCTGGCCTTGCCTTCTGCTCAGGAAGACTGCAACCCCAGCAAGTAGCACTTCTGCAAGATACTGTGATATCTGGCTCCGAGAGGACCAGGTGCACCAAAACTGATTGTCTCAAGCCGTGCCAGCATGCTCTGCTCAGGCCTCGCACGTCTGAAGGTGACAAATGCTCCCAAGGAGGGCTCCGGCCACTCCCTCTTCAGTTCCCCCACCAGCCTGACCCAGGGGTCCCTCCTGAGCACTCCTACCATCACCCTTCCCAGCCTTCGTCCCTGACCCACTATGTCTTCATCTTGCTTGCACATTCCCACCCTTTGTGCCATACGAAATGCTGGTCTTGCAGCACTGAAATGGGGACGGCAGTGCAGTATTACACCTGATCTTTCCCTGGAAGACAAGCAGAAGCAGACCCTAATGGTGAAACACCCCCCTCCCCCCAAAAAACACACAGAAAAAACGCTCTTCAACCCTCTGCACCACAGTACGTCAATAGCTGGTATCAGGGTCAGGCTCCAGACCACCTACCCAGACAAAAACTTCCCTCCGGCTTGGTCCTCCCCTTCAGGTACATCTCCCATTCCTGCTATCTATCCTGCATTCAAGCAGACAAAGATTAGGATTCAGAAAAATAAAACCAAGAATGCCTTAACCCTCAGCACTGGTGAACACCTGGGAACTGCTCTTCAAGATGCTTTTGTGATTTTATCCTGCACCAGGCAGAGAAAACGCTCCCCATCAACTCCCACTGTCCCAGCAGTCTGCTCAGCCTCAGATGCTATTTACAGGGGATGCTGAGCTTAAAGTGTTGGTGTTTGCTGGAGTAGTTGTGGGAGGTTTTTTTGTAATGGTTAAATTCAATCAGGAATGTGCCAAGATAGCATGAAATCAACTAAATGTAATTAAGCAAAAACTATTAGCTTGATTGCTAAACCAGTCTTCCTCTCATGAATATTCATGAGAATAACTGATATTAATTCTTTCAAATCTGAGGCACATTAGTCCTGCATATTATAGTGTGGAATTTTTTGGAAGACTAAACCAGTTCCACTGCTGCTTTCTTACCAAAAGGTATAATTAGTTTTGCTGCAGGGAGATTTACCTAGTCATGTATACCATAATGGGTTGCCACATAGCGAGGAAATTAGAACAGAGCTCAAGTGATGTTTTGTCTGCAAAAATGGTGACCTGTTTAACATTTTTTTCCAGAAATGTGTTAGGAGAAGTGGCAAATCCAGTTACCAGCATCAGCCACACTAATGGCATTATGAAGAGACAGGGAAGCCTGCAGAACAGTAAATCCCTATAGATAGAAAGGCATTGGCAATATCCTCTACCCGTTTAATATGTTTGACGCTGTCATGGCCCTGTAACCTGAGTGTCTGAGTGTTCAGGAGGCTGTTCCTAAGGACTGACTTCAACTTACTGGAACCGCTCACCTGGGCTCCTTCTGCAGGTCATGGGAGGTTTCTCCAGCGAGTTTCAGAGGGTTTGTTTTCCATTCACACTTGGAATAAGGGCACAAAATTTATGCTGAGGCACTTTTCTGCCTCACAGGCTGTAGGAGATATACTCCTTCAAGGAGACAAATCCTCCTGCACTGTGGGTGCAGCCTTTGCCAAGGCTGCAGAGCCCCAGAGTTTGCCCATGCACTTAGAGCCTGACGTAAGAGGAGCTCTGAGGGCAGATACTGCACTGATGACAAAGACTTGGCCTCACACAAGGGATTACAGCTGTTAATTGTTTATTCCTTGCAAGTAGCTTGAAAAGAAATTGAATATTAACACCCCTCTTTTTGCAAAAGAGATATATGGAGCCCGCAGGTGATGGGAAACACCTCTGCAGGATCCCTCCAAGCTCTCATCACCTTCCTAGTTCTTAGTCCTTTATTCTGTCCAAAACTCTTGTTTTCCTGATCAGCTTCCCAGCTCTCCATCATGTCCACAGTATCTTTGAGTTCGGCAGGCAGACCTTGTGTCAGGCAGAAGGGCTTTGACGCAGGGACGCATCCACACCTGGGTCCACCCTTCCCAAGCCTGGGTTCCCAGGGGTTTTCTCTGACTGGAGCAGAGCATGTTGGTGAGGGCTTTGGCACAAAGTGAATGAAGTGTTTTAATCTCAAGCACAGATGGTTCTTCCCTTCGTAAGCACCAAACACTGGATTAGATATCACATATTTAATAAATAGCAACAACTGTATACAAACCATGTACAAAAGCAGCTAAAAGCTAATCCTCAGCAATTAATCACTCATAGTATGAGGCCATAGCAAATGGTGAGTAGAGACAGTAGAAAGAAAAAAAACCACAAAAGGCAGCTCTACATCAGCATTTCAACAAGAGAGTTTGATCTCAGCTCAGCAAGACAATTTTGATGTGTTTTGGGAGGTTGTTTGGAGGCTGTTTAAATTTTTTTAAAAAGTCTCTTTGAGCTCACTTGGAAGCGTTGGCTGGCAACCTGGGAACACTCACTCCTATGCTTACTGACTTCTGGACATTTACACAACTGTAAGCCTTTCCAAACTGCAACAAATAAACACCTACTCCACATAGTCCTTGGCTTTCTGATAGCTTTGAAATCTCTCATGATAGCCTCTCCCATGTCTCTGCATGCTCCCAACTGACACTGCACAGGCAGGTCAGCAGTGAGATACCCATCACACGCTGCAGTCCCTTCCTTCTCTCGTCCTTTCCCCAGCACCGACCTCTGAGATCACCCCGCTACTGTCACCCTCCCGGGGTGGTCACAAGCAGCAGACTCCTTTATGCTACTGTGGTACCTGAGAAGCACATTTACAACAGGACCTTACTTGCAATGCTCAGGGGACTGCAGAAAACCAGAGCTGAACAGAAAGAAGAATCAAAAAGGGAGAAAGAAAAAGGAAAAATAAAAGAAGAAAATAGAAGCCACTCTGTCCATTTGGATAGGGAGCAGAGCTGGTTTTTATACTGTTTCTTGGGGTTTTTTGGTTGCTTGGGTTTTTAAGTGGCTC
Organism: Rhynochetos jubatus; assembly: GCA_027574665.1. Classification (NCBI taxonomy): domain Eukaryota; kingdom Metazoa; phylum Chordata; class Aves; order Eurypygiformes; family Rhynochetidae; genus Rhynochetos; species Rhynochetos jubatus. The sequence goes on along the minus strand of CM050665.1, from coordinate 10,086,580 downwards.
TTTAACTGATTTCTTTGCCCTTTACCCTAAAAAAAGTCACCTGAAACTGTTTGAAAAATGCAGGTGTGCTGCCTTTCCGTGAATATTTATTAGAGAGAGGGGAGGAGGCAAGGCTTCCCGTAAATGGCAGCTGAACAGTGCCAGGTAGTACATCGTATTTTAATCCACACGCAGAACAGCAAAGGCCAGCACTGAAGATTAAGGGAAATGATACACTTCACTGGGGTTTAGTGCATTTTTCAGTTGCCTTTTTTTTTGTTTGGAGTTTCTGTGTTAATATAGGATGATACCATGCTATATACTAGCTGGCAGAAATTAATCTTGTCACGAATGTACTTCTTTGAAAGGCTGAGCCTTCCTGAGCTCTTAATTTGAGCTGATTTGACTGTCTCATTATCATAGCAGCACATTTTGGAATAGCAAAGTTGAACCTTACTTGAACTTGTTGGCTACATTAGCACTGTTTTTCTTTCTGCTCCCCACCTCCATCCATGAATAATAATACCCAGCATCACTTTTTTTTAATCCTACGGAGGCTTCCTAGTAACTGTTTGCTAAACAAACACACGATAACATGCCGCGTTGGGGGAGAAGCATATTAAAGAGCCTGAGGTTTTTTTTCCCAAAGACAGAACTTGTCATTCCAGGGAAACGCGCAGTTTTGATGTCCTGGGAAACTCGGGGTTTTCTGTCAGGCACGTGGTCCCGTTATCTCACACATCGAGCAGACTGGGAGCACGACTGCTTTGGGGTTTGCAAAACACGTACCGCGTGTGGACTGGGGCCAGGTCACTTATTTGTCATGTTTCTGCTCTGAAATTTCATTGCAGTTCAGCTGAGCAGCCCTTGTTCGGGCCCACTGTTTTCCTCCCAGAGCAGGGCTCTGCTTGGCTCATCCTGCTGTGGTTCCAAGGCACCGCAGGGAAGCAGCTCTAGCCTGGTTTGGACATGTCTGCTTGGCCAGAAGAAAAATAACCTATCCCTCTAAACACGCAGGCTGAGACACGTCTAGCTCCCGAGTGCCACGGTCCCCGCAGCAGAGGCATTGTGCCTTCCATCGGCAGTTAACTTTCTTCGGGAAGCGAGAGCGGGTCTGCAGAGGCCGTGCCCTGGGAAGGGACCCTGCAATCCAGTGCAAGGTCAGACGAAAGCCACCCTGCGGGTTCCTTTAGCTGCTGGATAAAGCTCTGTCTCCGATCAGGTTGCATTATCCCTAATGAGCTCTGGCAGATGCTTCAGCTCTTTGCTCTTCCATCAAGACAAACTGGTAAGACCCACCTTCCCTAGGGTAGCGCTTAACCCTTTCCATCTACACCTGCTCGCCCACGGGGAAGCCCGGCTACAACTGGGTCCCGAACAAGGCATGCAAATTACTCAGGCTACAGCAAAATGCAGATTGCTGAACTGGGGGGTGTACCCCACGGCCTCCCAGATGGGAGAGGCGATCCCGGTGTCTCCCGCTGCTCCTCATGTCGCAGAAATGGGCACCTATTTCCGTTCTGCCATTCGGCCTCATCCTGAGTGCAGCACAAAATGCCAAAAAACTCCAGCAGAGCAAGATTTGCAAAAGAACCCAGCTCCTCTCTAGGTATTAAAATATGGCTTTTTAATGCATGCAATATGCAGCAACTCCTATTGACAATCTGCTGCCTGATGGGAGCTGCTGGACCTGGTCTGGTGAGGGGTTGCTCAGCACATTTGGAAACAAGACACAGTGGCAGTCTGGCACAGGGAGAAACCCACTGCCAACTGGGAAAAACAAAGCTGGTCTAAATTGGGATTCATTTAAAGAGGGCAAAATACCAAGGGGAAAAAATCCTCAGCATGCCAGGGAAAAAAGTTTATACGAATTACCAAAAGATCTAGGAATATCCTTTCAGTGGTTGAAATCTGGCACAGACAAATGTGAATGAGAGTCCCCACAGCCGAGGGCTCTCCGTGTGTTGTGTGGAATGAGCTGGCAATTCCCAAGGCGGTCCCAAATGGCCAGGCTCAATCAGGGGACCTAATATTGGCTTATTGTTTCCCTTTGTTTCTTACGGCGGAAAAAGCATCTTCAGGGTAGCGGTACCGGAGCTGTGTGTCCCAATTAACCTGCTGCAGGTAGGGTCAATCTGCTGTCTCCTGCATCCCCTTCAGCAGGCACACAGCGTGTCTGTTCCCATGGCCACTCTCCCCCGGGAAAAAGAGAGGAAAGAAAAAAGGTGCAGCTCTATTTATGAGATAGTCCTGCTTTATGGCACTGCCCTTCCTGCACCCTGGCTGCTGAATGGTCTGGTGGGTTTTTTCTCTCTCTCTCATTTCTCCGTCAATTGATTGCTCACTGCCAGAGGGTATTATTGGCTTCAAAAGCTTCATTTTCTGGTTCCTGAACTGCTCATCTTCTCCTGGCTCATTGCTGCTACTGGAGGTCAGATCTGAGTCCCAGAATCATTAGGCTGTTTTGGGTTTGACCTTGAGAGCTTCCTTTGCTCACCACATCACATGAAAAGCCCCTTTGATCATTTCAGACACACCGTTAAAAAAAAATCCAATGGCAAGAGATGATTTGATTATTTCAGTGGTAGGTAAAAACCAGCTAGAAACAAAATGTTCCCAGCCAGGTTTAAAGATTCCTGGTACCTGGGGGTGTTCCTGCTTGCCATGGAGCTGGGGGGCTGTGGCAGCCCCCCATCCCTGCATGCACCGAAAACTTGCTTCTGTTCTGTAAAGCAGCAACAACTGTGCTCTGGTCCCAACTTTTGCTGCGGATGAATTAATGGGTTGCAGTTGTATAATTTGCATGAAAACTAGGGCCTGTTCCTGTAGGGTTTCCACCTGGAGTGGAAAGTCCCAAACTGCAGCTTTCAGTGAGCAGTCAGCAAAAGCACGAGGGAAAAACCATGAAGTGGTGCGCATTGTGCTTCTGTACCATTGTGCTTCTGTTAAACTTCACCCTGCCCAGCTGGGTAACCATGGAGAAGAAGGTGCAGTGGTAAAAATGCCTTACAGAAAACAATTATTTTCTTAATTTAACAACTTATATATTGCTCCCTGCAATATTCCAGAGCATTAGCTTGTTCTCTGCAGAGTTTTGCTAGCAAGGACTCATGAGATTCAAATGTTTGATGTGAGACTTCTACTATCTTCTGGCCAGAAACATCTTTGTCAGACTATTGAGCAGTTGGTAGACTTGTTTAGGAAGTGGTTTCTTACAGCATATGATCAGCAGAGCAAGGAGCAGAGACTTTCCCTGGGCAGGCAGGGAGCTGGGCATGAGCTCTCCTTCTTTCTGGGGTGAATAAGCCGGACAGGAGCCCCAGACAAGCCAGGCTTGTGCTGACACCATGGGAGACGTAGGTGAGATACACATTCTGTGGACGGCTGGACTTAAACACCAGCCTCCCTAGTTCAGGGCCAGACATTACAGGTATCAACTCAGGAAAAACACTGAGCAGGAATAAAAGCAAGAGGAGAGTCTGTTCACCCGTAGGACACAGCCAGGGGCAGCCAGTGTGGTGTTTTGAGGAAGAGGAAGGGCTGACTTCCTCAGTATCGTTCTGCTTTGTGAACTTACTCTGTGAAGCTTTTGAAACCCTTCGCTTACTGAACATCCAATTTAAGGCAAAAATTAATAATAGTTCAGGGTTAAAGAGGTCAAACGGACAAGTCTTCATAAAAATAAGATTTTAAATTAAAATATAATGGAAACATGAAAATAATGAAAAAGTAGCTTTGTTTCACCACCCTTCTATAACACAGGCAGCTTCTCCGTGTTTCTTAGTGTTCATGTGGTGGTGAGTCCCCACTCATCATCTATTTAACTCCATGTATAGAGATGTTTCTGGAGGAGAGACAACAGGATCCTGGTCCTGACCTGGCTGAGGTCAGCGGCAGAAATTCCTCGGTTCAGCAGGGCACTGTTTCCCCAGACCAAGGGTGTTTCCTTCCATGCTATTTGCCAAAATACAATATGGGGTGGAGGGATGAAGTCTTTTCCTTACCGAAGAGGGCACAAACAGTGGGTTCTGACCCAGGCGAGGCAGTTGCTGCTTGCCTAGCCATGCCCGATGCCCTGAAAGATGGATGCCAAACCAGATCAAAATGGGGCATTCTGGCTGAAACCCTTGCTCTTGGAAATGTGAAGAGTTACTCAGGCTGCACTAAAGCTGCATGTAAGAGATGGCACTGTTGGAAACCAAAAAAACCCCACAAATACTTTGCCAGCAGGGCAGGAGGGGAAGGGATGGCTCCTGTTTAAAGATGTCTTAGTCAAATCCAGCCCCTTCTACCCCTCTAGATTTTGCTTTAAAATCCAGTTAAACCACTAAGCTATCAAAGACCCCAGTTACCAAAGAGAGAGCTAATGAAGATACCAAGGAAGAAAATTAGCCGGCAAAGCCATGCTCCTGGATTATTTCACTGCTCCATAGGGAAGCACTGAAATGCTGACGGTTTACCTTTCAAATCTCTCAAGTAAAACAACTCTTGAAAATTGCTAAAATATTATTAACACAAACAGCAACATAGCAGCAGGGTCGCTTTCTCAAAGCTACAGCAAAGGCTGCCTCTCACCACACTGCCAGCAACACTGTCTGACGGCCATGCCGGGAAGGTTTTGCTCCCTGCACACGCGGATGCAGGATGCAGGACCACCCCCCTCCCCACACTGTCGCACTCCTGTGGGTGGGAGATCATCAACCTTGCTCAAACATTGTGCTACTGCTGTAGCCTCAGCAAAACTCGTTTTTTCAAAGATTGTAATATGTGATGCAATGAACCTCCACCTCTTAGTTCCGTCCTTTGCAAAACCTCCTCTCTGCACCAAAAAACAATTCCCAAAGAAATGAGCTTGAAACTAGTGTGGGACCATGCTCAGCCCCTGTGAAAGGCAGCCTGGAAGGAGGGGTCTGGAGTGCCTTTTGCAGGGCTCACCCGTCTCTTCCCAGACTTCTCCCTCCAGGTTTGGATGCTCCAGGTTGGACCTTGTATTCCCCTCCTAAGTTACTGTTTGCAGAAACAATTGAATCTCCCTCTGTGTGAAGATGGTGGAAAACAGAAGAAAGAAGAAATTTGGAGGGAACTATACAGTTACTCAAAGAAAAATGCCAAGTGTTATTGCTAAAGAAATTTCTATTTAAGAAAAAAATAGCAATCACCAACTCTGCATTTGCAGCACGGTGTCTGCTGCTTTGAAATCAGGCTCTAGCTGATGTTATTTTGGGGAATTTAAGCCAGACTCTTGCTGTCACCATCTCAATGTTCTTGGCTTTGTTGCTGTTTCTCTTTTTTATTATTCTGAAGAAAATAAGTCTATTAGTGTTCTTTTTTTGGCAGAGGAACGGCTGCGTGAGCACGGAGTGGACGGACTCCAGGTGGCACAGTGGCTCAATGCACGAGTCCCTTGCTCCTGCTACAGCCAGGTGCAATGTCACAGGGATTTCCCTCCGGCAGCACAGGGCTTTCAGGGTGTATCCCCACATTAAGCACCCGAGCCGAGCTCCGGTGCTGTGGCCAAATCCTGCCAAATGGGTTGCACAGCCTGCATGTGATGCCGAGGCCAGGGGAAAGGGGTGCGCACGAGCGGGCAGCTGTGTGCACATTCCAGCTGGCCCTGGACTACCCCATCCCTGCGGCACGAGACCTGGACTTCACGAACAAAACTCAACTCTCATGATACTGCCAAGGTTCAAATCCTCCGTAAGGGTCACTCTTGTGCATGCGCAGAGTGTTAGCGAGCCTTTCCCATGCCTCCTCACGCACAGGGCACTGCTGCTCTGCGTGCACAGATGTGCTTGGGGTAAAGAGACCTCGGCAGCAGATGTGATTATCCCAAGCACAGGCTATGAACCAGCCTGGTTCCAACAAGCTGTTCTTAGGATCACCTGGTAATAGCCCCACAGAGAGCCAGGCAGATCCCCTCCCTCGCGATTGCCTTCTTTTATTAGTTGCCTGCTGCTACATTAAAGACTGGTGCTGTTACAGGCTCTTGCCTCCGAGCGCTCCTTAATTGCCCCCTGAAAACCCCACACCCAACAGGTACCCAGATAATTTACCAGTGAAGTTTTGATGCCTATATTTAAAAGGGTGACCCTAGTTCGAGAAAGCATTTTTTTGGGGGCCAATCTGTAATTTGAAATGGTTTAAACATATTTTTAAGTAACCCGGTAAAATAACGTGCTGCCAAGCAAGAGCTTTGGGTTAAATTATACCCCCACGAAAATCACAGCGTGTAAAGGCGGCTGCTGGAAGTTGACAGAGCCTTAATTACGGCAGCCCCAGTGGGCGATGCTGCAGCAGTACAATCGAGCCTTGGAAAACCCGTGCTTTAAGGTTAATCCTGTCTGCCTTGCGCACGTCCTGCTTTGGAGCTGTGCTGCCTGCGCGGGTCGCGGGCCCTGAACCGTGTTTTCAAGGGAAACGGCTTCAGAATAGCTGAGTGCATCCGCTTGCTGGGGGAGGTTTCTGGGCTTTTTCTTTTCCTAGTTCAGGCTGCTCCAAAAAATAAACACAGAAACTGCTCTGCACAGTGTTTCTTGACACAAAGCCACCACTCTGCTGTGTTGCTCTGCGACAGCGGCACTGTAAAATACGCGTTCCTTGTGCTGCTCTGTTCTGACATCCCCGGCTTGCGACTTAAAGTCATCCTATTCCCCCTGCCCAGCCCCCTCCCACATCATCTCCTACGGAGCCAGGAGTATAAAAACACTAAGCCTTGTTGCTAATGGCCTAAGCAAATGATTTAATCACAGTGATGTAAAAGGAGTGAGGAGCCTGTAGGATGGAACAAAATGTTGGATAGACAGTAAGACTAATGAGGTAATATGTAAACCCGGGCAGTTTCTAACAGACTGAACGTGGCAGAGCTGACATGTATATTGAAAGGGACATAAAAACATAGACAAAACAATAGCCTGGGTTGGCCATGGCTTGATTTACGCAGTGGAAACATTTTTTCCTCTGAAGGGAAAGGCAAGAAGCATGGAAGGCTCTACGCTTGGTAGCTCAGTCACAGCATCGTGACTGGAGATGTAAAATGCCTGTACCCAAGCACTCCCGGCCTCTGCGGCTGTGGTGTGAGGAAGTTTCCCAGGGCTCTGCGAGACAAGCCAGCATTACTGTCCCCACGAGGAAAGGGGAACCTTTCTCTAACAATTTATTAGATATCTCAGTGCAGGAGAGTGTGGGTGCACAGGAGTCAGTCTGCACTTCTCGTGTTGGCCAGGGCTTGCAAGATAGCCCTGAAAGCAACCCGAGCTGCTCTGCAAACCGCAGGCCCACCCATGCCGTCCACGCAAGGCAAAGGGTGCCCCCCATTCACACCCCTGGCTGCCACAGGGCAACACCGGTGTGCAGACAAGCTCCCACTTCACACCATGGTGGAGTTTGGGTAGCACGAAGAAGTGAGCACCCGGCAATGCCTTCGGGCATAGTGGTACCATGAGGGTCCTGGGGCTGGGATGAGACATCTGCTTCCTGAGCCAGGCCCCGCGCCACTTGGTGCGAGAGCCAAATGACACAGCTCCTAGGGCTGCCAAACATATGGCGTGCTCCACGTGTGAGCACCGTACATGCTTCTTAAAAACACCAGCTGCTCAAGGTGAGAGCACGAGTGTTGGGGAGGGGAGGATGGCTCAGGGACATGAGCCCGTGTGCCCAGTTTCACTATGGGTTGGCTAACATGGAAATTCTGTATTTTTGCCTGTCTGCTCTTGCTGGAGAAACCTCTTGGAAATTCCTGGTGGTGCATGCAGAAAGCCATGAAACAAAAAACCTGAGTCATCTGTTTCAAACTGCCATAGCAGCTTCCCCTGTCAAGCTGCATGACCCACTCAGTTCTCATCCATTTTCTCCGTTTTGGGGGAGCCGTGAAAAATAAATACAACCATTCCAGCTGATTGGTTATAACATAAGCTCAAACTGCAGTTATTTGGCCAAATTCTCCTGTGACTGTACCAGGAGATATAATCCAGGCAATAACACCAGACACAATCAGAGAACTTGGCCTGACTGCACTGCTGCTCTGCCCTGGACAGATTTAACACAGTTCAGTGCTCTGCAGTAGCTTAACCAGGGCTAAAAAAATAAGAATTTAGTTATTAATGTCATTTTCCACTGAGATAGTGTGTGAAATCAATCTATCATGCTAAATCTACAAGTTCCAAACTGTATACATAAGGTATATTAAGGGATTTGGAAAGATTAAGAATAGCTCCTGAGCGTCTGTGTGTCTATAAGCACTGATTGTTTTATCTATGAATTACCTGCTGCTGTGCAGAAAAGGCAAAGATAAGAAAACCAGCCTGAATCGGCCTCATTGGGATCAGCATTAGCAGGATTATTTGCTCGTTGCTGAGCTCTGCCTCTGTGTCTCAGGGTGATGTGGAAGATTCTCAGAGGGGTGCTGCTCTCCAGAGCTGGGGCAGCCCGAAAAGACCTGCTGCCCCTGACCCGGCTGGCATATCTCCATGTGCTCAGGATGGTGCCTCTCAGGCAACTCCCCGTGTCAGGGCTCACGGCTGTGCCGGGTCTGTGGCTGTGGCCGGGCTGTGTTCCCGTGGCTCGGCTGTGTTCCCACAGTGCTCCCAGCTCCCTCACCAGCCCCACAGACCTGCTGCTGCCCTGGAACCTCGCTCCCTTCCCCACCGCACCGCGTGTCACCCAGACGACTGATGTCCCCTGGGAACCAAGGTGTCCCAGACATTTCTGCCAACTGCCTCCTCTAAAACATCATTGAAGCACTGATCCCCTCTGCCTTAAAAAAATGCATTAAAACCCCACAGTGTTAAAATGCTGTAGTGATAGGGTCAGTGGAAGAGGCCTCTTGCTCACGGTGGGATCTAAGGGTGCCTGCTGGCACGTCTCCTTCAGCTTGGTGCTGCCAGGGTATTTCAGTGCAGGGAAGAGCCCTGTGCATCAGCTCTATGGGCATGGCAGCTCCTGAGCACACCAGGCAGCTGGGCCGTGACATGGGGCTGCAGAGCCATGGGGGGCTCTGTGCAGAGCCATGGGGGGCTCTGCGCAGAGCCCACCTTGCACGAGTGCCATGGCTTGGCCAGCTGTTGGGGTTACGGAACACGGAGCCAGCACGGCCAAGCAGCTGGGATTCCCAGGTGGCAGTTCTTTTAGGAGCAATTGGGGCAGCCTGAGTGAGAGGTCAGGACTGGGTGCTTTTAAAAATCCATCCTTTCCAGTGCAGCTTGCTCCTCCACCTGCCACAGATAACTACCAGGGTTTGTAGCTGTTCCCACTTAGTGACAAAGTGCCAGACTCAGCCTGGCTCCACTCCCGAAGGACCAGCAGGACTCTGGCTCTTGCAGGCAGTAGCCCAGGAGCCTTGTCTCTGCTCCTAATAAGACATGCTGATGAATTAGCCATTCAACACAACCCCGCTCCCGCCTTGTGACTTGCTGAATCTCATAATTCCTGCTAGGCAGCTGCACTCAGGGGTGCCGCCTGAGCCCAGGCAGGCGAGGGTCGCCAGGGCTTACCTGGCTGAAGGCACCTGGACTTTAGTCGCAGGATTAGCATCAGGGGAACCACTTACAAGGAAAGACTGTTCCATGGGATTGCAAGTATGTGACTCACACCGTTCATGGCAAACCTCTGTGCACCTGGCACGGTGAAACGTGTGCCTTTCCGAACCTGGGCTGGTTCCGGCAATCCTACGTAAGGAAGGATACCTTTCCCCAAACACTCATAGCGTGCCTAACTACACAGTTTATAAAAAGCATCCTCTGAAAAGATTTTCCTACTGAGTAAAGGCCCATTATGAGGACTTCCTGGCTTACATGGCTGTATATAGCAGCAGCAATCCTATTATGCTTATCCTAAACTGTCCTCCACCGAACAGTGAAATGAACTTTACAGAACACTAGAAGCTTAATTGAGCCTCCAAGCCTGCTGCAAGCAGCACAATTCTGCCTCTTTGCAGCCATACAGTCGTGTTATCGCAGAAAACACCAGCAGTGCACCTGTACCATGCACCAAAGGCTGCTTCCCTGTCTTCATTCAGCTTATTTTCAGTAAATTCAAGGCAAGTTCTTTGTAGAAAGGCTTGTCCTACAAATTCTTTATCACCAAGAGCCCAAAACCACAAGCATGTACATATGGCAATAACTCTGCTCTTGCAAATTAACTGTGCTGAGGTTGAAGACCAGTTGCTCATGCACTTCTGTATTTCCATTGCAGAGCCGTGAGGATAAATAAAACTGGTACTGATCAACCAGGACCTGAGAGGGGCTTTGCAAGTCTCTAAAGAAGGAATATTACACGTACAGCTAGCAAAAACAGATGGGTGGCAGCAGCCCTGGTGCCTCTATGGACCGTTTTTGCTGAACATCAGCGTGAACCTTCAGAGCACTCGCACAGACCGGAGAGCTGAACAGCTGTGTCAGGCTGTGCCATGCGTGTCAAGGCAGATGGAATGGCCTAGCCATTTTGTTTCAGCTGCCTAAAGTTGGATGACAACACTCATGTTTCTCCCCTAACGCCTTTTTACACTACTGAGAGTCTTTGAATTGCTCCGGAAAAAGCTGAACGCCAATGAAGCTCCTGGGCAGAAACCAAAGGGATGAGCAAGAGTGTACAAGCTGCAGCCAGAAAGGGCTATATAGGTGATTACCCTGAAATCTTAATGCTGCTAGTATCTTCAATATTGCTTTAAAAACCACAACACACAGTCCTGCAAACAGCACCTTTCTGACTGCCACGTCAGCCTGTCTGTGCAATGCCTGCCCACTCCTGGACAGGACAACACCTGACGTGAGGATGTCGCACAACGTTTGCAGCACAGCAAGAGGTGCTGGTATCACCCAGTGTGTAGCCAGCATGGCTTAAGTGCTAACCATCACTAAACGTGGATTTCTGCAACCTTTTCAGACATTCCTCGTGCCTTTTCCTAATGGAGGGCACCACTGAGATTTAGGTCTAGAAATTAGTATCTTCAAATGCTCGCTTTTTTGGTATAAGAGGCTGAGACAGGCTAAATATTTTGTGTTCTTGTCTTGCCCAGCTGGTAACCCAGATACTATTAGTGAAGCACAACTGGGTCATGTGAATTAATATTAGCATCTGCGTTAGCTGCTTTATTTACATCACTGTAGCTGTCAAAAGTTGTAGGTAGCTTAAAAGGAATATGGTTTATTCATGTTGACACTAGCAGTGAAATAGCTAGATGAAGGAAGGCTGGCTCCTCCGGACCAAGAGGCCAGGCAGGGCCCATGGCAAACACAGGGCCAAGGGGGGCAAATGCCCAATGAATGGTCTGGTCAGTGCAGGGTGAGGGGGGCAGCTAATCCCAATTCCCATGGGCCAGCAGAAGACTTGGTCGGCAACACAGCTTAACAATGTCCACCAGTTTTCTGTACTGCCCAAAACCAGGGTAAGTGTTGTTGAAATAACAGAGGATGAAAGGACCCTGATTTTCCAAAGATCCTTGCTTCAGGTGAGCACCATCAGCACCATTCTGGCTGCTGCTGGGTGCAAGCACATGAAATACATGTGTCCTTATGGCGAAACAATGGGGATAGAGTCGATATTGATTGTTAAAAAGGAAACTCTCATGCTTCCTAAGCTAACTTCTGTATTCCGGGTGATCATCTGTGTTGCTTCAAGATGAGGACCTGGCAGGTCTTCGTCAAGGTTCAAGCTGAACCTTGCCTTGATGGCTGGTCCATGGCTCTGGTTGCTGCAAATTTCTCCACGTGACGCTGCTGTCACATCAGGACTAAGGAACCCAGGCCCTGTTATTCCCAGTTCTGCTGTGGTGTGTGCCCATACTGTGGAATGGGGAAACTGCCCTGCAGCCCCCAAGGCACCCACCACCACCTATGTCCTGCCCTGTGAGCTTGGGTACTCCCCTAGCATCTCAATGTGCTTCAGAAGGGCTGTGCCAGGGCTGGGGCTGGATTTGAGCCATCAGGTAGCAGAGGTTATTTTTTAAAAACTCTGATAGCTGTTTTAATATAATTAAGGAATTAATTAACTTTCCAGCTCAGTAATTATGGAAGCTTCAGCCATATGAAGTAGTGCCTCTTCCCATAGGTCCCAGTGGCTTGCACAGTGGTCAGCAAGTATCTGAGGATTCCCTGTTTGGAGTGGAGGGAGGTGGGCGGTGGGGTCAGTGTTTAAGGTGGGGGGAACTGGTGTGAGTGCAGGCAGACTGGCATGAACCGAGCACACAGCATCTGGAGAGAATAACATTATGATTAGTTTTAGCCTAAGTCCAGAAGGTGCCATGAAGTGCGGGGTCAATTACACCTCTCCACTGATGTCTGCAGCCAGCAGCTCTCCAGCATGCAGACGCTCAATCACGTCTCTCTGCATGGATTTAAGGGCCAGGACTCTGTCTCCACCTTAGAGCCTACTGCTGTGAGAAAATGGGACTGACAGCTAGTGCATCTCCTGGTGGTTTCATTCCTGGTAAGTGGCCACTACCTTCTCGAGCAGAAGCTGTGTCCCTACTGCATTCTGCCCCCTTTCCAAAATCCCCCATGACCATGAGCCAACCAACCTCTAAACAAAGCCAATGCTGGGTTTAAATTTTGTAGGAACTGAGGTAATGCGAATTTCTGATTAATAGCAATCTCAGCGAGACGGTATTTAAATAACTGCTGGCAGCGCGCTTTTTACCAGCAGAATTCTTAGAAATGCTTTTTCTTATCAGAAACGGTATCAATTTATTTTTCCAGTCTGCTCAAAAAAACCCTTTGAACAAAGAAAACAGGAAGTTTCACAAAACAACTTTACTGGGCAACAACACTGTTAATTCCCTGGATGCCTAAAACTCATTTTAAAACAGCAAAATGAGCAGAGCAAACTGATTGTGTGTGCAGGGCACAGAAATTCCAGACAGGCAAGGAGCTTGGGTTAAGCTCTGGCAGTGCCCAACAGAGCTGCTTTTGCCTTGGGTTCAGGCAAGGGATGGAAAGAACTTTGGAGCTACCAGGGTGGTGCAACATTGCAAGAAATACCACCCTGGATTCCCTGAACCATCATAGCTGGATGGCTTATCATTTCACCAGGTGAGTCAGATAGTTCACCATCTGTTCCAGCAACCTGCACCAGGAATGCAATTGCTTGCTTGTGATTGCCTAACTGAAGAGTCCAGTTATCAGTCAACTAATCAAAGCAGAAACGACATCCACCCACACAGGCTAGAGAAATTATTATAATCCTCTTATATTCCTGTCTCAGTTGTTGTATGGATAAATCCTTAAGCCGTTATATCACAACAAAGGCAACATCTGTTTTTTTAAAGTGAGCTAGTAAAAGCAGATCTCCAGGAATCAAGTGGTCCTGGAGCCAGAGGTATTGTTCTCTGCTGGATTTTGATACTTCTGGCTGCTGAGTTTCTCTTTGCCTTCAGCAAACACAACTAGCCATCTGGAAGCCTCATCAACACACCAAAACTGCAGCTATAGTTGTGCTTATTAAACAAGAGTCTAAATCTGTCCCAGAGGAAGCAAATTCCTCCCTAGGGCCAAGCATGTGGATGCTACCCTGGACCCAGGGCAAGTCTGACCTCCCAGTAACCAGCAGCATACTGGTGAGAAGAGAAACTGTGGTTGAAGCACAAACGTTAGGGACAAGCCACACTGCACTCAGCTTTGCTGGGTGTTGTCTGGCCCATGCACTGACCGTATTCCTTGAGCAGGCAGCTTCAGTATAAATATTCCCAGACTACAAAACCAACAGTGACTTTCTCTGGGTGCATGTAACATGGCGAGGTGCTGCCAGTCCTTGGGATTATACTGGTCTACTTATGTTGAGGATGAGCGGAGAAAAGGCAGATGCAGTCAGATATTCCTCCCTACTTGCCCCAACATGCGATCTTGGTTTTAGGAGCAGTGTCTGCCCAGCAGTACAAGGACAGCACAGCGCACTCTGTGTTTCACTTAGGAAACCACTCAGCCCCAACCACATGGTGCCTGTTCCACCACCTCATCCCTGCCCAGGCATTCTCCACACCTAGATCCAGAAGAGCCTGATGTGCACATCCAGTGGCAGGAATTTGTTCCCAGAGGCTCTGAGCGTTAAGAAACATGGTGGAGGGGAACAGCTATTTGTATACAATCAAGCGTGATTAACCTTGAGAATACATTATGCCCTTAAACCCGTGTGATTTTTCACCCAGAGTTACACAACAGAATATTTTCAGTTCAACCTATAGCTCCAGTGCAATTTCTGCTGATTTCTACTATCCTTCCGTGATGTACAAAACTCAGTTCCTTTTGCCTGATCAATCAATGTGATTGCTCTGAATTCAACCAGATCAGAAATATTACAGCAACCTTTGTGACAATATGATCATTTATCAAAACAGAAACATTCTAGGAACAAGAGTTGGGCTCCTATGATCTATTTAAAAAAATACATGCATATTTTTGCACGTTCTGAATATTCTCTTGCCAGCATTTAATTAAAAGTTCTCTTTTGAGCTCAAAAAGCCTGCTTTCCCTAGTTTGGTTAATTAATTTTAAATAAATTAAGGATGTTTTTAAAATATCCTGGTCTGAAATTACCGAAATATCTTGAATACTCAGACCCCAAATATAGGATTTTGGGGGAAAAATGATTGCACAGTTTGGGGAGGGAAAATTTTCAAAATTATTTCAGACAAGAAAACTATTGCCTGAGCCTCCCCCTCTACCACCTGTGCCTTAAGGAGATTGGACCATTCCCTGCTTGGACCTCCTCTGTCTTGGGGTGGCTTGATATCCTTCCCAAAATGACAAGACACAATCATGAACGTACCTAGAGATGCAGCTCCTGGGATGACACCCAGTGCATACCAGCTTTTCTTTGGGTATTTGCTGATGAGAGGTTAGATTTTTATGAGAAGACTTCAGGGAGATGCACATATTTCAATTAAATTTTCAAGTTTCACCCAACTCCCCCATCAAACTCATCAGCCTTATACCCAGATATGTGACCCTGCACTGTGACAGACCTGCTGGGTTCATGCTACAGCTCCACACTCATCCCTGCTGTAGCATTCCCATGAAAGCCTGCTGTCCTGGCCAGCCTGTGTTTCCTTTTTACTTCAGTAATAGGAAAAGGCAAGACTTTTTTCCCTTAATCAGCTACTGGCTCCATAGGTGTTCCCCCATCAGTCATTTCCAGCAGTAACTGCAGCGTTAGTCTCTTCTTGCCTTGAACTAAATCTAGACGATTCCGTTCCAGGCCTGTATCAGCTTTGCTCTTTGATCTCCAAGGGAAGCTGAAATAATTATGAAATTGTGCTTTTTTTTTTTTTCTTTCCTGGCAGGTTTAACAACCCTCCAACTGGCGCTTTGGACGCTGTCCTGCCAGCTGTCAGTCATACTTTGTAGAGGCAAATCTGTAAATATTACCTCACCTTGTCTAAAAATCTCACAGAGGACTTTTTAGGGGATGATTTGTTGGTGTTGGATGCACAAGCCTTGCCAGCAAAACCCTTTGAGCTGCCTCTTTTACAGATGACTACGAAGACAGCTTTTGAGTTACCGCCGCCTTCTCTCATGCTAGTGCTGACCCCAGCCATTGCCCTGGGAAAGGAGAGAGCAGCAATTCTGGAGTTAGTATAACTTGTGTTGTTTACTACAAATACATCAGTGTAAGACACCTTATATATGACTTGGTCCTCCTCATCTTTCCAGAAATCCTACCTAGGCCCCCTGGATCCCCTTCACAGCAAACTGAATTCTGTGGAATCACAGAATGGTTTGGGTTGGAAGGGACCGTACAGATCATCTAGTTCCAATTCCCCTGCCAGGGGCAAGGACACTCTCCACTAGACCAGGTTACTTAAAGCCCAGTCCAACCTGGCCTAGAACAATTCCAGGATAAGGCATCCACAGCTTCTCTGGGCAACCTGTTCCAGTACCTCACCACCCTCTCCATGAAGAATTCTTCCTGATGTCCAATGTAAATCTACCCTCTTTCTGTTTAAAGCCATTACCCCTTGCCCTGTCATTACATGCCCTTGTAAAAAGTTCTCCCCCAGCTTTCCTGTAGCCCCTTCATGTACTGGAAGGTCCTATAAGGTCTCCCTGGAGCCTTCTCCAGGCTGAACAAGCCCAACTTTCTCAGCCTGTAATCCCACCTAATGATTATACAGACACTTCTCTCCTGGCATTAAAAACTCCCAGGAGTACAAAGTAAATGAGTTTGGAAGACTTGGGATACCAGCAAATGCTGCTCCTGATGCAAGGAATGAGTTGGAACTGTTTTGTTGCTTTCTACATTGCTCTTGTGGGGCCAAGAGGTTGGTGCGGGGGCTGCTCTCGTCAGCCTGAGGTCCATGGGAAGGGAGGTGCAGGGAGAACAGAAAATACATGAAGAACTGGTGGAAAAAGGAGTCGCTCTGGCTGGTTATTTTTGACCGAGAGCTTCTGGCTTTAGTTTTGCTAGCTGTACTTTTTAGTTTTGGCAAGGATGCCTGGAGCCCAGGAGAGGAATGCATTGTATATATAGTTATAAATCAAAACATAAAGTAATAAGTAAAATGAGCACTGAAAAATACCACTTGCTAACTGCATATGCCATCTACCTAATAGTTCCAGGTTGTGAGTCACCACTTGAATTAAAGAGGTGCAGTGAAGCGGCGGAGGGCCAGCTCCGCAAAGGTAGTTGGGCTCTAACCCCTGCCTTGGCACCCACCTCTTGCTGAAGTCAACAGCTCCCAGACACAACCTAACCCTTTCCCAGGGGGTGTCCTACCTGGCTGCCCTCACAAAAACCTCAGGACCGGGCTGCACATTACACAGGCAAAGAGTTAAATGCCTAAGAAATGGGATCACAGGCCTGACTAGAGATCAGCCTAAAGAGCAAAAGAAATCCTGGGCTGGGGCAGCGCTAAACATCACCGTAAAAGGCCTATGGGAACTTCTGGGTGATGGACACCTACACCAGGGCAGTTCCATAGGAAAAATGGGAGAAAGAGGAGGTGTTGCCACACCCAGAGGGCTTGGAGCACATATGTGGGACTAGAGAAGCCAGTCCAAGCTCTAATCCCTGCTCCGGGCTGGAGCAAGACTTGCAGAGAGAGAAATGATCTGACAGTGCTGTTGAACTTTAGTCCTGAGCCATGGGAAGCTGGAGCAGCAGGGTGGCTCTTCAGAAAAAGCCTGTGTAACTGGGTTTTTTAATCGACCACTTAAGGCACTAGAGAATGGAAGTGTGAGGGTGAAAGGGCCAAGGATGCAGACACAAGAGGTTTCTCTTGCTAACCTTAATGCCCTGGGCACAAGATCAAATTTGCATGAAGATAATGAGCAGGAGAGCGAGTGTAAGGGTCTTTCATATGCACAGAAATGTTACTCCATCTGCAGTAAAGCACTCCTCTAACACATCTACACACACACCCATGCCCACTGAACTGCGGTGCCCAAGCACAGCCGCCAGCCAAGGGCTAGACCTTCTCTGAGACCCCCGTGTCCCTGGTGCTCTTGCAATAGGTGCTTATGAATTTACAAAACACAGCAGTGCAAAATAATTCAGCGGTGCTTTGCTGCGAGATGTCAGAATCCCATAATAATAACTCATGATGATTTCACAGCAACTTTAAGCCAGACAGTTTCCATCCTGCTGTCAAGGCCATGTGTCCTTGGCTTTGAACTGTTGTCTCTCCACTGGAATTCTGCCACCTCTGCACCGGGACACACTGGGATTTTAATCCTGTAAATGACAGCATCAACCCTGGCCTCCGGGGCTTCCCTGGGAGCAAGGGACTTGCTGCAGGATCCTTCAGTTCTGTTTCCAGACAATTACATATTCCCAGCAAGCTGTTAATCTTTGAGAAATGTCTTGGGCTTTGGTCATCATTACTTAAACGGAGTGGATGGCAGAAGGTAGGAACCTGAAACCTTAATAAAAACCCTATCCAAAAGGCAGGAATATTTCATTCCTCTACTAGAGCAGCAGCTACGGTGTGTGACAACACTCTGACGCATGCTATCTTGCCGCTCTGCCTGGCCAAAAGCAGGAAAAAAAAAAAAAGCCATTTAGTGATAGATTTTTCTTCACAGGATTCCAGAAAAGCTCTAGGTCTTTTTGAAACAACCTGAAAAGACGTAATGTATTTCCTTCACAGTGGTTTCAGTTCCTAAAGTGCCTTACATTTCCTATGTTTGGGAATGGCAATAACAACAATTAAAGCCCATAAATCTAGGAGCGAATCTCCTAACCACCTTGTGTGCGGTTTAAATGAAGCATATTTGTTTACGGTATATTAAGGGCACTGGGAGGTTTGAGCATTTTTACCAGCTGTTCCTTGTGCTTTTTTGGCAGCTCACAGGATGTCATTGTCATTCCCAACTTATCATGAGATGGCTCTCAGAAGCCCAAGGATTGGCAGCCAGGCACTTTGGCACTCCCTCGTTAGGTTTAGCATGCCTTGCACGCTCCATCGTGTTTGCTGAAGGAAAATCCCCCCAGTTTGCTGTGACTTGGAGAGTGAAAGGTCTGCAGGTCAAGAAGCTCCTCTCATTGAATGCAAGATGCAAAGATAGGGAGAAAGAACACTTTTTAAAATGTTATTTTTAGTCGTTTTAAAGCTTCTCACTAGAAGCTTTTGAATTGCCAAGAAAAAGGTATTAACTGTGATGCTGGAAATACTGCCCCTCGCCCTCGGGCTGAACCTGGACAGGGTCTTCGTGAAAGACCTCACAGCATGCCTGGTTCATGCTGATTGCCCCTTACAGTTACTCTTGCAGATATTTTTATCCACATTTGTTTTCCTCTGCAGGAAAGTAACTGCTAAACTTCTTGGATGTTCCTTAATCTGATGGGGGAATGGACCTTTATGGTTCTCATAAGACCTTCGAAATATCCTGGTTGTAATTGGGGTGTTCCCTTTCTTGCACATTAAATTCATTTCTGATTTGCTTCTGCAAAAAAAAATGCTAAAGAGTTTTTTGTGGTTTGTTAATGTATTTTCTTTCTTGATTGACAATGCTTCAAGGGAATGTGATACATTTACCTGCAAACTCTGGCGATATACCACACATTTTTGACCTGTGACAAGCCTCACCCAGTGAATACACCAGAGAGTTAAAATTAACTCAGGTCCTGATGATGATCATGTAGATGCAGTACTTGCTCTTGACACTTTCAAACTTAATTACAAGCAAAAGGGCCCTTTGCGAGGCCAGTCAGGATAATGACTTATCCCCACATTGACCAGGAGTCTGAAAGTCCATGAGACTGAAAGACTTTAGTGTGTCCATAGATGGAACTTATCTCAGCCACAATTTCGGTTGATGACACAATCAGTTCCACTACTTTACAGAACAAGCTTTTAAAACCCTGTCATTATTAAAGGTTAAAAAAAGCTGTAGTCTCTCAGGTAGCTCATACCAAAGCAAAACAGAGCACAAATTAATATAAATTGGAACCTCAACACAACCGTGTAATTTGCATTTAGACTGCTAAAGAGTCAAATGCAAATCTTACTTTGCCAGACACGATGCTACATTGAGACTGACTGCTTCGGGGTGTACCCTGATACTGCTGAGTCAGAAATGAAGAAACAGGCTAGGTACCAAGGAGAAAGGGATTGGGGTGAGGGGGTGGGGAGTGATGGAGTGGCCAAGGGAGAGTAAGTCACAGTGAGGAGGAAAAATAACACTTGCTGTTAAAGCACAGGAAGGGGAATTAGG
The DNA here is from genome assembly GCA_027574665.1 of Rhynochetos jubatus. Taxonomy (NCBI): domain Eukaryota; kingdom Metazoa; phylum Chordata; class Aves; order Eurypygiformes; family Rhynochetidae; genus Rhynochetos; species Rhynochetos jubatus. The sequence continues at coordinate 10,066,958 of CM050665.1, read as the reverse complement.
CAATCTGGGCCCATTTCCGAATTGTGGCATTTTGGATTTGTTCTTTGACCTTGGGTAAATAATTTATTCTCTTTGTGCACAGTTTCCTCATCTATAAAAGAAGGTTAATAGCTACTGCTCAAAAAGGTTGGCTTTTCTTGGCTCAGGTGAAGGCATGAGTCAGGGCAGACTTTGGCACACAGCAAGTCTGTGACGTGCTAAGAGAACTATGGAGGTAGAAGTGCAAATAATCACTGTTTCTTTTACCTGAGGTGGGTGTGAACCACAGCTGCACCAATGGTGCAAAGCTGACTGGGGAGCTGCGGCCACTGGGGCAGGAGGAGCTGCCAAGGGTCTCGGGGCTGCACGGGGGGTGAGTTTGGAGTGGTTTTGTTCACCTCTGCTGTGGGTTTGCTTTTCCTTTTTTATCAGAGGAGCACCATGAAGTGGCACAAAGTGAGTTCTGACAGCTTCTGGAGCACAGGGAGAGGAATGCTTCTTGCACTGTGGATAAAAAGCTCCAGCTTCCCCTACGACTACCTGCATTTGCACCCTTCATCTTGAAATCCATACTGCTATTTTGGAAGCCAAGCAGGAAGAACAATTGTACTTCCTGCAATATTGTACTTCCTTTAGGTTCTTTTTTTCCAACCTAGCTATAATGCACAGTAGATGTAGCCTTAGAAACTTGCTAGATGGCTGGGGTTGATGCAAAACCCCATCAAATACAGCACTTTGGGTCTGATCACATATTCAGTCCCTTTTCTACTGAAGCCGCCATTCCCAATGTGTGACACTGCTCCCCATTCGGAGCAACACAGCTCCCTGCAGAGCCTGATTTTGAGAGCTTTGGAAAACCAGTACCTCAGATGGATTTGTGGGATCCATGACCAACCATTTTTCCTGCACTCCAGCCCAGAGTAACTGCTCATCTCGGTAATACGAGCATCACACAGTGGGATGTGGAATATTCATATAAAATTCAGTGACTTGATCAACACAGCAGTTGATGAAGTTGATAGTAAGGTTTGATCAAATTACTGAATTTCTATGAGTACCCAGCATTTGCACCAATGTACCTGAGAAGACAGTTTATCTCCCAGTAATAAGAAACCCTTTTATAACAAGCTATAAATGTTGACATTCTGTGTAACTTTATATTCACTTCTTGTCTCTCACAACATTGGTAATGTAGAGAGTCTCTTTCATGTAAGTCCCAGCAGAACACTAACAAGAAATACACTGTATTACTTACCCTACTATTAGTGGTGTGAAAATGCAGAGCCCAACTCATTCACAGTATATTAGTGTTGGCCTGAATCCCCGCAAAGTTGCTGATTGTGTTTTCAGTGCACAATCCAAAGAAAATCCAAGAGCCCTAATGCTGTTGTGGCAGAGGGGGGTCAGCCTCTGGCATCCTCTGTCTCACCTGAGAGGTGGGAACTGCATGCAATGGAGCAGAGCTGGCGGGGTCCGAGAGCAGCGAGGGACCTGTCCCTGGTGGCACAGTGCAGTGCAGTGTTTGCTGAGGGTGATAAAATAACTGCTCTGTTCCCCTGCAAGGGCACAGCTTTATGCACTACTACGGCAAATAATAAACCAGCCTGGGCAGCAGATGGGTTCTTCTGGCCATGTAACAATGAACAGCATCCATGTATTTTTAGTGAATTGCTTAGATTTCTATATCTTTCATAAAAAAGAAGCTATGTGCACTTACAAGGCAGCTCACATTTTAGGAGTTTCCTATCACAGACGTCATTCCCAATGGTTAATAACTCATCCAAGTGTGACTTGAGTAGCCCACATCATCAATATTAAATGTGACATTTACTATCAAGAGCAAAGTTTTGGGGCTGCTGCCAGCCCCACTCACTGAGCCGTAAATATTTTGATCATCGAACAGGAAGAAGAAGGAGCTGATCAGCCTGTGCTCATGTCCGATACCAGCGGGGAGTAAATGGGTGTTTTCACAGAGCCCCAAGTGGCTCAGCAATTGGAGCCTTGGCAGGAGCATCTTAAGGCTGGTGGAGCCAAGGCGGTGAGTAACACGCCTGTGACCCTCTGCCCAGGCTGGTACCCTGCGCTGTGCGGAGTGTGCTGCTGCTGAATGTGCCGACGGGCACATGGGGGAGAGATGAAGACATTCCTCCTGGGTTTTAACTGCATTGCAACTGGGAACCCTCCGGAGCAACAGTTCAATCAGTCCTGTAGATGTCTGCACTAAACTGAGCACTCAGCACAGCCTGTGAAAGGAGGAGCCCCGGTGCCCTGGGGAAGACCACCAACCACCACAGCATCTAGGTCCGTCAGATAGGATCGTCAACACACCACCTTCCTTCCTGGAGACCAGCCAAAGTCTGGCAAGTGATTCATGCAAGGAATGATTTGACCCTCTTGTGATGTTTCACATAGTTTGCTCGTGGCTGTGTGCAACCTGGAGCTGCAGTTGTCTGGGATGTCTAAAACTCAATTAAATCATGTGCATTCATTTACATCCATAAACATTTTGGTACCTACATCTGTTTACTATGCAATATTGTTGCTATAGCTGCTTTACGATCGGAGCTGTTTGTTGCAGTGTGATCACTCTTAAATGATACGCAAAAGGTACAAACCCAAGAAGCTGCTGTTGTTTAAAATACGTGTTTTCGCTCTGTGATTACACTTGTCCCACAGCAATGACACTGCAGAGCTTATGAGAAGAAAGGCCCTTATGAGGGACCTCCTTGTATTTCACCCTTCCAAAGCAAATAGATGGCTGGTGAAGCTGAGCCTGGTGCTGCTGGCATGAGAAACACCCCATAGCTCTTTCTACTTTAAATACAGAGCTTGTTCTGCTCGTGCGGTGTCCAGCACAAGGCTTAGGAAGACCCGTCAGCTCGGGAATTAGGGAAACAAGAGCTGCAGGATCTACCAGTGTGTCAGTGGCCAGTCCTGACCCCACGGCTGTAACCTCCCATGCGCTGCAACAGATGCAACAAGTCCGCAGTTGTGGGCGGCACAAGCCGTTGTCTGGGGCACGCCTAACCACTACAAATGCATTTCACTTTCCCTGAGCAGCTGGGGAAATAGGGGTGGAAAGCTTTCCTACTGCAGGGAGACATAAATCACAGGCACATACCCAGCCCAGGAGCATTCCAGCCCCGGCTTTCCACCATTCCATAATTTATTATTTTAAAAACAATTATTTCTGCTTCTTTAGGTCAGAGCAAGGGCTGTGTCTTTTGTCTGCTGCCTGTGGTGTCCCACTCCAGCAAGCCTTAGGGAGAGCTGAGAAGCCTCTGCTCAGAGATGGGGATGTCATGAGTGGCGCTGCCAAATAACAGATCGTTCAGCTGCGAGACCAAGCTGAAAAACTGGAAAACAAAATTTTGACCTGACCCAAAATATTTTTTTCTGCTCAAAAGAAAAAGAATTTTGTTTGCTCTGGGCTAACAAAATCAAGATGATTTTTTTTTTATTTTTATTAACCAGAAAAGCTATCTTAGCAGTATTTCAAGGAAAAAGAGAGGGGAACCATTTCATTTAGAAAATATAACAAACCACTTCCTTTCAAAACAGCCCAAATAAAATGTTTAGCCATCCCTGAATCATACTTCTCATTGCTGCTGAGTGAACTACTCCCCACGGCTGCAAGCTGTGCAATGCCCCCTTTCCTCCTGAAAAGGAGTAGTTTGGCAACTACACCATTTGCTAAAAAATATATTGCTCTGCTATGGCAGTGAGGAAATGTCAAAGAAATACTGGTAAATAGTAATTTTGATTTTTTTTTTTTTCCCGAGTCCATAAGTTTAAGGGGAAGAATTTTTGGAAAAGTACTAAGCATGTTTTCATGCACGTGACCCTATAAGTAGACATGATAAAGAAGTCTGGAAGGTCTCGTTACTATGGAACAGCACTATATAATATAGACTGCAAATACCAAATAGCTTCATTACTCCCATTATCATCTTTTATCATCGTTTAATTGTGTGTATCAATTTTTAATAAAGAAACTTCATGTGCCTATGAATTAGATCGTACTGAACGGGGCTTTCATTGATTGCAGAAACACAGCCATGCTAGCTGGGTCATCCACATACAAGGTGGAGCATCTTAGTTACTCTGGTCTGCATGATGAACAGAATCACTTGTTAAACTTTACTCAGTGTCACTTAATGTTATTAGCCCTTCTGGACCAGAGTGATTTTAGTGCTCCTCCAAATAATGACAAATGGTGCAGCTGGACAGAGCTGAGCTATTCACTCCAGTGATAATTGCTGCACAATGATATTAAAGAAGCATTCACCAAAAACTTCCCCGGTTAATGATGTTTAATTCATTATTAAATGCAGCTCATTACTGTTGGAAAGAAGGCCATTTAGCAGCCATCAGCTTTGCTAATATTGCCGAATGTCTTGCAGTGGCCAGACAGCAGGGGGGAAGACATGTTTTAAAAATGTATTTTCACTTCAGAATAAAAATGGAAAATTTTCTGGCAGTGTTTTGAAAATAAATACTGTCTAATACCATCTGAACCTCTTGTTTCCCTGTAAAATCAGAGCAGTCAGTTGTTTGCTCCTGGAACTAACATCACCTTTACATGGGATTTTAAAGTTGTAATTTCATTGCAAGAAAATCTCCTTATTCAGAACTTGTTCCCCTCCTGCTCCCCACCAGTTCTGCTGCCACACAGGCACCACAGCCTGTCTGAGACCACTTTCCTCGCTGCCTCTGACCCACCAGATTTCTCCCAGCAGGTATTGATGTCCCAGGTGCTGATGCTCCTGCTCTTGAGTTGCTCCCACCACAGCAGCAGACCCCATGGACAGTGCCGTCCCCACGCTGGAGGAGGTTTAAGCCCATTTCACAAGGCAGCCTCCCCAGTGCACCCTCAACACGCAGTTACAGGATGTTTGTATAATTGAGGTGCTGAAGGTGAGGCCAGATGGTGCTCCACTTTCGAAGCTCATTAGGGAAAGGTGTTCGGTGACTCATGTCTAATACCACATTAATGTTCCTCCAAGCCCTTGGGTACAACTCCCAACGCTTCTCCTGGGCTGGAGTTCCCAGCTATACCCTGCATTGCGCAGAGCCAGAGCCAGATAGCTCCAAAGTCAGACCTGAAACTGAAGCATAAAACCCACCAAGGTGAGGAGAGCAAAGCTGTGAACTACCCAAGTAACCTGTTCTGGAGTTTCTGTTATCTCAATGCCCAGGTGGTTCCCTTGGCCATCCTGACACCACAAAACACCAGTGTCATTATGCAGGTAAATGACCCAGGGGTTGAGATGGCAGAAGACACCAGCCTCCTTCCTGGAGTGGTCTTCAGGGGCTCTTTGGGGCTGGGTAAATACAACGATTTTTCTGAAAAACAGATGTGCTAACAGTGCTACCTCCCTTCTTCCGTAGCTCATCTTGAGACATGCACACGCGAGGCACGGCGCGAGGTCAGGTACTGCTGTGCGAAGGCATCTTCCCCACTGATGCACTCCGCGCTGCACGCCATGTGTTTACAACAGAGCCTTTCCTAGATAGTGCACGAACACGGCTTAATGAAACAGCAGATGATTCTCCTGACAGAACTGAATAGCACTATTACCACCAACGCTTACACACGCAGAACTGGGACGTGATGGCTGGCCCGCATTTACAGCGGGTGGTGTGTGTCAATACGGGTGCCCATCCCCGGGGATGGTGGGATGGTACCTGGTTCCCAGCGACCTCTCCTGGCCGCAGGCACCTCTACACCCTCCTTCATGGCATTTCCCAGTTCTTGGAAGCGTTACCCAAGGACCTCGAGCGTGACAAGAGACACCCCAGTGAAGGGATGCAAATGCTCTTACTCCTAGTGATATGAAAACCAGGAGTGCCATGCCCCCTAAACAGCAGACAAAAATTGTTGGTTTAAATTATTTTTGTCCATTTTTTTTCCTTCTGATCCTCACAGAACAGAGACTTTGGAAAGAACTGGTGTGAGAAAACATCTAGCTCCAGAACAGACAAGCTAAACCACCTTTATCCAGCTAATAACATTATCACATCATCAGCAAATTTGTACTGAAAACGAGACTGTGTGGCCCAGGAACACGGCAGTCCTGTTCCCTGTAATGGTACCAAATGCCACATCACATAAAATAATATTTTGCTCAGAGGGTAGCTGGGAGGAGGATTAATCAGTTCAAGGGACATTGCTTGGGACCTGCAGTGGGAGCAAGAAGCCTGCCTGCGTTGCACTTCAGCAGCTTGTACCTCCCCGTTCCCATGGCTTGGAGTGGGGCACGAGCTGTGCCCAGTGCATCACCCACAAACACTGCTCTTGCAAAGGCTGGAGTAAAAGCCACATGAACCGTCCCAGCAGCCTGCTCCATCTACCGTCACTTGCTGGGGATGGCTCTCAGCTTTCTCACCTACCTCCTGGGGGCTGCGGTGGCCTCGGCAGATAGCAGCTTGGGATGTAGAAATGCAGTTATAACCAATAAAACAACCGTCAGCCAGGGTCGGGATCAGAGAATGGAATGGAATAGAATGGAATGGAATAGAATAGAACAGAATAGAACAAGGAGATGGTTGGAAAGAACTGGGCTGCTATGGAAAAGACTGGTTTTACCTGGTGTGATGGGGCACAGCAGGGTGCTCAGGTCAGATTGTTACTCAGCCCTCCTCAGACAGCCACAGTACTGAAAGACAAGGAAACTGAGGCGCCAATTTCCTCTGAGGAGATATCTCAGCACCAATTCATATCTTTTGAGCTAAAAAATTGTACAGGGTAATGTCAGGTTATAAAACAGGCCCTTGATTTGCCCTGGTTTAATTACGATAATGAGAAGTGTAGGATGATGAGCTATGGTTCCAGACAGCAGGAAAAAAGAAAAAAAAAAAAAGGCTGAAGAGCAATTACATTTGGAACAAAGAAAAGGCTATGGAGTTAGGGGCTGGGGAACAGGCTGTGACAAAGGGGATGTCTATGGGAGATTTATTGGTACCAAAAATAGAGCAGGGCAGGACTGGGCGACTGGAGAAGTTTGGTGAAGCAGAGCCTTCTGCATCTGGAAGGCAGGTGCCGATCCAGCCTGTCGGTTCTCTCTGATGGTGTCTGATGGGTGGAGGAAAAACGAGCTGTCACATCTCAGCACGGTTCCTACCAGACATAATCACAAGCTCAACCGGCCCGGCAGCCAGGGAGGTGTCAGCAGAAGGGGTGCTCCCCGGTTTGCTTGCACCAGTTTCCAGCGGCGAGGCTGCCAGCTGAAGGAAACCCCAGAGTACATGTTGTGTGTTGAACAGTCCCGTCAGTCTCTGACAAACAGCTCAAGCGTGTGTTTAACTCACAGATTTCAGTGGGACTTGTGTGGACCCAAGCTGAAGCATCTGTTCAAGGGGGCTTAGCCACTCCCAGTACCCACACACACACGAGAACATTTCTTCCTTAATGTAAAATGCTGGGAAATCCTGGATAAAAGTCAGTCTTACTGTGAGGCATTATTAGCTCTGCTAGCTCTGGATCAAACCCAGAGGAGGTTCAGGACTTCCTAGTTTAAATATAGTCCACCCTTCCCTAAATCCACCACTGTGTCTTATTTCTGTCGCAGCTAGGAGTCCACCGTGATATAATTCATATGAAAGTGTCTGTTAGAGAGAGCACTGAGTTCATTACTGATGCCTCCTTAACAGCAATAACAATAATAATGATAGTAACCTCTCCACCCTGGCACCAGAACCAGTATGCCTGAATTTACCGTTTTGTAGCAAATACCGTTTGCTTCTCCTATACCATCATTTCAACACGCAGCCTTGGAGAAAGAGACCTCAAACCACAGACCTGCCCTGTCCCTGCAGCATCGTTTTGACAGCAGTTGAAACTGTCTTCTCGGAAATCCAGAGCCCGTGATGCACTGGGACAGGGGGGAAACTTCAAATGGGTCTTTATGGGTATGCTACGTAATACACCAGCAGTGTAATTCATTCAGATCACTCAGTGAAGTCCTTCAGCAGTGTAATGAAGCTTATCAGTGATCAGATTGGGTCTGACTTCAGCATGAGAAGAGCAGCCAGAGCGAGACTCAGTAACAAGAAGAGTGAAGAGGAGAGCTTAGGCTAGAGACAGTTGGTCAATATTTGGGTGACACGAGACTCATTATATACCTCCCTAATAAATATGCATTTAATTTCTGTTCCACTGTGTCTAAGCTGCTTGTCTGATGTTGTATTATGTTGCGTTTCTATGCAGTTTTTATAGGTTGAGTCCCAAGAGCCATAATTTATTGACGTGACTTCATAAATCTTTAAAAGGGCAAGAGAGACTGACTTATTCAGAACAAATGATTTCCCCTTTGTTTGGACTTGTTTAAAATCAGTTGCTTGCTACTTGATACAATTTAAGTGACTAATTATGACTTGATTTTCTCCCCTCCCTATCCCTTTGATTCATAATCAGTGCTTTCAGCTAATGAATTTACCATTCTCAGAGTACCATTAAAAACTTGGTCTTCTCCATGAATAGTCTTATTTACGCAAGTACCCCATCGACTTCAGAGAGCATCAGAGTGATTAATTCACAAATAATTTATCTGACAAATGTTGCTTCCCCTCTCCCCCCTCCCCACCCTTGCAAACTGCCTGTGGGCGAATTACAAATTTCTCAATTATTCATTATGCAGAATTACTTGCAAATTTTCCTAGTAAATAATTTTTGCCCTCAACATTGAGTAGCTGCAATGTATGTGAGCACACTTTGTGCTCTCGTGGTCAGCTTCCGAAATCACGTGGCCTCATTTCAGACCACAAACAGGTTGATTTCGATACCTAACTGGCACAGAAGCACTGGAATGTTTTACCTTCTGACATATAAAATGACAGCTAATTCTGTATTATCTTCAATTATTTATCTATGAGCCCACTTTGAAGTATTTTAGGCAAGAGTTACATAAGAGGAAAGTATTGTTATTCCTTCACGTGCCCTCCTTTTCTCCGGGACAGTACTCCCTGCTTCCGCCTGCTCAGCGACTGCAGGCGTAGGCAGCTATTTTAACTTCTCTTGCTTGGCGGGGCTCGAGGATGGGGTCTGCACAGCAGGAGCAGCCTCCAAGGCTGACGGGGATGGAGGATTCCCTTGATTTCAGTGCCCTACTCTCCCCCTACCCCCTGACTTTGCCCTGTCTTACCCGGATGCTCAGGACAGGGAAATTCCCTGTGCTTCCCTGCTCACAGCAGCTGCTGAGCCAGTCCAAGTGCTGGTTTTAAATGGCAACGAGTTGAGCTGAGCTTGAGGAGTCGTGTGACTCCCAGCCCCGGGCAGGGAGAGGGGCTGTGCAGCCCCTGGGAGCAGTGGCAGCCATGGGTCACGGTGCTCAGCCACGTGCCAAGGACCCGGTGCTGTGGATGGGCTGCAAACAGCACCTGGATCTGCGCCAGCACAGGCACCCAGCAGGCTTCAGGGATCCCCCTGAGACATGCCCAGCGTCAGAGCTCCCGGGAAATACGTACGTGCTGGGCTCAGGGAGACTCGCGGGCGGGCAATGGTGCAACTGCCATCGCAACTGCCCAGCATCACTTTTAGTGTTACAACATCTGGGATGTTTGAACTCTGGCAAAGCAAAGGCTTTATTGGAGGCAGCTGCAAGCATCTGTGAGGGCAAAGGAGGTGGCGAGCATGAGCTGTGAAGAGAAGCCTCCTATTTGTCGTGAGATCGGATCGTTATCTGACAATGAATTCTGGGCAGCCACTTCCTCTCCTCTTTCTGTGAAGGGTTTTTCCACTTTTTGGACTCAATATTATATGTAAATAGAATTGATTTAGGTCTTGAGAAGAAGCTCCTCAGTGAAGGAAAAACTCTGCAGAGGGAGGTTTGCCAGGACACACACTAAGGCTCTCCTCGAACAAGGGGCCCTTTTCGTAGAAAACCCTTCACATGCAAAGTGTTCCAGTGGCTTACACAGCTACATCTAATTGAAATGAAATGACTCCCTCTCTTTCCCTCTCTGACCTCTGGTCCTTGCTGGTTGCCATGGAAAACGGACAGATGAAACCCAGAAAGAATTTAAAGGAGAACTTGGCTAAATTGAAATTGTAGGCCTAGAACCTTGTTCATCAGCCTGTTTCTTTGGTGGCCTGGCTATTAAATAACTGAACAGCAGTATTGATAAAGCATACAGTACAAACCGAGTTAAGTAAAGGGTCAGGTGAAGGCAGGCAGCTTGGCAAATGGCACTTTGATCCATGACCGGGTCTGCTCTGCGTGGAGATCAGCGTCTCTCAGCCTGAGTGGAAAGGGATGCTGGCATCTCCTGGTTGTACCTCCGCACGCCCCTCTGCTGTTACTTGTTCCTGCCAGATGAAGGGCTGGACTTGAGGGCAGTTGCAGGGGCTTGATCCAGGTCAGTCAGGTAACAGAGATGAAGAAGGAGGTCTGGAGAGCTTATTAACATATGTGTGGGGCTGGGAGTTCCCCCCGCCATTTTATGGCCCCTCTGACCCTATCTCCACTTAGCAACATTGAAAATAAGAAGAAAGTAGGTACCTACTATGCATAAATAACCTTGTTGCCATGACAGCAGCAGTATCTGCAAGCACTAAGAGTATCAGGAGCTTTTTAGGTAAATAAGAACTGACACCCTGCTCACAAAATGAATCTCCCGGGTTAACCAGGTGCAGAAGAGCTCAAGTCATCTGCCAAAGGGCAAAGGGATGGATAGAAGTATTTTCTTTTTCAAAGAGATATCTGAGCACAATAGATGTTTCATCACTATGCCTTTGGAAGGAAACCAGCCTCTGAGGCGCAGGCTCCACTGTAGAGTGTGCAGGATGCACACACCAGTGACAGAGCAGATGCAGCACTGTGCCATCCCTCACAGCCCTGTGACTGCAGTGCATGTCGTGTGTCCTCCCTGTCCCCATATCTGCTGGAAGACTGGTCAGTAACTGAGGAGCTAATATTCCTACGAGATGTGGCACATTTCCCAAGTGCCATTTTTGACTTTCATGAATGAACAGTGATCAGTGACTCACCCACGGCAGGGAGAGCCAAACTGTAAGCACGGACATATGGGGGGGGTCAGGTTTGGCCCATGCTAACAGAGATGGGTTACACAATGGATCATCCCAGTGGTCTAATTCATCATCATCCCTTAGAGCAATCAAAACCAGATGAGGCATCTAAATTTCTCCCTTTTGTTTGCAGTTAGCTGGCTCTTGCTTTTCAAGATCCTGTGGAAGGAGAGAAAGAGAGCGCTGCAAGAAGACAGGGGGTCACCGACACTTTGTGGTGGGAGAACTGGCCTTTTGCAGAATATTCCTCTTTAAGAGATAAAGGAATTGAAAGGTGGATGCTGTGGCTAGGTTTTGTCTGTATGTGTGTATCAAACCCTAAACATCAAAAAATGAAGCCAGACCAGGAAAGCTCAAAAATACCCTGCACCTGGTGCACAGCCCTGCTGAATCCTGAGGTCTGGATGCTTTCTTTGCCTTGGTGATCCTGTGTTTTTAAAGCCTAATGAGCGACAATTTTGGATGAGGCATTTCCAGCAAGTGGAGGTCCCCAGCTGGCTCAGGTGACAATTCAGCACCCGAACACCTCTGGGGTCAGGTTTCTCTCACCTCCCTTACACAGACCCTGCCTCCAGACACATGCCTAATAAGCTTAATGTCCCAGGTGATTACTTCAAGAGAGTTGATCCGCTATTCCACGCCGGCAGCGACAGGCCTGGTATCAACCGAAACCTGGGAGAAATCTCTCTCATACATAATAAGCAAGCGAGCAAGGACGAAAGCACACTAGAGGCTCCCCTCATCTTTTAAGCATCGTGCCAGGGACTTTCTCTGCAAAGCATTTTTTGAACAGGAGCTGCAAGTATTTAGTACAACTAAGATTACTGGCTTTGGTTTTATCCCAAAAATGTATTGCTTAATCTCAGGTTTGTGTTTCTGGAAAACGATTTCTATATTAACGGGATCTCTGTGACATGCCTTCCCCGCACCCCCGCTCTCTGTTCCCATGACTGTTTCCATGACCATCGTGTCCAGCACTGGTGAACTGGGCCAAAGCCTGCTTCCAAATGTATTTTTAAAAAATGTTTTGCACTGCACGATCATTGGTGCCAATGCAAATCTCTGCTGGTGCCAGATGGAGGAGAGAGGCCACTAGGTCATTCCTGCCCCAGATCTACTCCATCCCCTTCCTGCGCCCACTTCACTGGGACTGCTGTGTCTCAAAAAAGCCTTTGCTGGAGAGGAGCCTACATGTAAGCTGAGTCCTGAAAGTGACCCCTCTCATGCGAACTAATGACTCCAATTTTTCCATGCAGGGTACTGTAAGAGAAAATTTCCCTTGCTGTCCGCTTCTGCCCTCCAAGGAAGATGTCCAAGAATGTTCCACAGAGCAGAGGCCCTCTGTAGATCCCACTTTGGGAATTACTGGTGTAACTAGGATATATTTTCCCCAGGGGAAAAACAGAGCGTTTTTTGCTAAAACATTTTTTTCTCTTTACAGAAAAATGTTTTTCTCCTGAAGTTTCAAATACAAGGTGTAAATCTTTCTTTTATACCATTAACATTTCCTTGGCTCTTCTTATTTTTTCAACTTAAAAACCCAGGCACTGAAAGAAAGTTACCTCTTGGCTGAAAAACATCTGGACTCAGACCTGCTGTCACGGTGTGCCTCAAGAGCTGTGACATGGCTGTGCTTCCCACCTCCCCCTGCCCTGCCCATGCTCCCCACTCAGCTCACGGGCCTGGGGCTGGGGGAGCCTGGGGAGATGGGCAAGAGGCAGCCTCTGCAAGGAGCTTGTAGGGAGAACAGGAGCACCCTGAGGCCTCTGATGGACTTGTTGGCCACTTTTTGAAGGGAAGGGGGATCCGAATGTAATGTTAATCTAGGATTCCCACCTTGCATCTTCATGTTTAATTTCACTGAAAATCAGCATTTACCATTACTCCAACAACACTGAGACACACTCCAAGCACACCTCTATGTCAGAGAGCATCATCTTTCAATGCTACAGTGAATGATTCATTCTGCAAGACTTGTTTAGAGAAGACAGAGTGGATAGTATCACCCCAGCTGTACGAGGCACTCAGACTTACATATCCCATGGGGATGTCCTACTCCTTCCTTTTCCTCCTTGTGGGGTGCATACTCACTCATGAACCACTATGGAAACCTTCGACTTGCACCTCTTTAAGAAAGAAATAATTACACTGACTTAAACATGAATTCTCCAGCATGCTTTTCCCAACATTAGTATCTCCTTGTACAGTAACCTTATTATGGCGAGAGAAAAGTGACCCCACCACAGTACTGGCCTTGTTTAGGTTTCTCAGCAAGTATAAGAAGATTACTATATACATCTTATTTCTGTTGTGATAAGCAGCTTAGGCAATATGGCTAAGGGTTACTCCATACAATAGCTCTATGTAATTATACATAATTTTCTGATGTGCAATGAAGTGAGCTGAAGGTTTCCAGTATGCAGCTTCAGGTTTTTGCCATTAACCAAGCAACTCCATGCTAAGACCAGAGCTTGTTGAGAGGCAGGTTTTTCTTGTTTCCCACAGGAAATAAGAATGTTCTGACATTTACTGCACGACATTATTTCTGAAAATATAACTCAGATAAATAAAAACATTTTGAGATTACTGAAAAATTTTGTTCCAGTCATGACCTTAAGAAGCACTTTTACCTGTGTGATAGAAAATAAGATTCATTTTGAAAGAAAAGTCGTTCCAAAGTTGTACCACCTCAACTTTATCAAATGCAGTATCTCCCTTGCTGTTTTCTTCCACAACACACATCTCTGCTGATATCCCCACTCCAGAAGAGGCAGGTAAAACATCTCACCATCCAGGTGACTCGGTGCTTGTGCAGGGAGCAGACCCCAGTGCAGGCTGACCTCTCCCGTTTCCTAGCAGAACTGGCCAAACTCGACCTGTGCTAGCACACAGTCAGCACACTGTGACTGCAGAGCCAAAATGCCACGGGAATCAAGAATTGCAACAAAAGACAAGCTTCTGGAGGCAAAGGGCTTTAGAGAAAACTATCTGGGCAGCTCTGAGAGTTTAGGTGCCAACAGGGAACTGCTGATTTCCTGGTGAGTAGCAGTCAGTGACTAAACCCACCTTGCCCCCAGTAATCCCACTTCAGGGGATCCTGGGGATCTGCTATGCTGGGTGTGACATACGGTAGCCTGGCATGGAGACGTGGTGGGCACAAAGCCACATCTCCCTGGATTCAGCTCAGTCTCTGGATAGATTTGAGACCTGTCTCTTTATGAACTACATCAGCTCAAACTAATTCCCAAACAGAGAATCACAAGATGTCAGGAAAACAGTCCAAATCCTGCTTTTTAACATGAACACTGCAGGACTGGGCAGAGGCTGGTGTCAGCTGTCCAAGGACATCTAGGCAGGAAGCGCTCTCCTTCCCCCTGGTTTCCAGAGTTGTAATATTCCTTCACCCAAAACAGATGGAGCACTGGCTACTGCATTTTACCTCCGCTCCTCAAGTGTTGTTACACTGCAGGTCTAAGAGTACTCCAGACCTATGCCTGTACCATCCAGTAATGTTTCCAGTCTGCAGTAAGATGCATTAGCCAATAGGTCAAAATGCCATTTGCTGAATTCACCAAGGGAAAAACTAGTACAACATTAAAGAATTCAACAGATAATGCAGCTCAGGGCTCAAGCAACACTAACTGACCTGTGGTCTGATTTTGTGAACACTTGCAAATGTCAAGTTATGGGTTGCAAAAGGAGAACCTGCAGTATTGTAACTGTATCGGCAATTGTCCTAATTGAGGGATCTCCTCAGATCCCTTAACTGAGGTAGAAGAACCACGGAACTGGTCTTGGTTATAATGAATATAAGTACCATGCTCCTTACCACACACCCGTTCTGACCCCTGAAATCCGCTGCTCACCCACATCCAGGCAAGCGTAGGCACAAAGAACAACACAGGTGCTCAGTGAACAGCCTAATTTACAGGCCAAGTGAACCCTATTTAATATGTAACCAATTGAAAACGCACCCTAGATCTTGTCTAAACAGATACCTGTGGGCAAAGCTGATCTCCAGATGCAGAATTTTTCTCTTCACTTCTCATATGTCGGGTGCACGAAGGCTGCACCAGGACCACTGACCACTTGAGACCCAGAGGGTCTCGGTTATAAGGAGTGCAGCTTGTGGGGCATCTGGTAGGAGCCCTGTAGAGATGCCTCCAAAAGCGCCCTTCTCTGTGCTGCCTTAGGCTGGGCTGGTGAGCCCACAGCCATGCTGTGCCGACATGCAGTGCTTCCACTGTCTTGCTTGGGACCCAAAATCTCTCCCTCCTGGAAATCCCTGCTTTACAGAATGGATGGAACATGATGGAGCGTTTCAGGGCCCTGTGCTTCTCACTTGCCATGCTCTGAGCAAACAGTGAATGGGATACCAGACATGCAGTACTGTGTCCACAGGAGGAGAAAATTCAGAATAAATGCAGAAACATGTTAACAGACACAGTGATGTTAGGGGTGGCCATTTCAGCTCTATTACTGTAAGAAATTTCCCCACCTGCACATGATAACCTGCTGACTTTGGCAAAGATGCTGACCTGCCCCTGTGGAGCTGTTGACTCTAGAAATCCCCCCGTCTCCTGGGATAGCCGATCTTGCAAGGCAGAGACAGTGCCTGCCACAGAAAATGCTTTTAGGCAAACTGGTGGGATACTGGGATTTGTTCTGCTGTTTATTAGGGAAGGGACATATGTCCCTTGACTCCCAGAAGCACAGCCTGATACAGTGCTGCCCTTCCAAAGTTTTTCATTTTCCTGACAAACAGGAGACAAAACAGCCCTTGAGATGAGGGCTTTATTATGGTCCTGAGAGAGGACTGCAGGTCAAGTCCAGGTCTTATTTGGCCATTAAGATAACGATTTACTATGCACTTTGCTTGCTGAGCTTCCTATGGAGAAAAGCCCTCCTTAGCTGGATCCACCAGTAGATTCTGCCTCTAGGACATGGATTAGGTGATCCTTCGAAGTGGTAGTGGCCTACAGGAAATTTTGCTTCCAAGAAAATGGCATGAGATTTTTCTGCAAGAAGAACGGGAGGTCTCCATCTGATTCCTTTGCAACTCATTTCACACAAACCCTTATTACCATTTGCTCTAACCAGCTCCCATTAGCCTGCAGTTTTTGCATGGAGTAGATGTTGTCAAACAACAAGGAATGAGTGTCTCAGGGAGTCTGAACTCCCTGCTCATCCCATGGCTCCTGCCAGCAGGATCTGGAAGCGCTGCTGGAGAAGGGATGAGGAAGGTGCCCTGGCCTCTGCCCCGGGAGCTGCATGCGAGCTGCAGATACAGCCTTTGCAAAGCATATAACACCTCTGGTGTCTTTCCCGATGAATAGCTCTGCAGCTCAGTCAATCCCTGGTATAATTACACACATCATGTATCATTCCAAGCAGATTCCTTTTGAAACTGGGAGTTTAATTGTGACCTACTTTTTTGTTACCGGCTTATGGAAGTTTTTGAAAGGCTTTTGAAACCCAGGATGCTAAAGGGCTCTGCACAGAAGAAGAAAACCCATTTTTTTTTCTATTTTCTTCCACCCAGCCCCAAGAACAACTTTTATTCTATGTACAGTGTATGTTAACATCCCCTTCCATAAATCAATTATTAATATAGGGATGATTAGGCCTAACACACCCTGGCCCTTTGCAACCTCATTGAGTTGAAATGAGAACTAGAGAGAGGTGGGAGCATTAATATATGAATATATGTCAAGTGAAGATCTACCTAAAATCACACGACTTCTGTACTCAATCAGAAGAGAATGAGGGGTTGAAGGGGCTGCAGCTCTCCCTCACTGTCCATCTCCCTTCTGCACATTCATCTCTAACAACACCTCACCATTTGCCTCCAATTCTTCTGACCCATTTCTATCGATCACCTTGGCAGGACATCCATGGGCTGAGAAACATGAGCCAGGTCCCCCTCTGCAGCGAGCATCTCTGACAAGACCCACAGCTCTTACATCCCAGGGTGCCTGCCCAGCCTCCAGCCCTATGTGGTCAGGGATACCTGGCTTCATCTGGCCTGGAAGACAGACATGTATTTGTGGAGCTGCTCACCTCTCCCCCCTCCACATCATCTCAGTGAAAGCCCCCCTGTGTCTGGCTCTATGAGGTGCCCCCCAAGCCTCGCTGCACCTAAGGAGCTGGCGGTGCTGGAGGTCTGGTGGGGGTGAGCAGTCTGTGCCATAGCTGGAGGGCAGAGAGGATTAGGCAGGGAGGAAGGAGAGGTAGCATGGGGTCAGCACCGTGCCTGGGTTTGGGAGATCCCAGAGCAGGCAGTGGATTTGGATTTACAGGCAGTCCATTCTCGCCAGGAAGGAGACAGTGTCATTGAGCAGGAGCAAGAAAGGGGAAAGGAAATCATGTTTTCTCAATGCTCTTATCTGAAGCAAACCCTTAATAAGGATTGGGATGAGCCAGGAGAGAAGGGCGGGTTACCTGTGGTAGGGTGAAAAGCCGGTGGCATGCGGTGGGCTGTGGGGAAGAGGGCGAGCCGTGTGGAGTGGGGGCTCAGCTGGCCCCCAGCAGTGCTGACATGGGGGCCATCGCCCTTCGGTCCAGAGGAGCATGCACATTGCCATGCCAGGCTGCCACTGCCAGCAGGCCTCTGCCCGGACAGACAGCACTAATTGCTGACTCTTAACCTTGAAGAAAAGGTTGGAAAATTTACTTGTCTAATGATGATGGATATTGCCTTGGGCAAGTGTGGTCAGCGGTTCAAATGAACCCAAACCCCAAAGACATGGACATGATGTAGAAGCGCTTGTCTGACACCTTCCTTCTCTCCTCACCAGGACCCTCAGTTCTCACCCCTGATGGCCCTCTTGTATTGCAGTCCTCACGGCTCTAAGGTTTTGGGGGAAAAGGTGAAAATTCTGTCTTTTTTTTTTTTTTTAATGGAAAGAAGCCCTCCCTCCATTCTCCAAAGAAAGCAAAGCCAAGGGACACTAATGGTGTACTCTGAGAGAGAGCCCATTAAATATAGGAGTCCTGGAAGACACCTCTGCTTGCAAAGTGTTTCCCTTACAATCTCTGTGTGTATGGGAGTGGGGAGATGGGAAATTTGCAGGGTATCAGCCACACTGGAACCAAACACATCCCTGAGCCCTGGATGCAACCTAACAGGGGTGTCAGGAGAAGACACTGGGGTGAGGTTTGTGCCAGTTTTTTGCCTACCATCACTGCAATATTGTTATTACTGACCTCAGCAAAAGCAGAGCTAGCTTTTTCAAAGTCTCCCAGGAAAAGCCATGCTGTGGAAGGACCCAAGGAACAGAGGTTTAATAGCAGTGTTAGTGGTGCACAAATGGGAATGGACATCCTCATCCCTCACCCGCTAGTGGCTGCTCTCAACGAAGCATAGAAATGGGGATTAATGGATTGAAAACTCGCTGGGTATTAGAGCTGTAAAAATACTCGTGGTGTGTGTTGGTTTGCCGCAGGCTAGGTGAGCGCGGTTGGCGTAGGGCAATGGCAGACCCTGGCAGCCGTGGCAGCACTGTGTGCATCTCCATCCCATAGTCTCAGGGTCTAACAGTGATTCAAGTCTACCCTGGTGTTTCCATCCATCGGTGCTATACTGACTGGAGCCCTAGTATACCAGGAACCATCAGTCATGGCAGAAATTCCCCTCTGAGGGCTTGGAGAACTCAGAAGTACCATTATTTCCTGCACTTAAAATGACTGGTAATCAAAAGCCTTGTTTGGAAAGCCCCATTTGTGCCTTACACAACCCTAGGCTCTGATGTATGCTAAAATCTCCCTTTAATTATGCATGAAATGTACGTCTTTGGCTTTTAGGGACAGAGGAAACAGTTTTGTCTTGGGAATAACTGAGAATTATTTTGGCCTGGAGTCAAGAACACACAGCCCAGTTTTTGTTCATTTGAGTTGGTTTTGGGTTACTTTCTAAGTGCAGGCAGCTGCTCAACGAGGGCCCATTTCCTACAGAAAATAAAGTTATTGTGTTCTCGACAAACTCTCTCAATGTACTGTTTCAAAACCACAGCAGTCAGTGTAATGCCTGTTTCTCCAGCTCTTGGACTGCTGCCTTGCAGATCTCAGATGACTCCAGAGGTCACATAACCCGTTCTGGGTTGTGTTCCACCCCTCTACACCTAAAAATCCAACTGTGAATCCTGTGACACTCTTGGCACCTAATAGTTTCTAAACAGTGGGCTAAGGAGCCTGAGAAAGGGTTGCAAAACACGTAAGTACCTTAGAAAAATGTGGCTTCCCATTTTCTGCTCATGTGCATGCCCCCTGCATGGGCCTGCAAGCCCTGACTGCCAGGCTGCCATGGCACTTGCATGTATTTGCAGACTCGTCATTCGATCCTGGCTGAGCAGGATGTCTGAGGACCTGGCAGTGTCCTGTGATCACAGCTAAAGTTCAGACAATGCTGACTTCCCTCCTCACGCTGAGCCCTCTGCATGCATCCAGCCAGTGGACATGAGATGTGCCTCTGAGCCGTGTCTCAGAGATACCCACCACTCAGCAAGGAGATGCGGGAGCTCTTGCTCTGCTCTCAGACAGAAGCTACCAGGACTAATGCTAAATACGTGGCTGCAGATCCCATCTTCACGTGGGCAATGTCCGGACCTCCAACCTCTTTCCTGCTCTCCCAGCCCTGTGCCAGCTGCTTCAGCTCTCTCCTTGGTCATCTGCACAAAGCCCAGCTCAGATGGATGTGTCTGTGCTCCACTTATCCTTCCTCTTCTCTTTCTTTTCCTCTGTTGCATTCACCTCTCCCACTTGCTGTTCACCCCCAGGGCTGTGCCTGGAGGGCAGTGGGACCTCGGTGAGCCTAGCCACTGCAGTTCCCAGGGGGACTGAGGAGACATGTCTGCCCCTGAGAGGGAGCTGGCATTATCCCTTCTTGCAGGGCTAAGACGCAGCCAAGGGCACATCACTTCTGTCTGTGTTCCAGATCCCTCAGGCTAGGTCTGTCTGTGTGTCCCAAGTCCGGGCTTCCCTCCTCATCACTCAGACTTTTGGTGACCTCTAGGTTCACACTAGCTTTTCCTGGAGGATAAAGTTTGCCTCTTCTAAACCTCCCTCCCCTCACAGCCATGAGCAGGGAGCCTCTTGGACCCTGAAGCATAGCTGGTGCCTCAAAACCATGTCTGGCTGATTGTGTTCATTGATAATTTGGGGAATATGGTAGGAGATGAGGTCCCTTCCACTCCCTGCAGGTGCCTGGCAGGGCAGGCAGGAGGGCCAAGTGTGGTGGTGGTGCCGGGGAAAGCTGTGGAGCAACGCGGCATAATGAGGATGGGGGATACAGAGCCAGGAGAGGTGGTGGGGGAGGGAGGGAGGGAGGGAGCAAGCGCCCCATGGCATGCACAGCCATGGACTCACCCTGGCTCTGATTCTGGTGGATGGCACTCTGGTTTCCTAGCCAGCACAAAGTGCTAATGGGGGTTCAATGCAGCTTCGCACCCAGGGGAGAGACATGCCCTCCTCTCCGACACCGGCCTCTAATGAAGATCTTGCTTTTCCCCAACTGTACAGAATAGCCTCTCAACAGGTCATTGTGAAAAATCATGATAGTTATTACTTGTGATGCTCCTGTCCATCCCAGCCAGCATCTAGGAAACTATGGGTTTTGGTGGGACTTGACACAGAGTGGGATGTTTTTCCCTCCAAACCCAACCCTGAGTGGGCAGGCAGCAATGCCACGCAGGACCTTCTCCTGCCCTCAGCACAGGCTGAATGAAATCCAAGTGCCACTGTGCTCTGCGGCAGGCGTCTTGCCCACGATCTCGCTCTCAACTTCAGGAGCATCCCAAGAGCTGCCTATTTCCAGATTATGCTTCCAAGGAAGAGCAAACAATGCAGAGCTGCCATGATATATTTAACGATGAATCATTCTCTTAAAAATTATCAGCTGTGAAAGGCTTTCACCACTCTGGGGATAATGCAATGATGTATTTCATGTGAATCAGTGCAGAGCGTATCCATGGCAACCCCATCCTAGCAGTTTGCCAACAGTTGGGGTAACCAGCCTGGAAGAGTTGCAGAAAATAAACCCGCATATGATGGGTTTTTAAAGGAAAAATCAGGCCTGTTTTGAATTATAAGTGGCCTGTCTGTATGCTCAGCTTAGGCTTGTTTGGTTGGCATATTGTGAGACCTTCGGTGGGTGTCACTACCCAGGGAGGTAATTCATCATCTCCATGCAGCATCCATCCCCACCGGGCAGGTGCAGACACCCGTGGGCTCCTTCCTCTGCAGCACCCTGCTCACCACGATCACAGCTGGGCGGCCACGGGCTGGACCCGTGACCTGCAGCAGCTGCCGGCCGTGGAGGCACAGGGGTACAGGCATGTAAGCTGGGTGTGATGCTCAGAAGAGAGCGCTCGATTTAGCAGGCTGCCTCCTACTCTCAAAAGAGGCGTAGGCACTGCAGGGCAGACCGTCATGAGGCAGCCGATCAGGCAAACGGATCCTAAACCCACTCTGAGGGCACTGATGAAGACAATGCAGATCCACCGTAAGTGCAGCATTTCTGCCTGTCAGTAATTTTAAAGCAGTTGGAATGTTTGTGATATGCTCAGAGCCCTGTTTCCAGCAGGTGGTATTTAGGAAGAGAGCAGGAAGCACCTGCATTATCACAGGGGCTTGATCCCCAGACACATTTTTCGGCAGGCTTGGAGAACACCTTGTCATGTTCCCCAGGCTGGTGTGAGCTCCGGGAGGGTGGTTCATGGAAAACTGCTGCCCCTGCCTCCAGAAACATCAGGGCAAGACACAGAAATTCCCTGTGTGAACGTGAAGTTGTACCAAGCAGCCTCTTGCATTGAGCTGAATTTTGAAGACCTTAAAGCATTGGGGAAGGTCTTAAAGGAGCAATATATTCCAGTTTGCTCCAGCACAGTTGTTAGACTCTCCCTGGTTCAGTAATACGAATCCTATAGGAAGGGAAGAAATGTAATTGTTCTGCATGAATACCAGGATTTTCATGAAGTTGCCTAAAACCAGCATTGTGCACAAGAGTGCCATGGCTTGTTTAACACCCATTGGGTCAGCCTGGGGCTGTTCCTGCCTCAAGGAAAGAAAAAGTAGAGAAGGGCAAGTTCCCTTAGGGTACAAAGTGGCTGTTTAGATACTCCATCTGGAGTACTCTGTCCAGCTCTGGATCCCTCAACACAAGAAGGATATAGACTGGTTGGAGCGAGTCCAGAGGAGGCCACGAAGATGCTCCGAGGGCTGGAGCATCTCTGCTATGGGGACAGGCTGAGAGAATTTTCTTGTTCAACCTGGAGAAGAGAAGGCTCTGGGGAGACCTTATAGCATCTTCCAAGGTGAAGGGGGCCTACAAGAAAACTGGGAGGGGACTTTTTACAAGGGCCTGTAGTGACAGAACAAGGGGTAACAGGTTTAAATTGAAAGCAGAGAGATTTAGAATAGATATCAGGAAGAAATTCTTCCCAGAGAGGGTGGTGAGGCACTGGGACAGGTTGCCCAGAGAAGCTGTGGATGCCCCATCCCTGGGAGTGTCCAAGGCCAGGCTGGATGAGGCTTGGAGCAACCTGGTCTAGTGGAGGGTGTCCCTGCCCATGGCAGGGGGTTGGAACTGGATGATCGGTAAGGTCCCTTCCAACCCAAACCATTCTGTGATTCTATGACACAAATCGCCGGCTAGTTGGAAGTGCCTCTTTGTGAATTCAGATCAGGAATCCTCAGGAATGGGGAGAGCAGCAGAGCCAGACCATCCCTCCGGAGTGCCCAGCTCAGTTTCCAAGCCTCAGCCCATTCCTAGTGCTCAGGGACATGTGAGCTCTGCTGAGCTTACCCCGTGTGGATACCTAACGGGTTTTATGCCTGGTGTTTGGAGCTTGAAAACCCAGCCTGAGGCAGCATAAAACAAGATTTTCCCCTCAATATTATGCGGTGAGTGACTCCAGCCCATCTTTATTTTCTCTAAAGCATTATGAAAGACTAAACACTTCAAGAAAATGGCATCCATTCACAGCACGCCAAGGGCCACCGGCAGTGCTAATAAAAATTCTAATTGCAAGAGGATAACTATCAATCTCTCTGACTCATGCTAGGGAAGATGCTGAAATGGCACTCTTGTTTTCATCTCTCCAGCACTCAGTCGCAACGATAGTGTCTTTATGATAACATTTATAAAGCATATGCAGTTCTTGATATGGTTTTTAATTTCACTGAACACATCCCTTATATTTCTCTATAAAAAATAAAGAGAAAACAAAGGGAGAAAGGATGATAAACGGCAGAGAGAAGAAAAAAGAGGGAGAAAATTGGCTAAGGGAGGGGTAGGAAGAGAAACAATTTGGTTTCTGCCAACCTAAGACTTTTCAGTCTTCTAAAAAATTAGAACCAAATATTTATCCGTTTCTCTACATTTCACCTCTCCAAAACTTCTCGATTCTGCATGCTGCTAGGTCAGACCAGTTGCCATGGCCAGCCCCTGTCCTGGAGGCCACCTCCGCTCCCAACCAGTATACACAGGCCAGTTGGCCACAAGCAGTGCTCAGGAGAACCACTCCTCCTGCAGTGTGGAGAATTTCCAGGATGCTGGCATATATCCCAAAAGAACACCAAACCCAGTTCGGGGAAGTGAATTTAAGGATGTATCCATTATCATATTAATCCTCCTACTAACTTCCGGCCAAAAGAATTGTGTCTTGGCACAGCCATAGAGCTCATGGGCCCATCCATGTTGTCAGCAGCCCTCCCTCGGTCTCAGCCAGGACCAGACAGTACAGCCTCAGGGAACAAATGTGAGCAAAATCTAATTTTCTGCTGGATCAACCTTAATTGTAAATCGATAGTTGAATTTTTGTTGTTTTGCAAGATGCTTTGGCACTGACTAGGATGCAAGTTATGCACAAGTCCTGTTTCTGAGTCCAGCACAGGTGATAGAGCCGCTGGGTCGGGAAGGCTGGATGGGTAGAGGTACTCAAAGTTATGAGATACTTTCCATGGGCTGTCGCTAACATTCACGCTGCATCATGAGTACAGAGATGATTACTCTGCGGTACTACAGAGAGGGTGGTTGTAACTGAAGTACTTGAAATGACAGAAAGTGGTATTCTGAGATTTATTGGGAGGTACAGATCCATCTATCCCCACGACTGCCTGCCCGCCCATGGTAGCTCGCCCAGATGTAGTTAAAATTGATGTGGCATTGTTAGGGTCAGAGCCCAGCTATGTCAGTGCTCAACATCCTGCCTGCAGACAAGACAATTCTGGTCCAAACTGTCTATTCAAGAGGTCTCCTCTACCAAAGATAAGTGGTGATAGAGCAGAGTGATCAAGACCCACAGTCCATACATGTGTCCACATTCAGTACTGAATGAAGAGAACCTGACCTAGAAAACCATGCTGTGACCATCTGTCTTAGCCTCTACCTTAATACAGATCTCATGTTGGACCCATCCATACCCTGTTGGTCAGGACAGCAATATGGGACCAAGATGACATGTCTGGACCCTCCTGTACTGAGTTAGCCAAGGAACCTGCAGCCTCCAGAGATGCTGCAGAGATGCTCTCTCCCACATGCAGCTTGCCTCAGGCTGGGCAGGGCTGTGTCCTCCTCTTCCTCCCAGCTGCTGCAGCCTCCCAGTTCCCATCTGTTCCCCCTCTCAGCAATAGTTGGGAACCACCAGCATCTCTGCTGTTGCCCAGTGTTTTATTGATAAAAACTTGGTCACTTCCTTCAGCAGACGGCTCAAGAAGTTTGGCTTACAAAGAAGTGTCTCTCCCTTCTCTGTTACATTTCTACCTGCTTTCTGCCCACGTTCTCTCCGTGCAAACCCACTGCAGCCTGAGCTGGACTATGCCTGCCAGCTGGGCTGGGATATGCTAATGACCACCAGATACACTGGGATCACTCTAATTCACAGGCTCTGCAAAGCACTGCCTGTAGTGAGCACCCTGCAAACGCGCAATGCCAGGCATGTCCAAAAGGACACGTTTTCTTTACACACATCTGCCAAGAACCATTTCACAGTCTTCTTTGAAGCTAGAATAAATCTTGTTGGATAAAGCAGGCCTGGAGACATAAATTTATATGCAGCAATAAAGCCTCATTGCCCTCCCCCCCAAAGCGGCAGTCCTTTTCTGCAGAGGTAGTATCACACTGCTGGCTGTACGCACGTGAGTAACAGGAATTAGATCAATGAATTCTACCATGTACGATAGAATGAACAGAGACTTCTTCTGGAGGGAAAGGGAAATGTGTATTCTTCCGAGACCTCAGTCTGTCATGAGCTTAGCTAGTACAGCTGATATCAGCAATAAAATAAGATCTGACTGATTTTATGGAGGTTTGGCAAAGCACGCTGTGGTGCAGGATTGGGACCTGCAATGCTATTTTCAGTGCTGTGTTCTTTTCATATTCATACCATTGGTGAACCTGCGGCACGCAAGCAGGCAAACCACAGAGGGGAGGTTAAAAATACTCTTTCTGAATACATAGCCCTAAACAGTGGAGACTGAATTTCATCCTATTCAGATAAGCAAATTGAATATGCCATTCTGATATGAGGTGAGCTTTCCTCTGGAAGCTGCCACCCTATTAATACCCTGTGTCCAGGTCTTACCTTTCATCGCTTGCATTTCGCATCACCAAAGGACATCTGTGGCAGAGATAAATTGACCATTGCCCCAGTTCTATTGATGACACTGTGTCTTCCAGAGGTTAAATGACTTTATCAATGTCCTATTAATAAGGATTCCATTACTCTTGATTGCCTACTTCCTTCTACATACCCTGAAATCTGTATTTCCACCTTGGCTGAGAGCAGAGTCGTCATGTACTCAATTCTCAGCTGCCCGGTCAAGCCCTGAGGACCTGCTGGCATCCCATTAGAGTAGGTGTAACATAATTTAACAGAAAAGCCCAACAATATCCAATATCCTTTTACTGTGTTGCCTTAGTGATTTGCATTGGTGGCTGCAAAGGACAGTCACAGCTAAATCCCAAATGCCTGCTTTTTTTTTTTTCTTTTATCCCTCTGATTTTGTTTCCTGGACTGTGTATGTAGCACCATGTGCTTGTGTGGTTTTTAAGATTTTTTTTTGCAATTGTTCTTTGCAACCAGTTTCTCCTGGGAATGGCTGACCAGAGCCTGAGGATGATCTGGAGGAATACAACCTTGGTGTCCTTTCCCTGGTCCTCACTGTCACCAAATGTCAAAAAACTCTCACAACTTTTCTAAACCCTTCTACCACTCGAGGTCTGGCAGCTAGAGAATTATCCATTTCCTTGAAAACCAACTTAGGAAATGAATCATTTTGATAGCTGGCAGGATAACATTGTCCTGTTTTGTAGGAATCTATGTTCTGAAGCGATACAAGTTGAGTTACAAACAAAGTAAGCAGAAAACCAGAAAGATATACAAACACAAATTTACATGGTTGGTATGACAACAGGGATGTTTTGTTTAGATAAGACTCAAAGGCCTTGAGGGGAGAATGAAAGAATATGTACACTCTAAAAAAATGTAAATCTGGAATGGCTTCCCCAAGACAGTCAAGGATTTATTAATAATTTCCTTCAGAGAGAAGATAAGGTTGGCGCACTGAAGAATTAACCCGAGAATCATCAGTTTGCAATGAGCTGAAACCAAGTGGTAAACACACATCATAATTATATTACAGCTGCAACCAGGAGGGATATTTAATTATTAATTGTTAATCATATGAACAAGTAAATTCACTGTGCCTTCGTTAACAATGCTCTGCGTGCTTGAAAGATGAAGATCTACAGTCCCTCAGCACCATTTACACTCAGGCTGAAAAGATCTCCCCAGGCCCAGCTTCGAGTTTGTATGTGCCAGGAACCTTCAGCAATCACCATTTTCATGGGTGAAGCCCTGGAGACCTCCAGTCTCTCACAGAGAGGGGAAAACTCACTGCAGTCGGAGTCCCACCCTGGTAGCGTCACATAAAAATCAGCCACTGGTTTTGTTGCTTATGATGATTTTCGTTTGAAAGCTTTTACAGGGACAAAGCAGCAGGACTCCCCAAGAACAGCTGCCATTTTCCAACATGGTACTCGCATGATGGAGAAAACCCTAATCCCTCCCCAAGATACATGTGACTGCCTTTGTGAGGATGGTGAGGTGGTGGAGAGTGCCGTGAGAGCAAAGTCTGCCCAGCACGGCAGGTGGTTGCCGTCCCCAGCTGCGATAAAACAGGACATGGAATGGAATACTCCCATTTCTTCCCAAATGAAGTGCTTTCTGGCTTGTTTCTTTCCCCCAGGTCTCTGTACACTCAGCCTTTTAATGTGCTATATGAACTGCTTTGAAGCAGTTCTGGGTTTGTTATCGTGTCTTTTCAGTGCAGATATAAAGTCAGATGGAGCTGTCATTGTAGGAGTGGCTCTTCGTCCCGTGAGCCGGGCTGTCCCCGAGCAACCCAGCTGGGAACCCGTGCAACGGCAACAGAGCTCCACAGAGAAGGTAACAGCTGGGGAAAGTCAACAGCAGAGAGCTGTGGAGCATGTGAAGTGGAAATAATAGCACATATCGGTTCAACTTGAACCAAGAGCCAGCAAATGGCAGCTTAGAAAACACATTTCCAAGATAATTCAGTTTTTTCTGTGTACATTAAAGGAGAAAGACAACCCCAGGTATATGCTGGTAAGCCCTACCAGTACTCCTCCCATAGGCACTTCTGATGAGGGAAAGAGGGACAAACACAAACACAGAAAGTCCATACGTTTCCCCCGTGACACTCCCTGATTTGATGCACAACAGAGAGCTTTCAGTTCTCCAAACACAACAGGTACAATGCTCTATTTATCTTTACTTCAGCAAAGCTAATCAGAAAAATCTGTTTTGTGGAAAGTTGCAATAGGTTGGAGAGCCATCATTTTTCTGTTTTCTTTGGAGTAAGAGGAGAACATGAGATAACATGCTTTGAGAATGTTGAATTGTTTCATTTTGATGAGTTATGACGTTGTGTGCTAAAACTGCAAAGTCCAAATCCACTATAAAATACCCAGCAAATGTACTTTATACTCTGACACAGTCACATTTTAAAGCCTGTATTTTCTTCTAACTCAGAAGCCAAAATGACACAAATTGAAATGATCAAATCAAAGGGAAACATTTTTACCTTAGTAAAATGAAACACCTTTGATGTTATTGAAACTAAACAAGGAAGTCAAAATGATTTGACATTTCCCATGAAACACTTAGTTCGTACAGATATGCTTCTGTGAAACATTTCTTATTTGAGGAGGATTCAGGGAGGCCCCACGCTATCACAGCTGGAGCCTCCTCATGCCTCTTGCACCTTCCTGGGTGCCAGTTCTTCACCAGCTCCTTGGAAAACCATTACGCTGGTGCAAAGTGACCCAGGTTTCCCAGATGGATTGATTCTGGAAGTCATTCCTCCAGGGGTGCTCTAGCTCCCAAAGCCTTTCCACACTCCTGCACGCCCCCAGACCCTGCAGAGGAGGCGGGCAGGTGGCCAGCACTGTGCGGGGAATCCCACAGACCTGAAACACCACGGTCGGCGGTCAGCATGTGGGTTTGAGAGGCTGGAGGCTGCACAGCTCTGGCGTGAGGCTTACAAGCTCCCTTGAGGAGCAGGATGCCTCTGCACATCTACGATCTTTCTGTTGGCCACTCCAGAGGAGTGCGAGCCTCAGCACTTTCCCATTTCATGGGAATCCATTCCTTTGATGCTCTGTCCCATCTCTTCCCCTACAAGAGTCTCTTAGATACTTGTAGGGACAAAGTGGGTAGAAATCGGTTCCATTGCTACAGGCTTTATCTTCAGACCCTGCAGGCATTAATAAAAAGTTTATGGAGAAATTTATGCAGCGACTTATATGATTCAACTGAGAATGATACTTTATCTATATCATCTTATATTCTGGTTTAAGAAAGAACATTATCCTTTGTAAAATCCTACAGGAGCTTTTATGAGAGACTTAAGAAAGGAAACGACAACTGCATATTCCATCTGATTCATTCAGTACCTGAGAAGTACCTTAATAAAATTAGAAAACAAGATAATGCAGTCCAAAGTGGAAAATACTAAAAGCCTTTCAATACATGGCTTTCCCAGTACAGGTGAAATAAAAAGGTGAATTAACTGTAAAAGTCAATTAGTATGTGTTTTTATTCCAAAACACTTGACATTTCTAGGTCTGTCCTTTAATATTCTAGGGAGGAAAAATTTTAAACCCTGATTTTTGTGTTTTGACTTCAGGGAACTCGTGTTTGCCACCTGTTTACAGCGCAGTGCCTGAGCCAGCCCATTACTTAAACAGTAAAATGCAGACATCATCTGTGCCTCAATTAAGCTGTTTCTCTACCTTTGCAACCCGAGACGATCTCCCTCTTGCTCTGGGGCTCTTTCTCTATCTGGCTGCTAAAGAAACAGCCTAGCCAAAAGTAATTTGCTGTGTCCCTTCCAGCCAATTCACCCGCAGGAGAGGAGAGGAAAATTCATTTAAGCCCTATCCTTTCACACAGCCTAAGGCATCTGTCCGGGGCCACCCCAGGGTCCAGTTGTGGCCATGCTTGGGTGTTGGAGGCCAACAGTAGTGACAGAGCACACCGCAATGCCAGCCTGTGACAACCTCTGCATCCCAATGGGAAGCAGCAGCACCCAAGGTTCACTTTCCGTTCCTGCCAGCTGCTCGCTGCATGGCGAGGCTGAGCGATGGAGGCCACCGCTCTCCTCCTCACAGATGGCAGGAGCTCCCTGTCTCCCTTCTCTCCTGGACAGGATACAGCATTAAAAATGTATCTTGTTCCATACATAGAAGCAGACAGACCCAGAAACGTCACCCAGCTGAGCATGCAGCCTTGGCGAACTTGGCCGGCAGCTTCCAGGTTTATCAGAGCTCTCATTCCCCCCGAGCGGGCAGCAATTAAATAGGCTAAAACCACAGGGCTTTCAGACCCTGTTATGTAGCAAGGGTCAGAAGCCAGGGACGGCAGCTCTAGCAGCACGGGAAGTGCAGCGGTGATGGTGTGAGAGGGCAAGATCTGGGTGCCTTCTCGGGGAAGGGGGTTAGGTCTGACGCAGAGAGGCCAGGGGTGCTGGGACCCTCACACCAGATGGCTGGAGCACCTTCCCCTCTTGGAAGCAGTATCCCACGTTTGTGCTGAGGTGGGGTTTTACACCTGGACAGGAATGAACTTTGAAAAGTCCCATTAAAAATTAATTCCTTGTGTGAATAGGCAAATATGTCTGACCTGTGCTCATATGTCATGGCTTCATGGGGCAGATGTAGGAAAGAGGCAGGGAGGAGGCTCCCCACTTTTCCTCTTATTCCAGCAGTTTCAGAGAGGTCTAACAGAACCTTGGACACCTCAGAAGCAGTTGTGATACATTAAGTAAGTACCTGTCCCATTGTTCACTAGAAAAATGAGTTTTCAGAGTACTGCCTTGACAGGGTACTGACACATCAATATTACAACACTGTTTGTTTGACGGTACACATGAGACAATATGATCTCTGGAGCTAGGAGTGCTTGTAATGATGCTAACCTGCAGCTATGAAAACATATGACAGAACAATGCCGTAAAATAAAATAGAAGACCTTTATGAAAACAAGCAAAGTTTTGAAAGGAAGGATTGTGTTTCCCACAGAAGCACGGTTAGAGTGTGGAACAGCTCAGCTGCTGGAGGGATACAGGACAAACCACTCATGTTGAGTTTCCTAAGTACCAGTGAAACTTTTGCACTTCAATGGCCTCTCCTACATGCCATCAGCCTACTGAAAAGACAACCCATCCACCATCCCCATGTTAAACTGGATCCACCAGGACCAAAGTTCACGGAGTAGAAGGAGACAGACTCTACAGAGAAACATCATTCATCTAAGTTAACTAAAAATGTAGAGCGAGAGACAAAAATACATCAAGTCACCATATAACACCATTTAATAGAATGTGGGAAGGAGAACTGATCCATGAGTACCGAATATTTATGACAGAGATCTACTCAGAATTCAGACTCAAAAGAACAACCTTCAGCTTAGTACTTCCTGTGCACTCATTTTTATCGTGTTTGTTCAGATTGTTTTCTCACTGCCATATTTTTGCCAGGGGGTCCCACATCTCACTATTTAGCAATAGGTATTTATTCCTCTTAAGACCCACCAAAACTTAATTCTATGTATTAGCGGTATCCTCACAGCTTTTGTAACAGGAGATGCACCTCAGCCTGTGAGTTCCTCAGGTCTGATTTGGTTTGCAAGCACCTCAAATGGGTTGCAACTCAGTTTCATCTAGATTTACTGCTTTGAAGAAGGCATAGTGTTTTGTGCCTGGCAGGTTAATTTGATTTTTTACTTCAAACATTTTGCAGGATAAACTCAGAGCAAAGGCTTGAGTTATTCAACTGGAAACACACTCACAGAAAGAGCCTACCAACATAAAACACACCTGGAGCTAATCTCTTCCTTAGGGTATTATTCTGGGCTCTGAGACAGCCCTTGGAAGCACCTGAAGAGGGTTGCATCCTTCACCATGCCCTCACTCCAGTTACACCCGCGGGTCAGAGCTGCCCTTCTGCGCACGCTGTGCTCCCCTCGGCTCAAAGAAACATCACATTTGTGACTCGACTTCACAGGGGGTGGTTTTGACACTGCTGGGGTTTGGCATGCCCAGGGCCTTCGCGGTACATTGACTTCTCCCATCAGACTCGGTCTCCTGCCAAGGAAGGGAGTTGACTGAATGGTGATTTTTCTGATTTCTCCTTTCTCAGACAGCATGACTTGCATTTTGAATATATTCACGAGTCCTAAGGAACATACCATACACATATTTTTCAAGTCTTTATTTTTTCAGATCTATTACAACATGCCGATAGCCATCCTGTCTGAGAGCCTGATGGGATTCCTTGGAGGCCACATGTGCAGGACTAACAGCACTGACTGATACAGCACTTTGGGGTCCTCAGTCCTCTCCCCCAGATGTATCCATCAGAATCAGAAGCACAAACTGCTGTAGTACTCCTAGTTAGAGGAGAAGTAATGGCTTATTTAACACTTCTCATTTCTAACCCCAAAAATACTGCAGAAAGAAAAGAGACTAGAAAAATCCTAGTTTGACAGAAAGACAATTTTCTCTTCCTGTAGCACGAGAGTAATCCAGTAATTAGGACAGAGGGAAAAAAAACCAACTTTCACAGCTTAAATCCTAGGGCTTTTGGCACTGTCCCATACTGCTTGTCCATGGATCAAGTAATTTAGCAATAAATTGGTCCCTTCTAAGTAAATGAGAAGCATGCTGATGATGGAAAAAGTTCAAGGGGGAGGGAGTGGGACAGCAACGATGACTATTATTTTTTAAATCTCTTTGTCCTGTAGAACTGGCTGATCTGAGCTGAATCACCATAGTTAATACATGTTGTTCTCAAAGCTTTTCAGAACAGGACTGGAAACCTTGTGGGAAAAATCATATTCCCAATTTGAAGAGATCATTTTGGATGAGTTTACAAAAAAATGTGATCATCTATTGGACAACTTTCTGAGAGGAACTGTTAGATGCTGGAACTGACTAAGGGCTTGGCTCTAAACCATTCAAGGTAGCTGAAAGCAAATTAATAAGGGACCTTGGGATAAGGTCTGAAGTGATTCTCTTATAATTTCCATAAGACCAACTGGGTCTCTATACTGCAGCCAACAGAAAAAGGGTCGAGCAAAATGGGTGTAAGAGCGAGGTCAGAGCCAGCCCTCAAATCACCATTAGATAACAAGCCATGCTGGCTTCATTTTTTTATTTAATGACACATGAACTTTGGAGGTGTGGGAGTAGAAAATTCATATCTGAAAAAAGCAAGATTCAAATAAAAACACTTTGCACAATAAAGATTCTTTTCCTTTTTTTGAGAAAGCTTAAAAAAAAAAAGAAGATGAAAATATCCAGAATAATAACACCATTAATCCTAAGCAGAAAAGTACCCTTATTCTGCCTGGATCCCTGGAGTAGGATGAGGATATTTTGTCCTATGCAGTATAGTGACTTTCCTTGTTTACTTGTTGCACATCGCATGCTCCTCTCTTAACAAGCAGCAGTCATTGCCAGTCCTTCAGCAGAGCCTAGCCTAAGTGTTCGTATTATATTCACCGCTGTTTCAGAGCCAAAATGCTGTAAATAATCTACCACTCTAACTTATTATTATCTTGACTGCCAAAGCCAGCTGGGCTTGCTGCTTAGCAAATGCTTTTCAAACGAAATACATTGTTCTAGCTTTGGGTCTCCTCTTGTGTAGTGGTGGAAGCAGGAATAGCTCTTCTGAAGCCAGCGGAGTTGCAGAGGTGTAAGCTTGGGGCATGTGAGAAGGAATTTATTGCTACCATGTTGTCTCTGTCTCCCTAACTCCCCTAGCCCCTCAACCAAATATGTGCTCCAGTTGTGCTGGGAGCTGTACAACATGTAATCCTTGCAGCATCCTGACTCAAAACAAGCCTGTTTTGTTTTCGCTCTGGTTTATTCTGCTTATGCGGGAGCTCTTGTGAAGCTGGTGGCATGAACACACTGCATGATGCTACTCAGACCTTGAGGAATGAGTTGATCTTGGAAAAGATGATAAAGAGCCAGGCTGTCTGAAATAGGATGCTTTTTATTATCTTGTTAGCTGCTGGCATGATCAACTCACCCTCAAGACAGAAGGTGAGACGATGAGATTTACCTCTTTAGAAGAAGATTTGGGTCTCATCCAAAGATCTCCAGCACAATATATGTTGTGTGCATCAGCTAAACATTTCATGCACCTTGCTAAAGAGATCTGGAAATAAGAAGATGTCGAGAGTGGAGAACACATGACTTCTGCAATGCAATCTCCTTTCCACAAAGTTTTTTCATCTGCTAAACTTCGCCTGCTCTTCACACATGACAACTGTTCACAAAACAACGGGGTCCTGGATAACAGGATTAGAAACTGGAAGCCGTGAACTGAGCTAAGCTTCAGCCTTGCTGCATGGAAACAGCCTCTGAGCTCAGAACAAGACAGGCTGGAGTAGGAGGAAGAGACAACTTTTGGGGAAATGCAGAAGTCCTGGAGGGCCTCCACCCTGAGGAGGCATGAGCTGGGCCTTTGTTTCTTGCAGGCTTTGGAGACCAATTGAATGGCCTGTATCTATTTGTTGGTATTTTCATCTTTATTGAGGGACCTCACTGAATATTCTGCTGAGTGACAGGACACAGGCTGGTTGTCACCAACAGCAACGCTGTGCTGCCTGTCTCTCTGAGAAGTGACCATGGTCCCTGTTCATGCCACACAGGCAACATGACCGGTGAGGGCAGTTGGTTGTGACAGCTGTGAAGAGTGGACCTGCTGAAGTGGCATGAAAAGGCCTGCTGGGACGGGGTTGGAAAGCGAGTGTGGTGCCTGAGCAAACCCTTGTAGGAAGGCATGCCAGGCTGGCCAGGCAGTCACTTGCCCACACTGTATAACTGGTCAGCCCGCTACACTGTCCCCCTGCTACCTCAGAACATTTGGTTTGGGAGGAGCGCAGAGCTGCAGCAGCTTTTGCACTGAGTGGTGAGATATTAAATCCATCAAAAGGAGGAGAGGAACATGCTGGCATCCTTTGAGTCTGCCTGCCTCTTTCTCTACTGCAGCGATGCTCTCTTGCAGAACGTGAGCAGCCTCTCACACCTACTGCTTACTGTACCTTCCACATGTGTTCATCATGCAAATTGCCATTTATATACTTGGAATGCAGGAAGTTTGGCTTTCTCAACTATTTGTCTCACTTGAGAATGCCTTTAGGTAGTCCCCCAGACACATACACAACACTGTTCACATGCTACATCAGCGGGACATTCAAAAGATCATAGGGCAGAAAGAACAGTCAGACTAGGACAGGAAATGTTTTCTGTAATACCAGCTCATCTCTTCAAGCAGGGAATGAAACAAGGGGATTAATGCTTCGCTATCCCAGCCCAGCTGTGTTCTGACTAGAAGATGTACTATAAGACCATAAAACAGATACGACACCATATATTGTTCCTAGAAATGAATAGAAGTTAACATACAGATTGTAGACAAACAGAATTTTTCATTCTGTGCATAAAATGACACCTGGAATACACAAATCTAACACCAGAATCAAGAGTGTCTGTAGCAATGGCTGTTAATTGTGCTCATTCTTCCTCATCTACATTGGAAAGTACTTCTGCCCATCTGATGGCTTTTCAACCATACCAGAGCTCTTCACTCGAGAGTTTCAGTCATTAAGTAGAGCCTTAGAAGAGGTTTTAAGCAAGACTTCTTGAATTTCTTCCTGTTTTCCTAAATTTTTATTATGAGCTGGCTAACCATTTTAGCCCTGAAACACTTAGTCTAATGCATCTCTGACACATCTGGAGTGCTGAGACAGAGTCTGGAGTCTCTTGGTTCACATTAGCTGTGAAAGAAACCCTGGTACAGCAACAGAAGCTGAAAAAAATCACTCCCCAGTGACTTTTTGCCTTTACTGCCTATTCATTGCATCCTTCAAATGATGGCCCTTTCAGCATTTGTGACTGTGCTGGCCCTGCTGTGGCTTTGGAAATGCAGCCTCAGAGCATGCTGCCAGGGATCCCAGCTCCAGACTTGCCCTTCACATAAGCACCAGCATCAGGGGGGGAAACAGCCCCAACACAGTGCCCCCACTCACAGAGGCACAGGTTGGAAGTCTGCTCTGCAGTATCTTCACTGCTTTTATTATCCACACTAACTACACTGAAGATAAGCCTAAGCCATGCTGCAGTCCCCATGGAAACAGGTCCAAAGAGCTTTGGTTGATTATTAATCAAGGTATATGAACGCTCTTCGTCCTCCAAAGGTCCTGAGGAAGTGACTCCCATTAGGAGACCCAGGACAGGCAGCAGGACAGGTACCCGTACCCAGAGGGTTTAGCCTGGGGCTAACAGGGAATTTTGCTTCCTTTTCCCACAAGGGATGGAAAGGAGGAATCTGCCTGAGTCTTCAGCAGCTCCCTACCCTGCTTACCCAACAGTGTGCCACAATGAGATCATTTAGAGACATGAAGTC
This sequence comes from Rhynochetos jubatus, assembly GCA_027574665.1. Lineage (NCBI taxonomy): Eukaryota > Metazoa > Chordata > Aves > Eurypygiformes > Rhynochetidae > Rhynochetos > Rhynochetos jubatus. The sequence continues at coordinate 10,030,956 of CM050665.1, read as the reverse complement.
ACGCTTTGTCTCCTTGGTCTCAGCACCTGGAGGCCAGCAGTCGCGTTTTCAGGGCTGGCATTTGGGATGACAAAGTGTTTGCAAACAGGGGTGAATGATTTACATAAAGACACCCTCAGACTTGCCGTGACATATTCAGGAGGAGAAAATGTTCTGCCTTTGACCCTGACAGTCTTTTAGTGTCTGTGAAGTCCACCTGTCAGGCATGCAACACGCACTTTGGTTATTCCCGAGTCCTTGGCTGCAGCAATAACCAATACTCCCAGTACAAAAACCCCACAAATCCCAGTGCCAAACTGCCTACATATCAAGAGTTATGGGGCATGTGTGAGAGATTACAAGAAGCACAGTGAAGAAGGGGCTTTAGAAAACCCAGCCCCTTTTTTTCTTTGGAGCAGATGAAAGCTACCAAGAAACTGGAGAGTGCTTCTGGTTGGAAGTAGATGTGCCCCATCCCCCACCCCAGGTCCTAACTTAAATCTGCACTGGAGAGTTATAGAAAATTTATGTCCAAATTAGAGCATAAAAAAGAGGTTAAGTAAGCAAGACAATCTAAATTATTTATATCTATAATTTCAAAATATTTCTTGTATTTTTAAAATGTGTTAATTTTTTAATATGAATTTGCAGCATAAATTAGCTGACGTTTCATTAGAAAAGCTGTTTTGAATCAAACATCAGAAAATCCCATTACAAAGCTTCTCTTAATCTTGTTTCAAACTTGTTTCAAAGATGGGAGCCCTAAAAACTGACACTTCCCCATAAGCAGCTTCAGCTCCAACAGTCATCTTCTAACAAAAATATTTCACCAGAAAGTTCCCAAACAGCATTTCTGCAGCATCAGATTGTTCCCAGATCTTAAAATAGGAGACTTGGGGTTATCAATCTCAAAGTCTTTCTTGATCAGAAACTCTTTTTTTCTTAAAGGAAAAGCAGACTGGCATTTCCAGGAGGACCTGCAGCCCCATTGAAGCCACGAGCACTTCCCTGAGCGCACGTTCAGCAGTGGGAATCCTTCTCCCTTCCCAGGAGTTTTGGTACTGGGCTCTGTTTCATGGAAACAGAGAAGAGCAGCCTGGGGAACATTGTCCCCTAGCAGCCACCAGCCACCACAGAGCAAGATCCTGCAGCCAAGAGGTCTCAGCCACCTCAGGACAGCACACGTGTCACTCACAGTCATGCTGCTCCCTCCACAGGGTCATTACAGCAGCCCAGCATCCGCAGGACTCTCCAGTAGAGTTCTTGGAAAGCCATTTCTAGCCTCCACAAGCAAATGCTTTACCCTTGGGAAGCTTCCACCTTCACCAAGGGCAGGAGCAGCGATGCGCAGCAGCCTCGGTGCTGCTGGGAAACCCGCTGCTTCCCAGCTGGCCCCGTTTGCCACTTGGTGTCTGCTCTGTGGGAGGTCCTCCAGGACGAGAAATGAAAATGGCAGGGACTAACACTGGCAGAACAGGAACTGGAAGCTCTTTGCCATTTCTGCCCGTGTAAAAATGACAACTCAGCAGAGCAGATAATCTTCTCTGGGCGTTGCAGCATCTGTGTATGAAACCCCTGATTCTCCCAGGAGAGCAGTCTTCATTTCTTCCATGCTTGTGAGCCAGGGAACTGTATGGTCTCTCCAACCTGCTCTTCTAAAAATGAAAGTGGTAGATTTCCCATTTTCATTGCTCCATATTTCTTCTCTCTCAACATAAAGGGAGCCCCGAGGAGTGATAAGATAAATTCCTTCTTTCCTCTGCCACTTTCATGACTAGCTACAATCGAGTTTGCTCATCAGATGCCACAAACCATATATACAAACTGCCACAGAAATATGCAATTAGAGTAGATCTATACCATACATGGTTACGAGCCCTGGGAGTTACAGGACAGGGAATCTTTTGCGCTCAGACCCATGAGGAACACACACCAGCCGCGCACCCACCAAAATACCACTTCGCTGTTCCCAAAGATGCGGCTGTGTGCTCTCTGCCATGGCAGCAGAAGGGGGCATTGAATTGCTTGGAAACCTTATAGGATCTCATTGTTAGCTTGCAGTTCAGTTCTTCGGTGGCTTTTGGGACAGCCAGAACATTACAAGATGGCAAAGTCACTGATCATATTCCTCTCCCGGGAGTTTAACAAGCTTCAAATGTCTAAAGCTAACAGTACAAATAGAGCAGCAATTATAGGCTGAAAGTTTCCTTTTCTGTCTTGCATTAAACAAAGCCTTTTTTCCTTTTGTCTGTTCTGGAAGATTCAAGTTCTCCAGGCTGCACTGGAGAGATCTGCATCCCTCTACCCACAACTGCATCACGGCACAAAGTGATGCAACCACAGTGTCACAGGGCCTCCGCAAGCCAGCCGCTATGGGTTTGCTCAAAGATCAACAGGATTGGGACTTCATCCCTAAAACTTCTCTCCAAAGTCTTCTCAGCTACAAGAATGACTTCTCTGAGCCATTACATGTTCTTTAAGCAATGACACTGAAAGTAAGACCACAACAGGCCAGTCGAAGGAAAAAATGTCAGTTAATTTCGAGGAGTTGCACATTCCCTCTTAAGTTCAAAAATGCCTGCTCAGAAGACACACAGTTTTGATCCAGTTCCTCGATCTATCCTCCAGTCAAACTCAAACAGAAATTTCTTGACCTCTGAAGAGTGACTTTGTTTTGCAGCATTTCCAGATAAAGTCTGAGTTAGAGGCAATTTCACAAAGAAAAGGACCGTCATCTTCTGGGCCACAAATGGAAACCTGAGTGGTTTTGTGTGCATGCTAAGATAAGGGTCAGAACAGGTCTATCTGACTTTTCTATTTCTAGTCAAAAGCTTTACAAAATAGCTCTGTGCCAGCAACATCCATAACCTTCTTTGCATGGAAAGGGCAATGACCTCTTGGCCAGCTCAAAAATGAAAATATCGAGTCCTTCCGACCTCATTCATTCTTGCAGAAGAAAAAAGGCTGGGGAGAGGAGGTGGAAACCACAGTGACAGAGATCCTGAGGCATTCAGGATGCCCTGTTTCAGCAGCACTATCCTCCTTCCAAACAACTCCTGACTTTAGCCAGGCTCCAGCTTTTCACAGCAGCTTCACCGCAGAGTGAAATACAGGGGTTAATCCTCAGAGGCAGCAGCTGAAATAACTGGAGATCAGACAGCTAGATCCTGCCTGGTATGTTTTAGTCTTTCAGAGGATTATGAAGTTTTCCATAGAAAGAAAAGGTTATGCATGTGCTCCTGTCTCTGCCCAGAATTAAGATGTCCTCGTCACTCCTCACCACCCTCTGCTCTACCCTGCAGGAAGCCACAGTCAAATATGTACACCAAGAAACAACCAAATATTTAGATACTTAATTCCTAGTTGGACTAATAGGTATGGGCTGTAAGGCATTTGCATGGGAGGTAGAAGTCTTAGAGCTTTTTGAAACTGGACTTAAATTTTATTTTATCCTTAATGAACCAGAAAGCCTGTGGCATCATCATGAGATCAAATCACATGGGGGCTAGCTATTTTCTACATCACTGCCTTATCCCTTGGGCATTAACAACTTTGAAAATACGTGGGAAAACACATGCACAAGACCACTTCAGGCAAAAATCTCTGGCATTAAAGAAAATATAGAGGTGAATGATGATCTCAACATGAAATTAATGACCTGAGAATATTTTTTACTTTACTTGCCATGATGATGAATTTGTAGAACAACCAGTAAAAATAGTGGGTAAATAGTTAATGTTCTCCTGCAGATGGTAACAGTTTATTACTATTATTACTAAATTATTATCATAATGATTCAGCATCTGGCAGAGAGAACCTGATTAGTAGCCCAAAATCTCTTGGAGGTGAATGTCACTTTTCTGTTCCTCCAGAATTGTCTCTTCTTTAGAATCCTCTAACAATAAATGCTGTCCAAGAGCCTCTCCAAAAAAACTACCCCAGTCATTTGCTGTGTTGCCTTGAGGAAACAAAAATAGGAATTTCTGTGGGAAACTTCCCTTCTGAGCAGGCACATAGGCTCTTGACAGAGCACACTGGAAAGCTGTGGTGGTGTTTTTCAATCCTATACAACTGGGAGGAAAAGCCTATTCACACCTATCAGGATTTTAACATGGGAAAGAGAACTAAAACGTTTCATAGCAGCAAAGTTTCCTGAACTTGATTTCTAGCTCAGCAGCCTTCCGGAGCATAGCTCAGCTGTCCTTCCCAAAAGACAATGTGTACCGAGCACACTTTGCTGTGTCTGAGCAGCTTTACTGCTCTATTTTTCTTTTTAAAACATGCAGATACTAAGGTTGTTTCTCTTTAAATACCTTGGTCTGGTCTAGAAGGAATGCAAGGCAAACACAAGGAACAGGCCAGTTCTCTGCTCATCCTTTTACCGTGCATAATCTATGGATGTGGTCCAATCTCCATTCGAGTGAGTGGGAATCTTTCAGGTTAGGGAATAACACTGCCAGTATCTGAGTTTGACCCATGAAGGAATTGATATACAGGGCAATTAAATGTTTGCGCAGAATTACATTTGAAGATTGTCGAATCAAGCCTTGATCTCGAGTCTCTTGGATCAATGCCTTGGCTGACAACGTCTCCTCCCCTATCTTTTGCTGTTCCTCGCACAGTATCTCCATGAGCTTTGCTTACTCAGCTTTGAGCAAGACAAAAAACTAGTTCAGCCAAGTGAGATGCATCAGAAAGCCTCAGCCATATTCAGACAGGTCACCCAACAACCAGCGCAGACAGGAGCTGTTTTCTTTACTGCCAAGAGCCAGAAGAGCATGAGGGAACTGAGAGTTGCAGACAGCCAAAAGCAGAGTGGTTCCGAGAGGAGGCACAAGCACCCTCTGACTTTACAGCTGCCAGTTTTGGATGAGATAGACCTGACCATCGCACACAAACCAACAGACACGAAACACATTGAAAAAAGGCTCTGACACCGCAGCCTTAATTCCTCCTGCTCCATTACCCTCCCATTAAACCCAAATGGTGTCTCTCCACTAGAGATGGGCAGCCTGTGTCCCCAAACAGCTGGCCAGCCTGTCTTACGTGAGCAAGCAGATGGACCATTGGTTTGCACTGCACGACCTACTCAATGACAGCAGATGCGCTGGCTATATTGCCCCCAGGACTCCATTTGTTATATTAAGAATAAATAAGAAATAACATTCAAACCAAGAAGTGAAACAAAGATGACTTTTAGCGCTCTGGAGATTTTAACCTGGTGGGACTATCTACTGCAACTGCCCATCCAATCTTACATTAAAATCAGATGATACTATAAGAGTGTATGTTACAGGATAAGAGCAAGAGATAAAAAGCCAGCTATAATTTTAGCAATCTTGTCCATAACATTAAAGCACACACCAGTGCTCCTCAGACTCTGGATGAGCCTGCTGCATATTTTACAGCCATGTTTTTATTGACTATAATTTATACCCTGAAGCATTACTGCCTCTGTATGAAAAGAGCAATTTTGTTTTCCAGTGAACAAACAGCTATCCAGAAGGCACCCAAGTCCTCCAGAGAGGCACAGGCAACAAAATGTAGAATAAAGAATTTACTGCTGGACCATCAAAGACTATGACTTCTTTTGCCAGTGACCTTTACTGAACAACGTAAATGAGAGATTCCAGTCTGACAGTGAGATATAACAATCTAAGAATCCACTGCTTGAATGTATACTGTCTGAGGGGACAGGAAACTCACTTTCCATGTAAAAAGGGATGTGTTCTCTGCAGAACACCAGCTCTGCACTGCTGCTGGCTCTCATGTGTGACAGCAGACCTGTGGACAGTTGCACTCGCTGTCCATTCCCAGCTGAGAAAGCCCCTGGCACACCAGGAGTGCTGCTCCCCTCCTCTTCCTCCTCCCCCTTCCCACCCAGGGCATCCTTCTGCCCCATGGAGGGCTGTCTCCACACTGTTTCCCACAGGAATCTTGTGGGGCAAAGTGGAAACCAATCTCTCGTGTACACAATGACTGTGGGGTGACAGGAGTACCGCCCTAAGGGGATCCTCGCCACGTTGCTGAGTGATAATGCTGATCTTCAGCACTGAAAGATAATAGAATTCTGAAGAACCAAAACCAACCCTTTTTTTCCTCAAAGGCCCCAATAAAAATGGATTTGTCTCACATAAACTGCCCAGCCCCAATAAGCCATGTGAGCTTTTACTAATGAAGAGGTGAAAAACTTTCGTTTCAAACACTCCTCTTTCACAAAAATGTAATTCATTTATTCACATTTAATTACTGTAGTTGCAGAACAAAATAGCCTTTGCCTGTGTATTCCCAATAACTACATACGAACATTAGCATAGTCTATGCATTAAAGAACATCTTTAGTGGTAAAATATAGTATGGGCTCTGTAGATGGTAGAAATGAATGGCTATAAAGCTCTCACAGTTTACTTCCAGCAAGGTTTGGTCTGTAATTTTTAACCAATCAACATCTTTCCAGTTGACAAATGTATCACGTTGGCTTGTGAGGCTGAAAATAGATTTTGCAAATACGTTTCTGGGTGCGGAGGTGGTTCATACAAGTGAAGCAAAAGATGAGGAGAGAAAAGATGGACACGTTTGGGTTCCCACGGCTGGATCTGAGTCTCTTTCATCTGCCTATGCTCATTAACCAGTCCAGAAAGGAACTGATCCTACTCACAGAGTGTATGACTTGTACTCAGAGAATGGAGCCTGGGAGTGACCGTGCTTCAAATTTGTACAAAAGTATACAGCAGAAACCCCACCTAATGCATCCTACCATGTCACACCATCAGATAAAAGAGCAGGCGCTTGTACTCAGATTCTTATTTCTAATGCAGCCTATGGGATTTTCCAAGTTGCAACAACTTTTTTTTTTTAATCCAGAGGCTTGGAGGAGGAAATAGATAGAAACAGAATTGACAGCAATCCATTTTGTTTCCACTCATATTCTATACATGTGAAAAAGACGGAGAAGAGCACTGCTTGGGTTCCCCACGCACGCAAGAACTAGGCTTAGTCAGACTTCTCACAGCCTGGGTAACCACAATCCTTCACCCTCAGTCTGTCTCGGATCGCTGGGTCCTGGAGAGCCAGAGGCTGTGATGTCTGTGTGCACCAGGGGGCGGGGGGGGGATGGTGGGCCTTGCCTTCTGTGGTGACTGGTCCCTGAACCCACCGCAGCAGAGGTTGTTACTGCGGGACCAACGTCCTTGGCTGGAATTGCTAGGGAGGGTGAGGATGGAAAGCCACAGCCAATACACCATTCAGTGTCCAGCTCTACCCCTAAGAAAAATCTGGTCTTTAAGGCATATATATCTCAAACCTGCTGCTCATAAAACTTAAGATTCAAGGTAGCTGTAACGTTCACCTAACCCAAATGAAAACTGGAAGTTTGATTGGGTCCTTAGTTTTAGGATGTAAATCTCTAGAACCACTTAATATTTTTTGTCATACTCCGTCTTTTCAGTTCTTCTAAAGAAAAAGAGACACTTCATTTACTTGCTCATTCATTGCAGGAATAACAATATTTGAGATCTGGGAAAAATGTTCAAGAGCAACTTATATGAAGAGCTGTAATAGCTGGAGTGGAACCATTACTTGTCCAAAACTAGAATTTGCTACAACAGTATGATTTTTATGTCTGGCAAAATATAGTAAAATCATCACATTATAAATTACTTACAACCGACCTATTTTTATTTAGAGCAAGCAGAGAAAAAGTCTGCAAATGAGCTGGAGGAGGAGGGGCTTGGAGGATGCCTGCTAGAGCTACAGGAAGCTAAGCCTGCTGAAGAAGAGAGAAGGAAAAGGATGGTCAGTCAATGTCTCAGCAGTGGAGACAGCCTTCACCCTCAGAAGAAAGAGGATGGACACCTGACGTTCTAGTTTCACAAGTACAGGCAGGAAAAGTACCAGAGTAAAATCTACATCGAAGAATTTGGTTGTCCTCCTATCCATGGCTGTGATTTGGTAAAATCTCAGTGAGCAGCTTCCTGCTCTCCAATCCATGGACCCATGAGGGAAAGGGGGATTGCATGGCTCTGTAAGTCCTGTAACCAATGTCCCCAAAAATTCCGAAAGGATCTGGCCCCTGGGCAGGAAACATGACGGAAACCACTGGCAGCAAGGCACGAAGGTGCTGGTGAAGCAAACTCACAGCTTGGTGCCTGTGACCTGTGACAGTCCCCCAGACTCTCCCGGGACGGCTGACAAGCAGCGTGCAGGGAGAGCGTCCAGGGCAGTGACCCAGGCTGGAAGCTACTCATCTCCCGACTCCAGAGTTGCTTTCCTGGGGGTGGTGGGCAGGCCCCCTTCCAGTCAGTGCCTCAGTTTCTCCCAGCTGTGGATGAGCAGTGCCAGCACGCCCCAAACACAGGGTGGAGGTCAGTGAATGAGAGGACGGCATGTGCCCTAGGTGTTACAGGCAGCCAACATCACAGACACATACCAACATCCAGGCGCATCAGAGCCGGAGGCAGATACTGCTAACATCAAACATTCAGATCGTGGGACTGGCACAAACACAGTTGCTTTAGGCTTTTTATTTGCCTTCTGCTTTTTTAACCTTTAGATTTTATATCTTTAGGTCTTTTTCTGTATTCATGAGGACCTGACACTATCTGTTCTTTTAAACTAAGCTGTGACCACTATGTACTCCCAGTTTTCACACGGGAGGCTTTAAAGAGAGCATGACCAAGAGACCAGACAACTTGCACTGAAGTCCCTAGTCCATTTGTACACAGCCACTACAGTGTAATGTGTTTGTTTTGATATAGTTTGATAGATTATTCCTTAGCTGTAAAGTACCCACCTACTTGCTGCCAAAATCATGCAGAGAAGCAAGCTGAAATAGGTTCTGGAGTTATCTGCCAGAGACATCCATGCATGTGTCTAAGTTTTATGATCTTAAACGGCCACATACTGTTCTGTCCCTAAAGGACATCTACACAGTGATTCACTGTATATGTTCTTAAAGGAGGCTACAATTTTCTCCCTTTCTCCTGCTACTCAAACTAATATAGGATGTAAATGAACATTTGCCAATTATCTTAAAATTGCCCTGTTATTCACCAGGATCCCCTGCTGCCTTTTATCTTGGCTTTCCTCAAAATCAAAGTCGTAGTCTTAATCCCACTGAAGTCAAGGCAAAATTCCCATTTAAAAGTCTGGCCTTACATTCTTTGTATGCGCTCTGCCAATGTGATAGGGGCACATATAATAGGAAAGGAACGAAAACATTTTCCGCCAAGAAATATATGGGAATATATGATGAGAAATAGCCTTTTTCAAATACTGAAATTCTCCAAGAAGTTAAAATTTTATCCATTGAAAAAAAACCCTGTCTGTTTAATGGTTGCAGTTGGTCACCTCCCCTGCCCCCAATTCCATTTGCATGTTTTTCATAATGAAAGTTTTCTAGAAAACCCTTTTCCCACTAAGGCTTTGTAGTTTTGAATTTTTCTCTGACTGAAGACGGAAATGCTTCATGAGGGAAGGAGGGAGAGTAGGGAAATGCATTTCCATTTCCACATAGCCACGTGCTCCCGTGCACTAGGGCTGCTGTGCGGAGTCACGCCATGTTATACCAAGCGATAAACTCACACAACAAGAAGCAGCAACACAACACAAGTCATTGTATCTGACATAAGATGACAAAGGTTGTCACAAGAGTGCTATATCAAACAGCCGGGGAAAGGAAACAAGAAGAGACGCTTTACAGATGTCTGGAGTGAGGTTTGGAGGCACAGCCGTTTGTGCATTGCAGGGGCAAAACCCCTTCATAAGGTCTTGTACAGAGTGTGTATCCTTCTATTAATGGCAATAACGCACCAGAATTAAATGCGTTCTTCTCTGGAGCTTCTTTCTGCTCCCGTGTATTTATAGCCTCTTTCAACCCAGATAATGTGGCTGACAAAGCAGGATTGATTTGATTAGCATGTAAATAAAGCCTCCTTGCTGCTCCTGGCTTGTCTGTCGCAGCTATGTTTTGATGGGATTTCTGTCTGCCTTTCCTATTGACATCTGCTGCTTCTTTGCTGAGTTTCTTACCCCACATGTTGGGAAGGGCTCAGATCTCCGGGAGCTGCTGGATGGAGCCTCCTCAGGCAGCGGCACCACAAGGCATGTGCACAGCCATCTGAGCAGTGATCCAGGACCATTTCCCACCGGGCCACGAGCAGCACCAAGGGCGTGAGGGTGCTCAGCCTTTCCCCATCACTGGTCAGGTGAGGAATGGGCAGGGATCGGCCAAGTCAAAAGAACTACATGGAAAAGTAAGCACTCCAGGACATGGCCAAGTTTGGGAATCTCCTAGAAGGATGCTAAACCTCTTTTGCTCATTTTACCTGGGTATCTGTGGACACCTGGGCACCGCAGAGGTAGAAGACACATACAGACATACCTAAACCAAGCTGGTCTCGGACTGCAAGGACTGACTGAGGAAACATATGCCTCAGCCTCCTCAGGAGGAGGTATGCCTTAGCTTTCAGACCACAGGACCACAAGAAATTGAATTATTTCTTGCCCACTAGCTTTGAGGCTGATTTGATAGTATCTGTGTGCTGCTGGTGATGCAGGAACAGCCTGAAAAAAAGCTGTTCTGCGGCTCAGCCAGGTCTGTCTCCCTGGTATCCCACCAAAAGGTTGGTGAGCAGCTTTGGCTGGTCATGCCCAGCTCATGCTGGGGACATGCAGTGACTTCTGGCCATGATATCCCTTGCACCGCCAGGCAGGATCCCTCTGTTCTGCAGGACTGCTCAGCCTTGGTTCTGAGCAGAACTCCCCAGCAAAGAGCAAAAGGTCCCATCCTGAGCTTGTGGCACTTGCTCATGACCTGGCTGCAGGAGCAGGATCCCATCAAAGCCATTCTGCATCTCCTTCCTCATCCAGAAGCAGCAAATACTGGCACATTCATATCTCATTTTCTCAAGCAAAACAGTTCTGAACAGCTTACAAGAGAAAGAAAGAATTCAGGCATGTTCCACTGAATGCTGGCCACGTAACTGCATGCATCTCTGGGAACAGAGCAAAAGGAGCCACAGATGGAGAGGTTCCAGATTGAACGGTTCAAGTAATGGTTAAATATGAGCTCCCCAGAATTAAACAAACAAATCCCCTTTCCAAATAAGTGACAGGGGAGTGGTGGAATTTAAGAGAGATGGGGCTGTTTTCAGTCACTCTGGCAAGGAAGGATATATCTGCAGAATTTTGTACTAAAGGTAACAGCTACAGTACAGAATCCTGACAGTGAAAGATGGTTCACAATAACATGTTAACGGGAGACGTAATCCCAGTAAGTGAAAGTGGCAGAAATCCACAATACAAAGTAACAGACTGCAAGCTAAAATCAATCATCAGATAAATCGCTACTACCAAAACAGGACTTAAAAATAAACACAGAAATCGCCTTGCAAAACTAACAAGAGTCGCTAAGTGAAGGATCGGGGTTGTGTATGTAGGCATGCATATGTACCCTCACACGTGTGTGAAAGCCTGCGTGCGGGCACGTTCACATGTGCAAGACCATGGGTATGCATACATGTATTTATGGATCACAGATCTTTTGCTTTCCTCAAAGTAACCATATCCCCAGGGATCTGCCAGGGATGCTCACACACCTCCCCCCAGCAGCAGAGAACGCCTAAGGGAGCCCCAAGCCCAGCTCTGGACCGAACGGAAGGTGTCACGCCATGTCCCCAGGAGGAGGGACAGCGCTGCCCTCTGCTAGGAGAAGCCCTGCTGTCTTGGAAAGGACAGAGGAAATGCAACTAGGATTGCTTTGCTTTCCTCTGCTCAGAGCAGACCAGATTTTCGCCATGCCACAAGGCTGCTCACAGGATGTTCCCTCTGCTTCTTGAGATGAAAATCTCTCTGCTCCACATCTCAAAAGGCCAGTGGAACGTGGACGGCTGGTTTGAGGCCAGACCTGCCATTCAGAGCTCCGCAGGCAGAAGGCTCAGCCCTAGCAAAGCGGCCGTGCCCCGCTGATCTCCCCGGCTGCCTTCAGATGGGAACAGGCTTATTGATATTCAGATTTTGATCTTGTAATAGTCCTGAAGCATTGCAAGCACATTCGGTCATTCATGCCAGTCACGGAGAATAATCACAGTTGTGTGCTGTTATCTAAGACAGGTCTCTGTCTCTCAGGCCCAGATGCCTCGCTGATGGGCTCCCCAGAATTAGATGTGCAGTCAGCCATTACAACAGCAAGGCAGATGAGGAAAAACAGGACTTCTGGTCCAAAGTGAAAGGAGGAAAATAGGTTTTTTAAGTTTACTGCAGGGCAGAAATGCAGAAAGGTTTTGTTAGAGCAATGCCAAATCCGTTTGTTTCACTGTGTTGAAGCAGCCTAGGGAATAAGCATGCTATACCTTCACACCGCTCGCCTCTGAAATCACAGTGGAAAGGGTTCATCCTTACATGAAGAAAGGAGTGCCACAAATAAGTTTAGCTGTTGTCTTACTAAAATAAATCCAACAAAGCTGTGCTTTCAGATGGAAGACTATTCTGCATTTTAAAATGACTCTGTTAGGGTTCCTGGGGAAGCACAGGGGAGGACCCAGCGCCCTGAGGCACGCCTGGCCCTTCCACGCACTGCCAGGCTTCTCGGGTGGTCTTGGCAAAGTGGTGACTGGGTGCCTGGACTCCCACTCCGAGGCGGGATAACAGTATTTCTGCAGATAAAACGGTTCCATCACGGACAGCAGGCATTAACCAGGGACCAGGGATGGAGGAGTCACCTTGCTCTCCTTTCCCCTACTGCTGAAGGTCCTCTGTGTCTGTGTTTGCTTTTTAACCCTCTTGGATAACAACTTTATTATTATTGTCAAACCAGCAAAGATGGCACCTTGGAGGCACTCGCTTTTGCCCAAACTTTGGGCCTGTGGAAATTAAAGGGTTTTTTTAATCTCTGACTGAATGGAAGCAGAGCAAAGCCAGCAAGCACCCCGGGTGGAACTGCTCCCTGCCCAGGTGCAGGATTGGTGCTGTGCCTTGCACCCCTGCTGAGGGTTCAATGCTCCTGCCATGGCAGGTTTCAGAATGAAGGCTCTGCAGCATGAGCCCTTAGAAACTCTGGATGTTGACAAATTTTATTATGAGATAAATGCCAATATAGCCGATGAATCTCTCTGTTCATGGCAGTGGGGTTAGACTGCAGGCTGACAGCCTGCACGCTTGGATTATATTATCCAAAGGAAGCACCAGCCAAATACTGCCTAATGTAATTTTCCCTCATTAGGAGGTTATTAGTAATTCCACTCATAGGGCTGTACTGTGTGCTGCATCCTGACACTCAGCAGTATTTCAGGGGATGGCATTTTCTACGCTCATTTATGGAAACAAAAGGGAAAGAGAAAGTTCACGATCACGAATGCAACCTGTGGTCTGGGAGGGCAGTGCTCATCCATGCATTTTTTTATGTAGTCCTTGAACCGAGGTTCCATCTGATGGCGTGACTTTATCAAGAATTACATCCCTAGTTTGGGGATGGATGTATAGAGGCGAGGGACCGAACCACACACGTACCCATATCTGCAATTAACTATCCCTACGAGGATGCAGCTCCGTGTGCTTAGACACAAGCCCACAAGCGATAATACCTCTGACCCCAGAGAAGGGTGTGTGTCTGTGGGTGGCAGAGCACATGTCCCCGAGCACGGCAGGAGCCAGTCCTGCCTGCCCAGTTCTGGCCCAATTAACCACGTCACCAGCAGCGGCACAGCACCACGGGCACAGTAACAGCCCCAGGAGCACGGCTGCAGCTGGGGACCAACGGAGACATGTGGGCAGGAACCAGCCTTGCCAGCTGCAGGAAACCCTGATTATTATAGGTTTACATAATAAAATCCTTCTGCCTTGGAAATGAAAAAAAGCCCTGAATATTGAAGTTTCCTATGGAAGTTCAAGAAGAAATTGACTCACCAAAACACCGTGCTTTAACAAGATTGATAGGCATGATACGAATTTTAACTACAAGAAGGAAATTATAGTTAGATATAATACATGTATTTAACATAAAATCAAACAATATAAGACCATCAGTTCATTTGGGCTGTTCCAGTAGGGAATTCAGACAAAATTAACATGGCTCACAAAGCATCTTAATCTGAACATGACTGAAAAGCTGGGGTTTTGCTGGCAGATTTCTGAATAAAACCAAACTTTTTAGCTACGTTACATGGCTTCAACAGTAAAATAATTTTTTCTTGAGGCACAGTTCTATCTTAAAACCCTGGGCAAGATCTGAACAGCCCAGGGCTGTTCCCAGCTGGTGGGATTATGGTCCCTGCTCCTGTTTTCCTGCCTCGCAGCCTCCTGCTTGCTTGAAAACATGTAGCAAACCACCATATTTAGGCAAACATAGCCCGATTTTTCCCCAGAATCTTTTCTGCTCTCTTCTTAAGGGACTGGCACCCATAATCAGTTTGGTGTTTTGAAACCCTCCTTTTAAAAGGTGACTCTTCCCCCTCTTCGCAGATAACTGACAGAGCTGCTGCAATCAAACATTGCAAGACACAAACCAGGACAGCGATTTTTTGGGCAGGCACGCCTCTGTCTCTCTTATAACATATTAGCTATTTTTATCCATTACAGAGAGCTAAAAAAAGATGATTTTTTTTAAGTAATACTTCAGGGAAAAACAGATTCTGCACTTAATCCTTCAGTAATTTCTGAGCAGCTCAAATCCCCTCCAGCCCCTTCCCCTTGACTGCCCCCTCCCACTATTAGCAGGGACTCGATGGGCGGAATGGCCAGTGGGTGTCTGCTTGCCTGTCCCCTGCTGGGGCTGCTCCTCCAGCCACCGCACTCTCAGTGTGCCCCAGTGCTGCTTGCCATTTTTGGCAGTCAAGCCCAGAAATATGCAGGAGACATAAATAATTCCTTTTTCGAATTTGGTCAAGAGGACAGAGCGCTGGCTCCTGCCAGTGGCACGGTGCTCGGCAGGCTGGGGCACAGGCAGACAGGGGCTGACAGACATCCCTGGGCTGTGGGCACACAGAGCATCCGCTGCCCTCACACCCACATGCAGGGGGGGTTCTCTTAAGCTGTCAACTATTCACCCTTTCAAGGACAAAGCAAAGGAGAGACCAGAGATCTGGGGAGCACAGCAGAGACTGATCCAGTGGGCACTACCCTGCTGAAGTGCTCCCAGTTTTGGGGTAACAGTGCCCTCCTGCCCTTTGGGGGAGAGGCGAGGCAGGACCTGGCTGTAGCTCACACAGGGGAATTTTTTAATAGAGGCTGCCAGACCCTGAAATAGCCGGTGGCTGTCCTGAGGCAGTAGTCAAGGGGGAGGCTCAGCCCTGCCGAGGGCATGGTGCTGGGCAGCAAGGTTCCTGCTTCTGCTCAGCCTTTTCCTGAGAGCCAATGCTCAGTGTAAAATGCACAATCTGACCTGTTCATTCCTTACATAGACCCAGATGAAGACATGGACTGGGTGGTCTGGAGCAGAGCAGCATCCCTCTGGGGCAGGACAGGAGCTGCTGGCCGGCTTGCCTGTCTCCTCTGCTCTGCCCAGGCTGCCACATCTCACCACAGCTGCTCAAAGGGGTTGTGTGCTGGAAAGGTGCCACTAGAGACTGAATTCCTCTTGCCCCAGTCCAGTATACATTATGTACCTGGATGTTGCCATCCACTTGCTCTTTGGCTTCTCCACTGCTGCTGCCTGCCAAGAGACTGAAGATCACAGGCACAGACCCACTTATTAGGGAAATAACCATTCCTCATACACATTATGACAGAGCTGAGTCTCAGAGCAACATCCAAAAGTGCTGTCAGGCTCTGATCTTATGCATTTTCCCCTTCTAAGGCTGCTGACACTACCCCCAGAACAGCTCCAGACCTCCGAGTTTGGTCCTTCTGGCCCCTTACACCTCCTCATGCCCATCAGAAGATGCCAACACTTGATGAAGACCCCATCTTCTGAGGCGCTCAGTCCAGAGCACCCTGACCCAGCAGCACAGCACCAGCACAGGGTGCTAACAAGGCACTGGCACTGCATTTCTTAACATGTAACAGTGTTAGGCAACAGTTTATTGCAATATATCTGACTGCCTTCCTTCAGCATGTCTCAGTAGGGCTGACTTTGCACTGACCAGGACCTACACACCCTTGTCCAACTGTGGAAATCCCAAACCAATTCATGATCTGAAAAAAACCCAGCTGTGTGTCTGGCATCAAAATCCATGGTGACATCTCTGCTCTTGCCAGCTAGACTGGCTTGGTACAAGAGCAGCTGCTTGCATAGATGGAAAGCAACAGTGTCTGACATAGTGCTGATTCTTAATCCAGGACCTGTCACATCCAGGCTGAACAGAAGAATCACAGGAACAGGAAAAAAGCAAGCAGGAGACATGCTTTCAGGTCAGGATGCCTGTTCTTATCATCAGTGGACACAGCCCCACTTGGTGCATCAGGGCAGCAGCATGAGGAAGGTGATGTGAAGAGCTAGCGTCAGATAAGAAATGGACCAGTGCTGGTCCTTGCTCCGTTAAGGACCATGCTTACATTTGTTCAGCTCCTCCCTCTCTGCTCGCTCACTTCTCCAGTCTCTTGCAGACAGTTATCTCACCAGCTCTGACAGCCCTGTGCACTGTCTCCCCTCCTCATCTCAAATCCACCAGGAATAGCTCCACGCCCAGCCTGTGACCAGCCAGCCGTCCCAAGTGAGCACCTCCTATGGCAGAAACACTCAAAGGTCATTGCAACTTCCTTCCCAATTAAACAGATCCCTGTGGCGAGTCGAAGGAGCTTCATTCCCCACATCTACTTCTGTGTGCTTGCAAAGCAAAACCCTGCACACGGCAATCCATTAAAAGTGCGGAAAACCGCAGGCTGGGCAAAAGTGCTGATGTATGAGCAGGGTTCAGCGAAGTGTTTACGAGGCACGAGGCACTGCCTGCCCGGCTGGGAGGACAGGAGCACTTGGCAGTCTTGGCAGGAGGCCCTCTCCCCACTGCTGGGGCTCCTCAGCCTGGCAGCACTGTGCCTACTGTTAAAGAGAACCTGCAGTGGCATCAGACCTGGTCTTGCACAACAAAGGTCTCAACCTGACTATCGAAACGTCATTAAAACTGGTCTGCAACCGTATCTCATATGGGGAAATAACCTGCCCTCTTGAAACAGCCAGGATTTCATTAGCTGACAAAAAGCCTGCCCAGCAGAGTCCCTAGCACCAACAGAGCTGCTTTATGCCAGTATTTACTTCAACTCTCCAACTGCAAGGAAAAAAAAAAAAAGCTGAAAAATTCTCCTGGTGCCCTGAAAACAAAACACTCCAGAGCTTTGGCACCATGGGCTGATCCTTAGTAGGTGGAGATCTGCATTGACTCCAGCTGAGCTTTGCTCTTTGACATCAGCGCAAGAACTCGCCTGCATCTGCAAATACCATGCTTATGCAATGCTACTAAACACATTCCCTTGCTGCTACTCACACCAGCTTGTAAATATGACCCACTCCAGCCGCCGGCCCTGCACACCACGAGGCTTACATGGGTGCTCAGTGCTGCAGCTCACTGCGAGGGAACGGAGATGTGCTGGAAAAGTAAGATTCATTCTGTTTGGTCCAACAGCACTGTGGGTACTGACAGGGCAAGCTGCCTGAAAGCTTCCTCCAGCAATAAAAACGTGTCCCCTTCTCTGTCAAAGGCCCCAAGAGGGTTTTTCACCTCCTGCCCGGCACAGCTGCAGGTTTCCTCTGCTGAGCCTCCCCTGAACCAGCAGTCACGGGCCCATCAAGCTGCAAAGAGGGAAACATCTCAAGTTTACTGACTGTGGGTGGAAAAATATTTGCTGGAGGGCCCAGCTTAATGAATAATGAGGGGATAAAAAGGCTCCAGCAACCCCAGTAAATCTGCTTCGTGCTCAGTGCTTCCTTTTTTCATCACAGTCTCTACCCGCACTGGATGCCAGCAGGTAGAGACACACTGACAAACCGCTTTGCGTCCGTGCACAGCGGACGTGATGCACGTGCTGCCCATGTAGTAAACCGGGGTAACTCAGGGATGCCAGGGGCGAGGGATGCTCACAGCCCCCTTCCACCTCCACACAGACAGGGGTTCCCTCAGCCGTGGGGTCCAGCCCAGCTCTCTCCAAACAGAGCGATGGCCCTGTATCGCCCAGTGTGACGCCTGCGTCCCCAGCCCTTCCCAGCTGCCTGCCTGCTGGCAGCTCCAAAAGCTGAAGCTGGCAGATAACTACAAACCAAACAGGGTCCAGTAACTGCCCTGCAGGCTGTGCAGGCTCCAAATGAGAGGGGTGTCTGGATTTTCCTTCTTGTGCTTTTAAAGTGTCCCCAGTCGCAGCTTGCAGCTCCAGCAGTGGGAATCAGCTGCCATGGAAACCTTGCAAATGCCCTTTTCTAACAGCGGCTGCCTAACACACCGCTGAAGAGCATTCCCACCCCAAGACACACAATTCTGAAATTACCCCTACTATCCCTTGCGGAGATCCTCTGTGTGCCTGCAATGTTAAGATAAACGGTTTGGAAACCTGTTGTGGAGCAAATTCACTGCAAATGAGGCTGGGCACAAAGGGAACATAAGCCAGAAATTCAAAGAAATCCAGATATACGCCACGATATTTCAGTCTTGTCCTGGACTAATGAGTTTCCTTCAATGACATTTGCCGCCACAAAGGTATTTCCTGGTGCTATGAGACTTGCAAGGAAAAAAGAAATATTTCCATCTCTTGTAGGTAGCCCAGGATTCAAATCATCTCCCACCCACGTATCTCATTAGGGCATGGCAAAGCACTGTCATTAAGGCACAAGTCGCTCAGCTGAACGAGGCTGACAGGCAAATGGAGGCATGAGATTGCGCTCAGAAAGCGCTGAGCTGCACCAAGGCGGTAGCAGGCAGGAGCCCTCAAAGCCTGAAGCTTCTTTGGTGCTGGTGACTGCGTGGGCTTGAAAGAGTTTTGTGAGCATCCCGAAACACAAGTGCAACAGAAACGCCACATGCTACCCAGACTTGCTGAAAATTTAGGCGCTAGTGATACAGCCTGAAATCTACTGGCCCATAAATGTTATTTAAGAAAAATCATCAGATATTTAACCCACCCGAGGTCCTAAGCAAAGCCACCATCAAGTGCACATCTTTTGGTACTCAGAAACTTTTCAGGATCCAGGCCAGGATCAGGGGCTCAGACTGATAGGAGGCTGCTGATGGCAAGGTGCCATCCTCGCTCCCCACCTCCTGCTCCAGGCACCAAAAAGTACTCTGGAGGTGTGGGAATGGGAGGCAGAAATGCAAACATCCAAATCATCTTTGAGTCCTGGAAGAGTGTCCTGAGAGAGTCCCTGCTGTCAGAGCCATGCGCTCACACCAGACACCCTGACGTGTAAACTGAATTTCCCAGCTTATTTGTTGTAATAAGTTTTGCAGGGGCATGAGAGAAGAACAGCAGATAAGATCTGTGCAAGTTAACCAAAACAGTCATCAAGGGAAATTTTGACCAACTGATAAGCAACTAAATACAGTTCTTGCAACAAGAGTTATCAGGCAGCTTAAAGATTAATCAGCGGTACCAGCCCCTGGGAACAAGGCCTCCATAGCAGTAAGACTCTCCCAGAAGATAGCGTGCCATGTCCAAAACATGCCCAGACAGCAAAGACAGGGACAGAGGTGGGGAAGGAGTAGTGGCTACAAAAATACTGTACAAGTCATTCACTGCATGTCTTAGTTATAGATTTCCTCTGCTTGGTATCTGGGTCACTTGACTTGCTCGCTTCCTTGACGGGAGGAGGGAGGATTTCACAAGCCAGCAGGAAATTATTTTGACCAAACAACACATGAGTGTTTCCAAAGTACATTGCAGGCAAAGCTAAGAGTGATGAAAGGGAGAGGGCCAGATTGCATTTGTTCGAGGATAGATGATCAATCTGGATTTTAGCATTTAACTATGGGGCCACAGAGTCCCTTGGCCTTTCTCCATTTACCTTCATCCCATCATGCCAAGAGAGCTCAAGACTGGTGTTAAAACACCAGTTCCCCCCAACTGTTGAAAGAAAGGGTCCTGCAGCAGAAATGCATCAACTCTGGGTACACCCTTGCCATCCATTGCTTTGCTCACTTGTTGTACTTGGCTAATCTGTCTTTAATCACTTCAAATTATCTAGCATTCAAGGGAGGTGCCATTTATAGGCTTTAATTGCCAAGCTCCTACCAGTTTTTGCTGCTGCAAAGCTCTTGTGCTGTCAATCAGAGATGGTCCCTTGTTGCAAGATAACAACACGAAATTTCACTATACGGAAAAAGAGACCTTGTATGAGAATGGCATGTAATTACCAGCAAAAAAAGAGAAATTGCTAATAACTTTATCAAAATACAGTACAATATGTTGACATACAGAATAACCAAGGTTTAGTGCCCAGTCTTGCCCCAGTGCTCCCTGACATTTCACCTAATTATCACAGCAGGGCCTGGGTTTGCACACCCTGAAAATCGGCTGCAAGGAAACATTTCCCATCCTGTACCTGAAAAAAATGATTAGCAGCACCTTCCCTCCCTCCTCCCACTGCCAGCACTCAACCCGAAAGCTCTCGGCAGTCTCAGAGTAGAGCACTTTCATGCACTTCCTTAGCATTCTGTCCTTTCCTGTGCAGGTTTTCCTAGGCAGGACTAAAGCAAAGCAAAGAGCAGGCAGCAGCACCCTCCCTCCCCGTCTCCATGGCTGCTGAAGCGCTGAAGGGTCAGGAGGGTCCCTGCTCTCCTGCAGATCCCACACGCTCCTGAGTCTCTCTGGCCTCTCAACTCACAGCACATACCCAGCAAACACCCTCCGGGCTGATCAAGTGCCAAGCCATTTGGGAAGCCCCTGTGGGCACCTCGATATGTCAGGAATTCAGGTGGGCTTGCTTTTCTCCCTCTTTCTAACCTTTCAAACCCTTGTGCTAAATCGAATGTCACCCCCGCTCTGCAGCACCGGCAGAGCTGGGTCACTGTCACCCACGGCTGGAAACGGCCTCGGTGTTCACCTTCCAGCCAGCTGTGTGCACAGTGATCTTGAACTGAGC
Organism: Rhynochetos jubatus; assembly: GCA_027574665.1. Taxonomy (NCBI): domain Eukaryota; kingdom Metazoa; phylum Chordata; class Aves; order Eurypygiformes; family Rhynochetidae; genus Rhynochetos; species Rhynochetos jubatus. Next base: position 10,009,982 of record CM050665.1, on the reverse strand, counting down.
AAATAAGCCCGCTCAGGATGTCTTTTCCCTCAAGGACTGCCCGAGTAGAGACAGTTTGGCCTCTCCTCAAGGCCTCTGGGGGTCAGGGGTAAAGAAAATTGCAACAAATTCCTGGCCTGAACTAAGACCTCTTCTGGGCTCACTTTCAGCCAGGGACTAGTTTCTGTTTGTCTATTTTCTTTCTCTTTTGTAGGTCCATTTTCAGCTCCTTCACACTGTAGCTCCTCTTGGTTAGCAAGGTCTGCGATGGCCAAAGGTCTCTAGACCCTACACTCCTGGGGGAGGGCTGGCACAACTGCATCTGTGCCCGGCTCCCTGCTGGGATGCTTTGTGCTCCCCTCCCCAGCACAAACTTCATCTCTGCCTGCAAGACATCTTTCAGCCTCTGGGAATCTTCCAGATGCTCCTTTAACTCCTTTCTTTGAAGCCTACAGCTCTTTATTAGAATTCACTCTAATCTTATTTTAATTCCTTTTGCAACGTCTCTAGCTGCCTTAGATCTACTTTAATTCCTTTTGCAAGATCTCCACCTCTTGTTTTAAGCCTTCATTTAAAGTCTTTTGGCCTGCGGTCCTGGGCTGTGTGCATGGCTTGGTTATTTGCTCCATCAGATTCAGCAGCGATACCAGCTCACAGCTTGTTCCTATGAAACTGGCTCCTGCTTCTGATAGCCAGACTTGCCCCTGTTTGATCTGGATCAAAGTCTGGGGCCCCTCTAGATGACCCAATTGATAAGAAAAATTAACAAAGGACTTCGACCTTTCACTGATGAAATCCTACTTATTTATGCAGAATGAACAGCTCTATTTCCCTGGAAAGAAACAGGACTGACGTTTTCGTTCTCATAGCTCCAGGCATGCATCTGCCAAGATTGAAGTCCCCTAACTGCTCCTTTTAAACCTTTCTGGGGTCACCCGCCCAGGATGCCTCTCCTAATTTTCTTCCCCTCCCTGACCCTGTTTCTCCAGCCTTTATTCTCCTTTTGCCCAGATTGATGGAAATTTATCAAACAGCTGCCTGGAGGGCCTTTCCGCAAGCCACAACAGATACAGCGAGCAGATGTGTATGGGAGGAAAGGAGCATATTTTAGAGGCAGAAAGCCAAGGGATCAGCTCCTACTGACCCTGCAGCTCCCACTAGCACAGTGTGGGGTGAGTCACTCCTTCCCTTTGAATTCCATTCTTCCATTTCTAAAATGAGGGCATGACAAAGCCTTCAAGAAAATTTTGTTTCAATTTGGACAGAAATCACAGGCTTCGTAAAGAAATGACCCACTTCACGTACCCAGCCAGCAGTGCCGGAGCATGGATCATCCAGGTGGGCAGTGTGCACTGCCCTGCACACACAGGTCGTTCCCAGTTCCCCTGAGGATACTGGTGTCTCTCTCTAAAAACAGTATATGAAGTAACATCCTGGGTTGCCTTTGCCCCCTTGCCCTGGAAGTGGCTGCAGGGGGAATTCAGCCATCCTGCAACCGCCTGAACTCATGGAAGGGGAAAAGGGAGGGGAGGAAAGGAGCTTGTTTTTCTGCATGTCAGCTTTTGGAAGTGAAACCAGCAGTAATAAGAACTGCATTGGCAGACAGAAAGACAAGTTTTCACTGTTGATTAAGACCTTAAAAGATAATTGTTTATTTAAACTAACTCAGGATCACAGAGATGTCCATTTTGACAGACCTGCTTTATTTTCCCTTCAAAATTCTGCATCTGAGGTTGCTCAAAAGATGAAGCAGGACAGTATGTGCATGTGGCTCCTGCTGATAGTGGGAGTGCAAAGGAGGGCTGGGGAAGATGCTGGAGTCTGAAGAAAAGCAGAAGCTTTCTGTGAAAGAGTACAGATTTGGGCAGTGCGGAAAGGTCAGCCCTCCCTCACAGCAAGAGCAAACCTCGGAGGCAGCCAGAGGATTTCATGGTCTATTCTTCTAGTTTTGGAAAAAAAAAAAATTCAACCTCTACCTTTGAGTAGTGAGGATTGAAATGCTGGGTTTTCCTAAATACCACGGTGTATTTCCCAGGTTCCTTCCAGTGGCGGGTAGCTGTGTGCTGCACCAATGTCAAGGCTGTGGCATGGCCCGGGTGAGCTGGGAATACAGTACAGTCCTCTGAAGAATTTCTGAGCAGCCAGGGACACATTGTTCTTGTGAGCTCAGGTTTCACCCAAACCTGGTTGAAGGCCACCATGTCCTTGTGTGTTCTTCTCCAGGCCCTGCACTTGACTGCGGGGTCTCTGAGGAGCCATCAGATTTGGCTGGTTGGGTCATGGGCATCTTACTAGCAACTGAGTGCTGGACAGAACACAACCACCCCAACCTTGTCCTATTTCAACAAGATCAGGACTGAAACAAAAAGGTGGTGCCCATTTGCATTTAGGACACGACTACTCAGGTGGGTTCCTTGTGCAAGCTGCTCCACTAATCTTTCCCAATCTGATGCTCTTTTGGAAGATGCAGACCCTTCCTCCCATCCCTGCCTACCCTGGCTGGCTCCCTGGCACTGAGCACTGCTCTGCCAGGCCATTTATGCTGACAGCTCCAAACCAGGTCCTGGATCCCGTTGGATGCAAGAGGCTTTTGTAGGTCTGTAAAAGTCCCACATCTACAAAGCTGGCATCTCCACGGCAGGAGGGAGAAAAGTTGGGGAAGTCATGTGGCAGAAAGAAAGTTTGAGCCTTTTTGTTTGAGAGACTCTGCCTGAAGCATTGGAATGAAAAGGTGCCTGGAGAGAGCTTTGAAATTCAGATCTTGATTGCAAGCACAATCAAAGAGAAGTCTCATGTTGTAATTGAAAAGAAAAAACTGTCAAAACTCTCTGAATTTATGGCTACTGGAAACCACCTCCCAACTATTTTCTAAATTGGTTCTCTCCAAAGGCAAAAGAAAGCTCTTTCTCTGCAGAAATTCTGCTGAAGAAAAGCATAGGACTTGGAATATAATTTTGCTTTTTGATTCTCAGGAATTGGGTGACTTTTTTTCATGTGGTCCAGTGCAACAGAAATTGATTGAAATCAGTACCATGGGAAATGAAAAAGTCAGGTTTGTAAGGGTTAACTTACATGCTTCCTAAGCTCTTTCCTTCATGGATTTATATGGTTGCGATCATGTGCTCAACAGACCCATGACTCAGTCACTTCTTAGAGTCTTCTTTGCAGATAAAATACCTTTTCATTTCGGCCTTTCCATGACACAGAAAGAAAAAGTCTTGAAAACTGGCATCAACCAAGTAGCCTGAGACAATGAACAGATGGGATTCCCAACTCCCCTTGGACACCTCCATTCACAGGGAGCATGTGCTGCCCTCAGTGCCTCCTGGTCCCACAGTGGCCTTCCTAGTCTGGGGATGTGCCTCTGGGAATATGGCATTGGCTCTGAGACCTTTTGGCTCCGTTTTTTCGAGTGTGCCGTTCCCATCGCACAACCCATGTTGATTTTCATTGGGAAGGACACGATCGGTCCTCTCAGCCCAGGGCTGTTACTCCAAGTACACCAGTCAAAGGCAGAAAAGAACTATCCTCTGACAGGTTCCCAGCTACTGGATGCTGATTGGGAGGGATAATTAAAAATTATGGAGCAATGCAGTCTCTCAGAAGTGTTGCATATGCTTTCAGGAGAATGTTCAATGACTCCAAACTGGAAATAGTGCTGTATCCTCTTGCCAAAACCCATTTGCAATTTTGGACCTAACTTTTACCTATGACTGGTCAAATATCCATATACATATAAATCTGCACTTGCAGCTCCAAACAGCTCTAAGCATGCGCTGTAGGAACAGTCTATAACTACCAGGTAGATCTAGTGGGTGAATAGAGACCATATGGTAGGAGCTGGTCAGCAGGTATTTGATACCTATAAATACAGGTATCATGTATATACACAAGCAATAAACATATACATGCACTACTATTTTCCGGGTTAAGAACCACCTCAAAACAAATCCCTTGGTAAAATACTTAGAAGACAACCAAGACATCCCAAATCCAAATTAATTGAAATTTAAGGATGGTAGAATTGCACAAAAGGGAATGTGCAAACATTTTCTTCCAAAATCATGATGCTTCTTAGCCTGGGGTCCCAGGGTGGCAGGGTTTAGTGGAGAGGGACCTCTGTTGTTGTGGACATGACCAGGAGGAGGTACAGCATCCAGGGCATCGGAGAGTGAGAGCACTCACTCTCAGCCAGAGCATCTTACTCAGCCTAACAAAGGCTCTGTGCCTACTTCAAGCTACCCAAAGCCCAAGAACACAGCTCATCCCCACATGAGCTTTCTGGAGGAGGCTGGGGACCTGGACCATGGCTGGTGCCAGACGAACAGTGCCTGCCTGTGCCAGGATCCTGTCCTGCCACCTCCAGGCAGCATCAGACCAGGGCTGCCAGCACAGCTCAATGATATGAAAAATGACCCTCAGCTACAACCGTCCATTTCGGTGCATGAATGGGGGTTTGGAAATCTTGCAGAGGACACGGGTGTGGTTTGCATCCCCGCTCTGTCCTATCCAGTGCTGTCTGGAGACATTAAAGACTTGTATGTGTCACACCCTAGTCTGGACACCACAACTGCTTCATTTTCCTGCTCTAACAGTCTTGACCTCTCCCAGCCTTTTGTACACTCCTGAGACTCATACTTCTCCCGAGATCACAGTGGGCTTGTGTTTTTCATCCTCATGTGATTAATAAATTATGCTCTACAGATATTTAAGCAGCTCATGTTTATTTTTCCATCAATAGAGAATGTTTATTTGATCTGGGAGCCCTATTTTCCATTGTCTGAATTTAAAGTTCAAAACAAAAACTTCAGATATTTGGTGATTTATGAGCTTCTGCTAAAAATAGCTCAGCCCATTTTCATCACTGAATCTCCCATTTTGCTCTTAGCAGTATCCCAGCAAAGCAGTGGGTGAAAGAAATCAAAGCCAATGGCTATTACTGGTAAACACTTAGTCTTGTGAATACTTAGACACCTTGACATTACATCCAGCTCCACTCGGACAAGGCACTGTGAACGCTGGGAGACCTCCCATGCACCAAGCAAGGCTCTACCATAGACTCCATTAAGAAAAACGAATAATTTTGTGTTCAAGTCATAATAATTTATAGCTTTAGCTCTTGGGTTGTTACTCACATAAGCTGCAGCATCTAACCCCAGCTACTGCTGAGTTTGGTGCAAATACCTCTTAATTTAATCTTCATTTCTGGACCATAACTTCTGAACAAACTACGCTTACTACATGGTTTCCTTCACTCAAATGTATGTGGTGCATCACAGAAAGTGTATTCTGACCTGGGAGCTCAGAGCAGAGGGAAGAGCAAGGATGTGAGGCACTGAACTATGACTCCCAGGAATCCCTGCAAAAGCAGTTCCAAGTAAATTAAGGTTTTTGCCAAAAAAATCCAAATGGTCTCTAGGGAGAAAAAAACCACATCAAACCAACTCACTCCAGGGGAAAAAAAAAAACCCAACACACACACAAAAAACCACCAACAAAACACCTTCATTTTGCTGAAATACAGTTTTCAGTCCGAAAACAGCTCTGCTGGAAATTTTTCCAGCAGCTGTAGCTCTAACAGCGAAGCTTCCAGGCAGGGGCCCTGGGAAAGGACAGCACTGGAATAGCTGATGAGCTGGTCTGCTGCCAGCGAGAGGGAACCGCAGGCAAAAAGCCCCTTTGCTGGTGGGGAGGAAGCTCCCATACGTGGGTCCTGCTCCCCATTAGGCTCAGGGAAGCAGCCCTGCAAAGAGGGCCATTTGGCCAGGCTATCCATGAGCAGAGCAAGGAGCCTGGTGTTCCTCCTCCTCCTCCCTCGGAAGGTGCTGTGAGCACACGTGCGAGGCAACCCCTCCATGCTGGGGCGGCTGGGGAGTGTGGTTCCCACCTCTATATAAAGCTTCCGATTTCCTGTGATGCCGAGCGTGTGGGTGTCAGCGAAATAGATGTTTTCTGTCAGGGATGACAGTACTGGGGTGAGCGTCTGCTTCCCGCAGCGTGGCAGTGCCGGGAAGGCAGGCACAAGCCGCGGGCGATGTAGCTGCCATGCGGATAGGGCATCCCTCAGGAGAGGATTTGCTTTCCACTCTCCTTTCGCTGCTCTAATACCCTCCTTCCCACAAAGATGCTGAAGTTGTCTTCACAGCTCAGTGAAACCACCAAATTCTCGCCGTGCCCTGCAAGGCTCTTTGGCAGGGCCAGAGCAACAGCTGCGCACGCAGCCCGCAGCCTCCCGATGCTGCAGGAGCGCAGTGTAGGTAACATCATCTCCCCAGCACCCACCCCGTAATGCCCTCACCATCTCTCTGGATAAAGAGCAAAAGACAACTGGTATTTACAAGGCAAGGACTGTCTCTAAGGTCACAGCTCAGGATAAATTGTGAAAAGCAAATAAAAACAGGCAGAGTGGGCAGAGTCAGAAGTAGGGAGAACAAACCTCAGCTGTACTGCACAACAGGCTCAAATTCAACAGGAGGGGCCTAATAAAAAATAAATGTTTGCTTGGGTGAGGGAAATGGGCCACTGTTTCCTCCCATAGGGATGTTCACTTATGATCAACCTCTCTGTGGGGGCAGTTATTGGCTCCCACCCTGCTTCCTCCAAAATTCCACCTCTATTTGCTTGTTCAACACCAACTGCACTGAGGGCAGGGTTTCCTTCCCACAGAGGATGGACAGGATCTGTTCCTGTCCCATCATGCTGCAGCATGGCAAGTCAGACCCTATGTGAGGAGGGGGCCAGGGCTGCCCGGCTCATCCCCCACAAGCATCCCACTAGGTTGGGCAACCTGAGCTCATGGACTCTCTCAATCCCTAATTTCCGGAATACGTATGAAAAGTATAATTAAGGAGCCCTCCCCTGCTGGTCTGCTTGTGTCAACAGAGAGATGGGAGTATTTAGCAGACTTCTTTTTCCATCTTGCTAATTTTAGCCCCTTATATAACATTTCTTTTCAATACAACCCAGTTTCTGTAGCCCACTGAAGGAACGGCACTTCTCATTTGTCTTGCACCAGCACCTAAAATATACCCCAGCGCCTGAGGGCTGGCTCTGTGCTCCCCACCCCACACCGGGCCAGCTCTGCCCCACAGCAGCCCAGGGCTTAAACAGACCAGCATGCAGGGGGGCACAGAAGCAAAAGGGGCAATGCCCTATTGCAGCAGCAGTGGGGGAAGGAATAACTGCCAGTTCTCCCCGTGCAACCGCAGGACCTCAACTCCAGGTAGCCCTGCAAACACCAGCAGAGAAGAATCACTGGTGTGATGCCTCCCCACACTCCAGATGCTGATGGCCTGAATCTCCTGGAGAGCCCTGAAGCTACACGTGCAGATGCTCAGCTTTCAGCCCTTCCTGCACAATCTCTCAGCCCCCTTTCTGCTCTACCTCCAGCTGTCATCTCTGACAGGGAGCGGTTCTTACCTTCCTAAGTAAACCTTGAAGTTTGATTGTGAAGCTCCAGAGCACACCAAAAATACATCAAAATAACTCAAACTCCCTTTGATGGACCACATAAAGTTTGCAATTAGCATTTCAAAGCCATGATCAGGCATGGAAGGGGAAAGCAAACAATGCAGCAGCAGACACCCAAACCTGTCAATTATCCAGCTGCTTTTTTTGCCCAAGGCTGGGAGAGCTGCAGAAATAACTACCTGAGGCCAAGTTCATCCCTGCCATGGCACTGCTGAACTCAGTGGCTTTACACATGTGATGAGTTTTGACCTGTCCACATGTTTTTTCACGTGAAAAGGTTGGTTATCCAGTATGGCACTGCTGGGCAGCTTTGGAGTGCTTTGGTGTAAGACAGCTGCCAGGTTTGTGGTGATCTGACCAGTTAACTGGTTAAAAAGGAAGCAGTTTTCACTACTAATACGGGGAGAAAAAGGAGTTGCCTGCAAGTAGAGAGAATTCTATGGAAATGCCACTGAAATGACATGTGTAAAAAACAGTGTCAGCAGAGAAAAGAGCGGTGATTCCCTACGAGAACGGGCTCTTCCCACACTGTGGGTGTGGATCCATCCTGCAGCCGACCTGCTCTCCGTACAGGCAAGCAGCTTGGTTCCCTTCCCTTCAGTTCCTCACTAATGCAGACAGTCATGGTTATTTACACACCACCTTGATGGCTTTGTCCTTTCCTCTGTATTGAGTCAGGCCTCCAAGCTTATATCCACCAAGGATTTCTATCAGAGCTTTGAATAAATAATGAGCACCTTATTTCACTTTACAGTAATTAATCTAGGGGATAATGCACTAATTTGCCAATGCTGGGAGCATTTATCTTACCTCAAAAACAAGTTTTGCTATGAAAGTTTCCCTCTAAGCCAATAAAAAACAATCCCCTGTGCCCATCCTATATCAATAGCTGGTTTTAGCAGCAGCCTAGAGAGGAAGTATTTTCTCTGCAGCACAGTGGTGTGGTCCCCTCCCCTATCCAGGAAAGTAAAATCTTTCTCTCATTCCCACCATCTCCTAGGAAGACTTGGCAAGAAGACAAACTGTACCCCAGTTTCCATGGGGTGACCCCTGCCTTCCCATCTCTTTTTATCTGAAAGGCAATAGTAAAGCCTTTGGGCCGGGGTTCCTGCGCAGCACCTAGAACAGTGGGCTCCCAGCCCAGGACTAAACCTCCCAAACACTACCGTAATATAAATAATCTATGATTCATAAAGTCTAACTTTGAATTTGGCAACTGATTCTCTGAACAAAGCTGGTGAGTAAAGCCCTGAAGAGGTGGAACTAGCCACAGTCTTCATGATCGTGTTAGTAAGCACAAAGAAAATCGTCACAATTGCTCCGACGCGTGAATTCGGTATAGCTGATCTAAGTGGCAGCAGAAAATTATTTTCAGCATAATCTTGAACTGTTTGACCTTCTCATTGAAAATGATACCAAAGAAGGGTTTTTTTCCAGCTACGTATGCTGGCATGCAGCGCCAGATCCTGAGCTGACATCAGTCAGCGTAAACCCACCACGCGCAACAGGGCTAGAACCACTAACGCCAGCTGACAAGCTGCCCGACAGGTAAATAACGAAGAGGAAAGAGGGATTATATGTTAACATCTCTAACACCTCACAGGCCAGAATTAGAGTAAGTGGCAAAGTAATCTTTTTCTTTCATGGTAGCCTATGGTTTTGGATTAAAATTATGGATAGCGCGTTACATATTGCTCTTGATAGCTATAATATAACCACTTACAATAGTGATCCCCAGGTAATGAATTACTGGTGTCTGGTACAGCCTGACTGGCTTGAGGGGAGTTGGGATGGTTTATAACAGCTCAGGATAGCAACTGAGCTCTTCCTGAATGGGCACCCTCTCTCCAGGAGGGGTTTGAATGGGGTCATGACATCAGCTCAGAAAGGATGAGCCATGTCACAGGGATAGAGGCTGCAGGTTGGGTAGAGGAAGCACTGCAGGAGCTGAGGATCTTTCACCATGTCCAACAAGGCAGGGATCCCTGGGCAGCAGCAGAGCTGTGGGACAAGGCAGGCCCTGCTAGCAGGGTCTCCTCGCCTGCTCCCCCTGCCCATCTCAGCAGTACCGGGGTTATTTGAGGTGCAGAGGATAACGACGGCCTGGGCTGGTCCCTGCTCATACAGCTACGTGCCTAACGAGTGACAGCAGCACTGCCTTCAATCCCTCTCTCTAAGGCGATCCCTAAGGCAATGGAAATATTAATTATAAGTGTATCATGCCAATGTTTGTGAATTTGTCAGCAAAGCACATTAGTGGGGCTGTTGAACACCATAAAATATTGGTAAGGCAAGAATCTACAGAAAAGGAGAATTAAACCAAGAGAGAGAGAACTGCACTGCTGATGTGTGGCCATCCTCCCCGGCTTCTGGGCAGTCTGGGGGCTGTGACGCTCAGGACCAGTCCTGGACTGTGAGTGCTGCACAGGGAGATGCTGTGACAGTCTGAGGTGTTCTGAGGGGGCTGGAGCACCCCAGCATGGAGTAACAGCTTGGGTGGACATCACATCTGCCCTGAGAGCCTCTTACTACTGTGAAAGCACCGTCTCACTGGGTTTTCCTGCGCAGTCACCCTTGGAGCAGGTCTGTGCTACATTTTTACATTAAAGCTTGAGTAGAGGCGAGGACCTGGGGAAAGGTTTACCCAGGCTTGCTGTGCTAGGTCCCCTCGAATTTTAAAAAACAGCCCGCCCTGTTTCTGTATCAGCATCCATACAGCTCTGCTTTCGACAAATCTCTTCCCCGGCCACATTTGCTCCTATCACTACCTCTGGCCAGGCTGCGTCTGTCTGTCTCAGCAATGCCAGCCCCAAGGCAATGTCTGCCCCATATGCATGCCAGCCAGCCCAGCTGCACAGAACCCTTCATCCCTCGAAGCATAGGCCCTCCATCATCACCTCAGCAGCTGCCTGAGCTCAGTTAAAGAGGGAAAAATTCAGTCACATAAAATATGGTGAGAAGCACTGTCCAAGGGGCACCTCTCTGGGGGGGTAAATCTGAAAGGTAAGGGTCTTGCCTCTTCACAGACCCTGCTGTCCCTCCCTCCTGCTCCCATGCTTAGATAGCGAGGATTTGGGATGGCGTAAATGTCTGCAGGGCAGCTTTCCTCAAAACATCTGCTCCTAGCCAACATCAGAAATATCCCTTAGTCTGTGGTATGACAGTCTTTATATTCCTAAAAAATCTATGTCCTTACTGCTTTAAGTCAAAAGTATTGAAATCTCACTGTGCTCTTTGCTCTTGTAAAACCAAAGGAAGATGTATCGCTAACGGCAGCCCTTCACAGGGAAAACAGCCCCTGTATGAGGCATGCTCGGGTTTTGGTATTCCTGAAGGCTGCCAGGCAGCTCTGGGGCTCCTTCATCCCAGGATGGGCAGCACTGGGGGGTCAGCACTGCTGGCGATGGGGCATCTCAGATTTTGAGGAGAGAGGAGCAAAAAATGGGGAGAAATTAAAACCAGGCCATAAAGCTCAGTTCACAGCAAGAAAAAGAAACAACTCTTGCCTTGCAGCCTGCGCAGTGTGAAGGATTTTGTTCAGATGTTTCTCACCTTATGCTGACCCACCTCAACCCTGACCACAATCCAGCTATATTTATGTCCCAAAAAAGAATATCTCCAAAACCCTCAAGCAACTCGGCATAAGGCAGTAGGACTCCAGCTCACCAGGACTCACAAATGGAAGAGGGGAAGGAACCTCTACGTGAATTTGCATTACCTGCATTTTCTATAACAACAAAGAAAGGACAGAAATATACAATAAAAAATTTTATGTATCAATAGGAAAGGAAGATAGGGTTCTAGGAGCTTGTATTGGGGGAAACACAGATTAATTTAGCAACACCATTTTGAACAGCCTGTGAGGGTTGTATGGAAAGGAGGTAGGACCAATCAGGGGTTAATGTGGTCAAGTGAGAGGATCCAACATGCGAGCAGGGAGTGAGGAGCCCTGCCTGGCACAAATCCCTCACTGCGGGGATGGGAAAGTGGCCTGGGCTCGGCCAGACTTAAATAGCGGAGAAGCAGGTGTGGGAGGATGGAGAGGAGAGTCAAGGGAAAATAAACATGAGAGCGGACGGACAGAGGAGTTGCCAGTGCAAATTCAAGGGAGACACCATAACTGTCATCACATGCTATCACATAATTTAACACCTTAAATCCCTCTGGGTTTTGAGTAACTGGCACTTAAATCTTCTACCTGTGTCAGGCCAACGAAGCTGTTGCTGCACCGGGAGTGTTTCTCCTCTAAGGGCAATTAACCACTCACTGCCATTGATGCAGTCAATCTGGTGGTGGAGGGGATGGAGAACAGCGTTAGACTGGATGTTCTCACTCCTCATTGCAGAGCTGGAACCCAAGCATGCTCGAACAGTGATCCAAAGTGGATCGCCTTCACGGCGAGGAGTCCCCAGGGTGTCAGGGTTTGCAGGACACCCACGCACCCCAGTAGTGTTTTCCTGGGTTACACTGGATGTTGCAGTCGTCACCACAGACATTTGTGCTGGGCATCCCAGCGCCGGCGAGCAGCAGAGCGGAGAGCGGCAGAGGAGCCACGGCGGTTTGTTTCTCAGCTGAGGTTCTTATTGTGACAAGTGAATCATTGGGAATGAATCTAACAAAGATAGTGTCGTAAACTTAACAGAAAAATTATATCCTTCTAGATGTGTGTTATATTTTGAGAATAAACTGAAGAACAAGGCATTACTCAGTTTAATCCATCTCCTGTGTTTGACTGGGGAAAACATACAAAAACTACAGGCCTTGTTTTCTCATTTCCATGTAGTCTGCATTTATGAAAGTTGAGGCTAAGACAGCCCTTGTTAACCTTGCTCCTTAGACATTTTCAGAAGTACAGACCGTCTGTGGATTTATTTTTATTTTATTCTCCACCTCTTCAAAGAGCTCTCTTGGGAGGGATGAAAGATCCAGACTGATGCCAGCAAGCTGGTACTGCCACAAGTCCACCTGCCCCTCATCTGAGGTTCACTTACCAGGCAGTGACCAATGCACTTAGTTCGCAGATCCTGAGTTTTTTAAGGAGGATAATACAAGGTCGACCCCAACTCAGATACAGTTGCTGAAGGATGGAGAGTTAAGGTCCTCCTTTCAACACTGAGGGGCCTTTTGGGACTCAGTAAGTCTGCTGTCATCTTTCTGATGATGCATGTACCTGTATCATCTGAAAGCATCACCTATGCCTTAAAGAAAAAGCCTGATGAAATCCAAAACGCATGTGAGGGAGCCTGAGATGCTGGGAAAATCTACGGACAGTCTTCTTGAAACCAAACCTCCACGCTTGCAAAGACACAGCTGAACCTATCAGCCTCTCATCATAGGCTCACCTATCCATCATTATGCTCATTTTTAACAAAACACCCAAAAATGATGCAGAACAAAGTGAACCTTTTGCCAAAATGTCTGTTTTAGTTGTTTTCTAACACAAATTCATCCTGAGTCCAGTTGGTCTCTTCCAGCCAGTGCACACAGAGAACCAAATCTGCCCTCACTTGAGGAACCGGGTTTAAACTCAACGTGAGCTGGTAGGAAAGCAAAACCCCTTTGCCCTCAGTTCTGAGTGAACACTGTCGTGTTCTCCTTTTCCCACGGTCAAGGAGCTATGAAATCCAAGGCTTTGCACACCAGGATCCCACAAGTTCCCAGTGGGAAAACAACGCACTGACAAAGACTGAAGAACAGGATTGCAGGGGAGCAGGACAGAAAGAGGCTGATTTCACAGCCAACGTTTCCGATTTCACAGTCACAGCCGCACTGTTCGGGGTGTATGTGCCTGTGTACACTGTGTCAGACATTCCTTGTGCTTCCCTTGGTAAGGGAGACAAATACAGCCCTACAGTGCTTCAATATTATGGGAGCTGACTTCCAGCCTCACGGCTCCTGTAACCTCTCAGAGTTAATATTTATGAAGCTCGATATTCGTGCAGTGTGGCGCAAGGGAAGGAATGTTAAGCAGAAAGTCCAGAAATGGGGACCAGGAGAGGAGATCTTACTCCAGGTGAGGCACTGGCCACCTCCTTGGGTGCAATGGGGCACCCCACAGAACACAAAAGACAAGAGAATCAGAGGCAGTTTTAGCCCTGGGCATTTAATTCAGGCTCCATGTGCAAGTGTTATCTGCAGAGATAAAGATCTGAGAAATCCCTGAGCACAGTGGCTGAACTGCCAAAATATAGTTAAACATTGCCACGTTCTTAGTACTGAAATACTTGGAAATCAAGCAAACAAACTGGACTTCAGGGAAAGGTGAAAGGATAAGGACATCTCACTGACGCATTTCCTTCTTGTGGCTTTGCTTTTTTGGCGTTTTTTTTTGGTTGGTTGGTTGGATTTTTTTTTTAAAGTCTGGTCAGATTTGCAGGAGGGGAAATGTGTTTTAAAGAGGCAAGAACAGGCTGCCCCTCCAGAGGACTCTCCCCTGCTCTGCCTGGAGCTGCATTAACTCTGGCTAAAAGAAGTAGCCGCGTCATGACTCATACTTTCCACTCCCCATAATCCCTCTCAGTAGGGTGCAGACTTAGAGTTTTCCTTTGACTTGAGTTTTGTTATAATTTATGCACCTGCTTTGAAAGAGCCTTTGAAAAATCTGACAGTGGAGCAAAAAGGAGCCTGTTTTATCTGTCTGATGGACAGGCTGAAAAACAACCCCCACCGCAGTGGAATTCTGCATTACTGGGAAAATAAGGTCTGCGTCTGTAACTTTCTACCAGGCTGTTAGTAATCAAAAATAAACTACTAGAAATCCTTTGTCAGAACAAGGGCAGAGCTTAAGTGAAAGAATAAGCAGTTCACCAAAGTCAGAAGTGTGCGGTTAACACAAGACAGAGCAAACGTCTTTTAAAAAAAACCCACGCCAATGAATTACATAGAAGCGCACAGTCAAGGTTCCAGATCTCATGTCCAGCTCCCAGGGACGCCCGCAGCAGCCGTGCTGGGTCCCACACACTTCCCAAGCCTCTGGAGCCAAGCACGAGGCGGTGGCTGCTTCTGTAAAAGGATTTTTTTTAATGGAGTTTTGGAAAGGTCAATAAGTAATGCCCATTATTTTAGGAAAAGTGACTTTTTTCCACTGTCCCTGGATCTGAAACAGTGAACACCACTTCTTCAAAGCCACTTTGGAGTTGCAGCTTTATACATAACAACAGACTGTGTCACCTTTGCATCTAAACATCTGCAGGTGACAGTCTGTGAGGCCTTTCCCATCCAGCCCAGATGGCTCCCCAGGTCCGCAATCAATGTGCTTTGTGGCTCACGGCCTCCCTGCAACCTGTCCTCCACACAACTAATTCCACCTGATTCCCCCCTGCCAGTCACCCGCTTTCAGCCGAGTGCTTCCTCTGCCCGCCTTTTGTTGGCCGCGGCCACCAACGCTTTTCCCAAGGTAAAAAGCTGTTCCTGGGCTCCAACGTCTGTCTCCTGCTCTATTTCCAGCTCTCTGTTCTGCACTGCACATTACTGCAGAAGGGAAAATACAAATTGCATCTCCTCCCTGGTTTCCATGAAAGCTGAGATCGTCTCAAAGGACAAATTGTATTGCTCCCATCCCTAAACCAAGAGCTTCCAATGGGAGCTACCTCGATGTGTTCCCACCTGGCTTGCAAACTGCCGTCCTGTCTGCCGAGGTGCATCCAGACCCCTGTGCGACACTGCCCAACGCACCCCGCAAATCAGATCCTGCCCTACAACATTCTCTGCCTCACACAGAACATAGAGCTGGAAGATTTCCTTGGGTTACTGTTTATTTAGCATCATTTTACAGCTCCGTTGGTCTAAGTTGTATATTTTTACCATCTCATAGATTTCCCCCTCCATCAAGAGAGATATTGGCGAGTGCACGACATACGCTGGAAAAACAAACAGTTTTACTGATGGCTTTCTGGAAGCTTTTGGTAAATAGCTGTACCTGGTTCAAACTGTACTTTGTTCTAAAGTGGTGGTAGTATCTACCTGCCTGATGTGATGCTTTCTGAGGTTGTTAATTAAGAAAACGTTGAGTTGTATTGGTGTTTGCATCTGGGGCTGTGTTTTAAATATATGAATTAATGGTTCCCCTGGGGAAAATTATTATTTCTACTGGAATGCAAAGATAAGAAACATATGAATAATAGG
This sequence comes from Rhynochetos jubatus, assembly GCA_027574665.1. NCBI lineage: Eukaryota > Metazoa > Chordata > Aves > Eurypygiformes > Rhynochetidae > Rhynochetos > Rhynochetos jubatus. Next base: position 9,994,409 of record CM050665.1, on the reverse strand, counting down.
GACAGACCTTCTTGAAACAGCTCAGTTTATCAGATTCATTTCTAGAAAGTAATATTACCCAGCTGAGAGCATATAAATGATGCAAAATTGCCAGGGTGTTGAGCTGTTTCAGGATATTCCAAACCCAAGTGTTAATATCTTGGTATTCCTGCGATGGATTTATCGAGTGCTAATCCTTCTGCATACCCTCTCATTCCGCAGTCAATGAGTAGCTCTCCTCCGAAAAGCTCAGGAGCCTTTACCATCCGTCATCTTGATGATTGCAAATATCCCTTTAATGGTGCGAGCCCCAGGAATGATTTGCACCTATATGAGAGCGTGACATTTTAAGAATACTTCTTTCCCTAGAGCTTCCCGGAATGTTAATAATGGGACAGGGACATGAGAGCAGTGGGAAGAGATTTAGAAGTTTGCTGGTCTACATTAAAGATGTATCCCACAGGTAACATCTCCAGGTTACCTGTGACCTTCACCATTCTTAGTGCTGCTAATACAGACACCTCACTCCATATAAATCTTCTTGTACCATTAAACCAATTTAAAAGGAGCAAATTTGATAGTTTATGCGCTCTTATACTGTCCCCCAGCAGTGGGGGAAGCATTCACTTGGAAATCTCAATTATAACACAGCTGTCAACTCTGTAATTAGACCAGTTAGGTCATTTTGAATTGAGTGTGTGTTATTCACCTCAAATAACAAATAACCTGCCGTTCCACCCACGCTTTGTGCACCTTCCCAGGGGCTTAGAAATACATGTACAGTCTGGTTGCCTGCGTGATACCTTAAAATGAACCTCTACAGCTTTGAAAATCCCGGTCTGGACACCTAGTTGTGGACTCAGCTTGGAAGAAGCAGCGCGTACCTAATGCTGGAGGTAGAAGGAGGGGGCTTGCTCTCATTGCTTTTCCCGCAACACAGACCTCAGACTTTGATCAAATGCTGCCAGAAACGCTGGCAGTGCTGGGAAGGGGTCCTGTGGGGATGAAGATATGAAGGCAGGCATCAGCACAGAGTTTCCTCAGGCCTTTGCCAGCACATACAACGCTATTCATCAGCCCAGCACCCTGGAACATCCCAATGCACACTTGTCTCTTAGTCTTACATGAAATCTCATAAACCACCAGAGAACTGTGTAAATGGCAGGGGAAATATAAACAAGACCAAACCACATGCCTTAGCCTTAATACTGGTATATCATCAACTTCTGAACTCAAAGAAAAAGCAGTTTTGAAGGTATCAGACAATCCCATGGCAACCAGCCTTCCAGATGGATTGTCACTTGATCAATACAGTATAAGTCATTAATCAGAAAACCAGGTCCTTTTACCCAGTCTACTTCCTTAAAAAGACACAATTTGGCCCATAAATATGCTGTAAAACCACCATGTGACAGAGTTATTTTGGGATAATGTGCGGTAGGGTCACAGAGCACCTGTGATGGAATTACTTGCCTCATTTGCTGCAGAATGCTTCTATTCAACCTTCAGTGACTAACTCAATCACAAACACAAGGTAGCCTTTGCCGTCCACAGTCTCCATGGCTTCAAATACGCAATTGAAGAGTAAACTGTCTTACACACAGTGCACACAAAAACATCACTGCGGGGAGTTAGTGCAAAGCTGCTGCATGGTAAACCCAAGTCCTTCCAGCAGCCCAACGTCTCCACCCAGGCAAGCCTCAGCAAGCTCCCCAGCTAAGCCCTTCTCCCTGCCTGAGCTGATACAGCCGCTTGCTGTTGAGAAAATAACATAATTGCACACCAAGTGCTAAGCCTAATGAAACCATATTGATTTTGTTGTTAAGGTCTATGTTTCTAGGATTGCCGGCCTACCAAAATGTGTTTTCCAAACTGTACAGGGACAGAAAATTGCAGAGAAATCTCATTAATGATAAAACAAATAACCCAGCAACGCAACAGTGTTTGTTTCAAATTCAGATCCTAAAGGTGACAGGTTTTAATGTGCTCAGCATCTCGCCTGCTACTTGATGACAGATAGTTTTGAACGGCACTAAGTCACTGGTCATTAATTAGGTACCCCCTTTCATACTGCACCCCCACCTACAGAGGAGGGAGGGGGCTCACAATGCCAGAACCCCTCTGTACAGAAACGCTGTGACCACATGCCTGCACAAAACAGGAAGGATAGGGAAGAAGGAAGAATGGTCGTGTAAGAAGAAGGAAAACTGTGTTATTGTGAGTAGTTTCTGGCTACAGAGCTAGATGATGCTGAGCAGGAATTTCATACATGGGAGACTGTCCAAGTGGAAAAGCTGTGCCCAAATCCAGTGCTGGGATTGTGGCCTCTGGAATAACACAGGCTAACTTTCTCTCCCCTCTCTGCCTTTTTCTTTAATTCATTCGTTATTTTTGTAAGTTTGTGAAGTGCAGAGTTGCAAGGGAATGCCTAAGAGATGATCAGAGCGAGAATGAAGAAGTGCAAGTCTGGGCAGCTCAAAGGGGTTATAACTGCTGCGGACACCTCTGGGTGTGAACACCTGGCAAGAGGAGGACAACAAAGGACACCGATGTCACTCCAAGAAAAGCCATCAAGAGGAGAAAACAAAACAGTGGCTTCACCCAACATCTGAGGACAGGAGGTAAATACTGAGGCAACACGATCTATCCTCATCTGGCCCCTGCCTCCTCGTGGGCCAAACGGGACCCTGCTGCTACCCTTGTTGCTAGGAGGTTTTGCTGGTGATAAATCTCCTTGACGTGCTTGCCTCTGTGTGTCACCACAGCACTCCAGATTGCCTCAATAGACACCCATGGCACTGATCGGCTTCAGAAGAGCGTGAGCACTCCTTTAGTCAGATTTGGTGGGATGTAAGCACACGCTGAAATCGAAGCCTACATGCACATGCTTTGCTGAGTTAGACTGGAATAGGTTAACAGCAGAGAAATTACATTCAAAGATTTGGAGTAGGTATTTGCACCTAGACACTGCTCTCGTTGCCCATAAATACCCCACGGACAGGACAGGGAGCTGGAGATCACTTTGCAATGTCAACAGACAAAATGGAGTTTCTCCATCAACATCTTCATCTCAGTGTAGGCAGAAACTATGGCAAACATCAATGCTCTCCATGATAATCACTGCACAAAGACTCATTGCCAGCTACCTGGAGGCTTTAAGCATGCTGGGGAAGTGCTGCTCTCCCAAATTTGGCCATTCACTATCTTTCATTTCCACACAATCTGCAGGGCAATAGCTTTCCAGCACAGCCTCCCCAGGAAAGTCTCTTTCTCAGAAGACAGCAGTCTTTCATGCTTACAGTCTAAAACACAAGCATGCAAGAGTACACTGTCCAGAAGGAAAACAGAGCCCAGGATGCATATAAATTACCGGTGGCATAAAGCCCAGGCAGGGTTGCTGCTCCATAGTCAAGCTATAAATCTGTCCAAATAGGATTCTGACCACATCTGCTTTGTTTATATTACAAAATTTTATGGCCATGTGATTCTTCACCTGGAGAGGAATAGTATCCCTGTGCAGCGAGTTAAGGACTGAGATTTATTATCTGACAAAAAAAGACCTCAATGTTCTCTGCAGGCCGGAGAGCATCTGTGTGTGCTGGCTGCTGGCTGGCTGCAGCACTCCCGGGGCCGGGGGGTTCCCTTGGGGGACTGCTCAGCTGCTGCCCCTACAGCGGGACCTCCCCACTCAGAAGCTGGTTAAAATTTCCTGTAAAAGTTTCATCCCTTTGTTTTCCCCAGCAAAAAGCTTTAGAATAACAGAAAGGTTTAAACTGCCGTACCTCTACCATCCTGTCCCTGCTGATCCAGCTGAGCTCCTACAAGGGCATTCTACTCCTTCACCCTGGTCAGAAACCTGGCCCAGAGAGCTGCCGTTACATTGAGTTCTGCTTTGAGAGGGGTTTTGCCGTGCAGTTTGGGAGACTATTTCCAAATGAGGTTCTCCCTGCTTTGTCCTCCTCTCTTGCCATGAGATGGGCTCTGCAATGCTGGCAGGAGGGAGAAACCAAGTGTTGCTTTCACCAGGGAGATGAAAGGACTTGATCTGAACATGCAACGGGAGACAGATGGTTGAATTAGAGAAAACCCAGATTCCCTTCCCCGTTTCATCCATAACCTCGCATCTCCTGGGCCCAGCACTGTCACAATAACAGCTGCAAAAAGCAGAGGAGAACTTCACAGTCACGTAGGATGCTAGGGCCCAGGCTCATGAGATGCTTCACTGGGGTTTACCAGCACAGTGTGCCAGCTGAGGAGGGTAACTCCTGGCATGCCTGCTCCAGGGGGGTACAGGGCACCAGCTCAGCTGTGTGGTTAGGCACTGCCTGCACGGCTGACTTGGTGTGGGAAATGTTTGCTGTGGTTCAAGCCTGACCTGAGATTTGGGAAAGCTGCAATTGTTTCAGTGTGCCTCAGTTTCCCTGCCTGCAAAGTGGGCTTAAGCAGACTCCTGCAGTGTGCTCTGGGTTGCCCTGGTAGGAACCCTACGGAGACTGACCAGGGCAGAGAACAGCCTTCCCTGTAGATAGGAAGGATCCAGTTTTGGCAAGCAGAAGAAAGAAAGCGTCCTAAATGACAAAAAAATAAAATGCAGACTGTTGAATATCTGTTCCATAGAAACAATCTCTCCAGGCCTCTTGGATGTTGCAGTTGACACGTTAACCTTAAGCACTGAAGAATTTTAATCGGAGGAGGAAAATGTCCTTGTTTTCATAGAAACTTAGCCAGCACACGCTCCTGGCCTCCTCAGTGAAATGGGTCCTTTAATTGCACCGTAACTCGCTCCCTCTTTGCTTCATGCTTAATGTTAAGCAGATGTTTAAGACTTGTTGACTTCAAGGAGACTACTCACATGCTGAAAGTTATGCGTGTGCTGAAGTTTTCCACTCTTAACAAGGTTTTCATCTCGCCTCTAGCCAGATCCAGCCGGAGGGTCAGCTGGATCTGAGCATCATGTATGCCCTAGGCAGAGTGGGAGGATCAGCTGTCTGCTTTGATACTCTCTCTTCAGAGATAACTTTGAAAAAGAGCAGAGGAAGGCATCTTCCACTCCTTGTTATTACACGAACATATAGCTCCAAAAATCTCCACTCTGCACGGGGTCCCAAAGGGAAATATTTGAAACAATCCATATTCATTAGAGTTTTTAATCCCTCACACACCAGAATCCAGCAAGCTGCTAATGAAGAAGGCAATTATACAGCACTTCTCACAAAAAGCAAACCAGAACAGGTGCGAAGGCTGGAGCTTTGCCATACTTGCTTTCTGTTCTTTGGCACAGGACAGCGTTGCTTTACTTAAAATGTATTGAAACATCCCAATAGTTTAAGGAGTCTGTCTGAAAGGAAAAGAGGTGACATTTCAGATTAATCATTAGCTGTTGACCACCTAAGATACTAAATCAAAAAGGCGACAGCTGGCCAAGCTAAGCTTTATCAGTATTCCTTCTAAAGAACACAAGCAGAAATGATGCTGTACCAGCAGGGCAGTAAAAAGACAGACTGTGTTTGTTTTGCCCCTCGAATTAGGGCTCAGATGTACACGTACAGGGCAAAGAAGTGGTGCCCAAAGCATTTATGTCCCACCAAGGCAAGCACGGGAAAAGTGAAGAAAGATTTTCTGTCTGTTGCAGATGTCGGTCAGAGATGCTGGAGAGAAAATCACCTTTTGGAGTTGGTGCAGAAAACTCATAGTAAAGCCATGACCCTGATCTGCCAATATCAGCCACATCGCTGCCCAACAGATCATTAACCTCTCTCAGTCAGGGGTTTCATCCCTTCTGCATGGAGGGATGACACACCAGAGCAGCACAAAGCCATGGGGCTGAATTCAAGAACATCGAGCTAAACTTTGATTCACTGCAGCGACCAGAAACACTTTGGGAAAGTCTGCAGCAAGGAGGCCAACATGAAGGACTTTTGGTGAACGAAACAGGCTTTAAAGAGGGGGCTGCACTCTGGTTTTGATGCAAACGTTCGTTCTGTAGGCAGGAGGAGGGAGCCCATTACCAGTCTAATTCCCCCAAAAAGATGCTAGGGAAAACAAATACTCCAGCAGGTAGCTGATAATGTAGGGAACAAGGGATGAAATAACAGCAGAAATTTGAACTGTTTAAGGACCTGGTGGAAAAGGAAAAATGAATAAAATTATGAAGAGGCTCAGTACTTAGTTTCCCTTAGGATATGAAGTCATTAATTACTGATTGAAAGTATCTGATTTGCTGACCATTTAAGACACACAACTGCACTCTATGCAATGATATTTCTAATTTGCACACAATTATCCTGTTTTTCCACACACAGATTGAGTAATTGCTTGTATAAACCACAAGATACATTTGCGTATTCCAACTACCTGATTTGCATGCTAAATCACAGCTACTGCGTGTACAAGCCAGCTTTTCATCCTTCCTTTGCACACACACGCCTGCCCAAGTCTGCTCAAATCAAGATCACAGATTATGTCTGCGTGGAAAGTATCAGGAACACACCTGTGTGCTAAAACTGGCATGGAGTGCCTGGGAGAACGCTTCCCAGTTGCTTTAGGATTAGTATATAGCAACAAAACCTAGGATGCAACCAGTTTAGGTGGATTAAGCCGGGACAGCCAAAGCAGTAACTTTCTCTCCATTTCTGCTCTGCTCACTGTTTGAACAGCGTTGCCTCTGTGTGAGAGGTAGATGACCAAACAGGTCCTTTAATCCCTCATTGCTTTGCACAGCCCGTAGTCCTGCTGGAAACAGGGATGCCAGCTTAAGTGAGCAAGTGGTGGTGAGGTGAGCAGCACAGTTAAAGAGCAGGCAGAGGCACACCATCCTTCTGCTACTCCTCCTCAAGAAACAGGCCAGATTGGTTATGGGATTAGTAATTATGGAAACTAAACCCCATACCTTACTACAGGAGTTTTTGTTGACTCTGTAAAACATTTATGACTTGTTTTGGGGTAGCATACACAAGCTGTGAGTCAGAACAGTGTTGCGCCTAGTGCTGTATGGACACTGAAGAAAGAGATGGAACTTCCTACAGAGAGTTTACAAATTAATTAAATTACATCTCCTGGAAGTGGCATCACCATGCCCCAGCTTCTCTGGACCATTCAGGAAGTTTTCCAGTGGACAGTACAAGCTAAGAAGTATTTCACAGCCACTTTACAAGAAGCTCTTAAGAGCATCTTCCAAAAAAACCCTACTAAGTCAGCAGGCTTTATTCATGGCCATTCATTCATAGCCAGAAACTTTAGCAAATTTGTTTTTTTGCTTAAGGGACATGCAAAAATAATGAAATTACACCTACCCCAGTGTTCAGCAGAGAAGAAACAGAGGCCAGACATCACTCTAGCGGGACCCATTGCATTTGCCTAGCATGATGAAAGTCTCATATTTCAGTATGTAGATTGCATATGCTAAAACTGCCTTTGGCCAGGGCTGCAGGTGTTAAATGAAACCATTTCCTGGGATTGCTGGCAGTCTAAAGTTACTCCTATAGAATAACATTGTATGTAAACACAGACAGGTCACAAACATGTCAATTAGCAAAATAAACTCTGATACATGACATGATCTAGAACGCAGCACATCTTGTGTTTAGTGGAAGTATCTCCTTACCAGGCCCATAAATGCCCTGTCCCATCGTGCTGAGCCACATATGGGAACTTGGAGTCAGGAAGGGGTCAAAACACACACAGCAAGTGTTGGGTCTGTCAGTACCTTGGGTGGCAGGAAGGATGTGTGAGGTTCTTCCTGAAAAGCTCCCTTTGAGAAGATCTGCTTTAGTCAAGGCAGGGCTAGTAGGCCCCAAATCAGTGGGAATGAATCAGACTTAACACATTACACATCATCTGCTTCAAATTTACCTTGAAGGATCAAAATAACAACAAGTAGGACGCAGTATACCTGGAGTCAGCTACCAAGCCCACAACTTTGTCTAAATAAACCAAAAGTAAATGCTGGTCATGGGATTTTGCAGCTTCTCTGGAAGGCAAAACTAGAGGTTGACATATCTGAGAGCTCACGTGGTACCAGCGGGTCTTCAGCACTCCTGGGAAACTGCGTCCACACGGCCTTCTCACAGTCCCTCCCAATACTGACACAATCTGTCCTAATATGCTGCAGAAACTGGCAGGTGCCTAACACTGTAAACCAAAACGGCTGTTGTGTGAGCTGCCTTCCTCGAAGTAACTGGGAACACATTCGAAAGACACAGCTTTTCTCAGGTAAACGCTGCAAAACCTGCTGAAATCAATCAGACTCTTACCTGGGGAAGGTAAGAGGCTAAAAATAGCTGCACATTGACTAACCTAAGTTTAATTCAGCTCACTGGCAATAAGTGTGAGGTACAGCTGTGAAGTGAGGGGGCATTTGCTGTCAGAACAATGAGATTTTTTTATTTTTCACCTCCGTTCTACCCTAACAAAAGCTATTCTTTCTGAGAACAGACCCATTCCTAAGCGACGCCACTCAAGATAATGATATGTAGATGCTCATGCAACTCAGTTCAAGGGCTGAGAGGAAAGGACTGAGGTGAGCTTTGCAGTCCACCCTGCGCAGGACTTCCTAAAGCTTTCTGCGTAGGAAGGCGAGAGCTACGCTGGCTGGAGACCCTGCAAAACCTCCTTCCCCTGCAAAACCAGACTCAGCCTGGGCGCACCTCTGCAGTAGCCCCCTGTGGAAGGGAAGAGAGGGTGTGCAGCGAGATGAAAAGCTCAAGTGTGACCGTCCCCACAATCTGCAGGGTGACCCCTTGGTGGGACCAGCTGCACTGGGCTGACAGCTCTGGGTCCCTTGCACCCATCTGGTGTGGGGACTGGAAGAGACCTCATCAGCTGGGTCTGGTGAGGGTTAGAGAGACCCTTCACAGGACACTACATACACTCGATGGGCTGAATCTCAGGGATCCCTTCTGCAAAGGGTAACAAACAAATGCTCTCTTGGAGTGAGGATCAGTAAATCCCATCGCTGAAGCTGCATCAGAGAATGTCCTCTGTCAGAAGCCCCACTGTTTTCAACCAGGGACAGGAGTTCTGCTACCAGTCGCAACTTTCTTAACTGTGGTCTTCAGCCTGCATCCAACATCAACCAACTTCAGATGTGACAGCAGACTGGTGGATTCACTTATACAAATTACATCTACAAAACAACGATGTCTGCTCCAGCTTGCTTTACCTTTCTAGACCAGGTTTGCTCTTGCCTGTATCTGGGAGAATTTCTTATTTACTATTTCTCCCACACTGTCATATTTAAGTGTAGATTGATAATAATAGTTACTGCACCAGGCAGTCATGAAGATTACTTAATTAGTGTTTGTGAAGCACTGAGATCCTCAGATGAAAGGAGCTAAGAAATGCAATATATAATTATTATGTATTATTAATAAACTTCTGGCACGTTGACAGGAGACAACACTTTTTTTTCTTCCTTTTCTTTTTAGAAAATATTTAACTTTTATGCTATGAAGGACAGATTTACCAAAATCCACAAATAAACAAACAAGGAGTGAGAGCTCCCTATTCCACCACAGAGACCGGATTCTTTGATAGCAGACAGCAAACATTGCCTCAAAAAGTGAGTTATGTTCGTTTTCCATCCAGACACTGGATGAACCCATAGTCTTGAGGATGGCCAGATATGGATAAGTACAAGGATGTTACAGGAATTACAAATAGCCAAAGTGGTCAAATGCACCAGTTATGACAAGTAAAGAGAGTTTGTTTAAAAGCACGCAATGCAGAGGAAGTTAAGTGTGCAAAGCAATAGATGGACATCATTTGGACACAAACAAAAAAATTACAGCTGTGAGAATGACGTTTTTCAGCGCTGAGAACGTGCCAGACACAAACAAGATTCCCAGAAATATGAAGAAACCCAATCTGAGGTGGATTCCCACGCAGTTTCATGGAAGCCTTAACCTCTCATATATTACGGCTGCCTCTTGAATGCTTATGGCTGGAATCCAGCTGCACCAGAGAAAGAAGTGGTCCAGGCATTAGGGGTGGATTGCAATTTCATTCCTTGCTCCATCATGGACCCTGAGAAGTCAGTTAGTCCCTCTGTTCCCTCTCCAAGTACACCGGGATAATCACACTGCTCTCCTTCATGAGACAACTGGGATGAGAAACACATTACAACACGCCCAGAGGCCAGATAGTGAAAGCTAAGGACCTGCAGATGTTGAATTGCTGTTGCAAGGATGGAAAAGACTGGATATAGTCACAGAAAAGGGTCCTCAGGGAGTCAAGGAGCTGCTCCTGGTGTTTTGTGCCACAACAGGGTTCCATTCCCAGTTTATGCTACCATCGCATACTACTGAAACCAGATGAGCAAAGCATATATGGCACATGGAAGAGGTTTCTTGTGTCATGGAAAGTGTGCTTACTAGAGTTCCTGTCCCCTGCAAAAGATTTTTAAGGAGTAAGACTGAGACAGACCTCTCTGCTCACAGCTTCAACTTATTCCTTTAGCAAAATGAGTATTTTTTTAAGAGACACCTACAAGAAATCTTAAGTCTAAATAAAATTTGTTAAGTATAATCATGTTTAGAAACACTTTGTCCATCAGTAACAAATGAGAGTGCATTTCTGGTGTTAATACTGTTTATGCACTGGAAATGAGATTTACGGCTCCATTTTGTTCAAAAATGAGCAAGAGCAAATGGACTTAAATAAAATAAAACAAAACTAATCTGTGCTTTTGGCTAGAGACTCTGCACAAATCCTAGTCCAAACAGCATTGAGTAAGTTCAGCTCATAATAACTGGAACCGATTATGTACCGCAGCAAAAATGAACTTTAAAATAAATCGTTCCTTCCCTTTGAGTGTTCACCCAGCTTTTGTTAGTGACAAGTTTTTTATCAGATTAGATGGATGCCTGATAAATGTTGTCAATACAAGGTTCAGGTACCAACACGTGCTCTGCTTTTTGCTTGGCTATTGATTTCTCAGGTCCGAACACACAGCCAAGCAGCAGTGGCAGGTTAAAGCCACCTTCCTGACGCTGCAGTGCCAGCGCCTCAGGGGAAGGGCCACAAAACATCCCCAGCCATTGGGCCAACTGTCCACATCATCGGAACAGAACAGCTGAAAACTTCAGCAAAAATACTCACAGGTCTGGGAAAGACTTGTGAATGGGGAAAGGGAAAACATTCCTAAGAGTGTCAATACATCTTCAAGGCCAGCCAGAGGCTGCCTGCCAAGGGAAGGGCTCACCGCCATCGGCTCACCTGGAGGTGGCATGGGACAGGTCACAGGGCAGGGAGGGGAGAAACTGTGCAACCTTGCACTCCCAGGGAGAAGCAAAGCACAGGGTGTCTCCTTTTTGAAAATCCATGTGAAGCAGGAGGGGCTGGAGAGGTTGGGAAGAAATAATTAAGGGCAGATAGTGAGATACAGTAGGGAAAGAGATGGATGGGCCTGCAAAAGGCCTCTGTCCTTGTACACCATGCAGGAACTTTCCTGGCTGTTACCTAAAATACACTGAAGGGAGGTCCCCAGCTACCAAACAGCCCATGCTCTGACCAGTTACTGTCCCTTACATTCACACAGACACTGTTGCTCTCAAAGGTGGCAATTGCTTTGTCAGAGGAGCCCCTACTCCTGTTGAGAAATGTTTTGTGTCATTCATTACATTTGCTGTACTCAGTGAGGAGGTAGGTGCCAGGATTAGAAGTTTTTAACTGAAAATAAATACCTTTCTTATACAGGTTGATTTTGGTACAAAACAATTCCCATATGGGAGGGGGAGGAGCAATTTTAAATAGATTTACATGTGTATATATCTCAAAATATATGGTATGTGATACATATTATGATTATATAATTCTACAATAGCTTTTTTAACATATATAGTCTAACATATGTAGTCTCTTGCTGTTCAAAACAGTTTGACAGCATCCCCCCCTTAAACTCCTAGTTGCAGAGAGCACTGAAGGTGTCCCAGTACAAAGCTTTTAGATCTACTAGAGAAAACCTTTCCATTTCTCTATAACCAGTTCATTCCTCAAACATGACGAAGTTTTCCAGGCCAGGCTCATTTAAATAGGAATGCCTGTGCTGAAACAAAGCAAGGTTTGATTCCTCACTCCATGCCCTTGGATAAAGAGGATGTCAGAGGGCTGCCAGAAGCTTTCCCTCTGTAACATAGCTCACCTGTACCATGAAAATGTGCTGGTGACATGGGATAGGGGCAAGCCAGGCCACCCCAGCTCTGCCCTGGCCTTCCTCACTGACCTTGGGCAATGGTCACCTCTTCTCTTTAAGATGGGGATAATACATATATCACAGGTTTGTCCTGGCCTTAAGTAATCCATCTCTTCAAAGCACTTTGAGAGCTTTGCTGGATGAGTACAGACATTGTAATACTCACCTGCTCCCATTACAGTCAATCGGAGTTTTACCCTCCACAGAAGCAGGGCTGGGGCTGCTGGTGTTATTGGGGGAAATAAATAAATGTGCTTGGGACATTTAAATGCTAGCATTTTAGGAGGGACTATAGCAGGTACAAAGGTACAGTGCTTGCCTAGAGATGCTCAGCAATTTTCCAGGCTTGCTCCAGAATAAAATTCTGATTTTTAATGAAAAAAATCTACTTGAGACCTCACTGAGTCCTGCTGGTAAACATGTTCAGCTAATACCAGGTTGTAAAGGAGGCGGTAGTGGCCAAGAAAAGTTAGGACAGCAGAGAGAAACCAGAGACCAGCCAGACTAAAAGGGGAAGCTTACTACAAGGTTTACTTCTGCTGTACTGAGTAGTTGAGAATGCCAGGAGGTGAACATGTGGCTATTGCCCAAGGGACTAAACTTAGGGCAAGGTCATCTTAATGATGAAGAGTGCCAAAGCTAAAGCAGCTCAGGCATGACAGTTAAGCAAGGGGGTGTGGGGCAGGGATCCCTGAGTTGTTGCCAGCTCACAGGTTCACGGCACAGAGCAACTCAGAGCCGATTTACCCGCACAGCCCTTGGAGCAGTTGTGCCCCATACGGGCAGTGACCTCCAAGCCTGAGCTCAGCTGTTGCTGCACCACAGTGCCGGTACTCCCAGTCCAAGCGCAACACATGGGAAGCCAACCCAGCCCATGAGGGAGCTGAACCTCTAGATCAAGGAAACAAATTGGTCAACTCTCATAACAGTAAGGGTCTGACCCTTTCCTGCCTTAAAGTAGCAGAAGCAGTGACAATGTATAGCTTCTTGAGAGAAGGCTAATTTAATGTCTTGCTCACATTCATTGGCCACATTGTGCCTCTTCTGTTGCTGCCAGATATCTCTACAGAGTAAATCATATTGACTGTGTTTATTATAAGAACTAAGTGATCATCTGTGAACTTTCTTTGACATAAATATTTTGCCATTAGCAATGACAAATAGCAATGCTCGTGTTGTAAAAGTAACATTGGATTATGCCTCTCCTTGGGGGCATTTACATCGAGAGAAATCAAAAGGAAATTGTCATCTTCAGGATCAAGAGGAACAGACAAAAACAGAGATGTGATGGAAAGGATATTTATCCCACTGTGTAAGAAGAGTTAAAAACAAAGGAAGTGTTTAGAAAAATGAAGAGAATTGATTTTTCCACACAGCTCTGGAGTGCTTCTGCACAGCTAGCTCTGAACACCGCTGCAGCCAGTGCACACCCGTCGGGCACGGCACGCTCGACTTGGTGGAGTATGCAAGTGCTTTGCACAGGTACCAGCCAAAGCTGCACCCACCCTTTGTGCACGTTACACCACGCTGGCTTTTCCTGGGTGGATCAGGCCCAGCACTTTTCTTCTGAATCCCCTTTTTACTAAACCTCTGCAGTTACGGCTGAACAAAACATGGATTTTTTCATTCTTGCAAGATTTCCCACCTTTTTGACTGGTGATGTTGGCACCTTAAGCCATGTCTGCTTGCAGGCTGAGCAGGATGGGAGAATGCTGAGCAGCGAGGGGAATTAATTTCTCAGAGAGATTTTTCAAAAGGTACAAATGAGAGCTGGTGCTTTAAAAATAGCATCAACTAGACTTCTATAGCACACGTCCTCTAAGGAATTCAGACTAAGCACATAAGCTTGTCGCTTCCCTCCTGATGCAGGCAGGCTGTCTCACACAGATGTGGATGCTTAGGCTCAGGGAGGACCACAAACTTGCTCCAGGCTCTCTAGCAGAAAGTTATAGATAAGTTAAAAATCCAGGAGTATGCCTACATATATATGTTTATGCACACTGTACTCCATGGATTGTATGGCAAGCACATCACAGCAACTACTAAATGTAACAACTTTCCTTTATAAAAATTCTTTACAGGCTGCAGACCTGCAGGCTTGGACTGTAAACTGCTGAACCCAAGCTGTTTTCAGGCAGGAAGTGCCAGGCAGCTGCCTGCCTGGATCCCAGGGCTGCTCAGGTCTGCAGTAACAGGTCTGGAGAAAGGATCACCTTTGAAGGGTGAGGATCCCACCTGGAGAGCTTAGGACAAGCTCCCTGTTGGCAGACACATGCCATGCCGGAAGCATAGGATGTTGCATTAGGGATGTGGGAGGCTAACAAGCCGATACGATGTCACTGGCCAGGGCACTTCTATGTTCGAAGGAGTCCCAGCAAGATTCTTTAGGACCAGAAAGGAATCACAGGACATAATTACCAGGCTGGCAATATTACTAGGTTGTTGGGTGTGTGTGGTGTCCCCACCCCCCGTCCAAGACTGTGAGTTTAGGGGGGCTGTAATGCAGAGGAGTTCTGGAACTGGCAGCACAGCAAGGGAAAGTCACCGGTGAAACAGAAGCAGAGGGCACATTGCAGGGAACCAAACATAGGAATTAGGGCTCCCCAGATAAAAGATTTAAGAAGTTCACTGGAAGGACAAGCACCCAGAAAGGAGCTACAGGATGAAGAGAGATTGATACACAACAGCAATCGTTTGTGTGTCCACAGAACAGTGCTGTGCTAAAAACAGAGCAATAAGCTATAGACCAAAGTGCCAAATCCCTGAACCCAGGGGAGAGGCTTTAGAATGAGGCTCTGCTTTTGAGGATCTCAGAAGACAGGAGTTTACTTTGGATGAAGGGAAAAAGTCTCCTATATATAGCAGAAAAGCTAAGGCAGTAGCTACATCAGAAAAAGTCACAGATGCAAGTAAAATATGAGCAATCTGGCTTTGACAGACAAAGGCAACATCTGCCCTGTGATGGGAGCCTCAGAGACAGACAAGGCACGGCTAAGATGTGACCCCTGAAATTAGGGAGAGGGGTTTCCTCTGCTGAATGCTAAATTCAGGCAGGTTTAGAGATGAATGAAAACTGCATGCCATAAGGGAGGGCCAGGAATAGAACGCTCATGTGGGGGAAGAACGCTCTAGATGTAGCGAATGCATCTCCAAGAGGCTTTATCATTCTTATTTTGTCACTACTATCAACAATAATAAGAGAAGAGCTTACAGAGCAACCTCCCCAATCCCTAAGCAATGCATCCAGAGATTAGGCACAAAGAGCAGTGGGCAGCTCAAGAAAAGCTGTTCAACAAATGTAGAGGCATGCATAATAAGATTACTGAATTGGAGTTGCATGTTTTCAAGGATAAACATGATATTATTGCAGTGGCAAAGACATAGTAGGAACAGGGGAAAGGATGAGAAATAGCCTGTCAGGACAGAGGGATGCTGCAGCTGAGCTCCCAACAGGACAGGGACAAGTGGGAAGTGGAGGCAGCAAGGAGAAGTAGAAGTGCCTATCCTACTTGACATGCAGATATGCAGAGAAGGTTTTTGCAAAGTGGGTGATGTCATCATGTTTTTCTCAGCCTTCAGGACAGCAAGAGAAAAATAGATGAAACCAGCACATGCAGAGGAGTCTGTAAGACGAGCAGACTTCCCTCCCCCCCCAACCCTGTGCAACACTAATTGCTCAAATATTGATCGGGGGAATAATTGTAAGTACTAAAAGAAGAAAGGATTTTTTTTCCTCCTAAGAGGCAAAGAGGGCAATGTTCTTGCAGAGTTGCTGGAAAGGTCCAGGTGATCAGAGGTTTTCCCAAACCATATAAGTTAATTAAGATGTTGAGTTGGTCTAATTTGTTTATATTGGAAAGCACGGAACAACGGCAGTCTGTGATTTTTCTGGATGCCATGAAGTCTAATTGGAATTCCAGCTAGGTTGGTTTCCCCAAGGGGCACAAATCTCTCACCAGGCAGGTGAGATACTCTCAGAGCCTAACTAGCTTGGTTAGTAAAAACAGCTACAGCAGGCACTTCTGCTTTGGACAGCCAGGGCTGCTAGCTTGCTGGTGGGTGACAGAAGCCAGCCGCCTCGGCTTAGCCTTGGTAAGGGAGAGTATGCAAGATTAAAAGCCCAACCCAGAGTGCTGGAGAACTGTGAGCCACCACTGCCCTGACATGGACACCAAGTCCCGAGAAAAAGCAGATGTACTGCTTGGCTTTTGGAGAGCTGCTTTTCTACCCTAAGGAAAGGAAAACTACCATACAAGAAAATGTAATAGCTACCCCCGAAAATATCTGCACCTCATCTTCATCTAGGGTAAATCCAGACAGAAGCGAGCACCAGAGAATCCTCTAGGGTTCAAAATGGACATTGTGAGTGCACTAAAGTACAGGAAGAATGAGGAAAAAAGAAAAATCAACCACCAAACTATTAAGGGAGAATAATAAAAACAAGAAGGAACGTGCAAAACCAGTGATTGCAGGAGGAGGAGGAGGAAGCATCTACAAAGACAGCAGTGAGTATTTCTCAGGGATATACAAGCAAAGTCACAGGAAGCAGGAGAAACTGATCCTTTCAAATACATTGTAAGGTTAGAGAGAGAGAAATGAGTTTTATTTGATAACCGCCTGTTAAATATTTTCTTATTTAGTAGAGAGAGAGTCCCTCAGAGCTCAATTTTGTGCATAAGGGTTTTTCCACTGGGCAAAGCAAGCACAGGGGAGTACAGCGCAAGTGCCCCCAAGCGAAGCAAACTGGTGGGTGAAATGGTTTGGTGCTGGTTGCACAGTCAGACCCTAGGAGGGGCTGGAGTGGTGACCCGCGGCTCTACAGCACCTCGCACAAGGATGGCATGGCTTCAGTTACAGCCATGAGGGATTGCATTGCTATAGGAAAGGAGCAAACGCCCTTCTGCTAGTGCTGGGGGGGTAACAAGGCAGCGAGCCTGGTGCTTCAACAGCTGTCTGATGCCTCATCATAGAAATCTGGAAGCTCTCAAAGAACGGGCATTAGTAAAATCTAACAGAGTGTTCTTTCCAGTCACGTCCAGGGTGAAGCATCGCACATAAATAATACACTGCTTGCCATGAGGTGGTTAGTTTAAAAGCCAGACAGATTAGTCAAAAGATATGGGTAAGCCTCCAGTGGATAAAAGAGCAACAAAAATTAAGGTCTGGGGGATTCTTCTTCTCTTGCTTGAATGCTGTTTTCCACCCTGAGGTACAGCACTTTTTTTTTTTTAAATAAAATAAACACAAAAAATCCCAACACAAAGAGAAAGCAACTCACTCTCATGATTTAACTGGTCCCAGTATAAACATGAGAAGTTCTGCAGTAAGCTGTTATGGAGGAGTCAGGTTAGGTGTTGTGCAGAATACAATACACTGTTCCTGTGCAGTTACAGTACAAGCAATGCTGACAGCCAGCAAGAAAGCCACCTTACTCGAGCAGGAGTTAGATAGCGGGGCATGGCTTACAAAGCGATTGCGTTGGGTCTGGGGGAGAACCTGCATATGTAGCCATTTTCTAGACAGCTTAAAGAGAACATGAAGGCAGGGTGTATTTCTTACATTTAAATGGAAAAACCTTTGCACTGAGCAGTGCAAGTCTGAAGAAAAAGAGTGAGAGTAGTCCAGATTTTCCCCAACAGTGATTTTAGGTCCTTCAGTGACAGTCATTAAACCTCAGCATAGTTTACTTTGTTCCCTTTCTATAAGAACAGTTTGAGCTCCCAGACTGGGCAAAGCAGATGGAGTCTGGCTTTAGGAAAGGTGACACGAGTTCCTGGAGGCCTGTGGCCTCAGTGAAAATGCTCCACTGAGCAGACAGCTGAGGAAAGCTGGCCACGAGCTATCAGGGAGAGGCTGAGATTTAGAAAGCGCAGCCTGAAACAGAGCCTGGACACAGCTGGTTAGGTCAGATAATGGGTCAGGCTGCCAAGTCCCTCTCCCCACGTCCTTCCATCAGAGGCTGATGACCGGGTCCAGTCTATTCAATATGTGGAATGAATTCTCATGAAGGTGATCAAAGCCAAGTGCACACTCTGGCATGAGAGAAAAGCTATCCACCAGCAGGGAGAAAATCGGATAAAGAATAGGCTTAGCAGCTCTTCTGTCCCTGCCTGGTAAGCTAATTGTTCATCATGACTGTTTTCCTTGCTACACTTAAAATGAGTAGAAGTCTGTGTTTGGGAACTGCTGGAATATTTGAGTTCTGAGAACATACAGCACCATTTTCATTACAGTAACGAAGTCACAGAATGGTAGCTTTAAATGGGAAGGGTAATAATGCATTACCATTCACTCTCAATTAATCCAGAGCCTGCAATGCCGAATGCACTGACTCTGAGAATTTTCTCAGAAAATGAAGCTAGAGTGTATTTCATTTATAAATCACAAAAGACACTTATCTGGCAAGAATGACCCCTGCTCATATACAATAAATCACAAGCATCAACAGCCTCTAATGGATTTTGAGTCAGTGCCACAGACAGCAAAGCCCGGGGCCTGTGTTTCAGGATTCCAGGACTGTGCCAAAGGAGCCTTATAAATGATTAATGCATTCAGCACAGTGTCATCCATGCCATTGGAGAGAAAAAGACATTCTGGGGCTCCGTTTGTCATTAAAAAAGTGATAATCAGTTCAACAGCCAACCATACCTCTCCCTTCCCCTGCCAGAATGAGCCATTTAGCTCCACACCCTGAAATCCCTTCCCCAAACTTTCACACATGCTCTTAGTTCATGATACACAACATTCCAATGAGAGAAGAGAGGGAAAGAAGCCTGGTTTCATAGGTAGCCTAAAGCCAGACATCCTACAGGATGGAGCTAAGGTTTGCACTTGCAAATGAGGTGACATTAAAGAGGTAGCTGGGGCCTCTTTCTACTTCTTTGCCATACACTGAAGATGCTGATACACAGAAAATTCAAATTTTGGCCCCTACTGCTTAGTCTCTCATGCTTTTCAGTTATTCATCCCACAGTTTTCAACCTCTCCCCCTTCACTTATGTCCCCATGGTTACTGAATCATTGTGTTCGCAGAGATTTTCCTCACTAAAGAATATGTGACTAACATGAGACAGCTAAATTATCAGAGCCAACTCTGACACTGGTTTCTCCTAACATGGATCATATCTTCCAAATGCCTTCAAATAGATCTGTTGCACTGGCACCAACTTCAGAGTAAGCAGCACTTCAACTATTGACAGAGACAGCTGCAGCAGTATTGCACAGGGAGACTTAAATAGTCTGGAATCAGGTAAAGGACAAAATTCAAACACTAGCTTTAGCGGACCCACAGCCTAGGAGCGCGTGGTACAAATAACTAGATGCATTTCACTGCAGGATTTTAAGTTAAGGCCTAAAAGGAAAGGCATTATTTCCTGACTGGACCTGGGTCTAAGAGTTCAAGCAGATTTCTTCTTCTCAAAAGTCAGTTTGATTAAGCAGGAGCACGTGTCTTAGGCCCAAACAAACATCTATTATAAAATGCACCGAGACAGGCCACTGGGTAACAAGCCTACTAGCCATCAGCCACAGCAATCAGCATATGCTGACCCAGGGGGTCAGTGGAGCTGCTACCACACTGAACAGCCAATACTGCTCCAGAGAAGCTCAAACCAGATCCTTTCCAAACTACCAAAAAAAGATACATTAAACCTTGTTTGCATCTGGGAGGCCTTTCTCCCCTTCACTCACAGCATCCATCCAGCTGCAAGTTCCCAGATACTAAAGCAAGAGTAGCAGGGCAAGACCTCATGTAAGCATCACCAGAGTCATAAACCAGCACAGAGGAAATCTGTGGAGATCAACACAAATGTGGAGATCTTACCTTGGCCGCTACGGAGGAGTTGGGCTTCTCCAGGAGGTCCCAGAGCTTTTTCCTTTTGTCAGCACAGCAAGTGTTATCAAATTCCTCCCCTTCCCTTTCCCTCAGTGTCTCAGCTTCTCTCTTCAGCTCCTCGTTCATCTGCTCCTTCTTCTGGTGGTAGCGGGCCTGGCAGCAGGACTCCAGGTAGATCTCATCCACCCCCCAGTAGTCCAGCTCCTGGCTGAAGGACAAGGCGCACATCTCCTCCATCATGTGCAGCTTGCCAGTACGGTAGAAGTTCAAGATTGAGGTGAATGCCCCGGGATGCCTGTCAAAGAAATACTCGTTCTCCTCCAGGTTGTAGTCATCACAGATCTCCATGAGGGAGTCGTGTGTGTTGCAGTCTCTGAGCTTACCGAGCCTGGTCCGTGGCAACCTGTCCAAGGTCCGCCAGAGAACCTCGTGGGCCAGCCCCCCCACGTTGAGCTTGACCCTTCGGGAGCAGGCCTTGCTCCTGACGATCTCCGTGGGGTCCGGAGGCAAAGAGGTAGTAGAGCGAGATCCATGCTTATTCATCCCCAGAGGCATCGCTGGTCCCCCTCAGGCTGGACGCTCCAAGGTGCGGCGTGGGGCAGGGCGCGCGGGGGCCGGCTCTCCTCACCTCTCCTTCCCCTCCATGCCCCAGAGCTGCAAGAGAGGTCAACCATGGGTCCCCGCCCGCTGACCTCCGCGCCCGCGGCCGCCTCGGCGCGGCCTTATCCCCGCGCGGGGGAGCGCCCGGCCCCGCTAATCTGCTCGGGGGGCGGCGGCGCTGTCCGCCACGGCCGTGCTGAACCGCGCTCCGCGCCCCGGCGGGAGGGCGAGCGGCCGCGGGCAGGCGCTGTCCGCGCCCGCGGTGCTGAAGGCCGCCTGCTCCCACGTGTCGGCCCGGCCGCTGCCGCCGAGCTCCCCCGGGCGGCGGCCGGGTGTGTCCCCCACCCCCCCCACCTCTTCTCCCCCGCTTCTGCCCGGGAGGGTCGCTTGGGCACCCCGTCCCGGGGACCCAGGCACGGCCCCGGGAACCGCTGCCAGCAAAGGGCTGGGAGCTGCCGGCTGACGGGGGAGGGCACAGATCTCCGCCAAGCACCGCTCAGCGATGCGCCCCGAGAAGCGCCGGGCCGCTAGCCGGCGGTGCGCTAGCACACTGTCCCTCATCCCGGAGCGGCCGGTCGGGAGCGCGCCAGCCCCGTCACCGCCGGCCCCGTCACCGCCGGCCCCCGCGCACCCCGGCCCCGCCGCTTGCCGCCCAGCCCCGCTGCCGCTCCCTCCCGCGGAGGGGCCCTGCCGGACGGCGGACGCTGGACCCCGGGTGCCCTGACGACCCACCCGAGGCAGGGGCCCCTCCTCGGAGCTGCCGGTGGCCCCCGCCCTGCCCTGCCGTGGAGGCTGCAGGGAGACGCGGCAGCTTTTTATAACTCCAGCCTTGCAAATTTCCCTGAGGAAAGAGCTGGGGATGGGAAAGGGGGCTATTTCCAGGCACTCTACCTCTCCGGACGCCCCCATACACACCCCACGCCGACCTCCGCATAACAGGGAAATCAAGGAAAACCGGAATAAGGAAAAACCCCGAGTCTGCTTGGCAAAGCCGGGTAGCTTACGACAGCCCTGAGCACTGTTGCTTACACAAGATGGCACGAAGAAAAACCCCGGCGCAGAAAGGAACGGCTCCTCCATGCCCAGCCGGCACAGCTCCGGGGGCTCGGCCCCTCTCCCCGCCGATCCTGGTGGACCCCCCACCCCCCAGCCTCCAACCCGAAATACCACCGCTGCCTCCCGGCCGCCGCCGCACACGGGGAAAGGCTCCTCTCCCTCGGCCCGCACCTACCTCCTCCTGCGGGCTCCCAGCGAGGCGGTGCGGGGCTGAGGGCGGCTACATCCTGCGGCGGGGCGGGCAGCAGGGGCGGCCCCGCTCGCATCCCCCCGCGGGCAGCCTCAAGGCGGAGGGATGGCGGCCGCGCTCCTGGCTGTCCACGGAGCCCGGGGGGAGGGGAAGAGAAACGAAGTAAATCGGATCCGTCGGCAGGAAGCTTTCCAGGGCCTTCCCTCGGCTGCGGCTCCTCGCTCCTGCCTACAGTCAACGCCGAAGCCGCATCTGCCCCCGCCCCCCCCCCCGGCCTCTCTCCGTGCAGACACAAAGGGAAGCTCCGGTACTTCCTTCTGCTGCCTGGGAACGGAGATCAACAAGTCTAGTCTGAACCTCCAGCTTTTCCCTGCAATTCTGTCCCGGAGTTGTTTGGAGTGAATTGGAAGTTGGGGGTGGAAGAGAGGAAGGCAGCTCCACCGTGAGCTGGGATGCAGCATTGCAGGGAAGGTTAACACTTTCCTGGCCGGGGCCCACCGCCCCGCGGCTGATTTACAGCGGGGGAGGCGCCTGGAACAGACCTAGCACCGGGGGGAGAGCCGCAGCATCCCTCCTTAGGAGGCTGGGGCTATTCCCACCATCCTCCAGCTCCCAGTGGTATCACCCGTGAAAATAGGAGCAGGGATTGGTGCCAGCAGAAAAATGATGAGCAGAGAGCGCTGATGAGCCCGTCTGGGTCCCTAGTGCTTCCCAGGCCCTGCTTGCTGAGCCAGGAGCAGCTGAGCTCAAGGAGGCCGAGCATCCACCCCTTTGTGCGAGGAGCCAACTGGGCCCTCGTCCTCAGCCGGGCAGCCCCTGATCAAAGGAAGGAGGCTGCTCTCAGGATGGTTGAGAGTATTTGCAGATACAGATGGGAGGAATAAGACCAGAAATCTGCTGCTGCTGAGGACCATGAATATAATTAAAAGGAACATTTACTAACCCGAAAACACAGCAGAAATAGAGAAGAGGGTAACTTGCCAGGCAACAGCTCAAAGTACCCCTCTACCCTTCCCTTCCTCCACTCTAGACAGGGGAAATGGACCTCACCGGGAGCCTGGAGCTCCATTAGCACCATTTAATGGGTACATTAGCACCACTTAATGCGGTTCACCTGCTTAGGCAGGTGTACCAGAGGTACACAGCCGTTGTTGTTAGCCCTTTCTCCTCTTGCATTGATTGACCATGGCTTTGGGACTC
Source organism: Rhynochetos jubatus (assembly GCA_027574665.1). NCBI lineage: Eukaryota > Metazoa > Chordata > Aves > Eurypygiformes > Rhynochetidae > Rhynochetos > Rhynochetos jubatus. The sequence continues at coordinate 9,971,360 of CM050665.1, read as the reverse complement.
TAGTGACAATCCCTACTGCAAGGTTTTTAAAATAGGAGTCCGGTGTCTGATTTTGTGTGGTTAACTGGGCAAAAGACTCTCAGTTTTGCTCTTTCCAGTTCTCTATGCTTCTCCCACCTGGCTCCCATTACCCAGTCGTAACAATATCAGTGTTTGGTATTTGAACATCCACATCTTCCTTAGAGATGACTTTCTGAAATCCCAGTGTTTGTGTGGCCAGGCCTTTTTCTCCAGTACCTCCCACAACTGTTTATTATCTGTATTCAGAATTTCTTACAAGGAAATGTGGGTCACTACTTTCCTTTTGCAGATGGGGAAATTCGGATATAGGAAAGCAAGATCATGCAGAGGGGAGGAGGAAGAGTTGGGTATAAAACTTGTTGACCAGCTTAATCTCAGCCCAGTGCCCGTCCACTGCAGTTGTTGCCCTTACCCCATGAAAACCTACAGTCAGCATCCAGAGCACTTTGGTTCTCCTCTTACTTTCTCACCATTTCACCACCAGACCCTACTTTAGTCCTCTTACAATAGAGATGAAAACCCCTGATGAGGGCTGGGAAGCTACATCTGTTAATGATTACAAAGTGCTTCAAAACTTCCAGCTGGCAGGTGCTGTAGGAGAGCAAGTTATTTGTTTGTTAGCACTGGCATCCAGGGCACATTATCTCCCCTTGTGACAAATGCAGGCTGCAGGAAGAGGATGGTGGGAGGGAAAATGACAGCCTAATGCAGAGAGATGCATCAGATTCAATGCAGTTAAATCACTGGGAGAGAGGCAACTCAGGTTTATTAGCAGGGCATTTGTACCTTTCTGTATCACTCTTGCTGCCCTGCCAATGTCATTCATGTGTTCTGCCAAAAGGCCAGAGAGCCACCCGTGGAGTGGGCACGTGAAGGGGCAGCACAGAAGCACAGACTCCTCCACTGCTGCGTGCTCACCTTTCCACCCACGCTGTCCTGCCAGTGCTGAAAAATCATACTTGACTCTCAGGTAGAAGTTGTGAGAGGGAGCCTTGGAGGGCAAACCCTCCAGTTGGCTGTGCCTGGGATGACCCAGGAGTCTGTGGTGAGGAGAGGATGTTTCCACCTCCAGGACATGTGTTCCCTACAGCATTTCTTGTCCCATGATGGAGAGTTTGTCAGCAAGGGGCAGTGCAGGCCAGAGGATGCAGAAATGTGCTGCCTGCTCACCCCTCTCCAAGGTTATCTAACCCATGCTTGTTTTGGATATACCTTTCAACTGATATTTTTGTACCCTGAGCTTCTGCAAACTTAATTTATGGTTTGTTATTTTCATGGTATATGGAGCCAGCCAAATGCTTGAATGCAGTCTGTGGCAAACCCTGCTCCTTTCCAGGTATTACAGCAGTTATTGATAAGGGAACACGTTAAATCTCAAGTACATCAGAGGAAATATGCAGAGTATGGCAAATATATGTCCTCCTGGGCTTGCAGTCAGTGGTACATATATCTGGATTTCACCTGCCAGGCAGGAAAGGTCTGTACAACAGGGTGTGTTGAGCTACATCATGACAAGGAAATAGGCAGAGCCTAAACGTGGAAATATCCCTCTGCTGATCTGCAGTGACTCCTCTGCCTGCATAAGGAAAAGTATCACATCTTCACAAACACCCACGCCTATACAACAGTCTGGCATCTTCCTGTCCATCCTGCAAAGCAAGAGAGGGGGGTGATTTACATCATTTTACTGGTCACAGAGAAACAAAGGGCTGGGAGAGGAGGCAGAGCCCTGTCACGGCAATGGTATGAGGAACAATGGGTTTCCAGCAGAGATGGGCACAGCAGCTTGGCCAAGACTTTTGGCTGATTGCTGATGCTGAGGGGATGCTAGGTTTCATATTCTGAAAGGAGCTATAAGATGTAACAATAACCCATGTTGTTCTTGCAGCCCAAGGGCCTCGTGAGCGGGAAAGACAGTCATATGCAGGAAGCTGTCTCCGTTAGTGTGTTTCCTATTATGTCCCTTTAAGGATTCCCTTAGTTTCCAGGGATTTTCTTTCCAGCCTACAAACACTTTAGATACAATGAAGATTTTATTTTATAGTCTGAAATCCTTTTCCTTAAATGGGAAAAAAAATTATCAGGTTTCTTGGCAGATGTCTGTAACGTGTTGAGAAGTGCAGAAAGAACTGAAATGCATCGTGTGGAGTGGCTTGTGCTACCGAGTGCCCGGAAGCATGGAAATACTGGAATGCCAGGCAAAAATGCTGGAAGCAGACAGCAAAATACAGTCCAGAAAGCAACCTTAAAGAGACAAGGCTCTCCTTGAAAAACCCAGGCAGAGCTTGGATGGCAACCTCAGCAGCGGTTGGGCTCCACCCTCACATCCTCCCTTGCTAAAGCCCCTTTTGGAGTAGTCCAGTTGTAGCTGCCAACCTATGCTGCCACTGGGGAGCGGGCTCTGCCTGCAAGGGGGAAAGCCTTGACTGCCACAGCTTTCCTGGCCTGTCTCCCCAGCAGGCTCCTTGCCTCGTATCAGCCCAGCTCCTCCTCTCACCATGCTAAAACAAAGCCTTTCCCAAACTGTTTATGTGTAAGTCCATAACAGCTCCTTGGACCAGAAAGCAGGGCCTGACCTCTGCCACTCTCTCTGGGTCCCAGAGAAGCACCAGAGGATCAGAGAGGGCTGAGCTGCTGGACTGGATAGTTGTAAAATTGGGAAATGGAAGGAGGAAGGGCAGAGATGCCTCAGCAGGGACCAGACAGCAAATGCCCCTTGGCAGAGGGTAAGGTCTCTGAAGCTTATCTCAGCTATGAAAAAGACAGGTGAGGGCAGCCCTCTCTCCTGTTTGGGAGGACAGCAGCCACACAAGGACCCTGTCCTGTAAATAGCTGAAGTTTTCAACTTACCGAAACCTTTCAGATTTTGAAGTCCCAGGAGTGCCCAAAGTTCCCTCTGCTGCAGGCAGGCTTCCTTCCCTCCTGCTGTCTTGAGGAGGGACAGACCAGAGCTGCATCACCGCTTGCCTGGCACTACTTTGCAAATGGCTCTTGGTGCTTAGTCAGCCTTGGGCTCCTTTGGCCTTCGGAAAGAGGGCAGGAAACACGCCAGTACAAATTGCTTATCAGAGAAGTTTCTGGTTCAGGTTCCCACAAAGCTCATTCAGAGCCATCCCCCTTGGCTCCAGCTTTCTGCCTTTCCCAGGATGTGCATTTCCTCCCATGCATCTACTAAGTCTCCTCTCGGCACTCACTGACCACAGGCACACACCCCGCGGCTCCTCTTCCCAAGGAAGGCTCCATCAGACCCACCTTTCCTCTTGTCTTGGCAAGGTTGAGTCTGAAGCACTAACTGAAAGTTGGGGAAGCACCAGCCTATTCCCTAAGGCAGTTGGGTGTGTTAAACCTCACATCCTGGCTGCGTCTGTCTTGTTCACATCAGGTTTGATATCAAATACAATTACTTCAGAAAGGAAAAACACACAAACCTTTCTGCTGGTTTCTGCTGGTTGAGGAATAAAAAGCCCCCAGTGGGGTACTTTGTCCCTGTTACCCATCTCCTAGGGAATTTGCAAAATGACCTGAGAAATTAATTTTCTCCTACCCATCAATCCTTGGGGCCCCAGGTCCCTGTCCTGCTCAGGAAGGACCCCTGGCGTCAGGACTCTGCCAGCCTCTGCACCCTGAGGAGGGGCCGGGGGTACATTTTATCCTCCCAGCTTTTGCTGTACAGGCAGGGCTGGCACCAAGGGAAAAAGAGACGCCTATAATACATTATCTAACATTGAGTTTTAAGCACCAAGCCCTGTAAAGCAATTTGACTTGCTGTGTTATTCAGCAACTGTGGATTTATTGTCCCCTGAAGGGCTGGAAGCTCACGTTAGTCACCTCACCATCAGTCAGGAGGGAGAGCAGCAGAGCTAGAAGGGTCAGCCAGCCTTCACAGCAGTGGAGATGTATCTCTTTCCTGCAGGGGTGACCAAGTCCCTGTCCGTCCGGGCTGCTTTCTGCCAAGCTGCTGAACACTGCATATGGCCCTGCAGCCGTTCACACCCTGCAGGGTCTGTGCCACACCAGCCCCATGCAGACTGGGCAGTCTTTTGGGAGAGCCAGGTCCCAGGAATTCATGGGCAGGAGGCCCAGCCTGGCCTCCCTGAGCTACTCTCATGGATAGCATCCCTCTGGATTCCCCCAGAGGAATTCCAGCCATGGGGGAGGTTGCATGTGGGGAAAAACCCCTTGCACAGCCAGGTGAGGGGCTGCAGATGTGGTGGGGCAGCTGCTGATGCCAGCAGCAAGGTTAAGCCCAAGCCCTGAAGAGCAGACGTAAGTAGGGGTGTAACGGGAACTAGATAAATACCCTCAGCCCTGCTGTGTTTGCCACCAGCCCTGTGCATTACACACAGCGCTCTGATTCAGAGGTGTTGGGTGCTGTTTCTTTCCCTGGGTTGGAGTAAGCCTAACTGCTCTAACCAGCATTTGGAGAACCAGCCTGCTCAAAGCCTGTTGCAACAGGCGGTGGGCAGCCTTTGCCTGCTATGGAAGGCAGGAGTGCTGAGAAAGAGCAGCGGGGGGATTGCCAAGTCCACCTTCCCCTAACAGAGAGATGCTGGCTCGACTGTTCCAGGAAAGACTTTTGGCAACAAGACTCCAAGCAGTACAGCTAGCAGTTGGGTCTGCTGAAGAGTTCCCCTGTTCCAGGCCCTGGCAGCATCTTCTCCGCGCAGTTGAAACAAACACAAGTGATGTTGCGAAAGAGACGGGGCTCTGAAGGGCACTCCAGGATGTGGCTGCGCACAGCATCCTCACAGCAGAGGATGAGAAGTCAGGTCCTCTCCCTAAACAGCTTCCACCCCAGCTTGGGAAACAGTTCCCTGATGTGGGGAGATGGCAACAGGTAGCCGTGACCTGAACATGCTCCTGCTAGGATTCACTCCTGCCCCACAGCTGCCCAGTTCCCATCCCTAGTTTCTCTTGCCCAGCTCCTCTTTAACACACACAGGCTGAGAGTTCAGCCTTAGAGGCAAAGCAAACACGTAGCTCAGCCAACAGATAAAATCTACTTCGGGGTCTAATGCTGGAAGAATGCCATTGCTTGAATGTCCTGAAGCATGGCAAGTTTTCTCAGCATAATGAGAGCAAGAATTGCTTTGCTCTTGCATATGCGGATCCTAAAAGGACTCTGCAGTCAGAGAGCAATTTCAGATGGTTCCTGGCAGGGAAGTACTATAATATCCCCTTTCAGACTGAGGGAAATTGAGACAGAGAAAGATTAAAGTGACCTGCCAAAAGCTGCATGGGGTGGGGGATGAATGAGCAGCTAAATGTACTGTAAATCTTAAGAGATCTCCTTTAGTGATTCCTAGCAAGATTGTTTGCCCCTTCCCTGTTACTGCCGCTGACGGGGAGTGCGTTTGTCAAAGCCTCCTGCCATCAGTGTCAGAAGCTTCTATGAGAGCAGCACGTCTCGGTGAGAATAAGGCTGATAGTGGTACCCAAAAGTTTAAGGTTTTTGTTGCTCATCTTTTATGAGGAACTGGCAGAAAACAGGCAGGATTTGAAAAACCACCATGAACCCAGCCCTTCTTGGCCATTCCCTGATCTCAGTTGCCCTAAGCCTTAAGTAAACCTATGTTTCCTTCTCCCCTCCTTGGTGCCATTCAGCAACAGTGAAAGCTGGAGCTGCTTTGGGTTCAGGAAGCCTAATGCCAACATCTGCGAAGTGGCATGGGGTGGGGTGTCAAATCTAATTGCAAACAATTATTTCTCATTATTTCTAGTACTAAGGGGGTCTAGCTGCCCTGGGGGCAGGTCCTTAAGGAAAGTCTGGGCATCTTGTGCCATCAACGGGGCTGGCTGCTTGGAGGAGGGAGAGCTTGGATTCCAGTGACACCCAGTCAGAGCTGCAGGAATAGCACAAATTGTCTCTGGGAAGGGCCACTTCCAGCCTTTCCTGGGTTATTTTGCATCTGTAACTTGTCTTTAATAAAATACAATTTAATTTGCAGGATTATGAAGATCAGTTTAAAGCAGCTTATCTAACGTTCTGTTCTCCTTCCCTGTTTTTCCCCAAAGTGGTTGTGGGTGATGCAAAAGGTTGCAATAAACCATCCTTGTAGGCTGTCTCGGATTAAACTTCTTCACATGGGACAGCACAACTCCCCATGAATTTTAATGAGCTCTTCTAAACATGTCTTTTGTGCTGTACACGAATTCTGCAGGGGAATAATACCCAGCACCAGCTAACCAAAAAGAACAAATTGGAACAAACTGAAAACACTGCAATAACCTACCGAAAATGCAGCTCTGCTTCCTGGATCGCGGTGGGAGTGGAGGATGCTGAAAGCAGAGCTGGTATCGCTGCAGTGCCCAGCTCAGAGGGTGTTGCAGTTCTGGATTTTGACACCAGGCTATTGCACAGTGCCTCTGGGGATCGCAGAGCAGTGGACCAGTATTGGGAAGAGCCCGCAATGGAGCAAGAAGTTATCTTAAGATCACATTTTTTGGGTGGCCCTCTCTGAGGGTGCCAGGGATATCTCTCCTTCCCCTTGGGATTTGCCACCTGAGTCTCTCTCCTAAAGGTGGTTTTGTGTGCTGCTTCCTTCAGTGCATTGGTCACTGGTCATCTTGTTTTTTAAAGATGTGGCTAGAAAAGTTGGGAATGAAGCAGATTTTTAATTGCAATGAGCACCTGTTCAGAGAGCAGAGCCCGCTGCTCAAGTCCTTCAGCACAAAGAAGCTTAAATCCACACCCTCCCCTCAACTGCTTCAGATTTAAGTACCAAAATTCCCAACAGCCTTGCAGCAAAACCTTCCTCCAACACCTGGCCCAACCACCCCTGCCCTGCTGAGACTCATTTTCCAGTGTGACTAAACATCTAAAAAGGTCAGCAGCTTAGAAATCTCTATCATCTCTGAACTCTAGCACTGGAGTGCTCTAAAAAGCGTTTTGCTGTCCAAACTCCTCATGATAACACAGAATGAAGAGTTCTGGTGAACGCTTTATTTTCTGCAAAAAAGCAGTTGCAATGCAGCCTTTCTGTGAAGCTCGTTAGCTGCTCCTGTGCAAAGGGCAGGGGCTCTGGCAGGGAGGCCTTTGTCATCCCTGCCTGTGCTTGTGCCAGCTCTGGAGGGGATTCCACTGTGGAAGACAGAAATTATTGTCACCTGGCTTTAAGCAGATGAAAAGACACAGTGTGGATAAACTCCTGTGGCTTTGCAGGTGCTGAGCGCCTTCAGGGTGCGGCAGTCCTGGGTGCTCCCACGTGCCTGCTCTTCAAATGTCTGCTGGCTGGGAAGGGCGAGGGTCTGAAGGGAAGGGAAGGCCCCAGGTTCAAAAGCAGCAGCGTCACCCCAAACTTGGGAAGCTTTCCCACCCCATGCAGCAGCACGGAGGTCACACGTGCTCTGCAGAGGATGTTGCACCCACGGGGCAGGAGCACCCAGCCCAGGGCTGTGAGTCCTCAGCCCAGCGAGTCACATCGTGGAGGGCTGGTTTACATGCAGCGATGAGACGTGAGGACTTGACATGGTCACAGCCTTCGCTAACTGGGGGCCAATTCCTGTCCCCACGTCCTCCCTGTCTTTCAGACTGCAAGCGTCTGACCCCCTATGTTCACATGGTCCCTGGCACAGCGAGGTTTCCCTCCCTGCTCCTAGCATTTATGTTCTGCCGTTCCAGTAACCGAAGTAATAACAATAACAAAGATTCCTCAGGATTATCATAATAGAGATTTTTATTTTAAGAGTTGCCAGCTGCCTACCTTTGTCTTTTTCCTTACATTAAATATTAACAACACAGCCAACATAATGCAAAATTTAAAAGGAATAACTTCAAATAAGTCGGGAAATCCCAGCAAACTCCCAAACTACTCACCCACCATCACGTTTGAAGAGCAAGCAGCCATCTCAACGTTACACAATTGTTCTCCAAAATCTTTTGATGGCCTTTCAAGTTCAAGCTTAACTTGCATTTGCAAGCTACCTCCTTGCTCCTGATGGGATGTGGAACAGAAGAGAGCACCCAGCCATAACCTGGGCAGTCACTGGCCCTTGGGGGCTGTGTAAGGCTGCTGAGGGGTGATCCACTCACACCTCTGCCTTGGGGATCACCACAGCTGGAAGCACTGACATCCTCTGCCCTGGCAGCTGATGCTTGGGGATGTTTGCTTTCCCTCTTCCCTTCCATCTCAATGCAGACCAGGTCCTCTGCATGTGCTGTCTCTGCTTGGAGGCCATTGCTCACTTGTTGGAAGGAGAAGGTTGTTTCTCCACCCCTCACACACCTCCTGTATCATTCTGCATGCTGGGGGAACAGAAGGCATGTGGAGATGTTCTCTCCAGTTTTCTTCAGCTGCCTCACCCTGTCTCTATTTTCTGGCGTGTTCGCAAAGGTCAACCACAGTCTTGCACTGGAAAACCAGAGCTGAGTGAACCAAGCCAATCCCAGCACTCGCTTGGCCATCTTACAGATGGCTGCTCTTCAGTCAGTCTCTTTCTCTCTTGCACATAAAAAGTGAAGGTTGTTCTCCATCAAAATCGATAGAGGAGGTTAATTAAATACCTCTGCTCAGCAACACATCAAAGCCTCCGCCTCAAGCCCAGCATGCGTGCGGGTGATCTTTGCCTGCCTTGCCCAGGCCAATCCCTTTGATAAGGGAAGGGCTGTGCAGGGGGGCTTAGGGAAGCCAAGCAGCAATTCAGCTCTTCTGATTACCAAGCACTACACAAGTATCATGTCAATAGATCTGAAGCTCCATCAAGCAACTATAATCTATTCCTAGCCCAAATCTATTTGTCATGCATGGGTATTTTTCTCCTTTCAGTGGAAAGAGTCCTGGTGAAATGTGAATTGACTTTTGGGGTTCCACATATGGCTGCATGATCCCTTCCTACCCTGGTATTTGCTGTCCTGAACCCCTGCTTTCAAAGGAAAGGGGGAAGGGAGATGGATGGCAGCAGTTCAGGGGCTGGGGGCTTGAGGGAACATGCTACCTCTGAGAACAAATGCCCGGGGTCCCAGCAGCTGCTTTTCCAGTTAAAGCAGCTAACAGCACCCAGGAATGCTGCAGACAAGGGAATTCACTAAGGATGCATTGTAAAAAGCACAATTTTTGAGCTTGCATAGTTCCTTCTGGGTAATGAAGTATTCTGTTCTGTAATAAAAACTAGATTTGCTTGGCGCTTCTGTAACAGTAACGCGAGGACAGCTCAGCTGTTCCGATTCCCCAGCGCTGGGTGCTAGCAGCTCTCCCCCACCTCTTCTCTAGGGCTGCTGAGATGACATTGGCCGCTGATGGGTCTCTGCAGAAGGACCCATCAGTGGGTCTTTTAAGTTAAGGAGTGTGTCCTACTGCAGCCATGCAATGACCCGAAGTGATGTTGCACAAGCACAACACACACTGGCAGTCCCACACCAATGAGCGTGTGACACTAGAAACACTGTCCCTTGGTGTCTCTTTCTTGCCTACCAAAGAACATGGCTTCATCTTGTACCGATGTTCCTGCAGAATGTGCACTGGTCTTCTTGCTGTAAAGTCAGGACCAACGTGAACAGCGGATCTCAAAATGCCTATTCCCAAAGCATCCATCTTGGATTTTAATTTAGCAAAACAAGAAAGACCAGTGCAATTTTGCAAGAAATTCATTAAAGCAAGTCTTTCCCCTGGAAGAAGATTATATAGGATAGGAACAAGCACAAACAAGCAGCAGTGTCTGGGGAACCATCCCAGGAACTTCAGTGGTTTGCCTTACAACTCTTTGCAGTGCAACCTGAGACTGAATCTCCCAACCGTTTGCTTGATCAGGAGAAATGCGATGCTCCAGCCCTAAGATGGACTGAAGAACATTATAAGGGGGGTGACTTTGTAGATACAAGAAGATCTGTTGGCTTGCTCACAGTTTCCAGGTTTAAATACAGTCTTTCCAGACCCTGAAGGAGCACCCCCGAAAAAGAGCAGGAGGCTGTCTCGTCACTGAGCAGCTGGAAAGCTGCAGCCTGGGAGGACACGTACTTTCCAGCCAGAGCCTTGCAAGGAGGCACATATAAACATCAGCAATTACAAAGCAAGCCCTAGTCATTAATGCCTTCGCATTGGGTACCACCAGGCTTACCACAGGCACTGCCAAGTCCTGCTTAGCTCTTAGAGAGAAAAAGGTCTGCTCTCCCTGGAATAAAGGGTCATAAAATCAGCTGCTTCCTCCTCTTCCCTTCTTCAAACATAAATGGTCTGCCAGGGGAAAGCTGCACAGGGAAGCAGCTCCTTGGTGCTGTGAGAAGGCACCATAGCCACTCTGAGCCAGGCAGGTTGTGCACAGCAGCTTCAGCCCTTGGGAAATATCAGTACAAACACAGCAGAAACTTTCAAACACCCATCTGAGCATCTCCTGCCCAGCCGTGCTGTGTGCAGGTCTTCTGGGCCGCCTGGGCTGGGAGTCTGAACTCCAACAGGACTTCTTTCCAGCCGCTAAATATTGCGCTAATGCACTTTATACATACAGTGGTGATGCTGAGTCACTCCAGAGCATCTTCCCTCCAGTTCTCACTCGTTATGTTGCCATCAAGGAACATCAACCCTCTGCCCAGACCCTGGGGCTCATGCTGTAGAAATAAAAGCACAGTGTTGTGTGTACTTGAGCTCATGACTCCATTAGCTATATTTAGTTCCCATCTACCCAAGGATTTGCAAGAAAATGGATGAGTGTGCAAAGTTAATTGCAAGTTACGTCCTGTAGGTTCTGACAGTTATGTTTTCCCTTGAAATATGCCTCCAAGATGCAGTTCCCTGAGCGTATCCAGTGTTTGGTTACTCAAAATGACTGTACAGCCTGCTGGAGCCCCCCATGTACCCTCAGACACTCAGCGTCAAAGCTGCAGCCTCAGAGCTACAAAGCTGATGTACAGCAATGGTATTTTTTGAGTGCAATTTTTTCCACTAGTTCTTCATCCCAACAGACCAGTCAATACATTAGTTGGGTTAAAAAGCAGCACAGTAACAATTCTCAACGAACATACAGAGAAGTGGAAGAAGATGACCAGCTGATGGAAGGCTGTGTTACTCAATTTTCAATTAATATTGAACTCTGATGTCCTTTTCTGGCTGTAACTTCCCAAAGCAGTCTCTTCCTTTGTTAAACCCTGGGATTTGTGACTTTCAATTCCAGTTCAGAAGAGTTCAACAGCAGGAAAATAAATCTAAAATCATACAACAGTCAGTTCAGAAGAGCTGCCTTCTATTGCAACTTTTAGAAGACACCTGCTTGACCCACCCAAGTTATTCGGTATTCAGTTACTCATAACTTTGCCGAAATTAAAACCGCTCAGGTTAGAATTTTCCACACCATTTACTGGTCTCTAGTAGGCGTCAAAGGCAATTTCAGGAAAATTAGCTATTTTCAATGACCAGATCAGGGGAAAAGTACACAACATTAACAGGGATGAGATTGTTATTAGATACAGAAAAAATAAGGGGTTCATCTGACATTTGCAGATTGCACCTCTTTGCAGATGAACAAGGGAGAGGAATTAGGATTTTACGTGAAAACCTTAATTTTAGCATTCCATATCAATAAGATGCTTGATTTTGCAATCCAAATATCCTCCTAATATAATAAACTAAGACAATCAAATTACACTAATTAAGCTAACAGAATGAAACCAACACTACACCGGAGTCAGGATACTGGGCGCCCTCCCACTGCATTGCGCCAGTAAATGATTCCCGCAGTTTAGGACTCCTCCCCATCTATGGTAGAAACCCCAATATTTAATGAAAAAGATAAGTATGAATTTCTAAACGCATCTATACAGTTTGCTGGGGAATAAATGTAAGTTTAACAGACGGGTTTGCTGTGTAATCGTACACTGGAGATACCAAAGGCATCCGGTGAATTCTCTATGTGGTGATCTTTCTCCCAAGCTAAGGGACTTCAGCAGGATCCATTAGCATCACCATCACCAGGAGCGTGGGGGGGGGGGGGGGGGGGGGGGGGGGAGAGCCGCTCTCTGAAGCCTCGCTGCACGCTCCCTGCTTGATGCGCCTGACGGCACACGGCTGTCCAACACACTTGCTCACTCCTGCTCCGCTGCACGCAGCGGTACTCGGCCTTTCTCAGTGTTGTCTGCACCGAGGAATCTGCTGCATTTAAGTTCCTGAAAGATAATAATGCCATGTCCCAGCTATTTGATCTGCACAGCCAGCTCATGCTTGGCATGCAGTGCATGTCCGTCGAGCCTTTGCAGTCTCCTGACACTCACAGGAGTGGGACAGCAGCCGGAGGGAAGATCCCAGAGGGGACAGTCCTTTAGACAGCATTTGTGAAGGAAAAAGAATAAAGTAGCTCACAAAAACAGGGCAGCTCCCTCAGCAAAGCTTTCCTTTGGAAAATGACAGCAAGCCCCTGCACAGAGTAAGTCTGATGTGATGCTCTGGCATGGTTTGTCCTCGTCCCTCCCCAGCTCTACCCCTCTCCCATCCCCAAAGCAGTGCTGGTCCCTTCCCACCCACCACGGCCAAAGCTGCAGCAGGGAAGCAGCTGCTTCAGCAGATAAAGTTTTCCACTCTTTCTAGGGGATTTTTTCCACTTAGTTCAACCTGCCCGAGGATTTTCACTGAGCTAAACCAGTATTGGGAGCCCAGACACCACAGCTCTGAATGGAGCAGGACCACCAGACCATAGTCAGTGTGACTCTTGACCTCTCGCACTGCACTTGCCAGGGTTCACATTGCTGTAGGGTTGGCCCCATTTCTGACCTTTTGGACTCCAACAGATTGCAGCGAGAAGGAAGCAAAGCCCATTTGCTCCTCTGTTACAGAAGAAAGGACAGAGGAGGGCCATGGGGTAAAACTGGTTCTATATTTAAGGCCTGCATCAGGTTGTTATGGCAACAGGAATTCCAGCCACCACAGTTCCTCCGAACGCCTCGCCACCATCCTCTGCAGAGCCCAACTTTGCATCACTCACCAGCCTCCTGCCTAACACTTGGGCTGAAGGGGAGAGGAAAAAAAAAAGCAACTCATCGTGCCACGGAGAGGATTTTCCTCCTGAAGTGAAAAGCAAATGAGAAGAACAGCTTAAATAAACATGCCCACAGACACAAGCACCGAAAGCCAAGTGTGGCAGCAGGAAGGCTCAGGCCCTCTCAGCTCATGGAGCCCACAGGGGCTGGAGCCACCAGCTCATGAAACCTGCCTGGTGCGTCCCCATGGGGGACAACTGCATGGCTCCTGGTGTGGGCAGGGTGCTCATGGGGTTGCATCCCAGTGGGATGGGAACAGACCCCTCCTTCCACACCCACCAGTGGTCCTCACCAGGGCAAACCTGAGGCTTGCAGACACGCTAGCAGCAGTCTGTCCCTCATGGTGCCACTTCCCCAAGCTCAGATTCTTTTGTCTGACTGGTGAAAGTCTGCATTTCATCCATGCTTCCAACTATTTACTTATATGGGCCTCATCTCCACCATGCCCAAATCTCAAGGGCCAACAGGACATTGTTTGCCTTTTTTTTTTTTTTGCAGCTATCATGCTGGAATTCATAAACAGAAAAGCTGTATGTGAGACACATGAAGTAAACCTTCCCTTCCCCTTACTAAAGCCTCTTCTGGAGTCCTGCATCCAACTCTGGGCAGCATTCATCAAGACAGGCCACAACTGGAGAGAGCCCAGAGGACAGCACAGGAGTGACCAGAGACGTAGAAAATAGCCTCTAAGGAGAGATGGAGGGAAATGGACCAATTAACTCATGAAAACAGAAGGCAGAGCAGAGATGGCATAACAGTTTTCCATTCATAAAAGGATCCTGTAGAAGAGAGCAATGACTCACTTTCCATATCTGCTGGGAATCAGACAAAATATAGTAGGATGGAAGAGTTAGGATGGCTGTTGGGAAAACCTTTCGAAGCAGAAGGACAGTAAAGCCCTGGGGTAAGCTGCCCAAGGAGGCCGTAGGGTGGAGACATCGTTAAGACTTTCAGGAAGCATGCGTAAGCATGTCAGGGATGGTCTACACAACTTGATCTTGGCTTGGTACAGAAGGGTTAGGGTACATCTCCACGTCCCTTCCTGCCATACACAGCTGTGCTTTTTCTAGGAGAACCTCCCACGTGCATTACGGTTACGTGCGGATCTTATACAAGCCTCAGCAGCCATTTACAGCAATGGGAGTTTTCTTGATTACAGTGACCAGAATTGGGTCTGGTATTTCAGAAGGCAGCTAAGGTTTTCAGTGGCACCCTGGAACCGCCTCACTTCACACACTCTGCGACTTTCAGGTTGCCTTCGTGTGGCCACACCAGGCTGGAAGCTCAATGTCCCCAGCAGCACTCACAGCCCTCTGCTCTATTTCCTTCCCGCTGATGACCTTTACCTTAATCTAGGAAAACCTGTTATTAATAACGTCAAACATGCCCCAGCACTTAGACACGGCTGGGATGCAATAGCACCTGTACTGCAGCCCATCAATTCCTGGTTTTCTAAGCTGCTGCTGCTGCTAAAGTCTTGCCTGTTGCAGAATTAACCGCATCTCCTCACATCTTAACAAGCGTCCAAACTCCTTTTGCTTACTGAGAGATTGTGGAAAAGGAGTCAGGAGATTGCACACAGCATCCTGTGTGCCTGAGCAGTGTGCCATTACTAATAGGGTCTGGGGCCACATTAACACAAATTCCAACGCGGAGCAACAGGGCAGCTTGAGTCCCAACGCATTTGAACTGCAAATATATAAAAAACACCCACAGTTTATAGTTCAAACAGAGAGAAAATTGGGGGGGGGGGGGGTGTGGGGTGTGTGTGTGTGTGTGTGTGTCAAAACTGAAATGAAATATTCTTAAATTATCACGAGAAAGTAGTAACTGACCTTATCTGAAATAACTTCGGTAACTTTGCAGTCTGACTCCAAATGGGAGAGAAAAATAAATTAAATCAAATCCCCAGAGTTTACTTCTACCCAGCTCTATCAAAAACCTTCTGCTTTGCATCAAAATCAGATTCAAACCACCCTCAACATGCAGCCAGGGCTTCTAAGGTCTGTGACCCAGCCGGGAGACGGCAGCTCAACGGGCACAGCGGTGCCCCTCCTCTGGGCAAGCCCCCCGCTGAAACGTTCATAAATCTGTGCAATGGTGCCACCAACGCAGGGCTGAGCTGTGCCGGCAGCACTGCAGGCTCACACTGTGCAGCGAGCCCGGGCAGAGCAGTGTACACTGAAAAGGACAATTTATGGGTTAGAAAAGCCAGGAAAAGGGCAAGCTGCACCCGAGGGAGACCTGCACAGCTGCTGTGGGGAAAATGGGGCATGAGTTATGCTTCCCAGGAGCTGATGCTCCTACAGCTGTCTCTTACCTCTCACTTTTTCCCCTCGTACAAGCCTCTTCACCTTGCACCCCACATCAGCTCTGCACGCAGCACCACGACCGTGCGCACTGCACAATGGCTGCAAACCGCAGGGACAGGGCAGCACCTCCATTTGGGGCACCAGGTCCCCATAAACACAGTCTCCTAAGCTGTCCAAAGTCTTCTTTCCTGGTAAATTCAGTTCTAGGAAAGTAAAGCTCAGCGCTATTAGTAACCAAAATCAGCAGAAGAGGTGCACCAGCCCAGAACAGCCACGTCGTCCAGCATCCCCTGGCTACACCCACGTATCGGCTTTGCAGCTTGTCCTCTGCTTCTAGCTGCTTTTTCTAATTCACCTTGAGCTGCTGCCACAGCTGCAGGATACTTTAGGAGAAACAGGAGAAGCCAAAAAACCGCAGGGCCCACATTACCCTAAAAATACTCACCTGAGAGGAGTCAGTTATTGAAACAGTGAGTAGACAGACCGGAACCAGCAGAATCCCTATAAAGTGCAAACAGCAAAACACAAATCAGCATCTCCACCACCGTGGTGACAAACAACACCGTCCCGGGTCGCACCCGGCACCAGGTACTACAACAGGCTGTGAAACAGCATCTTTACAGCAAAACCACAACTACTGAGACAGAAGGGTGGGGGGAAACTCAGTCCGTCAGCGGCACAGCAGTATCAGGTCGGCCAGCGTTGGGTAATTTTGTTCTTGTTAATAAATAAATAAAATTGTGATGATTAAGTGGAAGTAAGTAGCACTGTTATCAATACAGAGAGCCTATGCAGTACATTAAACCCAAGTAATTTAAAGAACAGAGCATATCAGATAAATAATTCATTCCCTTTTGGTAAGCACAATGCCACTTTAGCTGCCTAAATTTTCAAGGAGTGGGGTGCTTTTTAATTAAAATGTAGGTATTTACAAATGCACGTGAGCCTTTAATCATTCATGTTCGAAGGAAGCTGACTTGGTCATGCGTTAGAAAGAATAAAGCAGCTTTCATCTTTCTGTAGAATACACCCAGCAAACTGCCGGGGCTGTGAACCAGCGACCGAGCGTGTCTTGTGATGAGAGAGCCTTTCAGTCCCCCGTGCAGCACAGAGCCATCGCGGAAAATGCATTTCCTGAGGTCGAACCGAGAAAAAGAACAAGTGCTGGAGAGCCAGCGCGATGCGGAATCAATCTGCCCCCGTGCCCGTCTTAAAGCAGGTTCTCCCCAGCAATTAAGGATATTGCTAAGGAGGATAACCAGAGCTCAAACGATTTCAAAGGGTTTAATTGCTTTCTTCCTAATGACACTGCAGGCAACAGCCCTCTCCCTCCTTCCCAGGATCTCTGACTCAGTGGGAGCTTCTCAGCTGGTTTGTGGGGCCTGGATCTGGCCTGAGCTTGGGCAGCACGATGGGAATCTCAGCCCTGATGTGAACAGTAACTTCCACAAAAGGGATTCCAGCCCAAAATAAAGCTCTACATCTTGCCAGTCTCAGGAAGTAAATCAAAAGCACCCAACAATCATTATTTTGAAATCCCTGGATTTTCACCCTAAGCTGCTGAGTCTCGAGAGCCGGACTGAGCACTGTGAAGCCAACGTTCACCTGCATGGTCAGCTGCCAGGCACAGGGCCGCGCTCGGATGCTGGGCTGCTCTGCCGCAACAGCTCGCAGCAGCTGAGGGTCTCTTCCATGAGTTGTGTGTGCCTCAAAGCACATCAGTTACGGTATTTCAATGTAAATTAGAGGAATATTTGAGTTAAAACAGCCTGGTGAGCATAACCCAGTGAAGTGAAAGCAAAGGAAGGCGGTTGCAGCTAAGATGCTGGGCAGATCAGCCGCAGCTGCTTGGGGAGAGGCTGCAGCTGAACCTGGTGGCACCGAGCAGCAAGAGAGGACTTGTGTTCACCTCTGCCCAGACAAGCAGATCTACCCACACAGACCAGAGCTGTGACATCACCGCTTTGCCCCACAGCTCCCCTCCTGAGCTTTACTGCTCTGGTTTTTCACATACAGGAGTTTACAGAGATGCTCTTTGATGGATTTAATAAAGTCCGATACCCGTGTGTGAACAGGTTGTCAGTACTAGGAGACACTTTCGTAGAGCATGAGCTGCCTTCCCAGGCTCAGTGTCCAAGCCACCCAGTGATGAGGCATGGACAGACCCTCTGGAGCCGAGGTCTGGACTTGGGTGATTCTGAGCAGCAGCTGGGCCTCCACCCTGCTGGAGCGGGGCTTTGGGAATCCACCCAACAAAGAACAACATTCCAGTTTCTAGCTTGCCTTTAGTCAAACATTTCAGCAGATTGTCTTTTCCCTGACACATCTAGAAATATTTTGTCATCATAAATTGACTCTGGTTTATATTAACTAAAAACCTCTCTCACTCAATAGCTAGTTTGAAAAATGTTGGCAATGAGCATTAATTCAACGTAGATTTACACCCCCAGACCGTGCTAGAGCACTGGGGTGAGCTTCCCAGCACTGAACCTAAGTGTACCAAATAAGAACATGAAAAACCCAAAGAGCTGATTCACATCATCTAACTTGCACAAGATAGATACATGAGAGCAGCAGGCGTCTGCCAGCATAAACCACTGTCAGACTTGGCGATATTCGTGTACACTTAAGAAAAACATGAACTGCAGCGTCTCAAGAGGAGGCAGTACTTGAAAGGAGTCCAGCATGAGGTTTAAAAATTCACTGCATCCTAAACTGCACCTGGTGGGCCCCAGTACTCCTAGTGCCAGGGCAGGAGATGCTTGCAGGGGAGCATCCACTGCTGCAGGCTTACACAGGGCTTGGTAGCAGCGATGTGCAAGTTAAGCCTTCAAGACACCTTGGTTTTCCAAGACTTTGTTCCCTGCAAGCTTCCTACAGGGGAAGAAAAAAACCCCTCTCAAGATAGACTCATGGGATGTGCAGAAGCACCTGCCTCCTTTTCCAAATGCCTTCCCAGGTTGTCCCAATATATATCCCAACCTCTTCCTGTGCAGACAGACAGCCCGTCACAAACCTGCTCACACCAGCTATAGAGAAACCAGTTCTTTGCTCTCTCCCCCCAAAAGCCAAACTGTTTATCCAAACAAAGCATCAGAGCATAGGGAACTTGGTCTCCCTTCTAGGCTTGGCCAGATCTGTGCTGGGGGTCCGAGTGCCAGGCATGCCACCGCGATTCCTGCAGGCATCCAGGAGGATGCTGCATTTCTCCAGAAGTCCGAGGAAGGAGCACTCCAATGACAGAGGAAGGGACACAGACAGGTGGATGTGAAAGGCTGGTGCGACAGGGGGTCAGCCCCAGTGATGAAGCAGGGATGCTGGGAGAGGTGCCTCACCGCAAAAGCATCTGCGAGATACTTGGGTTTCTAAGCCCATCCCTGAGAAGGAGAAGCAGGATCACCTCCCTGTGTCCATCTCCTGGCGTGAGGAAGACCTTGCAGCTCTCCATTTCAGGAGGCTGACAGCGTTAAAGCTAGGCACGTTCACTTGATGTTTCCACAGAATAATATATTTCATGAAAATCAAGCTGCAGTTTGGGCCAAAACAGGCAGGAAAGGAGGAAAGGGGGATTGAAAAATGTCTAAGCTTTTAAAATTTTCATTTTCTTTAAAGCTTTGACATTTTTAAAAGAAGAAACATGTTATGTTGATAAATATTAATAGAGCAAAGGATTAAACAGAAGGGTAAAATAGCAGGAACATGAAACATCATATCTGAGTTTGAGGACACATGTTTCTCTTTAGCTCAGAACTTTCCCTGGTTTTGGTCACCAGATAAGAAAATCCACAGCAGATCCACCAGTTCTGCTCAGTGGAGGGGCAGTGGGAAGGGAGATCCTTACCACACAATCCCATGGCTGGGCACCACATGTAAGAAAGCAATTAGGCAGCTGAAAAACAATTACAATGATTTCTTGGTAGTGACAGCTGCAAGAGCAGGAGTAACTCACCCAGAAAAATCAGGAAAATATCACGAGGATGCCAGGGAGTGTCTTTGAGGCCACACTTTATCTCACGCCAAGGAAGCAAAAGCCAGGAGCTGCTTACCCACTGGCGGCTCAGCTTCCTCAGGCACTTTGAGACTTCGCTTTCAGTCTTGTTGCGGTTTATCTCCAGCCAGCAACTGAGCACCACACAGCTGCTCGCTCACTTCCCTGCCTGGTGGGATGGGGGAGAGAATCAGAAGAGTGAAAGTGAAAAAAAATCGTGAGATAAGAACAGTTTAGTAATTGAAATAAAATAAAATAGTAGTAATAATAATAATGATGATAAAAGCATATACAAAACAAGTGATGCACAATGCAGTTGCTCACCACCCGCTGACCGGTGACCAGCCAGTCCCTGAGCAGCAGCCCCCCAGCCAGCTTTCCCCTGGTTTATATACTGAGCGTGAGGCCATATGATGTGGAATATCCCTTTGGCCAGTTGGGTCAGCTGTCCTGGCTGTGCCCCCTCCCAGGTTTTGCATCTCCAGCCTTCCCAGTTGGTAGAGCAGGAGAAGCTGGAAAGTCCTTGACTGGGTGTAAGCACTGCTTAGCGGCAGCCAAAACATCAGTGTGTTATCTGCGTTGTTCTCATACTAAATCCAAAACACAGCACTGTACCCGCTACTAGGAGCAAAACGAACTCTGTCCCAGCTGAAACCAGGACAACTCTGCAGTGTTAAATATCCCTGAAAACCTGGGATTTATCCCCCTCTTGCAGGGACTGGACCCAGTTTTTCCCCAGGCCATTTCACCCACCTCGCATCACTGCCCTAATCAGCAACTGTCGGGGATGCTGGGCTGAAAACTTCTGCTCCTGGGAATGGAAAAATACCCCACTGTGCCTTCCTTTCCCTTGTTTCCTCTTCCCCAGCCCCGAACACCTTTCTCCACGAGCTCCCACCGCTTTCCTCCCTTCCAGCTCACCCTTTCCCACCCCACGGCTCCAGCCCGGAGCAGTGGCGACTGGCGAAGCCTCGGTACGAGCCCACGGTGGCCGTCAGCCTCGCGGGGACGGCACCGGGGACGGCTTGGCAGGGCTGCTGGGGGGGACCCCGGGGCGGCAGCTGAGCTCAGCCCTTCACCTGCGGGAAAAAGGACCCTGCGGCCGCCTTTGCTCCGTGTGCCGGTGGGAGAACACGCGTGGGTGTGTGTTCCAGCCGCGCCTAAGGAGGAGAATGCGGGGGTTGGGGGCGTGCCCCGCCCGGGGCCGGGCTGGCTCCCCGCTGCCGCCAGGTGGGGCTGTGGGACCGCGCTCCGCCGTGCCCCGCACCGCCCCGGGCCCCGCACCGCTCCCAGCTCGGAGGTGGAGGGGCTGGGGCTCTCCCCTCCTCCCAGGGCCCGCCCCACTCCTGCCCGTTCAGCTACGGGCTCCTGCTACCCCCGGAGCGGGGGGGTCGGCGTAGCTGTTTGCAGAGCATCCCTGAGCACCTCCGGGCCGCCCTGGGGCCCTGGCCCCCCACCTGCATCCACGCCGCTGCCCTCAGCCCCATCAGCACCCTGCCCCAGAGCGAGGGACCAAGGTCAGGCGTTTGTGGGGCTGCCCCATCGCCCGTCTCCCCTCTGGGCAGGACAGGACCCGCGGGGCACGGCTCCTCATCAAGGTGGAAGCACTAATTGCTCTCCCTGGTTCCACTGCTCAGCGCCGATTTAGGGTCGCACCGAGGCACCTGCCTTATTGAAATAGGGGCTGCAGCTGTGTGAAGGGGCTTGGAGGCTGCTCTCCTCCCCCTCCCCGCAGGTCGGTTTGGGGCTGAGCTGTATCTGCGGCTTTTCCTCTCCACCTTCTCCCAGGGCCTGACTGACAGAGGTCGGACGGCGGCAGCAGATCCGGCACCCTGTGCACACTCCGTAGTCAGAGGACGCGGCCCCATCTGCAGAGCGTGTGTTGGGTTTCGTTGGGATTAGATGCCTCTGGGAGCGAAGCAGAGGGAGCTGCTGGGGCAGAAACGCTGACCTGCCTTCAAGTAACCCCCCCCAAAGCCAAAGAGCTGCGAGCTCAACCCGTGCCTCATGCCGGACAGTGACTGGCCGTCGAGCTGCTCTGTGTGGGCTCTGAACCCCAACAGAAGTAAGGCCAGTTAAAGACAGCACCCTCTGTCCCCCTCTGCCCTGGGGCTGGCGGTGGGGGCTGTGGAACCTCCAGGCCGTTCAGTAATTAAAAGTTTCCAGCTACAGGAGCAGCTCTGAATTATGAATGAATCTGCTTTGTCAAATAAAGGTCTCGGCTCAGGGATTAGGTCTCAGCCGTGAGCCGGAGACACTGTTATTGGTAACAAAGCCCCCAGCATGCCAGTACCCTGCGATGGATCCCAGGCCATCACCCTGATAACGCAATTAGCTGCTTTAATGCAATTAGAGGGGGACGTCTGGGGGATTCTCAGGCAGCAGAAGGATGGCTGTACCCCCCTACCCCTGGTCCCCAGCCTGTGTTGCAGGCAAATGCAAATTGCAGCAGGGCTGAGAGGTGACTGTAGGGACCATTGGTTTTCCTCTGATGCTCCTGGAGAGGCACTGCCCATCCCGACACCTCCTGGGACAGAGCAGGGGAGTGGGGATGCCACTGGTTTGACTGGTGGGTCACGGGGCACCACTGCAGCTCGTGTTGGCCCCACAGCGAGGCACTGCTCGCAGGGTGACCGGCGGTTTTATGGCAGAGGGGAACATTCCTCTCCGCTGGGAACCCGTTGCAAGCGGTCCCGGTGATGTGGGTGGTTGTGCAAGAGAATCCCCGGTGTGCCACCGCTTTCCTCACCTTCGGAAACTGCTCCGCTGCCCGCTGTCCCTGCAGCTCAAGACGGCGCTTAAGGAGCCCGTTTCTCAACTGGGTGTCCAGGCATCCCGTAGTTCTCCCCAGCTGACCGGCTCGGCCTGTTTGGCCCAGCCACCGTGCCACAGTCACCCACCCACTCATCCTGTATCCCTGCCAGCGCCGGAGGGGGTGGCACCCGCCGTGTAAACGGGGGTAAAAGGGCCAGCCTGGGTCGCTGCTGCTCGCAGGGGAGTGTTTGTTCTTGCTTCACCTGAGTGATACCAGATGAGTTACTGGGTTTTCCCCTTTTTGCTGCTTTCTTATCCAAAAGCAATCATCTGGCAGGCATGCAGTGCCATCAGCAGTGCTGGGGAGGGTGGGGACCGTGATGTGGACCGGTGCTTGTGGCTCTGCTCATCACTCCCCAGACAGCGCAGCCTGCAAGCCCAGATGGAGGTCATGGGGCCTCATCTGACTCCCTCAGGCAGGCAAGCTGCCCCCCAGGAGGGCTATGCCTGGGGCTGGGGGCTCTCCTCTCCCAGGGAAGCATAGAAGGTGGCTAGCACAGCTCAAAGGGTGCCCAAAATCCCTGGAGGGAACATCACTGAGGCTCCTTGTCCCGGGGGGCACAGCTGGGGGGCACAGCAGGGCACTTGGTGGGCACAGGCAGGGTGGCCAGTTGGCAAAGGGGGCACCCAGGGCGGAGGGAGATGGGATGTTAAGGGCAGGCACCAGCACAGCAGACATGGCCATGGGGCTGAGCTATAGGTACTGATTGTGGGATTGGAGTGGGGGCTGCCAGGAGCCCTTGGCTGGTACCTGGGAAAGTCTTTTGGAGGAAAGGGGTTTCTTGGGAAGTCCTCCCCAGCAGGATTTACTAAGGGCAGCTGCCTGAGAGCCACAGTTAATCCCACACAAACCTGCTGCTTCTGCTCACTTCTCCCGTCTCTTGACTTTTCTAACAGTCAATATTGTCACACTGCTCACCCAAGGGAAGAATAAATACCCAGGGACACCTTGCCCTTCCCATGAGGAGTGTGCCTGGAGCAGCAAACCCAGGGGTTTGGGAGGACAATGGGACCCCCCGGCCGTGCCCAGCATGGGGACAGCACCTTTCCCTCTGCGGGAGAAGAGGGACCAACCCAAGAGCCACAGCACATCAGCATGGAGCTCCATCGTGGCTGGTGACTCACAGCACATTCTCCCAACCCACCAGCTCCCGGAAGGAAATTAGTAACCCTGAAGAGGAAGAGAATTGTTGCAACTAGAGACTTTTGACCTAAACCCATGTACCTAGTGCTGCAGGAGCCTCTGAAGCCGTACGGAGGCTTCGTCAGAGGTATTACCTCACACAGCAGCCCAGCTAATGCTGGGGCTGTGCCGATGTCACACGCCAGCAGCGGGGCTGTGCCTCCGGCCCCTGGGCAGACAGTCTGGCCCCATCCTGCTGGGGCAGATGCTGTTGGTTGGTACTCACCAGCCCCATTCATGAACGGCTGGAGTAACTAATCTCTATCTGCCTGATGACAGGGGGTCACATTGTTTTCATAGCCCTGTTTTTAGTTACACGGGCGCAGCCACCCCCGGTCTGGTGCCCATAAAGAGCCATCTCTGGAAGGAAAAGGTTAAGCTGCATGAATCTTTGGGGGGAAAAAGTAATTATGGTTTTTGTGGCATTTATCAGATGGCCAGAAAAAGCCTGATTTCTAAAGCAGGTTCTCCGGAGGGGAAGGAGTAGATGCAAAGCATCATTAGCCTCGCACTTTGACCTCATGGTCATTGCAGCGCAGGGACCAGCCCCTGCCTCTCCCCAGCCTGTGTGGGTACCCATGCTCACACCTGGAGTGACATAGAAATGCATGTGAACAGGACAGAAACCCTGCCCCAAGCTCCTGCCCAGCCTTCCCAGCAGCTCCTGAGCTGGGCATCTCCCCTGGGCAGCACCTCGGGGTGCTCCGGGTGGGCAGGGATGCCCCACAGCCCTGAGATGCTGCCAGCCCAAGCCATCCTAGGCAGGTTCATTGTGCCACATAGAGATGGAAAGAGGAAAGGAGTGGGAGAAACCCTGCTTTAGTGGTTGGGGGTTTTTTTATGCACTCTGCAGAAAAGCTGGAGGATTTTGCAGCACGGATGGCTGAGCTGTTCTCCAGCCTGAGCAGGGAGTGCTCTCCCCCGCAGGCGTGGGCTGCTCTAGAGGAAAGCCTGGGCTCTGCGGCTGCTGGTGGGCAGTGGGGGCCATGCTGGAGCTGCACTGCCATGCCAGTCCCTCGCAGTGCTCCTCTCTCAGGAACCTCTCCAGCACAGCCCACACAAAACATTTCTAGAAATACATGAGCAACAAAAGAAGGGCTAAGGAGAATCTCCATCCTTTATGGGATGCAGGGGGAAGCATCGTGACAAAGGGTGAGGAAAAGGCTTCTCTCTCTCTCCAACTAAATCACAGAAGGTTGCAGAGCAGACAGTGTGTTGGTCTCTTCTCAGGAAACAGCTTCAAGTTGAAGGTTTAGATTGGATATTTGGAAAAATTTCTTCACTAAAAGGGTTGTCAGGCACTAGAACAGGCTGTCCAAGTGATGGAGTCACCATCCCTGGAAGCATTCAGGTGTGTGGATATGGTGCCTGGGGACATGGTTTAGGGGTGGACTTGGCAGTCTTGGGTTAACAGTTGGATTTGATGATCCCTAAGGTCTTTTCTAACCTAAATGATTCTGTGATTATATGAAAAGGGGGTTTGCTCCCAGCTCTTCTTTGCAGCTGGCCCCAGTGAAGGGGTTCCACACGCACACACCTGGGACCTGGGCTGGAGGCTTCCCTATCCTCATTTTTTCTGTATAGAGGCAACCCCAAATTTCTATGTGTGCATCTGTCTCCTCCAGCCCCTGAAAGGGTGAAGCAGGGAATGAAACCCCCACAGCTGGGGCACCCTTGGAGGAACACAGCCATGGGGATCCCCTCAAGCTGAGGTCAGGGACTCCCACCAGTGCACAGCCATGAGCAAGACTGGCTCCCACCCTCATCCCTGCAAGCACAGGGGGAGGCAAGACCATTCATCCCTGGGTGGGTGGCAGCGGCTGGAAGGAGCCTGCCACCCCCCAGGCTCCAGCCAAGCGCCGTGGGTGGGAGGAAGCTTCCCAGAAGCTGGAGAGCTAAATAAAGGCAAGGCCTGGAACAACCCAGGGCTGCCAAGTATTTATTCTAGCATGCCTGTGCACTGCCGAGCAGGAGAAAGATATTTTAAAGCTGCTGCAAGGAAACTTGTCTGTCTGCCTGGGTTTGTTGATCAAAAAAAATGTAATTACCAACTCTCCCCACCAACATCTCCGAGCCCTTCACCACCTTCAGCCAAGTATCTTCCTAAGCGTGGCTGGGCCCTGTGTCAGTACTACACTGAAGCAAATGCTTGGAAAAAGGCTTAAGCATATATGGAGTATTAAGAGCTCAGGGAGCATCCCCATCCTGCACTCAGTTTGCTTCTGGCCAGCCCTAACGAGAAATTTCTGACCAGCTTTTAGCATCCAGGTCTCACCCTTCTCCAATCCCATAAGCACTTACCCCTCTGGGCTTTCAGCTCTCCTCCCCTATAAATAGAACACGCCACGCCTTCCTACAGAGAAAGCAATCACTGCAATCTTTGGTCTTGAATATGTATTTTTTACTGAAAAAATCATTCATAAATTAACAAATACAAAAATGTACAAACACATGGGTAAATAAATGTAATGACACAAAGGATTGCTTTGCGGAGAAGTGTGTGTGTGTTTTAAAACACTAGTCTTCAGTGCAAAAATGTCCCCCTGGCACCTCTTAAAAACATAACAGTAAGCTCAAAAGCCATAATGATGGAAAGCTACTTTAGAGTTTAAAGCCACTTCTGATGGTGAGCAACCCAAAGCGAGTGGCTGTTGCTCAGATGGTATCTCCCTTAGAGAAGCAGAGCTTTACAGATAATTAACTGTCAATAAATAGTTTTGAAAATAAAACCCACATGGCTCATTTAAAAAAAAAGAATCAGCATGGAACAGGACCTGCCCTCCAGCAGGGCTGACCGACCGTGTGGACATGGAAGGGGCGAAGGAGTGGCCTTGTTGAATTTCAGCTGCCAGAATATGTACAAGTTCTCCTTAATATGAGAATTTTTACACCATAACAGCACATGCGCTTGACAGTATGTTTTTAACAGTTACATTTACTATACAGTATTTGACATAGCTGATAAGATTAACAGTGCACATTTTCAGATATTCCACATTTTTAAAAGGGGAACAACAACAACAACAAAAAAAAAAATCAATGTGATTAGAACAAAGGAAGGATGAAGAGGGATGATGCTGCTGCTGGGGGGATGGACCCTTTTGTGCCAACCATAGAGTGCATTTCTGAGCAGAGGTAACGGCTTTTTGTTCGACACAAGGTGCGACGGGCGTCAGGTACACATCGAAGGCTGAGGATCCCGACTAAGGTAGTTTAACACCTACTCACACACACATGCATGATTCCAGGGGTAGTGAACTCGGACTAGTTGAAATACATTCCTTGTTTTGAAGCACCATGAAACAAAGACAGATTTCTAACAAGGTCTCAAGATGAAAGAAAAAGAGTGGGAGGGCAACGCGGGTTCAGCATCAGAAAAGGGTCCACGTGAATTAGAGATCGAGATTCAGAAGCAGAAAGTCTTTATTGCTATATGCGCCATAAAAAGCCAATCCTCACCTCTGCCTATAAATAACCAGGCTGAATCCCCTCGAGAAGCGAGTTTAAAGCACATGTAAGTTCAAAGACTTTAAACCTAAGTTACAAACTTATCAGCGCTTTTCAAGGGCAGGCTCGCTGCCCTCTCATACCGGCTGATAACATCTACACAAGAACTTGTGTTTTCTCAACTACTTTCCTGGATACAGGTTAGGAATGCCCTGGGCAGTCACACCCACAACAGATGCGTCTGGGGATCATACGTCCACGGAACCAAGAAAACAATGTAAACCATGAGAAGTTAAGGAAACCGAAGGCAAACAACGCAGTAAGAAGTTAAAGTACTTCAGGGGTTAAATTCCCACCGCTGTTATGCATAAATACAAATTAAAAAGCAACCCCCAACGTATTTACTTTCAAGTCAGAGAGGTCCAGTAAAAGTTACCGTGTAGGTGCTGTGTGAGGACTGGACTGAGTGTCAGTGGGGCGAGAGCCTGGAGCCCAGCCTGCCCCAGCGGCTGTGGGGATGGCAGACGGGAGAACGGAGCAGCACTGCAGTTTGGATGGGGTGTCAGACCAAGCTCCCTGGTTCCCGGTCCTCATGCTTTCATGAGCCCAATTCGTGCGTCCTTCATTTCTGTCACTAACCTGCAACAACCTGCCCCACCGCGAGCGCTGACAGCGACAGCCCGGCGCGCTGCCTGGCTTGGGCAGCTCTTCAGCGTGCTGCTAGGTTTACACAACAAACACAAACCAAAACCTCCCCAACTCTACCGTCAGGTCACGGGAGTGACGGCAGGGCGCTGCTGGGCCGGGGTGGACTCGGTGCAGCGCAGCCAGCTGTCCCAACCCCACGGCACGCGGGCAGGAGCAGCCACGTCTGGGGGCTGCGCCCCCCCCAGCAGCATGGATGCGAGCTCTTGAGCAATCTGCCGAGCTCACACTTGCCATCAGTGGGACAGAGAGCAAGGCAAGGGATTTTATTTCATATGGCTTTTGGATTCATTTGCACATCGTGTTACAAAAGTGACAGAAAGGGGAGGTTTTTTCCCCATAAATATTCCTATTTCTTCACTCTCCCTGGAAAAAGCCACCCTCGTGGTTTCTGGAATGAGCGATGACGCAGCTGTATTTCTCATCCGCTTCACTGGAAAGTTTAGGGCCCTGTCCTATCAACATTTCTGCATACGCACAGCTTAAATCATGCAAGCAGTCTCACTGGCTTAAAAGGGAACACCTTGCACAAGTACAGTGATGCACACACAAGTGTTTACAGAATTCAAGACTAAAATGAGTGACCGTATGTAAACCTCTAGCTTGGATTTGAGCCATAGGAGAAAAATAAAAAGGGGGAATTTACAGAGCATATTTACACTTACACTTCTTTAAGAAGCGATTCTGTTGTATATACTTCAAGCAGGTCATTTAAAAAACTGCACAGACGTAGAAGAACGGTATTAGAAGTCGTTTGATCTCCCACCAGGGCAGTTGCCGACTGAATCGCTCCCGATGTTTGCTATCGAGAAGCCAGAGTCCCTCAGCTGAGCCACTTCCTGGAGGAGAAAGCGCATCCGAGGCGAGTCCCAGTGCCGGAGATTGCTGGAAGAGGAATGTGAAGACGAGAGCAGCAGGTCGAACTGTTGTCCTGAAACCCAGAAAGCAAGTGGCAGAAAAAAGAAAGAGACTGCTGAGCTCGCTGCACGAGTATCGGGCTGGATTGGTACAGCTAGGGCAATTTGTGCGTGCACTTTCAGCCTTATTCTCCAAAATACTGTGATCCTTCATTAGACAAAGTGTTGCTTGTCCTTGATAACCCTTGGAAAAGAAAGTCCAACGTGGTGCTTTCTTGGTGAAGGGCAAAGTTATTTTCCCCTCTTAATATTCGGTCACCAGAGCCAGCTCCGGTGTCAGGTTAACAGTGATGTTCTTATACAAGGCGTCATACGTGACGTTTGGAAAGTAGTTCAAGTTATTGAGGCCATCCAGGGCTTGCCTTTCTTTCGACTTCCTCAGCAAGGCATACCTGTGCAATGAGAACCAGAGGCCAGAGTCACTTCCATGTACCCCACAGAGCCCTGCGAAGTCCTCCCAACACTACTAGAACACCCCGAAAACAGCCAGTCCCAGCAGCAGCTACAGAACAACAAATTCCTGAGCCCTTAATAAAGATAACCATCACATTTTCTATATTCCATGTTGGTAAATATCCCAAACTTCAGAAAATTACAGTCCATCACTTGATGAAGAGCAAAACGCTCTGTGCCACCAGCAAGCACTCAGCTGTGAAAACAACCTGTAACCGAAGCCTGCAGGTCCCATTCCCAGGAGGGGACTGAGCTTGGGGGTCCTGCCGAGCCCTCACCAGCCAAAACATCCCAGAGAAGAGCGGCTGATGGGTGCTGTGGTCCCTTCCATCTTTACGAAGTTGGACCACGAACAAGAGCAGAACTAAATGGTTTTAGTCTGAGGGATGGATGGACGAGGAAGTAAAACTAGAAGAACGATGGTTTGGGGAAGGAAACTGCAGCTGGTGCTTAAAAACAGCCTCAACCAAATTTAGGGGCAGCATGATGTTATAAGGGCTAAGGGTGGGAGGGAAAAAATAAAACAAGCAGAAATGTCTCAGCGGGACAGGGCACTCACTGTCTGCACCGCAGTGCTGGGGGCCTGGCAGCACCATGGGGAGTGGGAGCTGGGGCTGACCTGGGGACAAAAAGCACCAGGGAAGGGATGTGCCAAGGAAGAAGAGGAAGATGCCAGGTGAGAGCAAAGAGGGAAGTGCCAAAGCTGCTTTCAAAGAGATCACAGCATCAGGGCATGGGCAGGACACAGTGCCTGGGTGAACACTTTCCTTCTCCACAGTGGGAAGTGTTGGGTTCCCCTGCTCGGGTGGGAGAAGCAGAAGGATTTCAGACTGCAGCAGTTAGTGCTTGCCTGTGGGTGAGCAGAGGGAAGCAGAGTTCAGAGGCAGGACACTGAGGATACCTATTGTAAGCCTCACATAGGCTGAGTGTTGGGTTGCAGACAGGGCAGTGGAGGCAGGAGTACCCAGCAGCACAGGTATCGGCCTCACCGGGGAGAACCGCTGCCTTGCCCGACTTCACCGCAGACCCCCCTCCTGCAGCACTGCCCCCCAGCTCCTGCTGACATGGAACTAGGGCTCCTGGCTGGGGCCAGGAGGAGACCTGGGAAGTATTAGGAACAAGAGCTCAGTCCCAGTTCTCCAGTTTTCCCTTGCACAGTTTTCAGAAGACTCAAATTCCACGAAGTTCCCCTGGCAAACACAGCCATTTGACTAACCCTCCTGTTTCCCAAAACAACCCTGGCTCCTCTTCGCAGAAGGACAAAATGTTCACACAACACTTGTGCTCCTTATGTACAGAGGCAGCCACTTCTCCTGAAGGATGTCTTAAGTCTCACAAGAGAGCAAGCCCTGAATTCAGGGGCTCTGTACACCCAGCCTGGTTGGGGCCAAGAGGCAGGAACCAAAGAACAGAGAGGGAGGAGTTGCTCCATCTCAGTGCTGCGGTGGAAGTGTGCTGGAGCTGCTGCCATCTCCCTGTCTGCATATATCATCAAGGGATGAAACCAGTGCGAGTGCCACCCTCCAACTCAAACCCTGAAAGCTGCCCCCCGCACTCTGCCTTCTGCAGGCTGAGCGATGCCTCCTTCAGTATTTAGATCGGACTCTCCTACACACACAGAAGCTTCTCTGATATTTGGCATTAGCCATCCCTTTAGTAACATCCCCCCTCAGGACAAGTCTTCAACCTGCCGTGCTGACAACCCTCGCTTCTGGATGGCATCCAAGCAGCTACAGCCACAAAGTCAGGACCCCACGTCACAGGGATGTGGGGTATAAAACATACTGGAGGAATCCAGGCAGTGCTCTGCCTCCATCGCCCACAGTTAGCTTCCTTCACGAGTTAAGGCTGTGAGTGCCCTCAAACAGCTGCAGGGAACCTTGTGCTGTACCCACACTGTGTGAAGGGCTTTGGGATCCTTGAAAAAAAAAAAATAAATTTCACTTGCCTTCCTAGGAACTGCACTTCTCCCCGATGATGGTGGGGAATTGATTTGTATTTCCCTGTGTCTCCTTCTGGTCGAGTCACTGAGTAGCCTGCGTACTGCACTCTGCGTTACAAAGGAAAGAAATAAAGTAAGTACGTACAAAAAAAATTCAACTGTTGCATTTGCTGTGCCGTCAGTGCTTGCAGGCAGCACAGTTAGTGTGCTTGGGGCTCTTACAGCAGCTCTGCCTTTCCAGCCAGCAGATAAGCTTATGCAAACCTCCCCACTCCAGCCTGGGCTCTGGGCAAGCCACTCGGTACCTCAAGGCTTCAGCTCAGCCGAGCTCAGCAGCATGGGACATTGCACACAAAGCCAGTAATTTCCTAACCAGTGACTCTGTTTGCTTCCAACCTACTGCCTGTGCAGGCTGGAGCGGGCCCCGTTCCCACCAAGCCACCGAGGCAGGAGAAGCAGAAGCAGCAAGCCCAGTGCCGGCCGCAGAGGTACCACGTGCCAAGCTTGGCTCGCAGAGCCACCACCACATGCGGAGTTCAGGGATGCTGGCTGAGCCCTTACCTGTTCCAGAGGTCGTCGTCTTCGCCTCCCCAGCCCCAGAAGGCGTTAGGGAAACCGTTGATCTTCTGAAACTGCTCGACAGTCAGGCCACTCACCCCACCAAAGAACTCGTTGTAAGGGAGCCTAAGCGGGAGAGAAGGGGTTAGGGCAGCACCAGCCAGCGCTGCAGCTCTCCCGCCTGCGTGGGGAGAGCCCGAGCTGTGGGGATGCTTCCCTCCATTCCCCTCTCATGGTCACTTTACACACAGCCCAACAAGAAAACCGAGGTTAGTCTTCTGCCTTTAGGAAAAATGCAATCTAACACCAGCTCCTGAGCTATTACGGTAGTGGGGAGGAAGAACGGTGCTTACAGATACATGTACTTATCCAGCTTGGCTGCGAAGTGCCTCGGCATCTGTCCGCACCCATAATAGTTACGGTCATTTTCTGGTATGTGGTCCACATCGTGAAAGATGAGACAGTCCCAATCCAAGTCCTTCATTGCTTCCCGAAAGCCAACGTTGAAGAGCATGGCACGGTTAAAGGGTTGGTTTCCAGCCTAGGAGGGAGAGAGTTCCTTCAAGGGGAGCCCTGTGCAGCCGGCGCTTCGCGCGTGCGCTCTCAGTCTTGTCTAGAAAACTGTGGAGGGCAACCTGCTCCCACATCGGTGCCGCAGAAGGTAACGATGGATAGGAACAGACAGACTAGCGAGATCAACCAAGACTTAAATATTCAATTTACAGTGCAGGAGCAAAGCCAAAGATGCTAAAGTCTTATTACTCAGACACGTGAAAAAAACCCACCCCAATATTGATCAATCTTTAAGACAGAGCTGAACAGGGAGGTACATTTACTGGATGGATGACGCCAGATAGCTTAAGTGACAGGTTCATGGACACATCAAATGACAGTTTTATGTTTCACGTTCACAAAAGTCTTCTAGTGCTGGCCAGACAAGAAAGGAGTAACTCGGGTCAGGCCGTTCCTGTGACTAGGGGATGCTCCCCACAACTAGTACAGATACACAAAAATAACACAGCATTATTTAAAATGCAAATGCCTGGCTCAAAGTTGTCTTTTTTTTAAAATACCTCCTCCAGTACAAGATTTAAAAAAACAAACCCTGAATCTCTACTTAATTTTTTTAGATTAAACCAGTCATTTTTGGGCACACCTCTTAGCTGTGCCATTTTTAAGTAAAATGGGACAACTTAAGCATCGCAACACGAACCGCAAACCTTTAAATGATGCGATCTGGCAGGTAAGCGCCCCGGGACACAGCGCCGAGCTACGCTTGTGGCTTCGGCAGACATTTCTAGTGCAGCCCATCCACGCCCCAGTGGCTGCCGCCCCGACCGCCCGAGGGCTGACTCACTTGTTCCACCACGTAAAAGGCGAACTGTAAACGTTGCCGCTGCAGCATGGGAATAAGGTGTCGGAAGAGGACGGGAAGATGCTCGTACCGATTGCGGAATGGGATCAGGATCGCCACCTGACAGGAAGACGACACGGCTCTTACTGCATCACACCAGCTGCTCCGGCTGCAGACCAACGCCCGGGCTGGGGAGTGGGACTAAACGTGGTGTCTTGGCTCCCCCATGGAGAGCTGACCAGCCTGAAATCCTTCCAACACCCACAACACGGATCTCCTATTCACTCTTTGGGGAAATTCAGCACAACCTTGAGTGGGATGGAGACCTGAGACCCCCCTGCTGCTGCCTCAGCCCAGCGCTGGGGTGTGGGAGGGCAGAGTAGGGCCAGGCAACTGCTACCATGCTGCCCTAAGTCACCGGCCTCAGGGGATAGGAGTCCCCAGCAGTGCCACCTTGCCTCTCTGGGTCACATCCTACCCCAGACAGAGTGGCAGGGTGAGTGGGAGGTGAGCTCCCTGCCTTAACAGTTCATGCAGAAGCTCAGAGCTGACTCATGCGTCACTAAAGCAGCCCTTGAGCTTGGCATCTCTTCCCCAGGCACTGCAGCCCCACACTTTAGAGACCCTTATATTCATTACTCTGGAACTACAGCACATCACAGATGCTCCCATCAATATCTTCCCACTACCCATCCGGGTGTCCCTGTTCCTTCATGCTCAGCAGGGACACAGGGCTCCACAGTTACCTTCCAGCGAGGCAAGCAGTCGCTCGGCTTCCAGTGGCCTCCCAGCTTGATGGAAGGGTCTTTTGAGAAGACCTGGTGGATGTCCTCCATCGTGATCTCGCTCATATTTACATCAATGGGGCCCTCTGCAGAGACAGCAGGGAGAAGCAGAGGAGGGGGTCAGGGACACTGTGGTCCTGGGGCACCCAGTACCTGCTCAGGCAGTGTTCTGCTGCATCCCTGCCCCCCATCCCCAGCAGTGAATGCAGGCAGCCTCTTTACCCAAAGCAGCAACAAAATGATGAGGAAATGCTGCTGGCATGACCTGTAACCCCTCCATATCCTCAGTAGCTGTTTCTGTTCAGCCTTTGTGGCCACTATTGGATGCAGCTCTCCATCAGAGACCCACACTGGCCACGGGACGCTTCTATTCCACACAAATTTTCAGCAGACACAAAACTCCACACCTCAGCAGAGCACAGTTTCCCTTTTTAGGAAACATTTACCCCCAGAAGCCCAATTCTCCACTGCAGTATTGCTGTGGTGGAAGCTTTCTCCCCGCTGCAGCTCCCTTGGGGCTTCCAGCCTGTCTCCCACAGCAGCCCCTGCCCAGCTGGACCCGGCACAGCTCCAGGCTGAGATTGGCAGCGCTGCCGAGGGGCAAAGAGCCACCCCGTCACCACTGCCCCTGGAAAAGGGCTGGCCAAGCCTTTTCGCCAGCTCCCGGTGCACAATCCATCTTTTGTTTGCATTTGCCAAGCGATGGGCTCCTGCTTCGGCGGGGAGACATGCCTCCGACATAGCAGGGATTAATTTGTGTGAGTGGGTAAACAATGACTTCCCAGGACGTGACCAGGCTCCGAACAGCACTCCCATTCATCCCCAGGTGCCCAGCAGGGAAAGGTGCAATGCTGGCAAGCCAGGGAACACCACAATGTGCCCTCCAAAGCCAGGGGGAGCAGAAGAGGGGTACAAGGCCATCAGGATGCTACTCACTCATAGAAGGGAGCCGCTCGGGACAGGTGTGGTTGGGGAAGTAGGTAAAATCTTCAGGAAGAAACGTTGTGGCTTGCAGAAAGGTGTCGTTGTGGTTCAGATCAAGAGGATAATCTGAGGAATGGAAAAAAAAAAGTTTACACTTGAGCTGCAGGTCATTGTTATATCCAGCCACTCCCTGTGCCACTGGGAGCAGACTCTATAGTCAACCACGGCTGAGGATGCCCCCAGTGGCACGGTGTGGCCCCATGCAGCATGAGCTCTAGACATGCCACCCAGCTGGGTGCTCATGCCCACCCTGGGGCAGGCAGCTGCAGCAGCCAGGGCTGCCTCAGACAACACCACACCGAAGAAACCTTCACGTTTTCCGGCCAAAGGAAAAGTTTTGAGCATCCCCTTTATGTATCACAAAGGGCTCAAAACGAGCTGCACGTGGCACTTGGAAGAAAAGTTACTCAACACCTTGTCCCTGAAGGGCCACAGCACAGCGACACAGGATGTGCTCCTCCAGAGGGTCTTTTCCTAACGGCATCAGAGAGGGAAGTCCCCAGGCAGGTCCCAATGACAGCAATGTCAGTGCAGCAGCCTGTGCAGGGAAATACTGCCTCTTGTCCTCCTCAAAGGATCAGTACAAACTATCACATTACACGCAGCCTTTCCTCTGGGTTTGCATCATGCAAGAGCAGAGGAGCCCCCATGCCCCAGCCACCACAGCAGTGCCCAGCATGGCACATTTATCCAACTCCCCATTCCCCTGCACCTTTTTACCTCCTGGGCAACCCCTCCCCCAGCCTGTTACACCTGTAGATGCTTTAAAGATGTTTTTACATAACCATGAACTTCTGCTTTCTACAGGAAAATCACCAGCTTTGCATAAGACATCTTTAGCCAAGCACGGCCTTTATTTAGGCACTAGAAAAAGTTCCCTGCCTGCAGTAAGGCATCAGCTGCTACAGGAAGATGCTGCTTCTCCACATTCTCTGAGCATCAGATGCTTAGCGGAGGGCTGGCCTTTTGGTCCCACAGCACCCAGGGCACCAGCACCGACCTTACACCTCACAGAGGTCCTGGAAAGTGGCCATTTAGGGCTGAGCCACCCCGTCCCATCACAGGTAGACCCCAGACCTACCAGGATGAGGTGGTCTCATCCCCTCCCGTTACCTCACCAAGCACAGGCATTCCTGCAGCAGCTAGCTGCAGAAGCACGCCATGGGGCTGACATTCATCGTGCTGATTCAAAGCAAGAGCAGCCCTGGTTGCTCATGAGCACAGTACAAACCAGCTGGTGTTCAGGCACCCAGAGGCAAAAGAAGGTCTAGTGGCCCATCCCCCTCCTGCCTTGGACACAAGGGTTGCAAATGATGCACCAAAGAGCCAATTTACAGTAGGTAGCCAAATTAGTCATTTTACTGAACCCAGTGTGAAATTCAGATTATTTTTTTAAAGCAGCAGCTGTGACCTTTCAAATTAAGCATGTATTTAGTTTCAAGAACGTATTGATAACAAAAAGGTTTCACGCATTTTATTCTGAGAGCAATTGAATAAACCCAGAATTACAGTGAAGTGAATGAATTGGCTAACATTGAGTTAAGAATCTAAGTCATATTTAAGGATAGGGACATTTAAGTAATCTCATAAGCACAGTATATTCTCCATGGCAGAAAGGCTGTATCTAATAACCACATTACCGATCTATCAAGAAAAAATGATCTAGTGACAGTTTAATTTTTTTAAGCAAAGCAGAGAGGGTTGCCTTTACCTGCAAGGTCAAAATCTTCCATTTACATCAATTGGGACAATAAGTGGTACCCAAAATATCTCAGACTCAAGATAGATTTGAAAAACCCTCAGGTTCTGCTTACAAGTATGATTTTTGGATGCTTGATACTGCTCTAAACTTTCCAAATTAGATTCCCTTTAAACTCTTATCACCAGAGCATGCTGAGTACTTAGTCCAGCTGACAACGCGTGGCGCAGCGCAGCTCAACTCCTCGTTTTTTCCACGAAGGGCTGCGGTTTTTGTTTGCGGAAGCACAGAAGGGACCCCTCTCAACTCACCGAACAGGAAACCTATTATTGCATCTATTAACAAATGCTGAAAACGTTATGAATTACTTCCTCGTTTTAATACAAGAGGAAAAAAGCTAAGGGCAAAGAATAAAGGCAGATGGATGGGGACAAGTACACTGTGCTCACAGCAAACCACCCTGTGCTTGGTCACCTTGCCATTCAGGGTGGGATATTGCATTTTTAAGGAATCTGCCCAGAAATCAAAGGCCCTGGAGGACACACATAAAAGGCAGCACTGCACAAGAAACTGGTCTCCCCCAGCCCCTTGCTGGGGCATGTGTGATGTACAGGAGAGGTTGAAGCTCAGAAAGCATCGGCAGCCTCTTATTTACCAGTGTTCCCAATGCAGCTGGAGCAGGGACCACCAGAGAGAGGCCACAGGGTGTTCTAGTGCCCAAAGCAGTTTGTGACCTGTGCCAGCTCACCCCCAGCAGCAGCATCCCTGCCCCTGCTCCACACACCT
Organism: Rhynochetos jubatus; assembly: GCA_027574665.1. NCBI lineage: Eukaryota > Metazoa > Chordata > Aves > Eurypygiformes > Rhynochetidae > Rhynochetos > Rhynochetos jubatus. The sequence goes on along the minus strand of CM050665.1, from coordinate 9,934,454 downwards.
CTCCCAGGAAGACGGGAAGGGATGCAGGGATGTGACACCCGCTGCTGCCTGAGGGGTAGGTCAGAGCAGAGTAGCCCCGGAGCTGCTCCCAGCAGCTCCGAGTCACAATGGGGACATCCAAGGCCTTTGCTGGGTCCCTCCCTGCAGCTGCACCAGGTGGGTTTGCTCTCCTGGCCGTCACACAAGCAGCAGCGTGAGGAGGATGCACTAACCAGGCAGTCCCACCCACCCAGACCTCACTGAGGTACCCAAAAACAGAGCCAGGGAGGGAAGACACTGATCGCAGTGTTAATTTAATCCTTGTGGCCACAGCACCACATGCCTTCCAGATGTCCCCACCATCCGTGACGTGTCTGCTTTGACCTGCCTACCAGGGAAAGTCGTCCAAGAACAGTGCACAGAGCTTGTTTATGCTAAAACCGTCCTCAGGGCCGGAGCTCTTGGGCCAGGAGGGTATCAGCCCATGCCTGCAGAGCTGGGATGGATATAAGGCCCAAGCAAAGCCAGTTATTTCAGTAGCAGCAGTGCCAGTACCACTGTTGCTAACATGGTAACCATTTCCAGGTCTGCTGCAGGCAGCACGAGCATGCAGCAGATTTTTGGAGGGCTCGGAGCCCTGAGGGCCAGGACCGCAGCAGGATGGAGGCTCTCATGACTACATCTAACCCTCCTCCAGTCAGCGGATCAGCTACTTCCTCACTCTGCATCTGCTTTACTTTATTTTTCCAGCCTTAAAAATAGCTTGGGCTGGCAAGGAGAGGATGTGACCCAAGGTGTCAATCTCTTGCGCAAGTTGGTAATTCCCCTCCCGTGCCCATCCCTGGTCAGAGTACAGCTGAGCTGGCGACCGCACCACCCACTCCTCTGCAGGCTGGGCAACAAGGACACAGCTTGTCTTTTTTTATTAAAAAAGGACATAATCTTGCCTTGTAAAAACCTCTATCGGCCTCTGCTGAGGACAGAGGAGCTGAGCTCCCCGCAGTCTGCAGCCTGATGCCAACCACACCAGCGTGAGGCACTGGTGACATGTCAGGAGGGAAGGTACACGCTCGGTGTCACACCAGCCCAAAGGCAATGTCTCACCCTGGCTTATGCACAGCCAACTGCATTTATGCTTTGCTGTACCGTATTTACACAAAAACTTGTAACCCTATTATCAGCTTTGTATTGCAGGTGATGAACAGCCTGGGAGTGGGAGCCTGCAACTCCACTGCCCGCATTCTGCCCAAAGTTCAATATATTATTTGTGGCAGATCTCCAGCCAAGTCATCCCAGTTCATCCTTGCATGGGAAGAGTGAAGCTTAGGAGCACAGGGTCCTCCACGTGCATGGAGCCAGGGCTCTGCGCACGCGTGCGCCTGGGAAGTTATTTTTTAAATATGAAACCTGATCCTTGTGCTGAATTTGACAGTGTTTACCCTCTGACTGGTTGAAGCTAACAAGTTGAATTCCTGGAAAGCAAAGAGGTTTTTCAGCTCAATATCCCATCATGTGAGACCTTTCAAGATTTTTCATGCCTTATACAAGCTAGAAGCATTTCAATTTCATGTACACATATACATACACAAAAGAAATTAAGAGATATAGAGAGAGTGTATATAGAAACACAGAATGGTTTGGGTTGGAAGGGACCTTAAAGATCATCCAGTTCCAACCCTCCTGCTGTGGGCAGGGACACCCTCCACTAGACCAGGTTGCTCCAAGCCTCATCCAGCCTGGCCTTGGACACTTCCAGGGATGGGGCATCCACAGCTTCTCTGGGAACCTGTTCCAGTGCCTCACCACTCTCTCTGGGAAGAATTTACAGTACACATATATATACACACACACAGAGACACAGTAATTCTATATACAATATGTATTTCTATGTTTTATATGATATATATTTATATAAATAAGAAAAAAAGACAATCTAATTTCTCATCCTGCATTTACCAGCATAAATTCCTTCAAGTGAGACTGGTTCAGGTCAACTCCATTTCCAATGGAAATGCAACCTTTGATCAAAATGACAATTATTCAAGAAATACCTGAGTCATTCACGCTGCTGTTCCTCTTGGCATAGGCACTGCGGACCACCTGTTCGTACACCTGAGCTCCTATTGTTCGCATGTTTTCACGAATCATGATGCCTTGGGCTTGCATCATGAAGAGGTAGGTGTTCACTGCAAGGGAGGGAAGAAAAAAAAAAAAGGAATATTTCCATGAGCATCAGCTTTCGTAGGAAAGAGAAACAGGAGTCTTTTGGAACCATTCCCAGCCTTCTGCTTGGTTTCATCTCCCTTCTGCCTGGAGGATCCCTGGGTTGCACGTGTCTTGGTTGCCCAAGGGGAACTGGGAAGGGCACAGAGCTGGGAAGCAGAGGTGTAAGGCATGTTTGGAAACCCGGCTGATTAATAAGGGGAACATACCCAGCCAGCCCTGACAATGCAGACTGTAATACTGCACTGCATCTTGAACAAGAGTACCAATTGCTGCCTAAGTAGGGAGGTTTAATTAGGAAACACCATTATAACAGGAAACTAAGGTGCGTGCCTAGAGAAGGGCATTCATTCCCAGACTGCAGCACCAAGGGTTGGCACGTGCTTGGCAGACGTACCTCAATTGGCACCACATAAAACATCTCACTGCCAGTCTCTGTGCCCACCAGTAATCCACATGTCCCAGACTAGGCAGTGTTTTGCAGTGCAAACCCCTTGCATCCAGCCCCCTCAGCCAGGTTTCTCTCCCCGCCCCCCTTCCCCGCTGACCCCGTGCCCTGGCACCGCTCAGGCAGAGCCTGCTTAGGTTTCAGTTTAAGCTGACACCCAGCGCTGGCAGGGATGGGCCCCAAAGCAAACAGCAGTGAGCAGAGCTCTGCGTCACCAGCACCGCAGGGACCGCAGGACAGCCACCGTGCATGCCACAGCACCCCTCGCCAGCATTGCAGTGCCAGCCGTGCCCCCCACAGTGAAGTCTTAGGCTTAAGAATGAAGGGGTGAAAAAGAAACCCAGTCTTGGTTTGCAAACAGGGGGGAGGGGAGATGTAGAAGGCCAATTCTACACTAGTCATTAAAAAAAAACACGTCAAAAGAGACTCCAGGAGGGATGAAGTGGGCAGGCACCAGGCCAAGGGAACAACAGAGACTCTGCACAGAGGAGGGCAGTAACTGATGAAATGCCACCAGGAAACATCCGTAACAGACAGGTCATTTCTACAGCGGGTGTATCGCAACCTGTAATAGCTCGAAACCGGCGGCTGCCAGTGCCAGGCAGGTACAGTCACTGCGGAGTCACTGGGAGCACAGATTAGATAGGGCACCCCGGAGGCGGCACTGCTATCGGAGAGCAAGGGTCCCCACAACACCGCCCACCGGTACACATGCTGACGCACTGCCCCGGCCTCCCTGCCCTGCTTTCCCCTTTTACACCCACAGATCGACTCAGCCTCCGGCAAGGCTGCCCAGATGCATTTCCCAATCCCAACTGCACTTCGTTTTCACGCAGCTAAAGAAATATTTGAAAGGATAACGGAGCCCCACGCCATGCCCAGCTTGTCTCCACAGGGAATCACCAGATTTTCAGCAAGAAGGGGGTAGGCTGCATGAAGTGGTTGGTGCCTAAACAGCTGGAAATACAATTTTAAATGCCTGTTTCCAGCTGAGTCTCCCTTCCCATACATGTACCCTTCATGGTGGAGCCAGCGATGGCCAGTGGTTACGCCAGCAACAAGCAGGAACTACCTCAGCCAAAGCTGCACCGAAACCCTTCTTGCTCACCCACCTCTTCTTGGGCCAGCTCTGCAATCCAGAGCAACCTCCGGGTCAGTTACCGACAGCTACAAAATAGACACGTGCTCTGGTGCAGTTTCTTGGCAAGATACTCCTGTTGCGGTGACAGTCAGAGGCAGGAGGGCTGCTCCTGCTCAGAAAGACAGGAAATTCGCTATAGCAGATGCCCAGGGGGTAAGTGTCAAGGAAAAGATGGCATTTTGATGTGCCTCCAAGCAAAGCCTCACACCCAGCCCAAAAACCTTCACATGCTCACACTCGGACTCATCTCCTGCTCAAAACTCAGCATGAAACTGCATCACCTCCCAGCCCCAGCTTCGCCAGGCAGTTGCCAACCAGGACTTAGAGAAATGGGAAATCCTGAGGCCGGGGGGAGGGGGAAGAGTTCACAGAAATGGGCTATTTAGGGGTTAGCGAGAGATGCAGGCAGGCTGGCATGGCCTTGGGGTCTAGGGCAGGATACACAGTCCAGCTCTGGCCCGACCTGCCCATGCAGGCAGGTCTCCCAGGTGACCATGACAAGACATCGAAGTTGGGCAGCTTCTCCTTCAGCTTGTCAGCCCACAGCACAGCTCTGCCTCGCTTGCAAAGGCCACATATTAAGGGTTGATACGTGGGGCATACAGCACCTAAGGACACATGTATAACATCTTGTCCCAATGACAGCATCCACCCCAAGCTGTAAACAGAAGCACTGCGAGGCTCTACTGAGAGGTGGCACAATTCAACACATCCAGCAACAGGAACAGCATCCAAAGCCAAGCAAGCACAACCCAGCATGGACTGCTAAGGGGCAGTGGCACCACACAGCCCCACCTCAGCCGTGAGGGTTACAGGCTGCCCAGCTCCCTTCCCAGAAACACAAAAGGCTCATCAGGAGCCAGGTCACAGCTCCTCTCCACTTTGCACAAGGGGTAGCTGAAGCCACTTGAGATGTTTCTTGGACCAGGTTGTTGATAAGGGAGGAGGGGCTGCAAGCTTGCTGGAGTAATTTAGCTTTCTACTTCATTATGCCTTCTCCTCGCTGGATAAAGCGGAACCAGGTTCGGTGAAGCATGAAAGAACAGGAGAGACACAAATCAGCATCCAATCCCTGCTTAATTTAAGGAAGAGGGAGGCTTGCCGGGCACAGTGAAAGGGGCATTTGTTCCCCGCTCCCTCGGCGGGCAGAGGAGCAGGGCCTCGCCGCAGCCACATGACACGGCTCGCTGGGCTGCTCCGCACCGAGCTGCAGTGGGAATCCTGAGCCAACTGCCACCGCAGCCACCATCCCAGGGGAGCCGAGCACGAACAACACCAGCTTTGTTCAAGGCGGCAGTTGCCTTTTCACATATTAACCCCTTTACTCAGATGATGAAGGCGATACCTGGCCACAGCCAAGCTGTGCCATCAGCATGTCACCAAGAACCTCTCCCCCCACCCAGCTCCCAGCCCTTTCTCCTGCCCCCCAAACAACCCATTACCATGAGATAAGCTTCACAAACCCCACACTCATCCAGAACACACAACTCATTTGGGTCAGAAAATTGCATTTAAAACACATTACTGAAAACATTTCACTCCCCATACCCACACAGTGCTTGAACTAGCTCCGTGGGGCCGCTATGGTCAGGGCTGGGTCTGGACCGACACGCATGAATCGCTGTACCAAACTCAAACCTCACTCCTTGGTCTCCTTTGGTTTTGATGAACAAATTGGACATGTTTTAAATTTATTAAGCCTGACCCCACAGAGTCCAGGGCCCCTGTACCAGAGAGGCAGCATCTCCCAGTGCCAGAAGGAGCCAGGAGCATCCCCACCACTGCCCTTTGCCAGGCGTGCTCGGCCTGAACCGGGGTTCAGTCAGAAAGCCATTCTCTGTGTTGTGAGACATTGCTAATCTAATCACATAGGATGATCGAGAAAATTACACTGGCCTTCAGCCTTTATTCCATCTGAGCACGCAGCACTTCAGACCACACACACGGAGAGATAACAGCCTGGCTACGGCCGCTGAGCAGCGGGACAAGGACAGGAGAGGGATTTTAGCTGCTGTCAGCAGGAGGGGAGATGCCTTTTTTCCTCTAAGTTTCCAGCAGATCCTCACTACCCAGACAGAAAACAAGGAAAATTTAAGAATCCGTTTGCCCAAACGACTGCCTTAAGATTATTCTCATTAGTTCATTAAAGGACAAGTCAGCACTGCTGGAATTTAAACACATGGAAATCATGGCATCAGACCTACAGTTTTCCACCAGCTGGAACAGTGGCACATGGGTGCAGCCCCCAGAATGCTGCACCCCCCACCCCACACCCTCCCAGGATGCTGCACCCCAGCCTCCCAGCTCATAAGTAACAGGGAGGGCAAGTGCTCGTTCAAGCCAGGGGTGGATGCAGCAACTTAACTGGGGAGGTGAAGGCCAATTATATAAATGAGCATTGAAGGCTTCCTGTAATCATTTCTCTGTTGGTATTTTCAGAGCACTTCTAATCAAGAAACAGCTGACTCTCTCATGGAAAATTAATTTCACCACAATGATACGCACTAGAACAGGCAGCAGGGTGATCTGCAGCTTGGAAGTTCATTTGGAAAAGGTCTGAGCATGATCCATGCCAACTACCAACACAGGATGGGGACAGACCTGACATTCCTTGCTCCTGACCCCAACACGCTTCCGCCACCTGCGGAAATGACCTTCCAGCATCCCCCAGCATAGGGGATGGTGCAGCACCCCAAGCGGGGAGAGACAGCTGCAGGGGCTGGGGTCAGGAAGAGGGGCCAGGCGGTTCCCGTCAGCCCAGGATGCCTGCAGCAGTATCATCACCCAGCACTGTAGCCAGGCCTTCCTGAGGAAAAGGCAGGTCTTCCTCTACTTTGAGATTTGGGGATTCGTCAAATTCAGCATTTTTCCTGGTTCATGTGCCCATTGGCGCTGCAGGAACACAGAGGGGCTGTTTATCAGGGCCTCACTGGAATATGCTGCCTTTTCATGCCAGCACCCGGGGCTCCGGAGCAGCTGGACCCCATCCCGGGAAGGGCAGCCACGCTGAGCCCCTGCCCTGCTCCAGGAGCACACACCTCGACCAACACAGCCACAGATCGACATACAAGCAGGGGAACCACCGCTGAACAAACTGTTTTGCCAGATGTTGGGAGCTGGTACAAAGCAGCCAGCAGAGCTCAAGGGGATGCCTGTGCATCGGAGATGCAACCCATACTCTGGAAGGGGTGAAGGTCCCACAGGCAGCAAGGATGGGTGCTCAGGTCACCCATGTCATGGCTGGGAGATCCTGCCGGCTGCAAATGTCTCCCACCAGGCCTAGAGACAGCAAAACCAGCAGAGCCACATCTACATTAAGCCTTTTGTTAAGCTCTCCCAGCAGATCCCCAGCATCAATGCAGCTCCATTAGCATTAGCAATGCAAAGGGGTTTAATCAAACTAAGCCTCCAAGGAACAGATAGACACTTACGATAGCTTGTTTATGAGTTAAGACTATCTAGGAAATTTAGCAGCATCCTACAGCTAATACACCATGAGACCTCTGTCTGTATCAGCCTTCCAGTGGCACCGTATTCCCCAGAGGCAGCGTGCCAGAACAATTAAATAAGAGCTTCCTGGTAGTTTTCGGGAATTTAATATTAACGTCATCACTGTTACTTAGCCCTTCGCCTATAAATAGCACAGGAAGGAATAGTTTGATACGTTGAGAATTAACAGCACAGCAGTGCTGAGCTGGTAATTACAAACCACCTGTCCCCAAGAACTGGCAAGTTCACATCCTGCAAGTGCACAAAGAAAGCCTGGAAGATGGAAGACTGCTAGAACAAAACCTGGCTACCTGGCTTTATCTACACATTAAGAGGGCAACTTTCAGTTGCAGTCCCACAGCTGAATGAGCTAAGGTGTTTGTGCAACTCACTTGAAGGAATACTGCACTGATTTTCGGATACCCAGCAAGAGGAGCATGCCAAGCTCTGCATGCATGGGAAACCTCGTAAGGCCAAGGGAACTCACTGAGCATTTGCAATGCCAAAGCAGCTGGGGAAGGAGCCCTGCACCCCGGCAGCATCCAGGGCTGGCAGTGGGACCGAGTCCCAGGTCCCCCAGGCACAGTCACACCCACAAGGACAGCGAGCAGCCCAGCACCCGCACACACAGTACCCAGCCCCATGCAGGTGATGCGGATGGCTGTAAGATCACACAGGGCTTTGCAGATCCCAAGAGCAGCTCGGCTCCTGGCTCCACTGCAATTCCTCTTCATGAGGAAGGGCGTAGTGACATGTGCAGGCTGGAGCACCGAGCATAACAAGCATTTGCCCAAGTTAAACATTACCCTTCCTAGTGAGATTTGGACTCTCCTACTTTAATTGCAGTCCAGTAGATGCAATTGCAGATGACTGCATCTCCTGTTTATCTTCCATCCCTCCCTCTTCGCTGCGATGGGCAGCTCTCCCCATCTACAGCCAGCCTGCCCTCCCCATCTCGCCTCCGCTCACCAGGGTCAGCACGGCCGCTGCCAAGGAGAAAAAGAGCATCAGCCGCCAGCAGATTTCTCCACACGCAGAGCATGAAAGCACAGCCCTCGCTGGGCACCGCACGGTTAAACACGCAGTGAAAGGCTCTTCAGCAGGCGGAGTGAAATGGTTGCTACCCTCTTGGGCTGGCAGCACTGGCAGGCTGCTGCTGGCCACCGACTGCAAACATTTACACTTCAGCTTTGTTCCTTGGGTTCATTAGGAGACAAAGTGGTGGAAATTCCTGCGTCCTGGACACCATCTCGAAGCGGCAGGAATCCCGACGCCGGACCCTGATGCTCATGTAGGATCAGGATGAGGAAACAGAGGGAGAGTTTCGGTTAAAAAAATAATAAATAAGAATTAAGTGAACGCTTAAGCAAGCAAGGAAAAGGAAGGGCAGGCAGATACTCCCCAGCGCTGCCCCTGAAGCAGGAGGGCAGGGAAGGATGTGGCTGTTTAGGACACTCCTCGTCTCCCGGGGTCATGGGAATCAACACGGCTGCAGGAGAGAAAGGAAATCCTCTAGTGCTGGCAGCCCCCACCACCAACCTGGGCATCCTACTCCTCAAACAAGCAGCCTTAGGACGTGCCAGAAAAAGGGGACATGTGTAGCGGTACTGCCCAGGAAATGCTTTCATCAGGAGTTTTCACCCGTGCTGTCCTTCACCGGTTGAAGCAATCTAGGATACAGCCAGATCACAGTATAGAACAGAAGACAGGCTGGATTTGGATTTAAAATTGCTATATACACCATTTAAACAGATTTTTGAAATCACTGATCTGTTAGTCTCCCAAATTAGGAGATTAGCTACACCCATCAGAGAGTATAAAACTGAAAGATAAAAACAACTTAAGTCATGGATTTACTGACTCAGTTCACACGGTACAAGCTGCACTGTCTGAAGCTTTAACACCCTGACTGTGATGGAGGAAAAGAGAATGGGACCGTTGTTTAGGGTATTCCCCTAAAAACAGACAAAGACCTGATTTTTCAAGCATGTTTTACAAGTTCAGCGTGGCTGAACAAAAAGGGTTATCACATGTACAGCCTCATGTTTGCTGCAACTGAGCTGTTCCAAACAGGGGTCTGAGACGTTGTTTCTGGTCAGTGGTTCGCCTGTTACACCAGGCTGGTCCACCCCAGCTAACACACATGAAACAATACGCCCTCCCACTTGTCATGCATAAATGTAGGCACTGGATCTGTGGTCACAGCATCCAGGACAACATTCGTTTCCTGCTCAATTCAGCAAGACCCACAGCACATCTTCCACTGCCATTTATGGCTAAAGCACGGTCCAGCTCTTATTTACATCATCTCTGAAAAAAGTCAGCGCGGGGAAGGCCCTGCTCCCTGCCTAGTTTGTCCATGATGCACACACCCCAGGGGACACACTTCTTGCCACCAGAACGGCAAAACCCGAGGCAGGGATTTTCTCCCCTGTGGTGGGACTGGCGATGCCGAGCCGCTGGCTGCTTTGTGTCCCTGACCTCGGCATGGCAGAGCACGCTGGGGGGGCACATTTACCACGAACCACCCCGCTGGAGGTGCAAGGCAGGCTGCAGAGTACAGCCCTCTGCCCGTATTAAGGTGTTTGCCCTGGTAACACGCGAGCACCACGCTGCAGGATAACTATTCCTATCAGAGGGCAATGTCCACCATCGCAGGCTCCAGTCTGAGCTGATGATGGGCGTTTCAGCCCCTCACTGAGGCTGAAGAGTCCCGTCCCAGTAGGAGCACACGCTGCAATACTGCAGCCAGTACCTGCTAGGAAGATACCCTGCAAATGCTTCAGCCCTGAACATATAAAGGCTGCTTTGCAGCACGCACAATTTGCACTGTGGAGGCTGTCTCTTAGGAGAGATCCCTCTGTAGCAATACTCCAGGACTATCCTCATTGTGATTTCTTTCCTAACTGTTGCCAGGTACTGGGAAAGCAGCTGTTGCAGCAGCCAGGTGTCCTGGCTGCAGCTGGGATAGAGTTCATTTTCTTCACAGAAGCTGGTAGAGGGCTGTGGTTTGGATTTGTGCTGGAAACAATGTTGATAACACAGGGATGTTTTTGTTACTGCTGAGCAGTACTTACACACAGTCAAGGCCTTTTCTGCTCCTCACCCCCCCACCAGCAAGTGGACTGGGAGGGCACAAGAAGCTGGAAGGGGACACAGCTGGGACAGCTGACCCAGCTGACCAAAGGGATATCCCAGACCATATGGCATCATACTCATCATGTAAAGCTGGGGGAAGAAGGAGCAAGGGGAGGGACATTCGGAGTGATGGTATTTGGCTTCTCAAGTCACCATTATGTGTGAGGGAGCCCTGCTGTCCTGGAGATGGCTGAGCACCTGCCTGCCCATGGGAAGTGGTGAAGGGATTCCTTGATTTGCTTTGCTTGTATGCACAGCTTTTGCTTTACCTATTAAACTGCCTTTATCTCAACCCATCAGTTTTCTCACTTTTACCCTTCTGATTCTCCCCACATCCCACTGGAGGGGAGTGAGCGAGCGGCTGTGTGGGGCTGAGTTGCCATCTGGGATTAAACTATGACACCAGGGAAGGAGCACTACCATAGCCCCACCTCCACGCTACACTCATCTGCTGGAGAGCCCGTCAGCCCTTTCATCTCCTAAAAAATTCTCCAAGCTGAAATTCTTCAATCACGTGGGATTATTGTTGTCCCAGATTTTAAAAGGCAGCAGCTTGGAGCTCCCTGCCAAGGGTACTTTCACTATACAGTGCCATTAAGACCCACAGCAGCTTGGCCTCCACAGTACGATTACAGAGTTGCTCTTGTCTGCAATAATTAAAGACTGTGCTGCAAACGGTCCATACAGCTGCTGTGGCTTTACAGACCGAAAAATAGCTATCAGAAAGAGGATGCAACTTTGAAGTTCCAGCATACAGACTATTACCTATGCGATTTTGTAAGATCTCTGATGTCCCAAGATGTTTATTAGCTTTGCTGTGAACTATGTAGCCTTGGAATACCTAACATTTTTGATACGATTTCCTTCCACCTGACAAGCAAACTGGCAATACAGCTGCTGTAAATAAATTAAGCAATTCCATTATCAGAGTAGGGAATGACTTCACTGGAAATAATTCATCCCTCTATCTATGAACTTATGTAGCACTTAATCTAGAGACCACAATCACATCGCAGCCTACATGACGCCTTCCTGGGTGTCAGCAGAAAAGCAATGGCATGAGAGTCTGTTTGGGATGCACTGAACAGGGGAAAACAGAATCACTCCGTGCCATGCACCTGGGGACCAAAGCTCAGCACACACCAGACCCTGCTCCAGGGAGAGCCATGCAGGGAAGCACTGTGCCCTGTGACTTCCCCCCAGGATCACCCCCCTGTCCCTCCTGCCTAGCCACGGCAAACATTTACCAACAACAAGGCCGCCCTGGCGCCAGTCATAAGAAAACCCTAAACCTTATCACGGGGAGGATAGAGTGCCCTGGCATCAGAAGCTGGACTCACGCTGCCCTCCACCACAAGCACCACGCTCACAGAATTGTGCCTGACATGCTACCATTAGGTTACATATTAATCCCAGATAAGAAGAAACAAGGCTATTATGTGAGTGAGCCCAGCAAGGGGTAAGAGCGTCCGCAGCCCCAAGCTGTAACCAGCGTTTAGGATCCGCACGGGCCAACGGGGACATCGCTGACCGCGGGGGACACGAGCCTGTGGCCCCCAGACTCCCACTCCACCAGGTTCTGTGTAAACCCAACAGACAGGGATAAATCCTGGTGCGAGTTCAGTGATACAGGCTGTCTGCAAGCAGGCTGTGGGGTCAGGGTGATGGGCACCGGGCCTGGCTGCCCACAGCACACAGCGCCCTGCCTGTCCCAGTGCGGGCAGGAGGCTGCCATCGCTGCCTTCCCCTGCCCTCCTCTGCGTGGTGGCTTCGCAAAAGCTTGGCGATTTCCAAGCTGAAGTTCTTCCCCATCACCACCCTCGCAGCCACGGAGAGGGACAAGCACATGTCTGTGCACATGAGGGAACAGCAAACACCCCTCCCTCCATCCAACTATCCCCCAGAAACACCTTTAAGCTCCTCACACACAGCAGAAGCTGAAGTTTCTTCGAGTTGTGTGTTTACCGAGGGATCTGACCGCTCGCTCATCCATATGAGCAACAGGGCAAGGAGAAACACGCACCCCCTCCCCGCCAAACCGCTAATCAATTCCAGCCCGCCTGCAGCCAGGAGTCAAGCTCTGCAAACAGGAGTCAGACATTCGGCTACCTTGGAAAAGACAAACACACAGGGAACGGGAGGCCAGTGATCCCTGGGTCGAGCAGCCCTCCCCAGCCCCACGTGTGACCTATCCTGCTCCATGCCCAGGTCCCACACAAACCCCTTGGGATAAGGGGGCAGCACCTGGAAAACGAGATGGGGAATTAATTTCTAACATGTGGGCACATACCTCAGTTTGGGTTCAGGAGCAGGGTTTAGACACAGCTCCCACTGCCCATCCATGGGGGCTGACACGGGCAGCCAGGGGCTGCTCCAGCCCCTATCACAGCCTGCGAACAGGAGCCGGCTGGGCACAGCAGGGCAGAGCAAGAGCTGGGGGGCAGCGTGGTGCTTTGCCACCACAGCACAAGGGTGGGCTCTGGGAATTCTGGGAGCACGCTGGCACCCTCCGGGAATTCTGGGAGCACGCTGGCACCCTCCTGCACGACCAGATCCCTGAGCAGAGGCAGGGCAAGATGCTGAAGCCTAAGGGGACACTCAGCGTGCAAACAGGGAGGGGAGGGTGGCTCAGGAATATGATCTCTAAAAGCCAACACTGGCCACCAGCTGCACTGAGGCAGTGCCAGCCCCCCTGGCATCTCCCTGCCCTGAACTTTCAGTCTCTGGTGCAAAGAGAAAGCCCGTGTGGTCCCCTGGAGCTGTGGTGATCCCAGCATGGGCTTCCCTGACCTTACCCAAGCAACCCTCCATGACCATACAACAGCCCAGAGGTGCCAGCCTCCAATTCCCATTTAAGAGTCTCCTTGGCCTCCGCCCCCACATCCCTAGTGGGAAGTTAAAACCCACAAGCACATCGAACACGCTGTGAGGTCTTGGGGATGGGACGTTTCCTTTGCATCATGAAAAAGACAAAACAACCACAAACCATCAAAACACCAGGAGTCTCAATGTGCATCCCATAAAGACAGACCAGAGCAGCTCCCTGGCAGTCTGGGGGCCAGGGCAGGCACTGATCAGCACAGCATTGCCTTGCTGGGCACCGCAAGAGCCCAGCATGGGATGGCTGGAGGCAAAGGCAGCTTCGTCAGGGGCTTAACCACCTCATCCTCTCCCTCTGTCAACACCCCTCTCACATCAAATTGGCAGGGTTGACTATTGCAGATGCCCCCAGGTTTGGGAAGGCTGCAGGGAAGGAGCTGGGCAAGCAGCAAGGGCAGGATTCCTCAGGGCCAGGGCAGCCCCGAGGGGCCACAGGAAAGGAGCTAATGGGGGCTGGCATCCCACAGACCTTGCTCACACCAGCCCCTCCAACCCACAGAGTATGGCACCAGCCCACAGTGATACAGCTCCCATCCTCCTCCTGCCGGCTGAGGCACCAGCCCTTCACTCCCCACTGAATAAGGAGATTTTAGATTACACTAATGTATCCACTCACGTTACCTGATTTGCCCAGGTCGTGTTGGCTCCTCCAAGGTATTACAGCTAAACACCATCATCCTCCATTCCCCAGTTCTCAACGCAGCCAAGCCCTGGGCAGCGCTTTGCAGTCACAGCCCTACAAATGCCACAATGTTCTTCAGCAGCATCCTGAAATTTGGGGAGGGGGGTGACCTGCTCCTGAGCCAGCTGCACATGCAGTGCCCCACATACAAAGGTGAGGAACAGCAGAGAAATTTAATCCAGGTTCAGACAGGTTGCTCTTCTCAAGTACAACCTGTCCCTGGTTGGAGCAGTTATCGTAGCAGAGTCCTCTCCCCTCGGAGCTGGTTTTTAGCCCTTCTGTGGGCTCAGGAGCAGAGCTGGCAGGGCAGCCCCCCAGTCTCAACTCCAGCAGCCCACTGCCACACCAGCGTGGAAGGACACAAGCCTCACGTGGGAACTTTCACCCGCTGGGTTTTGGCACTCACTGAATGAAAGTGACAACCTCAGCCACAACCAGGAACTTCCCGTGCCCTAAGCACAGCCCAGGGACATTGCAGCTGCAGCCCCCACGCAGGGCAGCGTGGGGGGAAGGTTTGGTGTCAGCACCTGCTGAGAGCTCTGCTTTGCCATCAGCTTTCTGCAGCACAGCAGCGATCAAGACAATTACTGCATTGACTGGCATTTTTTCTTTTTTTTTTCATTAGGCGAAAGCAGTGTTAACCTAGAACACCCTGAAGCTGGGCAGCCCCTCTCTCAGCACAGCTCCTTCCATCTGTTCTTGCCCTATGGCTCTTCCCAGCACAATGCACAGAACAAGCAACCCTGGAGCTACTTACCAAGGAAGGTACCAGCAGGTACCTCACTGCTGTAGCCTGGGAACAGTAAAACCATTTGATACAGCACAAGACACCAGAAAGCTGGCACTGACAGGACGATTGCAAGGGAGCAAGCCTGCCGAGGCCTCTGAAACACAAAATGATGCTTGAGCAATCCTTGCTTCTAATTACAAGTTAGGGCACAATGGGCTTAGGCTGGAGAACTGAGGCAAAGCCTCATTTGCAGGTTTGATTTGCAATAATTTAAACACAGGAACACTTTTCACCCTGCTGTCACACAAGGAGCTCAGCCAGCCCTGCACAAGGGCTCAGGCCACATCCAGGAGAGACAGGACAGCTGGGGCAAGGGACCCCCACACCTGCAGCACAAGAGGTATGTGGCTGAACTTCTCTCCCTGTGTTCACACCAAGGTTATTTCCACCGCAGCATGCAGTGAGGAACAAACACTAAGAGGTCTGAGAATTGGAGGGAAGAGAAGTCTGTAATGCCCCAGCACTGCTTTAAGGAAAGGGGAAGGAGTGGTGGCGCTGCAGGGAACACTGGCACCTGCTGCTGTGTGAGAACTGCACAGGTTGGTTCACCTCAAAGCAGAAGTCACCAGTGTCTGTCCTCCAGCACGGACTCCTCCAGATAAGCCATAGGGTTGTGGTATTTTCAGTTCCACAGGCAGCGCCGACAGTCACGTTCACAGCGCAGAACAGACGTGAGCTGTGGCTACGCTCCTTACATTGAACATCAGTGAGACAGAAGGTGGTTAGTAGAATGAACTTCTCTTTTCAAGAAAGAGGAAGCCCATTTGAATAGCCAGTGTATTTTCAACAGCCTGCTCAGCTAGGCTGGGACTGTTTGACGCATACAGGTGAAGCGGCACAGGGCCTGCTCGCAGCACGCTGCTCACAGACTTGGGGACAGGGCACCCGCGCGCACCAACACGCCTCTCGGCAAAAATCCCTACCCTTGTAAGAACAGCTAGCCATGCATCTTGGATGCCCATGTCCTATGACTCCAGGCAGACCCCAGCAAGCATGACAGTTCTTAGCTGCAAAGTTATTTTCAACTTGCCTCAACATCTGCTTAGAGCAGCACTTCCTTCCGCCCACTACCACCCGGCCCGTGTCGCACTCGCGCTGCCGGGGTGCAGGCAGGCCCCTGCTCGCCCAAACAAGCTGCAGGCAGAGCAGCACCTGCCCATGCCACAGCCCCGTGGCTGGCAACCTGCTGCCCAGGAGATGGGGAGAGCTGCTCCTGCTGCAAGATGGGGGCTCCCACCGCAGAGTGCCTCCAGCACAGCAGAGGCCAGAGCAAGAAGTGCATGCCTCTAGAGCAGCACGAAATAGCACCAAGAGCTAAAAGCAAGGAGCATCTTCTGCTGTATTCCTTTGACCAGCATGAGCTCCCCCGCAGCCTAAGTCCAGCAAGATCCCAGGGCAACGCTGCTGTGGGGACAGGGACAAGGGTAGACAAGACCCCTGTGAGCTCCAACACTGTTGATGGCCACTGCAGGGGGTTGTGGGGCTCCCTGCATCAGCGATGGAGAATCTGGTTCCTGCTGCAGAGCCACACAGGCTCACGCACACACAGAAAGATAATCAAAGCTGCTTTTCTAGAAGGTGACAGCCTAACTGCCAAAAGCCAGAGCATCTCTCTTACCTGCCAGCACAGAGCTTTATATATCTGGAAACACGGTTGCAAACAAAGCTAGAAAAGGAAGCCTTTTTCCCCCAAATTCTCCAGGATGCCGAATGACTAAACATTCACATGATCCTACCTCCCCATCGCTTCAAACTTTTCCCATCTGGTTTTGCATTTGGTCACTGCTGCAGTCTGAATCCTGCCTGCTGAACTACCCGGCTTCTTCGAAAGCAAGCCTCGCCACAGAAATACGGCTGAATAACATTCTCCCTCAATAGCTGGTTTCCAGGCCGGTATTTTCAAGGGCTTTGATCCATTTCAAATAAGGCAATAAGCTTAGCCCTTGATTAAATACATAGCATAATCCACCTAAATCTTGTTAGCTGAGAAGCAAGTTGCTCGTCTCACTAGTTGTGGGTGGCATCACGTTTGCGGCCAGCCAACTGGGGCTGCCTGCAGCACGACGGTGCCCCTGGGGGGCAGAAACACTGGGGCAGCTGGCGAGAGGGCACATTGCATGCCACCACAGCACCAGCAAGCCCAAATGGATTTAAGGTGCAGGGATCCTTCTGCAAAGCTCCCCCCCTCCCCATAATGGGCAAAAGCCACACACAGAAAAAGCTTGCCCCCTCCCCGTTGGAGGGCAGTTAGGGTGCCTCCAGAGTCGCCCTGCAGCCAGGGCAGTGGGCACTCAACAGCCAGCAAAGCCCTAACAGGATCCACGGCAAGAGAACTCACTGACCCTGAGCGAGGGAGCCAGGCTGCCGCGCGGAAGGAGGATGTGCTGCAGCTTTGGGGGAATTTCACACCCTATCAGTCACGCTTCTCCTTCCTCGGGAGGAATGAATCAGTGGCACATTTGTAGAGCCTTAGCGGAAAGGCCTGGGTGTCAAGCAGGAAGCACAATGACAAGGGTGACCATCCCCGCTGCCGGACAGGCACGAGTCTGGCTCTGGGTGAGACAGAGGGGCGTGGCCAGGGTCAGCCTCACACACATCCCACTCCCAAGGGTGACATCGCTGCCTGGCTTCTCCATTCGGCTCCTGCCAGCTCTGCAGGGGAAAGCAGCACCACTACCCTCCCGCCTCCCAGGCCACCTCTTCACACTTCCCAGTGCAGGTGCACACGTGCTGGTGCCATCCCCAACAGCGGGACACACGGGAACGAGGCAGTATGGGAAGTCTGGCAAAAAGAAAGCCTCCTTCCCCAGGAGAGCTCTGCTCCTCTCCTGCTTGGCTCTGGGATAACTCTTATTTACAAGTCAGTCTTTCAAAGCACACAGAGGCAGAACACCAAGTGGGGGAAGACTGAGGATGTTCCTTCCCAGCCTGAGGCTGTGTGATCCTGCTCCCCACCAGTGGTTCCCCCCACAGCCCCTTTCACCCAAACAGAAAATCAGGCTTCGATGTGGGACACGAGAGATCTGCTCCCAAGATTAGAGCGTATTTACTACTTGAGTCTTTAGGAGATAAATTCCCTGAAAAAGCACACTTGCTCCCTATTTCTCTCCAGGTTTCAGACCAAACACAGGGGCTGGAGCCCTGCAAACCCCTGTTCCACACTGCATTAGCAGCTCCATGGCTTCCTGCAGCAGCCAGGCACGTTTCAACAGCCACTGAAGGCTTTTGAGTTAATTTAACCACGTTAACACGTTCTGTGGCTTCTGTCATCTCAATTACCTTAAAAAGCCCAGGCACAGATCTCGGGGGGAGTGCAGGGAGGAGGAAAAAAAAATTGTTTAATAATTAGTAAGGAGGGGAAAAAAGGACTTGGGCACAATCCCAAAGCTCAGTCTCAGGCAGATCAGGAAAAAAAACTTCACAGGATTTCAAAACTAAAAAAAAAAAAGCAGCCAACAGAAGCAGTATCTGCTTTAATCAAATACTAGCCAGGAAGGCTCAGCAGAGCAGATCTCACCAGTCACCAGCTGGCATAGCAGGAATCAGCCTTTTGGCACTGGCATCCTCACCCAGAACCGGGCAAGGGAAAGGGCTGCCCGCAGAGGAGCCGAGATGATAAATTACAGCAGTTGAGCATTGCAGGGGCATTTCACCGCTTCAGAGGTTGCTGCTATAACAATCTTCTCTGACTCAGCAGCTGAAAGGGACGCCGGGAAGGAAGCACCATAGAAAAAAAAAAAAGTCATGCATTATTAATATGGACTCTGGCAGCAAGACATGAGTTGGAAAAACACTGAGAGCGGAAAAAAAAATGACTGCAGAGTAAGAGCAGGCTGCATGTGTGTAACCGTTTCACACTCCTGCAGGAGCTGGCTGTGTGTACAGGGCTGCTGCAGCCGGGGACCACCCTGCACCCCTCCACGGGCACCCCAGCTCCAAGGGAACCCCACTTTTGCCGAGAGGAACTTAATATCTGGTTTTCTCCTGGAAGCAGGCTGATGCAGCCCCAGAGCGGAAAACACTGCACACCTCAGGCATGGCCCACGCTCGTTGCAAGCTACAACAGCTCCAGGCTTTCCTGCCATGGAACACAGCCATTTCAGCCAGTTTATTTACCTGTGGTGTGTGCATCACTTGCCAACTGCTAGCAGCTTCCCCCCCATGCAGCCCCCCAGCCACACTGCCCGGGGTTTAGCCCCAAGGCTCCCACAGCCTCCTGATGGACTGCAATGCTTTCCCTTCCCTGCCAGGTAGGGGAGGGGGGGAAAAAACCCCAACTATCAGTTAGCACTTGACTACATGGCGCACTGCAGTGTTTGCTTTCCTCCCTTTATTCTGTATGCTTTGTACTTTCTTTTTTTTTTAAGAGGCATTTAATAAATATTAGCATTCACATAGCCATCTTCACTGGTTTCCATCCAAAACCCTTGCTCAAGACACAGCCTCTCCCAACCTGCAGCTGAGGGGACACCATAAATGAAGAGTAGGTGTTCCCCTACCGCAGGCATCACACAGACCTCCGCCAGCTCGTCTCCGCCGTGCAGGGTAGCCCTCCGATCCCTGCACAGGAGCCTTTTGGCAGCATATCAGCGTATTTAAAGTTTCAGCACAGCTTGGTCCCCAGCCTCTCCAAAGCAAAGGAGGTGGCTAATGCAATGCCAGGATTCAAGAGGTTCCTCTGATTGTTTGTATGGCGATAGCGTTCAAGTAAAACCAACCAATCATTTTACCATAAAATTCCCTAGATATGCAAGCAAACACTGGCTGAAGACTGCTTATGCTATAGGCCAACCCACAGCTGAGCAATGGGGTTTTTTTGTCTGTATTTGCTTTCTTCCATTACGTGTACAGTGGCATCCTCCGTACAGAAATATTTCCCAACCTTTATCTTTCAGATTAGAAAGGCACAGGGAGCGAACAGCTTCGCAGGTGCCTTCCCGCTGCAAGCACACAGCCCAAGCAAGCATCGCACAGACACGCACCCGCTCAGGACAGGAAAATACTCGTTTTCTAACACAGAAAGCTCCCACCGAGCGGGGAAACTGAGGCACTGGAGAAAAACCCCACATGGTACTATTTGAACTCACACCCACTGGAAGCAGCTTCTTCCCCACAGCAAAAGCCAGGGGACAGGTGCCTTGGCTGGGGTCCCCCCTGCTGCAATGGGGGCTGGTCAGCACCCTGACAGCATCTTCAGAGAGGCCCCAGGGAAACTGGGCTTCTTGCACCCCTGAAATAGTATTTACATGCCTCGGAAAAACAAAGTGTCAAATAAGGCACACTAAAGCTTGTGGCTTTATACCAAACACCTGCAGTCACTACAGGGCACGAGGGACCCCCCAACCCTGCCTGATCCCAGGCACAACAGCCCGCTCCTTCACTTTAGGTTTGAGCAACATCAGCAAGCCCCAGAAAATTCCCTTTGTAATGGAAAGAGGCACCACAGCCCTGCCCATCACACTCCCCACCACACTGCACCCATGAGAACGCTTCCCACCAGGGCGGGGGTTACACGTGCTGTCCCTCCGTCACCCCTGGGACCCTTCCAAGTAGCAGATGAGGGTGGCTGGGAGTGGTTTTCCTGCTGGGCACTGACATCACCTCTCAGCTTTTCAGTCTACCTTTTATTTCAAAATAATAGCAGCTCCGGAGTAATCTAAAAGCCCTGGTGTTTTTAATGTTCTCATTTTTGTGTTCTCCAAACAACACACCCACAAACATCTCTCAGGAATTTCTGATTTGGGGGCATTTTGCATTTCAACAGCACAGCCCGCTATATATTTTCTGTTCCATCTCTCAAAACAGGACTAATACCCACAGTATTTAGAGCAGGTGCTAGAAAACCTTCAAACACACATTACCCATCCTAACGCACCCAGTGTGCAAAAATGCTGTCAGACAAAACCACGGTCAGAACAACAGCCCAAATGCAAAGGAGGAGGAAAAGCCAGCATGAAAATAAACTTTACCAAAACAACCCAGCAAAGGTTTTGTCAAAGTAAACACATGTTTATCATAACAATGATGCTTTAAAAATAAAGCTGTTCAGAGAAAGATTTTCTTGCTCTGTATAGCCGCGTATGAGCTTCTCTTCCAGACCTTTCATAGCCTGGTGCTGCCACAGGGAGGGCAGAGGGCTCTGCAGAGCCTGCCCCAGCCGACAGCACATCAGCCCCAGCCAGCACCACCGGCTGAGGGTCACCGGTGCCACCCTTGTGAGGTTCCCCAGAAGTTTCAATAAAATTGAGCATTTAAAGCCTCCACGCACTGCCTGGATGTTAAAATCCACCAACAGTAACAGCATTCGAATAGGAACAAGTGCAAGCATAGAGCTCCCCACATCGCTCATCTCCATTCCCCGAGGTGGTCCCCAGGGTGTTCATCGTACCCTGCAGAGCAGATGCTGCCTGAGTTAATGCAATTAATGAGTCCACCTGGAAAAGAGGCAGACGATCAGCTCAGGAAACAAAGGAGTCAGAGCCCTTATCTTCACCCCAAGCGACCAAGCACCTGCTGAAGCTCTGGCCTTCCATGCCTTCCCAATCCCGTGAAGATCAGGTCTCCTGGAAGTCTGTGCTGACAGCACTAAGGATTTTGCTTTAAGGTTTGGTCCATTGCAGATCACGAAGTTTTGAAGCATTTAATTTGCAGGAAGGAACTGGTACATGGAAGCTTTTGTGACTGCTGATCAGCTTCCACAAGCCAGGCCTTCTGGAGACAGACTGATGCAACGTGAACTCCCCACATACTCTCTGCAGTTGCAACACCTAGCGAGCCACCAGCAAAATAACCCAAACCAGACATGCGAGACAGACAACACTGGTACTTATAGGCAAAGAAAACCCAGTAATTCACCTGCCCTCAAAGGAACCTTGTAATTTGTTAGCCTTGACCAAAAGGTGGTCTCCAACCAACGCTCTGCACCACCAGCACCTTGGATGCCTTGGCAGAGGAGCAGCTCTGTGCAAGCAGGGCTGCCGCCGTTCTCCTGCCTGCATGTGCCCTTTAGGAGACTCGGTGCTGGAAGAAAGCAGTGCTACCAAAGGAGCTATTTCCCACGGCCGCCACCGGTTTACTTCCACATGCAGTACGGGAGACCTGGAGCTCAAGTTCTCGTATCAAGAAGCACTCGAGGATTTCTTACTACCCCCAGTTGCTGTCAGATCCGATGACTGCAAAAACCTCAGCGTGTCCCGCTTAGAAACTGAGCTGTTCCATCCTTCGGTTGTGAAATGCTGCTTGGCAGATCTTTCGGGCAGAGGATGAGGGTGAATGAGGGCAGTGCTGCTGGTGTTTCATAGTAAGAAACCACACTCCCCTCACTGCAGGGGGAAGGCCCAGAAGATGAAAGCCAGAGCTACAACAGCACAAACCTCGTTTCTTTATTCTGAGATGCACCTTCACCTTCCGTCCCTGCTCAGGCAGTGCCCAGCAAGCCTCTGGCAAACCCAAAAGGGCACCTGCATCCAGCCTCTGCCCAGCCGAGCCAAGGCCCACCAGTGTGCATCTCAGATGAGCTGGGCACCAGCACCTTGCCACAGCCGCCATCTCCTGCCCAGGACTCCACTGTCATCCCCTTTCTGCCCCTCTCTCCACCAGCCGCTGAGCCTAACCAGGCTCCTGCTGACATCCCGAAGTGCAGAGAAGGCAAAAGCAGTAGCTACCCACTCCCCCAGACAACCACCCCAGTCCTTGCCCAGACTGGCCAGCCCTACCTCTGTCCCCACAGTGCCATCCTCCTCCCCGGGACCACAGCCACCACTCTTCCTCTGTTTCTCACCACCAAGGGCAACCCAATCACTGCCCATGGTACCATGGTCCTCTCAACCTGGAGCAAACCAGCAGTAGCAAAATATTTTGCTGTTTCCTTCCCAGAACTCCTCTGTGCTAAGGTTTGCCAGGGTGATGCATTAAACAACCAAACTGGATCAGCCCCCTTTGGCCACGTAATACTCTCACAAGGGACCAAAGTAGCAAACAAGCTGTGCAAAGGAAGTTGTTGGTCCCCACAGTACCTGCTCTGCTATCCACTAAAACACAATGTGAAGAAATAACATTTCAAAGCACTCCTGCCTATCAAAATCAAGTTCTTGCACCATAAAGGTAGTTTAAGAGCTAACACTGCTACTTCATGCCCTGTACGACCGGTCAGGAGCAATTCCTGTTAAGTTTTGAGGGAGTAAAGCCAGAATGTGTTACAGCACTCTCACAATGGTAAGTCTTTCACTCGATAATTTAAATTCTATGTATTGCTTTCCTACATCAGATCCAACCGAGCAAGACTCCTGTGCAAACCCTAGTTTAAAAAAATAAAATACAATAAAAAGGCTTCAACATCTGGAGAGGCAACAAGGGAAAAGCCAAGAGCAGCTCAGCTACCTGAGCTACCTGAGGAGGGGATGGTCCCTGACCTCCCTCCTCACAGACGCGCAGCCCCCACCCTCTCCACTAGGACTAAAGTCCAAGGACTGAGAAATTCCTACTGTTTCAGCAAGAGTTATCAAGATGAAATGGCAACTTGCAGAGCAAGCAGCTTGTGAAAGCATTACTGTTTTCAGCTGCAGGAAGGTATTCCCTCCATCTCCCAGGCCACGTTAAAAGAACACCAAACCAGCAAGACATTTTCAGGGACTGCAGCTCAGGTCCTTGGAGGCCCCTTGCTCCAACACCAGGAGCATGGATACAATAACTCTGGGAAGCCCATTTCTGCACATTCCCTCTGGAGAAGCGAGACACACAGGGCAGTTGTCCGAGGAGGGTGAGAGCCCCAGTGCCAGGAATGAGCCTTGCAAAAACGCCTGCCAAGGTGCACGCTAGATTCCGGAGCAGAACAAAATGGTTTGCCCCATGCCAAGCTCTGCTTATTGCACAGAGGAGGCCAGTGTGATTGCACGTAACTAAAGTACAGTCTGCCTCGCACCCCTTTACCCTGCTGCTGCTGCTCACGAGACCTCTGAGCAAGGCAGAGCAAAAGTGACCTCCCCACCCGTACAAGCATCACCTCGTACCTGCTGCCTCGCAGGGCTTCCCTGGCAGGCAGCGGGACCCGTGCAGACACGACAGCATCTCCTGGAGCCTCCAGCCGCTGCATCTCCACCAGCCCCGCCGTTCCCCGGCCCCAGCTCACCGCGGAGCGGAACAATCGGTCGCCTCATCCAGCGTACAATGACCACGATGAGACAGACCCACATAATCACCCCAGCCATGGCAGGGACAAAAGCAAGCGGGCGCCGGGGAGCAGCGTTGAATAAAAGGGGAGCCTGCTGTATTTGTGCCACCAGCTGGGTCTCTGGCAATTTACTTTACAGGTGGCTTTGGGAGCCCAGGGATGTAAAGTGATAGAGTGGTGCATGGGGACGACACGTGGGTATTGAATGCGAGTGCTGGGAAGGAGGCAGTGCTGGCTGTTTACATCGAATCACTCTGCACAAACTTGAGGCCACAAGAAGATTTCCGTTCCATGAGAGGAAACCTTGGTGAAGGACAGAAGCAAGGAGCTACCCCAGGCATTGTATAAACCAGGGCACAATGCAAACATAAGCCCCAAAAGCTCTGGGCTCCCTGTGGGTAGCAAGCGTAGCGGTTTGCTGACAGTAAACACGAATTTCTTCCCGCATTTCCGTCTTGAGCGGACCGAGGGCATGCTGGCATTATCTGGTTTGCAAGGAGCCAGACAGCATGGCCAGCTGGATGACCAGCCAGCACCAGGGCAGGCAACTCAGAGCCTGAGCTGGGCTCCCTTTCCATGTCCCCAGAGGGCACCAGGAGCAGTTTTCCAGCCAGCCAGGCTGCCAGCTCCACACCAATACGCTGAGACAGCACCCAGAAGCGCCACTGTCCCAGTTTTCTCCTGGCACTGGCACACAACTGCTCAAGCACAACAAGCCTCGGCAACGCCAACGAATTTTCTTCCCCCTCAAACCAGGGGCTCGGGGACAGGCTTGGCCCAGCGCTGTCCTCTGCCACGGTGACAGCACACCCCGCCACAGGGATGCCTGAATCCTGGCTGCCGTTCCTCCGCGGGCCGTTCCCAGCCCAGAGGGGCTGATAGCCCAGGCTGGCTCCAGCCCTGGCACCACCGGTTGCAGCCCCTCATGAGCAGGGCTTTGCTGTAGGAGCCCTTCCAGGCCCAGTCTCCAGCTGGCTCAAGCTCACTCACAGCTTCAGGTCTCATTTACTTGGATTTTTATAATGAAGGTAGGATAAAGGTACAGATTAAACACTCTTCTGCCCATGGTTTAGTCCATGAGCTGCAAGTCCTTTTTCAGCCGCTTTCCCAACACCTCCTGCAAGGGACAGCTTTAGGGCAGAGGGTTCTTCAGGCCCTTCAGCAGCCAGAGAAACCCAGCTGAGCCCTACCCCACTGCGCATAAGGTGGCGGCAGGCAGGCCAAAGGCCCCCAGAACACCCTGCTGACGGCATCTCTCCCATCACACACCACGCAGTCAATTTATTAAATTTATATGCTTGTGTCCTCACGCAGTTTCCTTCCAAGCTTCTCCTTACCACTCTGGCCTGAAAACAAACTCCCTCCAATCACTGGGAAGATGAGCCCAGCCGCCCCAGGAATGCTGGGCTGAGTTTTCATGATGGAACATTTTTGAGTGAAAGAGGGAGGAAAAGAAAGAAAGAAAAGGAAGCAGATCTGTCACCTGATGGGGAGATGACTCAGAACATCATGGACATCCATGGGTGGGTGGGGACAGGGGCCAGCTTCACCTCTCCACTTCCTCATCCAGCATGGAATGGGATGTGACCATGTTAGCCGAGGTCCACGAAGGGAAACGACTCCGGGCAGAGCTGGTTTTAAACAGCATTTTGTACCCTACAGCATCTCCAACATCTCTAGGACTGGTAACCACGCAGAAGCAGCACTAAATGAACTAGACAACTCTAAAAATACCAAAAAACAAACCCCAAAACCATCTATATCAGAGAAGTTTCTTTCTGAAACTGTACAGCTATTCCCTCTGGGCCCAGGGAAGCCCGGACACAGCCACGCCGCGGCTCCTGAAGGGGACATACTGCCCCGCAAAGGGCTGTGGGATGCATCTGATGAAACAACTGCCAGCCCCGTGGCAGCACGTGAACGGGACGAGTCAGGCTGTTTGTAGAGGGAGCAGGCAGTGGATGCAGCACCCGTTAGAACCCGTGTAAAATCGTTCTCCAAGGGATGTGGGAATGTCTCCACAGCTCTAAGGCCAGTCCGCAGGACACCAGTCAGCCTGTTGGGACAGCAAAGGCCTAAGCCACCGAGCCACAGAGGAGCATGGTGGGGAGGCCCAGGACAC
Source organism: Rhynochetos jubatus (assembly GCA_027574665.1). NCBI lineage: Eukaryota > Metazoa > Chordata > Aves > Eurypygiformes > Rhynochetidae > Rhynochetos > Rhynochetos jubatus. The sequence goes on along the minus strand of CM050665.1, from coordinate 9,908,393 downwards.
GTGTCCTCACCTCGGCTGTGCCCAGGACACGAGCAGGGCTTCACGCACCAGCCGACCCCTACCTAGCCCTGTGAAAGGCTCCCAAGGCCCGGCGGCAGCCCTGGGACATCATCTGTAAATAAAACCCACAGAAGTCACCTTGAAAAGCACACACAGGTCTCCCTGGGATGTCCAAGCTAGGGATAGCACGAGCAATACCAATGACATTTCAAGGAGAAACTCAGTTTCACAGGAGTTTTTTTTTTGAAAGGATTGTTTTTAAGAAGATTAATTGTTGTCAAACTTCGACTGAAGGCCAAACCGCGAGCCTTGGCTGCTCACAGAAGCAAGGCTACGCTGTACTAAGACAACAGCTGCTTCCCGAGGCACAAGCTTTCCCGTGTCTCACGGGAGACGGGCGCACAGCCCCACGGGCACCGGCGCCAGGTGCTAGCCATTTTGGCACACGGCTACCCCAGACGCCTTGGAGCGCACCATGAAAAAGAAGATACGATCGAGTACGCTCTTCTCCTAAGATACACACTTCTCATCTTCCCACTTGACAAAAAAAGTAGGATTTCCGCCAGAACGCGAGTTTAGACCACAAACACTTGGACAACACTCCTTCCAAACAAACTCTCCGGCGGGCAGGCGGGTGGCAGGCAGCAGGCTCGCTGCCGCCCTGCTTGCCCCTGGCAGCGGCACCGCTCGGGCCCCGCCAGCCCGGCGCAGCCCCGCGGGGAGCGCGGCCGGCACCTCCCTCGGTGCCTCCACGCAGTGGCCACCGGCACCCCCGCGCGTACCCGCCGTGAGGGGGCACCGGGCACCCACCCCAGGGAAAGCTCCCCCACCCGGCTGCGAGCTCTCTACCGGAGGCGGAGACGCGCTGCCCGGCACCGCAGACAGGGGAGCCGGGCCCGGGCCGCCCCTCTCCGGGCAGCGGCCACCGGGGATGCCGCGGCCCCCGGGCCGGCCGGGCGCAGATTACTCAGCGTTTCCAGCGAGAGACGGCGTTCCCCCGCCCCGCACCCCGGGCCTCGGCCCGCCGCTTACCGATGCCCGGCGCCACATAGACGAAGTAGAGGAAGGAGGAGGAGAGCGAGAAGAGGAAAAGCGCGGCCAGCAGCGAGCGCCGGGGCAGCAGCCGCCAGGCGCCGCGGGGGCCGCGGGGCCACCGCATGGCCGATGCGCCGCCGCCCTGCTGCCGCTGCACCGCCGCCGCTCACATGCGCCGAGGCCCGGCGGGAGGCACCGCACCGGGGCCGCTCCGAGCCGCCGCCCGCGCCCAGCGCCGCCGCATGAATGAGCGGCGGAGGGGTGGGGCGGGAGGCGCGGGGGCGGGGCGCGGGGACCGGCTGCAAGGTCCCGCCGCCGCCGCGGCACACGGGGACGGCTCGGCGGGGACCGCCCTGCTCCCGGGGCGGCCGGCTGCGGCCCTGCGGCACCGCCGATGGGCCTGGGGCACCGCCGATGCGCGTGGGACACCACCGATGAGCCTGGGACAGCGGGCAGTGGCCTCGGGACACCCGGCCATGGCACTGGGGCACGGCTGATGGTCCTGAGACACTCAGCAATGGTCCTGGGACACCCAGCAGTGGCCTTGGACACTAGGCTGTGGACTTCGGCCACCACTGATGGGCCTGGGACACCGGGCAGTGGCCTCAGGACACCCAGCCGTGGTACTGGGGCACCGCTGATGGTCCTGAGACACTCAGCAATGGTCCTGGGTCACCCGGCAATGACATTAGGACACCTGGCCATGGTCCTGGGGTACCACTGATGGTCTTGGAACACCCAGCAATAGCCCCAGGACACTCAGCAATGGCTATGGGCACCTGGTAATGGCCCTTGGGCACCTGGTAATGGCCCTGAGATGCTCAGCAATGGCCCTGAGCATCGAGCAATGACCCATGGACACTCAGTGGTCCTGGGACACGCAGCCACTGCCCAGGGCAGCCAGCCATGGTCCTGGGACACCTGGTAATGAACTTGGGACACCCAGCACCAGGAGAGTAAGGGCTGATTCCCCCCAGCCCACCAGGCAGCAGGGGTCTGTTTGGGTGAGTGCTGTGTGCCCCCCAGACATCGTGTGGGAGGAGGTGCAGCCTGAAAGGATGTGATGGGCACAGATGGGTGCGAGTGAAGAGGGGGCGAAGTCATCAGGGTCAGTGCAATAATCAGCGCTAGCAGCAATCAGCAGCCCCGTCGGTTAAAGAGTAATTAAGTAGTTTTGCACATGTTTGTGGGCAGTTCCTCTGTTGTGTGTAGGAGGATTTGGAAGGAAATATGGAGATGGCTGAAAATGAAAAAATGGGAGAGAAGAAACACCATCCCCGTCAGGGGAGCCAGGAGAAGTAGCTGCAGAGCAGATGGGGCCCAATCCAGCCCACAGAGCTGTGGTTTTTGCCTCATTTATGACTGCAGGATCTGTGCAACTCAGACTTTGTTCAGGGGAGGCCAGAAGGAGAGGTAATTCCTTATTTCACCAACAGATAGAGCTGTGAAAACCAAGCCCAGGCTTGGGGCCCAGGGAGGGGAGCAGGGATATGGACCGGGTGGGCTGGCAGGGGCTGGCTGCCTCTGCCCATAGTGGGCAGTGAGGGCAGCAGCACCTCCAGGAATGACAGGTCTGGGCCATGGGGTGGGAGATGGGGACAGACCCTCTGCCAGGATGTGCCCAGTGTGTTCCTGACTGCCTCCACACCCCAGGTGTGAGCCTCTCCGTGTCAGGAAACGAGGCACTGCTCAATCCAAACGTCCCAAGTACCCAGCCAGATGGTGACTGCCTGGCTGCAGGCTGGGATAAAGGGTTCTCCAGGTACAGCTGTGTGTCCCAGTAATCTTATGAAGGATTAGCCCCCCCCCCCACCAGCAGTAAGGGCAAATAAAGAAAACAATTCCCGCATTCGCCGAATGAGAAATACTGTCAGATACATGTATTCCCAGAGTAGGGAGGAGGTAAAAATAAAATAAAATAAAATAAATTAAAGTGGAAATCTCTCTACAAGGTAAGGCATTCATTTTCTTAATGTGCACAGAAGGATCTCAAGGACAGGATCCTCGAGAGCCAGGAGGCTGAGGAGGAAAGCAGGGGTTTCCCTAGAGAGGCTGCATGAGCTGCAGTAACTTCAGGAACAAGGAAACTGGTACTCATTCTTGTGTTCCAGGATTGCCACTCCACTACCACCTTCACTGAAATAAATTACGTCCTGAGCCCTATTAATTTCCAGGAGCCCACAGCACTCCAGCAGAACTGCATGGCCAAGTGGTGGCGAGATTCGCTGCTCACAAAATTGCTTTTATCCAACTCCTAAAAGAATGCCTTGGGCAGGGAAACCCAAGAAGATTTCTTGGTTGGTTTACAATTTGTTTGATGCAGACATGGTCAAAGGTGAGACATCATCGCTACCAATAATCTAACCTTTTGAACATATTTAATTAGCAATGATATTGCTGGAGGAGCCACCCAGAAACTTGCTCCCAGGCCCAGGCTGCCACAATGGGGACTGTCACGGAGGAGTGGAATCAGGGAAGCCCTGGAGCCATGCCGAAGCATGCCTGCCCTGCTGCCCCGCTCTGACTCACCTTCCCACTCCCAGGGCTCAGCTCAGCCCCAGTCAACCCACTTCACTTTCCCCTTATTTTTTTTGCTTACTCTCTCTTCCCCTCTTCTCCCTGCCCTGCCTCTCCGCTGCATCCCAGCTAAGGGATTAGAAACACCAGCCAAAGCCATTCTCCCTCCCTTCCTCCTATTCCAATAAAATAAAATTAAATTAAACAGGGACAAAGGTGTAAAAGGCTCAACTCGTTCCATAAGGCCAGGCTAGTATTTCTGTGTGGGAGCACTTCCAAGCAGGGCTTTGTGGGGAGCAGGCAGGTGGCTCATGCCCGGGGAATCCTGGTTCTGACCCAACACCTTCCTCTGCCTGCCATGCTCCAGCCTGCACCAGCTACTCCAGTCCTCCCAGCCCGGAGTGGATAAGCAAAGTCCCACCTTCTGCAGAGTTTAAGGTATTGATGGTGCCTGAGACACTTTAAGGAGGGCTTGTGAGTGCCGCTTTGCCAGCAGCCTGAAGGGGAAGGGAAGGTCTGTTGGTGCGTGGCCATGAGCAGGAACGGAGGGACAGGTCCTGCCAGTGCACCTACCTTCACAAGAAGATGTAGCTGCACCCTTAGAGCATGTCTCCACATAAAAGGCATTCCGCATCACTGGAGGGAGAGCTCTGTTTTGATGACTCGGGGGTGCCCCGGCGCGACTGCGGTGCTTGGATGGAGGGTACAGGCACTGTTGCACCATGACCAGTCTGGAGAGGTTGGGGCTGCACATTCACGGTGGCATCAACACAGTTGCTCAAGTGCTGTGTGTGGGAGACCAAGCTGGCAGCCATCATTGCTCACTCCCAATGAAGGCTGGCACGGCCAGGGCAGACGTCGGGCAGGCCAGATCCTGAACCCAGCCACAAGAGTACCGAAGCCACTGCAGAAGAGGCTCGACATGGACTATCTCATCTGAGAGGATAATCTTTGTTCTGCCACTTCAGTGAAGGACAGATTGTAGCAAGGATGTCAGAGCCCTCGCTGGTGTTTTGCAGTCTTTGTCACAGTCTCTGAAGCTTCTGGCACCTTCAGCCCCACTGGTAGAGACTTTCCAGAATAGACTCCATCCTGTGATTAGGAAAATGCCTCCATTTATAAAGGTGAGGACAGTCAGCATCACACCGTGTCAGCCCTCCAGCTGCTCAGCACTGCTGTTTGCTTTGGATCTTCCCTGAGTTTCTGCCGCCAGACGGTTTGTGAGCGAAGTGGGAACCTGAGCTGTGCCGCTCAGAGAGAGACAGAGACTTGGGGTGGCCTGGATGCTGACCAGCTCTCGGCTTTGCAAAAGCAATGTGCTCTCTCTGTTTTTTACCAAAAGTCTCTTCGCAACATGGGGCTTGCTCCAGCGCCATTTAAAGCCAACACAGTGTCATCACTGGCTTTGAGCTGGAGCAGGACACAGAGGATGCATGCATAGTAGGAATGTAAATATTTTCTGCACGTACACCCACAGACAGAGCGTATGCAATAAATACTCAGCATATCGTTTGCTGTGTGCCAGATCATAGACGTAATTATTCATGCAGCAGGTTTCCAGAAAGACACAACAGGGTGTGTACTTAATTTGGCAATAAGAGCACACCTAAGTGGCCCTGGCATTTTTGGCTGGGTATTGGACCACTGCCACCCACGGGCGCTGCTGTTTTATCTCACATCGATGTGTCGGCAGTAACAGAAAGGAAACCAAAGGCAGATATTTGTTTATTAAGATGGAAAACACTGAACGTTGCAAGGTGCTCCTTGCAAGCAGGATTGCTGTAGACCAGTTCCCAGATTATGCCACCCACGACACTTTCTAACAAGGCTGTTAAGGCTCTGATCTTAACAGCACCTGTACACGTGCCTAACCATAGGGATGGCTCATTCTACCACAGTCAACAGATGTGTCATAGCTCCAAAAAGGAGGCAATATTGACAGAAATGGTTTTGCAGAGCTCCATGTTCACTTGGAAGGTGGCTGTCATCAGAAAAAGGGGTTAAACTACTAAGCTTGTCATGGCACTTTGCAGAGATTCAACTGATTTTGTTGCCTCTATTTGCATAGCCCACCCCTGAAGGCTGATGATCTATCCCAGTCAAAGTGGACTTGCGCAAAGACTCATAAAATGCCTTTGAGATCTAAATATTCTGTTGAGGGAATTACTTCAGGCTGTACTTCCCAAAATTTCCCAAGGAAGGAAACTTCAGCAGACAAGAGATAAAATTAATGTATAATTTAGTGTAAGTAATTTATTCAGATTTTAAAATATCACTTAACAAAGTCCCTCTCATAAAAGCCATGACGATGGCTGGTCTAAACCACTGCCAAACAGCCCAAACGATCAGAAAATAATCAGGTCACTTTCAGCACACCAGGAGGTCAAGATGGGGATGCCAGGAAATTCTTCACTTGGGCCAGCCTTGTTTGCAGTTGTTGTGGAAGAGTGCAGCTCTTCCCTCGTCTGCAAGGGATTGAAAAGACGTCAGGCAAAACTAGATAAAAGGGCAGTGCAGGCAGAGGGGAAACCCTGCCCAACTCCTGCCAGGTGACAGGGATGGAACAGAAACATCTGGACTGTTCAGACACATTGCTGGATTTAAAATAAAGCCGAGGAGGCAAGAAAGTGGGATGACATCCTGCCTCTGCTGAAGCCACCTGTAAAAAAGACTTCAGGACTTCACACCATGTAGAAATGTGACTGCCTTCCAGAAATCTGGGGACAAGGATAACCAGGAACAAAAGAACATTTCAGAGGAAATCGCTTTCTATTAACTCATAATTACATAATGCAAAATTAACTCACAAAGGCCAACAGCTTAATTGGATTCCCAAGTGGGAAAGACAGTTTCATGGTGAATAAGAACCTACCACAGCTACATTAAATATGGTGTTTCAAATGCAGAATATGAATTCTTCCACTGTGCCACAAAAAATGCCCATTACCTTCAGTAGCGACAACTGGGGGGATTTTAACCATTTCCACTCAATCACTGACCAGTGCCAAACTACCCAGATGACCCTACAAAACAGCTCCATTCTGGACGCCACCTTGTACTTATAGCCACACAGTTGAATCCTAATTAATTCAGTGAATATATTTGGATATTTTGCTTAAGTATAAAGCCTTCCAGCCATCTTAACCTTCCTCCCAGCTTGGATTTTGATTAACTGGAATAAATATTTAATTAGAAAGGCAAAGAGCTGAACCTCTTGACCACCCAGGTGTTGCCTGTGTAGTCACTGCCCTTTGATGTACAAGGAAAGGGCTTGTAGGACTTCCTTAAAACATGTGCAGCCTTTCATTTCTCTTAAAATCATAGCAAGGCCAGGTTCTGTTTTGGGGTTGGTCACTCAGAAGCAGCGCGGTGGACGTTGCACAAAGTGATTTCTGTTCATCTTGGTCTGATGGGAGGCTTGCTTTGTCCTCCACAGCCAGCAGGAGCTTGGGCATTTGTTTTCCAGGTCCCCATGTCACTACTGTCGCCATGAAAACCATGGGGCTGGAAAGCTGGCCCTGCTGTCCTATGCTTGCCTGCATGCTGCTGGCTCCACAGCAATCCCCGAGCAGTGACTGCCTGGCAAAATATTTGCTGTGATGAGCTGTAATGTAGCTGTGGGAAGAGCTCCTGTTCATGGCCACTGCACAGCTCCATGGCATGGTGGGTACCAGCAGGACCACACTCTGGATGTTTTCCTACTGTGTAGAGCACTGATGTGGTGCTGACACGAGCCGGGTGACACCAACACGCTGTGTGTCGGGCTGCACGCCGGTGGCAGCGCCGGGGGAGAGAGGTGCCCGTTTCAGCCATGCTCCCTGTCCCCTGCCTGTAACCGGCAATTTGACAGAGCACTCAAATACCTGCTTAAAAGTGACCGACTTCAGCAGAGCTTAGGCATGTGCTGAATCAAGGCTTAGGAAGCAGCTCAGACCATGAGAGCAATCTGCTACAACCATCAGTGCTGTCCATTTGGGTTTCCTCTCCTCTAGGCTTAATTACCACCTGCTTTTGGCACTGGCACCATTTCTGCCATGTGCTTTTATTTTTCCCCGAAGGAGCATTTGCACCTTTACTATATTTGTTTTATTCTGAGGAAATCCTAATGATTTCCTTTTGTGCTTGATTTTGTTGCTGTTTGCAGTGGGACTCCTGCTGTCCCTCTATAAGTATCTGACTCTGAAGTCTTGGCAGGAGCGAGCACGACTGTGAGCAGAAAAGGTGAAGTCAAGCTAAAGAGACCTTTACCAACTCTAAAACCAGCTGCTGCTCTTGCTGCTGCAACTGATTTATACCTCATCTGGAGAACAACAGTTCAGAACCCAGAATCATTGCCTCCAATGATTTATTTGGCTGTGCTGGAGTTTGGCGACGTGCTGTATAATGTTTTTTGCATGGAAGTGTCACTCTGAGGGAGGTTTAATTGCTTTCAACGTGGATGGTGATGAGAACGCTTTGGAAAAGCTATTTGCATATATTTTCTCGAATGCCAAATGTTTAACTTCCTCCACGCTCAGGCAGTCTGAGCCTGCTTCCCTGCATTACTCAGCTTTGCTGGGTGCCTCTGAAAAATTAACAACCAGAAATTCCCCAGCGTGGTGCAGAAAGCGAAACTCAGAGCCAGCTGCTTTGAATGCAGGATTATTTGTAACAGGTAAAACAGCAAGACTCTGAATACAGGGTTGCAAACTGTCAACAGAGACCACTCCAGGCCCCCAGCACTCATGGTTCTATGGCCAACACTGCTGCAGAAGTCCAGGGCGATGCAAGGGGAAAGGGCTCGGTGCTGCCTGTTTCCAGCATATTGGCTTGACTTGCTGAGCAGAGGAAAGTAAATGAGTGATTTCAACAGTACAGGACGGCGTCAAAGAGCTGAGCTGCCACCAAGGTCAGGGCACACATCTGCTCGTCACAGCACCCGCTCTACAGCTCACGTACTGCCTTCTCAGACTCTGGAAAACGCTCACCAGAGTCATCCCTCTGATGACCTTCATGCAAGGCCAGGAAGTGCCACGCACAAATAACGTTTCCTTCATTCTTCACAGAATTCAAGGGCAGAGTATCTCTGGAGTGGCCTCAGAGGTTTACATAGAGTCAGTCACAGCAATCTGGTCTAAATAGATCTTTACTCCACCAGCTATCTCACTCTACAGACAGTTCACTTTGTAATTACTTAGTGCCTTGAAGCATCAGCTGTTGACATAAGCTGGTCCCCGTCTATAGGAGTGAAATAGGTATTGATTTAATGTCCTTAGAGCAAGGGATCCTAAGGCACCCGGAAGTGACTTATTTTGGAACTGCAGCCATCCCCTTAGGCGAGCTTGCTGCCTGCCTGCATTTCCCCAGAGATGCTCTTTTTCAGCCTAGATGTTTTACCTGGGGAGAAGAGAAGAGTTATTTACAGCAGCCCAGGATTCGCAGTCTGGTTCGCAGCGCTGTACAGCAGCCCCAGCTGTGCTGCTACACCCAGCAAAAATCAGGAAGAAAACGTACAGTGTTTTTCTGTCCGTCACACAGTGAATGTGCTGCAAGACCAACACCTTCTGGAAGCATCAGATTTGTTGCAGAGGTGCCGGGCAGCTGCGAACGTGTGCGTGATGGATCAGCACCTTTCAAGCGTAATGGATTTGCTGAGCGTGTACAAACGAACCACCCAGGAAAGCCACAAAGAAAGGCACCAGCCCTGGTCCCTCACACAGGACAGCAGTGGTCGTGTTCGCCCACGGGGAAAGCTGGCAGCCGTGCCAGGGGGGATCTTGAAAAGCAGAAGTGGAAGTGATAGTTTCCTTATTTCTTGCCTTCACCCAGTTAAAGCAGTGTAATGCTGTGGAATGTATGTGTCAGCCACACATCCTACCTTCCCGAAACAGAAGCTATGGGGTTCATTACAGGGTTTTACAGATGATACAACATGGCTTGTGATACAGAGGTGGCCAGGCGCGATGACTTAATGGGTCTGCTGGCCCTAAGTGCTCAGTGTCCCCAATCACCACCTCATGATTCACAGGGAAGAGAGGTACTCCCTGCGCTACCAGCACAACAGCTGGTTTCAGACAGGTTCCCAGAGTTTCTCAACTTATGCAACCGCCATTAGTTATTCACAACAGCCGACTGCAGCTAGCAGGCGAGTTTGCTAAGAACGGTGCCTAGTTACAACAACAATCCAGGCTTGGCTTTGCCATGGGCATATTTTTCTCAGATAAACCAAGAAAAAATTTTTACAGTGTGCAGTTCGCTGTACACAACCTGGATTTAAGCTGTTTAGTTTGTAAGGGTATTTTAAACTAAACAAACAGCTTTTTGTTAACATTTTCACTAGCGCTGCAGATTTCTAGGTTTAGAATAGCGCTGATCACTTTGAGCCAGTACCGCTTCGCTGGGACAGAGGGATGAGATGTTACACATCTCAGTAGAAACTCTGAGACCATGCAACCATTTTTCTGGCTGTATCCCTGAAATTAATGGGTGTAAGTATCAGCCAAAGGCCTGACTCTTGGGCTTCCCCTTGGCTTTCAGAGCATGGGGAACTACTGGGCTACAGCTTCATCTTGTCCCACAGCTGGGGTGAAACATGGGCAGCAGCACTATGGCAATGGGCAAGGCATCCACCCCAACCCGCGTGCCACGGCTGGATAGATGTGGCAGAGAGAAGGAGCGGCTGGATCTATTGGAAGTATTATTGCAGGGTGAAAGGAGGCTGCCAGAGCTGATCTCTTCTTGGAAAGAGAGGAGGATCCAAGCAGAATGGCCATGCCAAGGAAAGAAACAATTCCCTTGCCCTCGGCTCTTGCTCTTTTTTCACCAGGCTGTCCTCCTGCAGCACTGCCAGACTGGGTCTGGCTGGGTGGAGTTTCTTCATAGGCGCTGGTCAGGTGCCATGTTTTGGATCTGTGACTACACCACGTTGATAACTCCCCAGTGTTTTACCTGCTGCTGAGCAGGGCGGGCACAGCCACAAGACCTTTTCTTTTTCCCACCCCCCACAGTGAGGAGGCTGCTGGGGTGGGGAGAAGCTGGAGCACACACAGCCAGGACAGCTGACCCCCAGTGACCAAAGGGATGTTCCATGCCATAGGATGTTGTGCTCAGCAGTAAAAACTCAGGGACAGGAGGAGGAAAGGGGGACGTTCAAGGCTATAGCATTTGTCTTCCCAAGTAACCCCCGTGCACCTCGCTAGGAATGGCTGAACACCTGTCTGCCGATGGGAAACAGTGAATGAATTCCTTATTTTGCTTTGCCTGCTCGTGCAGCTTTGCTTCACTTATTAAACTGTCTTTATCTCAACCCACTATTGTTTTCTCACTTTTGCCCTTCCAACTCTCTCCCCCATCCCACTGGAGAGGAGTGAACAACCAGGTGGGTGCTTACCAGCCCACCACCGCTAGAGAGGCTTCCATTTCTGTTTCTTTTGTTACATATCCCCCCTTTCCTATAAAGCAGTTATCACTCTTGCCAGCATTAAATCTTTGTTATTGTTGCTTTTTCACTTTACCTCTCTTAAACCCGTACTTGTGCCCTTATCTGTGCTCCAGGCTGCTGCAGCAATGTTGCCCTATCCAGGGTAAGACAGGCTATACGGCCATGGGAAAGGATGCCCCTCTCTATGATATGGGGCCAGCGTGTTGTGTGTCAAAAGTGGTTTGTGGAGTAGGTGTGAACAGGAGCTGTGTTTTATCTACAAAGCAATTGCCATCCTGATGAGGGATTACAGAGATAACAGAAGAAGAACATTCTTTTAGGGAGACACTTCAGAGGAATGCCCATAAAAACCACTGCCAGCTGCATCTGATGGAAAGGAGACATGAGGGAAAGCGTGGCTTACTAGTCAGACAGGAGTCAGCACATTCAGATTATGATTCTTCTCTCTGCTATCACTTTTCTGGATGCTGAACTGCATACCTGCAGCATTTCAGAAATTTCTCTCTCCCGGCAGAGGCACCACAGGCAGGGTAATGGAGCCTACCAACAAATCCAGGTCCTACTGCTTGGATTCCCAATGATCTGCTGAACAGCACTGGGCAGAGATCTCCATCTTTCTGGCTGCATCAGCGGTACAGAGCAGAAGCAAGCTGAAGGCTGGGAAGACCCATCTGGTGGGAAATCTCTGTGCTCACTGTCATTAAATCACACTTTGGGATGCCCACCCCAGGCGCCTTCCCGTGTTCCAGCTTCTTTTGCCATGCCATCCCATCTGCAACGGGCAGAGAAGACTGGCATCCTTCTTGGAAGGGCCCTGCATTGCCTCCTGCAAGGGCTGGCAGGTTTCAGAGGCAGCTTGAGATCAGGCTGCTCGTGTGAGCATGAGGCGGCAAGTCCTGGGAGTGCCCAGCAGCTCCAGGCTACCACCGTGAGTAAGAAATGCAGTTGTTTGTACAGTTGTTCTCTTTTCCCATTGCCATTTGTTTGTAGACATGTCACAGCAGATGCTTCTCACTAGTACAACGGATACTTGAACTCATTTGGGGCTGGTACCAGTAACTGTAATCCAGCTAACAAAACACTCTGTTTATCAGAGTTGTCACAAAGATTTGTTAATTCCCACTGACATAAGGGCTTTCAGGATAGTCTGTAATGAGGAAGGAGGAAGAACTTTATATGGCAACAAGAATGTCATCCAGAGAATACCTAGACACTGCCCTCAGCAAAAAGGTATTCAGCATTAAAAACAGCTCCCGGCGGAAGGGCCGGCAATGCAGGACTGCTGTGGGAGGGAGGAAAGCAGGGGACAGGGTAGACCAAGCTTCCTGCAGCTGGTATTCGGGTTTCACCTCCTGGGTGATGAATGGCTTCTGTCCGGGAAGCAGCTGCCGCCCAGCCACCGAGGGCGAAGGCGGACACAACACTCATGGTCCCCTCCCAGCACAGGGACCCGCGTCCGAGAGCTGGTGGCAGCCAGATCCAGAACAGAAAAGGAGGTGGTTCTGCTCACAGCCCGATGCAAACAGGGGACTGGCAGCCAAAGGAAGCTGCAGATACTCTAAGTTTCCATGATTTCAATATATTGAAGAGTAGCTGGAGAGGCTATCAGGAGCAGGACGGCATCTGCTTGCTCTGCTCTGTCTCTCGAGATATCTGCTTACGGCCTCTGCTGGCTTTTTGTAGAGGAAAGGGGGGGGTGTGTGTGTTTAAATTCTAATTCTTGCCTGACCATAACAACTTTTTCCATTCTTGGTTATTTTGTTTGGTTTACTTAATTTACAAATGATGGTTTCTACTGCTGGCATCTTCTTTCCCTGCCATCCCTTCTATGCACGCACACATGCAAAGTGCCATCAAATTCTGGGATGGATACACATGCGCCCAATATATAGATACATTCCAGAAATCACCTGTGGCAGGGTGCAGGAGGCTTGAACTTGCAATGCTTGTTTGAAATTAAGCATCAAACAGCTCTTCAGAGAAGACACCAGATTGACTTGAGGAAGACATTCAGGAAGAAATGGAAAAGGGCAATACTTTGTCATCAGTGCCTTCTCTTGCCTCATTTTCTGAGCGTGCAGAAGCATTCGGAAGCCACTGCTGGAAAAAAGACCCAGGGCCTGCAGGACCTGCTGGTCCGATGCAGTGCAGCTGCATCCCCGGGCCTGGCAGATGACCGTTGGAGCTGCGTCATGCTGGGCTCCATCCAGCTCATGGTGCAGTCAGCCCAAGTGGCTGGTTGCCTGCAGTGGCCAGGAAGGTCAGATAAGTAAGTGGTGTTACTGAAAGCCGTCTGTGCCAGCAAACAGAAACCTGTTTATCAGGCAATTAGGGGGAAAAAGTGGGAGTAAGTTTCCCCAGTCTTTGTGGGTCTCAAGATAAAGTGCTGCTCAGAGGGCAGGAGACCCCGCAAGATGTGTTTCCCAGCTCACCCGTTGATTTGCTGTCTGTTGCAGGGCCATTTCTCCAGCCTCTCTGTGCCTCAGTTTAGGCATTTGTAAAACAGCAACTGCCTCCTGCTGAAGCCTGTCACTAAGCATAACCCATCCACATTGGGAGAGTCACGTCTTGAGACAGAAGGCCCATCACACACTGCTGTGAGAGCGGACTCGGATGAGTCACAGCACACAAGCACAGCACCAGCTCTGAAACACATGGAATGCCTGAGTTCTTAGAGAAAAAAAATCCACTGTTTAAAACTGAAACCAAGGGAGGACAATTCCTCTATGTCCTGTCTCTGCGGAAGCACCTCCTGTCCCCACCTGACAGTGTTTGAACCATTCACTCGGCAGAGCCCATCTGCTGGGAAGCCGGCAAGCTCCATGGCTGGGGACCATCCTTTGTGCCTACCTACCTGTCAGAGAGGTCATTGGTGCACGGCAGCGCATAAACCAGCATGAACAAGCATCCAGTGCCAAAAAAGAGGAAATGAGGCTGGGGTCAAGAGGGCTGCAGTTCCCTGAAGGGCAAACAGGGCTGGAGAAGTCAGCTATTACTGACTCTCGACAAGGCAATCCTCACACTGTCCCCATGTTCAAGGCAAAGGAGGAGTTCAGCCTCCTCAGCCCATGTGTTCAGCCACTTGACTAGCAGCGCCAGCAGGTGACATGAGAGTGTCCTTGGGAATATTCCCTCTTGCTGCCCTTTGGATCCCTGTTCCCAAGGGCTGATCCCATTTGTTTGCATTTGAGGCAGATCACAGCCTCTGGCAATGCTATAGCAGCGCATCTTGCTGGGCATGGACTATAGCCATGCGATGTGCTTCCCTCTGTCCCTGCTTCCTCCTGGATAAACTCCAGATTTAGCATGTCAAAACCAGACAAAACATGAAATGAAGAGCAAATAAACCAAGCATCCAACAGTTTCAAACAACAGATACCAAAGCAACAGGGGAGACATTATCCGCTGAGAACTCGTGCTGGGAATTTGTCTCTATATATATTTGTTTATACATATAAGTGTGTGTATATTTATGCACACAGGCATATGCCTACTGCATATATCTGTATATATAGAACAAGAGAATAAGCCACTATATATACTAAGACACATTAAGAAGATATAAAAACAAATCTACGTAGCAAAGGGTTTAAAACAATTTTCAGCATTTCATCCGTCAGCTAAGAGAATCCTTCCCATCTGCCCAAAAGCAATAAAGCAAGCAAATTAGACGGCTGACTCTCCCTACCTTCTTAGCGGCATGCTTAACCTTCGTCTGTATAATAAATAAATGCCCTGAGTTTGATAACAAAGATCATTCATCCTCCCCCTCAAATTACAATCGGTTCTCTCTTTCTCAGTCTCATACTGGAGTGCAGGAAAATTGAGAGAAGGGAGTAGGAAGAGATGGTATTTTTGCACAGAGGTGGTTTTCAGGCCACTGCAGCTCCCCAGCATTCACATCCCAGGCTGCCAACATCTCCAGGAGCTGTGATGGAGCTGATCCTGGGGGATGATGAAGCCCCCAAAAGGCAGGTCTTTTGTAAGCGGTAGGTGTCCTTTTGCCACGTTGGTGCCTCAGCCATAGGCATTTCTTCACACACAGCCTACAGATACTAACATTTTAATACTGATTTTGTATTTTTGACATTGCTGATTTTGCCTGATGTCTTTGAAATCCCAGACTCATCTTGTTCTTCAGCTCCTATGATGCCAGAATCAGAATCCAGCTTCAGGTGAGGTTAGAGCTGAACCCCTCTCCACAACACCCTGGGAAATATTTCATTTTCACTATAAAGCCAAGCTATGAAGCTGATTGGAATATTTAAATACTTTCAGGATAGTTCTACAGTAAATCTAGGTGCACCCCTCCCACCTTCCGTACAACATCTGTCAGCCTCCTCCCACTAACTACCGGACGCTGCAGGAGGAAGATGAGTGCTATTTCAGGAGACAGACTTGAACCTAGGGCGACTCTTCAACCCACCTGAGATCACAGTGTTTATAGATAATCTAAAAAGCTAACCCAGTTCTCACCAAGGCCAAAGATTGCTGTAACTGCTAAACCCACTCCCTAGAGTAAATCTGGCATGCCCTTGCTCTTTAGATCCTACAGCCTCCGCTTGTAAGAGAACAAAGTCCTGTGCCTGTAAATTAGCACCTTCCCCTACAAAGGTTTCCACCACAAGGTCACAGCTGGTCACTCACTTTACTCATCCGTGCCTGCCCTCAGTGTTCCACATAGCTATCTGTTTAGGCTGCTCTGTATAATTTAAGAATTAAAACTAAACACTATGTTACCTACAGCCACATCATCTTAGATGAGCTTAAACAGCCATGAAATTCCTGGGATCTATTAAAAGCAACATTCAGCGCACGCATTAATCAACTGATGCTCAGTAGCTGTGCATCAGAAAAACCACAAGTGAGAAGCAGGGGCTGAAAGGCCTCCTGCCACAATGACGACTTTCTGTTGCAACCAAGTCCTTGAAATACCATTTGTACAGTGATGTTAGACTGGTGTTTGGTTCAGTAGTTAGATCAGTGGTAGTAAGTCTCACTTACCCCTTTGCAGTGGCAACAACAGGGCAAGCCAGCACTGGTATTTCCTGCTCTTGAGTCAGAGACGAGACATGAAAATCACCATCTCTTCACACAACAGATTAGACATCGTGACTTGATAGCACCTCTGGTTACTTCACCCACAAAGCGCTGCTCTGAGAGACCACACCTCATGGCAGTGGAAATGTGACAATTTACAGTAGCTGATCAACTGCACCTCCTGGTACTGGGGGCTTCCTTATCTCACACAGTTGCTTGGCCCAGCAGCCCTTGATCCCTCCACCCCCTCTTACAGATGTCCCTGGAATCCTTGTCCTCCTTCTACCTTTTTCATATAGTTTTTCCCTTCAGATGCTGGCTTTTGTGAGGTTCAGTCCTGAATTAGTGTTTCTCTAGGTTCCCAGGCCTCTACTTTCCTGGCTCAGTCCTCAAACCTTCCGTGTCCCTTCCTGAACCTTTCCCATGGCCCCCAACACCCATCTGTGGTTCCCTTTTGGCCAGGGCCAACAGGCACAGTGAGAAGAAGGTCAGCTCACATCCTGAAGAGTTACACCTGCAGTCATCTCTTTTCTACATCAATCTCTCATGATTAAAAGCACATGACAGCTACAAGGCCAGTAAAAGAAAACAAGCATGGAGTTCCCTGATCATGCCAGTTAAAAGATTTAAGGAACAAAACCAACCACAAAAACAAGGCCAAGGCCAAAACCAACCCTCCCTCCCCCCTCCACAAAAAAAAAAAAAAAAAAAAAAAAGAGAGAGAAAGCAAACCAGCTAAAATTGTAAAATTGCTGGCCTTCATTCTCAAGCCAGATGACCCACTCTTCATGCCAAGCAATACTCGACTGACTAGGAAAGATAGTCTTAACATTTTCGTTATTCCGCACCAGCCTGGTACAGAACTGAACATCACTCTGGAGACAAGTGAAAGAGCCCATGTGAAGATGATACAAACTCTAGCCATGCCCTTTTCCCTGACCGACACTGCTGCAATGGCTCTACGTCTTCCATCATTTGCTGATTTGCCCTTAAGAGAGTTTTCCCTTGTGGAGGGATGCAGCTACTCATTTTAACTCAGAGCAGCATAGGCACAGCTATGGGATACAGAGGATGGGGCTAACGGGAGGAGGAGCAGACTGGTCAGAGCTGCACAACAAAAGAGGCACCAGTGATGAAGTGCTACAAGGAGGCTTCCAGTTGCACAACAGGGAAAAAGTTCTTCACCCTGGGAGTGGTGTGGCACAGGGACAGGTCTCCCAGAGCAGCTGGGGACTCTGCATCCTTGGAGATTTTCAAAATTACTCTGGCCAGGGCCCACAGCAACCTCCTCTGACTTTGAAGTTGGCCCTGCTTTGGGCAGGTTGGACCAGCGCTTTCCAGAGGTCCCTTTCAACGACTTTTTCTCTGATTTCTAGGTGGACAGGTTACAGACCTGGTGAGGAGGACTGGGCTGCACAGAGGGAGAGCTGCGTCCTGCGTGTGACACAGAGCAGGAGTCATTCTGTGCAAGGCGAGATGCACATGGCCCTCACTGTCCTTCTCTGCCACATTCCCACCTCTTCCCCCTCAACCCTTTTCTGTTTAACTTCTTGCCTTTTCACTGGGTTACCCAGAAAAGCAAAAGAAAAACTGAACGTTATTATGAGCTAAAACCATACAAATTTGAAGACCAATTGCATTTTGGAGATGTTCCCAAGGGAAACTCTCACAATCCACTTTTCAGAGCGACCTGCACCAGTCTCTGTTTGCACTGAAGTGACCCTCCACATCCCTCTGGTGCTTTGGCACAGCACATTTGGAACATTTCACAGATACTGAAAATGGCCAAGGTTTGGCAAACCTTGATTTTTAAATTTTGCACAAAAAAAGGAAGTCAGCACTCACAAGGAAATTTCCTGTGTTTCATCAGGTTAAGTGTAACACTTTCTGGATTGAGATTCATTATTCATGGATGAGGTGTTGCGTAATCTCCGCTCCAGAACATCGTGAAAACAGATCAAAGAGCAGAAGCACCTGAGCTTCTGACATGCTGAAGGTCCACAGTCCCTCCTGATTCCAAGTGAGGCAAGATGTGCACATCACCTCTGGAAATCAACGTGCACCATCCTCATTTTTCACTGGCAGCAGTGAGTTTAAAGTGCCCTAAGATGAAGTCACACAGTCTAAACCGTCCCAAACACTACTGGGGTGGAGAGAATGAGTTAAAGCAGATGGGGATTAGCAAACTGAAGATTGTCGAAAATTAGCCAGTGTGGAAAAAAAATTGGTTATAACTGTAGTAAGTCTATCTAAGTAGGTCACCACAAAACCACATCAGATGATGAGAGCAAAGAGGGAGGTGTGGGTTCAGTCTCACTACAGGAAACCAGACGTTCTCCAGCTCTGTCCTGCCTGTGACACGAAGAGAAAAACAGCTGCTGCCCAAATCTCACTGTTTTTTAAAGCTTACACATGTTTGTACTATTTGAATGGCTTTCACTTTCATGTAAACAGTTCACATAAGCATCAGTGTGCCTGTCCCATGAATCTATATTTTCATTTTGACTAAAGTGCATGGCTGATACTCTAAAGGGCCTTCAAAACAACCTGTGGTTTACAAACCAATACATCTGTTTGTACAACCCTCTTTTGTTTTTCCCCTGAAGTCAAACCAGAAATGAACAGAAAAGCATGTCATGCTATTTGTTTCCATAGTGCCCTTCATCTCAGCATCTCAATCTTTCACAGACTGGATGTATAGATGGCCATGACTGTCTTTGTAAGTTGGGAGGTGCTAATTAGGCCATTTTCCAGGTAAGAACTGGTGCACCAGAGAGCTTGAGACCCAAGTCACAGCAGCAGCCTGTGCCGGGGGAGGGCATTTAAAACTTACACCAGGCAATGCTGATTTTGAGGGAGTGGCTTTCTGTTTCAGCTGGATGGTAACTGGATAAATGCTAATTTGACACCTTGTTTTTGCTGTAAGGCTAAGTTCTCAGTCTGTGGTTGAGCAGTGAAAGCTGACCACTGATCAGCTGTGCTAGGTCCGCTCAGCCAGCAGGAAAGGGCTAGGAGAGCTGCAGGTTGAACGTGTCTTATTTAAGAAGTCGAGATCCATTTCCTGCTTTTAGGCCCCACAGATTATTTTGATGTGATGCTTCATCACACTTTTGCAGTCGTTATACCCAGGTTTCCAGCCTACTTTCTGAAACAATGAACCTGAGCCACCATGACCTCAGTCTCCATTTAAGCACAAGGGATTGATTACTCATGAGCTCGGGTGGTGGCAGTTGAGGGACAAGGAGCCACCAGGCAATGACAGTTGAGGGATAAGGGCAGCAGAGATGAAGAGACAGGAAATAGCTTCAGGGAAGAAGCTGCTAGATAACAACTAAGGGATAAGGAGCTACTGTGTGACTGTGGCAGAGGGACATGGAGCTGCTGTGTGATGGCGACTGCAGCAGAAGGAACAACCAGACAGTGGCAACTGAAGGACAAGGTGCAAGGCCCTGGTGACTGAGGGACAAGGAGCCGCTGGGCAATGGCGGCTGAGGACACGGTGCCAGGCAGCGATGCTGAGGGACAAGGAGCCACTGGGCGATGGCGGCTGAGGACACGGCGCCAGGCAGCGATGCTGAGGGACAAGGAGCCGCTGGGCGATGGCGGCTGAGGACACGGTGCCAGGCAGCGATGCTGAGGGACAAGGAGCCGCTGGGCGATGGCGGCTGGGGACACGGTGCCAGGCAGCGATGCTGAAGGACAAGGAGCTGCTGGGCGATGGCGGCTGAGGGACACGGTGCCAGGCAGCAATGCTGAGGGACAAGGAGCCACTGGGCGATGGCGGCTGAGGACACGGCGCCAGGCAGCGATGCTGAGGGACAAGGAGCCGCTGGGCGATGGCGGCTGAGGGACACGGTGCCAGGCAGCGATGCTGAAGGACAAGGAGCCGCTGGGCGATGGCGGCTGAGGGACACGGTGCCAGGCAGCGATGCTGAAGGACAAGGAGCCGCTGGGCGATGGCGGCTGAGGGACACGGTGCCAGGCAGCGATGCTGAGGGACAAGGAGCCGCTGGGCGATGGCGGCTGAGGGCCAGGCCCCAGCGTGAGCCGCTGCGCGGGCAGGACGCAGGGTGGGACCCCGCGGGCAGGGCCCCCCCGCTGGCAGCGCGGGAAGGGTGACATCACGCCACAGCACCCGGCCGTGACGCCGCGGCCGCGCTACGCGACGTCGGCGCAGCTCGCCGCCCCCGCGCTCACGTGACAACCCGCCATTTCTCCCGCCCACCCCCCCCCGATCACGCGCCCGCTCGGAGGACGCCGGCGGAAGGTAGCCGCCATACACGCATGCGCACTCTCGCCCCCGCGACCCTCTCCGGTGAGACCATAGAGATTGCGGACGTGCTCGCTAGAGCGTCACCCAGGAACCCGGAAGTGACTGCGTGCGGGACGGCCCCGTAGGAGCGCGGTAGGAGGTTTAAGCCGGCGGCTGGCGAGATGGCGGAGTGAGTGTCGTGGTGGTCGGGCGGCGGGAGGGGTCGGCTCGCTCCCCCGGTCCTGCTGGCAGGAAGGCGTCGCCTCCGGGGAAGGGTCTCGCTGCCCTGTGCCCGACGGGGGCGCCTTTCCCTTCAGCGGCGGCTTGCGAGGGGGACAGTGCCCCCAGCCCCTCGCTGCTGGCCACTCCGCTCCGCCCGGCGCACGGAGCTGTGGGCTGCGGGGGCCTCGCCGTGTGGCCTGGGCCGAGGGCTGCGGGAGGGGCCCTGCAGAGGGTCCGGGCGCATCCTGCCCGCGGGAGGGGGAGGCCGGCTCTCAAGCGGCCCCTGCGGGTGCCGTTGGTCTGACACAGCGGGTTTGTTACACTCGACAGGCTAAATGGGCTAGTTCGTTCTCCCTGTGTCAGGCTTTCAACTGCATCCCAAGCTGCAGCGCAGAGTATTTGGTGTGTGCAGTGCATGAAGGAACTCGGCAATAATCAGCTCCGTGAATCTGAACTTCCCAGATATGTCTGTGATCAGAGACTGGTGTTAAAGAGCAGCGCTAACATGTTGGTCGCTAGTACAAATTCAGTACGGTTTGGTGGTCGTTTCATGTGTGCATGTCTTTAGTAGGCTCTCTTTATCATGCTGCTCCCATCCAGTATAATCATGTATTCTGTTATCCTGACAGGTCTGCAAATACCACCCATGAAGTCATCAATGTCACCCTCCACACTACGCTGGCAGCTACTACCAAATTGGTGGTACCTACACCTGCTAAACCTATCCTTCCAGTTCAGACTGGAGTCCAAGCACAGCAAGAGGAGCAATCTAGTGGCATGACGATTTTTTTTAGTCTTCTTGTATTAGGTAAATGATGAACTGAAAGTCTTTTAATCATACTCTGAGGACACAGGCCAACTTTCAAAATCACAGAATTCTATTTCTCTTCTATTTTTCTTTCTGTGAAGTGGAGTACTGTACAGGCACAGGGATTTAGGAAAGTTGGATATATAACTGCCTGAATCTCCCAAACCTGTGGAAAGCTGAGGACCATTGCAAACCTTTTCACTCTGGTCTCAAAGGGCAAGCACATCTTTAATTGTCTTCTCCTTCTTTATCAAGTCCATGGCATGTGTTCATGTTTGAAAAAGTCACTGTCAGAATACTCCATGGTGCTTTGCAGCTGTCTTTGAGGAAAGTGTATTAGATAGATGTCAATTTAACTACTTCCAGCATTTCTGGACAGCCCTCAGATATTTGGCTATGTAAGCCAATGGAAGGCAGTCAGATTTACATGCACGGTTACTAAAGTTCAGTGTCTATTTTTCTGGCTCTCCTCGTGTTCTTACATTCCTACAAGAGTGCAATAATAACATGCAGATTGCCATAATTATATTAACATTGTTGTACATATATAGGCATTTTGAATCTCAGATGCATGTCCAACTTTTCTGTAAGTCTGGGCTGTTACCTTTCTTGAATAGAATATAGTTATCTCTCAACAATAACAAAACTTTCATGGAAGGTTAAGGGTTTGTCTGTTTTCCTTTGTGCTTGCTTCCTCCAAAGCAAACTAGACTGCGAGACTTTTCTGTGACAGATGGGTCACCTAGTCTTCTAAGTGGTTATTCTTCTCAGTAGCAAACAGAGAAAATAATAGGTATGGGGTCGACAGCAATGCAGAAACTTCTGCAAATCATTTGGGTTTAAAACAAGAAAATTTTATCTCCTATAAATAACTATGATTAAGTGCAGCAAAAAGTAGCAGGGTTCTGCTTATTTCTTAAGTATCTGTTTGTCTTCAAAGAGGGTTAATGTTTTCAAAGAGGGTTAATGTTTTCAAAGAGGGTTAATGTTTTCCCAGAGGTCAGTGGCATAGTAGAATTTGAATGGAAACAAAAGAACGACCAAAGCAAAATGCAGCAGATCAGAAGACTTCTAAAATTAAAATAAAGTTTCTGAATATATGTGTCTCATGGATTCTAAAAGGGCCATTCATGGTAAAATCGTATTCCTAGGACTTAAGAACAGAGCTGTGATTTTTTTGGCTGTGTTCCAGCCTATTTGTGTCAGTCTGATAAGTTAATGGATCTTAAAAGTATCACCCTCAGGGCAGGGGAGTTCCCTGAACAAAGTAAAGCCAGTATGAAAGCTTACTGTATAGTTACTGCCGTTCATAATCTCTGATTTAAGGGTGTGGGAAGGTTGAAAACAAATGTGTTTACAACACTCTTAAATCTGGATGTTGTGAACTGTAAAATGGCCTTAAAAATATTCTAAATTGGAATAGACACAGAAGTGGATCCGTTTTGAGTTGTGTTGTGTCAAAGCCAAGCCCCAAATTTGAAGTGCCTGAAGTAGCATGAGTTAGTCTCTGACCCCAGATTTCTATGGCTTGTTTTTCTGTTCAAACAGCACTTCAGTTTCAGAGTCATACTTCTACTCTGCCATGTTCATGTGATCCATCAATTCCCTTCTGTTATGTGCTTTTACTGTGCTCTTTAAGGGGACACTCAAATGTTCTTTTAGCCTGTCCAGAACACTGCTTTTTCCAGCCTCTTGCCTGATCGTTATACTCCTCATAACGTGCAAGTGCCTGGAGCAGATGATACACCGCCAGCTACAAACTGAGCAGTCTTGCACAAGGAGGAAGTGACCAACAGCTAAAGAACATACCAGGCTGCCGTAATATTTATGGTGGTGGGAGTCACTTCTTAGGCTATGCTTGCTTTTTGTTGTATTGCCAAAGCAAAGTAGTCAAAAGCTGGTAGAGGGGAGCTGGCAGTTAGATGTGCTAAATAGTAAGCATGCTCGTGCTTGCACTGGAGTTTGCTGGAAATCTGGCATGTCCAGATGCCTTTATGGATCCCAAAGAGCAGCATAGAATGCTTTTAACACGGTAATCCAAGGTGTCTTCACTGGATGCATATTATTCATGTTTAACAGGCAGGAAATGGATACAAAACTCAGTAATACTGGTTGATGGGTGAATAAAAACTTTGCTTGGGATGCATGATGAAGCTATTGCTCCTGTAGTATGTTTGGCAGTGAGTGGTCAGATGTCTGAGTTGCTTGTTAGCCGTCTTCTGAACTGCTGCAGTTCAGTTTGAGTCTGCACTGTAAACTCAGGTGTTTTGAGAGCGGTCTGATCGATACGATAAAGATTGGTTGGAGTGGAAGTGCAGTAAATAATGTGGGGAAGGGAGCCCTGCCAATCTTGATGATGGAGCCATGCCCATCATCACTTTGAACCCACAGTTTTGGCCCTGAACAAATTGCAGGCCAGTTATTGAGCAGATATTGGTGTGTTTTTCGTGAGTCCTTGCTCAGTTCGTAAGCCCATCCATCTGTTCATGTGCACATCAGTTAAACGCTCAGCATGTTGTGTATGAACTGGCGGTACGAGAGAACACGTAGGAGAATGCAGGCATCCGTGTGGTACCCATTCCTTGGCATCGTATTGGAGAGTAGGACAGCGAAAAGTATTTGTGTTTATGAGGTTTGTGCTTCTTTTTTGTGACATTGTGTAGTAAATACAGACCATGTAGACCCTGGTAGTTGGTGTGATCCAGCAAACCGTGCCCAGGACTTCTTGGGGACTATTTTGTACCTTGTCATGCTCTAAACTGAAAGTGCTCCTCTGAGCCATCTGCAAGTGGCTGTTTGGTTTTTTAGTTAACTAGAAGGAGCTGTTAAACCAAATCACTGAGAGCAGTTCCAAGAAGCCAGTTCATTCCCGAGTTCAAAATGTGTGCTGTTGTAGCGTGGCCTGGCACTGTGCTGCCCACACTGAGATGGGGTGAGTCACCGACGCGTACAAGGCGTGGCGTAAGGAGAATGAAGATTCCCGTTACAGCTGTGGCTCGGTTTGTCAAATACACAGCTTAAAACAGTCTCTGCTGCGATTAACAGGCCACAGTTTGATTCCTGTGTATAAAGTGCTACTGACTCTGCTTGAGCTTCAGTTCCTTTCTGACAAAATGCGAGCAGTAACACTGTTCGCAGCCCAGGCCACTGCAGGGGGATTTGTTAGCAAAGACGGCAAAATACATGTGTTACAGACATACCAGCCAGATGCTGTTTCTTTCTTTGACACTTTGTTGAGCTAAATTAAAATGGGAGAAAAACCGTACTTGTAACACGGGGAATATTCAGATCAAAATTGTTAGGAATTCAATAATCCAGCGTTATTTGATTCTTGCAGATAAATTTCCTGTCTGCCGTCATTCTAAATGAATCAAGTGCCTTCCAGCCATATCCGTGGATGGTACGCAGATCTGCTATAGATCCTTCGTAATGTGCCTTTATCATTGGCATAGAGGCTGTGATAGGGTTTTCATATTACTGTAGCCTTTGTGGGTTGGAAAGAAGAAAATTCTTCACCGTGAGACTTAAGCACTGAAACTGGGGTTGAGAGAGGTTGTGAGTTCTTCAGGGATTTTCAGACTTGACTGGACAAGGCCCTGGGCAACCTTCTTTGAAGTTAGCCTTGCACTGAGCAGGAAGTTGGACAAGATCTAGAGATCCCTTCCAATGTAATTTTTTCTGATTCTGTAATTATCCATTTGCGTAAAGCCCGTCTGCTCAGAGGGACTCGGATGTGAAAGTGTCTAGCTTTGACGTTTCAGTTGAGGCCATGTGTACATCTATGTTTCATTTCAAAACTACAAAATGTTTACCAAAAACTTTACTAAAACAGTGTATTCTGTATGACTGCTCACAGAATGTTTTGTAAGCTGAATCATGCTCTAGAAGTAGTAATACTGGTATTTTTGGAAGATAATTTTGAGTCCTAAAATTTGCCTTAGTTATTTTCTATCATTTGAAGATCCATTTACATACTTGGGGAGAATTGGGTTTGAACTAAAAATGGGTTATTTGCGTTAGTGGATTTCTACTAAGTCATTAGGAGTAGTTTTGCTGCGTGTATTTTACAAATACTACTTACAAGTGTATTTTATTTACTTCTAACATTTCTAAATCTACAATTTTTTTTTCCTTCACAGCTATCTGCATCATATTGGTGCATTTACTGATAAAATACCGACTTCATTTTTTACCAGAGAGTGTGGCAGTTGTTTCTTTAGGTGAGTAATCATGACTCTTTTTTTAATTGAATTTGTATTCATTTAGGGACTCTCAGTACTCTGTACTTGAAATAATGCTCTGTTGTGTGTTAACCATCACTAGAAAGATGCAGCAGACTGGACGCAGTGAAGAAAACCAATTTGTAGAATTAATTTCATGGGGGAAATCAAGAAATAAGCATATGTGCAGAGACTGGTCCAGTAAAATGACACGTGTAGGCACTGTAGGGATGTCACTACCCAAGTACTTTGGCAGCTTCCTCTATTTTTGCACCTGCACTGTAGACAAGATACCGCAGCATTCCCTGGCAGCGAGACTCTGGCCTTCCCTTTGAAGTGGTATATGTGTTTGGTTTAGTTTCAGTAGAATTATGTCTGTATATGTGATTTTAATCTAGCTGGGGACTGTTGTTACATCCTGAAAACTTGCCTGGACTGCCAGATAGTTAACTATTGCTGTAGTATAAGAGCTCTTCCTATGACTTGAGCTATAAGAATGCCACCCTTAATGAAGATCAAGGACTTACTTAATTTGAATTAAATTTGGCGTATGGCTAAGCCTGTAGTTTTATGTTATGGTAATTTCATTTATTTGTGTGCCGTTGCTCCTGATTTATAAATGTGTAAATGAGGAGGAAATCAGGCCAATTTTTTTTCCCTACGTACTAACATAATGTTTAAAGAACCTGGTCTAACTAATCCCAGCAACAGTTTTTCAGCTGTCTCTGTAACTTGTTTACAAGAATCTGTGATATTTTTCCTTCTATTACTAGTGACACTTTCACTGACAGCCATTCTAAAAATACAACAGAAAGACAAAGATGCTTAGCTATAGTCCTAACATAGTGTGGAGGAGTGTTGTTGAGCAGGTAGATTTTTTTACTTTCTCCTGGACTTTTCTGGTACCTTCTTCTCTCACAAATGTGAAAGAAGAATAATGTATTTTTCACACAGTTTCTCAGTGGGAGGAAGTAAGCTTTCTGATGCTTGTCAGTACCTTATGCTTTCTGGAAAACAGAGAGCTTCTTGCATCTTGGGTGCTAGATTGAGACAATCTTACAGCTGTTACTTAGCAGAAAGTAAAACATATTTTCCTGCAGGCACAATGCCCTGAATTTTTAGATAACTCTATTTGTTGCAGACCACATCACATTAATAGCATAATAGAAGGTCTTGAAGCTTAAAAGAGACATTCACTTGCCAAGGCCCTATTTGACTTGTGATGTTTCTGTGCAGCCCTAAGAAATCTGTCATAGTGCTGGTATGGATTTCCTGGGTATTGCACGCACACCTTTTCTTCAGAGGAGCAGCATCCATCAGACTTTTGTGTTCCTGCTGCTGCCTACCATAGTATGACACAGAAAGATCTGAGCTGCTGCAGATCATCCTGACTTGCTTTGTCATCCCCATAGAAACCGTGCAGTGTTTGCTTCACTATTGACACACTTCTCTTCCCTTCTTACATTATTGCCGTGGTCAGGTGAGATGTTTTGTGCGGTTCTTCCAGTGTCTTGAAAGGTTTCAAAACAAGAACTCTGTCCAATCGGTATGCTTCCTCTTCGTACACAAAAATTCAGGTGAAAGGTGTTAATTTGGCTCCTAATCAAGTTAGTTACCATTGTTATTGAATAGTTAATCTAAATTTAAGCGTAATCCCCAGTTTAAAATGCAGCATTGGTTGCTCTTGCTGGCATAGTTTTGGATTTTCTTTACCATCGTTCCTTATATGCTGCCCCAAGCCAACGGCTGAGCTGAGGTGTTAGTCAGCCTTGTGTCACAGCTCCTGCTGAGCTTTGCAGAGAGCAGCAGGGGCACAGACATTCTCCTCTTTCCGTTTCTTGTTCTTGGCATCTCAGCATCAGGACAAGGATTTTAGCTGTGCTGGTATGTTCTGTGCTCCTTTCGGTCCCATTAAAAGCCTGTTCATGAAACTGGTTTAAGTTTTCTTGCGGGGGCTGTCACTGCTACCCAAGGTGGGTAAGAAGGAGCAGCAGTGCAGCTCGTATTTTCACACAGAGGGCATGTAGGAAACTTGCACAGTTCGGTTTTCGGTGTGAACCACGGCATAGCTGTATCACAGCTATCTCCCAAACCAGGCGAGATGATACCAGCAAATGCAATTCCACTAAGTCAAGAGCATGTTATACCCAGTAGCAACCCAGCTAACAAATGTCAGGTGCCACTTAATCCTCATTTATTTAGTTGATTGACTCACTCATATTTAAACTACTCTCAGCTCTGTTGACAGGACACGGCGTCTGTATAATCATTGGGCTTGCCAGCTAATTGCTGGTCAGTGAACCTCTGTTACTGGTAGTGATGTACACAGCTGCAAGAGCACAGCTTGAGTTTCAAGTATCCAGTTTTGCTAGCAGTGCCAGAAGTGAGTTGTGTCCTATTTTGACTTTTAAATTAAGGAAATGTGCTCAGGCAGTTATTGAAGGCTAATAAAAATGTCAGGAGAGAAGATAAGTATGATTTTCATAACTGTTTTTCCTCCCATTATCTAAGTTGCTCAGAAGCTTCTATTTTACAGTTTCTAGGGCACATTACTCTCCTGGTGGACAGGGCGAGAGTGCATTCTCTAAGGCTAGATTTTGATCTTCGACCTTAAAAGTTACTGGAATTTTCTTGGTAAAAATAGTTACCAGAAGAGTTTTTCTCTTTGATTTGTTACTGAGTTTTAACATGTTCTCAGGGGAAATAAAGTTTGGTTGTAGTAAGAAAATTCCTATAACGTTTTCAAAAGAATGAGGCTTAGATTAACTCTTACAGGCTTAGCTTTCCAATTAGCCCCTTAACGAAACTGATCTACCCGATTGAATAGATGAAACCAGCTGAACAAAAACTGTGTTCATTAATCTAGTAACAAAAGAAGAGTAGTCTGTGAAGATGTGCGAGACAGGTTTTAAAAACCAGCGTTAAAGTTTGATTCTGCTGCTGTTAAACCCTCTTGGAGAGGCATTGTTTTGTCCAGCTCTCTTTTATGACTTTGCTTAGCATAATCTTAGTTTAGTAGTACTGTTGTGGGTCATATGCAGGTAGAAGTAATTCGTGCTATATAAAGGGGTAAGTTTTATGATTCAGGTTCATCCTTTTCCCTTAACCTCCACTGTTGCCTCACATTTATATTGTTGTTCATTTAGCTTCCAATATCACAAAAGGACCTTGACTGTCCGTGACACTGTTGTTAGGGTCAGCTTGTGATTAGTTTTTCCTCTAAAAAAAGAGGTTGAGACCAGCCTTTTACTTCAGCCTCTTGAGCTCATAGGGTAGGGATGCCCAGCTTGTAGCCCACAGGCCATGGTTGGCATGCTCACAGGGTCCCATTGCACAAAGTCGTGCTGGAGCCCTTCCACTTCAGCAGAAGGGAGTTGAGGGATTCTCCTTTCTTTTAAATCCCCTCTAAGCATAGTTTCATGTGAGGGCTCTCAATACTAATGCATAAAATACTTAAAGTTTGTTCAGGAAGTACACTTACTCTGTCTGTGCCTTCAGATGTATGGGCCCTGGTTGTTGTGGTTTGGCTTTTCCCTGCATAAACTTCTTGTTAAGTGATACAAGTACTGCCTGTACCAGTTGAAGACAATGTTGCTGCTCTGCAAAAATTAGAAATGTTCTAGTCCTTGGCTTCTGACACAGCTTCCTTCCCAGAATGGAAAGCCTGACTGTTAGTACTGAGACCTGTGTTTATATGGCATGTGAGTGGCTGTATCTGCATTCTGGCCTCCTTCAAAGGAGAGCAGACCTTTGATGTTCCTTCAGTAATGTTTTGCTCTTCCTTTCCATATAAACCATTTCATGGAACAATTATTTCTATCCTCTGGGACCAATGCATTCACATATTTTTGTATGAAAGAAGGCTTAAGCCTCATGGCTTTGTGTGTATGACACATCCATCAGGAGTAATCCATGTGATGCTATTTGTAAGACTCTTTTGATAGCTACAGCATGAGATAATAAAAACACATGAGTTACAGGAAAGCATACTTGAAGCTTCTCAGCCACTTTCTACCTTTCAATCAGTGCATTTAACTTCTACATCCCAGTGTTTGATTATGAAGTCTCCATTCGGTAACTAATAAAGCACAACTATGCAGAAACACAGCTCTGAAATCTGACTGAAGACAAATTCTTCGTAACTCCTTGAAAGCAATTAATGACAGTTCATGAATTATCTTCGTGACTTCCAGAAGAAATCCTGTTAGTTTGGAGTTGTGTGTCTCATTCGTGTGAAGATGTATAGGAGGAACGAGCACAATAACCTTTAACCATGGAGTTTGCAGCACCCCCGATAAAATTCTTTCATACTCAAATTAGTATTTCTATGTGACTTAAAAGATGTTTAATTCATTTGGGAAATAGTTTGGACAGTGTCTCCACCCTGTTCAGTATTTGTTACCGACTTCATTGCCAGTAAGGGCTATGATTTCATTGAGACAAAATTCACTGCTGTGGAGAAGGCTGATGTCACTTAAGCTGTGCTACTGCTGCAGATAGCACTGAAGTGACATGAAGGTTTTGTGCTGCCCCACAGATATCTAACTCTAAAGAACTTCCTGGTTCTTTAGCAAGAAAGGTGGGATTTTATTTGAATGTAGTTTAGCTGAGAAGTGGTTTTGAGTAGTTAAACCTGTTACCTTTATGAACCAATGAGCCCAGCTCTCAGTAGCCATGTGCGGTATTTGGATATCCCAAGTGACAATCCGTGCAGGGAAGCAATGTAATTATGTAACCTATTGGAAACGTCGTATATCGGCTCCAAAACCACTTTATATTTTTGTGATTTAGGAGTGAAAGACTTGCTGCTCTATGGTTTTGGATTGTTTTCACTTTGAAAACTTTGTTGACTGAGAGTCAATGAACAGTTAATGGAAAGAGTGATGTGTTTTGTGAATATTTCAGAGTGTTATCTCATTCTCTCCTAGGTATCCTTATGGGAGCTTTTATAAAAATCATAGAGGCTCAGAAGCTGGCCAACTGGAAGGTATATTTGAAGCAATTAAGTTTTAATTGTAGAACAACCCTTAAATATTTAAAATAAGATGGTAATATTAGTTTCTTTAGATCCTAATTTCCAAAAGCTTACATACATTATTCTTGATGCCAAAGTTTGGGGTTTTTTTTAAATATTAATACAGCCAATTGTTCCTGATCCCACTGAACGTTTTCTACACAACACTTTTTTTAACAGAGTATTCCTTTTTACCGAACCCAATCTGTTCCCATTAGATAGATGGTAGAAGGAGGTACTGGGCATCTCTGGGATCAGTTACAGTAAAAAATAAAGCAATTCAGTTATTTGTTTTGTATACTCACTGTCTGTATTTAGTCCTCTTTCTCCTTTTGGAGTTAATTTTGTAGGTGTTTTCATAGAAAAAAATGTGTTTTGATAGGTTGTAAAGTCATGTTTTACCTGAAAATGTTAACGTAGATTTCACGGAGGTGAGGGAGCACTTTTTCAGAATAGCTGTGCTGAAAGTCATGTTATTTATGTACTTAATCTACTTAAAACAACAAATCGTGGTGCTAAGAAGAGACAGTTCACAAAGCAATCCATTCAGCATGGTATCTTTCTTGGGTACTCCATTGCTTCTTGTGGGAAGACTGCTGAAACCGGTGGGCCTGAAGCAGCAGCATTTTTCACACTGGCTGAGACAATGGAAGCGATTTGAGCTTTATTTCCCACAGAAAGTACAGGCACAGCTTCTGTGCAGAGGGTTGTCCTTGTCCTGATGCTTGGTGCTTTACAGGCGTAGATATTAGGAAGAAAATGTTAACAGTGATGGCAACCAAACATAGGAAGACGTGACCAGAGAGACTGTGGGAATCTCCATCCACAAACATATTCAAAACTTGGCTGGATAAAACCTTGAGCGGTTGAAGTTGTTCCGAGTTGGCCCTGCCTTAAGCAGGGGCTTGGATCAGACACCTCTAGCGGTCCCCTCCAGCCTAAACTAGTGTGTGATGCTATGAGGTGCATGTGTGGAGTCGCAGAGTCTTCCCCCAGAGGGGAGAATCCCGGCAGAAGTGTCTCCAAGAGGTGAAGTCTACAGCGAAGCAAGGGTTTTGCCTCCTACAGTTCATCCACATCATCAAAGCAATGAACTCTTCACTATTCCTGCTTTAATTTAAAACCTTGCAGTATTTGAATTGTGATTTTGTTTCATAGGATCAAACAGTTTATTAGGATTAGATCAGGGAGCTGATTGAAATCACAGTGATTTGAATCGCCAGTTTTAAACAGGGTGTGTATTAGCAAGCTGAAAATCTTGGTCTGAGGAGTGAATTTTAATCCTAGCTTGCAGCTATTGCTTGGCAGTTACTTCCCTAAAGGAAGGTTTTTTTCTCTTTAGCTGAAATACATTAAAATGCATAGATTTTCCATCAGCTGTAGCATTTTAATTACATATTATGCTTCTTTTTTTGTCAACTAACTACACTAATTTTGTGTACATTCATTTAAGCAATTACATAGTTCAGGAGTCATGTTGTGATACTTCATTTTTACATATTTACTTATTAGAAGCAGTGGGGAGTGCACTAGTTAGTGAGTTTTTCATTCCTGATCTGTGTCAACTGGATTCAGCATAAAATTGAAAGTTAAACAGCCACAACATCAGCATTTTAAAATAGTTTCTTATTGGTTAAATAAAATAATCTGAAGAAGGTCACGTAGGTAGGAGGAAAACAGAAAGCTTAAAGCATGTTCCAGTTTGAGCACTGATTGTATAAACACGGGAAATACTGAGCTAGTGAATTCTGTAGTTTATTTCTGGTAAGCACTGGTCAAATCTTGGGAGGTGCTGGGGATGCTGTGTCCAGTTGCTCATGGTATCAGCTAAGGTAAAGGGTCACAGATATCACATTATTATTTGCTTATTCAAGTTACTTTCACTGTATTAAAGTTTAGGACTGTCACAATTTCAGATGTGAAATGTTCTTATCTCTAATTCTTATGTACTTTATAAACTGGTTTTAAATGTTTTCAGATGGTTTTAAATTTACTAAAGAATTTTTATCTGATAGGGAAAAAAAATAGAATATTTACCTGCAGGCTATATCTGAGTACAAAGCAAACCTTGGATCATATCCCTGCCCTAAGAACTCTGTAATGTAATTTCTTGCAGTTATGCCTTACTAAGTCTTCAGTGGACCTTGTACTTGCTGGTGATTCTTGGCTGGCTGGCATGGCTGATAATTACAGTCCTCATGTTTGACTCTCCTGGTCTCTGCTTTAATGCAGCACAGATGCAGTCCTTGCTTTTCATTATTTCTTGCCTCCTTGTCCAGCTCTGCTTTCAGGGGCTTTTAACGATGTAATTAATCGGGTATGTGGATTTTTTTATTGTAGCGCAGTTCCTGTATTGACAGAAACTAGGTGGTGTTAGACATCGACACACGCAACTGTGCACGCAGGATAACGAACCAGAGCATTTCAGTATAAAGGATGAGTTTTATTTTCCAAGTCCCTCAAATCCTTTAAGATGATTATCGCTGGTACAGACAGGAATGAGACTTTAAAGAGATGAGTACTTCTTTTTGAAAGCTGGTGTTTTAACTGAACAGTTGATCAGCTGTTTAACCTGGATTTAAACAAATTAATCGTTACTTACAAAGGTGACAGGTTCTGCTGTATTCAGAACTGTGGCGACCAGGAGGGAGCCTGGCGAGTAAAGAGACAGAGGCACGTGCAGCCGTGGTTATTTTGCCTTCTGTGCTTAAGTCTGCCGGCAGAAAAAGGCAAGGGCCAGTTTGGAGGCAGAGGTCTGTAAAGCAGTGATAGCCAAGGGCTGAGATAAGCGACAAAGAGTAAGGTCACCAAAAATAACATTTCGCTTCACGACAGGTTTCATTTATATCCCTCTGATGGTAAAAAGGAACCATCAGAACAGAACCATTACATTACAGGTAGAAGTTGGTTTTGCCAAGAAATACCAAGCCTCAGACTCTTAACAAAGGTATATGCCTCGAGCCTGTTGGCTTGAAGCGTTCTAAGATGACGATCTGATTTCTTCTTGTCAGGTGATGAGTTTTCTACTGAAGCTGTACTTGGTCACAGGTAACCTAGGTTATATTCAAACCAGTGGCCAAGAGGTCACCGTTCCTTGACAATCCTTGCAGATTTTGAGACTGTGAGATAAAATGGGAATACTTTTTGTGGAAACAGACTTTTCCTTTGCCATAAATCGCCTGTTTTCTGTGCAGCTTATTTGGAGACAGTAGTATAAAATAAGTAATGCTTAGATTTCTGTAACTGGATTAACACCAATAGATGTAGCAGCCCTGGAATGGTTTACTACTCTTGAGTCTATTATTTTGTGATAAGAAGGGAGAAAGATTAATGCTATTTTCATTTTCAATTTTTTAAAGTAATCTCTTTTGGAAAATTTGAAGTTATTTCAAGAATTATGATATTTTTGGAATTATACTTCATTTGTTTTACAGGAAGAAGAAATGTTTCGTCCAAATATGTTTTTTCTGCTTTTGCTTCCACCTATTATATTTGAATCTGGATATTCATTGCACAAGGTTAGTACCTGCCAGACACTCATTTTACACATTGAGATTTAGTTCGGAACACATTCTACGTTCAGTTATCTAGATGAAGTTTAGATTAGTTGCATTAAATTCCAGCGTATTAATCAGTGGGGAATTGAAAATGCAAAATTGAAGCCTCTTCAGCCCAGAATGCAGGGAATGTAAGTTGTTTCTGTTGACTGAATGTTGGCAAGGTGTTAGGTACTGCGCAGAGGTGGTTTCCCTTGCTGGAGAGGTTTCTTACCTCATCAGAGCTGTACAAGGGCTGATGTGAAGGAGGCAAAATGGGAAGGAGTAGGATCAGAAGAGGGAACGGTGGGGTCACTCCTTAGCTACAGAAGAGGAAGATGTTTACAAGGGTTTTCACCCTTTGCCTGGGAGCCTGTGTGTCCATGGGCATTTCTTACAGTGCTTGTCCTGGCTGAAGTGGTTCTGGTCCTCCCTGTGAGCTGCCTTTCTACTTGAACTGTGCTGCAGGAGAGGGGGTGAGCAGTGGGTGATAGTAAGAGGATAAATTGGTAGCAACGCTGCAGATCTTTTCATACAGAATCACAGCCTAAGAACTGGACTAGCAGCTGGGAAGTTTACAAGCGTCTTTCACGTGCCCTGATGACAAAAGATGGATTAATTTACAGTTCTGTCAGGTGGGGAGTGTGTCAAAATGCTGGTGACTATCCAGCTGTTCGTCTGAGCATTGGTTTGTTGTTAGGGTATCAGACTGATGTCCTGTTCTGGGTGTCAGAGGGATTTGCTGTTGTCCCCAAGAGAGGTGGCTCTTCAGGCAGATGGTGTAGGTGTATGTCCTGGGGTACCTGGAACCAATTAACGAAGCTTTATTATTGGAAACCCAGTTGGGAATCAGAATCTAATTCAGATGCACATGTGAGTTTTCACTAATTTACTTACTTTATTATTGTGTTCCAGGGTAATTTTTTTCAGAACATCGGTTCCATCACTCTGTTTTCTGTATTTGGCACTGCAATATCAGCTTTCATTGTAGGTGGAGGAATTTATTTCCTGGGTCAGGTAAGAATAACTGCTTTGAAGCATTTATCTGACTTGCTCTTTTAAAAGTCCATGTTTCAAAAGCAGATAAAACATAGTGAAAGGGAATTCCTGGGTCACGGAGTCCAGTTCTCTGCTATCACAGAGGCAGTGTTGTATAACCCCTTCACAGTTATAGCAGGGTTCCTGTTAAAAGCAATTAAGACTTGAATTGTACTTTTTTTTTGTACTTGCTCCATCTTCCTATTGGAAGGCTGTTCCAAAACCTGTATTCTCTAAAGCCATCTTCTGATTTCCAGTATCAAACCTATTTGTTCTTCTGTCAATGATTTTTTTCGCTTCTCTGCTTAGGTGTTTCCCCATTGGTTAGATGTAGACATAAGTAATTATATTTTCTCTCAGACTTTGTTCTGGGAGGCCAAACAATCCATACGTTCCTCTTTGCCTCTTAGATTTCCATTCCCTTGAATTCCTTGGAATGCCTTAGTTACTCTACTCACCTGTGTCTGCTCCAGCTTCATCCAGTCTTCCCTGATTCTGGGTGACCAGAACTATAGCAGGAGGTCGCTGTTGGAGGGCAGGGTTAGACTGGGTAACATCACTATGGTGATTTTTTTCACGATAATGAACTTAGGATTTGATGAATAATTTAATTTTTAAAAACAGCAGAAAAACACAGTTGATTGTGATTTTTTTTTTGTTTAATGTTTTACCTGTTCTTCCAGGCTGATGTAATTTATAAACTCAACATGACAGACAGGTAAGCTCTTGGGGAAATGGTGTAGTATATGAACTGAAGCACTCTTGAAGGTAACTGTATATGGGAAATACACTGTAGTTGGCCAGCTCTTCTGGTTATTGTTTAGATTGATTAGATTCAACAGGGAGTGTGAAACTAATAAAGAGATTGAACACTTCTAAACCCTATTTATTACACCCTTATTTCCAAATAGTAATCTGTGCTCAGTGCTAGGAAAGATACTGAGTTTTTTAATCAACATTTAAAGTTAAAATATGTAAACTTTGATTAGTTGGTATTAATAATATGTATGATAAGGGCATAACTTCCTTGTCCAGATATTCTCTTAAAAGACAGAATGAGTTTTTCACTATCAATAATGTAGATTTTTGAACAACTTGGCAAAGGATCTAATAGTTTGTTTTAGGAGCACGCCACCCTACCATTAAATAAAGTTTGTTCCTGGTTTATTTGGGATGGGGTTTTTTTTGTTTGCTCGTTTGTTGTATAGACAATACAGCAGTTTTCTGTTAAAATCCATGAATAAATTGGGTGGCAAGCAAGAAACATAACAAGTAAAGCATTCACGAACAGCGAAAATCTTCCTTACTTGGTTCCAGTGTTTGACTTTACACAGCTGAGTGGTCCCATTCCTCTGTATTGTCTATCTCTGGATTCCAAAGTATTGAAGTTTTAGCAGTTCCCTTTAAGTGTTCCTTTGTAGTGCTCCTGAACAGGTAACACTGTGCATGTGTGATACGTGGTTTGGGCTGTGTCTGTAAAATTTAGTTGGAGTAAGACATTGATACTGTTGTTGAGAGCTGGGAGATAGGTATTTTTCCAACCTGTCTTCCAGCTGGACAACTTTTCTCTTTGGTTTATCAGTAAATGAAAAACAAAAACTTCCTTTTTGTCACTTTAAGTTCTTGAGAAGAGAACGTAACTTCACTGTGTAGAAATTGTAACACGCAACATCTTCGTTAGTAGTTGTTCATACAAGTTTACTAGGCACATATTTTTCTTTCATCTAGTTTTCTTTTTTTGTTTTGTGTTCTCCCAGTTTTGCATTCGGCTCTTTAATATCTGCAGTTGACCCTGTGGCTACTATTGCCATTTTCAATGCCCTCAATGTGGATCCTGTACTTAACATGTTGGTGTTTGGAGAAAGCATTCTCAATGATGCAGTCTCTATTGTCTTGACCAAGTAAGTTCATTTGAAGAGCAACCACGTTATTTTCTGTCAGTTATTCGTTATACAGTAATTCTTCCATCTCCATTTGGAACAAGTAATGTATTTCTGGTGTAAAGCTGAATTTTGTATGATCCCTCTTTGTTAAAAGCAATCCATAACATAAACTGCATAGGCAGAAGACAGTAAAGAGATGGTTTATTACCACTACCTCATCTCATTGACTCCAGATAATTGATTGCTTTCTAAGTCCCTACATTTGCCAGCTCTCTTTCCACCTGAGGGTCCTGACAGCAGAAAACCAACACGTGTCCTTTCTGGCTTGCACAAAAATATTTGCCTTGCCAAATACGCAGCTGTCTCTCCTCTGTCATTGGCTTCAGTTGGAGGGGGGATGCATCAACATCCACACAATAGTTTTGTATTTATGTTGGGGCTATCACAGGGAAGAATAACATCCAATATCCTTACCCCTTGCCCATGATAATTCTTTGAGGCTGACAGAGTGAAAAATATAGATATATCTTTATGTTATTGCTGAAGTCACTAGATGTGACTATGAATGGATAGAAGGATTAGATATACTACGAAGATAGTGAAGTTAGAGTAATTTTTTAATGGAATCATAGAATGGTTTGGGTTGGAAGGGACCTTAAAGACCATCCAGTTCCAACTCCCCTGCCCTGGGCAGGGACACCCTCCCCTAGCCCAGGTTGCTCCAGGCCTCATCCAGCCTGGCCTTGAGCACTTCCAGGGATGGGGCATCCACAGCTTCTCTGGGCAACCTGTTCCAGTGCCTCCTCACCCTCTCTGGGAAGAATTTCTTCCTGATATCTAATCTAAATCTCTCTGCTTTAAATTTAAACCCGTTACCCCTTATCCTGTCACTACAGGCCCTTGTAAAAAGCCCCCCTCAGCTTCCTTGTAGGCCCCTTCAGGTACTGGAAGGTGCTACAAGGTCTCCCCAGAGCCTTCTCTTCTTCAGGAGGAGCCTTCTCTTCTCCATGAACTAATTGCTTTTAATACAGTCATCGTTCTTTTATGGAAGACCAGGAAGGCTAACAGCAGTCAAAAGGAACACTAGTTAGAATCCATGTTGTCTTTGCGTGGAATTCTATGAAATGCATTCCTGACATTTAAAGACATTTCTCTCCTTTCCTCCAAAGAGCTGCTTTGTTTTCTTCTATGACCTTCTTATCTGTCATCCATACCTAAATATTTGATGAGAGGTCTTCCTGTTCGTTTGTTCTTCTCAGAAGATCACGTGATCCATCTCTTTTTTTTTTTTTTTTTTCCCCCCATGCCCTGAGTTTTTACCACTGCAAGATGTGTTTTCTTTTCCTTTTCAAAGTTTGAAAATTGTTTTGTGATACTGGGCATTCTCATAGCCTATTTACGCCATTCTGGGGATTCTTCAGAAGAGCAATGCCAGATTCCAGATTTTTAGCAGAATTAAGTTTCCCTTTGGGGATTACACCAAGACTTGATCTAACATCTTTTGACATTCCCCTTGTTATATATATCACAGTAAAAGCCTTCTAAGAGTGCTAGAAACAAAGAAGTGGAAGTCGTCTTTGTTGTTGTTCTCAAAAGATGTCTGATATTTTTAGATCCAGGCTTAGAATTTATAACCGTTTCTCTTTTTTTAATTATATCTAGCACAGCAGAAGGTTTGACAAGAGAAAATATGTCAGATGTAAGTGGATGGCAAACCTTTCTACAGGCACTGGGATACTTTCTTAAGATGTTCTTTGGCTCCGCAGCGCTTGGCACGCTTACTGGTCTTATTTCTGCATTAATATCCTTTTTTACTTGTGGTGAAACACATGTATAAATTGGTGAACTTCAATAATTTAATAGCATTTTTCTTTCCAATCTCCTCCAGCATTTCTTATGGGATATTTCTTATTAGACATGACTTTATTGGCTGAGGATTTTCTTGTGCTCATTTTGGTTTTATATTAGCATGGGTATGTACTGAAAAGTTGCATCAAATTTTTATGAACATAATTAAGGTCTGAAATGCTGTATAGTAGCATATGTTACATGCATTGGAGTGTTATAAAACATGGTGACTTTTTGGTAAATTCAAAATATATTAATTCAATTTCAATACTGATCCATTTTTACAAGCATATGGCTCCTTTTTAACCTACATAAACCAGTTAATTAAAAAGAAAAAAACCCCGCTGCTTTTCCCCAGGGCTTTTGAGCCAGACCAGCTCATTTGTCCCTGTGTATCATATTCAGGCAGCTGAATCCAGATACTGTTCTATTTGGATTTACATTGAGTTATATTTTGTCTCTTCCACTTCCATGGATTGGTTGTTAAAAGAACCCAGGAGCTTCTCTGCTGAGATAAGGAAGGATGTTTGTTGTAAGTCAGGCACCTTTGTTGCTCTTCAGAGCTTGTTTAATGTGAACACTGGCTGCACTGTAGGCAAACTTTTGTGCTGGGCTTGTACAACAGTTACTCACCTCATCTGGGACACACTGTTAAGCGCTTTGTTTGTAAATAACAAGGACAGAGCGTTTGAGTAACTGCAGACGTATTTCCTCTCTTGGTTCATTAGCCTGATTCCATGAACTTTTAAATTATTCCATACATCGCAACAGAAGAGGGAGACAGATGCTCAACACTTCTTTCAGTGATACCTAAATGATATTAAGACAGAGAGAAAAGCAGCTTATTTGCCTTGTTACAGTTATTTGTGCCTCGAAGTGCTGGATTTACCCTAAGCCTGCAAAATTTCAATGCCGCAAAGGACATCTCTTTAGTTGCCAGCAGATAAATATAGTTGAAGGTTGTTGCTGGTTCGTGACCCAGGAGGAATGTGAACTTCCATGTCACAGACATCTATTCCTCTGAATTTTAACAAAGAAGGTAGGTGGAGTATTTTAGGCGTTAAGGCAAGGATGTGATTGAAGGAAGAGTCCTCCTTGTTAATATTACTGCGAATCTGTCATATCCATTTGGAAGTAACTAGAAGTTTGGTGACTGAACAGAGGAGATTGTTTTTATGCTTAGTGTGGCAATAGTGATGTCTGAGGCAAAACCTACTTGTACGTGGCAGCTGTGCTGCAGAACCATGCACGA
The DNA here is from genome assembly GCA_027574665.1 of Rhynochetos jubatus. Lineage (NCBI taxonomy): Eukaryota > Metazoa > Chordata > Aves > Eurypygiformes > Rhynochetidae > Rhynochetos > Rhynochetos jubatus. The sequence continues at coordinate 9,868,308 of CM050665.1, read as the reverse complement.
GATGCGAAGCAGAACTTGCAGCCACGTATATGACTCCAAATGTAACCTCAGTTTTAAATATCTTGAGTATTAAAAGGACGTTCTTTTTGTTAAAACACAAATTACTGCGATTTTAATTTGCTGTTTCACAGCTCTCCCCTATTTTTAGAAAAGCCTTTACTATTTGATGATTCTCTGTGGATTTTCTGCAATAGTTTTGGAGCAGAGATTTCAAAGGTGGAATATGTAGGGAAATGGCCCTTCTAGATCCAAACAAACTATTTGGCATGCTGTGATCAGTATTGTATAGGTATATCAGCAGCAGATCTTTTCTGTCTCTGGGTCTGTCCATTCTGATAGACTTCTACCAGCAGAAGCTTCTGTAAGAAACACTCCTCATAAGAAATTATTCATCTTTCCGTACCTCAGTCAAAGACCAATGTGTAGACCGTATTAGCTATTCAACAGATACGTACATTAAGCACAATCATTGCAATGTAGTGGAATGACACAGATTTAAATTTTTCTTCGAAATGTTTTTAATTTACTTTTTCCATAACATTTTCGTGTGTACGTGCTGAAGCACATTGATTTAAGGAAGACACCCTCGCTAGAGTTTGGAATGATGATTATCTTTGCTTACCTTCCTTATGGACTTGCAGAAGGTATCTCACTCTCAGGTGAGTGAGTATGTGAGTACAGGGCAAAATGAGTATGTGCAAGTTGCTTTGATAAATTTTGGGAGTAGGAAATATTTTTGTCTGAGAGGGCCCTGGTTTTTTACATGTTTTCTCATTTACCTCGTGCTCTGACTTTTAACTTTTAATTACTTTAAAGAAACACTTATTCTCTACTTCCTGTTGTAAAAGTATAGAGAAGATAATTGCAGTTTGCATCAGCATTAGTTCGCTGATGTAAAAATTAGTATTCTCCCCTGTAACCTCTGCCTAACACAGAATTAGAATTTCAGGTGCACACTGTAGATCGCAGCCACGTCAGCTAACTTAGATAATGTCTAGCCTAAAAAAAGTAGCCATAAAAGTATGTGAAGAGTAGTAGCAGGATTAGATTTATTGTGAATGAGCTGCAGGTATGAAATCAGACTTTCTGAAAATGAGCTAATGTGAATGTTTTGGAGTGGATCTGTAGCAGTGTGTATCAGCATACCTTCACTAATGTCAGTGGAGTTGTATTTTTTTTATATGTATGAAGATGTGGCCTGTAATCATGGTAGTTACACAATCAAGATGTAGAATACTAATGCAAACATTCCATTCTGCCCACTGGCATTCAGAACTATTCTGAATGTGTGTATAGGCCAACACATATGTAGGGGAATGAAATGACATGAAACTTGAGCAAGCAGTTTGGTATGTTAAAATATTTGTATTGCTGTCAATACAGGCTTTGCCTTGTGAGAAGCATATGCTGGAGGGTCTCAACACATGGCCTTTTCTATTTCTCATTTATATTGAGTATTAATATAAAATTATAATAAAATATTACAGAATTTCAGTGGTATTGCATTATATACCCAACACAGCTGTATGTTCATATACGATGGAAAGGAATTTACAGTAAGATTCCTAGTTAGTTACTCGCAGGATGACAGACGTTCTCTGTTATTTTATGTGTAAAGACAACCTCTCTCATTTGCTCAAGTGCCTTCAAGAATGACTTCGTGAGAAACACAAACTTTGAATGACCTTAGTCAGGTCACCTCTGTGTTTCAAACAAAGGATTCTTTTGACTGTACCTCAGCTATTCTAATCCTTCCAGTTCATGTGCACCACTCCTGGGCACGTAGCTCCAGCCAAACAAATACTTCTACTCATGTAAACTTCCTTCGTTTTGGGCAAAGCAGGCATATTCCCACGTGTCATCCTGTCCTCTTGAGATCTGGATTGCAGTTGATTTCTTCTGGGTTATATTGTCAATTTTGGTCCTCACAAGGAGTACTGGAGTTGTCCTTCAGGTGGACCGCCAAATTTTTCCACAACCTAACCGTCATCTCAAATGACATCCTTTGCAGGTGTAAGTCTATGCATCAGTCATGGAAATGCTGAAAACTTCCTTTAAGATACCCAGCCCCCTATGAAGAACTGACAGCACCTCTGATACATCTTGAGCAGTTAGCGAAATAGGTTGAAATTCAGGTTCTTCCCGTAAATAACCAAGAGCTGGGAAGCAAGGTAGATGGAAAAAATCCCCAACACAAATCAAAGATTTGTGAAATAGTGTGAAATCGGAGGCAGCTGTTCTGGCCTGTGACATCAGTTGCTGTACCTGTGTCTCAGCTGTGCCTGTCATAAAGGCAACTGAACTCTCTAGTGGAGAATGTGGGGCCTGTACTCACAGCTGGTAGCTGATCTCTGTAGTGACTTACAGAGGTGGTTTAGTGACCCTTCTGCTGGAGGCGAGGGGCATTCAGCACAGTAGCATTCCTCGCAGACTCTCCGTATCAGGCTGTACCTTCCTCATGGTTGGACTTGATCTTAAAGGTCTTTTCCAACCTAAATGATTCAGTGATTGCTACAAAGGTAATTTTTGCCCTGAATTCTCAAGTCTCAATAGCTTTTTCTGATTCTCAGATCATGTTTTTATTCTTTTGATCACACCACTCTAACTGTTATGAGAGTGAAAGCAGGAAAACACTCAAGAATTGACTTTTATTTCCCTCACTTTTATGGGAAAATGTAACATAACATGGAATTATTCTAGCTTGAAGTGAACTATACTGGACCTCCTCATATTTAATATGACCAGTGGAATGGGACCAGTATGAATAACAATGCTAATAGAAAGCCCACTTTTTGCTTCATAAGCTTTTGTGTTAGCAAGGCTATAAACACAAATATTTGCAGAGTGCAAGCTATTCTTCTTCTGTTGACTGCCACCTTTTTATCTACAGGTATCATGGCAATCCTCTTCTCTGGCATCGTGATGTCTCACTACACACACCATAACTTGTCCCCGGTTACACAGATTTTAATGCAGCAGACACTGAGAACCGTTGCTTTCATGTGTGGTAGGTGCTACCTACTATTAATATCTAATATTAATAGTTTAAAATTTCATTTGCCTGAAATGGTGATTCTGATGGGAGCAGCAGAGGTGTGAATTTTCTTCTAGCCATTTGTATGTCAGTGGTATATGTCTGTAAGGGAAGAATTCCTAAGAGTGGAGGCTGGAAGGCAGCTGAAAGTCACCTTTCCTGCCATACTGGATACAGCATACAGTAAATCTCTCTCTCCCCCATCCTTCAGGCTCCTGCTAAGGTTCGCCACAAGATTGATAACTGAATAGAGACCTCTGACTCCTACATTCCTCTGGTCTATTTTTAGGTTTAGGAGATTGATTTTAGTAGTATTTTTTAAATGCTTTTGGATATAAAAAGCTACTGCCAGAAACAGTAGCTTCACAAATTGGTAAGAGTTTTTGGAAGTAGCGGTACAGGCAGCTCAGAGTCCCACAGCCTTTCCATTTCCTTTTAAAAGCCAAACTTTTGAAGAAATTACATGCTTCTATATTACAAATATATCCCTGTTTCTTAGGGGATGGCATGAATATATTCCATATTGTCTGCAGGAAAGATGCATTTGGAACATGGTAGGGAGTGGCCTTACTGCAAACTAAACCACTGATTGCCTGAGCACCAGTAGCTCATCAGGGTTTGGTCTTAACCTATGACAAATGCTAAAAAGCTCACAAATTCCTTCAAGTCACTGTAAAGGACTTATTTAAGATAGTGAGCAGCTTCGTACACGTTTGCAGCAGGTTTTGAACATGCAAATGTAAGTAGTCAGTACCTAAAGCATGACCAAACAATGTCTTCTGCTGCAGTAACTCAGGTATTTCTACTGTCTGTCCAAAACCATCCTGTTTTTAACTGCCTGTATGATAAGGAACCTACCTTGCCAGGACAGCAGTGACGAAACGTCTCAACTCTGCGATTCTCCCATGGCAGTGGGCTGATGCTGTGGAAATAAAATGTTTGGATTACATTGTGCAGTGGTGGTACTATTTCAGATTTGCAAGCATCACTTCTAGAGGTTGTTAGACTATGCAAGGGTTCTTAGGTCATACAGTGCAGTATTTTATTACAAGGAAGGTCATGAACTGCTGCTGTTTATAAGAATTTAATCAAATACTTTATAAGTGTTCGACTTGCAATATGTGAGATCGTTCCTGGCATTTCAGTTTTATGTAGAATTTGATTCAAAGCTACAGAAGTTGTTAATCGCTGCCCCTGTAGCTTTTCTGCAGCTTGTCCTGTATTCCTCAAGTGAAAAATTCCTCTGCCTTTAGAAGAAGGTTTCACTAGCTGTGTTCATACTCATTAGTAATTGACAGCTGAAAAAAGGCTGCGCACAGACGAAGGTGCTGTCCACCGACAGCGAGGGTGGGAGAATCTGGCCTTTGCATAATGCTATTTGTGCCTATTGTGTGCATTCAGAAGTCAGGAAATACTATTTCATGTAGTGTATGTAATAGCCTATAGAATTGTTTATTCTCTTTTTCAGAAACGTGTGTTTTTGCATTTCTTGGCCTGTCCATTTTCAGTTTTCCTCACAAGTTTGAAATGTCCTTTGTCATCTGGTGCATAGTAGGTATTTATTTTCTTCCATACTTGTTTAGATGCGGGGAGGGGGAAAACACCTCACAGTTCAAGTATTTTAGAATAGTTGTTATCTTTTATAGGTTTCTATGAAAGTACTTCTATATACCGCACGAAGTTAACTCTCGCTAATAGCATGAAACTATTCCTCTTGTCCTCAGCACTTTGGTGTACAAATACATTGGTTGTCTGTAAGGAATTCCAGTTTACTGTTATTTTGAAACCCTTCTGTATAAGATTATTAAAAACAAGGAAAAGAGCCTTGCTTGTTTTTACCCTATTAGATTTATTAATATAAAAGAAATCTCAAAATATGTCGATTATTGTACACGCCACTTTATTCCAGAAGTTATTTTACCAGAAAACAATCCTGAGTCTCTACGTATCTTTAGCTTCATATGAAGGATCTGTGTGTATGGGCAGTTTGTAGGAACTGTGCAGGCGAGTATCAACCTCTGCTCCGTTTCAGCTCTCCAGGACTGCAGTTTTGGAGTCTCTCTCTCGTGTATCATTGCCGTTTGTTTACATAAACCAATTTAGCATAAACATGACTTTGCTCTGAGCTCACCTTCATCAGAGGAAGTCTTTACTCAAACCTTCTCCAGTCTGTCTTCATCCTCTGACTCCATTCTTCATTCTTTTTGCTTTCATGCTGTATTTCAGTGTAGCTTTATGTAGTGGCACTTAGCATTATGTTTCACCTGGGGGTTACCTACACCTGTTGGTGTTATAAGTGTTTAATACAGACATAAAAAGTATGTTCTCTCTTGCAGAATCAAGAGAGGGAAGTGTGAATCCATTTCCAGTCACGCACAGCAGTTTACACTAGCACATTTAATCTATGGTTCAAGGGAAGAATTGTTATCTACAGTTTACAGATAGGGATATCAGCACGGGCAGCTGCTCTCGCTGCATTACACCTGACTTCCTTATCTAATATATATCCAAGGTGTGACGCTTCCTTCTATGTAGCATTGCCCTCACAGGCATAATGCAAATAGTGTAATTTTGGGGTGATTCATAAAGGAAAACAGCACAGCCCTTCAAGGATCCTGCTGACTAATTCTAGGATATTTACCTTATCAAAGTCTGTTTGTGGTAAAGCTTAAAAGCAATGCTGTTGTGCAAAGCTTGTCCTTTCTGAGGGAAACTTTTCACTGTATTTGTTAATTGGCTGCCATTACATCAATAGTATGTTTTTTATTTCCCCTCTCGAAACGTTGCTTCGATGTGTGGTGTATTTTATAACCATACCCAGGGAAGTACTGAGGAACCAAATTACATGTTATTTGTTTGGCTTCTGGCCTCTTTCTCTGAGGAACTCGTCCGTGGGGAGACAATAGAAATATCTTATTGCCTCTTAGCTGCTGTGCCAAGGGAATGATTAAAGGAGCTGAACTGAGGAGAACTTTTCCCCAGAGGAATTCCTGGTCTCCCTGGAACGCCTCTTGGGTTTCATTTATTTATTATCAGTAAAGCCGTGTCTGGACTCTGTCAGTGACAAGTCTGGCTTTAGTTTCAGTTGGGCCGACAAAATGTTTAAAAAGTTAAATTCCACACTGACCTATGCTGAGCGGTTTCTTGATGTTAGTTTAGCAGCATGCCGACTTGCAAGACCTGTGAGTGAAAGGAGCACATTCACCTTACCCTGTACAAGCCAGGTGGAACTGGGGCCTGAGTGAATGCAACACATCAAACGGTCTTTTGCTTTTATTTCTGTTTTTCAGGTACTTGTTTTGTTTGGTAGAGCAGTGAATATTTTCCCACTTTCCTACCTACTCAACTTTTTCCGTGATCATAAAATCACCCCCAAAATGATGTTTATCATGTGGTTTAGCGGTAAGTTAAAGCTCAAAGTACAGAGAACTGGGAAAAATATTTTATCCTTTTCACTGTGTGGGCTACTCTGGGAGGAACTGGGTTTCCATCTGTGGAGCAAAACTCAACTGAACATTTGCAGTGTTCTCAAACCCAGGTGCAACAGACAGGTTCTCTTTCCCCTTTGTGCTAGACAACTGTGTAGTGGTGATTCCTACTAAAGCTTTTCTGCAAAGAATCTGCTTTTCTTTCTAGTTCCAGCAACCTCACAGTTTAAACAACAGTATCTGAACTGCTCAGATTCAATTTAGGGTGCTAACCAAATGATAGATAAAGGGACATGGTAGGATTGTAGAAATCTTTTGAAGATGGAGCATTCCTGTTGAGTTATCAGGGTGCTGAGGACCAGTGTAGCTGCTGATTCACTCTTCATTGATTTACTCTTCTTTCTGATAAGGTTTACGTGGTGCAATTCCCTATGCCCTCAGCCTCCACTTGGGCTTGGAACCAATAGAGAAGCGGCAGCTCATCGGGACAACAACCATTATAATAGTACTGTTCACGATTTTACTGCTGGGAGGAGGAACCATGCCTCTCATCAGACTGATTGACATTGAGGACTCCAAAGCACGCAAGAGGAACAAGAAGGACATTAATCTTAGCAAGACAGAGAAGATGGTTTGTTCGGGTTTTAAATTCAGAGGATCACTGACTTTTTTTTTTTAACTTGCACATCTTCCAGGACTAGTACATTATGTTTTACTAAAAAGTAAAATGAAAGCAATGGAAAAAGCCATGGTGGTAGGAAAAAGTCAAGCAATGTAATTTTAAAATATCCCAAAGACAGAGCTTGGTTAGTGTTTATACAAAATACCTGTTTGGACAAAGGGAGGAGAGATAGTCTCTTAAGTCAATTCAATTATAAATTGATCCCTACAAATTAAAGTAACCTCTGCAAAAGTGTAAAGCAGATGATACAAGATTGAGTCATATGTGGAGGGAAAGTAGCTAGTACAGTGTGAGTCATGACTTAATCATGACAGGCAGATGGAAATTATTTTGAGAAAGTCAAAGCAAAGGCCATGAGAAGGTGGTAACAGCAGCACCCCTCTGACTGGGTTTATTTTACAGCAATTTCTACCTAAGCGAGAGCACTGAAAAAAAAAAAACCCAAACAGCCAGTCTGAAACCCCACGTTCAAAAGGCTGGAGTACATGAAGTATCCCGGCACGTTTTGCCTGGTTTTCCCCAAAGCATCGAACAATACATGCAGGGTATTATGTAGGATCTGAAGAACAGCTCCTCTTGCTGTGAGGTTTCAAAAAGCTTGCAGTCTTCGGAATTATCTTACTCTGTCCACGCAGGGAGGTGTGTGTAGGAAGAACACAGAGACAGTGTGTTGTGATACAGGGCTGGTTTTCAGTGGGACAATGGCTTTAGTGTTGCTTGCTGGATAAAATCGTTGTCCGGCTCACAGAGAAAACCTGCAGTTTAGATGTATGTTCTCAGCAATAGTAACAATCCAAAATATGAGACATTTGAAGCCTTTTACCTTTGAGCATGAAAAGGGAAGCTAAGGCTCTGGGAATCAACAACTGGACAGAATCATACAGCCATATGCCCTGGTAGGCGGGGGTGATACCTTCCATTCTGTTTCAGCATGGAAATTGGTTGTGAGAGCACAGAGCAGGGGGCTGAAGCAAGCTGGAGGGATGACTGCTGTATTTCTCAGGTTATTCCAGTATTTGTGGTCTTTCTAGGGAAATACCATAGAATCCGAACATTTATCGGAGCTCACAGAGGAGGAGTATGAAGCCCAGTACATAAAACGCCAGGACCTCAAAGGGTTTATGTGGTTTGATGCCAAGTATTTGAATCCTTTCTTCACTAGAAGGCTCACACAAGAGGTAAGTCTGTCTCGTTCTCCTGAAGAAAAGAAGCCATGGTAGAGGTGGTTGTCGTTTCACACTGTACCATTCAAGGCTTACGGCGTAGCCGCGCAACTTGGGCGTTAGGAACAGCGAGCCACCTCGTGTATTCCTCGTGCCTGCGTCGAGCAGCTGTAATGAAGAGCTGCATTGTGAAATTGCAGGTTGGATTAAATGAGCACCTCTCCGGCCTACCGCAATTAAGCTTTGAAAGGTGTATGGATTTATTGCACTCGCCTTTAATCTTGCACAGTGCCATGAAGAGTATCAGGAGTTGCTGGTTGCTAGTGCTGCTAGAAGAAGCTGTTGCCACTCACACAGAGTTTTTAAAGTGCTATCACAGAAGGTTACTGCCTTTTACTGTACTGTCCTGTAATTCTGGAGCTGTGATTTTTCTGCAGGGCGCAGTTTTAATCTTGGAAACATGCACCAGCATTGCAACCCTCACTTTTAAGACTTCTTTATGGGGAGGCCAAGACTTGGAAGCAGTAAATGCAAAATGACACATGACTGAACACGTAACTTAACTCTGAGTGGCTCCAAGAGGTGTAAATACTATGCTATTTTCACTCCACGCCTCAGAAACCTGAGACTCCTTGGCTGTATAATTCACTGTTTTTCCAATCTGCCATAGAATGAAGCATTTTTGCTGTGGAGTTGATAATTTTGTGTAAAGTGTGCACATTCCATCTTCCTAGCCTGCTCAAACATACTATTTTTCCTCTTGGTTTGTACCTTTCCTTTCAAAAGAATGCTTTCAGCACTTCCCCACAAAATCTAAAGGCATTTTTTTTCCAAAACCAGAAAGGAATCAAGAAACCAGAGTAAGCATGTGATTCGTAGTTGGTAACCAAAAGTACAGGCTGCCATCCAGATAGCAACCAAAGGCTGGGAGAAATAAGTATGTGAATCCCCCAGGCAGGCCGCAAGCTTCCTGCTGTCCCTGGGAATGCGTAGAGAGGAGTGAGGTTCAAAGCCAGGCTGACAGGACAGCATGGGGATTGTTGAAACCCACAGAGCAGAACTAGAAAACACAGGTAAAAATACCTGTCATCAGAAATATCGTCCCTGGAAATAATTGCTGATTGAACACTTGGTAAATATTTTCTGATAGGAAACGGAATTGCTTTGTGTGCTGAGACCAGGAGGAGATTGTTTCCTAAGGAATGTGTTGAACTAATCTTTCTCTTGCTGTAACACACAGGTAGTGTTGTAGCTAGGTAACAAACTGTTCTGGTTTGCCTTTGCCTTAGGACTTGCATCACGGGCGCATACAGATGAAAACCCTCACAAACAAGTGGTATGAAGAGGTACGACAAGGACCCTCAGGATCTGAAGACGATGAGCAAGAGCTGCTATAGCAGACCAGGGCGGGAGCGCAAGGAGTTTAGAGCACGAGAAAGAGGATTTATGCATCAAGAGGGACTACACAAAAGCTGGAAAGCTAAGGATGACCTTTCTGATTTCAGGCACGTCTTGTGCTACACTTTTAGGTATAAAACCGCAGCTCTACTGTGCTTGATATTACTGGTCAGTTGTGGAAACCCTTAAGTGTCAGACACTGGGCTGGACGGAGAACCTTTCGTTCAGGTTGTACAGCATCGCACATTTCATGCCACCTGTTGAAAAGCAGAAACATCTGCCATGAAATGATGACAGTGTTTAATGGGGGTGGGTCTTCTTCCTACTGCGAAATCTGCTGTAAACATATGCTGTGGTACAGAGCCATTGTAGGACTCTGCAAAACACAACAAATTGCACTTTACTGTTTGGGGGTTTTTTAATATACATATTCATTCACAGCACGGAGTCTTGACAGTTTATACTGTGAATGTGTTTCAGCACTAGTAAGGGAATCTGACTGGAATAAATCTGTAATTTACGGGATTTGCACATTTTGAACCTTGACAAAAAGCAGATGTTGCACATACAAAGAAGCACCTGAAAACCGGTGGGTTTGTCATGTAAGAAATTCTTCATTTCTAACGTTATGGGGTTTTTATTTTTTGTTATACTGAGGGATCTAATCCATGGTACTTATTAGAGCATGGTTTGGGGAAGCGGGGGATTGTATGACACGCTACAGGACTGCATTTGAAATTGTGTTTTAACCTGTGTTTTTCTAAAGCCAGTTGCCGTTGGGTTGCTGGAATTGGCAGTTGCTCCTTGCTGGCACTTTGGCTTCAAATTTTAGAAAACAGCAGCTTTTGTTTTGCCTAATTCATAAAGTGTCCCCAACACTCCAGAATTCACTAGTGGAATTTTTAAGTTCTAGCGGAAGCGAAAGCAGCGTTTTCCATATCATTTACGTGCTGAGCTAAAAAAGAAAAGTCTACAAAGTCTAACGCCGATACAGAAGGTTAATGCACGTGGCTGAAGCAGCCTCAGTTGGGAAGTGCCAAACAGCTTTCATTAAGCTGTCCTGTTTGTTAATGATGGGGTTTTTTCCCCTTCTGCTTACGCTGTTTCAGCATCAGCAGTATCTTCTCACCCTTCCTACGTGGCCACTTAGTCCGTTTGCTCCGAACCGCACACACCTCAACAGGCAGGCAGTGTTTGTTGCGCGTTCACCGTGGTTACGCGGGCAGCGGTTTGCTCTGGTCGCCAACCCAAATTCCTCGTTTGCATATTCACTGCTGAAATGTGAATTGTAGCTCTGCATGTAAATCTGACGTGCGAGCGCACATGGTTGTTTCTGACAGCGCGAGACATATTTTTGGTCTGGTTTTGCTACCAAGGTTTTTAATTGCTTTCCTGCTAGGAGGAATAAAAGTTCAAGAATGTATTTAGAATTCTGAACCCGCGTCATCTGAGCAGTTTTTCCAAAACAACACGTCCTGACGCAGGAATCCCTTCTCCCCTTTTCCCCCCCTCCCTGTTCAAAGAACTCTGCTGCTCCCAGAGCCGAAACACGCACTGGTGGGAGCCTGAAGAGGGCATGGACTCAGCTTCTGGTGTTGACCAGAAAGCAAGCAATGCTCACTTTGTCCTTAGGAGGGAATCTGTGTAAAATCAGACTTTTCTTTCCACCCTTCTAGACAACAGTAGACTTAATTACATTTCAGTTACCCATGCATCTTACTCAGTTTCTCAAACTTTAACATCTGAACTGTCTGGAAGGTCTCTGGGAGCTTCTCTTGTCACTGGAAGGTGTACACCGATGTAGATGCTATGACACTGCGCTTAGGGTTAAGCCTTAGTCATGCTGGAAGTATGAAACAGGCTCCAATTCCTGTTGTTTCTCGTGAAATAGGTCACCTGTGAAATAGGTAGGGGTTTGGACCAGCAGATATCCCTGTGGCAGCTTCCGTGAAGGCAAAGCGGTCGTTCCCTGCCCTCTGGTGGCAACGACCCACATCAACGAGCGCCGTTTGCCAGGCATCATTTAAATTAAACTGAAGTAATTAACTGATACAGCTAGAACTAATGAAATCACTTTGAAGCAATTAAATTGAAGAAAATTTGAATGGTTTAATTTAAAAGCAACTCTTGTAAAACTTAAGAAAATACTACATTTGTCAAAACTTGGAACTGAGACAGCTTCTCCCTCAAAATATGCACCAACTTCCTTATTCTGGAACCAACAAGTTTTTACCATTCTTTCAGTGACCAATTTTCATATTCATTTATCAATACGCTCACTTTTCTGTGACAGTCATTTCACAGTTTGGGTTTCTTCACTTAAAGCAGTATTATCTGTCTCCTCACTGACTTGCCTTGCAGTTACTTTAGATCATTTCCTATTTTATCAGGCCGCTACTGAACTCTGATCCTCTTTCCACAAGTACTAGCAGCCCCATCCTAACTTGGTGTCATCTGAAAATTTGTGCAAGTGTAAACTTAATTTTTTTCCTGCTCTCTGCTATGTGGAGCCACCAGGAAGCGCCACCAGGAAGCGCCACCAGGAAGCACGCTGCAGATGTCACTAGTTACAGAGGCCCTGAAGTTCTGCTGGGCTGTAAACCCAGCGGCTGTTTCTCTGGATGACAGAGGAGCCATGCTAAGGAGAGGCATGGGGAACCCAGAGCACAGCTTTTGGCAGCTCAGAACCTCACAGAAGTTATTTTTCCACCTCTTCCAGCCCATCCCATTCCCCAAACCAACAGGGTTTTCACCAGGTTCCATCCCATGGCTCAGGTGGACAGCAAACCCACTCTGCCATGTCATCACTGCCACTCACGGGCCTGATGAGTGCCTCAGTTTCCCCAGTGGTCAAGATCCTCTTTGCAAAGCCAACAAGTGGCCCTCTGAGCCACTTGATTCTTGGAGCTACAGCCAGACTGGCCAGCCCGACAGCAGCCCCTGTACCAGACAGGGAGGGAAGCAGGCAGGAGTATGCCCCTGCCTGCCCCACTCCCCCCACCCCCCCTTGGGGACAGCTGCACTGAGTCCAGTCATGCCATCGGGCCGATGCTCAGGCCGGGAGGGCTCCCGGGCCTCACCCGTAAGACACAATGGAGCGCGTGATGTGGCCCCAGTGCCTCCTTCCTGCAGACACACCATCACCACTCCTGTCCCCCGCAGCGTGACATGTCCGTGGGCACCAGGACAGCTGCGTGGCAGTCACCGAGCAGGGATCGTCACCGTGGCGCCTGCCCTGCGTACAACCCACTCTCCCCGCGGGCCCCACCGCTGCCCCAGGTGCCCGAGAGCCAGACCCCAGCCGGGCCCGCGTGTGACTCACCAGCCGAACGCCAGCAAACACCTCCAGCTTTCCCTGCCTTGGTTTCTTCGTGATGAAGGTGTTATTTTTAACTCAACCACACCAAGAGACGCTCATTTATTTTAAACATTAAAGCACCTACAGGCTGTTTCTACAGCCTAATCTAAAAGCTGCCATAGAAAGACCGAAAGCGATAGCCGTTATCTGCCGCTGGGGAGCTTAACGGGCAGCTCTGGGCTCCGAGCTTTGCTGTTACACACCCCTCGCCTTTCCCCCGGGCTGTGCAGTCCGTAGGTGAGGTCAGGGAGGAGGTTTCCACCCGCGGGGCTGCATCTAAAGATCAGCGGCACAGACGGCGGCTGAGGGCTGCCCAGCCATCGAGAACAGGGCTACAGGAGGTGGCACAGCCAGAGCAGACACCGGAGGGAACGCGTGCCGTCGGCTTTGCGCAACCGCCCGCTTTGGGAGTCCAAAGGCTCCGGAGGCAAGGGATCGCTGGCCATGCTGTGGAATAGCGGCGTGGGCCGAGGGCAGCTCTGGTTTACGCTGACGGGATCTTGACCAACAATTCCCACTTTAAACTTGAAGGGGAGTTGGATGAGCTTGTGTGGCACCTGCCAGAGCGTGGGGCTGCTGGGGAGGCTGGTCCTGCCTCCCGGTCCTGCTGGGGAGGCCAACGGCAGCAGAGAGGGTTTTACACGTTCAGTTAACCGCCGCCGCCAGAAGCAATGAAATCACTCTGAAGCAACTGAGCTGCAGGAATGTCTAAGAGGCGGGAGAGGGGATGTATTTAAAAAGCAGCTGCACTAAACTTCAGAAGATGCCACGAAACTTGTCACAACTTGGCAGGAAGACTTTTATTTTCCCTCAAACTACACGTTAACCTCCATAGTCTGGAGCCACTGGAAGAAATTTCCACCATTAGTCAATGGCCGATTTTCATATTCATTTATAGTTTTGCTGACTTTCCTTGATAGTCACCTTATTCCCCATTTTTCCCTTCCTAGGACACGTGGCTGCCCTCCCACTGTGAAGCACGGGGTTGTGCCCTCAGACCCCAGAGCAATCGCCTGTTTTGGTGGAACGCAGCTCACGGTGGGCCCTGGGGACATTTGGGTTGACGCACCCTGGCTACGGGGCACGTCCGGTTGTTCAGGGTTGTTGTGTCCATGGCAAACTGAAAGCCCAGCAGACCAGTAGCGCACGTCCCTGCGGTCTCAGAGCCGCTCTGAGGGGAACGCAGCAGGCACCAGTCACCTCGCTCCGAGGTGAAGCTGTCTGGCCATGATTGCTGTGAAATGTGGCCTTAGAGACTGGCTCCTGGGGCCTGGAGCCCACAGGCAGGGACAGCCTTTGGGTGACGCCGTTTGGTAAATTAAGACAGCGGCTCAAATCACACACCAGCCCTTATCCTGCTGCTGTAGGATGCTGCATGGCTCCAGGGTCTGGCCCCACACACAGCTGAGGTTGGTGGGACATGAGAAATTTCTTCTTCAGGAGGAAGTTCTTCCCAGAGAGGGTGGGGAGGCACTGGGACAGGTTGCCCAGAGAAGCTGTGGATGCCCCATCCCTGGAAGTGTCCAAGGCCAGGCTGGATGAGGCTTGGAGCAACCTGGGCTAGTGGAGGGTGTCCCTGCCCACGGCAGGGGGTTGGAAGTGGATAATCTGTATGGTCCCTTCCAACCCAAACCATTCTAGGGTTCTATGACACTGATTTGAGGAGCCCCGTGTGCCCAGTAGGGGTGGGAATGCTGCGTGGACACGCACTGGCTGCCTTAGGTCATCCTTAAATTCTCTTTCAAGCTCAAACCCCTGCCAGGCTGGGGCTCTCCTGAGAGGGTCAGGAGCACATTGCTCCCCTGCTTACCTTTTGGGTAAGGCAGCAAAGGAGGTGGTGTCCTGGAAATGCTGCTGCTTTGCAGTTTATTAGCAGAGTCACAGCGAGCAAACCACGTATCCCAAAGCCCTGTGCTACTACCGGTGGGGGAACACAGACATCCCCGGGGTTACTGCCCTGTGCAAGCGTGTCAGTACCAAAGTGATTTTATGACACTGATGGACGTGAAGTCATGGGAGATTTGGGCAGAAACCAATCCCAGAATGGGTCAGTGACCTTTTGAAGCTGCCTTACGGTTGTGAGCGGCCTCTGCCAGCTTGCCTTCGGGAAGGAACCTCTCTCCTTGAGAAAGGTTTCTTGCTGCAGGCTTTCTGGCTCAGGCTGGGCTTCTGGTAACTACATTGCTTACGTACACATAGATCAATGGAGCACATGTCTGCGCTCGCCTCAGCATCTTCAGCCTCAAGAGGGTGACGGAATGTGGAACATGAGGGCTATTTGCAAACGAAGCCATCACTGGGAACAGTCACAAGTGCTCTCACTCGCCTGGCTCTGGGTGGGAAACAGCGACTGCAGCACGCCTGCCCAGGCGCCAGACCCAAACCAAGGCAGCCCTGGCTTGTTCCCTGCACCAGTACCAGGCTCCCCCCGAACAGCAACACAGCACTGCAGCCCCCAATCCACACCCCACCCGGCTCAGAGCTGGGGCCAGGCTGCAACAGCACCAGAAGCTAAAGAAATCAGTTCTCACAACCAGCAACGCCCGTCCCCCTCAAACCCTGCCCAACCACGGCAGCTAGCGCAGACCTTACCTCAGCCCCAAGGGCAAAGCCACCATCCTCCTCACAGCCCTGACTCAGCCCACCAGCAGCCACCCAGGAGCTGCCCTTGGGGTGGGAAACTTGTCCCTGGGCAATTGGTTGCAGCTGATGGCATCATCCCCAGCTGGGGACACTGATTAAATCGGGTTACAGCAGCCCCAGGTCCTGCCAGGACCTGGGCCCACTGCTTGGCCTGGCCTGGCCACGGTGCATGGAGTTAATTAAATTGATTGGGAATTCGCTAAGTGGCTGCAGTGTCACTGCCTGCACCCCCCAGCAGTGGGAGAGTGTCTGTGTAGACCAAAACCTTCTCAGTGTTACATGTTCTCACACCAAACTAAAGATGAAGACTCTGATCTGGGGTTTTCCTGGAGTACCAAGGGACCTGGGGGATTTGCAGGATTATTTTTCCTATCTCCTTTATGTGATTTCTGGATTGCAGTGGTTTTATAGCTAACAGGGATCTTTTAGCCATCAGGGAACACAGCTGTGGGAGGGGGGTGGTAAGCAAGGCAGGGGCCTGATGCTGCATCAATGGCTGGACCACACCGTGTCCCCTGAGCTCACCACAGCCCAGCCGGGGTCACAACCTTGGCCCCCCACCTCTCCCAGGGTTGCCGTGCCCCAAGACCCCACGGGAGATGGCAGCAGCCCTTTGTGTCCTTGTCCTCCGGTGGGAAATCAACTCCTTTCCTCCCAGGGCAGCCAGGCAGGTACAGCCAGGGCTGGGGCCAGCGGGGAGCTCAAGGGAACAGCCCAGCCCATGCGCCCGGGTGCCCCATCACCTCTGGCTGCTCCGTCGCTGGCTCACCCTGGCTGGAGGAAGGAGAGGTTTGCTCACCTCGAGCCTCGTCTCTGCAGCTGCTCACCAATGGCACCAACCCTGCCCGCGCTCCCCTGCCCGGGCCAGGCGCAGCAGCCGTAATTCCATTTATCCCGGAGCGCTGCCGCTAACACACAGCTGAACCAAGTCAAATGCCAGTTTTGCATGAGAGAATTTACTTTTTTAAATGTACAGTTCCTGGAACACGATGAATAGTCAGCAGAGACACCAAGTGCGTGTGATTCCCTCGGGTGCCGGGGTGCCTGGCATGGGGCAGAGGGAGCAGTGCCCCAAGCTGTGGGGTGGGAAGGGGCCAAGCAGCCATGCCCCCGGCCGGGCGGTGACTGACCCTCCCAGAAACCTGCACCCACGTTGGAAACTTTGTCCTCTCTCTTCACTGGCTGCCCTGATTTTGCTTTGTTTGCAGTGTTTTGCAAATATTGCACATTGTTGGGTTGGGCGGGGTTTTGTTTTGCATAGCAGGGGTGGGAAGCGAAGGCAGGAGTGCCGCTCCCTGCGTGGCCTTTCAGTTAGTCCTTGGCTCTTGTGCATAAACCCTGCCCTGTCCCAACCATCACTCAGGGGCAAAACCATCCCGGGAGGATGCAAGTGCACCCCAGAGGTATCGGTCACCCTCTCCTGTCACAGGGAAACTGCTTGGTGAAGTGGCTAAGTGGAAATGACCAAGGGACGAAAGCAAGTGTCACAACTGCCATGCTGTCGTGCACAAATCAGAGCTGTGCAGCAGCAGCGGGTAACGATGGCACACACCGAAAGCAGGGGCAGGACCGCCTGCACCCCAGCACCCTTCGCTGGGTGCCTCTGCACGCACGCAGCAACTGCCTTCCCCACCGCAGAGCTCGCACGGGCCCCCGTGCCACCTACGCTGGAACTGGGCCGTAACACTGTGGCCACAATGCCCAGCTCCTCTTCTAACGCCTGGGTTGCCTAAATGACCAGCGGTGGGCATCTGCTGCCTGCTCCCCTGGGGAGCAGCCCCCTCGATTCCTGCGTGGCCCTGCAGCTAGCAGGTCTGTCTGGAGGGCTCCGTGTCCTCGGAAGAGAAGAGGCTGCTGTATCTGCGCGAAGAAAAGGCAGCGATACATCCCGGTTCTGGGAGCGACTGCTGAAGATAGCGCTATCGGTATCTGGAGAGCAGAGGGAGGCAGGAGAGCTCAGGGTCAGCTCAAAGGCAGGGGGGCTGGCAGGGCTGGCATCGGGCCGTGGCTGCTTCCCAGCACTCGGTGCAGAAAACGGTTCGCTCTTCCCCTTTAGCACGTCCGTGATTAACGCTGCATCTCTGGCGATGGGTTGTGGCGTGGGTTTGTTCATCAGCCAGTGACAGCGTAAAGGCTTCCACGAGTAACTGGCCAGCGGCGCACCGGAGGGCAGCAGTTTCCCACCGCTGCTACTGACCCATCTCCTTCGATGCATCTTTTAATTTTGGGGGGCATAACCCACCTTTCTCAGCACCCTGCCCGTGTTATTCACCCCCAGCAAAGCCAAACCAGCTCCCGCCATGCCCAAGGCTGGGCACACAAGTGGCTCCGTGCTGGGGGTGGGATGGGGATTCCCCAAGCTCAGCTCCAGAAGAGCTTCACGGCGGGGCTGCCAGCACGCTGCTGGGGACAGACGCCTGCAAGCCTGCCCTGAGTCTGACTAAACCCAGCACAGTCTGCCACAGCAGGTAACCTGGGGACCCTTCAGCTGATGGCTTGGCATCGGGCCCTTTGCAGCTCGGTCCTTTTTGCCCCAAACCCTTCCCGTGGGTGCACTGCCCACTCCGATCTCCAAATGCCCATACGAGGCCACGGGATGCTACTGCCCAGGCACTGCAGGCAGCGTGAGATGTCTCCAGGATGGTGCTTGGCCACAGATTCGCCATTCCCTGCCTGGAGAGCACAACTTGGGGCTGCTATTACTTCCACTGGGATTATTTTAACCCCAAATCTTTACTCTAAAGAGAAGCTCCCATTTCGATCTGTAGGACGGTGGTGGGTTTGCTTTCAAATCGAGGGAGTGGGGTGATCCAGCCCGTGCAGAGAGTAATCTCTTGAGAGAGGTACATAAAGATGCTTCATAATCCCAAGTGAGGTAGCTGAGCGGCACGGTCCCGGACCCCGACGGGAAAGGACATGGTCAGCTGGGGCTGGAGGAGGTGGGGCTGGAGGCAGGATGCCTCTCGGAGCCTCCTGGCCCCCAGCCCTCTCTGCCAGGCACAGTTTCTTAAGACAACCAAGTTCCTACTTGGTCATCAGAGCACCAGGATGGAAAAACAAAGGCCAAGGGCCCAGAAAGCAAGTCGCAGGAGAAACTGCACCCTGGACTTGCACCCTGGACAGATTTCAGGCACCGGAGGTCTACCTTTTTTTTTTGCAAGTGCAAAGATTAGGCTCAGAGTTGCAAGAGCCAAACCAGACAGGGAGGGAAGGCTGGTCCTAAATTTTCATCTCACTTCATCTGCAGAACCTGCTGGGGACCCATCGGACGCCTAGGTGAGAGAAATGTGTTTGTCTTCCAGGGCGCTGGTAGGACACAGCCGGGCTCAGAGAAGGTCTTTCACGATATCCGATGGCAGGGCTTCCCCCACCACATTCGCAGCGCCCAGGCCCGACCTTTTCTGTGTGACAAGCACCATCACCTGCACCGTTCTCTTCAGCCCCGGCTGGCAAGCAGCTCCGTCGGCCACGATAGCCAGGGGAGCGTGCCGGGGCGAGCTGCCAGGTGCCTGGGGGAATTTGTAGCACTTGGGGTAGTTACTGAAACACTCAAAAGTGTCATTGCAGCTTCTGCAAGCCCCAGGGTGGTCACCAAAGCCCGGGGATGGGAAGGGCTGGAGCGTAGCGCTCGGGCAGCCACAGCAGAGGAGCGTGCGGATGGCCTGGAGGAGCACCACGTCCTTGGAGAGGAACTTCTGGAAGTTGGGCTTGAAAAGCAGATACACCAAGGGGTTGTAGAGCGTCGAGGACTTAGCAAAGACAGCTGACAGCACGAAGGCCAGCACCGGCACCTGGCTGGCGTCGCCGAGGGCTGCCCACAGGGCAACGATGGCGTAAGGGGTCCAGGCAGCCAAAAACCCCAGGCACACGGCAACGCTCAGCTGGAAGAGAAGGAGATGGAGACAGCGGTGCCGTGAGCCTCCTGCGCACACGCGGGATGTTGATCCCTCCCCAAAACTCTGCCGTGTGCAACAGGACCCAGAGCAGTCGGTCACATCACCAGGGAAAGGTGCTCAGCCTCCATCGCACTGGAGCATCGGGGTGCCAGGTCAGGGCAGCAACCCAGCATGGGCACATAAACCTGAACTTGCTCCAGGTGACTGCCACCCGTCCCACCCAGGAAACTCGGGAACTGCCCCATCCCACTGCAGCTGATGGGTATGAAGCACGCGGTGACCCTACAGGGACCAGGCCAGCATCGGACCGTAGCAGTCTCGCAGCAGCACTCAAAACCCCTCCAGCAACCTCTGTGCAGACCAACCGAGAAGCTCTGGGAACGGGCCATGCTCAGACCCCCCTCCTCTGAGCAGATACAAACGTTTCCTTCCAGGCCAGGCTTGCAAGCGGTTTTCTTTCACGGTTGGGTTTTTTATAGGGTACCCACTTTTGGTTTTTTGGCATAGCCATGGTAAATTATGGTATTAGCTTGTAGTCTGGGAAACAATGACTCATACAAGCTCCTTTTATGATCTTTTCCAATGTCACTTAAAATTAAATCTCCTCCACCTGATGGCTTTAAATGAGGAGAAATGGGTTATTACCCTCCCTGATCCAAACACCTGGAGAATCCATCGGGAACAGCAGACACCCTGGCAGAAAGGGTCCCGCCGTGTTGACCTGCCCACGGGGCGGTGGGCTGGGGGGTACCCCAAGCTCCCCCCTACCTTCACGACCAGGCCATGCACGCTGCGGGCTCTGCGCTGGGGGGACGTGTGCTGCCTGACGGCTCTCCGGGACACCCGCACCGTCCAGAGGATCAGCGAGTAGGAGACGAGGATGAGGAGGCAGGGGAGAAGGTAGCAGAAGACGAAGAGGGCGAGGATGTAGAGCGTGGCCTCCCTGCTCGAGGCTTTCCACCTGATGCAGCAGGCAGTCCCGTAGGGCTCGGGGCCGTAGCTACCCCACTCAGCCAAGGGGGCCGTGGCAAACATCAGCGCGTACGCCCAGACGCACAGCAGCAGCACTCCGGCGTGGCTGGGGGAGAACTTGTTGCCTGCGGCAGAGGGATCGGGGTGAGGATGGCTTCTGTGGGTTGTTGGGGGGGGCAGAGAAGACTGTGACCCCGAGCTGCCCGCACCTCCGGCGCTGGGGATGTGACCAGCCCTGAGACACGGTCGGGCTGCCCGGGCAGGGCAGGAGCTGCTGGGCATGGCTGAGCACCGCAGCCACGGAGCGGACACAGCCATGCCAGCGCCCATCCTGCTGTCCCCTCGGGTGGGTGGCAGGAGCAAGGACCCACCAGATTTGCCGCAAGACACGCAGCAAGTGGCAGGATCCACGGTGCAGGCTCTGCCAGCTGCGGGAGCCGCTGGGAGGTCGTGTGGCTGCTGGTGGAATGGCTGGGGGTGGAATGGAACCCATGGCCCCACGGGGTATGGCTGCACCCACGGCCAGCCAGGAGGGAGGGAGGCTGCCTGGCAGCAGCAGCCCGCGCACGGGGCAGGGAGAGCTGGCTCCGGGGCTGCTCAAAGCCACCCCAGACACTGTCATCTGAAGGATGACTGAAGGCGGGTTCTTTCTTTTTTGTCCCATCCCCCATCAAATCTGCAACTCCCTGATCCTCTAAGAGCTCAGTATCAAGTACTAAACCTTCAGCCATACAGAGGAGTAATGTTTTTCTTTGAAACTAAGCAATTAAAGCACACTGAGCTTAGCCATTTCCTCACAGAAAATGGGCTGGGCTCACGGGGACATGAGCTCAAGGTGCCAGGCTGCCAAGCGCTGGCTCATCCAGGGAGCAGAACCTGTGCAGGGAAAAGCCACCCGTACCTGGGCCACCTTTTGACAGCCAGCTTTTATCTTTATCTTTCCTTCCACCTTTCCAGGGATCTCCTGAGCCGTCGTGCTGGCCCATCACCAGGGTGACTCTGTGCCAGCACTGTCAGCCGCTGGGGACAGAGCATGTTGGCAGCTGGCAACAGCCGCAGGCTCGGGGCAGATGGGCAGGAGCCACGGGAGAGGGACTGAGGATGCTCCTGGGGGTGCTGGTCTGCAGATCAAACTATTATCTTTGATTTCCCATTTTCCGTCTGTTTTCGGTCTTTAATCCGAAGCCTATTCTGAAGATACATTGCTAGAGGGAGGATTAGGGGCTGAGCTGAGGAAATGAGGAAGCAACTCCAAGCAGAAGCAGCTGTAAATGTGCAGGGGACATCCCTAGGTCCCCTCGCTTCCTCGGGAGCTCTCTGCAGCGCGTGCCCTCTACATGGAGCTGGTGCTGCAAACATTTACATTAGCTCAGTGGAGGAAGTCCAGGTGAAAACAGGGATACAGAAATGAGTTACAACACTGCAAGCCCAGCCCTCCTTATTGATTAGTTCCATGGATTAAATACATTTGGCCCATGGCTCTCCCACCAGGGACGAGGGAAAGCGGCTCTCCCCTGCGCTGCCAGAGCTTGTGGCTGCCCAGAGGCTGAGTCTGCTCTGGCCTAAACTTGAGCCCATGTATGGGTGTTCGAAAACCAGTGATACTGTTACAGCAGCCAGGACTTTTCAGCAGAGGGAGGACAACCCCCTTGGTACTTTACTGGATGGTGCTCCTGAGCCGCGGAGTGAAGCAGGCTCTGGAGGCAGGCACAGCTGAGGGGCACGCACAGGTCATGGGCATAGGGTGCTGGGGGTCCATAGCAGGTGGAGGGGGGTGAATACACAAGTGATAAAAGCCTTCAGAGTCTGCTGCACCCACATACTGACTGGAAATAGGTTGCCCTCGGGCAAAGCTTTCCCAGAAGAGATGGACCTGGCCCGTAAGAGCAGGAAGAAAAAAGGGTTATGTTAACAGAGAAGGCTGTAAGTGTAGATCAGATAATGCAACCCAGCACCTACCATATGCTGGGTAACAGACCTTCAGGCAGCAAACCGTGCTGAGCACCGTCAGGCTGATGAGGCTGCACAGCCCAAACAAGACCCCGCAGAAGGCGTAGAGGGTGCACACTGCCTGGTTGAAGAGCCACCTGCAAGGGAGAGCCTGCGGGTTAACCCAGCCCTTCCCTTCTGCCCAGGGCAGAGGGCAGACAGCCCC
Organism: Rhynochetos jubatus; assembly: GCA_027574665.1. Classification (NCBI taxonomy): domain Eukaryota; kingdom Metazoa; phylum Chordata; class Aves; order Eurypygiformes; family Rhynochetidae; genus Rhynochetos; species Rhynochetos jubatus. The sequence goes on along the minus strand of CM050665.1, from coordinate 9,845,579 downwards.
TGTCATGCAGCTGGATGGGAACTTTCTGGGCCGTCCCTGCTCCGGAGGAAGGCTGGGTAACTTCCCAGCCCACTCTCCTTGCAGCAGTGGGTGGTGGGACCTCAGCTACTGGTCCCACACCAGAAGCAAAGCCGACCGCGCGTGGGGTGGCTGCAATGGGCTGCACGGATACTGATGTCTGATTGCCCAAGAAAGCATGGGCATGGTCTCATCCCTGATTTGTTCCCTGAGCATCCCAGTGACAGGCACAGGGGGAGCCACAGGTGTGGGACCTGCCCTGATCCACACGGGTGCACACCACTGCGGTGCCTGTGCTGTGTGGGTGCCGACTCAGAAACCCACCACCAAACCCCTTGTACAGCAAGTGTGTGGTAAGGTGGAGGGAGCAGCAAGCCACCCTGCTGTGGGATGGATCTGCGAGGTTACAGTGCCCCGGTGCCACCAGACCCACTCCTTGGGTCCCTCTGGGCCCCTGTCAGGGATCTCCCCAAATTTGCAAACTGCACCTGGGGCCATTGGCCAGCACAGAGCCTCTTCCACAAGGTACCTGTGTGCAAAGAAGGAGGAGGTGGCCAAGGGGAAGAGCGTCACTGTCATGCTCAGGTCACTGATGGCCAGGTTGACGATGAAGAACTCGGCAGGCTTCAGCATGGATCTCTTCCGATAGGCCACCAGCAAGAGCAGCGAGTTTCCAGACAGGGACATGATGCCTGTGGAGGAGGCAGAGGAACAGTGCTGTATGCAACAGAGTTGGGAAGGGAGCCAGGATCATCTTGAGATGTTTGGAAGATAACACCAGAGATGTCTACGGAGGGTGGAAAGGGTTCAAGGCTTCCCTCTCCAGAGCCCACAGGAGCTGCAGAGCTCTGTGAGCACATCTGGAGCTGTTTTACGTTGAATTTGATCCCTTCCCCTTCCTGAGATCCTGCAGAGGCGTTTGGTAGGAGTGATGGGATGAGACTGCAATGGGCTCTGTGTGCAGGATCTGGCCAGACTCACTTCTTCCAGCTGGAAGGAGCAAGGGGGGCACTTCCTTCCAGCTAGATAAATAACAGGAGCTTGTGCGATTGCTCTTCTGATGTGAGGCCAAGGAGCTGGGCCCCTTTGCCTTTTTAATTTCTTCCTGGCAATGTCACTCCTGTGAGTCTGTGTTGTCCAATATCATGGTAACAAAATAAACAAGAAGAAAGGCATTATGAAGATTAAGAAAAATCCAGACTAAACAAGAGAGGGCTCTTTGTTTGCTATTAGCATATTTAAAACAACAGTGGTGATTAAAATTTTATAACAAGGGCTTTCTCTCCCTTTTTTTTTTTTAATTACGTAATTGTGCTTTCATTGAAAAGAGGTCTCAGGGTCCTCAGAAGGGGAATCTTTGCTGGTCTTGGGGTAGGTTAGATGAGAGCTTCTCCCTCATGGATTAGACTGTAAATTAAATATCATGGTAAGAACCAGCTTCCAAAGCTACTGAATGGCCAACACTGAAGTTCCTGTCAGGAACAGGATTCCCATTCAAGACCTGGCCAAATCCAGGGCTTTGGAGTTGCCGGAGGGAGGAGTACTGGGATGTTTGTCCTTGTTCCCAGCCTTACAAGGCGTTTTTCCCACAGAGCTAGTCTTACATCTGTACTCAGTATATTTGTTCCGCTTTACTAACTCCTGGAGCTGTAGGTGCCTACAGGACTGTTGGCATTCCCAGTGGCATGAGCATCCCTTGGGTTCCCCATCCTCATGGGCATGAAAAGCTCTTACAGTGTTTGGGAGACAACTTGCTCAGGGCTCAAATAACTGGAAGGTTTTTCTCTGCCCATCATTCACTTCTGGCCCACACCAACCAGGGCTAGGCCACCTCAGAGCACATCCCAGCCCCTCAGTTTCTGCTGCCACTGACTCCAAATCACAGGACATTCACCAGCATCTTCTGCTGAAAGCAAGGGCCAGCTGGAGGTCCACATCACTTTCGACAGCCATGAAGCCAGCAATGCCAACAGAGAGTCCCGATCCGTCTCACATCGGGTGGCTGTGGTAGGAGTTACAGCACATTCCTCAAAGTTTCTTCTTCAACTTTCCAAATATTTAAAAACATAACTGGTACTTGCAGTTCCCTTGAGAGGGGAATGCAGTCACCAAGCTTTAGCCAGATCATCCTTTTGAATAACGTGGGGAGGGCTAATGTGGGAAAGGCCAGTGTGGTTATTCTGCTAACGACTGGACACTTTGGGAAGCATCACTGACTGCAAAAGGCCTGAATGTCTCTGGTAAGCAGGCACCTGGGCTGCCTGCATCAGGGACACAGGTATGTCTTTCCTTACCAAAGACTAAATAGAGCGTGCCAAAAATCAGGTCTTCTCTCTCCGATAAGGTGGAGATGAACACAGAGGCGTTGGACGCATTTCCCATCTGCAAAGTAAGATATAAATACAAGTGAGAGTGAAATGAGGAGTGCTCAGCTTCCTTGGTTCCCAGGGAGGACAGCTCTGCACCAGGCTCCCGGCACGGTGGTACAACAAGCCAGCAGCGTGCAAACCCCCAGCCCCACCGCTGCAGGAGGTGCCTGAACGCTGTGTGCGGCACTGCCCTAACTGGCTGGGCAGAGGGCCCATAATAGGATCAGGCTGGTAATCGCACTTGATTACCATTTCTCCAATTACAGATTTTACTGATTAGCATTAGCCTTTGGATCTAAATTTTCTTTGCAGGTCTCGGCCATATGCTGACTGCAGCAGGCGCTGCGCGTTTGGACATGGGGACCGCCTGTTCGGAGCTGGAGGCTTTGCGTTCCGCAAAGTCCCCCGCCTCCTCCAGTCGTGCCCTGTCCTTTGCGTGCCTCTGCCCGTCCCTGTGTCCACATCGGCAGAGAGACTTGGCCCAACCTCTCTGTGCAATGCAGCCAAGAGCTACTCATGTGCCATCCCGGCGGCATATTAATTGCCTCTACAGTGCGCCGTGCACTGTGTGTGCTGAGACGGCCCCATGCAGAGCAGGGGACTTGCACAAGCTGCTCATCAAACGCCAGCTCAGGAAACCCCACAGCTGGGGACAGAACGGAATTGTCACCCTGATCATCACTGCTCCGGGCTGGGACCTTCCTTCTCCAGCTGTAACTGAGTCTGATCCGTGCTGCCAGAACTTGAGGGTGAACATACGTATTAATAAAAAAAAGGAAAAGTCATTCCCTTTCTCGGGGTGCCTGACTCAATCATCAGCTTTATCGGCCTAATTAGTTTCCCTGTTATTTTGTGCAGCTGAGCCAAAGGTTCCCAAGTGCTTAGGAAGTTAATAGAGGGTAGTAGAGCAGAACAGCAGACGTGTTTCAGTATATTCACTCCCATCACTGATAACAAATAAATGGAAAAGTATTTTGTTCAGGTGAAGAAAAAAAAAGAGAGGGGTGGAAGAAAATAATGGTTTAATTATATGTCTCAATAGCTGTTAGCTTGCTTGCTGGGACGTTTAATGCATGCCGTACTCCTGCCTCCTTCCCCAGGGTCTCTACCTGCACGCTGCGGGAGCGCTGAAAACGGTGCCTGGCCAGGGAGAAGGGGCTGGGGAGGGGAAGGCGGCTGGGGCCAGCCACGGCACAGTTTAACCCTCACAAGTGGCAACAGGATACTTATTCCTGCCCCATAGCCTAGTCTTCATAGGGGCATACTGTGAGCTGGAACAGGTTTGTCCTTATTCACCTCCTCCCCATAACAACAATATCCCCAGCACAGATCCCTACCTGACCTCTAACTGCCGTGAGGTGGCTTGGGAGCTATGGCACGGGCCAAGAGCCGTGGGAGACAGAGCCTTTCTTTCCATGAGTTTTGCCATCATGGACTTCACCAACAGAGCAACTACCCTCCTCATCCGTACCCAGGTGAAAACGCCCACCTCACATCCAAGGCTGTGCTCAGACAGATGGAGCTAATTACTCCACCTAACGAGTAAATTACTTTGAGTGTAAATGTATTTTAAGACACTAATTGGCGTTAAACTGCCAAGAGATCCTGCCAACAGTTCTTCATTCTCTGTGATACTGGCCCATACAGCCAAACACCCATGGGCCGTGGTTCCTCCAGCCTGCTTCACGTCTTTCTTGGGTTAGGTGGGCACACAACCTATGGGATATTTACAGCTCACATAGTCCCACTTGCTGCTTTTCAGTGAGCCTATCTCAAGCATCTGATGTTAAGCAATCAAATATTTTTATGGTGAGTGCCTACATACCATGAGTATGATGGAGTTGGCTCTGCAGGGCAGGCAGGATCTGGTTAATTCAGCTAATGGGAGTTGCAATGGTCATCCATGGTTCTCCATTCACTCTGTTCAGCTTCTGGATGGTTCTTGCTCTCCTTATGAACAGAGGCAGTGGAAAGCAAGAGAACTGGCCTGTGCAAAACAGTTCCAGCAATTGTGTGCTGCACAGACAGAGGTGCCGTGCACTGAAGACGAAAGGAGAGGCAGCAAGCCAGCTTTCAGCTGGCTCTCTCTAGTAGACATGGCCAAAGCCCTTGTGCTGCTGGCAGACTCCCACATCCTTGAGACATGTTTTGCCCAGGTTACTGGTCTGACTGCTTGATGGAAATGTGTTTTTAAATTAAGCTCCGGTTACATCCTCCCGCTAAACCAACAGAGGCTCTCAGGAAGCTGTGCGCCACACTTGCCTTCCTCCCCAGCTCACCTTTTGGCGATGAGGAAGAGGCACCGTACTGTTTTTAAATGCCCCCGTCCTCCTGCCTGGGTCTGGAAAGTCTGGTCTGCGGCACTGCATGGACATTGTGAAGGCAAGCATGGACAGCCAAGAGGTCTAACCCCTTCTGTTTGGGTTTCCTAGTACTGTATTTCACTTCAGAAAAATGGCCACCACACCTGGGTTTCTTCCAGTCTTTTGTTGTGCAAAACAAGGCACATTTAACAACAGCCTGTGTTTTACTAAGAAACTAAATCCTGGCAATTATCTGCAGGTTTGGAAGCGCTGCTAGCCCTTAGGGTTTGATATGCATGCACCTGTGGGAAAAAGCACCAAGCAGTGTGATTGTCCAGGCAGGCTGACAGGCACACAGCTGATTTGCTTCTTGAACATAGCAATTGTCCCCTGTCTTGCTACCAGTAGATACAAGTATAGTATGGAAACTTCTCATATCATTACTTGTATTTATGTACATGCAGTTTTGATGTTCGGTCTTAAAAATTCAATTTCTCTTAATAATTGTCTGGTAAAATATGTAAGGAAAATATTAACATTTGCATCCTAGAGACTTCCTATTTTAAATAATACAGTATTGCTGTCAGAGCAGCAGCCTGGTGTGGAGGACTCCTTGCCAGCCCAGCACACACTTTGCAGGTGCCCACTCCCCTGACTCGCTTGTCCTTATGCTCTCCTGGCTGGTGGACGTTGCTCTCTCAGTTCCGCTTTGGCACTGGGGTAGCCTTGGCCCTCTCTGACACATTTGAATGTCCTCATCTGCATGGTATAGTTCAGCTGCACCAATTTGCTTTTCTTAGCAAACATAAGCCACAAGGTGCTTGCTTTACACCCCTCCTCCCCGCTCCCTTCTCACCTTGCCCGGTCGCAGCGCTGAGGACCAGGCGCTGTCAGCGTGGCCCCAGGGCAGCAGATGCTGCTCGTGGGAAGGGTATGAGGAGTCACTGTAACCTCCATCCGCTTACTTGGGTTTCCAGCTGCTCTGGGCAGAGTGCAAACTCCCTGGCCATCCCGTGAATGTCCACACAACAACTAGCAGGGCACCCAAGGGTGGAGTCTGAGCAGCCACAGGCCAAGATCCACCCTGAGCTCTGCTTAGAGGGAAAAGGGTTTAGGTGGAAAATTATCCTGACTAATATTAACTTGGGAAGCTGCACGCCAGTCCTCAGGCTGCACTGGATACTCAGGGAAGCAATCCACTTTGACCTTTCTGCACTTGCACCCCACTAAAAGCATCCCAGGGTAACTCAGTTTGCTCAGCTCATCACCTGCTCGCAAGCCTTCCCTTGCAGATTTATGTTGAAGGTGACTGTTCCCTCTCTGTGTCCTCAGCATGACTGATGGCACCTGCAGCTCCGGGAAGCTCCTCCCTGCCTGCCCGGCCAAGGCACTGGGATCTGCAGGATCTAGCCTGGGAGCTTGGGAAAACGTATCGACAGGGATCCTGAGCAGAGCCCGTGAATCCCAGGCAGAGGCACCAGCACAGAGGAGACACCAGGCAGCTTTAAGCTGTCCCTCCTCAGTTGGCTGCGTGCTGGGCCCATCTTTCAGCAGATATTAAAGCAATAACAAAGCTGTCGTCTGGTCAGGGTGCTGGGTAGCCCCTGGACGCATGACTTTGGTGTGCCCGCTCTGCAAGCCAGCCTGCAGAAACCAGCCCGAGTGCTGCGCCCCTGCAAGGCTACACCCCAGCGCAAGCCAGGCTCTGGGCATTGAGTATACGCTGCGTGACCGCAGATGAACTACAGAATCATTTAGGAGGAGAGTACGGCAGCTGCGGGGGTGGGAGATGATTGTTTCTGCCCTTTATGAGATGAAACATTTCAATAAGAGGATGTTCCTGGATACCTGATCCTGACCCTGCCACGTGAGCCCCTCGCAAGCACTCCAAGTGCTCCCACACCCGGGGTTCAGGCTGAATCTCTCCCTTTACTGAGTGTGCGGTGCAGACTTAGATTATCCCTTGAGATTTTCACTGACAATCCTGACTTGCTGGGCACGAGTGCAGGAACTCCCTAGCAGGAAAAAGGGAAACATTTCCCAACTTTTCTCCACCTTCCCCGTGCAAATCTTGTCCCTAGCCTCAAATCCTCACCATGCTATGCAGTGACTCATAAAGAATAACAAAATAAATGGGGCTTGTGTTCAGGTTTTGTTTAAGATCTTGTAAGTCATTTTATCTTAGGTAAAAGCAGCGATGGCAGATCTGGGCTTTAGTGGAAGGCAGTTAGCTGGATGCAAGACAGACTACTAGGGGATGTAAGGCCTGAAGTGAAGGGAGCAGGCAGAGCTGATGGCCACTGCAGAAAAGTTCCCTGATGAGATTTCTCCTTCACAAGCGAGCAGAAAAGGTTGCAGCCCAACTTCTCCCTTTTTCGGGCCACCCTCTGAAAGGTTTGTGAGGAAATGGGCTCTCCTCCCCGGCACAGGCATGGCAGGGCAGGGTGAGGACATCACGCTGGTGCATATTCATAATTGTCAGGGTGAAAAAGCAGCTTCAGAGTATTTAATTTCACAGCTAACGAAAATCCAATCTCAATGTGCTTCCTATGATGAACGTCCTCAGGAGCCCACCTCTCCCTTCCTTGTGTGCCAAAGCATTTTAATTGACGCTGAGGTTAAATTTATTAGAAAACCAGCACGCTATTAGACCCACAGTATGACACTGTGGGTATGGAAAGGGAAGGAGGGGGGAGGGTTCACTACGTAGTCATCAGCTCCGAAGTTTCTCTTCAGAATTTCTTGAGAAAGTGGCTCTTTTCCCTGCAGTTTCTGGTGATGAAAGCCCTGTGACAGTGCCAGCAGGGTGAGACCCAGCCGAGGGGTCAGAGTGCTGGAGTGGTGTCCCAGGCTGCAGAGTATCACCCGGGAATGGGACTGGGAGTCACTCACCCTGGGAGCAAAGTTGGTGCAGAGGAAAGGAAATCCAGCCAGAGAGGAGGATGCAGAGCCCCCCTTGTACTGTAGGTGGGCAGGAGGACATAGCACTGGTGGTGAAAGGGGTCTGCTGGGTTTATCTCCTCCACAGAGCACTCTGGATGCTAAATGCTTCACAGCCCAGTGAAAATAATCTCCCTGACTCTCCTGTGCTCTTTGGAGGGTAAAGAGTGTCCACGGACAGGTGATTTATACCTCCCTGTACCATGACTGAGTGACTCTGGCCACGAGAATGACGCCCTTCATTAACCTAATTGGAAACAACCTTCATTTGGGGCTGAACAAATCATTGCTGAAATTCACATAATGCACAGTTCTCCCCTAGACTATATTTCATTCTTCCTCAAGAGCCCTTGGAAGCGGACGTGCTGAACGCTGCACATGCGCACCACCTCTCCGGGATGCTTTAGCGAAGCATACGTGTATTAACAACGTGGAGCCTGGGAAAAAGGAGGGAATGTGGTCACACAGCTGCACTGGTGACGAGACGGGGTAAGGCCCAGCATAAACAGTCTGGAAGGAATTGTTCCCGCTCCTCAGCGTGCACGCACACACGCAGCAAGGGGAGGAGAGAACTGGCAAAGCTTGCAGGACTTCATTTCCTTCAGCACCCTGGCAGGCCTCCATCCTGCAACACATCAGGGAAGCTACAGGTGTCCTGTGAGATCCAACGGGCAAAAGTAACAATAATCCAGGGTAACTTCTATTTCTGAGCTATTACTTGGGATAGGCCTAATTTTTATGGGTGTGCTTGAGCTATTTGTAAAGCACACATCCCCTTGTAATACAGAAAACGATAAAAATGCACGTCTTGCACTGATAGATATGCTGATGTCATTGGCACATGGTCAGTAAATCAGTTTTACAGAAATATGGAGAAATATCATTTTTGTGTCCGAAAGTGAGTCATAACCTAGATCCTGTAAACGTACCGTAGCTACGTGCAGCACACAGGCAAGTGAAACTAGGATGAATACAAAACCTATTCCTAATATCTCAGATTTTCCCCTGCTGCTTTTCCCTGGGGGCTGGGAAAGCCTTCCCCACAGATGAATTAGAAGGTGGTACTCCTACTGGAGCTCCTCCGTGAGGGGGATGCTGGGATCTCTTCACACCTGGCCCCAGGAGGTGCTTACATGGTCTTCACTCTCACTGAAACAAGACAGTGTGCAACCTGCTTCCCTACCAGTTCACAACCCCGTTCTGGTTCTGCTCAGCTGCTGGAAACCCGCCCAAGGCCTCCCTCTCTCCGAGATGCTCCCCCAGGTGAGCCTGCGACAGAGGGGGAGGTTTGCACAGGCCTTTCCCTGTGCTGTCGTGTTTAGTGGAGACTGACAAGCTGCAGAAGTATTAGTGCAGGTACTTAAACACATTCACACTCATTTCTGACAGAAACAGCTGCTGGAGTTTTCTGCCAACTAAAAAACATTTCAAAAATGTGACTATGCTCCATCGAGACTAAATCTGTACCTCCTCTGGGAGGAACTTCAGACAAGCATGTCTCAACGGGGGCTGCCCCGCCAGCACAACGCAGCCCTTTAAAATCAAACTGCTTGGCCACGCAGTCTTTGGGCATACAAAGCTGCTGTTGAATTTGATTTAAGCTCTGCTGCTCAGACTCTGTTCTGAGAAGAGACAGGCTGTGAAAGCTCCTTTCCTCTCAATTTAATCAGACTTCAAAATGAGGTGAAGTGTTCCAAGCAGTGCTGCCACAGGTACCTTACCAGGAAACCCTCGTATTCTGCATCCCAGACACTGTTCTTGTGTTCGCAGGAAGAACCAAACTCAGACCTACACCCCGTGTCCATCCCTGGCACCTCGAGGACACTGGCATGGCTGGACTGTTCACCTGCACTCTGACTACCTGGAAATCCATCTATTGTATTTTGTGTGATTGTTGGCTTTGCCCTTTCCCTCTCCGGACTTGGACAGTTGCTCTTCTTCAGCCAAGGTGTCGCAAAGCCGGAGCCTTTCTTGGAGAGGAGGAGGAAACCTGAGGAGCCTGGAAACTCAGCTGACCTCTCGTCTCTTTCAATAGTAAATAGCAGGAATCGATTTCTGCAATTCCTAGCACAGTGGAAGCTTAGACACTGCTGCCTGCCTAGCAAATAAAGCAAGCCTTAAAAAGTCATAGAAGAGCAAAAGAGCATAGCACAGCGATTGCTCAGTATCTGAAGGACAGACTGCGATGTGAGGAAAGACAGCCCTCAGGAAATCACTTTGAGGATTAGGGAGTTTTCCTGTGCCAGGGCTGCCACCCCCATGGGTTACAGAGAAACCAAGTCTGCTTCCCGCCTGCCTCTGTTAGCCACCCAGGGCTCTTGCAAGCCCCTTTGAGAGGGGGTGCAGCCTAAAGCTCCCAGTGAGACGTGTCACCCACACACGCACTACTGCCCCAGGGTGCCCGAGTGAGGAGCAGAGGTTGCCCCCAGGGCTGGCACTGCGGGGCCCCCATGCCCACCCCGGGACAGGCACTGCCCCGGTGCTGTGCCCCAACATCCCCCTGGGGGAACGCGTCCCTCACGGCCCCGGGCGCACAGCCAGCAGGGCCGGGCTCCCTGCCCTGCTGCACCTGGGGACGCCCTCGGGGACCGTGTCCGCCCCACCCCCAGGACGGGGATGCTCGGGGGTAGCGCGTCCCTCTCCCGGGGATGCCCGGGGCAGCACCTCCCCCGCGGCCGGCCTCCCCCTTACCTTTCCCGGAGGAGCCGTCGGGCGCAGCCCGCTCCGCTCTCCGCCGCCAGAAACTTCCCGGGGATCCCGCGGCAGCTCCGCGGGGCGGCGGAGGTGGGGTGGGGGGGTGGGGGCGCGCAGGTTCCGCGCCCGCGGGAGGGCGGCAGCTCCTATCGCGGCTCAGCACCAGCGGCAGCGGACAGCTCCGTGCCCGCCGCGCCCTGCCTGTACCGGGCTCTGCCCTGCCGGTACCGGGGCTGAGCCCTGCCTGCCTGTTCCGGGCTCTGCCCTGCCGGTACCGGGGCTGAGCCCTGCCTGCCGGTACCGGGCTCTGCCCTGCCGGTACCGGGGCTGAGCCCTGCCTGCCGGTACCGGGCTCTGCCCTGCCGGTACCGGGGCTGAGCCCTGCCTGCCGGTACCGGGCTCTGCCCTGCCGGTGCCGAGGCTGAGCCCTGCCCTTCCATGCCTGTATCGGGCTCTGCCCTGCCGGTACTGGGGCTGAGCCCTGCCCTGCTGGTACCGGGACTGAGCCCTGCCTGACCCGGGGCCGGCACCCCAAGCTGAGGAGGCCGAGGGACACCGTCCCCAGAGCCCGGGCAGCTCTTGTGCTGCTGGGCTGGCCCGGGCACCCTCCCTGCCCTGCACCCTGCTCCCCACCAGGCACTCAGCGCAGGCACCCTCCGCCCCAGCCGCACACCCCCACTGCCTGACGTTGGAGAAGCTGTTCGTAGCAAGGGAAACTGAGGCACGGGGAGTGTAGTTTAAAGCAGCATCTCGCGGCCTCAGCATCCCCAGGCACTCTGTTCCCTCCCCTTGGCCATCATCACCCCTCCTGCCTCAGAGAGAGACAAGCTGGCTATTCACTCACCTCTCCCTGCAGATCTGGCTGGCCACCCGGCACGACTCCATCCTGCGCCGTGAGGTGCTCCAAGGACATGCTCGGAGTGACAGAGGAGACGAGGAGGTGGAGATCGCTGTGCTGAGCCTGTTGCCAATAGGAGCCGGGTTTTGTTTTCCACCCAAATCATTTGACCTGCCTCTGCTTGGCAAAACACGAGTCACGACCATCACTTCACCACACGTTTTGTTAATTGTCTCCACGCCAAGGGCTTTTCCTTGGTTGCCACTCATAAATGGGAACAATATAAAAAATCCTAGTGCCCATTTTTAGAGCTCCAAATATTGTCAAGACTGCTGGTCAGCTTGGATTTGGGTGCTTAAATTTGCTTGAGACAGGAACCCAACGCTGGAGAAATGCACAGCAATAGCATAGCAATAGCCTTACGTACTCTACGTGCTTTGGAAAGAGCCTTCATGAGAAACATTATGGACTAAACAGCTATGTAAATAGATACATACTGAGATTATTATAAACCGAAAGTTAGTTGTTGTTTGTGTTCCAGAAACACAAAGGCCCCAGCCAAGTCTGAGGCCCCGTTGTGCAGTCCCCTCCACATGGCCAGAGTTAACCCACAGAGCCCGACATCCATCAGGGAATGTGCCCTGTTTTCTCCCTTTCACCTGGGATGAACCTGAGACACGACATTCAGTGACATGCCAAGGGACACCGACTCTTGGCAGAGTCTCTAGCTCAGACAGGAGCAGCGGCACTGCGCCGCACGCAGGGACTGCAAATAGTTACTGAACTTTGTGGGCATGTTTGCACAACTGCATTGTTTTTTTAGCATAGTTTCCTTGGGAAACAGACCTCCATCTCAGTCTGTCTTTCCTCAGCAACACTGCGCCTCCCCAGTCGCACTTCATTCATCAGCCATTTTCGCCCAAATTTGGAAGAAGGATTGAAGTCTGATAGTTTAATTCCCACTTGGTTTGCACAGTGGGGAAAGACCCAAAGGAGCTGGCTGAGAAGGTGAGAAAGCTCAGTGGAGATGCCACAGACAGGCAGCTGACAGAGCAGTGCCCCAGACCCCTGCTTGCTGCCTCCCTGCATGTAACCAGGGGTTACAGGGGTGACAGCACAGAAAACCGAACCTGCAGGAAGCTAGACTTCATAAGGCTGGCTGCTCATGGAACAGCCTTTTTCTTAAAGCCTAAGCACACGGTGAGCCGTGCTTAAACCCACACCTACCACACTCTCTCGGTGTTGGTTTTTTATGGCAACAGCAAAGGCACAGACCAAGTCTTTAAAGGAGCACTTTTGAACTGGGATTTCAGCAACAGGTTGATTTACAGAAATCAAAATTGACCTGAAGCATAATTCTTCGTTGTGAACCCTAGAGATTTCAGTACAGCCTGTGTTATCTCAACCATTAACTTTGGGTTTTAAGCTCTCCCTTCTTCCTCTCTACACAGCCCCTCAAAAAAAACCCAAAAAAACCCCAACCCAACCAGAAAGAAAGAATGAATATTCCAGCTATCAGTTCCCCAAAGGAACAAAAGCCCCATCGACTGAAAGTGACCACAGGACGCTGGCAGCATTACAAAGACAACAGAAGAGGTTTGTCAAACCTACACAATGTCACCTGTCCCAGACAATATTTCTGGCTGCCAGCCAGGAGAATCTGAAGTGGAAAAGACTTGCCAAGCAGGTTACAGCCTGTGATTAAGCAGGCAACGCAGCAGCCCTGTTCCCCTTTCAACACCAACATTAATCACAGCATTGGGACTGTAATCCCACTTCATTTTTCTCTGTCTCTCTGTGCTCTGAGCCACAGGCAAAGGCTAACCAGAAGGTTTTGATTCCTCTTTGGTCACATCCTGAAGACAACTACACTGTCCGTGTCAAATCTCGAGACTGTAAGTACTTGGTTTTGCTCCTAACCCTCTGGAGCCCATTTGCTGAGGTGGCTTTGCACAGCAGACCCTGCTGGTCAAAGGTCTCCGTTCTAGCCACGCTGCAAGAAGAGGCCGGGGTGTAACTCTCTAAATGCCTGTTTAATCCTCTCCTGCCAAGAAGAGCTTCCCTGTGGGAAGATATTTTCTCTAGGTGCTTTTGTAAGTCTGCACTACTCAAACCGAACAAGCCATTTCACGTAATTAAACACTGAGGGGTTTAAGCATATGATGGCAGGATTTGCAGCATAATTGCAGAGAACCGAGGGGACTGGCAGCGAGCACAGGGATGGGGAACTGCCTTGCTCAGCGGTGGGCAGCAGCTGGTAGGACCTCCCCTTTACCAACACCAGCCTCCAGACCGAGGAGCAAGTGCTCCAGCTTTCACCTTTGAAATAAAGCTTATGGGCTCTTTTTCTTGCAAAGAACGTGAAAACAGAAACAAACAAACTCAAATTACTGTGGCTCTTCCAAATGGGCACCTGGGTTGTCCTTCAGCCAAGGGAAGCTGGTAGGGGAAGAAAACGCACAGGCACATGCACACACCTGCGTGCACGTGCTACATTTGCCGCTCCAGAGGAACCCGACAAGTCACGTTGTGGCCAAAGAACAGCACTGCTCACCTCCTAAAGCTTGCACGCAGTGACAAAACCTGCGAAAGTTGCCCTGTTTTGCAGCGGCACCAATGAAATGTTAGATTCGCTGCTGCTTGCTCAGGCTTTCAGCCTTTTGGGGCAGGTCGCCGCTTCCTCAGCACACCGTTCCGCCCCACGGGGCTCGCTCTCCTGCTCCCCAGCTGGCCCGGCGAGGATGCGGGTATCACTTTTGCACCTGGTGAAGAAGGGACAGAGGTGCTTTGCGCGCCGTGTCCTTGCCCGGCCTCAGCTTAGCATTTCTGCAGTCCAGATGGTGGGAAGTAACCTGAAACCGATATCCCTCTGCCTTTTAGAAACTACCGGCTCGCCATCAGGTACAGGACCCTTTCCTAGGAGCATCCCCCTAAAAATGCTGGCAGCACAACTCTGATAGTGTTTGAGATAAGCAGGAGATGAGACTCGGAGAACTCCTGGCCTGGCTGCATTTGGACTTCCTTCCCTGTGGTTCTGCCCCTGTGCTGGAGGACACCGACTGCAGGAATTTGTAAGCGTACCAGTGCGTTCACTCACTCAAACTACGTAGTTGTGCACCGAATTGCACGTGCAAATACTACAACCTTTTCCACGCAAACTGGGCATTCTGACACACAAGCATTCACTATGGAGCTCTGGGTTTACACATCAGTTGTGTAATAAGGGCACACGGAACACAGACACCCAGCCATGCCCCTCCTCTGCGTATCAGCCCTGATGCCGAACACTGCCCCAGCAGCAATCGCTGGCTGGGAACTCTCATCCTTTCTGCAGTATGTGCTTAGTGACAGTGAGCTGGGAAAGCTGGTTTTCAGAGGCCAAGGACAAGAGGATGCACAGCTGCAGGCAGTCCTGCCAGTGTTGCCAGGTGCTCAGTTCTCTCTCTGTTTCTTCCATCTCTGGCCATGTTTCTGCATTGATGGTGAAATGGAAAAGCACTCCTTGGGGTACCAAAGGGACATGGCAGTGCACCTGTTTTCTGAGATAAAGGAGGAGGGATGCTGCTGCCCAGCAAGCCAGCTGATCAGATCTGTAGATAAAGATAAGACAAACAAACATCAGCTGGGGATAGGGAATATTCTGGGAAAACAGTGGAAGCTCCACCATACCAGGAGACTAAAATGATTCAAAGGGAAAAAAAAGAAGAAACAAAGAGATTGGTGTGATGGAGAGTCAGTTCCCATGCTCGCTCTGCTGTGGAACAGGTGTCTGAGAGACCATCCAGCTACAGCATCATTAGAAGAAAATTCTAACATAATATATAAGATATTCTAATTGCTACATCTAATTATGAGGAAGAGTAAATCACCATGAAAAAACTATCTGTCAGAGTACAAACACGTAATTGACAATCAAATGGAGAGCTGTCATCTGTCTTCAGAGGCTGCTGCTGTGTATAAAGAGACACTACTTGTATTTGTGAAGTCGAGGAGTGCTCCAGGAGTTACTGCACAGTCCTGCTGATCCAATAAAACTTCAAATATTTACATAAACTCAATCCAAAAGTGAAAACTTTGTCAAGTATATTTTCCCAAACTCAAAACCTGTAGGACTCTGCACTATCAAACTGGGTTTTGCTAAGGCAGCTGGATAGATGTTTATAGCAGTGCTTTGTGAAACATATGGTACTAATCTAGCTAAAGAATTTTTAATTAGTCGTTAATTTCCTCAGTAACACAAAAGTCGACCCACTGCCATGACCACTGACAGGTCTAACTAAACCAGGGTCCCTAAGAAGGCAGCACGAACCATGCACCTTACCCCTACATCTCAAATGTTTATACTTACTCATGTCTTGCTCTTCCTCCATCAAAGACTACGTAAACAACGTAAAATGGAGTCACTGTCACGCATGGATGATGCCTTCAGCCGGACCCGAGTTACATCCCCACCAGGTGCCCCGAGAGCCTCACCCTTACCGTTTTCAGTGAGCAACTCATAGCAATCCTCCAACCTCAGCCTGGAATTCAGCCCAGGCTCAGGAGGCCAAAGGAACTGGGGTCCCATGGCAAGAAGGCTGCGCTGGCACTGGTGACACGCTCCTTCACGGGCTGGGCTGTTCAGAGCGTGAATCAAGCAGCCCTTCCAGTCTGTGACGGTAGCTTTAATGACCAAGGCTGAGATTTTGGCTTCTGCCTTCTGAAGAGAAAGCTCTGTGGATGTGTTACAGGCATCCACAAGCTGCTTCAGCTATATAAAAATGCTATTAGGCTTTTCCTTGTTACTGATCCATCGCCAAGGCAGCAAGTGCCAGTTTTATCACACAGACCTCCAGTTCCCCAACTGTTATCGGTCCTTTCAATGTATTTATCTATTTTGGTTTTAAGAAGTGAAGGGCTGATGGGTTTGGATTTCCATTTAAGATTTTTACAGCACTACAGCTGAGAGGTCTTTTTTTAATTTACCGGGTTTTAGTGCTTTGGTGGTATAAATGCTTTATTTTACAATTAGATGAGGTCATCCAGTATCGTCTGTGAGCATTTCCATCATTAATAAAAGCACTGATGGATTAAGAGGCAGGATGGACTCTACATTGTTGCAGTCAATCATGAGACTGAGACTATCCTAAAATCCATGGACTTCCAGGTTCTGAGGAATTCTCTAAGTGGCTTGTTCCTGATTAGTAATGGCATTTAATTCATCCCTGATGGTCTCCTTGGCTCGAGTTGAGTCCTGAATCACAATTTTCTGCCCTCAGTCTTAAGCTACAGTTTCTCTTGATGAAAGCAGACATGGTTACACTCATTTTAAAGGTCTCTGGCAATGGCAGTACCCAATGCAGTATCAACACAGGGAATTATCCAGGCAAAATGTCCGTGAAACCTCTGTTATTGGCAGATAATGTTGCTTACAAATAGCTATTCCTGCTCACATGAGTGACCTTTACAGGCAATGAAAGGTGCAGCCTTAAACCCGTACAACTCTTCCAATCTCACCTTTCAGTTTTAAAAGGGGACAGGCGTTTCTATCAGAAAACTGTAAGGAGACAACACTTATTTAAGTATAACACTAACGTCTAGGAACGTTAGAAACTCAGGTACTGAGCAGCACATGAAAATATCACTCCCCTTCAGCACAGAATTCTTGAGTTTGAACATTGACATTGTTTTAACACACTGAACATCGTGTATGCGTCACTTGCACGGAAGCAGCGGCACCCTTAAGCGTCCAGTGAAACATTTCATTTCCATTCCAATGACTTCTAGGAACAGAGTCTTACAGAAGACCCTCAGCACAAAGGCAAGAAAGAAGAAATTCTACCGCGCTGGAACTGTGTCTTTGCAAAGTTGGGTGTTTCAGTTAAAAGGTGGTTTATAACGAAACGTGAGGGGCTGACGTGCAGGAGCCTGCTGCTTCCTGCAGCCTCTGCTGCAGTGACATTCGTGTCCAGCTGGGGAGCAGACAGTCATGGGTGGGACTGCCTTAAATCACTGCAGCGAGATTTTCCAGAGCTTTCAGCTGATGTCCTTGATAACTCAGGGCAGCCCCTGGCTGGCACACGGAGATGCTAACTGGACCGTGTCCAGTGACCCTGTGCTGGTAGCAATAGATTTGCTCCCAGCATTAGGGCTCTCTGTTTCCTTGGTCACCTCTGGTTGCCTCAGTTTCCCTCTCAGAAGAAAGCACATTTTGCGGGGATGTTGTGAGGCATAATTTAAATTTGCAAAACGTGTTGACATCACTAGCTAGAGACTTGTTCTGAATGTTTAATTTTTACTTATCATAGCCTAAACCGAAACTCAGTCAGCAACAGGCAAATTAAAACTGAACCATTAGAAAAGCCTGCAAGAGAAGCAACGTTTAGCTTTTTTATTAAGTAGCAGTGACAGATAGAGATTGGGAACATGTTCCAAAGCATGAACATGAAAGCCCAGCCACAGCCTGAGGCATAGCGAAGCCTGGGAGAACCACGGTCGTTTGTATGCAAATGACAGTGTTGTCTGCAGGAACATGAATCAATGACAGTACATGTGTGCAGAGATTTGGAAGCACATTGCTCAATCTCCTACAAAGAGGATGGAATACTTTTCTACCTTGTGTTCCTGCTGTATAAAGTGGCACGTACTGCAAATTGCTCTCATCAATAATCAAGTCGGGAGAGGCAAAAATAAAGTGACAGGGAGCAGGGATCCAGGACCCAAGTGGCAAAACAGGTCTGAGGATACTGTGCTCAAAAACCATCATATCAAAACTATTCACGAGAGAGAAAGGGAGGCTTGAATGATCACTTTGTGTTGGTTGGGAAGACGGAGACTCTGGGGGCAGCTCTGCCCTTCACGGTGTTTCAGACATGAGCCCTTTCCATCATCTCCCAAGCAGGTGAGCAGCAGGGTAATGGGATGGAGAGGAGGAATGAGAGCTGTGATGCCCCGCAGGTGCTCACCTGTGAAGCGCGAGGCTCGGGAGAGAGCACGGGGAGGCAGAGCCAATGCGTGCAGCAGTCAGCAGCCCAGGCGGCCCGCTACAGCACGTCGGCAGGAGATGGAAAGTCAAACTTCTGTGTGAAAGGGGACGGAGTCACGAATCTGAGAGTGACTAGAAATAGCACAGCCCCATGAAAGGGTCTCGCTACCAGGACGGGGCAGTCACGAGGAATACAAGTTAGACAGCTACGCTGCGCTGCCCAAGCCAAATGCTGCTGCATCCTGCATTGTCAGGGAGTTGAAAGGAGCCTCGTCCTTCAGCTAAATGAAAAATTAGTCCATGGATGTATTCACGGGACAAGGGAGTGCAGAGACAATTGGGAGGAAACTCTCTCAATACTGGCCTGGATTAATGACTCAGAGAACTGTCCAAACAGCTGTGTCTGATACCAAGGATATCTGCAGGCAGCAAAAGGCTCAGTACCAGATGCAAATGCTATCTCCCCTGTGCAGGGCAGTGCTACTGATTGAAGGAAAGAGAGTTCCCTAAGAGACAGCTATTTCATGCACGAGGGGCAGCAACCAAACAGCCACAGATGGGTAGAAAGGTCTTGATGTGCAGATGGGCACGCCTGCCCACTTTGCCAGTCACGTACAGAGCACAGCACTGCACAAGATAAGAACCAAAGGGTGAATCTTGCACAACATCCTTGCTAGGGCTTCACTTTTGCCCTCGTTTGATGTTCTCCACCCACAGCCATCAGCACAACTGCAGCCCAGATATGAGCTAACACAGAAACTTTAGGTGGGAGCGGAAGGAAACAACCACCCTTAGAACATATGCTCCTTTGTTGGCACTTTGTATGAGCAAAAAGGGCCGAACAAGCCATTCTAAACATTTATCTACTGTTCCTGCAGTACAACCAAAGTAAATGCCTGTACTGATCAAACACAAAGAAAACATGGCTGGCAGTGGGCTAAGGCCCTACCCTCTGTGAGACAGACACCTTAGACCTCTGAAAGTCCCTGCTCCTAGATGCCTCTCCCAGTCTCTAGACAAATTGCATTCTTAAAACACCCTGTCTCAAAGAACAGTAAAAAGTTGTTTATCTTTCAAGGCACAGAAGTCCACAGAGATCAGATGGTGAGTGACACTGCCCACCAGGCAAAGCCAAACTCCCAGCCAAAGCCAAGGTGGAGCTTTCATTCCTGAAGCTATACAAGCACAGAAAACATTGTCTTGACATTGATTTCCTTCATAATTCTCAAGAATTAGAGGCTGCACTCCATCAGGTTCCCACTGACACTTGTCACTTCCACAGAACTATCTGATAAACCCTTTTTCCACCATTCCTCAGTCTGTGTTGGGAACTCGTTTACCTGAACAAAGACTTTTCTCCCAGGAGCCTGCTTCCAGCCTTTTTCCATTGTCCTGCCCATTGCAAGGCAAGCGACAGACCCCGTTACACACATCCACAGGAACAGCTCTGAGCTCTGCTGTGGAACTGTTCTGTGACTTCGGGCAAGCGACCGAAGCTCTGCTTTGTTACCGCTGTCACGCAGCACTGGCAAAGCACCTTTTGCAGCTCTCGGCGTCACACGAAGCTTTGGTGGCTGTAACCGAGATGAAGAGTTAGGTCAGTACAAACCCTCACTCGTGCTTCCTTACATTAGAGAGAAAACCTTTCACTGACAGAGCTGGCATTGTGAAAACCTTACAATTAAACACATTTACTGGTAAGCACTCACCAGGATGGATAACACTGACATGACCTGCCTGCAGTCCATGACTGACCCAGGAATGCAAAACCCCAGTGCTACCGGTACAGTGATGTTTTAGTCGGGTCTGCCACAGGAAATTTTAAAGTAGTATCAGCAGCTGCCAAGCAAAATTCAACCAGGACAATCGACAACAAAATTTTGAAAGAAATTTAGAGTCTTCAGTAAGTGATAGACCAATATCTCACAGAATTATCAAGTATATTATAAGGAAAGGTCTGTAGAAATAAGCAGTGATGAGTTAAGATGATCATTTGTGAAGGAATATGAAGGACAACTCAGGGATTATTTCAGCTAAAAACAGGGACCTGTGCAACAGAAGAGAGGGCTTTAGATTCTGGTCAAGTGGCTGCTTCATGCCCCTTGAGAGGCTCAAAGGGACTAAACACAGAAGATATTTTGTAAGTCACTTGCCAGCTCCACTGCCCTGATGAGCAGGGCATCTTAGTGAACCATGATCATCCCCACTTGGCAGAAAATTTGTGACGACCACTTGGGGGGGGTCTCCAAGCCAGCCAGCTGCATCTAAGTATTGCATAATGCCACTCTTGACTTCCGCTCAGACCACAAGAGCATTTAATTTAAGAGAGCAAACGGAGAGCAGAGAATAAAAGCAGGCAGTGTCCTAAGCTTTAGAAAAGACAGAGCTACAACATAATCAACGAGGTCAAAGATGTTTCACTAAAAGCATACTCCTAACATTTGATCTCAACAGCACCAGATTGAAAGATAAATTCGCTTTCTAGGCTTGGTCAGAAAACATGAAAATCACCAAAAATAGGCGCAGAAGTAAATTTCGAAGCAAAACTCCCTGAACATAGGGTGAGGTTCTCTGAAAAGCCTCATCCGCTCGCTCAGTACCCAATTAATTGGCTGGAGCAGGGATGTACCCAAACAGTCGCAGTACATCATACGAATGAAATTAACCTGGAAAGGGTTACTTCCGCTTCCATCGCTCTCCCTTTTGATGAACGATGTCATCTCACTGGGCCTCTGTTCCCCCACCTGCAAACAGCATTAATAGTATTTATTTTGCACACTGTGTGACATGAGGTTCTGCGTATTAGCTGTCTGTGCATGGCTCTGAAATCTGCATGCAGTGAGTTTTTCAGCATGCCAGGCACATTTTCTCCTTTGGTACCTCCCAGGCACATTTTGTACCTACTAATCTCACCAAACCAGTCTGCTGTGCCTCGCTGCATCAAATGTCTTAAAGGTGCCTGTGTCCATCGCTTCCTGTGTGCGACTCTGCTCACTGCATCATCTCCTTAAAAGGAGGGAGGGGGGAGAAACCCCACTACATTTGTCTGACAAGATTTAGCCACACTGGCTGATTTTTATCAACTCATATTTCTCCCACCACGCTGTGTTCTCATCTCATTTTAACGTCACTAGATTCTTACCTAGCCCGACTGAGGTCAGACTCGCTGGCTTATAATTTCCTGAGTACGCCGCCGCTGAAGAGGCAGCTCAGCATCTTTGCAAGTGGGTTAGGGACGGATCTGAAGGCTAACATTTTGTGAGAAACAACACTAGGTGATGGCATTCATTTAAGACAGATCTATGCTACAAGCTACACATGCTGTTGCCCAACTTCCTACCATCTGTACACCAAACTTTCAGCTTTATGTTAAACAGACACTAATCCCATGCTTGTATACTTAGATGGAGGCATGAGATAACACATATGTTGCTCTTGAGGTGCACTTCCCCCCCTCACAATTTGTGCTTGCGACTGTAATGGAAATATATATTAAAATTTATGTTTCTGTTCTTGTATTTGGCTTTTCAATGCCACCCACAATTCCCAGTGCCTGCATATTCTGGCTTCTCACATCCCACTTGTCCGCTGTGCTTCGAATGCTGCCTGCTACTTAAAGTCCAGCTGGCCACAGTTTAACCCTTAGCTTTCAAGATCCTCTCCCAGGCTCTCTTAATCAGCCCTGTTCAGCTCCACAGCCCAGACAGGATACTGCAAGCATCCCTGGGAGCACTCAGGGGCTGGATCCGACCAGGTATCAGCACTGCCAGGAGAAAACAGCCAGCACAGTAACCACGGTGCTCCCTCTCCACCTTCCCTGCCACGAAGGGCTCATCTCGCCCCTTTGACTCCTCAGCAGTCAAATTTTAGTGAAGAGACCAAAGCAGAGGGGAGTGGGGCAAACATCTGTGGAGCACCAAGCTGAAGGTCCGGAGCAGGCTCTGATGCTGGGAGTCGAGGGTCAGCACATGCCTTGGGGTTACTTTGCTAGTATCCAACAAAAGCCTGAAAGCAAAGGGCATAAAACCCAGATACATGTGGGTAGCACTCAGACCAGCTGAGAACCGTCCGCAGAGGCTGTAGTTATCCCTGTCACTGCGGGGGATACCTGACAGTTACCTTTAAACATCAGTACAGAGAAAAGTCTTCCAGCCCATCGCAATGCTACGTGCTGAGCTGTGGGGGTGGTGCAAAGGGCCTGTGTGTTTCATGGAGTTATCTCAAAGGGAACAGATGTGCTGAGAGCAACGGGCACTTACTAGCGCAGCCATTCCTTGTGGCCTTCAACTCTGGCGTCCCCTTTATGCCACGCACCCGCCTGCTTTTCCCAACAAAACTGAGAAGAGGGGCACTCCTACGATACACTGAACACATCAAGACTACAAGGCTCATTTTCTGCAAAATCTCTGCAAGCGTGCAGACAGATCCAATAACATTCACCATGTCCCACATGTGCATTGCAAAGTGGAACTGGCGCACCCAGCACCAGCCTCAAACCAGGCAGGAGTGTAGACTGGCCATTTCGCACTCTGGAGTGAATTCCTTTAATCTGTGATTTATTCTAATGTTCAAAGTCTACTTTGAACACATGCAGACTAAATATCTTACCAAGTTTTTTAAAAAAAACACATGGCAGATTCATTTTCATTAGAAATGTATCAATTTAAATAGATTTTTGGCTGGACTTTCCAATTGTTCCTAATTAATATTCCCTTTGAGATCTATCAACTTCCTTTGCTACTACCTAGCTTTTCCACATTAGAATATAAAACCACTATTTCAAGGAAAAGCCAGTTTTGCCTGCAGAGTAATTACACACCACTTGTTTATCTGGCTTAATTTTTAAGCCAATTTTTTCTCCTCCTCTCTGAAGGACTGTCAGGCTAATAACTTTCTCCCCTTATCTTCCTACTCATACTGCTCTTTGGCACTGCTGTAATTTCTTTCCCATATTTCTTTACTCCGTGGTTTGATAGTTTTTAATGAGCCTTTCACACCTGTGGTTTTATCTAGCATTACTTCTGTTCCCTCAGTTCCTCTCCCTGTTGTACAGACCAGGTTTAACCACACTGTAATCAGTGGTCCTCCGCTAGCGTAAACCCGGCACAAAGATTATGGTGCCAGGCTTTGTTTTCAATATAAAACTGCGTCCATCGTGATTAAAAGACAGTGCCTTGGCGACTGGTGTATAAGCTAGTTCAGTGTCTCAGTCAGGTTCCTAGCAGACAATTTTCCCTATTCACAAACCCATTTAAAAACCTCTTTGCGATGGGAGAGCTGTTGGCTGAACAGAACTGAAAATTGGGCTCCCCCTCATGAAGCTGCTTCTGGGGCAAAGCTGCTGGGTGTCATGATGTTAGTGCATCAGGGAAAAAACTTTGCAGCTACAGCCCATCGGGGAGGCGGGTGAGATCTGGACATCCCCAGCAGCTGAGCTCGTGCTTTTCACAAGCGCCACGTTCCAGGGAGAGCAAACGGAGAAACTGGGACACGACTTTCAGTTTGACAGGGAAGGTGTCTGCTGACAATGAATGAACCTCCCTGTGACTTCCAAGCTTTGTTGGGGGTGTGGGGCAGTGGGGAGACAAATTTTAAGTGCCGTGGAAATAAAAATACCCCATTGCTTCATTTTATCCTATCACTCTGACCAAATACAGTGCTTGTTTTTAAGACTACTTTTCAGATGGCCATATGATTTCTGAACAGAAAATCCAGTGCTGAGCACTGACAGAAAAATCACTGCCTCTAGCTATTATCTAGTCATATGGAAAATATTTGACTGAAGAAATAAAGTCCTTCATTGGAGAGCTTGAGTGATAAGCTGCAGGCAGAAAAGGCAGAATAACATCAGTGTCAAACTTACATTTGCTTCCAAGACATGTGAGCATCCTTCTTGAGCTCAGAAGTCATTTTGCCAACAGGCTTTGAGCCTGTTGAAAAGAAGTAGGAAGTACAATAAAAGGGAAAAAAGAGGATTTTCAAATCAAACGCTGCAAAGTACCAGAAGATGCCTACAACCTGCCCTGAGACTACAAACTCAGCAACAGCCAAGAAGCAAAACGCAGTGATTACACCCTAGGCTGGTGCTACAGGGAACATTTGATCATTCCTAGCAGGTGGAGTTCTTGGTGGCAAAGTCCTGTAGGTTTTGCACTTCTGCGGCTATGTGTTGCTTCCCAGGATCGCTCCGCCTTCCCCCAAATCATGGTTATAGCCCTCACAGTGTTTTAACATATCTCAAAAATGACTTTATGGAAAGCAGGTTTTCTTCCTCAGCTTTCCACCGTATTGCAGCTAAACCAAAGTACGATGGCTACACGCCATGTCTTCATGTCTCAACCCTGCCCCTGCTTACCAAATTCCCTGCAGAGCAAGACCAGACAGACACGAGGTTCCAAAGGTATCTAGAGCATCCCAACATGTAACAGGCTGTATTTTAAACACTGTGCACTGAAGCAGGAAGAAAGGATTTACCTCTAGCTGCAGGCATGAGAACGACGCTAAAATTTGTGCCCAAAGTTTTAGGCGTGAGCGATTAGTACCTGAACACTGCACCTTGCCTCTTTCGCTACGGAAGGAAGCTCTTGGACTGAAGCATCCTTTTATTAAACTGCACATAATGCTCACTGTAGTACGTACAGCAGCACAGTTATCATGCTCTATTTCACAGCATTAAAATGAGCTGTTCTCCAAGCAGAAATCTTCCTATCAAAGATTCAAATACCAGAGGCTTCCATGCTGCCAGAAGAGATCCTTTAAATTTTTATATGCCTCTAAATAGTCCAAGACTTCACAAGTCGCAATGGAAAGTGCATCAGGCTGTTTCCTGAAACAGGCAGGAGTCACTGAAGAGTCCAAGCAGGCAGCAGTTTTGAAAACCTCGACATGGCAGACTTTGCACAGAGCCTGGCAGCGATCTGTGGAGTACAGAATGCATTTCAAATGAAGCAGTGCTTCTCTACCCAAATATAGAAATGCAGGAGTAAGATTGGGGGAAAAAGGGATCCCTGAGACTGACTGTGCATGTAAAGCACCTTTCGAGTTTGAACAAACTCGGGACATGTATGACTTTCCCCAGCGGCACAAGGGCCACACACAGAGCAAACCTCCTTCTACCCTCAAGTACTTACCCATCCTAAATCTTGTTTGTATTACTGATTTACACAAAGAGGTTTTGGGTTCTCAGGCTGAAATTCTCTGCTGGAGACGTAGAAGTGGGCAACAGAGCCTAACGGCACCCTCTGCCCAGCTAACGCGTCCCCGGTTCTGCCGGGGAGCAGCACAGGCACTGCAGCCTTTGGCACTGTAGGGCACCACGGCCGCCAGCAGCAGTCCTTAGGGCATGGAAAGCCTGGGCAGACACTGAATAAAACATCCTCTTAAATGAGGTACAAAGGTTCCTTAAATCCTTATCAACACAAGACCCAAAATGCCAGGTCATCTACATGGATGCATTGCCAAAATCTGCGTAGCAGGATGCAGCATTCCTATACTACAATGCTGTTCTGCCACTGGGCTTCATTTTATCCCTTAAAACTTAATTTCTCCCCTCCCTACCCTTAACTGTAGCCTAGCTCACACCACACGTTTGCTGCAGAAGCTATACGTGACTCTTCTCGCAGCAGCTGACCAAACTGATCTTACTCTCCCCAGACACGGTACCGTCCCCTCAGCACAGAGACGGCAAGGCACACACAGTAACCAACACCAGAGTGCCATCTATAGCCATTTCACATGGCTCTGCAGCAAATGGACACGCATGCTCATTCCCATTCCCGGCACTAGGAATCAGAGAAACTTGTGTCATTAATGTCTGGAGAATAAGAGAATTTAATTACAGCAAAAGATGTAACTGTAGCTTCCCTAAGAGGGGCTTTACCTCTCCCGCAGCGAGAGGCGGAGTGGGGGGAATAAAGCCCCTCTCCCCTGAAAAGGAGAGGCAGAGCATATGCGTACAGCCCACCGCTTTCTGCCGAGGTGGCCCAGAGCCAGCTTATAAAACAGGCTTGTTACAGCTATAATGCATCCTCTCATTTAATACTGTGTGAAAAGATGCTACAACAGATTTGCATTTTTAGGGCCAGGAACAAGCATAAAGCAAAAAGAGATGGAAATGGCACTCTCCCCCCAGTGAGCATCCACTCATCCCAGGACCGATAAATACGCCACCTCTGCCAGCTCTTTCCAGGGAAACTGAGTTCCTGGGGAGGTGCTTCACAGCGGTGCTGAGCTGACCCCTCCGGACAGACAGGCTTATGGTTAATCCCAGCAACGCAGCCTGAGGAAACAGGCTTTGAACAGGTGACGTGACAGATGGCATCCTTGTCCCCTCTGCTCTGCAGAGTCAACCCGTGCTAGCTGCGGCCGGCCAGTGCGTACAGCCGCCCTCCTCGGGCACTCCCAAGCACCGCTGCTGCCAGGCACGGGGAGAGCCCTCGGCGGCACTCTGCCGATTCTCTCCACCACCCCTTTGGGGTCACACCACCACCCTCTCTGTGACAGTAATTACAGGCTCCACCGCATGCTTGGCTGCAATGGAGAACACGTCCACAAAAGCCTGGCCAAACAAAAACCCCATCACTTCAGACGGCCCTGCCTACACACCCCAACCAAAGCAAAGCCCTGTCAGGTGTCTGCTGGCTTCTAGTGTCAGGATCTGCCAAGGAACAGTTACACAGCTCTTTCCAGGGGCTGCATTCAGCATTCCCACCCAGCCGGGCTCCACCTAGGAACACAGCGGGAATCCTCATGCCAGGAACTCAGCTCTTCCAAAGATCCTCTGACCCTGTGCTAACGTGGGTGTCTAACAGGGGTCCTCTGCACCCTTTAAGGGACCACTCAGATTCTTGTTGTTACTCAGTGAGCTTCTACCTGCCCCTGTGGCCCTGCTGTGGGACCACACGTGCACCCACCGTGCCTGGCACTGCGAGGGGACACGCAGCAGACCACACAGGAGAGGAAGAGGGCCGCTCCTCTCCACCACAGAGCTGCCTCGTGGGAAGGTTCACCATGAATACACTAGTTAGTGTAAGTGCACAAGCAAACAGGCTGCTCCTTTTTTAGACTCGCTGGTTGGTAGCATCTATTTTGATTGGCAGTTCAGTTATTAAGGTTTAGAGCTTCCACATGCCACTGGCAAGGATCCACAACGAGGTCACTACAGAAGCTCAGTCTTGACTAACCGGAAGGTAAAGCGCAGAGCAGAGTTTGCACATGAGCGGCGATGGAGAGAAGTGCAGAGATCACTGCTTAAGTAAAGACAGTTCACCAGTACTGGCCACGCTTTAGAGAGCTGATCTGAGAAAAATTCAGGTAAGAGTTAAAATTAGACCATGCTGCACACAAAGCTACAAAACAGATTTTACTTACTCTGGGGGAAAGCAACACTTTTCACTAAGGACTTGATGAGCAGTTGTGGGTTGATTTTTCTTTTTCTTTTTTTAAAGCAGGTTGATGATGAAAAATCTCAGAACAGTATGACTATCATGAGAATAATTTCTAAAGCAGGAAGCATGACAGCCCCACACCCACAACAGCAGAAGCAGCTGCCACATGCAAGTTGTCAGCCACACACTGCAGGTCGGATCCTGCATTACTCAGCGCTACTTGGAGTTCTGACATTGTCTTCAGTGCAGTGAACTGCACGACGCAGAATGCACTAAAAGCCCAGCGTAAGAGAGGAAAACACAAATGTGCAGTCTTACCCAAGTCAGAAGGTATTTCACAGCTTCATCTCAAAGCTGGAATTGTTATGATGGAGCCCAGCCTGAACAGAAGTACCAGGACCACCACCACTTACCATCAGGATCCGCAGCACTAAAAGGATCCCACCAACGAGAAATAACAGTAATTAAAACAGTCTCTAACCTCATGAGAAGTTCCCTACAACATGACTTCAGTGCCTCCCAGATTCCACATGCTGGAAGAGACATTTCTTCTTGATGCTAAGATAAAAAAAAAAAATCAGAGCAGGTTGTTTCAGTTTTATCTGGAACATTTCCACCTGCCCACCTCTTCTCTGCACAAAGCCTCTCCAAGTTCAGTGGAAGTCCGTGCCTGGCTTTAAGCACAGGCAAGACAGGAAGCTGCTGGGTGTCAGGAAGATTTCCATAGCCCCTCTGCCTCGGCTACTGCAGTGGGAAGCCAGACCCACTGCCGCTAGCTGGGAGAGGATTGGGGGCAAGGGCAGCTGACTGTGGCGGTGAACCTGCAGTAATCACACAGCCTCTGACCCTGCTGTTCTTCGGGGTGAGCAAGCGCCCAACCAGCTCTCCAGGAAGGCATCTGGGGCAGCACAGCCCAGATGGGGGAAGCGTTCTGCCTGCGTTTGAAAAATGAGAGGTTGAAAAAGCTTGGAGCAACTAACTCTGCCTTACAAATGGCAGAAACCAACTGGCAGCACCCCACGGTCCCTAAGCACAGCAGCATCTCCCTTGCTTTGCAGGGACTCCTGAGGAGAAGAGATCCTTTCTTTTGCAGAGGTCAAGGCAGCAAAACAGCTGTTCCCCCAAAAAAAGCAACCACCCATAGCAATGCCAGGGCCCCCATAGCCTGTCTCACACTGTGTAAAGAGCAAAAGCAGCGCAGGGGGCAGAAAATAAGGAATCATAAGGATTGCTCCACTTTGACCGCTGCTGTGTGCTGAAAATTCCGGGTTACAAGTCAATTATCCACACGGACAGCCTGGTATTACCATCGCCTTCCCCGACTTTGGCACAGCCTGGCTGCAGGCAGGTGCCCATCAGCCCACCGCCCCCCTCCACTGCTACGCGGGTCACCTTGTCGCAGGGCTCTGGATTCCGGTCTGAACCGAGGGCCCAACGCACAGTACAAAATATGCCAAGATATTTTCAACGCAGAGAGCTTTCAGCGCTGTAAGGAACAGCCTTTCTTTCCACACATTAGCACATTGAAATCTGTACAGCAAGCCTGTCAAACAAAGCAGCTGCTCTCTGGCTCTCCTACACCTCTCCTCAGATGGAAGAGCTTCAATTATGTGGCATGCCTGCAGGATTTGAGAGTTACAAGAGCTGCTGCCGTACCGCATACTTTAACCTTTTGCCTTCCTCTAGGCACTGCGTAAGAAGATCTGATGTACCAGCCTGTTCATTTTCATGTGGTGGCTCAATGCAGAAGGTTGCCCTCGGAGTTTGTTCTTCACAGCAGGGGTGTAGGAGTACAAAACCAGAAGCTACTTATTCCCTCTGCCCCTACATTTTCAGACTGACAAGTTACAGAAAATATTTTCTAGGGGAATACAATCAACTGTAGGGGAAAAAAAAAGTAATGAAAAGTAACGGCAGTGTCCAATTTTACTTAATTTCATACAAGAGCTCTAAGATATTGACATACTTACCATCTTCAGACTACCATGACCACAGCCCATGATTTCCAGAAGGAAGTATGGAACATCCTTCCCGAATAAGAGTCAGGAACATCTGCAGCCCAACTCAACTGCTGCTTAGATACCACAGTAATGGCCGTGCTAAAAGACCTAACCAACTCCCACTGATTTCAGAGAAGTAACTAAGAGCCAAAACAGGTACATCAACATGTTACCTTAACTTGCAGCCCCCTCTTCCTTTTCTCTCAGTCACCCTGGCCACATATCAATCACCACAATACTGAGAATAGCTCCTGTTTCTAAACAAATACTGGAAAGGTGAATCTTCTCCCCTAAAACATTCTGCAGTATAACTGGCAATCTGCACTAAATGTTCATAATCCAGAGACACCTTCCAGAAAAAAACAAATTCAAGGAGCTGTCGGTTCCAACTGTCAAATCTCAACTACTTGACAGTGTATTGAACCTTGAAGCTTCTGTTGAGAGCAAAAGACACAGACACACGTACAGGTCTGTAATCAGAAATGTCAGACAGCAGGACAGCACAGAGCGTTGTTTTATACGCACCAGAAATGCATCAGCAAAGAAGCACAGAGGTGTAAGGTAAGATTTCCTGCAAGAATATTTGTTACTCTGAGCCTGATTTTTACAGTCATCCCACATACTTCCAGTAACCTAAACAGATCATAAGATTAGAGGATCTGTAGCAATGGCTCTTCAGGCATTTAAGCATTTACCTGGCATGCTTTAACACAAAGAATAAATGAAAAAGTAATCTAGTTTGGCACTTGAGAAATTATCCTGCTGCAGAGCTAGCAGGATGAAAGAGGAGCCAGAAGGCCTAACTCAAGTGCCAAAAGTACATAGGTAGTATCACACATCATCTGCGAGATGCAGCTCACATCAGGAAGCTAGTTAGGAAAAAAGCGCCTATGACATCGAGAGTCAAGGCTGGAAACCAACGCAGGTTAGCTCCACACCACACCCGAAACCTGCTCCCTACCCCGCGTCAGTCTGTCTGCTGCAGACTGCTGACATATTGGCTTACATGCTCTTACGGAACAAACTGAGTCATGCTGCTAAGACTTGAAAATAAACGGGGTTTTTTTAAAAAAGCTCTGCATTCTGCAGGCGCTACATCCAGTCTCACAAAGCTGAGGCTCACGATACATCCACACTTGCCCGTTTCGCCCCCAAGATCACCTTTGCGCACCGACACATTTCTGCATGCAAAACGCAGGTGTGGAACAGACAGCTACATGCACTCAACTTTAAGAAAAGAGTTAAGCCTTTTCTTAAAGGCCTCTTTATTTTTCAGTTCCTTCAAAACATAAATTAATTTAAACAAATCAGATGCAAAACACCTGCATTTTAAATTAGCATATATTTTACTGTATCAATCACAGCAACCTCATACAGTAAGATACACAAAAATAGAGCATGGTATCACTTCAATTCAACACAGTTTTGTACTACAGTATTCATGACATATATACACAGGACTCTTTTTTCAAAGCAAGTATAGTCCCTGCTATGTTCACCGTAAAAATTACGTGGCATCACAGTTGTAGTTATTCACTGTAGTGTGAGTTAGCCATATGGAAATTGAACTCGTGAACTAGAAGATACACTGTATAGCAGCCAAACAGGCGTGACACTTCAGAAGGTGAACAAAACCAAAATAACCACCAAAATGAAAACCACCCTTGGACTGTATTTTAATAGTAAAATTGCTTTTAAATTCCTCACTATATACATAACGTATCTACATTTGTGTCATATTTATATATATTTATATATTTATAAAAAAAAACATACAAGAGTTCGAAAACCTTAAAATCGTTCACCTAAACAATATTCACCCCAGCCTTCAGGGTCAGCAAGGCAATACTTGCCCGTAACATGTTCAGGAGCAGTCGCTCGATGCAGAAGTTTCCCTGATTGCTAAACACACGCCGTTCACTTTGTTTCTTAGTGCAAACTGTACAGTAACTTACTGTTCTCAGCTCTCTGTAAGACTCTTCATCTTATTTCCGTAATACTTTTGACACCCATTTATGGCTAAAATTATTTTAGCTATTTTACAGTGTTAGCCTATATAGTTTCCCCCCCTCTACCTACCTCAAGCCCTCCCCCCACCCAAAAAGTGTTAGACAAACAATCACTCATGCATGTTTCTGTCACACAGGGATCAATGGACATTTAAGTTCAGAAGCCTAGACTCTAACAGTGTTTAAAAAACCCCTAAGTGAATCATTTTAGTGCAAGGTGGACTACATAGTTTACATCTCAGCTAGAGTTCTTTACAGATAGTTTAAACACATTTAATTTTGCACGTCAGATTAGGTTGCCTGATACTTTGTTCTAACTAGCTAGTTGGAATAAGGAAGTTAGAAGGATTCTTATGGGTGTCTTTTTAATACAAAACGAAAGCCTGTTCACAATCAGGTGTTGTTTGGGGGTCAGACTGTACAGAGCCTAGCACAACAGAGTCCTGGTTCTCAGCTAGGGTTCCTAGGTGCTACAGTAATACAGATAATAATGTTTATCTGATTCACATCCATAACTGATGGGTTTACTTTAACAGGAGTCACAAATGAGCTCTGATTTTCAACCAGGCCAGTGCTTTACTTGCTGGACTACACTACAGACTTCGCAGTGAATTTGGAAGCAAGCAAAACATTTATACTTACAATTTCCATAGCCACAAAGGAAAAGCGTGCACTGAGAACCAAAATCCTGCAATTCTTGGACAAGACTCCACTTAGCCTAGTGGTAGCCTTATCAGGGGGAAAAAAAAAAATGTCAGATTACAAACAAAAAATGATCAGAGCTAAAAACATCAGTCTGCCACAGTGACTATAATAAGCTATGAAATACAGTACAAGGAAAAACAAAAATTCACCTGAACGAATAACCCAGAGAGACTTCATAGTTATAATGATTTTACCACTTTTAAGAACTCAACATATTAAATATTTATTAAAAATAAACTGTTTCCAGATTACCTATTTACAGTACAAAGAACAGTACTTAATACATGTGCAACAGAGAGTAAAGAAAATTAGTACTCAACTGGAAGGACAACACTCTAGGCATAATTTCAGTGACATGAAAACAGGCTCACCTTTTAAAATACCACACAGTAAAAACCAGTAGGATGATGTTGGCAACACCAGAAAATAAAGCACATACTGTCGAGATTGAGACTATATAAGCTTGAGATAAACAACCAGGAGATAAGGGGAGAAGGAAGAAACATACAGACAAAAGGAAGAGACGCTGTGGTGCTTGCATTTTGGAGACCAAGAAATGCAGACACGCTTAAAAAAAATAGTCCTTGTTGGCAAAACAAGCCACTCACATATTTCTTGCACATTTCAAAGTCGTAATTTATCAAAAACCGGCAGTAGATTCGTTACTCATAGAAAATGAGACTCTTTAATTTTCAGGTTTCACTTTCAAGCCTTGCATGGTTTTATTTGGGCAAGGAGATGACTGCAATGTAATAGAAAGGTGAGATGTCACTTTTCTAAAATGCAACAGCTGCCAAGTTTTAAAGAAAAATGTGCTCTTCTCCCCCATTTAAATTGAAAAATAATGATCATTTAGGAGTTACCTAAATTATAGCAGCATGAAATCTAATGTATCTGCAGCATCTGTGAAGCCACAAAAGTCAAGAACTGGCACCTGATCACTGAACCATGGTTCCAAATACTTGGACATGTCATTTCCTGTAAGAGGTCAGTGTATTTGCTTATCAGTGGAGTCAGTACATTAGTTAGGATAGCCCTTTCCCCTCCCTCTCTCCTTCCCCTCCAAAACGGACTAATCGAGTCTATCTATAAACTACGTGGGACAGCTGGGACGATTTATAATTTAGCTGATTGTTAGGCATGAATCTGTGAAGCTCGCTTTTTCTACAGCAAGGATCGTAATAGTAAGCATTGAGGCAAGTGTCACATGAGACTTTTGAGCAAAACGTGCACGTGTTTGCAGCCCCAGATCGGTTGCAAAAGCCGCAGCGCAAGGTGCCTGAAGGTTTGGATTTTGAACTGAATTGAGCAGCTCTCTCTTGACTCTGAGTCTGTGATGCGTACTGAGATTTCTCCCTTAAAGCAGATGCAGGAGACAAGCCGTCATTTGGAAGTGGTTTGATTGAATAGGTGCTCTGTTTCACTGCTGGATATTCCTGCCTGGAGCTGAACAGATTGTCACACTTTTGGCAAACCGAAGTGCCACAAGGTACGCCACAGTTTTGGCACTTGAGGGAAGCTGTCTCTTTGGCTAGGTGGGTGCGTTTGTGGTAAACGGGGTTGGCATCGTTTTTTAACACCCATACATCAGGCTTAATAGCTTCTTGTCTTTTAAAATTTAACATACTTCTAGAATCGGGATCAGTATATAAATCTAAGTCCTCTTGAGCAGAAAAATAGGAGCTGTAAGGGACATTTGTTCTTAGCATGCCATTGTGATGAGATGAAGTTGGCAAGAATTCATCTGAACACCCGTGTGGGGAGCTTGACATTGTCAGAAGAGAGGGTGATGGACGGATAATTTCATCTTTAAGGTCATCTTCTGCATCAACTAAAATTGGTTCTTTCCTGAGACTCAGTGAGCTCATCAAAGGTGGCTTCTTACTTTCCCAATAATTATCGTAGGTGTCCACTGATTTAGAAGGCTTGCTCACCTTTGGCTTGAAATAATCTTTAGAGGCCCGTTCACTGGCCGATTTCTGGAGTACCATTCGCGCCATGGAAGTGTTTAAGTTCTCTTTGCACTCTGCACGCCGTTTCATGGCTTCTGAGCAGCCTCTAACATCTTCACTGCTATTTTTTCGTTCATTTATGACATCAATCTCTGAATAACCTTTTTCCTTCACTTGCAAGTGAATTTCAAGAAGCTGCTCACATTCCACTTTGGCCAGAAAGAGTTCAAACGAAATCATTTTCACTTGAATGGCATCAACCTGCTCTTTGAGCTTATACATTGTTCCCAGTTCTTGGACATAGCCCATGTAGTTCAAAATCTGCCTTACATCATCTTCAGTTAGAGCAGACTTTACATAATAAACAAAGGGTCCAGTGTAGGTCTAAGGGGGGTGGGGGGAAAATAAAAGGAAAACTAGGTTACAAATTCAGTGGTGGACTAGATGTTCAGATAATTCAGTGACAGATACTATATAATTAAACAGAATAATAGTGACAGTGAACACATGCAATTCCCATGGCAAGATGAACTCCATTTCTGCATCCCTCCTGTTCAGCAGATGGAAAATCTGCATGAGGCAAATTCAAAGTAGGAGAGTTTTCATTCAAATTGAAATTCTGATTAGCATAATGCCCTCCCTGTTGATTTAAATCACTATGCTATACACTGACATTAACTTGCATTCATATCAGGCATGTTTGCATTTACAAGCAAGTCTACCAGGAACCATAAAGACAGAGATTTCATGTATTGGCCCTGGATGGGGGCTAGCTGTAGAGAACAGAACTACAGGAGTACCACAGTCTTCTTCAATTCAACTTTAAATATATTTGAGGTATGCCCTTTTTTGTGTGTTATATATAGTATAATATAATTATATACATTACTATATATAATTACTATAATATATATATTACTATGCGATGTCAGATGTCTCGTTTGTTTACTTTTATATTAGGTCAAGAACTTCGACTAAAAAAAGCCTCAAAACCGAAAAGATACGAGTTTGTGCAGGCTGAAATATCCTCAGCACCTGGCATACACATGAGGTATGTTCTTCACCCAGTTCAAACTGGTTTGGATTGCAGGCGAGAGTAGCCTGCCCATCAGGTCTTTGTACAGCACAGGTACTGGATCCACAGTGCACAGCCAAAGCTAGAATCGGCAGTGCATCAAGAGGGATCCTTGAAGGACCAGCCAACATTTCAAAGGCCACAACTTAAGCATAATGATGAAGATTTATGGAGAGATCTTGAAGAAAGGTAGTTTCCCCTTGAGGAAACAGAGAACTCTCAAATATTCTCATAATGTCCAAATTCTCTGCTAAATAGTGAAAGTGTCTTAAGGAAAGACAAACAAAAATACCCATAACTAGCACACAACCTGCAAATTACTTTAGGCACCTATGCCAGCAGTGTTTTTATCCGGCTCTCAAGTCTCCAAACCATTCTTGTAAGTCACCTGCAGCATTCATTACTGACAGGCTGCAGCCGTTTTGAACAAACATATAAAACCAAAAGAAAATAGAAAAATCAACAGCAGAGAACTCCCTATCAGATTTCCAGCACCCCAGCCAAGTTCCTACTTTTCCCTCTGAGATCCTGGCATAGGTAAATAATTTGAAAGTACATTAAAATCAGAACATCACGAATTGAGAACTGACAAGCAGATAAAAGATATTCTGGAAACAATTACTTCAGAGGAGTTCCTTTACCATTTTAACTTGTGGGAACCTCTACAAAGCATTGAAAGCAAATTTGAAGGCATGCATTGGTAGTAGCTGTGCTCAATTAATAGTTGTTGCAAGACAAAAATCAAACTTTGAGTGAGCTTAAACACAACCTGACCGCTCACCCTAGTGAAAACATCTCCAGGTACAAATTCAGACACTGTGTAGCCGTGTAGGCGGAACACAAGCCTTAAATAAGCTCTATTTCACAGTTACATTTTAAGTGCAGATAGTACTTGTATTGCTGCCCTCTGGATACTCTCACCAGCACACACTTCACTTATTTTACACAGAAACTTTCCTATGGCTCTGTTTACCAACTATATACAGACAAACATATACATCATGCTAATAGGTGGGGAAAAAAGAAGCCTTTAAATGAGACACACAAAATGTATTGAAAGAAAGAAAACCAAACCACATTCTCACTATGGTCACACACAAAACGTCTTACCTTAATGGTTTTGAACTCCTTTTTCCAGGGGTAAAGAAAGAGATTAATTCCAACTGTCTCAAGCATGCTGAATGCATTATGGAGAGAATGTAAACTTGAGGATTTCACAGATCTCAGGGAGTTTTCAGCCATCTCGTAAAATTTTATCAACCGGAATCTATAAAAGGGATCAATTTTGGGAAGGCAAAGTAAGGCTGCCGCTGCCACTCGTAAATACTCATCATTAATAGGACGCTGCTTGTTGTCAGAGGCATTCAGTTTGCATTCATGGAACTGTACATACTTCCTAAATAAATCGTCTTTGTATTTTGTATCCATTGAAATCAGTTTTATCTCACACTTGGGCAGCTACCTCGTCTCTTTCATGGTTATTCGGCAGTAGGTTGATTATCTGGCACTAAGAATCTTCGGTAATGGCAACTCTTCTGGAATAAAAATTGAAAACAAAGACAAATCATCACAGTTGCATAAATCCCAGATGTCCACAGCATCTATCTGCTTCACAGGAGTCTATGAAATGGTTCACAGAGCAGCAGCTCCTACAACAGCCTCTTTAGGTTTGCGAAAAAGCGCAAATCTACAGAAATGCTCATGTCCTGCTTTTCACTGTCATTCTCTACTCCTCTTCCAGTTATCCGCTCAAGTAGCACAACAAACCTACATCGAGAGAGGCACTGAGTTTGATACAATAAAGCTGGTGTAGGCTCAAGCCCAGACACAGGGTTCCTCAGCTTAGGGAACCCAGACAAAAGTAACTCACACCAAAAAACCGAAGGGAGAACATTGAGTTTTTCAGAGTCTCTTCTCTGTGTTTTATTTTGCCCTTTCAGTTGAGGGAGGCAATTCTCCCCCTCTACTCTGCTCTCGTGAGACCCCACCTGAAGTGCTGTGTCCAGCTGTGGAGCCCTCAACACAAGAAGGATATAGACTGGTTGGAGCGAGTCCAGAGGAGGCCACAGAGATGCTCCAAGGGCTGGAGCCCCACTGCTATGGGGACAGGCTGAGAGAACTGGGCTTGTTCAGCCTGGAGAAGAGAAGGCTCCAGGGAGACCTTATAGCACCTTCCAGGCTTTTTACAAGGGCCTGTAGTGATAGGACAAGGGGCAACAGGTTTAAATTGAAAGTGGGGAGATTTAGAATAGATATCAGGAAGAAATTCTTCCCAGAGAGGGTGGTGAGGCACTGGGACAGGTTGCCCAGAGAAGCTGTGGATGCCCCATCCCTGGAAGTGTCCAAGGCCAGGCTGGATGAGGCTTGGAGCAACCTGGTCTGGTGGAGGGTGTCCCTGCCCATGGCAGGGGGTTGGAACTGGATGATCTTTAAGGTCCCTTCCAACCCAAACCATTCTGTGACTCTATGAACTTACACAAACATTATTTTAATCAGTCACCTTTTTTTTCCTCATTGCATAGTGATACAAAGATTTTTAAAATCCCACAAAAGTTTCATTTTGCTCAACCTGGGAAAGCATCTACTTTTTTTTCCCTCTAGTGGCACAGGACTGCCCACAGACTGAGCCGATCTATTAACTTTGCCTTTCTTTTTCTAACAGTTTCCAGGCCTGTGACTGCCGCTGACATTCCACCCGATGGCACAGCCAGGCCATCACTGTGCTGGGAGAGCTTGTAGCCATCCTACAGGGAACAGACTCCCCTGATCGCTGCAAAGTACAGCCGAAGTTTCGGCTGAATGCCGGCAGCTGCAGAGGAGATTGTAATCGTTCAACAAAAAGCTACACCTGCCATTTTTAGCTGCTTTATTCGAAGAGAGCAAAATCCTCCTGTTTTTACATCATGTACACTTTTGTTTGCAGGGAGAGTTGCTTTTATATACATACTGATGTACATTTTCACCTCGCTGTGATCACACACCACACAGAAAAAGCTTGTGACGAAAGAAGCTTCCTAATGCTACTTTACCAAAACCAAGGTAATTAACAGGCCAAGGGACTCCATCTCGACTGCCTGAGGAACTTGTCATCAAAAAGCAGACCACAGGCTTTGCTTTTTAAATGAAAGCACGATCTAGCCTTTCCGGCCTTCCCAGCTGAGAATCAAAGGGAGGGGAGGCGGGGGAAATCAATGTGCTGTTTCGGTTACAGTCAGTCTCAAACGGCACTTTAGAAAAGACTTTCCACCCAATATTAATTGCAGTTGGTAGATTATTGATCAATACTACTAAACAAAAGCGCTTGGTTACATGTACGAGACACCAGGATTAGGAAAGTCCCCAGATGAAAGCCCTTCGTCGCAGCCCTGACCGTGACACTTAAAGCCACTGCCAGCTCTGACTTTGACTTGCCGTTTGTACACGAGCCAGAGTTCACGCAGCTGAACGGCAGAACACGACAAACCAAACGTGCCAGCAAACCTTTGCAGAGCTGCTCCTCCACACGCAGAGCTTTCAGAAGCAGAACATCCCCGTCCCAGGCAGCCCACCCAGTGCCAGGCAGGCTCGAGCAGCTAACAACCATGGTTACGAGGCTCAATAAAACCTCAATATGTGAGCAGGCACAGATAAATATAGTTTTAAGAAACACACTGGCTGACAGAACAGCTAAGGTAACAAGGCCATCTTGCTGCAAATTATTGACGGAAAACCTCAAGATTTCATGGAGACGCGTGAATTCTGATGCGAGTCCAGTTTCTGCTAAGGAGGCAAGAAAACGTTTCTATCCATCTCCGGGGTCAAAACCTCAACTGAGGGAACCAACCGCTCTGCTCTGCCCACCTTGCGCTGCCTGGCAGGGTACTGTCAGGCACAAACCTTTACAGCAACAGGGGACAAACACAGGACAGGTACAACCGCCTCCTAACCCACGCTAAGGAGAGCAGAAATGCCAGGCTTTCACCCAAGAGTTGAAAAGAAAATCAGCCCGAATACAAAGGCTGTTTAACAGCACGTGAGCACACCGCATCGCTGTGGAATTTCAGACCATAAAACACGGGAGAAGGAGGGAACAACACACAAGCTGACGCCAGCCCGAAGCCGTTTCGCTCCCCGATTCTCACGGAGACACCTGTTGCAGAGATGCCCAGCCCAGCCGGGAGAGCGGGACGGGGCCGGCCGGTGCGAGGAGCCGCAGACACGGCTCCGGGACGCCGGCTTCGCCTCCCCGGCGTGAGAAGCACCGCCGAGCCCCGGGTCGGCCCCGCAGGCGCTTCTCTCCAGCTTTCCCTCCGGTAAAGGGCCGCCACAACCCGCCCCACCGCCCGCGCCTCTGGCAAACCCACCGCCCCCCTCTCTTCAGCTGCCAGCGCGGCGCCCAGAGCTCCCGCACCCCACCCCGCGGGCCGTGCCCGTCCCTCACCGCTCCGCTCCCGGCCGCGCCCGCCGCCCGGGACCCGCCGCCGCTCAGCCGGAAGCGCCCGGTGACCCGGATACGGACTGCGGACCTCTCTGCGCTCTAGACGCTCCCACGACGTCCTAGTAGAGACCACCGCCCCGGAAGGGCTGCCGGCTGGCCAGCGGCGGCACACACCCGCCCTCACGGCTCGGCCTTCCCGGCACCGGCCCGGGGGCTGCCGGCAGCCAGCAGGAGGGGGCGGCTGACAGCGGCGCCCCGGAAGTGGATGGCGGAGGGGGGGCGGGGCACCGCCTCCTGCCGTTCGGAGCACTTCCGCCGCGTGACGTCAGTGAGGCTGGGTGCGCGGCGGCCTTCTCCGGGGCGGCGGGACCGAGCGGCTCCGCACGGGCTGGGCCACCTGCGGGGCGGGATGGGGAGGAGGCGCAGGCCGCGACCGCCAAGCGGGCAGTGCCCGGGCCCCTCTCGCCCCTCCTTAGGCTCGTTGGGAGCGTGGAGGTGTGGCGCGTGCTCGGGCGTGGGACCGAGATGGCTCCTGCGCCACCGACGAGCCCGGGTCCTGGACCGGAGGGGATGGCACTGGTGTCGGCCCCAGAGCCGGGGAGGCGGCGGCTGTCTGCGGAAGGCCGTGGGAGCGAAACGCAGAAACAGCCGCCCCGCCGGCCCTGGGGGCTCTCCCTGGGCTGGGAAGGCAGAGAGAAGGAACGCAACCAGGAAACGAAGCGGCTGTGTAACTTACGTGGGATGCGTTTATGTGGGAGTTGTAACAAAGATCCACTGTAAAATCATCGTTCTGTTACAAACAGTGTTTGTACCCTATTGGGAATCGCAGGGAAGAGCTGTGATGTCCTGCCCTTGAGACGTCCACGGTTATTCCAGAGCCGGAACAGCCTTAAGGATGCCCCACCACGTCATGATTTGACCCCAGCTGGCAACCAAGCACCACACAGCCACTCACTCACCCCTCCCTCCCCCCTGCGGAGGAGGAGAATCGGCAAGGAACCTCGTGGTTTGAGATAAGAACAATTTAATAACTGAAAATAAATAATGGTACTAATAGCGCTAGGAATACTAATACTACTACTAATATGTAATTAAATACTACTATCACTACTACTACAAAATGGAAATAATGCAACTGCTCACCAACCAACACCCAGCCAGTCCCTGAGTAGGGAGAGCCTGAGCCAGAGCACAAGAGAGAGGGAGAGCCAGAGGGAGGACCCGTGGCCCACCCCCCAACTCGGTATACTGAGCATGACGTTTTATGGAACAAAATACCCCTCTGGTCAGTTTGGGCCAGCTGTCCTGGCTGTGTCCCCTCCCAGCTTCTTGGAGAGAAGCAGCTGGACCGCAGGGGCAGTAGCAGAAACTGGAAAAGGCCTTGACCTGATACAAACATGGCTTGGCAGCAACAGAAAACATCAGTGTGCTGTCGGTGTTTTTCCCAGCACAACCAAACCAGGGTACCGTGATGGCAATTAACTCCATCCCAACCTCAAACCAGCACGCGCCATCCTACCAGGCTGCGCGGCGAGACAAACGCAGCTCCTCGCGCAAGGTGACACAGCCACCCCCGTGCCGCTCTCCACGGCTTTCCCGCCGCGCCGCTGGGCTGCTGCTGATGCCGCCGGTTTCCCCCGCGCGGTGCCGAAGCGCAGCCCGCTCTCCCCGCCGAGGGCAGCCCCTCCCCCGGGCCCGCAGTGGGGGTTCCCGGTACGCTGAAGCGGCGACCGGGAGCGGAGCGGCTTCGGATCAAGCCCCCGCGGCGGGACACACCCACTGGGTCGTGGCCACGCCCATCGGGTCACGGCCACGCCTGGGAGCGGTGTCTCGGTGACAGGGGCGGTGCTGCGCTTGCGCATGAGCCGCTTCCCGGTTGGCTGGTGGGGCGGGGCGGGGCGCGGCGGTGGCAAGATGGCGGTGGCCGGCGGCGGGGGCTCGTCTCGCTCCCCGGAGCGGCGATACGACCCGCTGTCGCGGTTCACCTGTCCCGTGTGCCTGGAGGTGTACGAGAGCCCGGTGCGCGTGCCCTGCGGACACGTGTGAGCGGCTTGGCGGCGCGGCGCGGGGCCTGAGGCGGCGGTGGCGGCGGCTCGGGGCCCTCTCAGCCCTGGGAGGGAGGGGAGCTGCAGCTGGGCCCGCAGGCGCCTTGGTGGCCTGGGGGCTGTAGGGCCCTGGGAGGGAGTCGCAGGTCGGTTGCCCCTAGTCCTCCCCTTTCGCTCCACTACGAGCGGAATGGCCCCGGGCGGGCCGGGATGAGCAAGGCCGCGGCTGTGCGGCGGGGGCTGGATGCCGTTTGGGGGTGATTGGGTCAAGCAGCACAGCCTGAGGGCGAGGGAGGGCCGCAGGCAGCTCTGCTCTTCGGCAGGATCTTATGGGTGGCCTGGGACTTCCCTGAAAGCAACAACAAAAAAAAATCAGTGGCTAGGAAAAAGAGCTAATTATTTTTCACTTTCACTTATGTTTTTTCCTGAGTTACGTAGAAACTGAGGGGGCAGAGCTTCTTTTTAATCCAAAAGCTACTAGCACTGAGCATTGCAAACTAGAATCCTACTCCTCCCTTCATGCACAAATGTCATCGGGCTGCTGGTTTATTAGATACAACTTCTTCAGACTCCATTGTCGTTTAGGGCAGAAGACGTGGAAGGGCTCTGAATATTTATGCTGCATGTTCTCACCACCTACTGTTTTCCTCCCACCCTAGCTTTTGCACTCCATGCCTACAGGAATGTCTTAAGCCGAAAAAGCCAGTTTGTGGTGTCTGCCGCAGTACCCTGTCGCCTGGTAGCAGAGCTCTGGACTTGGAAAAGCAAATTGAAACGACAGAAACCACTTGCAATGGCTGCAATAAAAAAGTATGAAAGTATTTGGAAATTAATGAGGTGTGCCTGCTTGGCCATACTGCCTAGAGGGAAATGAAGTGCTTGCTCTTCAGCTTTCTGCAGAATCAGGTCAAAATATTTGTTCTGATAAGAGCTAAAGATATTTTATGTAGGCAGCACCCAAATGCTGACATTCTTTCCACAGTTTTTTATTGTTCACTCTTCAGGAAGTGAATTTCAAAGGAAAGATAGTGATTTTAAATTTATAATAAAATGCTGCTTCTGGACTTGCTTCTGTAAGCAAGTCTCTGTGGGAGGAATGTTGTAATGAAGCAGTGGATGTGGGGTTTAGATAGTGATCTCTTTGGCTCTTAAACAGAAATTTATTTGCTTCGCTTGACATAGCAGTCAAAGTTGGTTTTGGGCGGTGTACTCCACAGACTTATTGTTTGCTACTGTCCTGCACGTTGTATGGCATCCTTCCTGTCATTTCCTTTCTCTTTGTAAAGCTGGCCTTCTTGGTGTTAATCGAATGTAGAAGAAAGTATCTTAGCAGATGGCAAAACAACAAGA
Organism: Rhynochetos jubatus; assembly: GCA_027574665.1. NCBI lineage: Eukaryota > Metazoa > Chordata > Aves > Eurypygiformes > Rhynochetidae > Rhynochetos > Rhynochetos jubatus. The sequence continues at coordinate 9,802,514 of CM050665.1, read as the reverse complement.
AAATTATAATTACCCTCACCTTAGTGTGCCTAACAGCTCTGTTAATTTCACTTTTTATTTCTGGGTAGTGTCTTCATCCCAGCTGATAGAAAACTGTAGGGTATTGAATTAGATTTCCTTATTGTAAATGTGAATCTTCATTAATGGGGTTGAACAATTAGCAATCAGTCTACACCAAGACCTGTACGAAAGGCCAAATTGTTTTCCATACACTGTCTGTTTTCCACAATGACCAGGTAAACTGGCTTTATGTGAAGCTTTTTAATACATATATATGCTACAGTATAGGTTAAGAAAAGTGAGCTGGCCCAAACAGTGTTGTATTTGTAAAATATTACAGGCAGCAAAGTTACAGGTTAACTAATCTCTAATCTCAAAGCTTTCTGCCTTGCCAGCTGCAGTGTTTGGGTTTTCCTGCTTTAACGCTGTCTGCAGAAGGCTGCTTTTTTTTTACGTTTACTGCTTCTATTTGAAAGTGGAAGTAACTGCAAATAGTTTCAATTAACCTTGCTGTCCAACTTGCCTGCACAGATGTACCTCTCCAAGATGCGTAGCCATGCAGCTTCGTGTTCGAAGTACCAGAATTATATAATGGAAGGTGTGAAAGCTGTGACTAAAGAACCACTTCACAACACCAGGTAACTAGCTCTTCTCTGGAAATCCTTGCCTTTTTTGGTCACAAAACCAGGGCTGTTGCTGATTAGTCATTATAAAAATCTCAATTCTCTTTTCTTTTGAGAAGAGTCCTTTTATCATTAAAGATTTCACTGCACTGTGGGGTTTCATGTGAGCTGTAGAATATTGCAGTGAAAGCAGACCTCCCCTCTTTACTCAGTTTGGGTATTAATTGTTTTAATACTTTTCACGTTGTTAAAAACTAAGCCTTAATCCTGCATCTGACTGTGCACAGCCAACCTATTCTCCTTCTGCATAGTCCGTGCACTAGACATCTTAAAGAGTACTCAGTAAAAGAAGCTATTTTCTAATTAAAAGCTTTGTATTTCTGCCTCTTAACTGTAGTAAATGGTAGCGAGGGAGAGTTGTAATTGATTGCAGTGCACTTATCTGTGTTGTAGCATACTGAGGGTACCTCATGTTTAAAAAAAAAAAAACACAAGGTGGTAAATGGCATTTTTGACACCTGTAGAAGAGCTCTTGTTCTGTGTAAACATGGGTGATATTAAGAGTTCCTTAAGCTGTTGGAAATTAAGCAGCTGATTCTTAACATGAGCTCACCTCAGTTGAATGAATAAGACTGTTGCTTTAAATTATTTATATTCTTAAGAGCTGGTAAGACAACTTTTGAGTATTGAATCCCAAAGCTTTTAATGTTCTTGCAATGATAAATAACCTCTTTTTCTCTCCCCTAACCAGGAACTTCCCAAATCGCTTTACCTTCCCTTGTCCGTATTGCAGCGAGAAAAACTTTGATCAAGAAGGACTAGTTGAACACTGCAAAACATTGCACAGCATGGATGCAAAACAAGTGGTAATAAAAAGTCTTGGTGCAAGAATTGCAATGAAGTCTAGTCTTTAATCCCTTTGAAACAATGAATTAGAGGCTTACTCTCGAAGTTAAGTACATATTTATAATTACTGCTGTTAAAGTCAAATGTGGGTATGCTGTTCATGCACTTAACTCTTACGTGAAGTTGGTGTTTGTTTCCGATACGTTCTCTGGAGGTGACTAGTCTGTTCCTACTGCAGCTAGGTCACATCCTCCTTTCGTATTTGGCAGACATTCAGAGTTAATTAGGCACAGTAACAAACAGAAAATTAATAAAATATAATGTAAAAAAAAAAGGGCATTTATTTTTCTTCTGCTTGCAGCCAGAAGATAAACCAGTGGGAAAAATGCTTGCAAAAAATAGCGAATTGTTCTAGTAATCCTTGTCTGTAGATACTCCCTCTCGTATAAAAGGAATTTCTGAACATGGAACTGAATTTGAAAATGTTGTGGCTTCTGAAAAGCTTTTTGGAATTACAAATGATTTAGGAAAAATGTTCCCTTTTTCCCCTGGAGAGAAGTGATCTTGGCAAAAGGAGATCAAGGAAACTTTTCTGTTACTGAGGAAGGAAGGCTGAAATCTTGTAATGCAAACAGCTGTAGTCAGTTCTGATTTTCAGAATGCAGAGAGAACAGTGAGCCGTTCCAGTTCAAAGGTCTAAACCTTGAGATAAAATTATTCCGAGTTATCTGAGGCTTTTGTATTAAAGGTCCCATCAAACTGATTGACGTAACTTTTGCATACAGAATAGCGATTGTCCCAAACTTCAATCCTCCGTGCTGTCCGTGTCCTGCCCTTCCCGCTGTAAACGTTTAAGCACTTAACCATTGGGGCTTAATTGGCTCTTTTGGGTTTTTCTTGAAGGTTTGCCCAATTTGTGCCTCAATGCCATGGGGAGATCCAAATTACAGGAGTGCTAACTTCATGGAGCACCTTCAAAGACGACATCGCTTCTCGTATGATACTTTTGTGGTAGGTGTTTCCTCGCCCTTGGAATACAGCCTGATGACTCTCAAACCCCAGCTTTTTTCTATAGCCACCACTGCGAAGTCTCACCTGTGCAGATGGTGTCAGGAGAGAAATGGGATTATTGGCAAGTTAGAGACAGCTTTTGTCCTGTTCTCATTTGGTGTCGTATTAACCAGCATGGCTGTTGCAGTAAAAGAATTTCTGTACCCTTTGTTCATAGGATTATGATGCTGATGAAGACGATATGATGGCACAGGTTTTGATGCGTTCTTTGCGGGATAAATGAACCAACTAGAAGATTAACTGTAAAACCAAGCTTCCACCAGGGGGAAATGCCCAGCATCCTCACGCTTCTCCCTGCACATCCCAAGATGAACTCAGGCATCCAGAAATACAGAAGACTCTTTAATCCCTGTCTCTGTTTCAAATCCTGGTTTGATATTTCAGTACTGCTCAGTCTTAGGTTTATATGGTCTATGCCATTCAACCCCCTTGGCCTGATTTTCTTACTTGCTTCACACAAAACTTAATCAGGCCAATGTGGAGGAGACAAACCTGTTTTCCTTTACCAATTTCTTGTTTTCTTTTGCAGCTGTGTTCATTTGACTGTCTTAAAAAAATGTTCCAAATGGTATGGCCTGAACTAGTTAATAAATATATCTTCCTGATCTCATTTCCATATCTTAAATGATAGTATGAGAGGTGTATTTGTAGCGCTGTTTTCCTTTAGTGAGGCCTCTAGGTGCTAACTGTAATTGTCAGACTAGCTCTCAGTTAAAGTGACCTATGATGCCTGTGACTTCATAATGTTTCGCAGTGTTTCAATTCTTAAACGTAGCCTCTCCACTATACGGAAAACACGTCTTCAGTATGAGTCTTCAAACTACAAACTTAGCAAGTCTTTGCACCTGTGTAAGCAACTAGTTCAAAATACTTTAGTTCTATGCATGACTATTACTTTCTTTCATACTTTGACCCTAGTTTCTAGCCTGGAAATTAAACTTTAATGTTCACCTTAGTTAAAATACATCATTTTTTAACTATCGTAGCAAATACTAATCATATTTGCTGGCTTTATGATTAAATTGGTGGGTTTGAAACTGTTTTTCTAGTGATTTTTAAGCCTTATGCTGACAGGGGAATTCAGAAGGGGTGGGTTTTGTTTTTTTTCCAATACCTCTGCTTTCTATTTAAACTAAAATTTTCATATATATTCCTAGTTTTGCCATCTCTCAAGGCAGGCTGGTAGCAAACTTTACCAGCAGTTCATGGCACTTGCATAGCACTACATTTCTACACTGCGGATTTTAACAGGTATCTGGAATTCCTGTTGTTAAGCGTTGCTGAAGCTGTACTTGGATTGTTTTCCATATGAAATGTATAGTATGCAAGCATAGCTTCCAAAGAAACGATGGAATATAACCCAGAAAGCAGGGTGACAATTGCAGCAGGTGGTAAATCGATACTCCGTGTCTGAGTTGACACTCTTACCATAGAGATTCCTTTGTAACGCTTTCATTCACGGCATGGGCAAGATGATCTCCTGATCTGAGACACCTGACCAGAACATGTAAATCACAGTCGCGTTGAGATGTCTAGGCTAATTTAAGCATGTTTAATTGGAGCAGTGGACCTGCACCACCACAGAATTGAGTAATTGAGTACTAACTAATTTATTTAACCAGTAAACCGAACACCATCGCGCTCCACAGCCCGCAGCGTAGCCTTACCCTTAACACAATGAAACACACCCCAGCTAAAACCTCGATTAAGCTTTGTGTCCAGCCAGACCTCTGACTTATTTCAGTTGAACTTGACTTCAGCCTCTTCCCCAGCTTGGTATGGGCTGGTACAGACTCATCCTTCCGTAGCTGCGTGGTGACTGGAAGCTCAGTCCTGGGCAGGGGCGGGAGATCTCGTGGTACTGTGGAAAAAGTACTGTGTTTAGGGTGGTTCTTTTGAATGCTCTGTCTGCACAGAAATTACAGTGTATTGGTGGCTGGATGGGGGTTTCTGGGTTCTGGCTAAAATGCAGTCTGGTGATACCCAGTGACTAGAATTGAGATTTCTGCTACTATTCTTAAGTGCACTTCCATGCAATCCTGATAAAATGTTCAAGGAGCAGGCAGAAGCTTCCGAGCAATTACTTTGTCTTGTTTTTGACTTTTGAAGACAAGTTACAAATAAAGGTCATTTAATTTATAAAATCTGATCTTTGTGTCAAGTCTTGTCATTTCTTCCCGGTGGTCTGTGCGTTTTATTTCAGCATCTTCCTGAAAACACCTCTTGCTGGGTCCGTAATGCTGCGGGGAGCACGGCAGGCGTTGAGAAATGCAGAGGCTTCAACTCTTGGCTTCCATGAAGTATTTTTTTCACTGATTATCAGGTGCAGTCTTGTATGTGAATGCTTCCATAAGCCATAGAAACAAACCTCCCTGGAGCTGTTAAATCAGGAAAGCGTGGCTGTCCAGCAGGGCTTTCCTGTTGAAATCTTTACAGCTCCCATAGCTTTAACTCCTGCTGTCAGTTCGTGATGTTTACGTCCTTGTGTTGCCCTCAGTTCAGGTAGCCCCGAAGGGGGAGGCGAAGGCTGGCGGCGCTGCCGGGCCACAAACCGGTTGTGCTGATCGTAGCCTAGCTGCCTGTGCAGAGCGCTGCCTCGGCTGTACAGCTTGGGTTTGAGTTGCATCGATTTATTGCTTGGGAAGTATTTCACAGAAGGTACAGCCCGAAAACGCGTGCTAGTCCTGCTGTAACTTCGATGGCGTTAGCGTACGGGTAAGAAGCGGTGCCCTGGCACCTGCTGGCTGGGTAACAGCAGAACTCACAGCACGCCTTTCTGTGCTGCCAGGAGCGCCTGTAGGACAGCTCGGAGATCAACCTAGCCAGAGGCGTCCGCTTACCCCAGCTGATGAAGAGCTCTGTGTCTCTGCGCTGCTGACTTCATCAACGTTTACAACAGATACAAGCGTGTTTACACACGCCGTGGCATGCCTTCCTGATACTGTTTTGTTGGGTTATTCTGCTGGAGAGGTGCACGTGTGTTCTGTGTAAAGCCTTCATTCGTCTCATTTGCGTGCAGAAACTCGTGATGGAAAAAAGATTTATTATAGAAGGAGCTAGTTTGGGCTTCGAAATCCAGTGGAGCGTTACTGCTGAAGAGTGAAGTGTCTGCCAGAGCCGCTCTCACCTCACCAGCAGCTGATCTTGCAGCCAGCAGAGCCCAAGTGCCCATTGTTGGTGATAATGCAATCCGGCCAGCACGCACCTGAGCAGTTCCCTGCGTCTGGCGCAGGGAGTCATGCCTTAGGAGGAGGGCTGATGCGGAGGGAGAGACACAGAGCGTGAGGAGACAGCCTTGCAGTTGAGCTGGTTTTTGAAATTAATCTGTCTCCAAAGACTGGCCTTAATAAGGCTGATAAATTCTTGCCAGCGTTAATTGCCTAACACAATGGCATCACTTCATCTGGAATTACAGCAATAAATCCCCCTGGTCTCCTTACACTGGGGGGATGAGATCTGGGAAAGGATCCCATCTGTAGTAAAGCATTAATGGTATATTCTGGCTCCTCGTGTCACCTGATGGACAGCAGATTGGCTGGGAGGCTGCTGGCCAGCTCTGCTGGATGGTCACTGGTAAAACCAGCGTAAGGATTCACCCCTCACGCAGTACCAAGGCTATGTTAAGTCACAGTAAAGCAAATGAGGCATGTGCTCGCATTCCTAAAGCTTTTCTTGGTTTAAATATACTAAACAGGACATTTGCCCATTTTGGGGTGGGGGGTTGTTTTTCTAATGCAGAGCTTCATGTCACGGTTGCATTCATTCATTCATCAAAAGCAACTCATTTTCACTGGGTAAATGACATTATTCTCAGGGCGATATAAACGAGGACTGTTAAAAGCACTATGAAAACGTCCTTTTCCTTCCCCGAAACTCCAGAAAATCCTCAGCGCTTAGTGAAAATAAGGGTCAGCCCTGCAGGCTTGGGTCTCTCTCCTAGTTCTCACATTTCTCCTGGCTTTACCTAGGACTCAGACACTGGGCTTTAAAAATAAAAGCACACAGTGGAGCTTCTGGGAGCTGTTTTAGTCCATAACGCGGGGACAAACCCCCCCGGCCGCTGCAGCAGCCGGAGCGGCGGCCGGCACGGCGCGTGCCGACAGCAGAGGGAGGTCTTGCATTTTGGAGAGAACGGGGCTGGCACCTCCCGGCCCCGTGCTCGTCCTCCTGCTCCTCCACCGGGCTCAGGAGTGCTGCGGGGGGGCTTTCACGGAGCTCCTCGGGTCCTGCAGTGAGGGTGCACACCGCATCCCCGCACCTCATGGCCAGAACTTCCCTTTGCCCCATCCCTGGGGGGGGGGGGGCAGGAGCTTTGCTCTTGCAGCAGGATATCTGAGATGCTTCACGTAGCCCAGGGTGGTAAAAAGAAGCCTTTGTAGCAGACTTGCCGCTCTGGGGGCGGTTAACGTGTGCCTGCAAGCTCCTTGGGCCAGTCCGGGTGGGTCTGGAGCTGTGCCACGGGCTGGTGGCAGGGCTGCTCTGACCACCCTGGGGCTCAGCAGCTGGCAGAGCCCGGTGCTCTGGTGCAGGGTGCCATTTCCAGCCCTGAATCATTGCAGAGCTTCCCCTCCCCTGTGGTCTCCTGCTTTCTGTCGGGTGGCTGGCTGGCTCACGGGCACAGGCAGGTCAGGTCACTCTCCGCCTTGATCTCAATTTTTCCTCTAGCACATGCAAGTTTTTTCCACGCGCAGTGGTTGGAACAGCTCTGATTAGTAACATTTCAGAGAGAACAGAGGAGCAGGCTTTGCTTCTTGAAAGAAAAACACCTAGTCGGGTTCCTCGTACAAGTGTCCCCAGCATAACCACATCCGTGGCAGGTGGAGGAGCGCAATGGGGGCACCAGCAAGGTGCCAGGGGAGGCACCTGCAGCAGCACCCAGGATGCTGCCCCCTGCACCCTGGGATGCTGCACCTCCGGACCCTCGCAAGAAATGGGGTGGCCCTGGACGTGGTGATTTGCATCCCCCGAGGCCTTCAGGGGCACATTTCCTGCTCAGTGGGATCCAGGGATGAGTTGTGCAGATACACATCTGCTGAAAGCCACAGGCAATTTTGCAGCAAAGGAGGGACGAGTCCAGCTCCAGAGCGTGTGGCTGCAGGGGAAGGGTTTGCAAACACATCTGCTCTCCGCAGGATTGCATGTGGCTGGCAGGACAAGCTTTCCCTGCTGTTCCTGCCCTGAGGAAAGACTGGGAGGGAGCTCAGCCCCCTGCACTGCAGCCATGTCAGTGGAAAGCTTTGTTGCCCACTTCTGCATTTCATGCGGGTTGTGGCTAAACAGTAACGTGTGGTCAGCGGGGGCTGGCGGAGTGCTGTGTGACTGCTGAGTCACCAGTGGCATGGCACCACGGGCCCTTTTACGAGTGCAGGACTGGAGGCTGGCCGGGAGTGAGGAGGCATTCCCAGCAGGTCCCCTTCCTCCTCCTCCCGCAGCCACCAGCAGCTGGCTTGGCCTGGAGCGGAGCTGGGCTCCAGCAGCAGGTGCCTGGACCCGTGCCCTGAGCCCTTCCAGCAGGGAAATCCCTATGTGAGCCGCAAGGAGCGGGCAAACTGGAAGCCTGGATTGGCCTTTTAAATTGGCAGTCCAGGGGGACCACTGCGGGTCTGCTCGCCACTCCCCAGCACCCACTAACAACACCCGGGCACCTTCCTGGGGAGCAGAAAACCAAAGGGAGCGTGTGCCTCAGCGGGGTTGTTCGACCCACGCTGCCATGCCCGTTGGGAAGGGGTCCGGAGAAGGCAGGAGGGAACAAAACCAGAGGGACAGCTTGCTAAGGGAGGCTACGCTGCCTGCCACCTGCCCAGCAGAAGGGAGAAGCATGTCCGGGCAGGTGTTCCTGACCCCTGCCTGGGGCAGGGAGCGGACAAGGGCTGTGCTGGATCCATCCCACTCTTGCGCAAGGCATGGCCTCTTCTCAGAGCATTAATGACCTGCGGCGAAGCGTGCTCCCCCCGTCGGGCTGTGTCCCGGCAGCGCTTCGGGGCAGTTGGTCACGGCGGAGACTCGTCCTAATCTGTACCGCAGGGGTAGGGCAGCCACGCGGGGGGGCCGGGGTTCACCCTCCCGGCACAACACCTTCCTCCAGCCCCACTGCTGCAGGTCTCCCGGGCTCGGGCACAGAGGCCGTGGGTCTGTCGCATCCTTGTCCTGCTTCCCTCGGGAGTATCGGTCCCCGCGGGGAGCGCGGCACAGGGAAGCGCTGCGGAGAGAAGCCAGAAATGGCTCGTTCAACATCAGCAGCAGAAGCAGCAGCAGGAGAAATAGCGGCCGCGGTTCCTACGCCATCACCCGCGCAGGCAGCGCGGCCATCCCGCGGGAGCGGTACCCAGCGGGCAATCCCCACGGCACGGCACGGCACGGCACGGTACGGTACGGCCCCCGGCGGCGCCGACACCTGCCCAGCGCCCGCCCCGCCCGGCCCATTGGCTCCGGAGTCCGGGGGCGGCCCCACACGGCCCTTCCCGCCCCCTCGCCGCCCCCCCGCCAGGGCCCCCGGGTCCATATTAGCGGGCGCGGCGGCGCGACGGCCCCGCAGCGGGCGGCGGCACCGGGGCTGCAAGATGCCGCGGTCCTTCCTGGTGAAGAAGCACTTCTCGGCCAGCAAGAAGCCCAACTACAGCGAGCTAGAGAGCCAGGCTGGTGCGTGGACGGGGCGGGACGGGCCACGCACGTGGGGCGCTCCCCGGGGTGGTGCGGGGGGCTCCGGTGCGGCATCTCCTGTGTCTCCGCGGGTGGGTGCCTGACTTTTGTGCGGGAGTGCTTTTTTTTTTTTTTTTTTCCCCCCATTTCGTGCATTTTGGGTGGGATGGGGACATCCCGCATCTCCCGCGTGCCGTGATGTTAAGCCGTACACTGGTAATCCCGGCGTGGGCGGGAGGTGCCGGGAGATCCCCCATGGTCCGGGCACGGGTGCCCGGGGGAGCTCCCCATGGCGCGGGTGGGCAGGGGTGCCCTTTGCCCCATCCGTCATAGCAGGGTGGGCAGGAACGCCGAGCACCCGTGGGGTGGGGCCTTCTTTGCCCCGGGGTGGGCTGGTGTCCCTTTGCCCCTCCGGTTCTGCGGTGGGGCGCAGGTCTCCTACGGGTCCTGTTGCCTCGGGGGTGGGCTGGGCACCCTGCTCCCCTGGGTGCGGAGCCCCGTGGGGTTGTGTCAGGACACCCTTGACCCCGTTCCCACGGGAGTATCGGGCCCCCGCTGATCGTTGCCCCCTCCGCAGTGCTGGCCGCCCCGCTGCTGTACGAGACGTGTCCGCTGCCCGTCATCCCTCCGCCCGAGGTGCTCGGTCCCGGTGCCTACTACCCGCCGCTGGTGTGGGATGCGGGGCTGCTCTCCAGCCTCTTCCCGGGTGGCCCGGGCAGCGAGGCGGCGGGAGGCACGTCGCCCGCCCTGGACCTGACAGCTCTCTCCAGCGAGGAGGATGAAGGCAAGAGCTCGGGACCCCCCAGCCCAGCCTCGGCCCCCGCCGCCGCTGAGCGCTTCCGCTGCGCCCAGTGCGCCAAGGCGTACTCCACCTTCGCCGGGCTCTCCAAGCACAAGCAATTGCACTGCGACGCCCAGGCCAGGAAATCCTTCAGCTGCAAGTACTGCGAGAAGGAGTACGTGAGCCTGGGGGCTCTCAAGATGCACATCCGGAGCCACACGCTGCCCTGTGTCTGCAAGATGTGCGGCAAGGCCTTCTCCCGGCCCTGGCTGCTGCAGGGCCACATCCGGACGCACACTGGTAACGCCGGCTCTCGCCCCTCTCCCTCCCTCCCTTATCACCTCCCGCTTCCCAGCTCAGTGGCCCCCAGCGAATCAGCAGGCCAGGTGTTATCTGGGAAGATAAGGGCTTCCCAAACCCCTTTGGCACATCTCTAAAACGTCCTTTAAATATCCTCTTGACTGGAAATGAGCGTGGGGTCAAGGCTCGGCTGGTAAATCTGTGCCACTGATGTTAGGGCCCTGCCTGCCCACGAGCCAGCCCGTAGCCATGGTGTGATGGCACATGCCTCGGCTCAGTTTCATAAATTTGGTCTACACAGTGCTGGAGCACTCCCTCCCTGTGCGCTGCCATGCCTGAACATCCCTCCCTGCCTACCCCAAAGGCTCCCAGCCAGGCCAGCACCATGCCCACCATTGTGGCCTCCAACCCGCTGCCCCGCTCAGCAGCGATGAGCTCAGCCCAAAGCACAGCCGCTGCGGAGACATGCCCCAGCGAGGCCGGTGGGCAGGTGCTGGGGGCACAGGGCCGGTCACCCCCCCGCACCTGTTGGTGTGGGTCTGGGTGCCGCAGCTGCAGCCCACCCCACCGCCACGGCCGCCCGTACAATGCATCTCCCGAGCATCCTTTGTGGGGCTGCGGGGATAGGGTAATTGTTACTTGGCACTGATTTCACACCCTCTTGATGTACTAAAGATGATGGCTGAAGGAAGCCGGGAAGACTTAATTGTGCTTTCCAAATTGAGCATACACATTTGTTTCCTCCAAAAGAGCCTTTCTGGGAGGAATTCACCCTGGCCAGGCTTTTCAATGCGAGCAGAGCGGGAGAAGGGGGAGCGCGGGGTTCGGAGGAGGAAATAGCTATACTCGCCCTGGCCCTGGCGCCTTTCAGCCGCTGCCTGCTATGATATAATTAACACATAGTGCTTGGCTTTCCTGCCTCTCTGCAAACGCTTCGCTTGGCTCCAGGCAGGAGACGAATATCGTGTCTTCGGCTGCGTGTGCAACTGCCTTGCTGCTTGCAGATGTTGCCAGCGTTCCTTTTCCGTGGTTTGTAGAGATTTTTTTCTTTTTCTGGGAGTAGGAAATTCTCAAGTCGGCGGCTTTCCCCGAAGTGAATGCTGTTCGTACCTTGCCTGGCTTTCCCTCCGAACAATAACAGCCAGCACTTCTTTTCACTGTGCTTCTTCACAAACTTTGGCTAATGAATGGCTCCTTCTTTGATATTCCCCATGTGTTGATGCACTGGTTAATTGGGAGCGTTTCTCTTTGTCCCATAGGTGAAAAGCCCTTTTCCTGTACACACTGCAACCGGGCCTTTGCTGACCGCTCTAATCTCCGAGCCCACCTGCAGACCCATTCAGATGTAAAGAAGTACCAATGCAAAACCTGCTCCCGGACTTTCTCCCGCATGTCCCTGCTCCACAAGCACGAGGAGACGGGCTGCTCCGGCTCTCGCTGAGGACTCTGCACCCCCAGGCCTCTCACCATGCAAAAACCTATATTATAACTAGTTTCTGTAGGAGTTAGTTTCCACCGTCGCAGAGAGCACCGGGCTGGACGCAGCTACTCCGGCCCTCGAGACCCTCGCACTCCTCGCTCGGTGCCTCGGGTGCAATGCGAAGGCCTGATCCTCCTCCCACCCTGGCGTCTCCGGGCACAGGATCGGACTGCGGTGCGAAGCACGGGTGGCGAAGCGCGTGCAACTCGGGGCGGGGTGGGGGGACACGCAGCCCCGAGCCCGACCCGCAGCAGCCCCAGCCCCTCGGCAGGTGCCCCCGCTTGCCGGAGGCACTCGGCACCTTGCGGGGTTGGATCCGCACCCTGGCCCCACCGCCGGTATCAAACGTTGTGACCGTGTAGCTCGAGGGGCTTGGGGGGGTTGGATTTTTTTGTTTTTTTTACCATAACCACTTGGTAACTTTTAAGAACCAATATTTTTTTAATGAAGGACAAAATGTTAACCCCCCCGCCGCCCCGAGTGTATATACGCCGCCTGTAGAAGGTGTAACTATGCAATAATACAGTACCCCAGTAGTGAAGCAGCTGCATCTCCCCAGCACAATGACAATTTGCAATGCCTGCGAGATTAACAGTGTCCATAAAAGGCATGGGTAGCCATTTCAAACACCAACCCTGTTTACAGAGCAGCTATGCACTCAAGCACCTGTTAATATGACTCTTAACAACTGCTTTTCAAGAGAACTGTGACTAATAGCAGGCACTTGTCAGCCGATACAATGGTGGCCTGTCCCAGGGTTGCCCATCGACAGGTGTGTGCCAAAAGCCCTATTTATGGGTATTGACAGGTGCCTCCTGAATGCATCTTTCTTTGGACATTGTTTTCACGGAATCATTACAAAGAGGATGTTTACATTTCAAAGGTACACTGGTATTTATATTTTTGTGCCACAATTTTGTACTGATGAAACTTTTTATATAATTATATACAATTTATTGATATTCAATAAAATGGTTAATTTATAACAGGGCTTTCCGGGTGCTTAGGGTGAATATGCAGCAGAGGGTGTGGGTGGGGAGTGCTGTGGGGATGGAGGTGCTAGACTCTGCATTCCAGCTCCCACTCTGCTCCTGGCCTCTGGCTGCAGGTGAACAGCAAGTGGCATTCACGTGGGGGAAACTGCAGAGCAGTTGGCTCTCGGGGAGGAAAAGGGAGGCTGAGTCAGTTCCTGGGGAAGGGGCAGCTGTGCAGTGATGCACGCTGGGGTGGGGACAGGGCTGCTGAGGATCCGTGGGGCAAAGTGGCTTGCCATGTCCCTCACAGCCTGCCCGCGTGGGTGGGTGCTGGTGTCTCTCGGGAGCAGCCCTACCGGGGCGGTGGGACTGCCTCTGCTCTAGGCAAGCCCTGGAGCATCCCTGGGGAAGGTTAAGGCACCCCACACCTCGGTGAGCTGAGCCTGGGGGACCTGATGTGCTGTCACCGCAGAGTCCCTCTGCAGGCGGGAGGGGCTGTGCCCTGCGTGTTCGCAGCCGGAGGAGACGGAGGGGCAGGTGCTCAGGGCACCCCAGGTACCTGCTGCTGGGGTTTTCCTGGTGAAGTTGTGCCCAGAGCTCAAGTGTTCCCCATGCACGGTGTTCCCAAGCCACCTGCCCTGCACCTTCCCAGTCACCTCCAAGTTAGGGGTGCTTCCAGGGAAGTGCAGGTGCGTTTGTAGCCTGCACCCCCACCCCCCACGGGCTGGGGTTTTGTCCTGCTCCCCCATTTCCCCGGTGCCATCTCCAGAACATTGCTTCCAACCAAGGAATAAAAGTATGTCTCCCTCAGCACTCATCCCCTCTCCAGCATCCGGCTCCCTGCACCTCTCCCAGGGGCTGTTTCGGAGCAGGAAGATGTGTGTGGCTGTAAAAGGGGAGCAGAGCTGCTGCTCAGCCCTTCTTTAATTAAGAGTATAAACCGACTTTCCCAGACGAGTTGGACTCATTACTTGATTATTAAGCAGGGCAGGAAGTTTTGGGCTTGCTCTTGTGTGTGCTTTTTTCTTCCTTTTCCCAACAGGAAGCGGGGGAGGGGCATTAATTACTTTCAGCTTTCCATCCATAAAATCCTGGAGCCGCAAAAGCAGCTAAATAGTTAAAAAAAAAAAAAAAAAAAGGCCAATTTTGAGAACGGACCACCTGCAGGAGCTGGAAAGGAGGGTGAAGGAATGGGTAAGCAGGGAGCAGAAGCGCTCGGAGCCCTGCACAGGCTGTCCGGCCAGCCCAGGCCGGCGTTGGCTTCGTGGCTGTGACACGCAAGAGCGCTGGGTTACTGCTGAGCTCTAAGGTCCTGCAGTGTGCATCCAACCACAGCGCACAGGCTGTGCCCCACTGCCCCCCCCCCGGTCCCTCATACGTGTCACCCATTGGGATGGGGGCCCTATGCTGCATCACTGGGGCTGTGGCTTCCTCCCTGCGCTGGCACCCACGGGGGAACCCTGCCAGGTCCCGCTCAATGGGCTTCAGCTAAGATTGGGAAGACAGGCGATGAGAGCTGTTGAGAAAACCCCCTCCTTAGCAATCTTTCCTGCTCTCATTTGTGTTCCTGGCTTTGTCCAGAGCCCGGCTGAGACGCGAGGCTTTTAGAATGAAGGTATAAAACGGGTGGAGGACAGCCTAGGCTCCAACTGACAAACCCCGCTGGCATTCAAACACAAATGCAGCCTTAAAACACTGGGGAAAAAAAGAAATGCTGCTTGTTCTGAATCACAAAAGCGCAGCCCACTGGCACTTGGGTTGCTGCTGCATCTGCTCCCTTCCCTGCCCTGCCCCAGCACCCTGTGCCCCAGGGACCCACGGCTGCTTGGGTCCTGTCCCGCGCCTTGGGGCAGGGCCTCTCACCTCCCCAGGTTATACCCAGGGCTGGACCCGCTGCTGCTCTGTCACAGGGTGATGGGCATGGGCCAGATCCCTCCTTTTCTGACCGGTTGCTCATCTTCCTACTGCAAAAATATTTCATTGAGGTCTGCTGGGGAGAGCAGAGGGCTGGGGCCCCCAACAAGGACGCCCTTGCCACCCTGCCCAAATCTGCTGCAGATGTGGGCAACCTTCTTTGTCCCTTCTCTCCCCCGTGGGGCTCTGTGATGGAGAACTGCACCTAGGAGCCGGGCCTGAGGATGAGTTGCAATTGTGTTTTCATTTCATTTTCTCAAGGGAAGCCCCCAGAGCGGCTGCCCTGACAGCAGTGGCTGCTGGCAGCATCGCCGCGGTTCCCTGCGCTTGCCCAAAGTGAGTGCTGCCCAGCGAAGCCAGAGGGTTCGTGGTGAAACCTCAGCAATTTTTCCCTGTTTCTTCCCCCTCTGTGTTTTAATGCCACAGGAACTAAACACACCGTAAAGCCGCTGCCCGCAGCCCGGCTGTTTCATCCAGGTAGCGCAGGCTGCAGTTTCAGCAGTGGGGGTAGCGGCGAGGGGGCAGCCAGCGATTAACGGGAGGAACCATTTGGTGACCACCTTGTGTGACCATCTGTAACAGATTACGGTGTCAGCGCTCGTAAAAGCCAGGATTCAATCAAGTGCCCGGCAGGTAGCAGGGGCCCCACTGGCAGGGGCCGTGGTGCCGGGGTGCGGGCTGTGCTGGCTCCGGGATGCCGCGCTCCCCGGGCGGTGGCACGACCACGGCGTCGAGCGTTTGAACTCTGCTGTTTCATTTCCACGGACCTCCGCAGGACCTCTACACAAGCACGCACGTCCCCTCGGCTCCTGGAGCCCTTTCAAAGGCTCAGGGGAAACCACAAAGTGCCTTTTCTTCCCAGAGAGGACTAGGGTGTTTTTTTTCCCCCCCTCCCTGACCCGATGAAGAATTAAGGGTCTTTGGAAACCCACCCTGCCCTAGGACAACCCCCTGGGGCAGACCCACGTGGAGATACCCGGTTAAAAAGGGCTTTAAGGCTTCCACCCCGCTGTTGGAAATCATCCTGTCTCTGCAGGCATCCGGAGCGTCCCAGAGGGGAGGAGAAGGGAAGTGGGTGGATTATAGCCACCTTTGCAAAGACTAAGCTTCATCTGCTTGGTGATTTGGGGACTGCAGTTCCCAAAACTGCATTTTTCACCCCTTTCCATCCCCATCTCTCGTGGGGATGGGCATGAGACATGCCAGGCCCTGGTGCAAGAGCAGCACTGGGGCCACTCTGCACCCAAAGTCCTTGGCAAACCCCCATGAAGGATCCAGGCATTGGGAAGAGGAAAGAGGGCAAAAAAGTAGAAAAGATGGAAAGTGAAGACAAGGAACATGCCTGTCTGAGCCTGTCTCACACTCAGCTGAGCTGGGGGCTCCCTGCAGAGCTCACCTCCAGACCGGTAGCTGGTAGGTGAGGGACAGCACTGCCCACTGTCTCCCAGAATGCCTCCCTCCATCTCCAGGTCAGTAGGAAGGAAAAAAATTCCACTTTGTTCTCCTGTTGCTGCAAAACTGTCTGATAGAAATACTCTCTTGGTGATCCCCTGGATGCCCTGCTGTCTCCAGAGGAGAGTTGCCCACATGGGAGCATGCAGCCCCAGGAGAGCCAAAGCTTAGCCCCTACAAAGTGTAGCAGCCTAATTCTTCTTTTGGTTCTTACCTTACCTAGAAAAAGCTGAATAAACAAACAGAAACGGGGCAGGATCCAGGGAAAGGCCCATTATTAAAGTCAATTGCTGGACGGCTGTTTCTGATTTGGGGAAGGGAACGACCAGAGCTTCGTGGCAGAAGCCAGGACGGCTCACAAGGTGATTAGCAGGGACAACACGGGTTTCCCACTCGAGGTACCTGGGACTGCAGGAGGCCTTGGAAGATGTTTATCCTCGGCGGGACGAGAAGGGCAGCAGGTGCTGGTGCAGGGCTCAGCGAGCCCCTGTCAACAGGCAGTCCTGCTGAAAGCCTCCGTCCATTAACAGCTCGCCATAAGGAGTGGGGTTCACAAACAAGCTGCAGGTGTAGCTATTGTTTTTCTGGCTCTGGGCTATTGACACCAGCAATAATCTCAAATTAATCTTTAATCGGATGATGAACTGATAGCGTGGGGCTGGGGAGGTGTGAGTCTTCCCATGGAGACAAAGAGCAAATGCAGAGAGAGGGAGCCAGCGAAACCTGGGGAAGGGATGGGAGGCTGGACAATTAAAATAAAGGTGATTTCTCCCTGCGGATGCAGGTGGTCTGGGTTGTAGCATCACTGTGGTCTTGCTGAGGACATCGCCTCTCCTCTAACACCCTTGTGGGTTAAACTGTTGCTCCTCCTCTGACACTCTTAGCCAGTCCCGATGAAGGGGAAAGCTTTGGGGGCTGCTGGCGTGGTTCCCCACAGGTCTTTGTCCCCAGGCCAGTGAAGGCAGGTGGGTAACACCGAGCACACAGCCTGCAGCATCCACAGAGCCCCTCTGCAGAGCTACCCTCACCAGAGCCCCAGGCACGTCACAACACACTCTGTTAGCAGCAGTGGGTTAAAAATGAAAGCCATAAAGCCGTTATATCTAATTTCTTCACCCAAGGATGAACGCTTCGGCACACGGGACACAGCATGTCCCCACGGTAAGAAGCGCAGGAGTTACCAGCCTGCGCCGACGGCTTTACAATAGCGATGCTGTGCTGTAACTTACTGGAGATCTGCCTAGAAAATCATCAGAAAGTATTTTAAATCCAGCATAACATACATATTTATGGATCACCTTCTGTTTTACTGGGCTCCCTGAAAGCAATGCGAGGCCTGTTTTACTTTTCTCAATAAAAAGGCTCACATTTCACATGCGAGGAGATTGGCGTCTCTCGAGCTAATTAATCCGGGTTCCCCTCCACCTCCGCATTTTCCACGCAGGGTTATGCTGGCGACACTTTGTCTGTGGCCGCTCCGGGGAGGACGGTGCTGCACATTAAGGCTCCTTTGCTGGCGATGCGCTGGAGGCAGAGCCGGGCAAGGCGAGGAAGTGGCGGCGTGTCGCGGCACAGAGTCATGGCCCGTTATAAAGAGCTTCAAGGGCCTGCATTATGTCATTACTCAATTAGCCTGTTGGTAATAGCACTTCATTAGAGAGACAGTTCCTATTCACTGGCCCTAATCCACTTTCTAAAGACAGGGCTGGAGCCATTGATCGCTTTTCCCGCTTTCCCAATGAGGCAGAAAGCGGGTTTGGAGAGTGGGTGGGGTGGGGGAGCGATCCCACTGCCAGGGCAGCCCCCCTCCACCCTAAAACCAAGACGGGGGTGGCAGCATCCAGCTTTGGCAGCTCAGGCATGTGCGGTGCTGCAGAGCACCTGCTCTTCTCAGCAACCTCAGAAATCAGCCTGTTAACCAGGGAACAAGAGAGTTTTGGTGTCAAACCATAGGTGACCGCAGCTGGGGCCGTGAGCCCTCCTGGCCTGGCCGGATGTGGTGGGTGAGCTGGTGACAGGGATGCTCTTGTGGTACCAGCTGTGGGGACAGGCACCGCCTGCCCAGCCTGTGCTTTGCTTCGATCCATGGTGGGGGCAGAAAGAAAAGCCACTCTTTTTATTTCTTTTTCTTTTTTTTTTTTCCATCTTTTTCTCACCCCCTCCTCCGCTCTGCGACATGCAATGCTCAGTGGAAACCAAAGCGGGGTAGGAAGTGGCATGAGAGCCGCATGCAGGAAACCGATGTGTGTCAGGAAAGGATGTCAGTGCCGGCGTCAGGACCAGGGGCGAACCGGGAGCTGCCCCCACCCCACCAGCAGCCCACTGTTGAGAGGGGCAGGAAGTGACATGGAGCCCTTCCTCCGTAAATAAATGTATCTACTTCCATTTGAGGCGGTGGTAGAGCAAACCCGGAGGTGCAGGGAGCTCCCAGCCAGCACAGAGGTGCCCAGCCGGGGTAGCACCATGAGGCTGGAATGTGTTCCCCTTGTCCTGCCCACCCTGTTGGCTTCAAAGCCTTTGGGCTCCTGTGCTCCGCAGTGACCTGGTCCCCCAAATCCCTTCACCACGATGGCCAGAGCATCCTCAGCTATGGCCCCGTGCAAGGCTGGTGCAGGGCTGGTGCCTGGGACCTCATCCTGCCACAGCCCCAGCAGTACAGCAGCCCTCAGGCACCTTACCACTTCATCCTTCCAGGGGCAACCATCAGCTAGCTGCCCCCTTCATGCTGTGCTGCTGTGGGAGGAGCTGGGCTTGGTGGTTTTCTCTCCCCCATAAAATAACCATTGCTCAGACTTCAGAAAGATGCAGCCTGAGCACAGGAGTTATTTTAGGTCAAAAGAAGTACCTGGGTAGGAAAGTTTACTGCCCCAGTTACAGCAGCTGCTCTGATCAATATCATCCAAATTTCCCTTCCCCAAAACCTCACTTCACAGCAATAGCCTTCTATGGTCACTTCCAGTGGACTGGAGGGCAGCGGTGCGGGGCCCCCATTTGCTGGAAAAGTTAATAGTTATTAGGATTTGTGACTCAGGCAAGGACCCGAAGGCCAGTTTTTAAACACAGACACTGGTAGATGGCAACTGGGTTCCCTCAAATGGTCTTCAGGACATCCCTGCAATCAAAACAGCAGCTGGCACGTGCCTGAGTGACAGGGACTGCGGTCCTCGACAGGCACAGAGGAGGAAGGGAAGGCTGGGGCATCACACATCATCACCCACTGGAAAGTCCAAATCTTCCGGAATTTAAGCAAACACCTTCTTTTCATTCAAACCCTTTTGCCATTTCATAATACTAGCTACTTCTCTCAAAAGGAAATAGTTGTCCCATAAATAAAGGAAGGTGGGAGGGAGCGTGGGGGAAGCTGCAAGCACAGGCGAGGCAGATGCAGAAAGTTTCTCCCGGTGTGCTCCGGCTTGTGGCTGGAGGATAACATCAATTAGGGGAAAAGCAGAGAGACTCCACAGCACACACGCATGCCAAGGTGCCACTCGCCTGTGGCCACTCCTGGGGCACCCTCAGCCCTCCCCTTGTCACTCTCCAAGCATCCTCCCTGTGAGCATCCTTCTGGCCAGCCGGCCAGCCCAGGGTGGTGGGTGCGTGCTGAGAGCGGTCCCTGCAGTGAGCCCCACACACCGAGCCCCAAGCTTGGGCTTTTGGGCACCAGGAGCTCGTTCTGGGATGGGGGGACCAGCAAAACCAACTTGTGCCACTGAGCGAGGGCAGGTCGGCAGCACAGGGAGTAGTTGGGAAGGTGTAGATATTGCAGCCTGGCTCCGACACCACCTCTGCATCCTCGGTCATGGCACATCATCTCCACATGCACTCTTTTCCGTGCACGGTGGGTGTATCGTACCGCAGCTGCAGCTATAAGGAGCTCTCTGAGCCCAGTGGCGGGGAGCAGGCATGACCAGAAGAAAAGCCAAGACATGAGAAGGGGCACCGGGATCAGCACCCTCCTGGGGGATCCTTGCTGGCAGCCCCAGGATCCTCTGGCCCTGCGTACCTGTGGGTTAGGGTTCAGCTGGCTGCGGGTTTCTCTCTGCTGGCCTGGCCTCAGTGCTGAGCCATTAATAACCAGCTCTAGTTGTGTCTCTCCAGCCCGCAGCCCCTATTTTCTTTCAAAACCAGGCTGTGATGGGAATGAATTATCTCTCTTCATTTTCATTTTCCCTCTGTCTCTGCTGCTGGCAAATTAACGGCTTCCCTTGATGCCAAACAGTCTGCAGTTTATCTCCCGAAGCACAAGTTTCACTCCCAATCTGCGCCGGGGAAACTTAAAGTAATTGCAGAAAACTATTCTGAACGTGATCCAGCAGCAAAGAAGTCAAATAAATAAGGACCATATGCACCATGCCAGTCAGAGGCGCCGCACAAAGATGCTCTCACACGCGGTGCTCCAGTCCCACCCGAGCAGGCCCTGTGGCTCGCCTGCCCTGCACGCAGGGCTCTGCTCTGGTACAAAAGCTTTCTGCAGGGGTGGTTTGCAGTGTTAGAAGCTGACCAGGTTTGCAGACAGTTTTGCATACACACTTCCTGGGAGTGTTTTCAGGTAGGGTTTAGCTGGCTTTTGGTGAAGGGTGGAGAAGAGACCCGGTTGCTACCCGGGGAACCGTAGGTATTTAAATGCCCCCTGGGTGCAGGGAGGATTGCCAGTGCCTCAGGAAGGACTCTTTGAGGGTCCCATTTGCTGTTGGGCTGAATGGGATCTTGCCTCATCCTAGCTAAGGCAGAGACTCAAGCTTTCTCGTCTGTGCCAGGCTTGGCTCTTTGCTTCCCATGACCCATTTTCCCCCCTTCAATAGGGTGGACACTGTGAGGTCTGTCAGACCCCAGCCAGGCTGGTCCTGGGTCTGGGCTGCACTGCCAAGGAGGATCTGGCCCCAGTCCTGCTCCATGATGGTCTGCCATGGCCCTTGGTGGCCCTGCAAAGCAGGGCAGAGGCGGATGCAATGCATCTCCTAAAGCAGATTACACCAGGACCTTAGATCCCCGTGCAGCAAAGCCCTTCCTGGTCAGGCACATGCACCTCAGGTGCCCCCTTTATCCCCGTTGGTGAGGCCAGTGCTGCCTCTCTGCTTGGTACTGCTGGGACAGCCAGCCCTGTTCCTTCTCGGCTGGGAGAGGCAGCAGCCAAAGTGCTCATCTCACATCTGCCTTCACCCGGTCCCTGCTTTACATCAAGGAGCCCTGACGCAGATCAAAGCGCTCAGAGTTTTCCCTTGTGCAGCCCAAAGTGCTCTCAGGGGGCAACATGCTGCTGTCAGCAGCCTCTGGCCGTGGGTACAGGGTTATCCCCACCCCATCACAGCCACCTCCTTCTCACCACTCCTCCTGTGGGCAGGCGGGCAGGCACTTGGCCAGATTTTCGGACCCTAGACAGCGCTTGGCACCCAGCTCTCGCACTGCCTGCCCACCATGATGCCTGGGTTTGCAGTGCTCTCCTGCCCCTTGCTAAGGCGCTGCCGGGTCTCCTCTTGCTCAGCATGGCTGGCATGGATGGAGGGTGACGCCAGCGCTTGGCACAGTACTGGTGACTGCCACAGCGTGGGAGCTGGGGAGGGTGATGGTGCGTGATCCCTCCTGGGGGGCATGAAGCGCTTGGATGCCTGTTACCATCCAGCTTCAGGGAAAATACTGTGATTAGACAGAAAGAAAGAAAATAATAATGGCTAATACTTCCAAAAATAATTTGGGGATCCTCAATTTAGAAAGCCAAAATTGAGCTCTCTTGAAGAAGTTGTTTTCCAGAGGCCCCTCCAAAACATCTGGAGGAGTTATCTGTCGTTTGGCACCAGCACTGTTTGCCATTTCTGCCAGCTGTGGCCAGGAACTGCCAGTTAAGCTGCCTGTCGAGTGCTGGGGCCGCCCGCACTGAGGAGTTGTCTTGCAAAACCCTCCAGCTTTCAGACAGGTCAGCGTGGGTCAGCGATACTGGGCTAGCGTTATCCCGGGCTTGGGATATTACCACGCGCGACGCTTCTGAGAATAGTCCCTGGCTCCCCTCCATGCTGGCGGGCTGGGCCAAGTGTCTCTGAGCCTTGCTTCCAACTTCCCCATAACCCCCGTGGGAAGAGGAGCCTCTCCCTCTCCACACTGCCTTGGCCCCCCTCCAGCCCGCCCCCCTGTCCCGGGCAGAGCCCCCCGTCCCTGCACACTGCTGCCCAGCCCAGCGGCTCTCCTGACGGCCTCGCTGAAGGCAGCCTGTGTATATAAAATTAGCACCCTTGCAGGAGGCTGCGAGGGGAAACCTGCCCTGGGCGGCCGCAATGGGAAGCAGATGCTCTGTGATTAAGCCCACATGCGTGGGGCAGCACCGTCCTCCGAGCAGAGCTGGGGTGCCCGGGCTGGGCACGGAGAGCACGTGCTGGAGCAAAGGCTGTTTTGGGCAGGGATCACTTGGGAGCTGGCGGAGGGGCTGGATGCAGCCTGGCTGCTGCCGGACAGGGCTGGGAAGCACCGGCAGGATGGAGCCAGGTGAGCTGCTTCTGTGTCCCCCATGAGAGCGGGGGTGCAAATGGTCTTACACACAAGTGCAGCTTCCCTGACGGCAATGCCCTGCGCCTGAGGGAGCCAAGCTGAAATTTTCATCTCCATCAGGCTGAGAGGACTGCGTGAGACGAGGGCCGGGAGCTGCATTCTGATGGCTTGTACTGCCAAAGATGGAGCCCTGGAGGTCATGAGAGTGAGGAGAGCCAGTCCCAGCGCAGCTCCAGTACAGCATCCCCAGCGCTAGTGCCATTTGCTTGGAGGAACAAGTGTCCGACTGCGGCCAGCAGCTTGACACTCCAAACCTCCCCTCTCTGTGCGGCCCGGGTCACCAAAATGCCGTATCTCTTCCCTGCAGAAAGGGATGCAGCGAAGTTTCAAAGTCCAGGGGACAGTGACCCTGGCCAGGCCTCTCCTGCACGACCGTGTTGGGAGGTGCAGAGGGAAGACGCAGGTTTGTTGCCTGCAGTCACCTCTCCTGATGTCCAGGGGGTTAAAAGCCCAGCACCAACAAGCGTGTAACCTGAGAGTGATTTTCTAGATAAGATCTGAGCAAGGGGGAGAGTTTGCAAGGTCAGGTCGGGGGAGGCTCACTGACCCCTCTGAACACCAGCAGGACCCCAGCACCAGCACAGCAAGGGAGGATGCTCATCGGTGTTGCTGGCTTCATTTCTTCTCGTCTTCTTTCCTTTCAAGGATTTGTCTCCAAATGGGGGGAAGTCCCTACTTATCTCTTGCCCTCTCCAGCCTCCCCAGTGTGGTTTCTCCAGCCTCGCAGTAAGGGATGGCCATTTCTGTTTCTTCTCAAGACATTTTTCCACCCACCCTCTCTGGCCCTGGTGGGAATTGTCAGCTTCGAGATAACGAGAAGGATGAATTGTTTGTACAGGATGTTGCATGAAGCCCAAGTGCTATTTGCAGGCAATTTTAATAAGTAATAATAAGGAGAGAGAACTCCAAAGGAAGTAACCTGGTACAGCAGACAAGGCAGATTTATCAAGGCAGGGAGGAAATACTCCCCAGAAATGAATCTGGCATGAGTTCCTGCACACCAGTCCCACGATCCTGTCTGCCACCACAGGCAACTCTTATCTGAAACAGTCCAGTGTTTAAAATAGACTGGAAAATAAATAGCCTTCCAGCGCGACTGATCCTCCAGAGCCTGCAGTTCATCCCCGCAGCATTTACAGTTTTCTCTGGAGTGTTTCCGACATGTACTTCAAGGCCTTCCAACTCTTTTCTCCTCCCCTGCTTGTGACATTAATGAACCTTAAGGGATTCTTAAAGCACGTTTTATGTGGATGTATTTTTAAGCAGGAGGAGAGAGCGGTTCCCAGCCCTCCGTGCCTGGGGTGGATGGAGAGTCACCTTGCGAGGCGCACTCCAAACAGGAATCCATCAAACGCCAGGGCTGAGTGTTGCCGCGGCAGCTCCACTAGCCGAGAGGTTGTTTAATGTTCATTGTTCACAGCTCTGTCACCCTAATAGTGTATTTTATTGTTTTTCCAGTTGTACTTAAACCCATCATTCGTTATCCTGCCCAGCCAGCGAGTGCCTCACCTTTAATTGATGACACGAGACAAAACGCCTGGTCAAAGTTTCCAGTGTCTCCACCACAACTGGGACTGGCTCCCTGCCACCCCAGACCCTGCCAGCATGGTTCAGCCCCAGTTGGGGACCCCCCCCCGCCCCGCAGAGCGAGGGGGACACAACCACCGGGAGCTTGGGTTGCCCATGGTATGGCTCCCAGGGAAGCAGGGGTTGCCATGGTGGATGGACCCTGCACGGAGAGGAGATTGTAGCCGGGCCAGGGCGCCTGCTCGGTGCTGCTGAACCAGGAGCCCTAAGGAGGACACCCCGGGGTGCTGGGGATACTGCAAGCCACCTCCGGGGCTGTGACGAGCCAAGCCTGTTCGGCAGCAAAGCCCGTGGGGCCATCCCTGCCCACCTGGAGAGCAGGGCGCCCTCGGCCATTGCCTTGTCCTGATTGAATCAGCCTCGACCCAGCCTCTTATCGCCCGCGGTGGGAAGGCGGAGGTGGAGGTGAGGGCCAAACAGCTCAGGTGCTGCGCGTCCTGCTGTGTCCGGATCCAGCATCAGTGTCACCTCCCCTGGGTACGCCCTGCTGGATCTAACAGCCCCAACATGCACCTTTTTGGGCACTGGAGCCATGTCACCATGTTGTCTCTGCACAGCTGGCTGGCTCGTTCCTGGTCCTGCCCAAAGCCACCCTGACAACCACCCACCTGCGGGCCCTTAGTGACGTTCGCGTACGACAACTAATTGCGGTGACCAACTCTTTTTTTTCTGGAAAACAGCCTTTTTTGCAGGCAGGGAAGTCTCTCTGCTCCGTGTAAGTCCTGACAGACCCTCTACAGTAGTTAAAAGGGACGGCATTAAAGAAAAAGAACTTAAACAACCCCAAAGTGAAGGGCCTGTAATTTATTTACTCCCCCCAATGAATGCTGGTTGCAAATCACTCTGTATAAAAATAACTCCTTTCTCCAACTTTTGATCTCTGATATTCCTGTATTTCCCTGGGGAAAATGTAAATCTATGAACTTATTACTAATGTTTCCTGTCCTTGACAGTGGAGCCAGTTGATATTTTACTTGAGAAGCCGAAGAGAGAAAAAAAAGCAGCATAAACTTAATGACTGCGGACTGTTTCCAATCTTAGTTTCACTTTTCAGATGGAGAGTTTCCATCTTGCAACAGGGAGAGGGAGATTTTTAAATAAAACATGATTTAACTTTAGCCAAACTTCCTCCTAGTGTTTATGCTTTTGGCTCGGAGCTTGATCCATTTAAAGCTGGTTCCTTTTGAAGCAGCCCTGGCTCATCACCATGCACCGACACGACGGCTTGGAAACTGTCTGTCCCACTTCTGAATCCGAACTCCCTGGCCTCTGCCTGCCCCGCTGCCCTCCTGCCTTGCCCTGCCTTGGGGAACAGCTCCTGGATCCTGCTCACACATGCAGGCAGCGGGCAGTGGGCAGGGGTGGGTGACAGTGGTGTGGTGGCACCTTGCACTCACTGGGCATCCCTTCGGCACTGCCGAAGGCATCCGACCTGTCCATATAAAGCATCTCCATGTCATGGCTGTCCCTGACCATGGCCATTTCGTAGCCCCAAAGCCACATCTGAGAGGAGCTGGCAGGGAGACCTGGGGTGGGAGATGGCACTTCGGGATCAAAAAAAATTGCGAATTTGGCATATTCCCCCCAAAACTAAACACGTTTCTTGTTCACAACAGGCTTTGCTTGGAAAGGTAAGCTCTTTAAAAAGCTAACCGACGTTTGGAAGTGATGACAGTGGGAGGCTCTGCTCAGCTTGTGCTCCCGCCCAGGGCTGTGCAGGTACAGTGTGATCTCGGCCAGGTCTTGCAGTTTTTCTCCAATTTCAGGATAAAAAAAAAGAACCCCCCAAAAATCTCAGAGCACAGAAAGACCCTTTCCTGGCAGCACCCGTGCTGGGAAGACGGACTCCCACCAAGGCGGCCTCTTCCCTCCCGGCTCGGGCTCTTCTCCCTGTCCTGCAGAGCCCTGCCGGAGCCAGGAACCCTCCGAGTGCGGGGATGGCTGGCGTCAAAGGGGGAACATCAGCTCCTCTCCTGCCTGCTCTGCCACCACCTGCGCACCCCTGCCCTGCTCAGCCCTCACGGCAGCACCCGCGCTGGGTGCTGGGGGTGCCCGGGGGCGCAGGGAAATGGGCGAAGAGGAGGCAGCCCAGCCCGCGGCCAGCAGCAGACCTGACGCCAGGCGTGGAAGCCGGCTCCCGCAGGAGCAATTCAGGCGCTGTTTTAACGTCAGCCAAAACGCAGGGAATAAAAGGAACTTTAATGGGGTCTAAGTTGAGCTGTGCACCCTGGAGAATTCCTGGCTGCCTCTGTTCGTGTCAGATAAATAGCCCTGTGACTGCAGTAATGTTTAACATCCCCTCTCATTATCTCGCTGGCATCCCCGGGCTCCTGCAGGGATTGCAGCCAGGCCCTGGCCACATCTTCCCCCCAAGTCCTCGTCCTGTTAGCTGGGCTGCAGCAGCACTTAAGAGCATTTTTGAAATGCAGCCTGATCCAGGGCTTAGGAGAAGAGGCTGCACGCTGTGCTCAGTGCCGGGCCTGCCGTGGGGTGAGAGCCTGGGGGCTTTTCCTGCCAGTGGAAGAGCCCCCGTACCCCTGTCCCTGCAGGCCAGCCCTCTTCTGGTCCTGCCAGCTGGCCAGGTGGATGCTGTGATGGCCTCAGTCCCCTCCTTGCCTCAGTTTCCCCATCTGTAGTACAGCCTTAGTGACAGCAACTATTTTTTCCTAAAGACTTTGAAGTTTAAGGCTGGAAGAGAAAAGCGTCTTGTAGTTTGGTGACCAAAGTACTATCATTATTCATAATTAATACTTATTAAGCCTAATAAGCATCATCAGCCAATTCTGACACCTCAAAGGGTCTGTTGGAAGGAAGGGTTCTTGTGTCCCCTGTCTCATGTCCCACATCCCGTGTCCCTGCCACAGCTGATGCTGCCGGTCATCCCCTCTCGCAGGCTTCTGCCCAGCATCTCCCGTTCTGTGGGAAGGGTTGGATTTTTCTAACAGGGAGGGCTGGAGAGAAATGCCACCTTTGGAACTGACCCTGGCCCCGGCGCAGGCGCCTGTGGCCCCACTCCACCAGCAGGTCAGAACAAGGGAGGATTGAGCTGTGCAACCTGCCTGCCCTTAAAGGGCTGCTTGTGCTGGGGACCACCGGCACCGTAGCGCTGGGGGGAGACCGTCTCCCCTCTGCTGCCACCGAGGTGGAGAAGCTGTCTCCAGCTCACCACACATTCCTCACCTTCCTGGCCAGCCCATCCCTGCTGTCGCTCCCCGGGGATGCTGAGCATCACCCTCTGCAAGAGGGGCTTGGGGCAAGGACCCATGTGGCTCCTGGGGGTGTGGAGGGGGGTGTCTTTCCCACGTAGCTGATGATGCAAATGCACAAATGCTTTCTCGGGGTGCCATCTCACTCCTCCCCAGCTCAGTGGGGGACTCAGCACTACAGAAGCGGGTAAAACATCATCAAACGGGCCCCATTGCCTGGATTGTCCCCACAGGGTTTGGAAAAGCTGTGACATGCCCTTTCTAGGGAGGGCAATCCTTGCACAGACCCCCAGTACACCCAGGATGAGGTCGAAGGAGCCAGGATGGGGTCCCCAGGTGATGGCTGTGGGTACAAAGCTCAGCTCCTGCCAAACTCATTCCGTGGAGGTGGGCTGGGGGGCGCGGGGCTGGGATCTGGAGGAGGGGTCCTCACGGCCGGGTGTGAGCAGGGGTAAATCCCAACACGGAAGGCACTGTGCCTGGCTGGGGGAAGGCACGGGTGTTGTGGTGCAGCTGTGTGCCCTGCTGCCGTTGGGCACCACGGGAGCGGGGATGCCAGTTGGGAGGGTGGTCAGCATTGGTGACCTGGGCAAATTTTGACTGGAGGGTCATGTGAGAGCTGATTCCCGCACCACGGTGGTGTGCACATGGGATCTGGCCCAGAAATGCCCTGTTTTCTCCTTGCCTTTAATTCCCCAGGTCGGTCCTTCAGTACCACCAGACTCCAGAGACTGTCAGGAGAAACAGCACACGCTCTTCTCCATCCTCATGGCTTTTCCATCCAGATATGCCTGGCTCCCTGGACCTTTCAGAGCCACTACAAAACTGCTTCCCATTGCCACCCAGCTACAAAAGGCACTTTATTAACATGCTTCTTGCACAACAGATGTGTCTAATGGCAGTTGGACACTCCTGACTCAGCCAAACACTGGCAGCTCATCTTCAACATCTGTCCCGCTTTCCAATAATGTATGGCTTCCACCAGCAACCCCTGCTTTGCTGACCAGAGCAGAGCATCGAACGCTACTGATAGCCCTTCTCCTCAGCAGCAACAGCCCGGGCGTAGCTCAGTCCTTCATCTGCACCAGTTCCTGGCACGGCTCAGCGCATTGCCTGGGTAACGTGGTGGCAGAGAGACATACCTCAGGCAGCAGCTGGTTGGGAAGCCTCCCAGTTGCAAGGCCGTGTGTCCCCCAGACCATGGCCAGTCAGTCTGGGGAAGAGGGATGGCTCTGGGAGATGTGGCTGCCCAGGCTCTGGGGTCCCTCTTTGCCCTCCTTACCCCTCCATGACCTCTGCAAGCTGGTTTTTTGGTAGAGTTCCTCATGCTGCACTGACCACAAACATGAGGCTGTACAAGTCCAGGGACCCAAACAAGCAGGGCATTTTCCACCATGTCCCCTTGTCTCTGAGCTCTTCTAATGCTTCCCTCCCAGTAACGCTCTGTTTCCCTGCCATTTCCACTCCTCTCCCTCTCCAGCCTGGGCTTGGGGAGCAGGACGGGCTCTGTAGGCGTGCTGACGGAGACAGCCATCCCACTGGATTTTCAGGCACGTTAGGAGACAGTTGGAAATACCGTGCTTTTGCTTTCATTTCCCTTCCTCACAACTAGAGCTCGGCATGAACCCGCTTCCCAGCCGCAAAGCCTCCCCGTGCAGCCACAGCGGGGGTCCGGCAGCACCCACGGCCACCCCTCGTTGGCTGCATCGTCCTGTCCGAATTATTCCATGGCTGGAGCAAGGGAAACCCCGCACTTCCCCCACTTCTCGAGCGTGAACAGCCAAGTGTGTCTCAGAACAGCCCTACAGCTCCAGGGGCTGCTTTTAAGACAACTATTCCACCGTGGAGACCCCCAGCAAACGAGCAATTATGCTGCCAGTGCAAAGCTTCCGGGCTCCTACCATCCATGTGTCAATACATCCTGCCCACAGCTGTAACATCTGTTCTCTAACTCCCAGCAGTGGGGAGGAGCACACGGTGCAGTGTGGGGCTCTCACTTTCAGTCCTGTCCTGGGAGAAGCCCCTGTTTTCATCCACCTGTATCCTTCCAGCCAATTTCAGGCCGTGTTACCCACCAGCTCCCCGGTTGGGGCGGTGCTGCCAGGATCGCTGTGAGCGGAGCCAGCCCTTCTCCGGCACAGCCAGGGCCAGACACCGGCATGGCTGATCCCCCACTGGTGGTGTAGGTGGCAGCGAGTGTCACCAGGTCGGGGGGTGCTCTGGTCCCCCTCAGTACCCCCACATTCAGGGAAGCCCGTCTATACTTTTCACCCTCTCAGCAAGTCCCCAGGTAGCTTCCTGGGGCAAGATTAGCTCTCAGCACTTGCCAACTAGCAAATGTCCTTATTGTCACCTCCGTGGGGACACAGGGCTGGCCCTTGGGATGCGGTGTCAGGGTGGTTGCCTCGCCCCAGATCTGCCTACAGCCTGCCTGCCTGGCTTGCTTCTCCTGGGCATTTAACACTGTCTGGAAGCTGTGTTGGGGGGACAAGAGCAGACAGACAGACAGACAGACAGACAGGAGCTGCTCTGATGTGAAACAGAGACAGGGAGGGGAAAGCGGAGCCTATGAACACCCCGGTGAGCAGCCCAGCGCCGGGGACAGAGCAAGAAGCACGTTTGTGTCATTACTCATGGAGGAGCTGGCAGGGAGGTGCGCGGAGAGGGCCAGGTCCCCGCTGCTAAAGCACTGCTGACTTCTCACAGGCGTATCAGGAGGGAGCACAGCCCGACTGCTGCACCAGGATCCGGCCTCTTCCCGCTGCAGGAAGCGCAAAGTGAGCTCGAAGCATGGAGCCAGGGATGCTCCATGGCCCCAGGGCTGGTGTGGGATCGGACCCGCTGCAGGCGTGTATCGCAGCATCTCAGGTCGAAGGGAGAGAGATGGAGATGGGCAGGGTGGCCCCATGCCTAGGGGCACAGCCTGATGCCTGGGGGGACAGCCCCACAGCAGGACCCATGGCTACCCCTGGATCTGCAGTGGGAATAACCAGGCAGGCCCCTCTTCCAAGGATGAGGGGCTGTAATAGAACTGCAGGCAGGCTCATTGGCCAGCCCTTTGCATCCTGGAGTTTCCTTTGAGGCCATAAAATGGGCCCGGAGTCTCACTGCATCAGTTTGGGAAGAGCGTGTGATTTCCCCTTGGCGGCTCATACCCGGTGAGTGTGGAGGCGGCCGGCATGCCATGCCCTCACGGGGAACGCACCGCTGCTGAGGTACAAGAGCAAAATTTCCCCTCCTGGCTCCTGGTGGGCGGGCGCTGAGGGAAGCAGCACTGGGAAGCAGCACCGTAGGAACACATGGGGTGGGATGGAGCCGCATGAGACACCCTGCCTGCAGCCGGGACTTTCCCAAATTGACGGGGGCGCTGGCTCCCAAGGCTGTGGGAAGATGCTGGGGGAGGCCAGGGCCACACTTGCCAGCGGCAAGGAGGGAAGCCCTGGCACCCGCTCCCAGGATCAGCCCAGCCCAGATGCTCAGCACTGGGCATTTGGAGACAGCCCGAAGCTTTGCTTTTGGGCCTGTTTGCATCCCAGGCGGGGGGAAAACCTAGAGCCAAAACCCAAAAACTTTGAGGATGCTCATGGATGAATCCTGTGTGGCCTCTGAAGCCCAGCTCCACCTGCCAAAACCATCTTCACCACCACCATGGGCCTTTAGCTTCCCCCACACTGGTGCGTTGATGGCACTGGGTGAACGACCCAAGGCAGCCCTGCCAGGCAAACCCGAGCTGGCGCTGGTCAGGTCCTCAAGACAGCCATGGAGACTGGATCACTCTTTGAATGAGCACTGCTAAATCATCCCAAGCAATTCTTGGACAAATCCAAACCCTCTTTTTGTGAGCGTGTGGAGATTGCTGCCTTAATTAGCCATCAAAATCACACCTCAGCACCAGCCCAGTTCTGTATCTCAGTGCAAGGAGCATCGTGGGGTGACCCAGGACAGTGTTGCACCAGCTCTGTGTAGGATGGACATTGTCTTCTGCAGCTGTTGAAGCACAGAGCAGCAAAGGCAAATGCCACCCACAGTGAAGATGGGCCACTCCAGCAGAGCCCTGCAGGTGCCCACACCATTGCTTTATGCCAGGATAGGGCAGCAGCAGACCTGTGGGTCACAGCTGGAGGCTGGGGGGTGCGGGGAAGCCCCCACCACATTCCCCAACCTGCCCCTCCACCACAAAGGGAGCGGATTTGTGAATGAGCTGGAGCTCAGGCTGGGCAGGAGGGAGGGAATCTGCTCTAGGGGATCCTGCTCTGGCAAGGGGGATTGGACTAGATGATCTCTAGAGGTCCCTTCCAACCCCCAACACTCTGTGAATCTGTGAATCATTCCTGAGTCACCCATGGGTTGCCCAGAGTGGGGCCAGGCAGGGAGATCAGGCTTGCTCTGTGCTGGCACTCGGTCCCCACCTGCACCCGCCGCCTCTTCTCTGGCTCTTTCTCACACCTTGAACAACCCTGGGAGCTGCTGCGGCAGGAGCCGGGGTTTGATGGGAGGCGGCTGCGCCGCCCAGGCCAGGGCAGCTCACGCAAGCCGCGGCTTTTTGCTAGTGCAGTAGTCACTCGGAGAACCCATCACATGCCCTCATCACCTTGATGGCACTCAGGGAACCACAAGTTATCTGAGTTTCGCATTTCACCCCAAATAAAATGCTGCCCATGCAGACAGAGCTGGGAGGGGTGCACAAGCAGGCACCCCATGGCTCCCCACAGTCCGGCTGGGGTGCAGCCCTCACCCCGAGGGGAGCACAGGCCCTGCCAGAGTGGGGTGGGTGATGGAGCCTCAACGCTGACGTTAGCCGGAGCGCTGGAAAGTTTTCCACATACCAGCGTTAGCAGGAATGTTATTTACTGAGCGAGGGAGAGGTCTGACAGAGAAGAAAGCCTCTCGCTGTCTCTTCCCCATGTATGGATGTGGAGCAGCGTTACTCAGCAGGATACGGCACAGACTGAGGCCCAGGCGCCGGGGGACAGCCCTCCTCAGAGGAAGCTGGACACAGGACAGGGGCACCTAGCTGTGCCCCCGAGCAGCCAGCTGGGCTTTATGGGGCAGGAGGGCACTGTTCATCCCCCATGAGCAGCAGCTTGCCCCAAGCTGTGTCAGCATCCTTCCCCGGGACCCCCGCCCTGGCTCTGATGGATTTTGTAGAAGCAGGGGGGACACAGGTGGGACACAGCCACCAGCATGTGGCCCTGGGGACACGGCAAGAGTGGCCTTCACGGGGAGCATTGCACTGAAAAGAAACTCAACCCCGCCTTTTCCCTTAATAAGCCTCCTTACAGCTCAAAGCAAACATTTTTATGAAAGTGGGATTTCACTTCCCATTTGTATTTGTGACGTCTGGTGACAGTGAATGTGTGCAAAGAGAAACAGTTTCCCAAACCTGCGGACTTTTCCCAGGCCCGCTGTGGCCCCGGGGAAGCCCATCCATGTCCCTCCTGCCACCCAGGGCTGCCTGTCGGTGAGGGGATGCCCGCCACCCCCCCAGCCTCCCAGCTCCCGCTCAGGATAATTATTGGTCATAGAGGGGGTGGATTTTCCTGAGTCACAGGCACATCCGAAGGCCCCGCTCTTCTCCCCGAGGACTTCAAAGGCTTCGCAAACATAAATAGGTGCAGCCCTAGAGTTAAGTCAATAGAGCCTCCTCTGCCGGGGGGGTGGCATGGGGAGCGCAGGTCCCAGCTGCCTCAAAATCACCCAGGGTTGCTGGTGACCACCGTATGCAGCCAAAGGATTAAACACAGGCACTTTTATTCTGCCACATCCAAATCCTGTGCTGTTTCCCCTCCTTGGATGCTCTCACTGCACCCTCATCCCTGGGGCTGCTGGTATTCCCAGGAGCAGCCCCAGGCAGCACTGGGAGTGGGCGAGAAGGGAGAAGCATTGGGATTATTCCTGAGCAGCAGGCATTTTGAGGGTGGCGGGGCAGATGCAGGCGTGTTTCCCAGCGGTGACTGACCGGGGAAGTTCTCAGCATGACTCATGTGCTTTCCCAAGTCCCTGAATCACAGCATTGTGCTGAGAAATCAGAAACGTGCCGTCAACCCGGCACAGCAACATCCCTCCTCGGTGCCCGCACCACGATAGCCTCTTCAGAGTCCCACAGCTCGGGCCCAAGAGGAGCAATTTGGGAAGAGAAGAAGCAGTTTCTCCTGAAGCGAGCGCCTTCTCCACGGGGCAGGCTCGGTGCTGAGCCACTGATACGCTTTGGCGGATCAGAGACCCCAGAGCTCTCAACCAGCTCCTTTAAAATGTGTCTCTTTTCCTTGGCATCCTGGGAAGCAAACAACTAGCACGGGAGGGCCTGCATACGTGTGCTCCCTCAGCAAACAAGTCAGGAAAAAAAAAAAAAGGAAAACCAAGAGAAGCTTTTTCCCGGCTCCCCTCCACCAGCACCACACCTCTCCCGCATGCCGAGTACACAGTTTATTTTCCTTCCCATTAAAGTCTCCCCACCGGGCTGGCTCTGGGAAACTCAATTTATGCTCAGAGCTCTGGGTATATTATTCCTAGCGGGAACAGAGAAGGGCAGTCAGCGTGGAGGCGGCTCAGGCAGCCGAACAAGCCGGTCTTTGGTTTCGCGCCGGCAGTGCCGTGAGGGGACGGGAAGTCCCCGTGCAGACAGAAAGTCTGCAGCCCCGCCGCCGCCCCGTGCCATCGCCGGCCGGGGACAGAGCGATGGCCATGGGAGGGTTGGGGGGCTGCAGCGGTGCTGCAGCAGAGGAAGGGATGGGGGTTGCACTGAGGCTGGAGCCTCAGGTCACCGCATGGCCCCGGCCAGAGAAATGGGCTCCTCCTGCGCATCCCAGGATAACGGCCCCGTTGGGGTTCTCCTGACCCCATGGCACAGAGTCAAACTCCGTCAACTGGGCACAGCGTGCCACAGCTAAAAATCTGGGAGGCTCAAAGGGTTGTGAGGTGAAGGAAAGGCTCTTGGTTTTGTGCCTGGGACCCCGCTCCAGCCCCTGCCACTGCTCAGAGATGATCCATGGGCTCCAGGCAGCCCCATCCCATGGCCTGTTCCCAGTGATATCCTGGGGGGTGGGGTTGAACAGAGCAGATCTGTGCACAGGGCATTCCCAGTGCTGCGCCAGGTGTTTTCCAGCTGTTTCTCTGTGCCGAAGCCGGCTGCACCAATACACGTTGTACGGTCCCGTGGCAGAGCTGGTGCAACAGAGAGAAAATCTCCAGCACCCCACCAGCCTCTGCCGCCTCCTTCTACCCACTC
The DNA here is from genome assembly GCA_027574665.1 of Rhynochetos jubatus. Lineage (NCBI taxonomy): Eukaryota > Metazoa > Chordata > Aves > Eurypygiformes > Rhynochetidae > Rhynochetos > Rhynochetos jubatus. The sequence goes on along the minus strand of CM050665.1, from coordinate 9,767,876 downwards.
CTCTTCTAGATCCGTTTTGTGTGACCTCAGACAAGTTAACCCCCCAAATGTCTGGCGTGAGCAGGAGGTGACCTGCCATCCCCACAGCTGGTTTTTCCCCTGCCTCACAAGGTTACAATAGCTCCTTGTTCCTCCATACACCCCACTCCTGTATCACATCCTACACAACCGCTTTGCAGTGACCTCATCTCTTTTTTTCCATGCCTCCTGCTGAAACCAAGGCCATGCTGCTGTGTCCCAGGCTCTGTCCCATGCCGTGTCCTGGAGGTGCAGGAAGGGATGGGGGTCCCTGAGAGCCAGCCAGCCCTCCTTGTCCCAGCACCCGCAGGGTAGCACTGGTGTCCAGGGACCTGTACAACCAGAGAGTGCAACTTGTGAGGGTTTGCACTTGTGACTAAAGGGCCATCTGTAAAATCCATTTGCAGCTTTTTCCTGGATTTTTAACCCCTTTATCCCCACCTAGCCTTGGTCTGTCCTGTGATGCTGAGCAGCCCCCCTAGCTCCTGCCTTTCCTCTGGGGCACATGGTGACTCCATAGGTTGCAGCCCCACAAGGGACCTCACCCCAGACACGTGTTTGGTATCAGACACCTCTTCTGTTTCACACACCATAAATGTCTTGGAAACCTGTGCACTGAGACTGCTCAACGGCCCTGCGCAGAGGGCATCACTTGCCTGGGTGGTTTAGGACAGTCTGGCACCTCTGGCTGGGCAGCAGTATTTTGGCTTGGCAACATGGTCCATAGAATCATAGAATGATCTGGGTTGGAAGGGACCTTTAAAGATGATCTAGTCCACACCCTCTGCAGTGAGCAGGGACATCTTCAAAAGATCAGGAAGATCAGGTTGCTCAGAGCCTTGTCCAACCTGACCTTGAATGTTTCCAGGACGGAGCATCTACTGCCTCTTGGGCAACCTGTGCCAGTATTGCACCGCTCTCACTGTAAAACGTTTCTTCCTTATATCCAGTCTAAATTTATGGTTGGCTTTCTGGGCTATGAGAGCACATTGTCGGCTCATGTCTAGTACCCCCATCCACCATATTCATCCACCAGTACCCCCAAGTCCTTCTGGGCAGGGCTGTTCTCAATCCCTTCATCCCCCAGTCTATATTGATACCAGGGGTTGCCCCAGCCCAGGTGCAGGACCTTGCACTTGGCCTTGTTGAACCCCATGAGGTTCACACAGGCCCATTTCTCCAGTTTGTCCAGGTCCTTCTGGATGCCCATTTCCAGTGCACAATGTTTTATTCCTGGAGACCTTTTCTGTGCCCTCTTCCCCTCCCAGCTCATTCATGTGGTGTTCACATGAGCCCGGCTTGCACAAGGCAGGAGGAAATCACCAAAGGCTTTCCTCACCCAGGGCCTGGGACCTTCACACATGGCCAAGGATGTGGTTAGCCAGAAGAAAACATTTGTGGTAGTCAAGGGCTGGTGAGAAACCAAGTGAGCCATCCACTCCTCCTGGCTGCACTCATCCAGCCCAGGGTGCTGTGGGAAGGGACTGTCCAGCCGTGATAGCTGCCAGGAGCTGAGCAGGGATGGACTTCTCCTGCCTTATGCCCAAATCCAGCCTACATGCTGGGCTAAGTAGCAGACACAGGGACAAGCCTGCCGTTGGGTGCCACCCACTCAATTTCTGTGTGCCCAGAGGAGCCCCACCCTGGGTGGCACACACACCAGGGGGCTGACCCTTTAGCAGGAGCCCCAGGGCTTGATTGCTCACACCCTCACACAGGAGCAGCTGAAAGCCTTTTAGCATCCCACTGCCTTTTAGCATCCCACTGAAATAGGACCTTTGTCTGGCTCTGCCCCTGTCAGGCATCACCTGGGGAGGGAAGGTCTCGGCTGCCTTAAGGGTAGATAGGAGCACTATCCCAAGGACCATGCTCCATCTCTGTGGCACAGGCACCCCAGGGCAGCAGGACCTCTCTGGGGAGCTGCTGCATGAAACTCCCTCTCAACCCCTGTGCTGGTTAGGCATGAGCTCAGTAATGTTGCAGGGCCTAGGGCTGTCCCCCTGTCAGCAGGGGATGCAAACACAGGGTCTGTGCTGCACCCCCATGGCTAGGGGACACCCACTAATACCCACATCTTCACGTGAACTATGAAGATACACTCAGGTGAGCACAAAGGAGGAACCAGGTCCTTTTAAGGCTTTTGTGCTAAATCCATGAGGTCTTGGGAGCCACACAGGCAGTGTGTGTGTGGGGGGGGCGGTTACCTGTGACCCTGCTTTTCAAATGGTGCTTGCCTGGTGCCTGCTTGTGCAGTGGGGAGGTGGGGGAGATGTTTTGCTGTGGGTGTAAGCCTTGGAGCAGGCGACACATGCCTGTGAGCATCAGCATGAGCTCACGTCTGCCGGCAGCGGCGCAGCCTGAAGAGCCTTAAGTAGGTGTTGAAAATTAGGAGTTTCTTTCAAGAAGCTCTCAGGGTGGGAGGCATGGCGTGGCTGAAAGGTGATTGATAGCGTGTGGCTGGGCATTGCTGTTCCTGGCCATGAAGACCCTGATGCTGGCAGCATTGGGGGGGAAGGAGGCTCAGGGGGGGCCAAGCTGTGCTCCCCAACATGCACTTGGCTGGGCACGTAGCCACTGAAATGCTCCTCTGGTCCTTGCCACCCAAACATGGGGCTGGGAAGGAGAAGGAAGAGGTGGCTCTGCACAAAACCATGCTTGATGGGAATGACACTTGATTTCTGGGAGGTGGGAACACTGCTCAGTCTTGCTCCATGTGCTCCAGAGCCTTGGAGCTGCCTTAAAACCCCTGGATAGCAGTACTGCTCCATTACCTGGGATGATGTGTCCACAGGAGGCTCTGTAACAAGAGCTGCTTTACTTTCCCCTGCAGTTGAAGTTGTTGAGGCCTCACAGGTGATGCTTAGAAACAAAACCCCTGCCTTATTTCACAGCCAGTCCCCCAGTATGGTGAGCACATTTGAGAAGCGGGGCTGGGCTGGGTCTGTGCCTGGGGCAGGCGAGGGGCTCCCTGCTCCAACAGTTGAGGCAATTTCTCCTTCCTCAAAAATAACCTCCATTTGCCCTCATTTCAGTGTCTCTCTTACAAATAGACCTGCTCTTGAATTCTTCCCAAGAGGGCCAGGTGAGATCGCAGGGGGGCTGTACCTCATCATAGGTGCCTGAGGCTGCGTGTGCACGTGCTGTGGCAGAGCACAAGGACCTTCCCTCCGTGTTATCCCACGATCACAGTGAACAGTCATGATTTACCCTGATAATAGCAGAGTGAGGGGAAGCACACCAGCCGCTTTGCAGCCCTTTGGTCAGGCCAGAACTTGTCCTCTGGATGCACATGGCTTTGTGGGTCCCCATGGCACTGAAGCAGCTGCTCCCCAAGAGTTCCCCCCCACCAGTATTTAATACATGAAGCACAACTGGACCCTTCCTATGCAATGCTACCTCAGCAAGTGTCTGCCTGAAAGGATGGCCAGGTTTCCCTGTGAGGGGGAGGGTCTGGGTTGGACAGGGATGTTGTGGCTAACACGCTCCCCAGGGAGGTGGCAGAGGGACCCCTGCTCAGCCCAGCTGGCCACAGATCCTCACCAGGGACTTGGATCACAGCCAGGTGGGGTGGAAAGCAAGGGACGAGAAATGCGTGGTGCAGAGCCTGTGTGAAATTTGGTGTGCGGCAGAATCAGACCTTCCCCTGGTGTTTTACCACCATGATGTGGCTGGCAGCTCCAGGTGTGGGTCCTGCCATCCTGGGGGATCATGGTTTGCAGGGTGGCAGGATCCCCTGCCCTGGCAGGCTGCTGGGAAGGCAGCGATGTGCTGGGGGGAGAATGCCAAGGGTGAGTCATTCCCCATGCCGGGCCAAGCCTTGGGATTTCTGGGCTGTTTTCAATGCGTCTCCATATGCCGGAGCTGTTGGCTTGTAGCACAACAGTGCGGGCTGTTCCCCCAGCCTCGGCGCCTGGCTGCAGCCCAGAGCGCTCGACAGCCAAGAGCAACCCCCAACCCTGTCGCTCGCTGCGTGCCACCACTAAGCCCCAAAGTATGCCAATAACAGCCACTTGTGCAAGACGCCGCTTGCATTAGCCTGCCCGGAGATTGGGTAACCCCGTCCCGAGACCTTGGAGCAGGTGCTTCGGCAGAGCCCGTGCCCCGCAGGCAGGACTCCCTGCTCCACCCCAGGCACGCCAGCCCGGAGTTGTTACTTTGAGCCCCTTCCCCTTAACATAGCGTGCCCCGAGGGGGTCCCAGCCCCGAGGGCTGGTAAGCATCACCTGCCTCTGACAGCGAGCGGTGGGGCTGTGCTCGCTCCCGCTGCTCTCTGGAGCTTGACCTCAGAAATACCTCGTGGCATGGAGTCCCCGTGTTATGCCTGCGTATCGGCTTTAAATAGGAGTTTCAAGTGTTACTGACCCTCTCCTTTTGTGCAGCAAGAGGGATGAGGGAGGTGTTGCTACCGGAGCCAACTGGGAATGTTTTAAAGAAATGCTGCTAACTGAAAACTATCAATGAGCTGCAATCAATATGGTGGAAAAAGGTTGATTTAGATGAATTTCTCTACTTGAAAATATGCCCCCGCTGTCAGAAACCTCATTTTTTTTCCAAGCCCAAATGATTTCTTTTCCCCATTAAATACAAGCTAATTAAATGCTCTTAAAAACATTCTGTATGTTCAAAGTGAAAATGAAATATTTCAGAAGTGTCTGAATAAGGATGGAAGAACTGACTGAAGCTGATCTAAGCCTGTTGGGAAGGAGCCTTGAAATTTCCTTCTCCCTCCCCCTCCTCTCCTTTTGGAGAGGAGAATTCCAAAACCCCGACTGCTCTTCTGTTGCCAGCTGGCCTGGGCACCACGGTAGGTACTGGGCTGTGCAGAGGGGATGCAGCCCATGGGACGCAGTGATGGGGGACAGGGACCAGTGCGTCAGACCCCTGTGGCACTTGGGGACCCCCCCGGGGTCAGAGCAGCAGTCGCCTGGGGCGGTGGAGGAGTTGGGGTGGGAGGCAGGGGGATGTCGGGGTCCCATGGGGCAGCCGGGAGGTTCTGGCAGTGCTGGTTCCTGCGGTGCAGGTGAGCCAGCCCAGCCGGGCAGGACAGGAACAGGCCTCGCGGGGGACTTGCCTGGATCTGCTGTTGGCTATGTGCCTCTGACTCGTGTTACCAGCAGAGATGCCCCGTTGGCCGATGTTTTGAGGGGAAGTCTGGATAAAAGATGGTTGTAAAGCACAGCTCAGACGACGTTGTTTATTAACAGACTCATTCTATTGCACCATCTCGGGCCCTTTCCAGGATGCTGCAATACAGCAGAAAACTCCATGACACAGACTCCAGAGAAAGCAGCGGTACCCGCCCTCCCTCCGGAGCTGGAGAACAGAGCTGCTCGGCAGCAAGGAGATGTGGCACGCAGCACCCAGGGACAGGGCTGACCCAGCTGTGCCTGGTGTCACCGCTACACCCCAGCACAACAGCCGGATCGACACTGCATGGCAAAGCTCCTCTCCGCAATTCAGACTTGTAGTGAGCTGAAGCAAAGCCCTCTCTACCCCCTTGAAGAGCTTGTGCCCCCCCAGCACCCCTTCCCGAGGTGATGGCCCCGTTGGGAAGCTGGGTGCTCCAGTGCTGACCCCAGTCAGGCTGTGGTACCTGTGTGGGTTCCGGTCCCCAGACCAGGTGGGTGACACCTGCTTCAATATACACTTCATCAGGTCAAAATAAAGCAAATTTGGGGCTTTCCAGGCCTTTCCTGCCCCCGCTTCCCAAATACGTACATCCGCCAGGTCAGAGGGAAGGCTGGCGAACCCAACGCTGTCCTGGGCTGTGCTGAAGGCACAGGTCAAAATGAGCTAATTCCTGTGGGGAAGGGAAGGATCTGACCTATGAGGACCCTCCCATCATCGCTAGTCTAGATCAACATCCCAATAAACATGGGTTGATGCAATTAGCACATGCAGGGACACACATCAGCCTGTCTCTCTCCTGCCTGGGGAGGGGGAGCAGCAGCGGTTGGGGAGGGCGGGGGGGTGCGAGGGGGTGGTGCGGGAGCTTTGGGGACCTCCAGATCACCCTCCCCGCCGGCCTGTTAATATCCAAAGTGGCTGTGATAAGAAGCAGTTGCTGGGGCCGCAGGTGGGAAGGTGTCAAGTCGTACGCACGGAGCTATAAACAGTGCGTGCCCATAAACCAGATCAAAGCAGACGGAGTTTATTTTCAGAAGGTCTGCTTCCTCCGCAGAGCCCGGAGACAAAGAGCTTTGGGGGGAAGGGGGGAAGGAGAGGGAGGAAAAAAGGGAGAGAGCTAGAGCAGGGCAAAGGATCGCGTTGGCCATGCTGATTTCTGCGGGGTGCATCACACCCTCCCGGGTGCTGCGGAGAGCTGCCCCATGGATGCTGAGCAGCCTTTTGCTGTGGCTGGATCCAGCAGGTCCATTGTGTACAAGCAGCCAGTGCTGGGGGGGACGGTGGTGGCCCCCCGAGCTCCCCTGAAGCACCCCGGGTGCAGCTGAGCCCTGAGGGAGATGCAGGGTCTGGTCCCCCTCTAGGGCAGCATGAGCTGGGCTCCTGCAGGCAGCTGGGACAGGGCTGCTCCCTGCCTGGAGCTCCAGAGCATGAGCCTGTAAGTCACAAGCCCTTAAGCAAACTATTGTGAAACCCTTGTTGGTTTGCAGAGTCCGTCCCCACCCTCCAGCCCCCAAATCACAGGGCTCAGCTACCGGAGCGCTGCAGGGGGGAAGCGGGTGCCCACGGCTCCCACCTGCCCCTCGGCTGGGGAGATCGTGGTTGCCGCAGGCAGGAGGAGGAGGAGGAAATCCAAGAGCGGGAAGGCAGCCGCAGCAGGTTTGTTGGCAATCAGAGCTCAAGAGGTCAGAGAGCAGATGTCGGGGTTGTAATGAGTGCGTGTTAGCTCAGCGACGCCTGTATCCTGTGCTGTCCGGGCTCCCCTCGCCCACTTATTTAGACAGAAAATTCCCACTCCTTTCCCACCGCCTGGCTGTGAAATGAGCCAGCTGAAGCTGTTTGGGATCTCCAGCTCATTCAGTTTTAATTCTAGCTGAAGATAGCCCTCTGAATCTATCCACGCACGGCCAGAAATGGGTGCCACAGCTGCAGGCTCCCACCACAGCCTATTTTCAGGAAGAAGGCGCAGCATTGCCACAGTGCGTTTTCCTCTCTTTCCTCTCATTGACAGTGGCAGGTTTCAGAGGGTCAAATCCTGACCACCGTTCTCAAAGGGGAGAGCAAGAGCTTCTGGATCTGCCTCAGCCCTACCAGCGCATCCTTTCCAGTGACACCTTGGTTGTGGAGGGCACCAGGTCCATGCAGCCCCTGGTGCTCTCACACCCCGGCCACCTCCCAGCAGGCAGGGGTACATCCGCAGGGGAGCAGCCCATGGCAGGAAATAGGTAACATCTGGCCCCAAATTGCCAGCACCTGCTTCCATGTGCACAGCCCACTGCTGACCGGCCCCAGTTGTGATGCCACCGCGTCCGCCTAGTACCAGCTGTGCCAGGGCTGTGTCTGGACCGCTGCGGGGGCATGTGGCCCTTAGTGCTTTTCTTAACCAGCCTTGCAAAGGGGAGAAACATAGTGCTGGGACTGTAACAGCTTTTGCTCTGTCCCAGTGGCATAGGGTCCCAAGTGCCAGTCCCACAGCACCCTGGCTCTCCTGAGATGGGGTGTGCAGAGCTCTCACAGGCCCCGGTTTTCAGCCACAGCAATTAAATGCTTAGATGTTTTCCAGGATTGCTTTTCCTGCAGTCCACAGCAGCTTTCTGAGCCTGCTTTCTCAGTGAAATAAAAGCAATGTGCTCACTTTCCCCGGGAAGGCAGCAGCACCGGTCCCACACCACCCTGGCAGCACCTGCTGCTGAGCCGGCCTTTACCTTCCCATTCATAACCACCGCGAGGGAAACACATTGCATGGCCTTCAAGGGAAATTTCACTCTGGTTTGCACAAATATTTATCCCACCTGTTTCCTGCCTGGGCCGGCTCTGGGCCCGGAGGACGCGGTGGGTCACAAGCAGCAGGGCAGAGGAAGCAGCAGGGAACCGGCTTCTTCTCACACAAAGACCTTTGGTCTGCAGGGCTGCGTGGTTTGCAGCAGCCCCTGTTTCTTTCTGATGCGTTTTCATGAGCAGCTGGCTATGAATTTAGTATCTGGTGTGGTATCCCGGTATCTGTAGGGGAAGGGCTGGGTGTTGGCAAAGGCATAGGGGGCTGCGTCTCACAGCTGGAGAAGTAAAAGCCATTTACAGCTTGTGTTCAGTTTGCTCTCACCCAGATGCTGGAGCATCTCTGGAAGGAAGCACACAGGCTGGGAAACCAGCACATGTTCCTGCCAGGGTATTCGTGATGGCTGTCGCCAGCCTGGTTTTAAACATCCCTGTTTCTTCACCCCGAAGAGCTGAAACGGCTCAGAGCTGGAATGGTCCCGCAGTGGCTCAGGCTGGCTCCTCTCCCCCATCGCGCTCCCTGGCTACCCCACGGGTGGCTGGCATCGCCACCTGAACCGCCTGCAGCTGGCTGCGCCAGCTCTCGCGTTTGGATTGGGACAGGAGGAGAAGCGATTCCCTGGCACGGCGCCGCCGGGGATGGCGCAGGGGCTGCGATCCAGCCGGGGCACGGCCAGGCACAGCCGCGGCGCCGCATCCACCGGCAGCGCGGGGGCACCGCCCTGCTCAGGAAATCCCTGGCCCACGGGGCGCCGGGAAGGATGGCCGGGAAGGACGGCAGTGCTATTCTTACCCTCGCCCCTCGCCTCCCTCCCGCCTGGCCTGGAGACAGGATACGGGCTGGGTGGCTCCGACCCAGCGCACCGCGCTGCCGGCGGCAGCGAAGGCGTGAAGGGCTTGGCGCGGGGGTGTCCTCCCCACCCCATCCCTAAGATCGGCCCTAACCGCCCCGCAGGCAGCCCTCCCCAGCTGCCGCGACCCTCCCAGCGCCCCCCGTCAGCGCTGCGCTTCTCCCCTCTCCCAGCCGTGATTCACGCACACAGCTCGCCCCTGGAAAGCCCCGCGGAGGGAGGCCGAGCTCACGGCCACAGCCGGGCGGCGGGACCGGCATCGGCACGCCGGGACGGGCGGCACCTGCGTCCTGTTCCGCCTTCCTGCGCCCGGCCCGGTGCGCGGCTCCCGCCCGCCGGGAGCGGCCGTGCCAGCCGGAGGTCCCGCGCCGGGCGAAGCGCTGGCAGGAAGGGTTTGACTCCTCAACGCTGGAGTTAAGGAAAACAAAACTACGCAAATAAAGAGCGGTCGCACCGTTTCCTCGCCGGAATGGGCTTCCGTTTCCTGGGCAGGGTGTCTTCTGCTGCCCGCGCTCCTCACGGTATTTCACCTACGGGGACCGACCCCGCAGCCATCGAACCCTGCCCGTTGCTGACCCTTGCCCACTTTATCCTTAGCTGAAGGCACGTGGAGGCAGCAGCAGTTGCGTCCCTGCTCTCGGTCGCTGCGAGCAGCCCCCAGACCCAGTTTCATCACAAACCTGAACCCCAGCCCGGCTTGAACTTCTGGCAACCTCCAGCCACGCTCAGCAGAAACCTGGATCCTATTATGGACTCACCTGGGCTGAGTTTTGAGCAAGCGTGGGCTGCTCCTTGAGCAAGCGTTTTGTTTTGCAGTTGGAGGGGAGCACATAGGTGCTATAGCATGGTTCCCGTCCCTGCACCACGCTCTCCTCCACAGCTGGGGCTGAGCTTTGCTCCGCGGCATTCGAGCCCAGGATCTCCCCTGCCTGTGCTGGGCTCTGCCAGCCAAGCTGGGCACTCTGTCCTTCTGCAATCCTGCATTTCATTCCTACCACTAACGGGGGAGCAGGCGGGGGCTGGGGGATGCAGAGCAGCCCTTCCGGCTGCCCAGTTGCCTGCCGTGGGGCCAGCAGCTCTGCATGCGGAGCAGGATGCTGCTTTTCCCCAGAAACGCATCATGGTGTGGATGGAGAACAGAAACCAGGATTTGATGTCAGCTTTTCCCATTCTTTGCCCCAGTTTCCCAGATAACTTCCTTACTGCTTGAAAAAAGGTTAAATATTAGTTACTGGGACTCGGAAGCCAAAAAACCCCACTGTGGGATGTGAGAACTAGCCTGACCCACACAGTGGGTTGTTCTGCACCGAGACTCGCTCCAGATCCCTTTTCTTTTACCCATGTGAGAAATCAAATGACTCGGTGTGTGGTTGCTGCAGCCCCTGCGGGTGAGCCACTGTGCAGCAGTCATCCCTCCCAAGTCCTTGCAATTGATGCCCTTGACCAGGGCATCTCAACCTCTTCCCTGGACCCCCCTGGGCTCCCACAGCCCTCAGCCATTGTGGGGAGCAGCAGCCCCTTGTCTGGGAGAGCCCCAAGCATTTCCTGCTGAGGCAGCACATTCCCGGAGGGAGGAAAGGTCATGGTGCTGGGGCTGCCCCAGCTTCCTCTCCCCGCTCCCAGGGACACTGTCAGCCACCGCAGTTTCCTCTGGTTCCTGCCCAGCCTTTGCAAGGTGCAAACCAAAGCTCAGCATCACTGGTGGTCCTGCTCACCGGCTCCCCTCGCCTGAGAGCTTCCCAGAGCTCTGAGAGCTGTACCGAGGTGGCATCTATTTATTTAGCTCCTGGGTGTCTCAGGCTTATTTGCTTGCCAGAAACGCGGTGTTGGGATGGGCGCAGCTGGACAGGGCAAGTGCGGCAGTGCCGGCCACTCGACGGGCCGGAGGCAGATGGTTTCTCTGGTGACACACAGCCCGGTGTTGACAGGGACGAGTCACTTCCTTCTCTTCCCCCCTCTGTCCTTAATGAAGCACCACAACCACCATGTTCATTTGCCTTCAGCCCCCAGGCTGGGGGAAGCAGGGCTGGGGCTGGCCAGCAATGGGGACAGTGGAGGGGACGAGGTCTTCATGTGGCACCACAGGGATGCAGCCTCCTTCTCATTCCTGGACTATGATTTATGTAACACGGTATTTTGTACCATCATCTGAATCACCACGGCTGTGTAACATACTGCATTCGCAATGTATGTAGCACACCATTTAATAGAAAATTGGAAGCAAAAGTAGCTAGCACAGTGCTTAATATGAAAATTGAAGCAAGGTTAACCAAGACAATCATGTGGAAATGAAACTTTGAAACTTATTAAAAAAGCAGGCACAGACATCGTACCAAAACCCCCTGTCAGCATGAGTCATTTCAACTCTCTCCCAGGGACAAAGCACCAAATGCTCTTGTCCTGGTGAAGGGCTTCACTTCTGGCTGCCCAGGCAGGTGGGTCCCAGCACCCCAGAAATGCCCCCAAATCCAGGTGATGTTCACTTAGGGAGAATGCTCACCCAGATCAGTCCCACTGCCGTGGCCAAGGGGCGCATTGCCCACGGACAGTAATGGAAGCAGCCGCACGTATTTTCTGTGTTTTCAAGTATTTAACTTCCCTACAGCACCATTTATTTCCATAATCTATTTCTGTACTAGCTTTTAATCACAATTCTATGAGAGGTTATAGTCTAGTAGGGGTTTGATAACCCCTTGCCGGAACTGGCAGCCGCAGGTGAGTGTGTCGGGGCTGCCGAGGGACCCCACGCTGCTGCTGGGGTTGGCAGGAGGGTTTATCTGCAGCGCTACCTGCTGTTATCGTCTGTCCTTTCACATGGGTTTATCAGCCAGTGGCCCTTCCTTTTACAAACCAGGGGGGTAATTTAATAATCTCCACAAGCGAAGGGGCCTGATGAGGAGGGCTGGTGTGCTCCCGTGGCACACGTCCCCTGGTGCAGATGAGCGATGGCAGCTGGACCCCCCCTCTGCAATGAACCCATGAAGGGTCCCACCCCCTCCCCAGGGCAGGGGAAACTGAGGCACACACAGCCACACACCCCAGCTGAGCTACACTAGAAACTGGTCTCGGACCATGTACCCCCCCAAAACCCCAGCGCTTCAGCTCCAGCTTCCCGGCAGGAGAAAAGGACTTATCTGAACTTCTTCAACACTCAGAATATGTTTGCTTTGGCTCCGGGTTAATATGTATCGGTTTACTCATCTGATAGAGAGATCAATGAGCAGAGCTGGCCCTGGACAAAAGACGTGACAGGTCTGTTTTCCGCCCGTTTCAAAGCTTTGGGCCCCAGCAGCAGCGCGGGGCTCCCCCTCGTTATCTGCAGCCGATTAAATCATCTCAAATTCAGGCTGAATATTTTTGCATGGTTTTCCATCAAAACTCCTGCCCGCAGAGGGAGGGGGTGCAGGAGCTGTGCCTTTCCCAGCATCCCTGCCAGGATGTAAGGGAGCAGGATGAGCATCACTGCAGGGGGAGGGAGGGGAGGGAAGGGGGCTGACACCATCGCAGCCAGACCGGGGCTGGACCTGGAGGGAAGGAGAAGTGCGGTGCCGGGTAGCCTTGCCCCAAGCATCCTGCCCAGCTGTGCCCAGCTGTGCTGGTGCCAAGTTCAAGCTCCTGGCTGTCCCTGGCCAGGCTCTCTGCAGCCTAGCCAGCCCCTTCTGATCCTGCCCATCCTCATCATCCTCCCTGATAACGCCGGGAACAATAGCGGCGGCAGCAAGCTCAGGGCCAGAGCTTAGTGCAGCCGAGCAGGTAAAACAGAGCAGGGGCGAGGACAAACACAGCAAAAAGGGCTTCTCCACGCCCAAGGCCAGGGCCCTTTCAGGGATTGTCGCCTGTGCCGGGGTGAAGCAAGCTTTTACCAAAGCTGCCACTATCAACCCCCTCAGGCCCATTTCCAAGAAAGGTTTGGGTCCCCCCTACATGAGCCGCTTGCCCGCCGGTGGGCAGTGAGGAGGCAGTTGGGAGCACCCATCCTGCCAGCCTGGCAGCTCCAGCCCTGGCTCACATGCCAAGCAGCCGAGCGTCCCTTTTCCCCACACATCAGCGAGCCAGGACCGACCAGGTTCAGGACTGCCCACGCAGGCTCACCTCCACCCGCTCTTCAGCCTCCACCAGGACACAGTCTGGCTTTTCTTTCTCCCCTGCTTTCTCTTGGCAGATAGTTCGCTGACGTCTTGTAAACTAAATGCAGGTTGATTTGAATTTTCCATGGATAGCTCAGAGTCACGGATAATTCATTATTCACACCTCTCTAATTAAACCGCTGCCCAGCAGGCGAGGCAAGGCTGACACCAGCCAAATGTCCCCTGGCCAGCGCAGGTCAGCAAGGTCCAATGTGGCTTGAATTTTGGCCACGGTGTCACTTACCCTTTGCTACACGGAGGACAGAGCTGCTTTGATAAGCGACATCCTGGAGGTGGGAGGTTTGAGACCAGTGCAGGGGGGAGGGCAGCCCTTTGGTGAGGGTTTTTCCAAACGTGGGGCCCAACCCAAAGCCTCTCCAGAGCCTTGCTGCTCCTGGGCTGGGGCTGGACATGGCTCTGGTCCTGCAGCAGAGCCTTGGAGCCGTGCACTGCATTCATCTAACCATACACCCGCAGAAGGAGCTCACCGGAGCTCATAGCCAGCTTGTTGGGGTTTGAGCTCGCTGCCTTTGGCGCTGAGGCTCACTTTCTAATTCCTGCTGAAATTAGACTCACCGATACTATTTCACTTTTTAATTCCAGCTAGCTATAAAAATAGAGGACCGCTGCAGACGGAGGGATTGATGCCTGTAGCCGCCGGAGCCAGGTTGGGGAGGGACCGGTGGGCTGCTCCAGCTTGGGGGTGGGTGCCCATCATCCAGACCAGGATGTGGGCTCCCGGCGCCGCAGGATGAGCCAGATTGGCACGTTTTGTTGTGGCAGCCCTCCCGGTCCCCAGAGCATCCCCTGGAGCCACCTGCCCGTGAGGGCTCGGGGCTGGGCGGCAGCGTGGCGGGCAGGGCCCCGAGAGGAGGGCGGCGTTCCCAGCCCCGCTGATGAGAACTCCAAATGCGGTCGGTGGGCTGCTCTCCGCAGGCAGCTCTCTGCCGCGAAGGCAGCCAGGGCCATTTTAATCATTTCCAGATTTGTGTGGGAGGTCAGGGCCCTGGGGTGCTGCTCCATGTCAGTTTTATAAACACGGCAGTTTTTCCAGATGGTCTCTGGCTCCAGCCTGGCTAGCAGGTTGATTGGGCCAGACCAAAATAACAACAGGTGGAGAACAGGCCATGACTGCCTGACGCTATCTCCTTTTTCCATCTATTCCCCAAATGATTTTTTTTTTCCTTTGCAGAAAACAATTAAGTTTTGCTGGGGCAGGGGCGAGTGCGGTCGCTGGGCTGTGAGCTGAGGCCCCACACCTTCACTACATGTGTGAAAGCATCATCTGCCTCAGCATGCCAAGCCGGGCCAGGGCCAGGGCTGGCTGGTCCCCAGCTCACTGCCGGCAGGGCCACTGCCGAGTCCCAAGCACTCAGCACCACCTAGCCGGAGGATTTTCCTCCATCCTCTGGGGAGGTGGCTGAGTCAGCACATCAGCAATATCTTTCAACCCCCATGGTTATTCTTCTGAGTTTTACAGCAAGATACCTTTTTTCCTCTTTCTCTTTAGCTCCCAAGGAAATCTAGTGCCAACCCAGCAGGGTGGCAGCATGCCACCTGAACCCCACATTTCCAGGGCCAAGAGGGAGCCCAGCAGCCTGGGTGGCTGGCCTCCAGCCAGGGCTGCTGCATCTGGTGCCTTCCCAACGTGGATCCAGTTCACCAGGACTGCTCAGATCCAGGCCAGCTCCGTCCCCTCCAGCCACGGGACATGGCAGTGCTCCCAGATGCTCAGCTCCCCAGAGTTGAAAAGCCAAACAGCACAGATCCCAGCTTTGCCTTCGCACACGGTGCAGGGGTGGCTCCGGTGCACCCCGGCTCTCTCTCACCCTAAGCCCCAGCGAGCGTGCAGAGTGCGGGTGGGAGCACGGCCCGGTGACGTTGGCGTTGGTGCAGCGCTGTCGCCTCGTCCCAGCCACAGCTGCCCAACCACAGGCAGCACTCAGCAGCCCAGGCAGTGCTCATGGCACGGAGACATCTCCGAGCTGAAACCCAGAGGGATGGAAAAACCACAGTTGTGTACTGGAGACGGACTGAATTGCTCTCCACATAGAGGGCCCTTTCATATTTCCCACTCGCCTTCGAGTTAACGTCTCTCCGCAGGCCAAATCTTCCCATGCAGGAGATGAAGTTTTGGCCAGAGATTATAAACTGATTGTGGGTGTAAATAAAAAAAATGCGTATGTAGCACTGCTGGAAGCCAAGCCCGGCACATGTGCCTCCGTGCATCTGCTCGTGCTCGCCTGCGCAGCACAGCGAGAGACTCACCCTGTGCACGCCGGTGTCCGTGCACGTGCATGGGGACTAAGCCGAGGACAAACAGAACAAGGGGGAGAGAGAGGGAGGTGTCTGAGGCCCCTGCTCAGAGGGTGGCTTCCACAGACCCAGGGGAGGTAGCCCACCATCCCCTCTGTCCCTGCAGTGCGGCCTCTCTCCACCTCCAACATCCAAACTCCTCGGCAGCATCCCCTCCTCGCTCCTCAGCGGCAGTCTGGCATCATGAGTCTCTATTTCCTAAACTCAGTCCAACGCTTAATTAGCCCAGACCCGTCACTGTTCGCGGAGCTAACACTGACACCTCTCCTCAGCCCGCCCCGATTCCCCAGAGGAAACAGCCTGCTCTTGCTCCCTCACGCCGGCTCCCAGAGAGAGAATCGCTCGTACCCTGCTAATTACACAATCCCACAGTAAAAGTCTATCAGCTGCAATTTAGCAACTTAGTGCCGGGGGATGTGGCTCATGCACGTGTCGGAATTTTGGCCAACGTGGCTGTCACAGCAGCGCTCGAGGTGGGGGGACCGTGCACAGCAGTGTGCGTTAGTGTGCGTGGCAGTGGATGTGCACCCAGAAGTGGTGGGTGCACCCAGACGCTACCAGCCCCCCCTGCCCAGCTCACCTCGTCCACTCTGCTAAGAAAGCGGGGGGTTAGAAATGCCTAACCCTGTTCCAGCGCCTCCTAAAATGGAAGTTGCGAGCGCTGGGCGGCGGGTCTGGACAGCTTTAATCCACAGGCAGGTAGGCAGCCACTCTGGAAACCCTCGGCAGCGTGGGAACCGGCGGCAGCGGCGCGGGGGCTCGCCTCCCCCGGCCCTTTGTTTAGGAATCCCGCTTCTGCCACGTTTAAATATGCCCTAATCCTACAAACACTTCCCCTCGGGGAGAAGGAGCAGGCCCGTGGCTGATTTTTCTCTGCAGCCCTTCGCACACACCTGAAACGCCAGGATAATAAGGAATGACTTGGATCTGGTACAGTGCCTTTCCCCTTGAATCTTATCGCCCCCTCCGTAGCTTGAAGGTGGTGTCGGCCCCGTTCGCAGGTGGGATAACTGGGGTTATGGTGCAGCGACGGAGGAAATCTGGTTTCAGTGCTTTTTTCTGGAGCCGATCCGGTGCAAACGCATCCTGCCCAAGTGTATATATTCAGAATGTTTTGACGGGTGAATTTTATCCGTCTGGCTCTTTGCCAGCTGACATCTCACCCATCCGTGCCACGCCGGCTGCACACCGGACCAGGTCTCGCCTGGCCTCCGCCACCCACAGAAGGCAACACCACCCCCTGCCCCGTGACAGCAGTGGGACCAGCCCAATATGGACCTCTGCAGCCCAAGAAAGCATGAGCCAGAGCCTACGTGTACGCTCGGTCCATACCCCCGCGGCGTGCAAAGTGTTTGCCCCCCGTTTCAAGAGCCCATAGCCACTTTTTCTCCTACTGGCGCTAACAACTTGCTGGATCCTAACACCCAGAATGTGCTCTGGCAAATGCTGTGTTTGCAGGCATAAGGGAATTGTTCGCATAAAATCATCGAGTTTCTTTGGAGGATTTCGGAGTTCAATAAATCAAGTAACCAGGCAGGCTACGGCCAGCGCTACAGGAGTTATAATCAGAAGCGACACGCTGTAGATCTTTCTCCAGAACAGCGTTGGGTGGAAATTGCATCACTTGGGAAAAAGTAATGGACAGAAAAAGGAACAAAAAAGTGCATTTTTAATAGGAACATTGGCTAGATTCACAGATTCACAGAGTGTTGGGGGTTGGAAGGGCCCTCTAGAGCTCATCTAGTCCAACCCCCTGCCAGAGCAGGATCCCCCAGAGCAGATCACACAGGAACAAGCCCAGGTGGCTTTGGAAAGTCTCCAGGGAAGGAGACTCCCCCCTCTCTGGGCAGCCTGTCCCAGGGCTCTGTCACCCTCACAGGGCAGAAGGGTTTCCTCACGTTCAGTCTGAACCTTCTGTTTGCCAGTTTATGGCCATTGCCCCCAGTCCTGTCACTGGACACCACTGAGAAGAGCCTGGCCCCATCCCCCTGACACCCCCCCTTTAGATATTTACAAGCACTGAAATACGGGGTCCTAGAAAAGACCCCAAGGCCATGCCAGTCCAGGAGCTCCTCGGGCACCTTCAGTCGCAGCAGTTTTGCTGCCTGGCAGGCTGCTCCCCCAGTCTGTCGTGGGGACAGGGACCAAGGACCACCAAGCACTGCAGCACTGCGGTGTCCGAACCCAGAATCGGGCCCATAAGGTTAATCTGTGTGCCTTCAGGAGCGCTCACGCCTGGGCCCTGTGCTTTCAGGGACAGGTTATGCTCCAGAAGAGCAAAGTCTTTAAGTTGGTAGTTTCTGGACGGTCTGTCTCCCTGGCATCCCCTTTTTGTTATTGTCTACGAAGGCACTATGTTTCTAAAATTAATGCAGTAAAACTGCACACATACGTACTCGGGGTTGGAAACGGCTTAAACACCAGCAGACACATTGGGAAGTGCCAGGATGGAAAAATGTCTCCGAGTGCCACGTGACTGTCTTGCTGCACGAGCGCTGGGAGCGCTCCCGCACCCTCGGCCGAGTCAGGAGGGCGTATCACCTCAGCCGCCGAAGAGAACACGTTTATATACGTGCCCGTGCGTTAATGCACAGACACGCGCGTGTAAAACGCGCGCGTTGCTCGCCCACTTGCATTCACAACGCACGCACGTGCCCGTGCCTTGGCGTGCGCCCCGACACAAAGAGCTCTGCGCCGGCGTCTACACACGCGTGCGAACGTATGGACGCATGTGTGCGCATCTCCCGCGCTCCTTCAGCGCCGGGGAAGGAAACAAAGGCTGGGATCCCTGCGGATGAAAGGGGAGGCAGAGGAAGGGCAGGAGCAGCCCACACACCGAGCCGCCCGTGGACTGCCCCACCGCCCCGCGTTCCCAGGCTGCTTCCAGAGGCAGGGGCGAGCGTCCCTTATTGCTTGCACCTGGCTGCTATTAAGGATTCAATCAAAAAGGGATCACAAGCCAGATATAACTAATTCGGAGGAACTTTTTTACACAACAAGCCCCTTTCAGCTTGCTTGGTTGGTTTTATATCTAAAGCTCACTCCGGCGGGTTTGAAAATGAGCAGGGCTCTTGGCTGCTGCAGATAGCAGGGGGGACACGCCACGTTTCCAGCAGACGGAGGTGGGAGTTCTCCTTTGGTGTTTTAAAAATAGCACTACAAAGAGAGGCGGGCTGGGTCCCGGCGGTGTTCGGAGGGGGGTGACGCAGCAGGGCCGTGCCCCAGGCTGGCGCTGGGGACAGGCTGGGCCCCACAGAGCCGTGGAGTGTCCCCCAGAGCTGGGCTTTGGACCCTCTGCGCTTGTCTTCCACCACAGTGGGGATCTGGGGTTCCCTGCGCTTCCCCAGGATGCTGAAGAGATGTGTCATTGCACAAGCTGGTGCCCTCGGCAAGGCTCGCCTGTGATCTGCTCTTGGACCCTCCCCAAAACTGCATCCACGTAGAGCAGACCATGGCGTGAGTCCCAGCACCGGGCGCTCGTGGTGGAAGCTCTCCCAGCCCTGGGAAAGCAGCTGACGTGCAGGTCCCGTAGCACACGGCTGGCTCGAGGTCCGCGGGCATCGCAGGGGGCTGCCGGACACCCCCCGGCTGAGCTGTCGCAAAGCGTGAGGAATCTCAGAGGACATCGGGGGACGAGGGTCTGACCCCCCAGCACCCTGTGCCAGCCCTGTGTCCCCAGCAAACTGCGGGCAGGTGGCAGAACTGGCCCCAAATGTTTCCCACCTGATGGCTTTGACTGTATTTCAACAAGGAGCTCAAAATGTCATCAATCATCTGCGACACTTCCTTCCGCTATGGCTAAAGAGTCCCGTCATTGCTTTTTTTTTTAAATTAACTATGAAGAATCCACATTAAAAAGTTCCTTTTCTTCCACCTTCACAGAAGCCCAGCAGCAAATGCCGCCGGCTCCTCCACAGCCTCCTCTAAATCCCCGTCCTAAGGGCAGCTACTTTTCTGAAATGCAAAAAATGAAGGGAATGACAATAATAATCACACGTGTCCTGTGGCTGCTGCCTGTGAAGCCTCCAGAGGTGCCTTAACCCTTGCACGCCCACACAGGCAGTGAGCCCAGGGTCCCCGCTCCAGCCCACCTCCAGTTCCGCTCAGCACCGGGGACATGTCACGACTGGTTTGTCCTGGTCACATACTCCGAGATCAGAGCGTGGCCACGCTCTGGAAGTGGCAGAGCCATTTCCTCAATTTCATACCATCTAGATGCAGTAAATCTCCAGTTTCCTTCTCGTTTTCCCCCTCCCAGAAGAGACCAGCAGGAGAAACTCACCCAGGGCGTGGGTGTCCGGGGATTTACGCAAGCAGTGGACAGAAACCAAAGGCTTCCCGCAGCTCGGAGGCTTCCCCTCCTGCCAGCCCCCAGGAATCCTGTCCAACACGCACTTACAGGGACCATACGCAAGCCATTTCCAAAGGCGCCCCTCCGCACGTGGGCACGCTCGGCTGTCGGCTGGGACACGCTGGCTTTTAGGGGAAGGCTCCAAGGAGGTTTTAATTTAATGCTGGCACTTACCATGGGAAGAATTTCCCAAGTAGGTGGAAATTTGTGATCTCCATCAGCACAGGGAGAAACAAGGAGCAGGGAAGGCACTGCCCTTCCACACTAATATTCCTCCTTTTTGGGACGGTTTTGGGTATTTATTTCCCAACCATTGAGACTCCTCTTTCCTGGGAATTGTAGCTGTTTTAATGACTGACCCAGTGTCTCTCTGTTCTTTACACAGGTTTTTGCGTTCCCACGCTGCCCAGCTCCTGTTGGGAAGGGGACCCAAAGGACCGCAGGGGCTGTTCGGGGCCGTGGGGGGTGAAGCCCAGCTGTGGCCCCACCACATGGCTGGGATCCTGCCTGGGACCCCAGCATCAGCTTCCCAGCAACTCGGGCTCAGCTCAGGAGGGAGCAGCTGGTTTGTTTTCACTCAGGATCACACTCACTGCTTGTCTCGGTGGCTCCCGACAGCTCATCCTCCCACGGCCGCCAACTCCTCCTGGAAGACACAGTCCGTGCCTTTGCTGGAGTCGTCCCCGGGAAGCTCAGCATCACCATGGCCAGTGGCTGAGGGACCCCCCAACCTCCCTTGCTTGGTGGCCCCATGGGGGAACAGGGCTTCCCAGCTCCTGGGGATGATGCAGCAGCATCCCTCTCGCTGGCCCCAGCCTCCAATGGAGGGAATTAAGGAGCGGATTTGGCTGGGAACAGCCCCCAGGTTGCCCTCACAGGGAACGGGGGAGGGGGGGGGGGGGGGGGGGGGAAGGCAGATGTAAAGCTTTGTCCTAGGAAGAACATGAAAGACCTTGCCCTGGAGAAGCACCACAGCGTTGGGTGATGGCCAATGTGACTAAGCCTCCTTTTCCTCCTCGCCCCTCCGTCTGCGATGTCAGGACTTTTTAATAGTCACCTTTAGTTTTGCAACGCTTTTGCTCAGGCCATTACTCAGGCTGAGCTGGCCCCGTTTCCTCGCTGAGCGCTGCATCCCCTGCCTGATAAGATAAACTCTCCAAAGAAAGAGTTTGGGACCCTGACTCACGGGAGAAACTTTCTTGGCGCAGCGCATTCGTGTAGCCTCTAATGCACTTAACTATTTGATGGGCTTATCACCAAATTTCATCTCTGTTCACTGAGGACAGCCCCTTCTCCAGGAGCAAGGTCACCCCAATCAGGTGCTAAGCGTGGAGACTCGCCCTCTCTGCACACCTCCAGCCTCGCTACATATTCACAGCCCTTTCTCAGCCCTCTCCCCAAAACCCTCCTGCCCAGACCTGCGGTGGGGACTCTCCCAGTACTGGTGCTGGAGCCCTGTTCTGCTTGGGCGCTGAATTAAAGCCCTGCAGGTGGGAAAGCCCTTCCCCGGCTGCGGGGCTGCAGTAAGGCAAGGCTGAACGCCGGGAGGAGTTGGGGGGTGAGTCCCCTGGGACAGGCAGGGATCGGTGCTGGCAGGAGCCCTGCACCCGCTACACCAGCCCTCCCCAGGGAGCTCCGAGGGTGCCCGTGCCCAGAGGCTGCAGGCTGCGGTCGGAGCGGCTGCCGACTGCGATTCCTGATTCACGGGCAGGATCTGGCCCCAGGTTATCATCTCTGCTGCTTCTGCCACCCCACGTCTGGCTGTGCCGCAGGGCAATAAATCCCCAAAGAGGAGCAGCTGTAAGGTCTCGATCCAACCGATCGTGAACCCCCGGAGCAAGAGCTCCACACCCCAGGTATGAGCTCCGATCGCCCCCCTGGAGAGGGCACCAGTGGTTTTCTTTCCCAGGCAGGGTAAGCTCTGACCCCGGACGATGCCGGCCCTGAGAGCTCTGATTGCATCAGCGGGGTTGTAGACGCAGCTGATATGGGGTGGGGGCAGAAATCCTCTTTCATGGGCAATAAACCCACGGCAGGTTTGGGAGCGGTTTTGGGGCAGTCTTGGCTCTCGGCAGGTCAATTTGCTGGGCACTGCTAAGACAGAAGGTGCTTCAGCGATGCGTCCCACCAGCAGCCAAAACCAACGCCTCGGCGTCCCCCCAGGGCCGGCCCCAAAACACCCCATCCCAGGGCGGGCTGCCTCGGCAGCGGCCCCCCTGGGGTGATGAGTGCGTCAGGGCTCTGCGCGCCCGGCTGCGCCTCTGCGGCAGCAGGACCCAGCAGGTTACTGGGCAGCTCTGGAAGCCCCCAACAACTGCAAATGATCAACCCCAGGGGGATTATTTTTCCCTCCCCTCAGCTCTGGAGTCAATTGTCAGCCCCGCTTTTAAAGACACCCTTGTCGGCAGCCCGGCTATGCTTTTCTGCTTCGGAGGAATTCCTCTAAAACAATAATAGTGACATTGTTCCTCACTTTGCTGGCGGTTTTATAGGGCTCACGTTGGAGAAAGGTGACCATGGCTGCCTTTTGGCCACATGTGTTTACACAAGGAAATGCATGTGGGTTTTGGGGTGGCGCCTGGAGTCAGCAGCCGCTCTCTGTACTCCTGACCCTTACAGAGCTGCTTTCTTGCTTCTGGGTACGTTTACTGCACTCCAGATGTGAGCTGGCTCCAGCAAGGCTGCGGAGCGCCAGGGATCTGGCATCCCCAGACTCATCAGTCCGTGGGGTAGAATGCCATGGTGGTTGTTTTAAAAGCTGTAATGCGTCTTGGTAACACATCATGATTTATTCAGCCCTTGTTTGACAGGGCGCCTTTATCAAAAGCCGATGCGAAGCCCGACTGCACCGCGCGCTCAGGCTCGGCGCGGCCGGCCGGCGAGGGACGGCTGGGAGCCGGTCCTTCCCCAGGGGTGGGCTTTCTGGAAATGTTTCGGTGCAGGGCTCCTGAAGAGATGGGGCCCCACTCTGCTGTGCCCCCCGGGGGGGCTGCATTTGGGGGTACCCGTGCTGTGGGTGTGGGTGATGGAGCTGTTGTAGAGACGAGCCCCAGAGGGTGTTTCGGGTGGGGGTCAGCCGTCCCCGATGCCAGCAGCGGGGTGCCACGGGGCGGCAGGATGATGGGTGGCTGGGGGGGGTGTGACGGTCCCACGTGCCTCCCTGGAGCCTGGGCTTGGTGCTGGCCTCGCTCCAGCTCGAGAGAGTCGCTGAAAAGAGGGAGAAAGAAGTGAAAACAGAGTTTGGGGAAAACCAGGGCAAGACGGGGGCAGCGCGCGGGCAGGAGGGGAGCCCCGGGGGAAGGCAGCGTGGCGGCAGGGCTGGGGAGTCCCTGCCCGCCTGCAGCTCCCATCGCCCCGCCAGCTGCCCTTCTGCTAAAACCCATGCTTTGTTTCATTTTTCTGCCCTTTAACTGAATAAACCACAAAACACGGTTACAGGGGAAAAGGGGAGGGGGGGCGGTGTACAACCGGCTCGCCGCTGGTCCGGCTGGCAGCGGAGCGTGGGGAGAGCAAACCCTGCCATGGTGCCGGGGCCACGGCCAGGAGAGTGGCACCGTGGGTCGCGGCGAGGTTTGGGCTGAGCAGCCCAGGATGGGGCGGCTGACCGCGGCACGGCTGGCCCCCCGGTCCCGCTGCAGCCCTAGCCTCCTCGCCCGGTGCCTCTGAGGTGCCGTTCTCAGGGGCACAGACGAACGCGGGACACTTTAGCCCTGGATTAGAAATGAGCCTTTGGTTTAGAGATATTTATTTGCTTTTTATCATAATGGGAAAAAAATGAAACAGCAGATAGAAGAGGAAGGAAAAAAACCCCAATCTGGGTCAGGATCTCACACTGGCTAGTTCACTTCACAGTTTAAGTAAATAGTTCTCATCCCAAAACCCTTCAGGGTCATATAAATGTGCCTCTTCGCATGGAAGAGAATATTTTGATAGTAGCTGGGTGCCTGATGAATTTGCAACTTTCCCAAACTGTCGGTGTCTAGAATGTGACTCGGTTTTTCAGTGAGATATAAAATCCTATCAATTAATCTAACTTTTATTGCACCTCTGGGGCATGAACGTGATGTTATTTAAACAAATGGTTCCCATTACCTTCAATTATTTTATAAAT